>OY744481.1:281324386-282707835 GCA_963556165.1 Tipula helvola | reverse complement strand
GTTCAAGGCCATTTTCTGGGAATTTTTGGAATCAAGGCCATTTTCTGGGAATTTTTGGAAGTTCATGGCCACTTTCTCGGATTTTTGGAAATTTAAGGCCACTTTCTGGGAATTTTTGAAGTTCAAGGCCATTTTCTGGGAATTTTTGGAAGTTCATGGCCACTTTCTGGGAATTTTTGAAATTCAAGGCCACTTTCTGGAATTTTTGGAAGTTCAAGGCCTTTTTCTGGGAATTTTTGTAGTTCAGGGCCATTTTCTGGGAATTTTGGTAGTTCAGGGCCATTTCTGGGAATTTTTGGAAGTTCAAGGCCACTTTATGAGAATTTTAGAAAATTCAGGGCCATTTTCTGGGAATTTTGGAAGTTCAAGGCTATTTTCCTGGTAATTTTTGGAAAATTCAAGGCCACTTTCTGGAATTTTAGGGAAATTCAGGGCTATTTTCTGGGAATTTTGGAAGTTCAGGGCCATTTGCTGGGAATTTTGGAAGTTCAGGGCCATTTGCTGGAAATTTTTGGAAGTTTAATGCCATTTTCTGAGATTTTAGGAAATTCAGGGCCATTTTCTGCGAATTTTTGGAAGTTCTAAGGCCATTTTCAGGAAACTTTTGGAAATTCAAGGCCATTTTCTGGGAATTTTGGAAATTCAACGCCATATTCTGGGAACTTCTGGAAGTTCAGGGCCCATTTTCTGGAATTTTTGGAAGTTCAAGGCCATTTTTCTGGGAATTGTGGAAATTCAAGGCCATTTCTGGGAATTTTTGGAAGTTCAAGGCTATTTTCTGGTAATTTTTGGAAGTTCAAGGCCATTTTCTGGAATTTTTGGAATTCAAGGCCATTTTCTGGAATTTTTGGAAGTTCATGGCCACTTTCTGGGAATTTTGGAAATTTAAGGCCACTTTCTGGGAATTTTTGGAAGTTCAAGGCCATTTTCTGGGAATTTTTGGAAGTTCATGGCCACTTTCTGGGCATTTTGAAATTCAAGGCCACTTTCTGGGAATTTTTGGAAGTTCAAGGCCACTTTCTGGGAATTTTCGGAAATTCAAGGGCACTTTCTGGAATTTTTGAAGTTCAAGGCCATTTTCTGGGAATTTTTGGAAGTTCATGGCCACTTTCTGGAATTTTTGAAAATTCAAGGCCACTTTCTGGAATTTTTGGAAGTTCAAGGCCACTTTCTGGGAATTTTTGGAAGTTCATGGCCACTTTCTGGAATTTTGAAAATTCAAGGCCACTTTCTGAATTTTTGGAAGTTCAAGGCCACTTTCTGGGAATTTTCGAAATTCAAGGGCACTTTCTGGGAATTTTTGAAGTTCAAGGCTATTTTCTGGTAATTTTTGGAAGTTCAAGGCCATTTTCTGGGAATTTTGGAAATTCAAGGCCATTTTCTGGGAATTTTTGGAAGTTCATGGCCACTTTCTGGGAATTTTTGGAAATTTAAGGCCACTTTCTGGGAATTTTGGAAGTTCAAGGCATTTTCTGGGAATTTTTGGAAGTTCATGGCCACTTTCTGGGAATTTTTGGAAGTTCAAGGCCATATTCTGGAATTTTTGGAAGTTCAGGGCCATTTTCTGGGATTTTTTGGAAGTTCAGGGCCATTTTCTGGGAATTTTTGGAAGTTCAAGGCCATTTTCTGGGAATTTGTGGAAATCAAGGCCATTTTCTGGGAATTTTTGGAAGTTCAGAGCCACTTTCAGGGAATTTTAGGAAATTCAGGCTATTTTCTGGAATTTTTGGAAATTCAAGGCCATTTTCTGGGAATTTTTGGAAGTTCAAGGCTATTTTCTGGTCATTTTTGGAAGTTCAAGGCCATTTTCTGGGAATTTTTGGAAGTTCAAGGCCATATTCTGGGAATTTTTGGAAGTTCAGGGCCATTTTCTGGGATTTTTTGGAAGTTCAGGGCCATTTTCTGGGAATTTTTGGAAGTTCAAGGCCATTTTCTGGGAATTTGAGGAAATTCAAGGCCATTTTCTGGGAATTTTTGGAAGTTCAGAGCCACTTTCAGGGAATTTTAGGAAATTCAGGGCTATTTTCTGGGAATTTTTGGAAGTTCAGGGCCGTTTTCTGGGAAATTTGGAAGTTCAAGGCCATTTTCTTTGAATTTTTGGAAGTTCAGGGCCATTTTCTGGGAATTTTTGGAAGTTCAAGGCCATTTTCTGGGAATTTTTGAAAGTTCAAGGCCATTTTCTGGGAATTTTTGGAAGTTCAAGGCCATTTTCTGGGAATTTTAGAAAGTTCAAGGCCATTTTCTGGGAAATTTTGGAAATTCAAGGCCATTTTCTGGGAATTTTTCGAAGTTCATGGCCACTTTCTGGGACCTTTTGGATGTTCATGGCCATTTTCCTGGAATTATTGGAAGTTCAAGCCCTTTTTCTGGGAATTTCTGGAAGTGCAGGGCCATTCTCTGGGAATTTTTGGAAATGCAGGGCCATTTTCTGGGAATTTTTGGAAGTTCAATGCCACTTTCTGAGAATTTTAGGAAAATCAGGGCCATTTTCTGGTAATTTTTGGAAGTTTAAAGCCATTTTCTGGGAATTTTTGGAAGTTCAAGGCCATATTCTGGGAATTTTTGGAAGTTCAGGGCCATTTTCTGGGAATTTTTGGAAGTTCAAGGCCATTTTCTGGGAATTTTTGGAAGTTCAAGGCCACTTTCTGGGAATTTTTGGATGTTCAAGGCTACTTTCTGGGAATTATAGGAAATTCAGGGCTATTTTCTGGGAATTTTTGGAAGTGCAGGGCCATTTTCTGGGAATTTTTAGAAGTTCATGGCCATTTCCTGGGAATTTTTAGAAGTTCAGGGCCATTTTCTGGGAATTTTTGGAAGTTCAAGGCCACTTTATGAGAATTTTAGGAAATTCAGGGCCATTTTCTGGGAATTTTTGGAAGTTCAAGGCCACTTTTTGGGAATTTTTGGAAATTCAAGGCCATGGGAATTTTTGGAAGTTCAAGGCCATTTTCTGGGAATTTTAGGAAGTTCAAAGCTATTTTCTGGTAATTTTTGGAAGTTCAAGGCCATTTTCTGGGAATTTCTGGAAATTCAAGGCCACTTTCTGGGAATTTTTGGAAGTTCAATGCCATTTTCTGGTAATTTTTGGATGTTCAGCGCCATTTTCTGGGAGTTTTTGGAAGTTCAAGGCCATTTTCTGGGAATTTTTGGAAGTTCAAGGGCATTTTCTGGGAATTTTTGGAAGTTCAAGGCCATTTTCAGGGAATTTTTGGAAGTTCAAGGCCATTTTCTGGGAATTTTTGGAAGTTCAGGGACATTTTCTGGGAATTTTTGGAAGTTCAGGGCCATTTTCTGGGAATTTCAGTAAGTTCAGGGCTATTTTCTGGTAATTTTTGGAAGTTCAGGGCCATTTTCTGGGAATTTTTGGAAGTTCAAGGCCTTATTCTGGGAATTTTTGGAAGTTCAAGGCCATTTTCTGGGATTTTTTGGAAGTTCAGGGCCATTTACTGGAAATTTTTGGAAGTTCAAGGCCATTTTCTGGGAATTATAGGAAATTCAGGGCTATTTTCTGGGAATTTTTGGAAGTTTAGGGCCATTTTCTGGTAATTTTTGGAAGTTCATGGCCATTTTCTGGGAATTTTTAGAAGTTCAGGGCCATTTTCTGGGAATTTTTGGAAGTTCAAGGCCACTTTCTGGGAATTTTTGGAAGTTCAAGGCAACTTTCTGGGATTTTTTGGATGTTCAGGGCTATTTTCTGGGAGTTTTTGGAAGATCAAGGCCATATTCTGGGAATTTTTGGAAGTTCAGGGCCATTTTCTGGAAATTTTTGGAAGTTCAAGGCCATTTTCTGGGAATTTTTGGAAGTTCAAGGCCACTTTCTGGGAATTTTTGGAAGTTCAAGACCACTTTCTGGGAATTTTAGGAAATTCAGGGCTCTTTTCTGGGAATTTTTGGAAGTTCAGGGCCATTTTCTGGGAATTTTTGGAAGTTCATGGCCATTTTCTGGGAATTTTTAGAAGTTCAGGGCCATTTTCTGGGAATTTTTGGAAGTTCAAGGCCATTTTGTGGGAATTTTTGGAAATTCAGGGCCATTTTCTGGGAATTTTTGGAAGTTCAGGGCCATTTTCTGGGAATTTTAGGAAGTTCAAGGCTATTTTCTGGGAATTTTTGGAAGTTCAGGGCCATTTTCTGGGAATTTTTGGAAGTTCAAGGCCATATTCTGGGAATTTTTGGAAGTTCAGGGCCATTTTCTGGGAATTTTTGGAAGTTCAGGGCCATTTTCTGGTAATTTTTGGAAGTTCAAGGCCATTTTCTGGAAATTTCTGGAAGTTCAAGGCCATTTTCTGGGAATTATAGGAAATTCAGGGCTATTTTCTGGGAATTTTTGGAAGTTCAGGGCCATTTTCTGGGAATTTTTGGAAGTTCAAGGCCATTTTCTGGGAATTTTTGGAAGTTCAGGGCCACTTTCTGGGAATTTTTGGAAGTTCAAGGCCACTTTCTGGGAATTATAGGAAATTCAGGGCTATTTTCTGGGAATTTTTGGAAGTTCAGGGCCATTTTCTGGGAATTTTTGGAATTTCTTTGGACACCCCTCGATTTTTACGTCTGGGGACGTGCATAGGAATTGGTTTATGCAACAGAGGTCGCCTCACGAGAAATTTTAATGGAGCGAATTATAGCTGCATTTTAAATAATGAAAAGAGAAATGCGACTTCGCTCAATAACATTTAAAATAAGGATAATGTGTCGTGCATGCATACGGAGTAGAGGAGAACAATTCGAACAAATATTATAACTCATATTTAATAAAAACATAATAAAGATAAAAATAATTTTCTTGACCCTGACAACTTCTACCTCTTATTTTGACCATAGTATAAATAATTTCTCCAACATGTAGCATACCGTTGGAAAGAGTATAAACTAGACAACTTTTTAAAACAAACCTATGTTCAAAATAATGTTTTTTTTTTATATTGAATTTAGAAGTAGAAATTTTTCATACATTTACACATTTTCAAGACTTGCGAAGCTCATATAATTTATTTTCTTGAAGCCATTTGTACCAAATAGTGATTTATTTAGACTAAAAATACAATGCAGAATACAATAAAAGTTATTTCGTGCTATTACAATCACAAACAAAAAAAATATGACGATTTAAAGGCGAAATTTCAGGTAATTTAAATAAAAAACGAAAAAAATTCATATCTCAGTTACCGTGACCATTCACTATTATGGACCCTTGAACAAGATTGCCATGCATGAGTAATGATATATTTTAAAGCGTAGATGGCAGGTTTAGGTGCCTGACTTAACAGAACTGTACTTTGCTCATGCTCAATTAATGTCAGTAAGCTTCGTCGTCCAAATTCAAAATCAAATAACTTATTGACTTTTTGAACCAAAAATGTAACTTCGCTTATACATTGAGCGAACATCAGCCGTCATTATGCACGGGTTTCTCGGTTCCATATAAATGGCTTGAAATGATTCAATAAATATTTATACATAAAAGTTTTCACATAAATCTTTTGCGAGTTGAGGGTGAACTCGCTCGTTGTTTTTTTTTAGGAACATGTACCATAACAGAGGATCCAAAAGCGGATCTCTTCAGGAGTTTTGTTCATTAAAATTGATGAAATTGTTCTGTTGATAATGTAGGCTGCCATGGCAACCGATTCAACCCAAAAAAAATTGTATAAATCAGCATCAAAAATCATACACCTTGAACGTTCCACAATTGTTCGGTTCATTCCCTCTGCGAGACCATTTTGTTAAGGAGTGCACACATTGTAAATTGATATTCAGTGCCACTGTCAGTTCTGAATTTCTTTATTTTGCGACCAGTCTGATTTTCTGCGTATACGATTTGAAATTAACAAATGATTCAAAAACTTGAGATTTGGACGACAAAACATAGATAAATAGTTTCCTAAGTACATTATCTGAACGCTTATCACTAATCTTGAAAGGGAGGTGCGATTGCTTGCCCATTGCACAAACTTCACATTTTATGGTTTCATCATTTTCGAACATCATTCCATCTACTACATATACATTACGCATGTCACAATGTCTGATCTTTAAAGTTAATTCTGTTAAAAATTTGTTGGCTTAATTCGATGTAATATTTAACACAACTTGCTTTAACGCTTTTAATTTCAGAGTCTTGTAGAGAACTAGATCGCATCAAAATTTTTGCATTGCCTCCTAAATAAACATTTTCAAAAAAATGTCCCTTCGAGAAAAATCTATGGTGTTAAAATCATTATCCATAACCATGATACATGATAGCATCTTGTTTGATAAAATTGCTTAAAATTTTCGTTGAATTGAATTGATTTAATTGTTCGTTGAATAATTCTTTGGTTAAAAGATAAAAAACGGAGTATTTTTCAAAAATCGGAGCATAATCAACAACAAAGGAGTATTATTTTTCAAAAAGTAATACAAATACTTCGATAAAACGGCATCACGCGGCGCCACGGCGGCGGATTTGAATCATAAAATTAAATGAGTACAGTTTTTATTATCTTTCATGATTTGTGAGTTAGTTATCATTATCAGTAAGAAGCCAAATTGTGAACATAAAAAGTGAATAGCTGCGGTTATCTAATACTTAATTGCTTTTTGATCAAGTAACAAAGCGGAATTCGTTTTGATTATTTCCAAATTCTTAGGGAAACCACCAATTAAAGTGAGATAAAGTTCAGTTGTATAACTTAACGATACCATTTTAATCATTTCTCATTACTAAATACACAGTGCATTAGTCAGTTAGCTTTTGATCAGTGTATTTGTTTAATACATTTTAAATTTTTTTCTTTCTATAGGAATATTATTTTGTGGCTTTTCATAAAACAAGTTTGAATTTACAATGAGTGATTATAATTGGAAAATGTTTGAACTTATTCAGAGAAATTTCCCTTTGTATTGCATAACATGTGGAAAATATAAAAATAAACACGTTTGTGGACCTAAAATGACACAAAACAAAAAATTGTTTAGTTTGCTATCCTCCGATTTTACAAATACAATTTCGTCTAACAATATGAACTTTCTTCGAAGTAATGAGAAAATTACGACAAACTTAATTAATCTCATTTCTCCTCGATTCCCAAAAGCTCGAGTTTACCCATTTGGTTCCAGAGAAATTGGTACGGGAACTCAAAAATCTGATTTGGACGTATATGTGGATATAGGTGTGTGTTTTGTTTAATTATTTCTTTTGTAAAAATTAATAATTTTGTGTCAATTATAGATGAATCGTATCACATCCATGGATTAGAAAAATCGGTTATGGAGTCAGTAATAGAAGTTGAAAAAATCTTAAAGAAAAACTCCGCTGTTTGGGGTAATATCAACATAACAGAAGCAAAGGTTCCAATTATTGAAACATTCAACAAAATTGAGAAAATAAATTGTGACATTTCATTTTCGGATGGCCTAGCTCATAGTAACACTCAATTAATTAAAAAACTTTGTGACACACTACCGATCTTTCGGGATATGATCATATTCCTAGGACAATGGTTAGATGCAATTGAATTGTCAGATCATATCAATAAATATACGTTGCGATTATTAATTATGAATTATTTGCAATGCGTACGTTTATTACCATCCATCAAAGCTATGCAGGATGGTATATCACATCCGGCTAAAATAGGAGGTAAATAATTAAAATGAATAAATTTAAAAATTATAACTAGGCGATTTTTCATATTAGAGTGGAACGTGGATTATGTTGAAAAGAAAATGATTATGAAGAAGAGAAAACCAAATAATCTTAAACATCACATAAAAGGGTTCTTTAAGCAACATGGCAAAGCTGAACGATTTAATGGAATTATATCGACGTACGTTGCAGCAACACTTAAATATGATCAGCTTAGTGAAAAAAATTTCATAAATTATAAAAAATTTATCGACAAATACAAAGATGAAGAATACGAATTTTCCGAAATGAATGTTCAGGGACCATTTAATTTAGCGGATAATCCAGCGAAACGGGTTACCAAGGAACATCTTGAGAAATTTATTAATTTTTCTAGAATATCTTATGCATTTTTAACTAGAAACTAAGACATTTATGTATATTTCTGTTATTTTGTAGTTTACCGTCAAAACTTGTTCGATTGACATAATTTCATATGAATTTCTCAATAAAAGAATAAATTTATTAAAAATTGATAACATGACGGAAAACGATAACCATCAAACATTACCGTTCGGATTTTATGATGCCGTCCCTGGATTGTCACATATCAATCAACCAAATAAAATATTATCTACATATGCAGTTTTCAAAAAAAAATCTATTTGACAGTTTTCTGGTTACTTACCCAAGTATAACAAAAATTGAACTCATTCATAAGTTCCAAGTTTTTTTCCATTTACCAAAATTATCGATGGAACTTAGGTAACCCATATACATATATCAAGTTCCATCGGTTTAGTATTTTTGTTTCACTTTGCATAGTATATCTTATAATATAATGGAACTCAAACTTGTACTCAGTTCCATAAAAATGAATCATTTAATTGAAGTAGTGATACTTGGGAAGCGTACTATTAACGTATCACGTTTTTACTTTGCACTAATACATTCTCAAGCTTAAATAAAATATATGTAGAACAAAAATACCTCGCAAACAAATTTAATTATCATGAAATAGAAACGACATATATGTTTCGTTTTTGTTACAACTAAACGTAACGTTCACGAAGAATTGTACATATGAGCAAAATTCTTCGCTGATGTTTCGTAAACGTAACACCAAATTCCTTCTTTATGAAAATTAATTGAATAATATAAAGAAACGATAACCATTTAGTTTTGAGTTTTCGATCGCCATTATGTATTTTTGTGATCAGCAATTTTTTTTAAATAAATAAATAACTAAGGGAATAAAATGGCCCAATTTGATTTAGAAAAATATATTTTGTAGCCTAATATTTTTTTTAGAATAAAAACAAAAATACTTAAGAAACTATAATTTTTTTAGAAAAGGAAAATTGCAAATTAAAAATTGCAAATGCATTAAATCCATATCGATAAAAATGTTACGTTATTATTTCACTAATCACGTAACGTAAATGCACCACCTCAAGCGAACTGTTTACGAACTACTAACACATTGATAACTCCTCGCAAAAAGTCTAATTATCATAGGACGGGAATGACATAACTGCTTCGTTATTGCAACACCAAAGTGTTACGTTTACGAAGAGTTGTATGAACAAAATTCTTCGCTACTGTTACGTAAACGTAACACCTTGTTTGACGGGACTGTAATCTATTTTATTTTAGACTTGAGTGAACTCAAAAATTAACACAAACTGCTTATTATTAAAACGAACAATTTAGTGCGTTTTTTGTTAAATTTTGTATGAACAATAATTCTGTGGCGTTTTATTATTATTATTATTTATTACCGTAAATATACAATCGGTAAGTAAACATACAATAATTTATGACATTTCTTGTCATGTTAAAATCGGAAACATCGTAAACTGAATTAAAAAGCCGCGACAAGTGCAAAATTCTTAGAGACAGGATCAATATGTAGCAAAACAACGGCCGCGCAAACAACGTATGGGAGCGAAGATATTGAAACGAGCAAGTAATTTGTCACAATATATTCGGGAAGTCAGGGCACCGTGAATAAAGATTGTGGTTTTAATAATCGGGGTAATCCACGAAAGGCACGCAAAACGAATTGCTTCTGAACGCTCTCAATTCTATCTGAATGGCACTTATAAAATGGGGACCAGATCTGAGAAGCGTTTTCTAGAACGGAGCGAGCAAAGGATATACAAATACAATGTGTTTCGTCGGTAAGTCATCGGCCGGCAAAATGTTTAGAGAGTGCTTTCTTGTTCAACCAATTCCCATGACGCAACAAATGGGCAATTTACCATCAGAACGGGTTATTGCCTCACCACCTTTCTATATAGAAAGGAGAAAGACCTGCGGTCACTCAGCAACGTCATAAATGGGCCAAATCATCAGAAAATTTGGCAATCGGGAATTTGGTGGTCCTAATTGAAGAAAATCTGCCACCTGTTAGATGGAAGCTGCGGATCGAATAGTCGAAATTTACCATGGAAATGATGGGCTCTAGTTCATGTCGCCAAAGTAAAAACTGATCGAGGAATACTAAAACGCGATATTTCTAAAATCTGCCGTCTTCCTCAGAACAATATTGAAAAGACTGTGACGTTTAAAAGGGCCGAAAATGTTGACGCATCACAATGCGTATTATTATGTGTTAGATTTGCTTTCATTTATATTTTTAGTTATTTTTTTGTACAACAGAGCATTCATTGAAAAAAACAACGAGCGAGTTCACCCTCAACTCGCAAAAGATTTATGTGAAAACTTTTATGTATAAATATCTATTGAATCGTTTCAAGCCATTTCTTTGAGGCTAAGGGCCAAATCGACAGACCATAATTAATTCGCAACTACGATAAATCAATAAAATCACAGATCAAAGTTGTTGTCGTGGATATCGGCGACTACAATCAGTGAATACAATTGACGTTTAAAATCGAATTTCTAATTTCGATGTAAATTTATTTATTTCAGGTCATAATAAATAATAATAAACAAAATACCTAAATTTAGCAATTAAAATTAAGTATTTATGTATATTGTAATTTTGGCCTTTAAAAAGGTAGATTTTATTTGAAAAAATTTATGGTTTGAAAATTGTACTAGATTCCTTATTAAGTTTGCTGTTATATCGTGGTTTAAAAATACGGTATTCGAACATCAATTTCGAAAAAAGAGTGACTGCAAAAGTTGTAGTTGTGTCTGTCGATTCGGGCCTAAGAAACTCCTGCATAAAGACGGCTGATTTAACTTTTTTTAAAATAACTCCAAAATCTTTAGCATAAAGATTTTAATTTATCCCGATTGTCAAAAATCGCGTTCTGAAAATAATCCTATTTTAGTGAAAATCGTTTAATGACAGACAGGCAAAAATTCTTTAATAATCCAGAATTCGCGATTATTTGGTTTGTGTCTACGGTATTAGGCAACTATGGTTCTGAGCCCCTCAAATAACAGAGCATTTACAAGGTTTGAATGACAGAGCATTTACAATAAAAAAACTTTTTATTTACTGGGGCCTTACTATGCAATTCGACGACTAATTTCGACGGCTATCGTTTTGTATAAGAAGGTGCAGGAAGAAAAAAGAAAACAATAGTTATTGTGTTCCTTTTTCTTCTTGTACTTTCTAATACAAAACGATAGCCGTCGAAAATAGTCGTCGAATTGCATAGTAAGGCCCCAGGTTTGTATGAATTTCCAACTTAACGAACAAAAATGTTTGTTTGTTATATTGGAAATTCTTACAAATCTGAGTCAAAAGTAAAAAGATTTTTTTCATTATGAATGCTCTATAAAACGTTTTATCACTGTGGATGCTCTGTGAATTTCCAACATAACGAGCAAAAAGTTTTGTTCGTTATGTTGGAAATTTATACAAACCTGTAAGTAAAATATTTTTTCTTTGTGAGTCCGAGTTCGCGACAATATTCTGCGGAAAAATTTTCAGCAGAATTGCATGCGATTTAAAAATATTTTATTCGGAAGGGGAAATTTGTTTACGAAATAGACTACTTTGATTGGTTGCTTCAAATAAATTATAATACCCTATAAAGGACATCATGACACTTTTCCATAGTAAACTTGCGGTCAATGGTATTGGCAGATTTACCGATAATGCAGTATTATTTAATACGGGAAAACATAGTACGGGATAACTTCTAAAGATGTCAGCTTTAACAATTTTTAATTTTTGGTTAATAAATCAAAAATAAAATTAATTTTTTTTATAATTCATGTCTAGTTGTAAGTTTTATTCGTGTTTTTTGCTTTTGTTTATATTTTTGTTTCGATACAACAAAAAAAAAATTTTAAAAAAACTACTAGTGCCATCTTAAGATTTAATCTATCTATCGCCGTTTTTTGACCGTTAATACCCTTTATAGGGTATTATAATTTATTTGGGTTGCTTGCTGAAAATTTTTCCGCAGAATATTGTCGCGAACTCGCAGTCAATGGTTGAAATTAAGGTGAATGACAGGTTTTGCTGAAACTAAAATTAACTCAAAACTTTGATTACGAACCTCACTGTGTTAGTCAAATTTTAGTTCTAGCTGTCGTTAAATCAGTCTAATTACGTTATTTATTTCTCGTAAAAATTCTGCAGAACAAAATTCGAGAATCAAATCTATTACATATTTCAATGGTTTCAAAATATACTTGCGGGAATGCCCACAAGAAAGACATTTCCGCCGCCACTAGTCTAGTTGTCATTTTTATTTGTGTTGGTTGCTTTTGTTTATATTTTTATTTTGAAAAAAAAAATGTTATAGAAAACCGTTAAATTTCTATTTATGGTATGTATGTATGAACTAAAAATTCAAAATTCTTAAAGCTGACATCTGTTAAGCCTTACGTCGATAACCCTTTGTATTATTATTTACATATATCACTGATGTACATACATTATACTCATACTATACTGCCGTGCTAAACATGTTTTACTGATCTACATTTTTGGCCAAATTGAGTTATTGATGCCAATTGAAAGGTATTAATATCGTTTATATTTTACATAAATAAATATAATTAAATCGATTTTAATAAATGCGTTATTAACCAAAATAAATTTCGTTCTAATCGAAAAAAACAGCAAATTTGAAGTAACACCGACTTAACTACTTGATATTAAACATGAACGCCTTATCTGTGGCACAAATAAGGTACTTTTCTTTCAAATATGTAAGTTAAGTTACTTTTGCTTATTTCCATAATTGAAATTGCATTTATGGCAATTTAAGATTTTTCATTTCCAATAGCAAAATTGACTTATTTGAAATTTTCTATTCGCGAATTGAAACAATAACAACTTAGGTATATACAAGAACTTTTAACTTATCTTAATGTAATGTTATTTAGTACTACAAATGAACCACTTACTATACATAATGAGGTAGTTTAGACCACAAAATATTTAGTGGACTAGCCTAAATGGCGACCTATTCTAGTCCACTTACCGACAGTTTACATCACAAGAAATATGGTAGCATTTGGGCCATATGTTAAAAATTAAAATATTCCAATAAATGTGTTTGTATTTAATATTATATCATTTTGGCATTTATTTATTTTAATTCTAATATCTTTATTTTTATTCATTATTTGTGCTGTAAAAAATGATAATTAACAAATTGCATCTATTGAAAAATTCGAAAATCCTTAGGTCGAACCGTTTACACCATATTTCTAGTTGACCTATTTTATATCAGGTCACACATTTTACTTGGCTAACCAAATTTGGGTAACTATATAGCATTTACACCATGTGACCTGTGCAAATTGGTCATTTAAGGTTGTATTCTATAGTTTATTTGAAAATAAATTGAACGATAAACTAAACATAAATACCTTAAATCGCAGATAAGGTATATATTCTTCTTATTAACACAGGAGTTCAGCTTCTATTATGTGATATAAATGACTTAATGGCATTTAAGTTATTTTTGTTTAGTACTAATCGATTATTTATAAAGCGTATTTAAAGTATAATACTAATTCTGCAAATAATTCATAAATTATGTGTAATTTATTTTTATTTTCTCAAGAAACATATTATTTATGATCTAATACATAATTTGAAGTCTTTGAAAGTAAATTAAATCCGCATTTAAGTAAATTATTCCCCAAATATTTCGAAAAACTTTAACATCAATTTTCTCCAAATGCCATTTTTGCAGATCAGTAAAACATGTTTAGCACGGCAGTATACTACGCCCACGTGATCAAGATAATTTGCTTTTATGAAATGCAACTGATTCGATTTCATACGTGCAACATTTAAAATCGTTTTCAAAATCTACGATCAACTTTAGTAAAAACGGATTTTTCCCTTGATATCTTAGATAAGACCTACAGAATAGAATTGTTTATTATTCTGTGGTAAAACCGAATGTAATTAAAAACTTTACGTTCATTTTATTTCAAAATATGTATGTACATATTTAAGCAACAAACATTTTTACAGATTAAAAAGAATATTTTTATTTTGGTTTATTATTTATTTACAAATACAGATGATTCCTCATTCATAATTAGTGTTTGATCAATCTATTTTATTAATATAACACACGTCGAGCATGCAAAATGATGCTCTACACATGGGACATGTACATTTTTGTTCCAACCAAACTTCATGTTCAAACTGATTTTGTCGCGAGGCAAACCATTTCGCCATACAAGCAACACACCACATTGGTCGACAATAGCAATTTCCACAAACATTTTGGTTTTGTATGATTTCATCATTCTCCCCTAAATCTAAACAATGCTTTTGAAGTTTAATATTTGGTTCCGAGATCATACATGCAAAACACGATTCAGTTATTTGTTCTCTACTAATGTCGTACCGTGGATTCAAGTTTATTTGTTCTTTAAATACTTCGATCCACCGGTCCATAATCGTCTGATGAAATTGTACGTTCATTAAAATTGTTATAGGGCGATTTATACGATCTTGTAGATCTCGGAAATCTAAAGCATTTATTCGTATTTTGAAAGTTTTCACACCATTTCTAATTGGTTTCACTTCTATGTTAACAAATTGAACCGAATCTGATGTTTCCGGGTTTATAGCGTGTGAATCAGTAGAGAGCGCAATTAGAGCTGTATCGCTTTGATGTCCCAGTAATAGTTGATAGGGAGTCACTTTTATTATCCAGTTTTCGGTTGCAATAATCGTATGAATTGAATTGCTACGAATCACTATTTTGTCATCTCTGAAAAATATAAACTTTAAATTATTTTATATTCAGATAATATAGATACCTATCTAATTACCTTATAAACTCTAAATTAATATCTTCAGCAATAGCTTCCCACCTTGAATTATTGTTTGTAAATTTCAGTAACGTTTTACATAAAGGATGTTTTTCCCAGTGATTTTGGAACCAAATCCAAATTAATGTACATGTAATCAAGGGCAACATTGCGACTGCGAATGTAATACAATTCCATAAGCCCACTGACCACGGACTATTAAACACTTGTGCATCATAATAGCTACTATGATATATCACAACATATCCCAAAGGCAGTAGAGAATGAATGAATATTGTTAAAGTAGTTCTTCTTATATGATACTGAACAAAGTCATTTGTTTCGATGCCTATGTATTTTGAGAACAAATTTTCTATTGTAAATCCTAATGAAACTATTTCAATCGGTGGATACAGCAAACAAACGATAAACAAAATATACAGTAAATGGAACATAAACTCAGATTCCAACATGATTAAATTTTTATGTTTCGTTATTTTACAGTTTAATAATAACTACTAGTTTTTAAAATTTTAATTATGGCTGCGGACGAACTCAGGTAAACTCCTAATTTACCTCATTTTACAGTGTAGGCGGTAAATGAAATTACTGTACTAAAAAGGGTAAATTGCAATTGAGAACATAATTATTAACAGAAATTGTATTTTACAATTATTTTAAATTAATTCTCATACATATAATTATAACTTAAATAATTTCCACAAATGATTTTGTACACTATTCAACTATGACGATTAATCACAAACATTTGACAATTGAAATGTATACGAATTTTGACATACACCAAATACCAATTATACATCACGTTCACATGAAGCGTAGTGTAGGTGTAGTGCAGTGGATTTCAAAATCCACCACGTAAACACGATTGACCGAAAAACTAAACTCATACACTAAAGATACATGTTAAACCCAAAAGTGATTGACTGAGTTATGACTGAAAGTGATCTGACTGAAACTTTGGGTTGGTGGTTACATGGGATTTTTTTATTTGATTTGAATTGACATTTTAAATGTCACTTTGTTCTAAAATTATATCTAAATTATTAGAAAATTATTTAAAATAATTTTAAAATCACTTCGAAAATGTATAAAACCTTTTGCCTGTACGAAAAAATCTGTCAGTTCAACTAAATTAAAGTTTACATGTTTAACTCAATATATAAACTGACTCAACCAACCAAATTTAAGTTGACCGAACTCAGGCTACTTTCAGATAACTTTCAGCCAAGTCACCGTTTACATGTTGAATTTAACTCAGACGTTTTCAGTCAGATCACTTTCGGTTTAACATGTATCTTTAGTAATACTGGACTGGGATTTTGCACATAGCGAGTCGCCTTTTTTGAGCGACTTTTAGCTAAAAGCGAGAAAAAGCGATTTTGCACTATGCGAGTAGACACTCGCTCTCGCCTTTATTTTCGACCATGTATGTGCTTGGTAAGAAGTAGGAAAAATTAATTTTAGGTTGAGATTTTAGCATTAATGTACATTTTATGAAATTAAAAAAATTTGATTTTTGCTGTCACATATCTTATGAATGTTATGTATTAGTAAAATTATTCTTTTAATTATAAAATTTTGTCACTTGAGCAAAACAGTACAACTCATAAAAGGAAAACTATTGATTGAATTTAATCAATTCATGTGCATATTATGAAACTATCGATTATTACAATACGTACAGAAAACAACACCGCCGAATATTACAGAAGGGAATAAGGCGAAAGAATCACATATTTAATTGATAATTTAATAAACAACACCAAAACATTTCCAGTGTTAGCGACAAACAATATCACACTTGAAATAGGACATGGGAGAACCCGAAATTAAATGTTGAAGAAAGGTTTATTTGTTATTACACATAATTAATTATTTATTTATTTTAAATAATATGATTTTGTTCAAATTTATTTGTGTCAACGACACACATCTAAAAAACAAACTTCAATAAAATGTATTTTTGACAACTAAATCAAAGTGGCTCAATTTTCTCGCCTTTTATTTTGTCCATTTGTGCAAAATCGAAAAAAAACTGTCGGACAAAATTGAAAGGCGAGAAATCAAACGAAAACTCGCTTCTCGCCTTTTGTGCAAAAACCCACTCCTGGCTTTACACCGTAGATAGTATAATAGCAAAATAGTATAATACTATTTTGCTATTCGGTATAAAACCGATGTTTTGATATTATAATAGCAAAAATAAAATATAATATTTTGATTTGATAGCTATCAAATTTTATACCTATTATATTTTATTTTATGTTATTATAGAAGGAAAATTTTGACAGTGGATTATTGATAAATTAGTCTAGAGATGTTTTTGTGTATTTTGAAATTATTCTTTTTCATTATTTTGTTATAATTTTCTGTTTATTATAAATATTTTATGCGGTGTAAAACCGACTACGGTAGATAGTAAAATAGTATTATACTATTTTGCTATTATACTATCTACGGTGTAAAGCCAGTATAGTGGAAAAAAACTGAACTCGATGGGACTGTGTTATTTTGAGAATTTTACAACAATTGTAGTCTTTCTTTGGGAATTTTACAACAACAATGCCGTGAATGGTGAAATTTCGAGAAGTTTTGGTTTGAGTATATGTATAAGGAATGAACGAATTCGAATTAGAACATTAAGTTTTTGGTAAGCGATAAGTAAAGATTAAAAAGGAAATTAAAAAGTGGTTTAGTGTGAAATAAAAGTTATCAGTGAACAATAGAATTGTGGAAAAATTATAATAAGTGGTATTGTGAATTATCGTTAATAAATTGCGTTGGAATAATTTTTATAATCAAGAAATAAAATCGTTTGTGATAAATTGAAGTATTGTGTTTTATTCACAATCCAGTGATACGATCCTTGATTGATAAGGCAAAAAGGAACAACGGGATTGTGAATAATAAAACATAGAAAATGATTCTCTCGGAATTGAGAGTTCCAGAGTTAAAGAAGGAACCAGAGAAACGGGGTTTGTCCATTGATGGTGTTAAAGCAGCTTTACAAATACGACTACGTGAGGCCATGGAGAGAGAAAGATTAGACGCGGATCATCATGATTTTGACGGGGAAGTAACGAATATGGCAACCATAGAGAAGAAAGGAGATGAAACTAAAACATTAGTGGAAATAACACAAGCACCCTCTGAAAGTTTCGATTTGTCGCAGTTAATGGCACCTATTGAAAAGTTAAAAAAATTTAATTGTTACTGTTTTCTTGTTAATGCATCCGTCATTATTGAAAAATTCAAATTTCTTTCTAATCGATTAATTTGAAAACGTTCTCTAATATTTGAGGACACAAAACGTTCATTACAAAGGCTTCGGCTTTAGTTTGACCACAAGAGATTTTAAATGATTTGGTATCACTTGGTAGTACATTTTTTTGGCATTAATATCCTAATGCCTTTTATTCAATAGCAATAAACTAAAGCACCTTTAATTCTTTTGCAAAATATTTTTATAAAGTCTGTATTTTACGTAGCATTCATTTTCTTTTTTTAGCTATCCAAATTTTTTCAGCCAGTGTAGTTAGTTAGTTTGGCTTTCCATTTTTTTTTTTTTTTAATAAATATGATTACTACTTTTATTTATTTATTTGTTTACAAAAAATTTGAATAAAACACCAACCCCATACTTACACAATCTATTTTGAGCTAGAGGCTCATTTATAATAGACTGTGCAAGATGAGGTGCATAAAAATAGATTTTTTTGAACAAAACGTTCACTAATAGGTATAGCACTTTTTGCCTAAAAACATTAATATTAATTTAGGTACTTTAGAAAATATAGGCCACAAATAAAATCAAATGAAACGTCAATTACTCCATGCATTACTGATCTACTGACATTTTTGATTATTAACGTTTTGACGATTATAAGCGTATTTTTTTGAGAAAAATTAATTTGATTTGTTTTGGATTTTATTGTTTCCAAGGAAACAGCCACGTTACATTTAATTCATTTTGCAAAATAGCCAACCATTTAAAATATTATATTTTATATGAAAAAACAACTTAGTGGCCGGTATTATTACAAATAATTCGAATAAGGTTTAAATAAATTAAATGTTGTTTATGATTTATTTAATCCCTGTGCGAGTTTATTCCATGCAATTGTTGTTGTAAATTGTTAAGGAACGCTATATGTAAAATTAAAAACACTGATAAAATATAAAATTATACAAGAACCTCCATTGTATAACAGTATTGTGATCAGATCACAATCAATATTATACAGTTTTGAATCGATGAATGACAGTTATTTTTATACGTAGTGTAATTTGAATGAATCGATGCTGCACCGTGTAAACTAGCGTAACTAAAATATATTTTGAAAAATGTATAATAATCAGTGGGAGAATTTATAAAATGATGAATTGAAATCAACTATACTTATAGACAAAAAAAAACGCATAATCTGTAGTTTTGCAATTACGAGTAGCTTAATAATTTTTTTTTAATATTTATGATAAAATCTGTGACGTATCTAGTTCTCACTGTAATACACATGGGTTTAAAAGAAAGCTACCATTTGTTTTGATGAATTCGACTTAAGCGCAAGTTTGAGCATTTTGGCTGTTCAGCCTGTAAAGTATATTTGCAGTGAATTGCTGTTTAAATTATACAATAAAATACAAGAGAAAGGTTTTTATTAAAAACAAATAAAAATTAATAGTTTTTTGTTTGGAAGAAACTATTTGAATGTTGAGGCTTGGCCGTGAGGGCCATTATATTGGTTAAAGAAGGCAGAACTCAGTTTTACGTTGCCCAATTGTTAAGAAAGGACCAATCTACAATATCAAGAGCTATCAAACGATTTCAGGAGAATGGATAGTATACAACAAATAAACAAAACTCGCTTAGGATATAGGTATTGTTTGTACAGATTTCTCCCGGCACTATGGATGCAATTAGATATATTGACGAGTGTTTGGAAATTGAAACCTCATGTGATGCCCTATGCACCATTTATTGGAGATGAATTCATGTTTATTTATGATAATGCTCGTCCACAAGTCGCAAATTCAGTAAAGGTGTACAACTACAACTGCAATTCAGTAAAAAGGTGTACAACGCTTACAATGCAGACCCTAATCCCATATGTGGGAAATAATCGGGAGACAAGTTTATGAAATCAATGTAGCATTTTCTTCACCACAAGAACTGATAAACGAAGTAATTCAAGCTTGGGAACAAATTCCTCAAGATACTATCTCCAGTTTGATAAATTCATCGCCAGAGATAGTAAGATGCGTGAAAAATACAAGAGGAGGAAGCACACGTTAGTAATTTTTCAGATTAGTCATTAATTTAAAAGAAAACTATTAGCTTTGATTCAAATATTTTGAAATACGAAGTGAAATTTAGCTTATTTTTTTACTTTACTGGTTTCTTTAAATTTGTCTAATAGTTTACAAAATACTGAAATAAATTAAACTTGGAAATAATAAAACTAATTGTTTTTGATTAAACTTTATTTAATAATAGAAATTTCGTTGAGAATTCACCTTATAAATGAAGCAAACAGAATTATGCGTTTTTTTTGTCCATAAGAATGTATTAATAATACAACAAATGTTGTCTATGTCTGTGTTCAAAGTAGCACTTTTAATAAAAGTGTAGGACGTAGGACGTTCACCTTCAATTGTAGGACTGCCCTACGTAACATAGGACGGGTGGTAACCCTAGATCACTGTAATTTTCCATTGTAAACGTGCGGTCAATGATATAGGCAGATTTATCATGTCAGCTTTAACAATTATTAATTTTTGGTACATAAATAAAAAATAAAATTAATTTTTTTTATAATTCATTTCTAGTTGTCTGTTTTATTCGTGTTTTTTGCTTTTGTTTACATTTTTGTTTCGTTACAAAAAAAAATAATTTAAAAAAAACTACTTAGTTGTGCCATCTTTAGATTTAATCTATCTATCACGGTTTTTTGACCTTTATAATTAGATTAATAAAATTTATTTGCTTAATGGACTGCTTACTAGCGATAACTTCACGGTTGTATCACGAGTTACGCTACCCAAGTATAACAAATCTTAACTCACTAGTTGAGTTCTGCCAAAATTCTATTTTTTCGTAAGTTCAGCTGTAACTTGTTTATAGGGGAAAAGCGATAATTTTTTTTGTTTTTTGTGTTGTTATTTTGCCTTTGTTTATTGTTATTGTACAGGTCAGCCATTTAATAAATTAATAGTGCGACAAAAAGTGTGTAAATTTTTCTTGTTTTTTTGTCGAACTTTAAGTTGATAATTATTTAAATAAATAAATAATTCAATTTTAATAATATGGTGCAATTTAACAATAATAATTACATCCGCACAACAGCAATGTCTAACAAAGAAAAAAGACAAACCAACCAGCTCCATTCAAATTCAAAAAATTTCTAAAATTCATAGTATGTTTACTTAATTTTATAATACGATATATTTATTTTAATTATAATATGTTTGTTTCGCTATTAGATGGAAATCACAAAACTATTAAGACGGATATTAATGTTCCAAGTACATCAAGTTGTTTATCGAGTACTTTAGAAGAAATATTACTAAGTACATCAACAGAAAATACCAATCAAATTATTGAACTATTAATTTATAAAATGTTACAAATAAAAAATATGCAACTCAAAATAAATTATTTTCATTTAAAAAACCGCCATTGAATGTGAGCAACACCCATCAAGCATTCGAAATATTTTGACATTTGGTTTTGCCCAACAGACACATGGGTACACATCCGGATATTTTGAGTTACTCCAGTTCCAGATCTTCGTGCCAAGTTTCATATGCATTCTTAAACTAATACAGAACTCAGCTGGAACTTAATCTAAACTAAGTTTAGATTGAGTTCTGGAAATTCGACCAAAAGCTGGAAGTAAAAATACTTGGGTAGCGGTCAAGTCTACTAGCAGCCAGCGATTTTAACCCTCCGAACCATAATTTGTGTCCATCAAACCATTTTTACTTCTAGAGAATTGGTACGCCAATTGAGGTAAATATGTACTAAAATTGAAGTTTACTGTACTAAATGATTTACCCGACTATTGGTACGCAGCCTAAAAATACAATTAGCGTATTTTCTAGGTAATTTAAAAGAATATTAAAAGATGTTACAATAACAATTACATTGCATATATAACAAACG
Organism: Tipula helvola; assembly: GCA_963556165.1. Classification (NCBI taxonomy): domain Eukaryota; kingdom Metazoa; phylum Arthropoda; class Insecta; order Diptera; family Tipulidae; genus Tipula; species Tipula helvola. The sequence continues at coordinate 282,685,831 of OY744481.1, read as the reverse complement.
GAGAACTATCAAATTTTATAAAATTATCCAATGCATTTGTTGTAGCAATATTTTAATATTTTTTTAAATACGCTTATGTATGTATGTATGTATATATTAAATGTTTTCATAATAAAATATCGTTTAAAGAAAACGTCTTAAATGGCCTAAAGTTTGTCGTTTTTTATTTGAAATCAATTTAATTAGTTTAAATTTGTTGTGTATTTCCTTAATTGGCCGCACGACTCCACTTGACCGCTAGTATCATTAAGTAGGGTTACTGCTGTCAAAAAACGGCGATAGATGGAAGATTGATTAACTCTAAAGATGGCACTAGGTACTAGTTTTTAAAAAAAAATGTTTATGTAACGAAATAAAAATGTAAATAAAAGCAAATACCACGAATAAAACTGACAACACAATAGATATAAATTATGAAACAAATTAATTTTATTTTTTTACCAAAAATTAAAAATTGTTAAAGCTGACATCTTTAGAAGTAATCCCGTACTCAGTTTTCACGTATCAAATAATACTGCATTATCGATAAATCTGCCTATATCATTGACCGCAAGTTACTATGGAAAAGTATAGTTATGTCCCTTATAGACAAATAAATTATAATAAATAACCTATAAAGGACATTCTTGTCAAAAAAACGGTGTCAGATGGATTTAAGTACTTTTCATACCAGACGCCTCGCCTCGAAATTTTTAGTTACCACAAAAGCGAAGCTGAGACCCTTTCATACCGGTGGCGTTGGCTTTGCATATTTAGTTGCTATCAAATATTTTATATAGGTAAATTTTACACGTGAATTATAGCAAGAAATAAGATATTATGAATTTGTAAGCTACATATGAGCTAGATTTTTCGGTAAATATAAAACAGTTGTACCAAACATGTGATTTGTAGGTTATGTTGACAAAGCGCTTCGCTTTGTACTCAAATAAATTATAATACCCTATAAAGGACATTCTTGTCAAAAAACGGCGATAGATAGATTAAATCTTAAGATGGCACTAGTAGTTTTTTTAAATTTTTTTTTGTTGTATCGAAACAAAAATATAAACAAAAGCAAAAAACACGAATAAAACTTACAACTAGACATGAATTATAAAAAAAATTAATTTTATTTTTGATTTATTTACCAAAAATTAAAAATTGTTAAAGCTGACATCTTTAGAAGTTATCCCGAACTATGTTTTCCCGTATTAAATAATACTGCATTATCGATAAATCTGCCAATATCATTGACCCTTAGACAATAGAATTAGAATGGACCGCTAATACAATGACAGTTCAATATAATTTTCAAATAAATGATGATGCCAACATACAACTAGCGGTCAAGAGGCAAATTGCGGCAAAAACGAAAACTAAAGATTTGTCAAAGTTGTCAACATCAATAAATTTTTATTTAATTTTTGGCTCCTTTTCGTGTGTTTTCTATTTTGCCACCGTTTTATAGTTTTAAATTCAATTTAATTTGATTTGAGATATTTTAATTGTGATGTTTGCACAAAATTTTTCCTCGGTTTCTTTTATTTTTACTGAAAATGGGGAGATAGTGTGTCGTAGTTGGTTGCGATACCAGTTTTCCATTGACAGATAAGACTGTTTCTTTGCATCTGTGAGTACAAAAATAAATGTTCATTTTAATATTCAGTGCTTGCAACTGCTTATAATTTCAAATATTAATGATGTTTTCTTTTATAAAATTTAATCTTAATGTTGATTTTTCGATTATTCCTAATAAATTAAATGGTAACGAACTTTTTAGTTAGCGAATTCGCCACGATTTGCCTCTTGACCGCCACTGTATGTTGGATCGCATATGAAGTAAGCAACTAGCAGTCCATTTAAAAATATATAGTCAAAGCATTGACCGCAAGTTTACTATGGAAAAGTGTCATTATGTCCTTTATAGGAGAAATTTTTATTTCGAGTGTCTGTTGTATGGTGCGTCGTTGTCCTGGGACAAAATTTCAAATGTCAAACATTTACATAGGAATTCCTATGTAACACAAGTGTAAATAAATTGTTATTTATGAATGATATTTCTTGATTTATTGGAATTTTATAACAGGTTTTTATTTATAAAGTGTTAATGAATACATTTTAACTTTAATTGGAAAATATTTTTCTATTTTATTTAGAATAAATTTAGAGTCGTATTTCTAAGTAAAACATGTCAAGATACGAATATTGTTGTTTTATAAAGATAACTTATTAGTTTTTGTGATGAGACGTTTGTATCTGCATTGTTACAAATTAGTCCTATTAATATTTATTTAATTTTCTTAATACTAAATCCCAGACACACCATCTATATGCGAACTCTCTTACTACTTCAAAAATCCTCCTATAGGGTATTATAATTTATTTGTTTATAGGTACATATTATAATTTATTTGTTTATTTGTACCGCCAGCCGGTATGTCAAAACTTTTGTCAAAAATCAGCGACTTCAACACAACAAACTGAATTTTGGGAATATCGAGTTTTAATAAAATGAATTTCGAAATTAATAGTAATTTATGTCGTCTTTGCTTAGAAAATGTTGGTGTAATTCCATTATATCAAGATCACGGAGGAGAAGTTGTTGCGGAAATGATAAGTTCTCTTTTCAATATTGATGTGCGCTAATAACTAAAATTTTGGCTTTCCTTTTCATTAACACTATTGTTTCTTCATTGTAGGTATTCTATGATGAACATTTACCAACTACTGCCTGTACAAACTGTTTGGAAAATATAAAATTATGCATTCTAACCAAAAACATTATCGTTAATTCAGAGTCTATGCTAAATACGTATTTGAAAAGTAATTTAATTGGAGAATCGACAGAAAATTTAAACCAGATTAAAGTTGAAGATGAAGACCCTGTCGAAGCACGGGTCTTGATTGGAATAGAGGCTGAAGAAATAAACATTGAAAGATTTGACGGCAGGTTTGTATAGTAGCAAAGCTTGTGATTGTAATTAGAATTAAATATAAAGGTTCCTAACTATAGCTCTAAAGAATTTGAAGATAAACAAAGTGCAGATCATGTCATTAATGTTCAAACGCTCACATCTGTTAGTCCGCAAACAGAGCTCACTGCTTCATTTCAATATGACTGCGAGATTTGCGGATTCCAGGCAGACACATATAAACGTTTAATGTCTCATGATAAAATTCATTCAGGTACTTATTTATTTTAACTAAGCAATTTACGCTTAAAACAACACTTAAACTTAAGGAAAAATGTAGAATTCCGTTATGGTATAAAACATAGGCATAACTTTTTTAAAAAAATTTTTAGCGTCATTTCATGGTCCAGCTAAAAGTAAGTCGAAGCAAGTCCCTTGCAAATTTTGTGGGAAAAAGATGTCAAACATGAGGCGGCACATCCGTGCTATCCATTTAGGAGAAAAACCAGTCTCTTGTTCATATTGTGATAAAACTTTCTCGACGACTGCCGGTTTAAACAGCCACATGCAAACTCATTTAAAATCAAATGATAATTCAGTGGATCCAGAAACGAAGGAATTATATCTCAAATATAAATGTGATGGATGCGACAAAGCCTTTGTAAATATTACCTTCTTGAAAGTGCACAAAGTAATTCATTCCGATGAGAAAGAGCAGGTGTGTCCACATTGTGGAAAAAAATTTGCATTGAAAAAGTATTTAACACGTCACATACGATTAGTTCATAATACTGAAGATCCAAGGAATTTCAATTGTAATAATTGTGATCCAATTGTAATATTTGTGATGTAACTAGGGATAATTTTTTTTAATTTTTTTTAGTGACATTTGATCGTCCGAGAAATAAGCCAAAGCAACTTCCTTGTAAATTTTGTGGAAAATTGATATCAAGATCTAGCTTGTCGCGGCATATCCGTACTATCCATTTAGGAGAAAAAGCATTCCCGTGTTCATATTGCGATAAAGCATTCTCGAGGAATACCGGTTTAAACACCCACATGCAAATTCATTTAAATTCAGTGAATCCTGAAAAGAAGGAATTATATTTTAAATATAAATGTGGTGAGTGTGACAACGCTTTTGTAAATAGTACCTTGTTAAAATTGCACAAGGCAATTCATTCTGGCGTGAAAGAGCAGGTGTGTCCACATTGTAGAAAAGAGTTCGCATTGAAAAAGTATTTAACACGTCACATACGATCAGTTCATAATACTGAAGATCCAAGGAATTACAAATGTAATATTTGTGGTCACGTATCAGTCGATTTATCGCGATCAAAATCACACCTTTTAACGCATAATGTTGATAATCCGAGATCATATTCACTTCGTTCACGAATCAGCAGAAAAAATGAGCCAGAAAATGATGAAGAGGAAGTTTAAAAATTTGTATTGTTGTACCATAAAATTAGTTTAGATTAATAATTGTATAAGTACCTATGTAATTAGTTTAGAAATTATATTTGAAATTTATCTGAATATTTTGTTTACTATTTTTACGTTTTCAGCTTAATATTGAAAAATTAATTTAAAAGAATTATTAACTATCCACACATAGTCATTTCTTTTATTCCTCCTTATATTTCGGTTTATTAGTCATCGGATCTTAGAATATATCGGGGGAACCCTTTTTCAACACGAAGTGCTGATTGCAGATATTGTGGATGAAATCATTTTGGGGATGGACTTCATGAGGGCAAATGAGTTCGTAGTGGATGTTGGAAGAAGAGTATTAACTTACGATAACATCGAGTTGCCAGTTCAATCTAGCAGTACAGGAGCAACTACCAGGCGAATTATTGTTGATTATCGGAAGAAGCTGCTACCAAACTCAGAAACGATCGTATGGGGAAGATTGGAGGAAGGTTCTGGGTCATCCAGGTTGTGAGTTGTGGAAGCTAATGAAGAGGAGAGCGAAGCCAAGGAAATTATAATCGGAAAAGCCCTAATTAAACCAGACGACTATAGAGTACCAATTAGGACTCTAAATCTCTAGGATAAGACAAAAACCATCAAGAAAGGAACAGTCATTGGCAAATGTGACGAAGTATCAACAATAGTAAAATGTGAACAGAAAAGTTCAATCGGAAAAGCCGACATGAAAGGGCAGAAAGAAATGGACCGAAGATCTTGCCGAGGCACAGAAAAATTCTGCACATCAACTACTCGAACGGTACACGTCCATATTGTGCAGTACATCGGATAATAAGGGAAGGACCGCAATGGTAAAACACCGAATTGATACTGGGACAGAGATGCCGATTCGTCAACCACCCAGGAGGTTACCATTAGCAAAACAAGAAGAAGTCAACAGGATGGTAACAGATATGCAGGCGACAGGTGTCATCGAGCCATCTAACAGCCCATGGTGTTCACCAGTAGAGTTGGTCAAAAAGAAGGACGGTAGCATGAGATTCTGCGTTGATTACCGAAAACTCAATGCTTTTACCATAAAAGATAGCTACCCACTGCCAAGGATTGATGACACGTTAGACAAGTTATCAGGTGCTCGAACGTTTTCGACATTAGATCTATTGGCAGGTGGAATTTGATGAAGAAGATCGCGAGAACGGCTTTGACAATTTAATGTTATGCCGTTCGGATTATGTAATGCCCCTGCAACTTTTGAACTATTAATGGAGCGCGTGCTAAAGGGATTACATTGGAAGACGTGCCTAATATATTTGGACGACATCATCATTATGAGCAAAGATTTGGCCTAGCACAAGGAACTTGACAGATGTTTTCGATCGGATACAAGCTGCCGGATTAAAGTTAAGCCCAAAGAAGTGTAAGCTGTTCAGAAAGGAAGTAAATTATTTGAGTCATGGCCCGAATTCCGGTTCGATGACAAATGATAATGAGAAATGATTTGATTTTTTATTTCAACTAGTCGGTTGCATTTTTATTTAGAGTAGGCGAAATAAAAAATCAAGTCTTTTCTCTTTTTCATTATTATCATTGAAGCGGAATTCGGGTGCTGGTAACGACTAATGGAATTCACACCGACGAAAAAAGATCGCAGCGGTAAAGAACAGGCCAACACCTAAAAATGTACACGAATTACGAAGCTTTCTGGGATTGTGCACCTGTTATAGACGCTTTGCGCGCCAGGATGCACCAGCATAGCAAAGAGTTTACACGAATTAACCAGGAAGAACAAGGCATTCGAATGGAAGGATGACCAAGAAGAAGCATTCGTGGAACTAAGGAGACGACTACTTGTCGCACCAATCCTTGCATACCCTATTTACAACGTGAAATTTATTTTGGATACCGATGTAACTAATGACGGTATAGGAAGAGTGTTATCACAGGAAACGAATAGCCAAGAACGAGTTATTGCGTACTACTCCAAAACATTACCATAACCGGAGAGTAATTATTGCGTGACTCGGAAAGAAGTACCTTTATGGCCAAAAATTCCATTTACGGACGGATCACGGCGCTTTACGGTGGCTGTTGCAATTCAAGAATCCAGAGAGACAGGTAGCATGCTGAATAGAACATCTTCAATGCTATGATTTCCAGATCGAACATCGAAAGGGAAGCGCACACGGAAATGCCGACGCATTATCAAGACGATCATGTCCCTTAGAATGCAAGCATTGCTGCAAGAATGCTGTCTTAGGAGGTGTGAACTGACGAAATGATCAGTAAAGAGCAACTAGATGACACGGATTTGTCGGTTATCATGGAATGGAAGGAAAAGGAACACCGGCTCACTTGGAGCGAGATCACGGACAAAACTTCCATTGTTAAGAGTTATTGGGCTTAATGGGATAGCCTCCAAACAGAGAATGGGTGTTTAAAAAGAATGTGGGAAAGCACGGATGGCAAAGTGAAGCAATTGTCGCTGGTGCTACCGAAGGGCCGGATTGCGAAAATCTTGAAAGAGTATCACGGAGGAGTAAGTGGGGTCACCTAGGAATTAATAAAACTCTGGTTAAGATACGTCAACGATTTTACTGGGCAGGATGTAGACAATAAGTGATAGAATGGTGCCAGAAATGTACGGTGGTGAAGGGACCCGCAAGTAAAAGTCGTGGAACCATGAAACAACATAACGTCGGAGCACCATTCGAGAGAATTGCAATGGATGTAGCGGGGCCATTTCCCAACACCGAGTGGTAATAAATACGTGCTAGTGGTAATGGATTATTACTGAAGTTACATGTTGAACCGAAACATGACCGACCGAGTTGTGAACTGAAAATTGACTGAACGAACCTTTCAGTCGAAAGTTACATGTGTTTTCTATTTTGTGACCGAGATGACGTATAAATGGCAAATTGTACAACAACAAAATTAATCTAAACAAAATCAAATCGAACACATCTGGAAACTTCTTTATCTGACAACAAATTTTTTTTTTAAACTCATTCTGTGTTTTGTACTTCAATTGATGATTTATTCTTCTAAGATTAACCCTAGAAATAAGCTCGTCAAATGTAATTTCAGTCAGTCCGAAGTTACATGTTACACCGAAAATTAAAACCGACTCAACCAACCTAATGTTAACCGACTGACTCGGTCATTATTTCGGTCGCAATTTCGGTTGGGTTGCGGTTTACATGTTAGACTTTTCGTTAAGTTTCAGTCGGTCATAATTTCAGTTCAATATGTAACTTCAGTATTACTGAAGTTACATGTTGAACCGAAACATGACCGACCGAGTTGTGAACTGAAAATTGACTGAACGAACCTTTCAGTCGAAAGTTACATGTGTTTTCTATTTTGTGACCGAGATGACGTATAAATGGCAAATTGTACAACAACAAAATTAATCTAAACAAAATCAAATCGAACACATCTGGAAACTTCTTTATCTGACAACAAATTTTTTTTTTAAACTCATTCTGTGTTTTGTACTTCAATTGATGATTTATTCTTCTAAGATTAACCCTAGAAATAAGCTCGTCAAATGTAATTTCAGTCAGTCCGAAGTTACATGTTACACCGAAAATTAAAACCGACTCAACCAACCTAATGTTAACCGACTGACTCGGTCATTATTTCGGTCGCAATTTCGGTTGGGTTGCGGTTTACATGTTAGACTTTTCGTTAAGTTTCAGTCGGTCATAATTTCAGTTCAATATGTAACTTCAGTATATTTCAGTAAATGGCCAGAGGTGTACCCCATTCCCAATCATTAGACGACAACAATAGCTAATGCCGTGGTGAACTACTGGATTAGCCGATTTGGAGTGCCGATGGAGATTCATGCCGGTAAGGAAGGAATTTTGAATCGGTGGTATTTCAAGAAATATGCCAGATGCTCGGTATAAATAAAACGAGTACACCGCCTTTGCATTCACAGTCCGACGGTATGGTGGAAAGATTTGGAGGTATTTCTAACGAAGGTCGTGGAGAAAAACAAACGCAACTGAGATCGGCATATACCGATGTTTCTGATGGCCTATCAATCAGCAATACATGACACGACCTGAATGACACGACCTGAATGACACCAGCTAAAACCAAATTTGGAAATAATCTTCGATTACCTGGAGATTTAAAGTTTGGAGCTATTCCATCAGCGGCTTTATGTGAACAGAATTATGTAGACCGGATGAAAGAACTTAACGAGATTCATCAATTTGTACGAGGGGAAATACGGATCGATATGACATACGAGCAAATAACCAAGTCTTCCAGGAAGGGAAATTGGTATGGCTTCACAACCCACAACGAAAAAAGCGATTATCACCGAAGCTGCAACCCGCATGGAAAGGACTTTACACTGTCATCACACGGATGAACGTTGTGGTTTTACCGGATACAAAAGGAACATTGAGGTAAACCGAAGATGGTGCATTTGGGAAGTCTGGCCCTATACAGAGTGGGTGATTTTGGTCCTGTTCAGGACGAACAGGCTTGGGTGGGGAGTAGTGTTACGGTGACACCTAGGAATGAGTAGAATAAGTTGATATCGGAAAGTTCTATCATGGAATTTTCCATGATAAAAACTGTTATAAATGTTTCTAAACTACTTTTACCGGAACAATCATGAAATTTCGAGTTTTGGTTTGAATAAGGAAGAGAACGAATTCGAATTAGAACATTAAGTTTTTGGTAAGCGATAAGTGAAGATTAAAAAAGAAATTACAAAGTGATTTAAAAAGTGTTTAAATGTGAAATAAAAATTATAAGTGAACAATATAATTGTTCAAAAATTATAATAAGTGGTATTGTGAATTTATCGTTAGTAAATTGTGTTGGAATAATTTTTATAATCAAGAAATAAAATCGTTTGTGATAAATTGAAGTGTTGAGTTTTATTCACAATCCAGTGATACGAACCTTGATTGACAAGGCAAAGACGTAACACTATATCTTACCTAGATGCCTCTGGCTTTACTCCCTTGCATATTATTACCACATAAAGAAAAGTTTTAAAATCGGACTATTTTAATAAAAAATATTTACATATCACAACAGATAACAATAAATTTCTCACTTTAAATTGAAAAAATTTGTACATATTAGTTTTTCACAAATAACGAGGACACTAAAGCAAATAAATTTTCGTTTTGGTTTTTTTCTGCAGTTCTCAAATTATCATCTACACGGGAACCAGACGTATCATTATTAGAGTGACCATACTCGCCCGTTTCTAAAATTTTGGTAGCTACCTTATCATATCGAATACGGAACATTTGCTGCTGCAGAATCGGTACGATTAAATTGAAATTATCGATTTTTTTGTTAAGTAATTGAGCATCCTTTTCCAATTTTGAGTATATTGCATCCCATTTGGTGAGGTCTGCGCCCGAAAGTGGTATAGGGCCCAAGCATTTGCGTTCATTGCTCAAATTATCTTTAAGCTTGTCGATACCTTCGCGAATTTCCTTTTGAAGCCTAATCCACTCTGGGGTAAAACCGCCATCCTGTAATATTTTATTCAATTTGTGCGTTATAAAATCGATGTGTGGATTTTGTTGCTGAAGGAGAGGTAAAGGCTTCCCTGCCCCGGTTAGATTTGTAAATTCCCCTTTCGACATAGCCTCTAAAATTAGATCCTCGACCACACGATCTATTCCGTATTTTGTTTTAATCGCATGCTTTTTGTAATATCCCTGAGGGGTTAGGGCATCTCCCTCGACACGAGCTTGTTCTAGTCGGTGGTCCATGATACGTTGTTGTGCCCGTACTACTTTCCGTCGTTGGTATTGTCTTTCACGCTGGAAAAGTGTGCCGTAACCAACTCCCCCATAACTCAAAAATTGCCGATGTTGCGGAGCCGTGTGTCGAATATCAAAGCTTTTCTCACTCACTTCATGCTCGTCGTCGTCAATTCCGCATCGGTTTTTCGCGAATTTTTTCTGCAGGATTCGGAACGCGGTATCAATCTCGAAAAAACGATCACCATCTGCTTCCGCGTGACCGCTGTCCGGATGATATTTTTTCACTAAATTAATGTAAGCTTCACGAACCGTTTCTTGGCACGACGTATCTGGCAATCCAAGTGCAGCAAAACATTTCTTCGAGAATTTCGAGGTACGGTAAATGAATGTATGAGTATGGTTTTGAATTTAAATTTGACCCCTACCTGATAAAGTTCCAAAGATATTGTATAACTCCTTCGCCAACCTATTACAATTTTATTTATTGTATATAATTTAATTTGATCAAAGTGCAGAATTCGTTGCATAATAGCATATAATTCTTATTCTGAAGGATGCTGTCCCGTTTCTCCTGCTGCAGCAAAACAAACAAAACTACGAAAACGAACTTCTTTTGTCTGAATTGTTATTATGTCTGTGCCACTGAGTTACATATATAATAACATACATATGTACGTAGTCTTTTATATACCTTGCGTAGTCTTACTTTGGGAATTTTACAATAACAATGCTGTGTATTTTCATTCCGGAATGAACAGTTGGCACCAAGCTCTAAAATATAATTTATTATTTATGTGATTTTCCAGCTGCAACCAATTTGACAGATAAAAAAACCCGGGCGAAAACGGGGCGACAGCAGCAGTCATTCGTCGCCCGGTAAAATTTTTCGGGGCGACTACTAACCCAATTACATTTCAAACGTCATTTAAATAAAAACTAAATTTAATTAAATAAATTAACACGAAAAAACTCTTTCATTGCAAAATTAACGTAGAATTGTTAAAATAATTTGACAATTAATACGTATACACATGCAAAAAACAAAAAATTACGGAAACCGCATTTTTTGCTGTTCCAGTTGAAACGTCAAAACACAAACCCGGTTTTGCCCCGGTTTTTTTTTTTGTGTAAGTGGAAAACCACATTAGAATTTTAACAAATATAAAATAGTAATAACAAATTATTGAATAAAGTATAATAATTTTAAATGATAATTAACAAAATTTAAAATTCTGATTTATAGGTCGATAATTTAACAGCCAAAATATGTCAAATTTTTTTGAGTGTAAGGAAAACAAACAGCAGTTTATATGAAGCTAACTTAAAATGTTTGAAAATAACTTAATTTTAATAAAAATAACCATAGAGAAAACTCAAACGGCACAAAATTAAACCTAAAGGATACGAATTTGCCTTATTTTTATGTTTTAATTTTTCACACGCTTTTCACAAAAAAATTTACTTGCTTAGCTTAAAATGACATAAATTTAATACATTTCAATTAAATTTTTATTAAAAAATATTTAATATATGTCTGTAATTATAAAAATAAAATTGCATCTGTCCACTTCATACAAAAAGTCATAAAAGTTACTCTAGTGGTAAACTCTACAACTACATGAAATTATTCATTCCGGAATGAGAAATACACGGCATTGTTGTTGTAAAATTACCAAAGTAATTCACCCCAGGTGTCGGTACTGCAGAATGAATTTTATTTGACAACCAATTTGTTGTTGCCGCATGTCAAAACTTTAGCTAAAAGTCAACAACATAAACATACGATATCGTGGGACTATAAAGTTTTAATAAAATGAAAATAGAAATTAATAGTAATTCATGCCGTGTTTGCTTAGAAAATGTTGGTGTAATCCCATTTTTTCAAAATCACGGAGAAGAAATTATTGCGAAAATAATAAGTTCTCTCTTCAATATTGATGTGCGCTAAGTAAATTTTAGTTTTCCCTTTAATTAAAACCTTATTGTTTCTTCATTGTAGGTAATTTATGATTTAAATTTGCCAACTACTATCTGTTTAAACTGTTTGGAAAATATAAAATTATGCGTTCTAACTAGAAACATTATAGTTAATTCAGAGTATATGCTAAATACTTATTTGAAAAGTAACTTAATTGGAGAATCGGCAGGAAATTTAAACCAGATTAAAGTTGAAAAAGAAGAGCCTATCGTAACACAAGAATTGGTTCAATTAAAAGCTGACGAAATAAAAATTGAAAGACCTGAACTTGAAGATAGGTTTGTATAGTAACGAGGCTTGTTATTAGTTATATTAAATATAATAGTTCTTAACTGTAGTTCACAAGATTTTGAAGATGAACAATGCGCAGGTTTTCAAATCATTAAGGTCCAATCGCTCATATCTTTTAATCCCGATCCACAAAGTGAGCCCACTGTTTCACCTAAAACGTATGACTGCGAGATTTGTGACTTTAAAGTAGATACACATAAAGGTTTAATTTTTCACAAGAAAATTCATACAGGTATTTATATATTTTAATTAACTATAACTAAAATAGTTTAGTAAATCAATATGTAGAACTCACACATTGTTTTATTTCATACTATACCGAAAATCAATGTTTACGTGATTGATTTCTGTCCGGGAAATGAATCATTACGGTACAGAAAAAAAGTGTCCGGAAAACGGGCTATTACAGTACAGAAAAATATAAAACCAAACCAAACAAAAAAAAATAATAACTAGGGTAACTTGATAATTTGAAAATCATTTGGATTGATTTTCTTTAAATTTCAAACTCATGTTTTTACTTTAAAATTTAATTTTAAATGAAAATATCGAATTAATGTCCCATGTAGTATGAAATAAAACGTTGTACGTTACACGTACGTTAAATGATCGTTACAGACTGGTTCAAAATAAACATCGAACTCGTTCTATAACAACTCATTTACCTCCCTTGTGGCGTAAATAACTATTATAACCGTGTGCTAAGAAAAAAAGTCATTGCCTTAATTTGTAGTTTTGAGTAATTTCAATTTTTCTATTTTTGTTTGCCATGTCATTGTACGAAACGACTACATATTAAATAACGTGATTTTATGGCATTTGATGAACGATATTTTACTTTTAAAAAAAGTAGAAATATAGATACAGTAGACTCCCGTATAACACGAGTTCATACAACGCGATTTCATACAACGCGTTAAAAAATGTGCGACCACTTTATTCGTACAACACGATTCCCGTATAACGCGCTATAGAATCAAAATCCGGAATATTCCATTCATTTCATTTTTATCCATTCCTTTTTGTTAATTCATTTCGTTCAATGCGATTTCCTATAACGCGATTTCATACAACGCGTAACATATTATTCGCGTTATACGGGAGTCCACTGTATTTGAAGAATCCACATATGTATGCCCCTAACGCATTTTTTGACTTTTGGTGCTTATGACTTTTTCTTAGCACGGCAGTATACTGTAGCAAGGAATTTACGCGTAAAACAACACTCACGGCGATCCTGAAATGATTTCAATCCTCAATCTTTTACAGTGGTGATTTTGGGCGATAGGTGGGGACTATTCGTAATGATGCCTGAAGTGTATCAATAATGCAATAGAATTTTCATAAAATCTTAGTATGCATTCACAGTATTGTTTTCGTCCTGCGCTTCGATGTTGTTTTCAGATTTTAGTTTTTGTTGTTGTTTTTCTTCACGATATTATAGATCATATTTTCCAAAAGAGGACAGATCGAGCGAAAGTAGTATAATGGTAAGTACATTTGCCGCTAGATCTCACTACTAAAGTAGAACGAAAGTACTTCACGTTTTCCAAAAGGTGGCAGCACTAACGACGCTAGTGGTAACGTTTACGCTCATTTATCACTACGTATCATACTTTTCTTTTTCACATTTTACTACGATTATTAATAAATCATTAAATCGTAGAAAACTAAACATAGTCAAAAAAGGCACCTTTATAAAATAATTTGTATAGTATAAGAAAAATGCTCAGTAGTGATTATATGCTAGTGGCATCTGGAAGGTCATGTGTTCTAACAGATGGCACCGTTCGCGAAAGTAGTATTTTCTTCACAGTTTGACATGATCTATTGACGATTGGAGCATCATGGATTCCACCTAGTGGAAATTTTTTAAGTTGAGCTACCTGATAATTTGACGTTCGAAATTATTGTAAACAATTCCAATTTTGGACAGTAGGCAGGATTGCTAATAACTGTAAATAATTCCAATTTTGGAATAAAACAACAATTTTTAATTACCGCATTTCTAAATTTTCTTTCGTCGCATGTGTGACAAATGTCATTTTATCAGGTGCATCATTTTAATTTTTTTCCTCAAGAGGCGCTTTCTCTACTTTTACAATCGTCAATAGATCCTGTTTGAATGTCAAATTTTCTACAACCGCCAGAGCTACCATATTTCGGAAAACTCCGAAAACACAAGCAACTTTCACATAATGCCACTAGGTGTCACTAAATATTTGCTGTCAAAAATTGTATGTCATTTTTATGTATGCATTTTGTAAATATAAACAAAAATATTTTCGTGTTATAAAAGTGACTATTATTAATACGTGATAAATAAATAGATTTTGTTTGTCCCGTTTTGAAAAACATCAGTAATATTTTTTTGATTGTGTAGTGACATCTAGTGGCAAACGCTCTGAACTACTTTTTTGGTTATGCTGCCTCTTTTGGAAAACGCACTGTACTTTTTCTCTGATCGGCCTCTTTCGGGAAACATGATCTTAGCAAAGAACTGTTCCATTTCCATATAAAACACTTATCGTTTGGATGGAAAAAATCCAAGTTTTCTACCAAATATCTTGATGATTGGAGCATCATGTGTTTCACCTAGTGGAAAATTTTTAAACTGAGCTATCTGATAATTTGACGTTCGAAATTATAATAAACAATTCCAATTTTGAACTGTAAATACAATTTTTACTTACCGGATTGCTAATAATTGTAAATAATTCAAATTTTGGACTATAAAAACCATTTTTAATTACCGCATTGCTAAATTTTCTTTCGTCGCATTAGTGACAATTTCATTTTATCAGGTGCATCATTTTAACTTTTTTCCTCGAGAGACGCTTTCTCTACTTTTACAATCGTCAATAGTGCCTTTAGCGGTGAAGACAATTTCGAAAACAAGCAAAATATGTCAAGACTCAAGCATAGTTTTTTTTGGTTCTTTTCGTAAAAACAATTCAAAGTTATCGACACATCGATATATGTATATAATTTTAGATTTTTATTTTAATTTGTTTTGGTTTTTAGTAAAATTATTCTCAAACTGATTGTGGAATATATTAATGCATGTTTTAATTTTTATTGATGTGAAAACATCTTTAGTGGCAGGAGTAAGTAAAAAATTGTATAGAAATCATGTTACTGAAACATATGTGCCGAACAAATAATATTGCATATAGTGTGAATATCGACCAGAAAAACAAATAAATAAAACCTAAAATCAACACAAAATGCATATTCATTCAATATACAACTTCATCCGGTATTTCAAAATTATTTAGCCTGTTCATACCATGTATACAGCGCATCGCAACTCTTCCTCGTTTCTTACATCTTTGCCTACAATCTTTGATTTATTTGTGTGATGTGAACAGGCTATTCGTGAGCCGAATACGAAAAAAATTAAAAAAACCGCCTACTTTAATTTATTTTGTTGTAAAAATATCTACTATTATGGCAGCAGCAGCAAGTGTTTTTGAAAATGAAAATCCAATGTGCCTATTTACACGAGGACTTTTTCAACCAATTTTTCGGTGTTAAAATACCACGTCGTTTAGATAAAAATTTTGCATGTATGTGTTTTTTTTTCTCAATCTCAAACTACAAGGAACTAAAAAATGTATGTCCTTGATTGTTTTTTATTCATTTTTGTTTGTGTTAGTGAAAAAAAATCCAAGAAACCACCAAAATTTAGGTTGAGAAAAAAATCCAAAAATATTTTGTTTCAAAATTGGTTTTGTATGGAAAACAGAAAAAAATCCTCAAAAAAAATCCTCGTGTAAATAGGCACAATAGGAGCAACAGGACCACAAATTATGCATGTGTAGTGTAAGTAACTCAAAAAAATGAAATGGAAATACCGAGCTGTGAAAATTGCACATACATATATCTACTTTTATACATAAATATAACAAGTATTCAACTCTATAATGATTACTCTAAAAACCTTATTTGTGTATGATCACATCTAATATGCGTTTTTATTGAATAGTACTGGTCGTGTGACCTTTTCTTTTCGAACCACTTCCATGCATCGACACCCCTAGAGCCCACCAGCTCCTGGCATTTGTGGACGGTCACTTATTCCAAATTCGATAAATTTGGATTCCAAAATTTCTGTTTATTTTTGTGTTTCTCATTATTAATACCTACTTTTACTTACTTCACACAATTTTCGATCGGATTCAGATCAAGTGACTGACTCGGCCATTGTCTATGCGCCAACTAAAAGTATCCGCGTTTTATGCCCCAAACACATAGACGCCGTTCGAAGCGCCGCTAAAATTAAAATACGTGTAGTTTCATATTAGCGAACACAGATCTTTATGTTCAAAGTAATGTATTTTAATTTGAGCGTCGCTTCGAACGGCGTCTATGTGTTTGGGGCATAATCTTTATGCCACAAAATGAATGGGCCTATCCACACCAGTATTTTTAACAACCGTATTCACCCTCGTTTCTTTACCTCTCTGCCTACAATGCTAAATTTGTGGTGGGAATTTGTAATGCACTTTTGCATTATGAAATTTCTGGTATTCTCGTGTTGTTACAAACTAATACAAATATAAAATTAAATAAATAAAAAAATTGATTGTGCATTGGCACGTGTTTTTCGATTGTTTAAGGCACAAAATGAAATAATTGTTTTTCTCCTTGTAGTTCGTACCTCGAGCAAAGCAATCTAAAATTGAAGTAAATTTACACATGCATAATGCCTGTATTCCATGGGAAAAATTGACTGACAGTCAAAAAAATCGAAAAGAGAAAAATAATTTGATGCCCCATATAAGAGACAAAGCCAACAAGTTTTTTGATTTTATAGCAAAATTGTTTTGCTATAAAATAAAAAACAAAAAAAAGCGTTGTCTTTGTCTCTTATATGGAGTATCAGATTATTTTTCTCTTTTCGATTTTTTTGACTGTCAGTCAATTTTTCCCATGGAATTGAGGCATAAAGAAGAATAACAACAGTGTGAATACAGAATGCTGTTGTTACGGTGTTGTTAAAAATATTCGTATGGATAGGCCCAATAAATATTGCACAAGCACCTGCTGTAAAAAAAAAATTAAAATTGAACGTATGTTTTTCTAGCCAACTACAAGAAATTTATATCAAGGTTTTTTCTTCGCTAAAATTTGTGCTTGGTTCTTATGCTGCTGTATTCTAATACGAAAACTCCTATTTCGCTAGCTAAACTGCGTACCGCAAAGTGAAATTCAGCGGTGAAATTTTCATTTTCGTTTTCATTTTTGTCAATTTTATACGAAAAATTTAATTTCCCTTCAACAGCATACCGGCCTTTATTCAAGAAATCGCCAGAAATAGTTCCCTGCAAGAAAAAAAAAAACACTTTGCTGAAAAAAAAATTGAGGTTTGAATTCATTTGCACCGTGAACTTATTAAGTCGTAAGAAAAAATGTAGAATGTCAGCGTTGTACCAAAACTGTAAGCATTCGTTTTTTTCTCATTTAGCGACAATACATGGTGGTCAAGAAGGAAACCATGATCCTGCTAAGCCAAAACGTGTTCCTTGCAAATATTGTGGAAGAAAATTATTAATTCTCAGCATGAAGCAGCATATCGGTAGTTAAGAAAAAAATATGGAATGCCAGCGTAGTGGCAAAAAATGTAGGTGTAACCTTTTTTTTGCTATTTTTTAGCGACATTTCATGATCCAGCTAGAAGTGGGCAAAAACAAATTCCTTGCACGTTTTGTGAGAAATTAGTATTTAGAAGCAACATGGCGCGACATTTTCGTATTAACCATTCAGGAGAAAAACCATTCTCATGTACATATTGCGATAAAACTTTCTCGAGATCTGACAATTTAAACATCCACATGCAAATTCATTCTAAATCAATGGACCCTGAAACGACGCAATTATATCGCAAACATAAATGTGATGAGTGCGACAAATCCTTTCCAAATAGTACCTCATTGAAATTGCACAAGATGGTTCATTCCGGTATGAAAGAGCACGTGTGCCTACATTGTGGAAAACAATTCGCATTGAATGCTTATTTAAAACGTCACATACAATTAGTTCATGAAACTGACGATCCAAGGAATATTATATGTAAGATTTGTGGTAAAGTATCAACCAGTTCATATAGGGCAAAATCACACTCTTTAATGCATACTGGTGATAAACCATTTCAATGTAACTTTTGTGATTTGAAATTTGTGTATTCAACATCACTTCGAGGACATATCAACAATAAGCATGTTGAGGCAAAAGGTGGTAGAGAGAAAGTTTAAAAATTTATTACCTAGTTGTTTTATTTTGTATTTAAAATTAAAAAGATTTGTAATAAAAAACTTGAGTTTATTATTTTGTGAATTTGATTAAAAAACAGCGAGACGGTCCCAATCGCTTTATTAATTTATGTACCTAAATGTGTGGTGCTAGTAGTGTCAAAAGATATTCAATGTGAAAAAGAATACAAGCCAATTCGCTTTTTAACGCAAAGTTGCTGACATGTGGACAGCGATTTTGGTTGCAAAATGAGGATTGATTTGAGAATTAGGCAAGAGTATTGGTAAATTATATTGTGTAACATGAACATGATGCAAATACGAGAGATAAATCGACACGAATAAGAGGGATAACATGATACATACAATAAAAAAAATATGCTCAGAAGGGAACGATCGAGAGAATATATTAAAATATTGACAACTACTATTGGATTTGAATTATTCCAATATTTGATTTTCCAGTCGAGAGCATACCATAACCATTGATAGTGAAACAACTTTTTAATTCATTAAACATATCAAAGTGTATTTTTTGAGTAAAAATTGAGAAGTGAATCTAAAGACGTTTTTTTTCTCTATATTGAAGTGGTGTGTGTATGTGTGTGGTGTGTGCATCGAGCAACCTATATCATAGCTGCATTGAATATCGACCAACGTATTGAACATTCTAAAAGTTTCGAGCGAATCTTTCATCATATTGTACTAACATTGCACAAGCGAACTCAGTTGAATAAAAGTCGCGTCGTCGTACCGTGGGAATTTCACTGAAGAAAAATGGATTTGTTGGACGATAAATCGGGCAGCGGCGGTTTTACCATTCACCACAAATTGAGTGGTTCAAACTATAAGCTGTGGAGGTTCCAGATTGATGTCGTGATAAAGTCCATGACGGACGTCATGGCCGGCAATGTTCCCCCTGCGGATGCGCCTGACGAAGCAATAAGACAGAAACGATGGCAAGGCGATGGCGATTTTGATTTCATCGGTGGACAGTGAGCAGATGAATCACATTCTGATGTGCAAAACAGCGAAGGAAATTGCAGATAAATTGGCCAGCATTCACGAGAATCGCAGTAAGGTGCGCATCATGCGCCTATATGAGGATTATTTTTCATTGAAGATGGCTGATAAGAACGAACCAGTCGTGGCGTTATGTGTCAAAAATTAGCCGAATGGCACATGAAATCGAAGACTAACGTGAAAAATTATCAGATGACGCCGAAATATCGCAATTTCAAGACGGCCTGGTACAACATCAAAGAGGCCAGAACGTTAGACAGTTTACTTGCACGCTTGCAACTGGAGGAGGACCGAATGAATAAAGTGGATGACGTGCCATTGGATGCTGCTTTCAGTGCAAAATTCATTTCGAAGCAGCGGCGAACCAGCAAAAAGCAGTCAACGTCGCTTGATGAGCTAAGAAGGAAAACCAAATGCAGCAATAAATGTCATGAAGTTGGACATTGGAAGAGAGAATGTCCCAAGTGTTACAACTCGTAATTGCAATTAGTCGTTGCACAATAAGGGGTTTACTAAAATTATATTTTGTTTTGTTTTGATCTATCGGGAAAACGATGACCAATAAGAGAAAAAAATAGATCAGTCTTGAATGAAGTGTGATGTTCGAATCACCTAATATTATTGATATTATGAAACACAGAACTGGGAATATCTTTGGTGTTTTCAATTCTTGGTGCTGATCTGAAAGTTTAAGTTCCATGTAATGAACTTAGTTAAAATAAAATTTATTTACAAATAAATAAAACAAAACAAAACGAAGGCAAATAAACTAATAATAGTTTATAAATCATTAATTTATATATAATAATAATAAAGTTAATATAACAGTGATAAATAAATGATAGACGGATATAATTTACACAGTTAGTGCTAAGATATTACTGCAAAAATTTACCGTGTTAGATCAATAATAATGATTTTTATTTAATAACAGAAAACATGAATAGTGAAATAATTTAGAAGTGTGTGGTGCTTCTATGTATATAAATTGTGTAACGCAAATTAATCTTAAATAATAAATATAATAATTGCATCTAAATACGATGTTCATAAATATTTTTTTTTTTGGGTCGTGATGTACTGGTCCGTTGTCAAGGACAGACAATAACATTTATAGTTAACTCGTAGAATTGTAAACCGTGCTTAATCTAATATCACAGATTAATTAAAATACAAAACAATAATAGAACGAAAGTAATACTAACAATTATATAAGTTTCTGTGAAAAATAGTAATAAAAAAAAATAAATAAAATAAAAACACGATACCACAAACTTACATAAACCATTGATATTCGTTGCTTAAGATACCATCATAATACATAATTACAAATCATATATAAATAACAAACACTTATAACAAGCAACCTAACACAGCAATCAACATACCATCTAGCAAAACATGATGTCACACACCAACTCATATTCGTTATACAGCATGCCGCAAGTAAAGTTAAGTTTCTTTTACAAAAACAAATATTAAATAAATTATTTAAAAATTAACAATATAGATAAATTAAATAAATACTAACATTAGATATTAGTAATTTCTTGTATTTAGTTAAGCTTAGGGATAGAACAGGGTTTAGTTTGATTTAATATTTAGCCAGTTTCATTTTGATTTGTTTTGATTATTTTCTTTTCGTGATAAAAATGTACCTATTTACGTGGAATTATCAATAATACATTTATTTTCAATTATAAATTTACAATTATTCTGCTTTTGTTTGCTCAGTTAACCAAAGATAATTCCTAAGATGAGATAAATTCAAAATATTAGTGAGATGAGGAGGAAGACCGAGTGAGTGTGTATTAAGGTAGGTAGAATGACTAATGGTTGGTTCCTTTTTATTTGTTTTTTTGTTTTTCGGAACAAGCAGCTTTCACGACATGGATGGATACCACCAAAACCCCACCCCAGACTGTACTATGTCGAGCGGTTTGTCCAAATTACAAACGGACTTCGTCTACCGATTCGTGGCTGGGACACGATTCTAATCGAAGCCAATGTCAACGGTGTTCGGTGTGTGGGAGAAGAGACACCTGAAGAACGTAAGCATGTTCCTGAACTGAAGCAGAATTTATTCTCGACGGCGTCTGCCACATCGAAAGGTTTTGAGATAATGACCCGTGATGGCTGCAAACAGATGGATGCTGTTGGAATCGTGTATGCTATTGGCGTGAAAAGTGATAGTAAGCAATTGAGAATGGTGTTTCGACATAGAATCAATGAGCGTGCAACTTCGCTGCTACTGTCCCGCTTGAGCAATTATGCATATCATCGATTGAGACATCTGAATATGAACACGATAAAGCGTATTTGCAACCAGAATTTGATTGAAGGCATAAAATTGTCAAATTTTTCTGTGAGGACTGTCATGTCGGCAAAATGCACCGTCCTTCGCATAAACCAGCGCAAGACCGAGTGGCTGCAAAGGGCGAATATTTCTATGCCGATATCTGTGGGCCAATGGAGGAATTGGGCATAAGACAAATGCGATATTTTATTCTGAACAAGGATGAGGCAACGAGTTTCAAGTATGTGTATCTACTGGCCAGCAAATCTAACGTGTGCGGAAAAATCAAGGAAGTGTTGTTATTGGTTCGCAAATTCGACAAGCAATTCAGTGAAGCATATTCGTTTCGAAAACGGCACTAAATTTGTCAACGAAGATTGTATGCGAGTGCTGTCAAATGCTGGAGTGATAGGTACCTAGTTGAGCAAATCGCATCGTACACGCATCGTTGTGGAATGCGCCCTTACGATATTGCTTTCCAGCGATTTGCAGAAGCTTTTATGGCCAGAAGCAGTACGAACAGCAGCGTACATATTGAAAAAAATCGTCGAATAAGAAATGTCCGACCGCAATTCCGTACGAGAATTGGTTTGGTGTGAAACCGGGTGTTTCTAGTTGGATACGAGTCCACGTCGTTGAACTTTCAGCTGTTTGATCCGGACACATAGAAGATCATTGTGAGCTGCAACGTAAAACTGAATTAGATGTGAATCATGATGTCAAGAAGCAAGTGTCGATCCAGAAAATGTCGGCCGAGCAACGAACGAAAGAGAAACCGCTTTTCCTTTTAATACTAAATTATTGTTAAAGTAGTGTTTAATACTAAATTATTGTTAAAGTTATATTATAAATAAATAAATTATTTTTTATCCGCTATAACGACTATTGACAAAATATGAATATCAATGAATATTTACGATTGTAAAGAGAGAAACTCTCTTAACAAAATTTTCATGCGCAGTGCGCATACTCAAACCCATTGTTTTGGAAAACGAAACCAATAGATTGAATGGTAGACAACTTCATGGTGATTTTTTGTGTTAAGGGAAACAAATTGAACGTTCATATGAAATGGCAGAGATACAATTTTATTTCTATTATTACAGACATATATTAAATATTTTTTAATAAAAAATTAATTGAAATGTATTCATTTTATGTTATTTTAACTTATCTGGTAATTTTTTTTGTGAAAATCGAGTGAAAAATTAAAACATAAAAAGAAGGCAAATTCGAATTCATTAGGTTTAATCTTGTACCGTTTGAATTTTTTTTTGTGGTTATTTTTATTAAAATTAAATTATTTTCAAACATTTTAAGATAGTTTCATATAAACTGCTGTTTGTTTTCCTTAACATTCAAAAAAAATCTGACACATTTTAGCTGTCAAATTATCGATCTATTAACCAATATTTACTATTATCAAGAGAGGAAACTCTCTTTGAAAAATGATAATTTTATCATTTTTCATTATTATCGAACCAGAATCGCTTTTGATATGTTGATGATAAAATAGAATAAAAAATAAAAAGCAAAATGACAAAAACAATTGAAAAATTCGATGATATTTTGGTTTTTTCATTATCATATCGTCGAACCGGAATCGCACCCGAGCTTCTACTGCAAGAGCAACTGAAAGAACTGAATAGCGTGACACACGGGTTGAAAACAATCGTTTACGATATGTTCGTTCAAGAAAAACACTCAGAACCGATTTAAAGTTAGCAGCATTTAACTACTATTCATTTGCCAATCATGATCCCGGTGTGAAATTCTTAACAAAATTTATTAAACCTTTCAAACGCCATTTAAAATTGACTTTCTTCCAAAAATAAAATACGTAGCACAATTATGCACTGCTATGATATGGGATTGCTCATAAAACTGTAGTGTGAGCATAAATACATAAGAGAACGATCGCACAAGAGAAATGAGACAAAAATTAAAAATTACGGTTGGTCGAAGCGATGAAAGTTGATGTACAATATATTGTACAAGGCGTTTGAGAGGGTTAAAATAAAAATTTATGCGAGTGTACAAAATATTTTTAACAGTGTATTCAACAATAAATAAAATGAACGAATTTCTAGTTAGAATATCTTCTGCATGAAATAGCTTAATTAATTAGCTATCGATTTAATCTCACTGATTAACGGCTAGTGAGAAGCACTATGAATTAACAAGCTTTAAATTAAAAAAATCGGACCTCAATCAATTTTTTTTTTATATAAATTTCTTAGATATATTTTTGTCGCGCCGATCTCAGAGATGTCTAAAGGATTTCACTATAATTAATCATAATTTTTCCACACGCCGATTGTCCATTCGATAATGTTATGAACGCTGTGCGGAACTATGTGATTTATTAAACCTACTTTCTTGAGCATTTTCTCCCGCACTTCGGTATGGCGTAACCAGCCGTGGCAATAACGGGTATCAAGCGTCAGCTTAAAAAAAATTCAACTTTTACAATAAAAATTAATTTGTTAATTGAAAATCCAACCTTGCCGAGTACTTGTTGATTTCTATCCCCATTGATGTATATATTTTTAAAATATTTTTCAGTATCACCATTCCCCCAAACAAATGAATCATGGCTAGAATCTGAGTATGTGGCATCTACACAACGGATCCTTAACAGAACCAACTATTACAATAGACATTTGTTCAAATATGGTGGACAATTAATTATTATTTACTATCATGGTGTTTAAACTATAAAATCCTTTTCGATTATAATAAATATGAGGATTATTGGCTGGCTTTGCAATCTTCATGTGCGTACCACCATCCGCACACATAATTATTCCAGGGATTTTGCTTTTATTATAAAAATAGTTTTGCCCCGCATTCTCCGCCTCGCTTATCTTTAGAGTGATCCATTTTGGGCTGGGCACAATAACTTCAAAACATCTTTAGCGTGTTCCTTGTACGTTCGCGATGGGCGACTGTGTGTGGTGGATTAGCCCAACCATTTTTAGATCCTCTTGGATGTCTGCTATCTCATATGCCGGTTCACAGGAATAAATACAACTCGCTAATTTATTTTTCTCAGGTATCTTTATTAGAAAATATATATAAATGATAATATTTAATTGTCGTAAACGTAACGGTTGTATATTCTGGTCTCGAGAATATTTTTGCTCTACCAGCAATCTTTCTGATACGTTGTTGCCTATATTTTCTTGTTATTGTTTTTATTTCTTTTCAAAAACCAAAACCTTTTTCTTTTTGCTTGCTAAGTTTTTGTATCAACCCTCATTGAGTTCTACTCACACTATCTACTACATTATATTGTGATTTTGTACTTGACTATTCTTACATGTGCGTGTAATTTTATAAATTTGGACTGATTTTAATTTGGTTGTCGAAATTTGGACTGTTTTTAATTTGCTCGGCGAACTTCGGGATGAGTTTAATTTGGTTGACGCCACACATCCAACACTCTGATAGAATGACTGAGGCCGTTAGCCGTGCCATGCCAACAAAGGAATCTTATCCAACACCGTTTTGATATCTACCTTCAGCCATAAATCGGAGAGTAGCGGCCAATTTAAATTCAGATGTCAGCGATGAAGATTTGACCACCTGCGGTAATTTCTTTTTCAATACCTTTAAAACTTATTTAAAGGGTGCCTTATTTAATCTAAAATTTTTAATAAATCTGAAAAAATTAGCATTAATAATTATAATGATAAATACTAAAAAAATATTTTCCTTACTGGCCATTTGACAACTGGAATATGTTGCGCGCATTTCGTATCGCTTTTCTACTTTCTTTTCTATTTTCCCTTCTTCACCGTTGTGATATAAATAAAGGCTAGTGTATCCATATTCACTTTAATTTTGTTTAATAATTATTTAATTCTTTTTCATGTAGCTATTTTCAAATATTCTTGTAAAAGAAAAAAATTACGGAATAAATAACACAAAAAATAATGGCAAAATTTTGACAGCTGGTGAAATTGCAGTTTCATTGCGGATCGATAACACAGTTTTCCGGCGGATTCTGTAATGCAAATAATTTCAAATGCGGATCGAATGAGGATATGAATTCCGCCATATGATTATAATTTATTTGGTTTTATTGGCCCTATCGGTACTGCAGAACGAATTTTATTTTGACACATCGAATTTGTTGTTGCCGGGTGTCAACACTTTAGCCAAAACTCAACTACATCAATAAAACATTCGATATCGTGAGACTACCGAGTTTTAATAAAATGAAAATAGAAATTAAAAGTAATTCATGCCGTGTTTGCTTAGAAAATGTTGGTGTAATCCCATTTTTTCAAGATCACGGAGAGGAAATTATTGCGGTAAAAATAAGTTCTCTCTTCAATATTGATGTGCGCTAAGTAAATTTTAGTTTTCCCTTCAATTAAAACCTTATTGTTTCTACATTGTAGGTAATTTATGATGTAAATTTGCCAACTACTATCTGTACAAACTGTTTGGAAAATATAAAATTATCTATTCTAACCAAAAACTTTATTGTTAATTCAGAATCTGTGTTACGTACATATTTGAAAAGTAACGTTACAATTGGAGAACCACCAGAAAATTTAAGCCAAATTAAGGTTGAAAAAGAAGAGCCTATCGTAACACCGGAATTGGTTGAATTAAAGGCTGAAGAAATAAAAATTGAAAAACCTGAACCTGAAGATAGGTTTGTATAGTAACGAGGCTTGTTAGTTATATTAAATATAATACATAGTTCTTAACCGTAGTTCACGAGATTTTAAAGATGAACAATGCGCAAGTTTTCAAATTATTAAGGTCCAATCGCTCACTTCTTTTAATTCCGATCCACAAAGTGAGCCCACTGTTTCACCTAAAATGTATGACTGCGAGATTTGTGACTTCAAAGCAGACACTCATAAACGTTTAATTTTTCACAAGAAAATTCATACAGGTATTTATGTATTTTAACTACAAATAACTAAAGAAGCTTAGTAAATCAATATGTAAAAATCACAAATTTTTTATAACATTTATACTGTATCAAGGAATTTACGCGTAAAACAACACTCAAGGTGCTCCTAAAATGATTTCAACCCTCAATATTGTATCAATAATGCAATACAATTCTCATAAAATTTCACTCTCAACTGAATCAATCGCTTTATAGTAAATAAAAAATCTTTTCGGCGCCTGTTGCCATTTGTGTTTATTATATAGGCTGAAAAGTTTCTTGTACCTACCTATTGATTATAAAACGCAACTTTTTTGGCAATGTTTAATTTGATCTTCGATATAATCTCCTTTAACTCAATAAGCTTCATCCAGGGCCGCGTAAGTGAAGTGTGCAGTGTGTACGAAACACACAGGCACCAAGTGATTTTAGACGCCAAAGACCTCCAACTCTTTAAAAAATGTCAAAATTATTCAGTAAATTAAAATTATTATCATCTTTAATTAAAGTTCTATATATTTGTCTTTATAAGATTTTGCATTCAACCTTCTTCACCAAATTCTAGTGCCCATGAATAATAAAGATTCAAACCGGGGAAATGAAAAGAAATTCTCTGGTTATCAACATTTAAAAAAAATTAAAGAAGTTCGTTGTGGCAAAAAATGTAAACATTCGTTTTTTTTATCAATTAGCGACAACACATGGTGGTCAAGAAGGAAACCATGATCCTGCTAAAAGTAAACGGGTTCCTTGCAAATATTGTGGAAAAAAATTATTAATCCTCAGCATGAAGCAGCATATCCGTACCATCCATTCAGGAGAAAAACCATTCTCATGTTCATATTGCGATAAAAGTTTTTCGAGGTCTGACAATTTAAACATCCACAAGCAAATTCATTTTAAATCAATGGACCCTGAAACGAAGCAATCATATCGCAAACATAAATGTGACGAGTGCGACAAAGCCTTTTCAAATAGTACCTTATTGAAATTGCACAAGATAGTTCATTCCGGTGTGAAAGAGCACGTGTGCCTACATTGTGGAAAACAATTCGCATTGAATGCTTATTTAAAACGTCACATACAATTAGTTCATGAAACTGATGATCCAAGGAATGTTATATGTAAGATTTGTGGTAAAGTATCAACCAGTGCATATAGGGCAAAATCACACTTTTCAATGCATACTGGTGATAAACCATTTCAATGTAACTTTTGTGATTTAAAATTTGTGTATTCAACATCACTTCGAGGACACATCAACAAGAAGCATGTTGAGGCAAAAAATGGTAGAAAGAAAGTTTAAAAATGTTTTTAGTTGTTTTATTTTATATGTATTTAATATTAAAAAGATTTTTAATAAAAAACTTGTTTATTATTTTGTGAATTTGATTAAAAACAGCGAGACGGCCCCAATCGATTTATTAATTTATGTACCTAAATGTGTGGTGCTAGTAGTGTCAAAAGATATTCAATGTCAAACAAAAAAAAAACTACAAACCAATTCAGTTTTGGACAGCGATTTTGGTCGCAATATGAGGATTGACTTGAGAATTACCGGAAGGCAAGAATATTGATAAATTTTATTGTGTCGAACGTACGTTTTTTATTTTTATTTTTCCATTTACCATGATGCAAATAAGAGAGATAAAATGATACGTAGAGGGATAAGCACAGAAGAGAGAAGAGAACGATCGAGAGAATGTATTAAAATATTGGCTACACTTTATTACGTTCTTATACAGTGACCCATTTTAAAAGAACCTCTCAAATATCTAGCAAGGGAAAGCATAAATCAAAAAAATGTTCAAACAAAAGATGCACAATTTTAGGAGGAATCAATGATGACCTTCAATTTGACCTTGAGGTCAAATTTACTGGTCATTTCAAGGCACAGTTGATTTTTCTAATTTAAACACCTATTTTTGACTCTGGATTTTGAAAGAATAAAAATTGAAGATAGGCCTTCCCCTTGGAGTTATATGACTGGTTATTTTATAATGGGTCATCCCGTATACGCCCATACATAACTCAGAAAGAAACAAAAATATCCAAAAAAAAATTAAATATTACGAATGTGGCCGACGAAGAATGTATAAATCACAAATCATTTATTTATGTTGCGTTTTGTTTGTTTTTATTGACGATCACGAGAATTTTTAGTTTAAGAAAGTACATTTTGTTTAGGTTTTTTATTAACGGAACCAAACGAAACGAGCGTCGTCAATAAAAACGGTCGGTTACAACAACAATATATACGAAAGCATGAAGTTAGAAAAAAGAGAAAAATTCCTCAAAGCGAGCATAACCATCAACAATTTGAACCGATTTCACCAGATTCGGTTATTTTTGATACTTATCATCATGAGAAAATACACTAATACAACAAAAATATTTGACGGCACACAATAGCAAAATAATGCCGATAATATAATAATATGCTGTGCGCATATAGGGTTAGGTTAGGTTTGAGTGGCTGCTATCGCACACTTAGGCCAGCAGTGGCCCGTTGTGATACCACAGGATCCCATCTCCCCTTGAAACCAACCAAAGCTACTTATATAGCGTAACAAATCTCGCATTCCACAGTCCGCGAAGAGTTGCTGAAAGAACTGAATAGCGCGACACACGGCTTGAAAACAATCGTTTAATTACGATATGTTCGATCAAGAAAAACACTCAGAGCCGATTTAAAGTTGGCAGCATTCAATTACTATTCAGTTGTCAATTATCGTTGACTTTGCAAATATGCAATCTAGCTTCCAAGAATGACAAATTGACGACGTCAGTAAAATAAATGATGAAATTCAATCCCAACTCCCCGGTCAATCCATACGATACAATTCTATTAGCACAGTTGAAGATAACGATCATGCTGTCAATTATCCAATTGAGCTTCTTAATCCTTTGGACCATCTGGAATACCACTGCACATACTATTTTTGTGATGTTAAAACATCCCACCCCAGCTTTTTTTTTTTCGAAAGAATATGAAATGTCATTTTGTTTATCGATTCATTTTTTTTGATTCGGATTAATTCCCCCCCCCCCCAAAGAATTCGACATCAGCGAATTTGCTTGTTTGGTGATAAATTGGCCTAAAATTTGATGATCACCTTTTTTGGTTATTCGGGTTAGTTTTAACGGCGCTGATGTCGGTATTGCAGAACGGGTTTTTTTTGACGGGTTTAATTTGTTATTCGATTTGAACCAACCATGTCAAAACTCAAAACTTTAGTCAACATCATCCATCAACAAAAACTTTTTCGTGACCGTCGAATTTTAATAAAATGAAAATTAATATGAATAATTGCCGTGTTTGCTTAGAAAATGTTGGTGTAATTCCATTTTTTCAAGATCACGCAAATGAAATTGTTTCGGAAATGATAAGTTCTCTCTTCAATATTGATGTGCACTAATTTGCTTAACACTTTAGCTTTCCCTTTAATTTAACAGTATTTTTTCTTCATTTGTAGATAATCTATGATAAAAGTTTGCCAACTACTATCTGTTCAAACTGTTTAGAAAATATAAAATTAAGCGTTCTAACCAAAACCATTATTGTTAATTCAGAGTCTATGTTAAGTTTATATTTGAAAAGTAACACGACAATTGGAGAATCAGCAGAAAATTTAAACCAGACAAAAGTTCAAGATGAAGA
This sequence comes from Tipula helvola, assembly GCA_963556165.1. Lineage (NCBI taxonomy): Eukaryota > Metazoa > Arthropoda > Insecta > Diptera > Tipulidae > Tipula > Tipula helvola. The sequence continues at coordinate 282,655,332 of OY744481.1, read as the reverse complement.
AGGCCATGCCGCAATACCGGAATTGAATGGGTTAGAGGCTGACGAAATAATAATTGAAACATCCGACGAAGACAGGTTTGTATAATAGCGAGACTTGTGGTGACTTTAATTATAATTGTTCTTAACTCTATGTAGTTCACGAGATTCTGAAGATGAACAACCCGCCAGTTTGCAAATCACTAATGTTCAATCACTCACAACTTCTAATACACAAATGGATCGTACTGCTTCTGTACTATATGACTGCGAGTTTCGTGAATTGGGTGCAGACATACAAACGTTTAATATCTCACAAACAAATTCATTCAGGTATTTATGTACTTTAACTAAGAAATCATACAACATTTTTTTTTAAATCTGAACTCGCGACCTTAGAATAAAAAGTTAAAAAGTTGTGTATTCGTTGATTATAGTTTTGCGAAAACAGCTGTATTCAGACCAACATCATAGCCACACTAAAAGCATGGCCACATCACAAATACCGACGTTTTCCTAAAAACAGTTTTTCCATTTTTGATTTAAACCAGGTAATGAGAAATATTTTTTATTAGGTAATAAATTTACAATAATTTAACAATTTTAATTAAAAAATGTTGGGGACAAAAATAAGAATTGACAAATGTTAATTTATTTAAATAAAATTGTCGATTATTGTAAATTTATTACCTAGTAAAATATATTTTATATTATTTCTCATTAGTCATTACCTGGTTTAAATAAAAAAAAAAAGGAAACCCATTACAGGATGTAGTCGCATTACCGGCATCTCAATTTATGCTTTGTCTTAATCATTTTTAGTACAGTTTAGTACTATAATTAATTATCCTAATGCTGCGTTTCTTATTTAAATCCGTAGATCGGACAGATTTTGAAATCTGAAATCAGATCGATCTGAAAGAAGAAACAGTTTTCAGATTGGGCAGATCAAAAAAATTATCAACCGCCGGGGAAAAAAGCGGGCAGATACATATTAAATATAATTGTGCAAATTAACATTAAATGATTATTTAAATCGTTGAGTAATTGGGGCAATTGATACATGCTACTTTAAAATATTGGCACCAAAGCAATACCATTCATTCTGTTGTGTTGCGAGGTACTGCTGTAGAAACTGCTACGTAGGCGAAGTATCGTTAGCACATGATGCATCTGTGTGGAACAGGTCACCTATTTACAGGAATCTTTCCAATATGACTAAACAAATTGGACAAGGGCTCCATCTTATTGGTGACAGCGCATATCCATTGATGGAATTTTTTCTAACACCTTTTAAAAATACTGGGTATTTAACCGATAACCAAAAAAGTAATTTTCGATGTTTAGCGAAAAGTAGAGTACCTACGCATTGAGAACGCATTCGGAAATATGAAGTCTCGGTTTAGCTGTTTAAAGTTGATCGATAATCAAAGAATGGATTTATAGTCATAATTATTATGTCTTGTTGAATTCTGCATAATGTGAGCATTAATTTTAGTGACGTTTTTTGAGATAGAAAGTGTTGATTTGGAAAAAGAAAACTCAACATCTCGAAATGAGCTAGCCGATGCGTCGGGTTCAAATTAAAGGCACATAATTTGTAACTTTTTACAAATAAACGAAAAAATAAAACTATTGAAATTCTTTTTAAATAATTCACTAATATTTATTAATAAAAAAAAGCATCACACCGCCAATGTCGGCAATTTGAGTTACGTGAAGTTAGCTATACTAAAATCAATCTGAGAAATCGGAATATTTTTGCAAATCGATCTAGCTAATCTGAAAAAAAATAAGAAACAGCAACAAAATTGATCAGATCGATCTGAGCGAAAATAAGAAACATATTTTTAGTACTCAGATCGAATAGACTGATTAGATCGGAAATAAGAAACAGCATTTATACCCAATTAAATGGAATATACTTCTACTTTTCAGAACACACGGCTGGATTGCTTAAATCAGTTTGTCAAAATACTATAAAAAATGAATGTTTTCTATTGAGTATGTGCGCCTATATTTTATTTTGCAGGCTTAAACATACTGACTAGGAATAAATAAAACTTTTTGGTTTCATCTTTTTTTGCTTTTTTTGGTTTGCTAATCCTTTTCAAATAAAAACTAAAAACCTTTACAAATTCGCTTGAGTGCTAAAAGTAAATATTGTAACATTCATTCAGCCTGTTCACACCATGTATACAGCGCATTGCAACACTGCAAAAGTGGCGCGGTCACACTATGTTGCGTCAACTGTGGTTTTATATGTTATATCTATGGATAAGTAACATAGGCTTACTAGATGAACAAAATGTTTACTATTTTGATTGGTTTTTTTGTTTGTGTTAGTAAGTTGCAATTCGTTCACCACATAAAATTTTTGTTGAACCGAAGCAACACAAATATTACCCCTCCGTAAATGTTTGTAGGCAAAGAGGTATGGAACGAGGAAGTGTTGCTATGCGCTGCGCTGTATACATGGTGTGAACAGGCTAATTGACGCTTCAAAATTTAACGTCTAATTTTCACGATTGGACCATCACAGATTCCACGTAGCGTAATTTTTCTATACTAAAACTATCTATCCATTGACGTTTAAAATTTTATTTCATTGCTGAAACAACCGCAATTTCTTCTTTCAATTTTTCCTATATTGTTTATCTATGCAACACAAACTTCAAATGGCTGGTTCTTTTAAATAAACAATTTTTCCATGAGAGGCGTTCAGCCTACTTTTACAAACGTCAATCAATAACAACCAACTAATTATTATTATTTTTGTTTTTTTTGTTTTGTTTTATAATGGGTTGGGAAAAAAAATTGATTGATATTAAATTGATTGATTTATCGATTAAATAACCTGGGGCCCTATTATGAAAAAAATGCGATTTCGCATTTTCATGCGATATCGCATTTGGGTATTATAAAACGACATTTTCGCAAAAAATGCGCTCTTGGTGGCTTATTATAAAATGCGATAGCGCATTTTTGCGAAATTGAAATTGACAAATGCGACTACTCTATAGCAGTCGGATATCGCATTTGCGAAATGATTGTGTTAATAAATAATTTTTTTCTGTTTATGTTTAATATATAATTAAAATGCCTTTTTTTAAGAAATATTTAATTTATTTTGTGAAAAATAATAAAACATAATTTTTATTTGTCAAAATAATTTTTTTTTATTTTCCAAAATAAAATTTCTTATAAGAAATGCGATATGCGATGTCGCTTTTCATAATACAGACTAAGGCTTCCATACGTCCCGTTTTGGGAGGGACAGCCCCGTTTTGGCAGCGTTTGTCATTCCGAGAAATTGTGTCCCTCTTTGTCCTGCTTTCATGCTTTTTGTACAGTTTGTCCTTCTTTATGCTTTTGTTTCGAAATACAAACTCTTTTTCATAATTTTAAAAAAAAACAAAGAGAAATGTCATTTCATCAACCAACACTAAATCTATTATAGGGAAATATTTTAGTCTTCCTAAGTTCCTACGCTTATGCTATTTAAATGAATGGACAAACCCATTGGAAGAAATAAACATTTTTGAATGGACATTATTAAAAAAAAATTGTAGAAAAATGAAGTGATTCATTGCCTTGAAAAATTAATGAAGATATTCAAAACCAATATGAATAGCGATGATCTAAAACTATCAGACGAAATAAGCCGTGTTAATATTTTTTTGTCTCCTGAAACTCTTTTAAACTGGAATAGTAATAAAGAGCAATCCGATAAAAAATGGGTCGATATACTTACACATTTAAAAAGAAAACGAAATTCCCCATGAAAATTTATTGAAGTTGCTAGAAATATGCTTGTGTTTGTTTACCTGCAACAAATGCGGCAGTAGAACGGTGTTTTTCGATTATCAATAATAATATATGGGGAGGTGATAAATTAACTTTGGTACTTGATACTTTGTTTGCACAGGCTGTAATTAAACAGCAATAAATATAATTAAATATATTTAACTACTCATAATTAACTATTTTTTTTAAGAAACAATAAATCCTATTTTTATGTTTTCATAATTTATTTATTTGAAATTTTATAAATGGATTCATCAATTATTTTATGTTATTTATTTAATAATTTTGTTATACAATAAATGAATTTAAAAAAACACTGAAAAGTACTGTTTTATGTTAATATGTGTCGCAAAACAAAATTTAAAACATGTCCCTCCCTGTCCCTCCTAGATATCAGAAATTTATAAAATGTCATGCTTTGACCATTTTGATATCTGGCAGCCTTAATACAGACATACGAGGCGAATCGCATCCGCAAAATCGCAAAAAATGCGAAATGCGATCCATTTCATAATAGGGCCCCAGTTTGAAACAACCGGATCTGATTGATTTATTATACATAATATTTATTTCGATTTTAATAACGTATACGACATTGTGGAAAATAACTTTCTGTATTGTTACTTTTCGTTCCAGATATACAACATCGCCTAGATATGAACTTGAACCCACCAATTTAAATTTTAATAATAATAATAATAATAATAAGAGTAGCAGTAATTTATTAAAATTATCAACACATCAACAAATACATAATAGTAACAATAACAACAATAATAATAGTTTATATAATAAATTAGAAGCGACAAACGATCATGAAAAGCAAACGGCGATCAAACAGCGAAAAATCCATAAATGTCATGAGCCCGGATGTGATAAAGCCTATACAAAAAGTTCACATTTAAAGGCGCACAAGCGGACGCATACCGGCGAGAAACCATATATTTGTACGTGGGATGGTTGTATATGGCGTTTTGGACGTTCCGATGAATTAACGCGACACTATCGAAAACATACAGGTCTGAGACCATTCCGTTGTAAATTGTGTACACGATCGTTTAGTCGCTCCGATCATTTATCGCTTCACATGAGACTACACTAACTACTTTTTTTTTAGTTATGTAGGTATTAAAATTTTAATTTTAAATCTGTTTTTTTTTTATGCCAGTAATATAAAAAATGTTAAGAGCCAGTTTAAAAAACAAAATAAAAAATGTTAAGTTTTAAATATTATATTTAATAAAAATTTAAAGGTGCATTATTTGGCTCCACGAATTAAAAAAGGCTGAATTAAAAAAAGTGTTCATTAATGAAATAAAAATAGCGAATATTGTATGAAAAAGAATACATTTTTTATTTTAGAAAATTTGTGAAAAAAAATGAATTAAAAAAAGTAACCGGTGTTCATATAAAAATCACCACTTTTTATTCGCTTTTTTTAATTCAGCCTTTTTTAATTCGTGGAGCCGCATTATTTATTTCTATAGATACATAAATATATTTATATAAAACTAGCTGAACCCGGTCCGCCTTGCAGGCCCTAAGAAAGTTGTTTGTGTTTTATTTCCTCTCGATTTAAATAGATGTTACTGAATGTAGTTATCGAAAATTCATTTTTCGTATATCTGGGGTGGCATTTTGTACCATCACTTTCGATTCGTTTTCGATAGTGTTTTATCTCTTGTAACAAGAATATAATTGTACTCTATTTCGCTTTTTCAATTATGCATTTTCTAAAGATATCTCAGCTTGCTCGAATAAAACAACATTCTATTTCTACTTTTATTCATGATATTTTACAACCGGGTAGGATAATATATTTTGAGCGTAAGAGCACTTCTGTCAAAACACATTTTTTTTTTTGGATCTCTCTTTTTTTTATTTTTATTTTTTGCCATAGTCGTACATAAATTTTGAAATATTACAAGGTGAGTTAATTTATTTCTGACAGTATTTGTGTATTTTCTAAAATTTCTGTCCGTAGAAAATCTATTTAGTCACAAGAAACAAAAAAAAATCTTTAGTTTAATAATAAAATGTAATACATACATTTTCACGCATTTTAACTACAGAAAAAAAAACCGCAAACAAAAAATAGTTTCGCCGGCTATGAACGTTTTTATATAAATATAAAAGAAACAAAATGGCCACTGTAATTTATTTGTATTTTTAGTAAACAAACAGTTTAGTTTTAATTTTTTTGATAGAAAACTAAAACGGATTTTAATTGAAATGGGTGGCCATAATAAGGTTGAAGTATACTTTAAAACTGCACAATTATTTTTAATTTTCATTCGTGTGCATTAAATTAAGATCGCAGGGATTAAAAATATTTTGAAAAAATATACACTTGACAATTACCTAAAAAAGTTAATTAAACATGGTTTATAATTGATTTTTCTTGTATTAATTTGCTTCATAATGAAGCAATTTATCACACAAGACTTAATTAATTTAACCATTTTATATATTTCATTGAAAATTTTTAACTTTATTTCTATGTTAAATATGCAACACAAAACATGAAAAAACAAAAAAAAAAAAAAAATTTTTTTGACAGAAGTGCGTTTACGATTTTCGTATTCTCTTTTCATACATTTTAAATTTTACACTCCCTCTATATATCTTTATGCTCGAAGATATTTTATCATCCAAATTTTTGTTTGTGATATTTTATCGATGTAAAGAAACGGGAGAGTATGCAATAGGCTGAGATCGCATTAGAAAAAGCGTAAAAAAAGCGAAATTGAGTAGAAATGTATTCTTGTTACAAGAGAAAAAGCATTATCGAAAACGAATCGAAAGTGATGGTACCTACAAAATGCCATCCGAGCAGCCTGATTCTCTATAAAATAAGATAATGTGTAAATAGGGAAAGTGTAAAGTTTTACACATCTAAAGTTTACACATAAATTTATAAAATTTCATTCTGCAAAAATATATTCAGCCGTAAACTTTACCACTGAGAAATTCAGCACAAGTGTCAATTTTGTATTTATGACATCTATTTTTCAAATTTGTGTAATCGGTTTCACCGATTTGTTTATGAGTTTTTGAATAAATGTGAAAATTTAGAGAAACAACTTGTCGACAGTAGATTATTTGCGAATTTCTCTATAGAAAAAGGAGATGTAGATCTATAATACTTTTGAATGCATTTATATGTATAAAACAATTTATATTATTTTTAATTTGTGTTTTATTTATTTTACTTTGCATTTCTTAACCTCTTTATAATCCCTTTATATTTACCTGCTTTATTGGCGATTTTCATCAAATGTAGTTAGCGTTGGTTTCTATGTAAGTAAAGGGGACGAGTATTGTCAAATTCAACTGTTTGACAGTTCTGATCACCCTTGTTCTATGGTTAAATTTAGTTCATATTGTTTTCACCAGATGTCAGCTACTTTGTTGGAAATCGCGAATAGTGATCCAAATTCAATGTTGGATCAAATGTTTTTGTTGTTTCACATGTAAATTTTGATATAATCCGGATTGAATGCAGTTAGTGAATGTGATTCGTTTATTTAGCGGATTTGCTTAAATTGTTTGGCGGGTTACGTTTTGTGACAAATTCACCTAAAATTTGATAATCACATTTTTTGGTTATTCGGGTTAATTTTAACGGCGCTGATGTCGATATTGCAGAACACGGTTTATTTGACATACCGAATTTGTTATTAGATTTGAGCCAACCGTATGTCAAAACTTTAAGTCAACATCATAATCAACAAAAACGTTTTCGTGACCGTCGAATTATAATAAAATGAAAATGAAAATTAATAAGAATAAGTGTCGTGTTTGCTTAGAAAATGTTGGAGTAATTCCATTTTTTCAAGAACACGCAAATGAAATTGTTTCGGAAATGATAAGTTCTCTCTTCAATATTGATGTGCGTTAATTTACATAAAACTATACCTTTCCTTTTAATTGACAGTAGTTTTTCTTCATTTGTAGGTAATGCATGATGAAAGTTTGCCAACTACTATATGTTCAAACTGTTTGGAAAATATAAAATTATGCCTTCTAACCAAAACCATTATTGTTAACTCAGAGTCTATGTTAAGTTTATATTTGAAAAGTAACACGATAATTGAAGAATCAGAAGAAAATTTAAACCAGGCAAAGGTTCAAGATGAAGAAGAGCCTACCGCAATACCAGAATTGAATGGATTAGAGTATGACGGAATAATAATTGAAACATCCGACGAAGACAGGTTTGTATAATAGCGAGGTTTGTGACTTGTTTTAATAATAATAGTTCTTAACTCTATGTAGTTCACGAGATTCTGAAGATGAACAACCCGCCGGTTTGCAAATAATTAACGTCCAATCACTCACAACTTCTAATCCTCAAATGGATCCTACTGCTTCTGTACTATATGACTGCGGGTTTTGTGATTTCAAAGCAGTTACGTACAAACGTTTAATGTTTCACAAACAAATGCATTCAGGTATTTATGTACTTTAACTAAGAAGTTTAGTAAATCATTATGTACCTAGAAATCATAAAACATATCTGTACTCGTGACCTTAGAATAAAAGGTTGTGTATTCGCTGATTATAGTTTCACGAAAACAGCGCACTAAAGACTGCTGTGGCTTCAAGATGAACCAAGGTTGGGCCGGTCTTCTGATGTAAACGAAGAACGATCAAAAATGTTGATAAAACCAAACCCTCGCCAAATAACGCAAGAATTATCAGATAAGCTCAATACATCTCAACCAACTGTGTGGCATTACCTTGAGAAACTAGGGAAAGTGTCAAAGCTTGGAGTCTGGGTATCACACACTCTCACTGAAAACAGTTCTCAGGAAAAGACAGTGGCTGAACAAGAGTGCACCCCCGCCACTTGATCCTAAAGCTAGTGTTCACTGTATCAAAATTTTATTGTGTGTTGTGGGATCGCCCCGGTAGTATTCACTTTGAACTGATGAATCGCAATGAAACAATTACTGCAGAAGTGAATGTTCAACTGATGCAACAAGTGCAAGAAAACCTTATTGAGAAGCTAGGCCTCACATTGCTAGGATTACCCAGAAAAAAGGTGGTTAGGCGTATATTGGAGAGGGGGATTAAAGTTGAGTAGATTAATCTACCAGCTCCGTAACCTTCCAGTAGGGTGCGCATCACATGAGCTGTGCTGGTTATGTATCAGGCAAAAGTGTGATGGGTACAATTGTGTAAGGGGTAACCTGATCGTAAATAGCAAGTGTATGTGCTGCCTCCTCGTGGCAACCACTGGTAACTGATACCATTTGGCAGAATTTGGCCTTTTGGCACAGGCTAAATTACGGCGCTAAATGAGAAAACCTTGACAAAAAAATCTAATCTAAGGGGGAACAGCATATACCGAAGGATGAGTGGCTGATAGGGTAATCAGTACAAAGTATGCGGACTCTGGATACCAGGCACCCTCCAGTTTTATTTAGCCTCCCTGAAGTAAAGCTGGGTGACCTACAGGTGAATTGCCATTCCCAGCAACTCGCAAGAGTAAGATCAAAACGGTAGACGGCATGGGTAGGAATATAAGGGAGTGGGATTGCCCCTCGAGGTACTTGAGTACCAATGCTACCGTCTTTCTAGCAGAAGTGCATGCTATAGTAAACATCTAGGAAGGAGAGCAATGAGCCCAGATAGTATGTATCGCATACCGGCTGTCAGTATTATCAGGTTCATTAAGAGCCTGAATATTGACTGGTCGGATAATTAAGCAGAGTCCAAGCACAAAAGATCTATTAGGTCCCAGTGTGAGGTGGCTGGACGCCCACATAGCCCTACAGTAAGAGTAACAGAGAGTACCCAGGAAGAAATATTGGAGCTAGGTTGGTCTACTTTACCTAACCCGCCATACTTACCAGACATTGCTCCAGCCGATTACTACATTTTTCCGTTGATTCCAAATTCCCTTAATGGAGAAACGTTTACAAACGACGAATAGGTACTTCAGCACGTCTATTCCATTTTCGCGACAAAGCTTAGAACATTCTACGCGAAGTGGATTAACAAGTTGTGATGGCAACAAGTTATAAATAATAATGGTGATTATAGGTTAGTTTTCGAATTTGTAATTTATATGGTGAAGAAGTTCAAAAGCGGCAAATATTTATGAATCAATCCAATGGTACATTGCATCATCTGCGCATTATACTATGTAAAATGTTAAGAAATTATACAAGGTGAACTTGACGCAATATACGTAAGCAAGGAGCATAAAGAGGATCAAATTCTAAGCAAACATTTTTTTCATAAATCACATAAATCAGTCGTGTATTTTCCGAACAAGCGCAGTTTCAAAATTTAGATTTATCTATGTTTCAACCAATCGACATATCGCCATATTTCCTTTTAGTGACGTCACTTTGAGTTACATATATATTTCGTAACGTCGACTCTGTTTGGCTTGGATTTGTATTTTTTCTGTCGTGTACAATCGTTGAAACTTATTTCCATTTCCAAAACCTAAAAATATTCTTATAAACCTAAACCAATTCGCAAAAAAAATATCCAAATTGAATCTGAGTAACGCCACGCGCCACGTGCTTTCAGCTGACAAGCATACCTTGTAATATTTGTATCATGGATTTGTCCTATGTTTTTTAGTTTTCCTTACTGATTGAATGTAGCTCAAGTGAAACTTGTGAACCTACTTTTAAAAGCGCTTATTCGGAGAGCATACGATTGATCTGTACACATTTGTGCAGCTAAATTGTAGTAAGTTTAAATTTTTTTTTTAAATTCGTATTAAATTATAATTGAATTGTGAATATTAATTTGTTTAATTTTGGTTAAGCGATATTTTAATAATCGAGTAAATTCAAATATTTCATCAACGGTAAGAAATTGGTATGGCTACACAAGCAATTTTTGCTCAGCACTTCAGCCTTTTCTTATTCCTTGCACATGTTTAGTGCGTCACGTAACATCCTGAATGCGCTATTAACGTTGTCAACTTGCAAAGTGCGCGCCCGAAAACGTTAGACATTTTATTTTGCGTAAAGGCGGCTTTTCATAACAATGACATTTTTTTTCACTGGAGATGTAGAGTACTAACGACTCTATTATTTAGTAATGGGGATTTATCGGGTATGAGAGTGCTTTTCTTACATTTTACGTTACAACAATTGAAGCTTGATGTTATAATTGAATTTGTGCTGAAAATATGTAAAACCAAAATATCACGTGATCGATACATTTTGATAAAAACTTTGTCAATAAAATCAGTTGACCAAATGCCCCCATTTGATTATCAAGAATTTATGGTCCAACAGATAGTAAAAGTCACAAGAAAAAAAATGTATAATTCCAGCGTAGTGGCATAAAATTTAAACATAACTTTTTTTTTTTAGATTCTTATTTAGCGGCAATACGTACTAACGAAGCGAAACCCAAAGAAAGAAAACCCAAAGGAGGAAAACAATATCCTGGCAGGCCAATGTCAAAGCGAGTTACTTGCAAAATTTGCGGGAAAAAATTATCAATCTTTAGCATAAAGCGGCATATACGTTCCACACATTACGGAGAAGAACCATTCTCGTGTTCATTTTGCGATAAATCTTTCACGAGGTATGATAATTTAAACAACCACATGAAAATTCATTTTAATCCAAACTTGAATCCAAAAGTTAGTGAAACTTAATAAAGAATTTATGATGAAAAATTTATTTAACGTACTTTTCTATCAAATATCAAAAGAGAAGAGTTGTAAGGTTGTTGAAGGCTTAAATAAATCCATTTCAAACAAAAGTCTTAAAAGTTTAGATATTTAGCATTTAAATTTAGCAATAAATTTCTTTAAGCCTTTAACAACCTTACGTCAAAAATTGCAATTAAGAGACTAGTAAAATTAATACAACTTTGTTAATTATGACCGATAATTGAGAATTAAAGAACTTTGAGATGGAACAAATAAAAATACAATGCGCCATAAACTAATAAGTGCGTAAGACTAAACTTGACGTTTTATTCAAAAGTACTAGATGTTGCACAAACTAACACCCCTTCTTAACATGTAGTAGCGTTAAATTAAACCAATTGCTCTCGTGTGTTTAGCCAATTTTGGTCCATCTAGTGGTTTCGTCAGCATATCTGCAAGCATATTGTCGGTTATGGACAATAAATGGCTGTTATCTTGTTTGAAGTTATGAAGTTGTGTACGGATTTGTATTTTATGTCGATATGTTTTACACGCTGATGACAAATTCGATTGTTGAGCAATTTTATGCATCCTTGATTGTCCTCGAATATTTTGATTGGAGTTTCGATGTTCTCGTCCAAGTCGTTGAATATGTCGTTGAATATCCAGATGAGATCGCGTACAGCTTCGGTAAATGCGATAAATTCAGCTTCTGTCGAAGACAAAGAGACAGATGTTTGTTTTCGACTGACCCACGAGATCAACGCTCCGTTGAAGATAAAACAATAACCGGTGCTTGATTTCCTGTCTGTATGGTCTCCTGCCCAGCCGGCGTCAACGTAGCATTTGAAACTTAGGTCGTTTTCGTCGTTTCCCAATTTAAGTTTAACAGATTTGATGGCTTTCAAGTATCTGAAAACTCTATTTACCTCATTCCAGTCGCATTGCTTTGAGTCACTCACACGTCTTACTAATATTGACGTCGCAATGGAAATATCCGGTCTAGTATTGGTAGATAGGTAGAGTAAAGATCCGATTGCACTACGATAAACTTCATGTGACTCGAACTGTTCCTGGTACATTGTCTGGCTTAGATACCTGACATTTATTGATGTAGATGAGTTCTTTGCATCCTCCAGGTTAAATTCACGTAGCTTGTTCAAAATATATTTCTCTTGATTCAGGTAAAACCATTCTCATCTCTGTTGAATTGGATGCCAAGATAGATTTGAAGGTTTCCAAGATTTTTGATGATACAATTGTTGTTCATTAATATTTCGAAATCATCAATTAGTTTGATATCATCAATATCATCATCATGATTGGATATGTATATAATGTGTTGGTCGACTTTCTTTATGTATAAACATAGGTCATTATCGCTTTCCTCATACCTGTTCTTATTCATGAGTGTCAAATTTCTTATTCCATTCTTTTGCACCCTGTTTGAGACCATATACATTTTTTATAAGTTTACATACCTGCGTACAGTCAACGGTCGTAAAGCCTTTCGGTTGTTTCATATAAACGTTATGTGATAGATCTCCATTTAGGTATGCAGTTTGAATGTCGAAATGTTTAACTTCCATCTTCTTTTTTCCCGCTACTGCCAAAAGAATCTTCGACGTTGGCGGGTTCGCTGCTGGTGCAAAAACTTCGCCGGTTTTGAATCTGACGATGTTACCGCCTTGATCGGTTTTCGTCTTATACACCCATTTGGAATCAATGCATTTTCTCCAGGACATGAATTTTGGTCGCCTCATGAGTCAGTGAGGCGAGAATTACCGGATCGTGATGGTATTGGTTATTGTGTGTGTGTGTTCGAATGCTCTTGCTTCATGCTCTTTATGCTCTTTTAGTTTTTCGTTTAGTTATTTTTTGATGTTTGTAGAGATTAGTAGCGCTGTAAAAATTATTTTCTTCTGTTTTTTTTCTGTCTTGTTCCGTATTGCTTATTACCAAAAATTGTTAATATTATTTTATAAGATGCACTTTATACACTTTCTCATTGGTCTCATTGGATATTGCGAATTATCGTAACATTAATTTGCGTTACATTCACAAAATAAAAAAAATCATTTCTTTAGTTTAACTTATTATGTATATGTACATATTAATTTTTTAATAATTTATAATAAAAAACCGATTTATTATAAATTAATAAAAAATTAATAAACAAACAAAATAAGTTAAAACTAAAGAAATACATTTTTGTATTATACAATATTAGAAATTAGTAAAAGTAAAATATTCATACCATATTGCTGGAACAATGAACAACGCACAAATGTAAATTCTCTTGCTTCATAGCAAGTGAGATCTTCTCACACGCGAGCATAAGCACCAAAAATTTGAACCGATTCAACCGATTGGCTTATTTTTGATACTTACCGTCACAAAACGATACACTAATACAATGAACGTATATCATAGCACACAATTACAAAATGTATATTATACGCCTTGTACGTATATAAAATTCTCATGAGGCAGTGAGGAATTTGCGACCAAAATTCATGTCCAGGAGGTAATTTTATTATTTCCCAAATTCCAAAATTATGGAGCGAATCCATCTCTTCTTTCATAGCCGTTATCCAATTTTCAGAATTTGGACCATTTACCGCTTCTTCATATGTACAGCAGGATCTGTATTTACTTCGTTTGTTGCCTTATTTATTTCCATTATTAATCGGCTTCAATAAAGTTGACATCACGGCAGATCTTTATTTTCTGTGTGTTAACATCCAGAATTCTATAACCTTTTGTACCAAGTTCTCTCACGAAGAATAATTTTTCGCCTGTGTCATCCAACTTTTTACGCTGGTCTTTCGGTACGTGGGCATATACAGGTGCTCCGAATATATGTAAGTAACTTAAGTCCGGTGATTTATCGTACCAGAGCTCATACGGAGTGGTTTTTACACTCTTAGTTGGTAGACGATTGATTATATGATTTGCTGTAGTCACTGCTTCGCCCCAATATTGTTTATGTAAACCTGAGCTTGCTAACATGCACCGTGTCATTTCGATTAGGGTTCGATTATCGGTACTGTTGACTGGGTTTTAATTCCGTTTTGTTTTAAATAGTTCCGCAGCACATTGCCCATATATTCACCACCCCTGTCTGATCTGATTACTTTGGGTGTCACGCCGTATTGCGTTTTCATCATTTCGACAAATTCCATGTTTCCGCAAACGTCTGATTTTTATTTCAATAAATATACATATATGCGAATATTATTTATGATCATCAATAAGGGTAAGAATATATCTATAACCCCTTGGTGTTGGTATTTGTATCGGTCCGCATACGTCGGTGTGTATATTAGATCCAATTTACCCGTTGTCTTTGTGTACGGTTGTTGTGGAAATGGATCTCTGGTTTTCTTACATTGGAGACAGATTTCACAAATATCATTATGATCGCACTTTGCTATCTTCATATTGGTTACACATTCCACCATTTTCCTGATATCGATTAAGTTACGATGGCCAAGAACCTTATGCCATTCACGAATGCATTTCGATTTTGCTGGTTGAGTTATGTTAAGTGCTTCATGTTCCATTTTGTAGACATCGTTTCTGAATTTTAGAACAAATAGAGTTTTTTCGTTCTTGTTTATTTCACATTGTTCACCTTTAAACGTTATGGTACAGCCGCTCTTAGCCAGCTTACTAACTAACAGTAGATTACACTTAAGTCCAGGGACGAACTGTACGTCCATTAATCTGAATTTTGTGGCTGCATTGTTAAATTCGATAATGCCGGTTCCTTTAATTGGTAAATTACTTCCATCGGCTAATGTAACCGAATTCATCGTGGATTTGGTCAAACATTTGAAAAATGACTTGTCGCTGCTTATGTGTGCGGATGCACCTGAATCCACACATCATTCAGATATACATATTTACCTTATTCTGATGATTGGCGATTAAGCATACGTACGCATCCACTTTATCACCTTTATTTTGAACTGTACTTGCCTGTTTTTCCCCTTGGTTGCCTGCTTCCTTCTTCTTTTTCCATGATGCGAATTTGCGACAATCACTTTTTACGTGCCCCTTCTTTTTGCAGAAAAACCAATATATTTGGGAATGAGCTGAACTTGTGCCTTGTTGTTGGTGTAGTTTAAGCGCTTTTTCTCCGCTGACACTCGCATTTTCGATATCATGTCGACGTTTATATTCCTCCAATAATTTGTTTTTCACCATGCTTTTCGTCAAATCAGCCTTTGCTCGTGATTCGAGAGCGGTTATTAAAAAAAACTGCAAAAGTCTCTGCTAATGGCTAATCCAAAGTGGTTAATTCGTCGATACATTCGTGCATGGCATTTAGATGTGGGTGCATGTTTCCGCCTTCAGGTAACCTCATTCGACATAACCGTCTTAAAAGCCGCACTTTATTGGATAAAGTAGATTTTTGATGATAATCCTGTAGTGACTCCCACATCGCTCTGGCCGTCACATTATTACTTACGTGTATGATTTGGTTGTCATCAATGAATAGGCCAATATGTGCGCGCGCTTTACCATCTCTTTTGTTCCAAGCTGCTAATTGAGTTGCATCTACTGGTGCTACTTCGGTGATTACTGACCACAAATCCTCCTTGATCAGTAAAAGCTCGATTTTATATCGCCCGCCATACCTGGTAATTATCGTCGTTTAGCTTGGTGATTTGTACCTTCGTTGCATCAGCCATTTTTTTTTTTTTGAGGTTATAATAAATTTTCGAGTCAGAACACAAAGTTACCCTCTTTTTTTTTTACGATGAAAAGTTGTAATTTCTCGAAAATAATGTGGTTTCAATGATTATCAATGTTTCCTTTATACGATAATCACGGTCCTGGGACCATAACCTGTTAATTATGGCCGATAATTGAAAATTAAAGAACTTGGAGATGGAACAAATAAAGTACAATGCGCCATACTAATAAGTGCGTAAGACTAAACTTGACGTTTTATTCAAAAGTACTAGATGTTGCACAAACTAATTGCACAAACTAACAAACTTAACATTGTGAAGACTATGGTATTCCTAATTGCATATATGTACATATCTGTATTTATTGCGATGTGGTGCAGCCATAAATATGTGGTAGTGGAATGGTTATGCATCCTGTTAAATACCAAAAACAAAATTGTTATCCTGTAAACATCCAATAGTTGCCACTAGAAAATTCTTGAACAACAGGTATTTTAGAAGCAGATGACAATGGCGAACAGATTAGTTTTAAAAGTGATTAGTTTACTACAATGGTGGCACTAATTTTTCGTAAAGATATATGAAGGAGAACAATAGAACAAAAACTATAATTATTTAGTAGATCCAACAATAAAGTAGCAGAATTTCAACAGGTGCAACAGGTAACGAAGAATTTGGTAATATACACTTACAACAATACCTAATGTTTACCAGTGTGGGCGTGGTTTGAGAGGCATTTTTTCAAATTTCTGGATATACCTTCAGCCGTTTTTGAAGAAAGAAACAAATTATGTTAAGATGAGTTCATTGTCCTGGATGTGTTGCAAAATTTAACAAAAATCAATAAAAGAAATTCTTCGAAAACGATGGTTGGTTTTGAAATGCATAAAAAACTTAAAACTATCTTAATAAATCAATAAATAAGAAAGTACGTTAATCGCCAAACATAACAAGGCACATGCTGGTACCATCGAGAATTCGGCGCAAACGCACGTTGCACCAGCACACATTGCAGCGACAACGGACGAAATTAAACAAAATTTAAACATATAATTCTTACGGCCACAGCGGTAGACCATAAAATAATACACGTAGCCGCTTGTTCATCTATATGACAAAACAAACAAATTCCAATATTTGATCGATACTGGCGCGGACCTTTCGGTATACTCCCGTTTCGCATTTATTTCAATTACTTTTCAAACAAATCGAATCTAGTCTTATTGGCCGCCAAAGACACAATAATCAACACCTATAGCACAAAACTGCTTCAGATGGATATCGGCCTCCTTATCGATCTCAACATAAACGGCTGGTTGATTCAGCGACTAAGCAGTGCATCAAGACCACGCAGGCTAGATAAATCCACTCCGCCACAAAGCCGGATTCGCAGAATTCCAGCATATGGTGAATTAAATATTTGCGGGCCATCTGCATTTATCATCTCTTGTCCAATTCACATGGTGAAGAAAAAAGATCAAGATTGGAGAGTACGTGGGGACTATCGATTAAACACGGTCACAACACCGGCTCGTTGACCAATACCCCACATTCAAAATTTCTCTATGCACTTATTACGGGGGCTGCTTGTTCTGCTCCTCGCAATAGTATTTTCTTTAAGGTGGACCTAGTCCACGAATATAGTCGTTCATCATACAAATAATAACAATAACACATTTTATTTTTATATTTTTATACTTTGTAATATTTCAATTTTTATTAATAAACGTTGTAAATGTCGGCTAAATGTTATGTTAACTTTGTATAATGTTAATTTCGAGTGGAATGACTTTCGTCCTTGAATTCTTTGTAACGACTTTTTTTTTTCTTCAAATATTTTTCTTTTTATAGTGGTAATTGTTTTCTCCGGACACTACGATTTCTCTATCGTCCGAAATATAAATTCACCACAACACCTAGTTTCCGATATCGTGCAAAGGATGTCGCTTAAGTTCTTAAGTTCATGTGAGGCAAATTTTGAATACGTTTTGACAGACACCAAAACGTCATATAATTTTGACAATTGTAATTGAGCGCGTAGATGAGGAAATTTGGAAATTAGGGGAATTTTGGAATTTAGGATTAAAACGATTAGAGTAGTTTTGTAGTAATTTTTATTTTACTGTTAGTCTTTATAATTTTGAGAAATAACTGATTTGTGTTGCGTCGACTTTGTCACCCCGCCACACACTTACATGGATGTACAATATTCTCCAGAATTTATGTCGTCGTAGGGTGACCAGATCAAAATTTACAAATTGGGGTAGGCCAATTCTCTGGTCAAAATTCCAAAAATGGGGTATAATACCCCAGAAAGGGGTATGACTGCGAATCAATTTGGGGTAGATTCTAGAGGCGAATTCTAGAAAATTATTTTGGAAAAAATACTCAGTCGAAATTTATTTATTTAGTAGTTTTATTAATTCAGTCTTCTTAATGTTTTGGTAAAAGTTAATGTTTCTGTATTGTAAATACTACACATATAGTAGGAACGCTTGATTATAACAATAATTAAAAAAAAAATATCATTTCAAATTGCAAATTAGATCACAAAAAAATAAAATAAATAATTAATTTAACAAAACAAGATACATAGAAATAGAACTTATCAATTCAAATACTTTTCACTGGAGCGAGTTTGTTTCAAAAGGTTTTAATCTATGCGTAAGAATAAAATTCTTTACAGGAAAACTGAAAGTTTTAATGAGAAGCTCGCCTTCAATTGAAACAAAGTGCAACAGATTTCTTTCTTTTCTCCAAGCAAAGAACATTTGGGAAAATATACTTTTGCTCCTTGCATTGGAGTGTGGTATGAAAGATCATCAACTTTTCTACATTAGGAGAATTATTATCACTCAAAAAATTCATCCAAATTTTTTCATAATCCTCCGATGAATTGGTAGGTATTGATTAGTTGTGTTACTTGGTTTTTTAATAGAACATATTCCTCGTACAATTTATCTACAGCTACACCTTGGACATTGAATTGGTTGATAATTTTTAATAAATCATCAAACACTGGAAGTTTTTTAAGTTTTAATGCTTGTAGCAACTCGTACTTATTTCCTTAAATGAAAACCGCTCTTCAATATAAACAACTAAGTATAGCTTTCAAAAAAGCATTACCCGTTTTTTAAACTTCACCTCTTGTAAATTGTCACCATCTGTTAAGCATTTGGCCCGCAATAACCCATAAAATTATAAACATAGTACATAGTATAAACACAGCATCTGCACGCAAAAAAATTACAACATTTTAATTTTGACGATTTTGGGGTATTTTTCATACCCCATTTCATTTTTTAAAATTGGGGTATTTTCGAATTTAGAACGGAAAAAGGGGTATAATACCCCAGAAAGGGGTATGTCTGGTCACCCTAGTCGTCAGAGCTTATCACTTTATTCCCATCGCACCTGAAAACAACAATTACAACACCATTCGGCCTATTCGAATTCATCCGAATGCCATTTGGCTTACGCAATGCCGCTAAAACGTTTCAGCGTTTTATGAACGAAGTCGTACGTGATTTAGACCTCGTTTTCGTCTACATTGACGACATTCTTGTACCATCGCACTCTGAGGAACAGCACAAACTTCACCTGGAACAACTGTCCCACAAGTTAACTGAGTTTGATGTTCACATCAAGAGTTCAAAATGCGTCTTTGGCCATCCACTCTTGATTTCCTCAGCCACAAGATCACCCCTAATGGTATTCTCCCGTTCGAAGAACGAATTAACGCCATTAGGGAATTCCCAGCCTCTACTTCAATTAAAAGTATTCAACGATTCATCGGTACCGTAAAATGGGGTGAATAGAAACACTTTTCAAGTTTACAAGCATGTACTGCTAAGAGGATATTTGCTTTTAATATATGAAATATCTTAAAATTTGCGTCTTGGTGTCCTCTTTCCTCTTCTAACTACTTTATTGATCTATTAGAAATAAATATGGCGGATTTTTAAAAAACCTCACTGTTTCTATTCACACCTGCTATTGGGGTGAATAGAAACAATCATTGAATTTCGGGTTCTTTCTATTCCTATAGGTATTCATTTATGATTTCTGGTGAAACAGCAGCCCGATTTCTTTTCGTATTTTGGCATAACCAGCGGTGAGATAATGCTTGCAGTATTCAATCTATTTTATGGAAACAAACAACAACAAAAACAATCAAAAAAGCGATTTGTGAAATTTTTATAGCGCTTTAGTTTTATTTATTTAATTTTTAATTCAAAATTCAAATTTACGTTCGAAAAGTTTTCATTTTAGCCAAAAAAAACTCGTAATTGACATATTTTACCGGTCAATTTATCGATCTATTTTTATTTTCTGAACTTGCGGTGTAAGTAAATAAATTATAATAACCTATAAAGGACATATCTGTCAAAAACGGCGATAGATGGATTTAAATCTAAAGATGGCACTAGGTACCCAAGTATAACCAAAATTGAACTCATTCATAAGTTCCAATTTTTTTTCCGTTTATCAAATTATCGATGGAACTTAGGTAACCCACATCCCAAGTATTTTTACCTCAACCTTTTACTTCGAATTTCCAGTACTCAATCTGAGCTTAGTTCAGAATAAGCTCCATTTGAGTTCCATTTTATTATAATAAATTTTATTAAGAAGACAATATTTCCATATTGACGATTGGAGCATCACGGATTCCACCTAGTGGAAAAATTTTAAACTGAGGTACCTGATAATTTGACGTTCGAAATTATTGTAAACAACTCCAATTTTGAACTGTAAACACAATATTTACTTACCGGATTGCTAATAATTGTAAATTATTCCAATTTCGGACTATAAAAACCATTTTTAATTACCTCATTGCTAAATTTTCTTTCGTCGCATTTCGGACAAATGTCATTTTATCAGGTGCATCATTTTAACTATTGTCCTCGAGAGGCGCTTTCTCTACTTTTACAATCGTCAATAACTTCATATAGCAAATTTTTGTTACAGCCTTACCCAAGTATAACAAATCTTAACTCAGGTGTGAGTTCCAACCTATTTGGTAAGTTATGCAGGAACTTGTTTGTTTATAGGGAAATTAGTAAAAGATTGATAAAAAAACAATTCGTCATTAATTTTTTTATCAACCATAAATAAATATTTGATGTGTTGTTCGCTAATAGCTTTTGTTTTATATTAATATATTTCTGGTTCTAAATAATAAGTGTAAGTAATATGTTATATTAATTAAATAATTTTTATATTAATGATATGTAATATACTATAAAAAATTTAATAAGCAAGTTTAAATAAGGTTCTTTTTAATTTTAGACTGCAGTTTGGAAGTTACTGATTTTGGAAAAACTTGTTTGATAAGTTTGTTGTAGCCAATTATTTTTATTTTTTAAATGTATTTACTAGTAAAGAAATACATAGAATAAAAAAAAATTAAATTTTTCATTTATAAAATATTACCAAAGAGCATTTAAAATATTTTGACAGCACCCAACAAACCTAAAAGCAAATTTACCCAACAAGCACATCGTTTTGAGTTACTCCAGTTCCAGATCTTCGTGCCAAGTTTCATATGCATTCTTAGTCTTGGTTTCGACCGCAAAGTTCGTTGTTATTTTAACAACGGGAAATTTTTTTATTTTTACGATTGTGTCGGTATTTCATTTGTATATGTATTTATAAGTTTTGAGGTTTAATACAATTACAATTGTAATTGCATTACAAATCCATTTACAAAAGAAACATCGATACAACCGCAAAAAAATAATATTTCCCGTTGTTAAAATAACAACGAACTTTGCGGTCGAAACCAAGACTTAAACTAATACAGAACTCAGCTGGAACTCAATCTAAACTAAGTTTAGAATGAGTTCTGGAAATTCGAGCAAAAAGCTGGAAGTAAAAATACTTGGGTACAGCCTATCACATACTTCACTATTGTCCGCTGGGGCACACCGTTCCATTCGTCAATCGACCACCGCAAGTACTTATAATAAGCACTTATGGTTCATGTCTTTGCTGAATTAACTGCTCGCAAGTGTTCTACCTAATTTTTCATGAGCAGCTACAAGCAGTTACGTCAACATTCTCCGCTAGGTGATATTTAATAATAATTTGCAACAATAAAGCTAAAATTTATTTTTTAAATATTTATTTTAATATTCTATTACCATACATTTAAAAAATTAAACCACAATCGCATTATTTTTTTGTATTATGCGAATTAAAAATTTAGAGGTTATGTTTTGCTCATGTCATATTTTTTTATGTGTTCCAATCGACATTTAGCCGACACATATTTTTCACACTTGTTATAAGTACTTGCGGTGGTCGATTGGAAAGCCACTATTATCACGTCAAAAACACGATTTCTCTCTTTTATTCGTAATTACGGGCAATTTTAAAAGTAGCTAAGGGTGGATTGTATGGATGAGAATAGATAAAAAAAAACCGAGAGTATAGATTAATCTCCAATCACGGATTATTTTTTTCATCGATTGTATAAACAAGGATAGATTATTATGTTGTATCCTTTGTTTATTGCAGTTTTATAGCAGTTTTTTATTGACTGGCAACCCTTTTCCTTTGACGTTTATGTCTATTTTGTTTATACTTTTTTTTGATTTTATATTTTTGGGTGCATATTTATTTATTTTCAAGAATAAAATAGAAATTTATGTATTTAATATAATATAAATTAATTGAATCTTTTATTATTATTTATAAGGATTATATTTTTCTGTGTAGTATATAGAAAACGGCATCAGTTTTTTTTACAGGTTACTATTGACGATTGGAGCATCTCGGATTCCACCTAGTGGAACATTTTTAAACTGAGCTACCTGATAATTTGACGTTCGAAATTGTTGTAAATAATTCCAATTTTGATCTGTAAACACAATTTTTACTTATCGGATTGCTAATAATTGTAAATAATTTCAATTTTGGACTATAAAAACAAATTTTAATTAACAAAATGAGTCCAGCTGACTGTATTAGTGACTAATCGAGATTAGTGCACTAATCCTTGAAAATTTTCGTGCTTATCTCGTTGTATTGGGTTTAGTGATGGTACAAGTGGCACTAAAATGTGGAATAATTATTTAAACATTTACTGGCTTTACACCGTAGATAGTATAATAGCAAAATAGTATAATACTATTTTGCTATCCGGTGTAAAACCGATGTTTTGATAGTATAATAGCAAAAATAAAATATAATATTTAGATTTGATAGCTATCAAATTTTAATACCTATTATATTTTATTTTATTTTATTGTAGAAGGAAAATTTTGACAGTGGATTATAGATAAATTAGTCTAGAAATGTTTTTGTGTATTTTGAAATTATTCTTTTTCATTATTTTGTTATAATTTCCTGTTTTTCATGAATATTTTATGCGGTGTAAAACAGACTACGGTAGATAGTAAAATAGTATTATACTATTTTGCTATTATACTATCTACGGTGTAAAGCCAGTAATTGCTGAAAATGCAAATGGCGTGAATTTACGATAGAAGTTATAGAATCAATGACATCTTAAACAATTTGTGCTGAATAAATTTTAAGGAAAAAGAAAATCTAGTATGTTTTAATGTATAAATCTTAGAAATATTGAATTAAAAAATGAGTTCAGCTGATTTACTAGTTATATTTCAGTGAATCACCATAATAATAGTACTTCTCTACCTAAAAAACTAATCCCTAGTCTGTCAAGGCATATGGATTTGTGGTGGATTAGTTAATCTCGTTTCACATCGCGCTTAGCTAATCCCTAGTCTGTCAGCGGTATTATATTCGTGTTGGTTGCTTTTTTGATTACGAATTAACAATAGAAAAAAACTGCTTTATGGACGTTAATGTCGGTACTGCAGAACGCATTCTATTTGACAACACCGAATTTGCAGCCTGCTGAATGCCAAACTTTAGTCAACAACATCAACAAAACAATCGCTTTCATAGCATTAAGTTTTATTAAAATGAAAATAAAAATTAATATAAATAAGTGTCGTGTTTGCTTAGAAAATATTGGTGTAACTCCATTTTTTCAAGATTATGGAGGGGAAATTGTCTCGGAAATGATAAGTTCTCTCTTCAAAATTGATGTACGTTAAATTGGCTATATAGCTACTTCGGCTTTACCTTTAAATAACACTACTATTTCTCCATTACAGGTAATCTATGATGAAAATTTGCCAACTACCATCTGTACAAATTGTTTGGAAAATATAAAATTATGCATTCTAACAAAAACTATTATTGTTAATTCAGAGTCTATGTTAAGTTTGTATTTGAAAAGTTACATTACAAATGAAGATGTAGCAGAAAATTTAAATCAAGTAAAGGTTGAAGTTGAAGACCCTGTCGCTGTCGCACCAATGGAGGGGATTGAATTAGAGGCTGAAGAAATAAAAATTGAAACATCTGAAGACAGGTTTGTTTAATAGCGAAATTCGTGATTTTATTAAATATATTAGATCTTAGCTGTACATAGGATGTATTCTAGTTGTTCTTGTTTATTAAAAAAGCAGAGTTTAATAATATACATTCCGTTGCCACATCGTGAATGTATTTTCATTTTTCTCCTCTTTAAAACTCCGGATATTATTTTTCTTTTCATCAAAAATACTCAGAATAAGATAATGGGTAAACGTGTGAACCTTTAAAAAGCAAAGCTTTCTTTTATTATAGTTTGAAATTTTTGATTTTATTTGAAGTAGTAGCCAAATCGAAAAATTGCGAACTCATTAAAGTAAGCTTCGCTTTTTGCAAGTCTACAAGCCCCTACAGACGATGCAATTTGGTTGGTTGATTGGTGCGATTTGGTTGGGTTGGAGGTAAAATTGCATAGTGTGTATGCATGTCGGTGCGATAAAATTAAGTTGCATGAGTTGCAAGGAAAATTCCATCCAACCGACCAACCAACCAACCAAATTGCATCGTGTGTGTTGTTGTCGGTGCGATATTTCGTCATATGTGGTGTTTTCATAGTAGAATTTATTTACTAGAATTTATTCATGTGCGTTTCTTAAAACAAATATCTCCGAAAAAATAATTAAAAAAGAAAATGGCAGTAACAGAGACGGAAATAATTATTGATTTATTAGAACTCTGTAGAGAATTTAGTTGTCTCTGGGATACATCAAGTAATCTTTATTGCAACCGAGACGCACGGCACAAAGCGCTTGAAACGCTCACCGAAAAATTTAAAGAACTTGAAAGTGATGCTATGATCGCACAGTAAAAAAAATTACATAATATGAGGGCCGCGTATAAAAGGGAGTCGAGAAAAGTGATTTGTGGCGAAATTGCCGCGCTGAATTTCAAATCAGCATAGTCTCGCCCTGTTGCTAAATATCTTAGAGTAACAACTAATCGCTCTTCAGCACTGATCGCTTCTCCCATGACTGTGTCTTGTTTCGATATTAAAGGGTTAACTAGCTGTAATAATTCCATGAAACAATCGCTATCCATTCGCAGATAATTGCGAAAATCGCCACTATCTAGCTCTTTTAATAATATCATGTGGCTAAAATTTTTTCGGTCCCTTAGCCAGTTTTTAGCACACAAATTTCTAGGCCTGGTTGGTGGTAAGTTACAAGTTATTGAGGCTGCTAGTGCAACTCCAATTTTTTGTTTTTTCGATAAAAAAGACATGGCGCGTTTGTTATTTTTTAACGAGAAGTAAATGTCAAATTCTTGTACCAATCAACAACTAAACGTCAAAATTGGTAACAACCAAATTGCAAATCAAGTTGCATGGTGTGTAGCCAATACCAATTTGGTTGGACCAACCTCAGCAATTTGGTTGGTGCAACCAAATTGCATCGTCTGTAGGGGCTTTACACGTTTACCCATTATCTTATATTTTAGAGAATCAGTACCGGTGCTTGTATCATTTTTGAATTTCATTATACTGCAATGTTCTTATTTGTGCTTCGCGTTTTTCATTTGTTTTACATAAAGTATTTGGTTTTTTTTTATTCTTGTACATATTTCGTTTTGCATTATACCTACATCTACATGTACTATGAACAAACACCAAAATTTAAATACTTTACAAATAAACAATCCTCTTATTCATAAATTCACGAATATGTACGTATAACGAAATTGAGAAAACATAAAATACAAACATTTTTGTATTATGAATATACATACTTATTCGCAACGTGATGAATTTGGAATTTTTCGATTCATGTATTTCGAAGAACGAATATAAACGTATGAATAATGCAATAAAGCTAAAATAAAAGTACGAGCTCCATCGTAATCTTAGTTATTTATATTTTTATAATATTTTTGGAAAGAAAGATCCAAGTTCCATCATACTTGGCCATATTCCAGAACTTCATCCAAAAATCATTTTAAAATACCATTTCCATCGCGGACGTCAAATTTCATTAAAACCGCATAAGAAATTTCCAAGTTCCAACCTAATTGGCCATACTCCAGAACTTGTCTCCACATGTCGAATTTCATCATAATCGGTTAAGGAATATGCAAGTTCCATCATACTTGGCCATATTCCAGAAATTCATCTTAAAATCATTTTAGAATCCCATTTCGATTGCACATGTCAATTTCCACTAAAATCCGTTGTGAAATAGATTAGTTCCATCCTAATTGCCCATCATCACTTCATCTAAAAATCATTTAAGAGTCCCATTTTCAACGCACATGTCAAATTTCATCATAATCGGTTGATAAATAGGCAGGTTTCATCATACTTGGCCATATTTAAAGTTTTGGCAGTAGAAACGAATTAATACTTTACACGATGGTTTTGGGAGCGAAGATAAATGGACTAAGTCATTTAACTATCAATTTGACCATTTAACCCACCTTACCTAAAAAGGTTTACCTACTTATGCTAATAACTAAGATTACGATAGAGTTCGTACTTTTATTTTAGCTTCACTGCATTCTTCATTCGTTTATTATACTGAACTAGAGGGCTCCGCCCTTTGCTCGCTTCGCTCACCAACCCCCGACGACAGCTCGCCTCGCTTTCCATCACTGCTCGCTTCGCTCGCGCTAACCTTCTTTTATGTCTTCCAAATTTGTGTATTCGAATAATGTAATGAAATGAAACATTTCTACTAACTAATAATCGATAAACTAATAAAGATCGCGAAGAAGTTGTATTTTTTTAGAAGTATTAGAAATAAATTATCCGTAAATACCTCTATTAAAATATTTAATGCCATTATTAGGCCACATTTTGAGTTTTGTTCTACTATTATGTTAATGTTTAATAATGAAATGGTTAATAGATTGCAGGTATTACAAAATAGGGGAATGCGTATTATTTTAAGAAAGAAAAAATTAGTTTCTACATCTATTTTATTAAATTCTTTAAACTGGCTGAAGGTGGATCAAAGAATTAAATTTAATGTTTTAATATTTGTGTTTAAAATTATTAATGGATATCTTCCGAAATATTTAATGGAAAAGTTAAACTATGTGAGCGATTTAACTCAATATAATCTAAGAAACAAATTCGATTTTAGGTTAGATTTGTTTAGAAATTCTAGAACTCAGAATTTACTTATTTATAAGGGATTAAAATTATATAATGAACTTCCTATAGAATTAAAAAATGAAACAAATTTAATAAAATTCAAACAAAAATTGGATTCTTATGTTAGAATGAAATTTAATTGATTAACGTGCTTATTTTTACTTTATTTTTACTTTATTTTTATATGTAAATTATAAATCTTGTGCAAATAGTAAATATTACTAAATAAAATAAATAAATAAATAAAAAAAAAAATAAAATAATAATTTATTATTTATTATTCTAACAGAGCTTCAACAAATACAATATTATTAACGAACTTATTTCTCTTGCATTCGAATTTTATATCACTCTTCGATGTGCATCTGGATAATGCGACATATAGCGTACCATGCGTAAAAATTGTATCCGCGGAATTGAATATGCCAATTTTATTGAATAGTTAAAGTATCTTAATTCAAATTTTTTGAATACCTAATACAGAGTTTTTTTGGCTCTGTGGAATTGAAATATTAACTAATTTGTTTGAGCTTTTTACAGTATATCCTTACTGTAAATATATCAATTTCAATTTCACAGAGCCAAAAAAACTCTGTATTCAATTTATTCCAAATCAAACATTTCGAATTAAGATACTTTAACTTTTCACCACATATATGTATATGGACATACGGTAAACCTTGGTTCAAAAATATCAGATATAAAGATTCATAACAAACATTTCTGTTAAGCATTAGAATAATGAATAAAACATTTAAATATTAATGCCTTTTGATGAAGAAACAAATTTTCTACCTACATAATCTAGTTAACCAGGTTTTTAAACATACAATACATACAAAATGTAAAATTAAAAAACTGATAACGTGATCATCCATCAGCCAATCGTAAGACTAATAAATTCTAGCAGCTTATATCGGTCGATTTGATTTTTATATTCATATAGAGAGATATTCGTTCTTCGAAATACTGTGTTTAGGATTTTGAAATACATGAATCGAAAAATTGTAAATTCATCACGTATAATCATAAATAATACAAACATTTTTGTATTTTGTGTTTTCTAAATTTCATTATATCACGAATTCCATATAACGTACTGTGACAGTGTGCGAATGTTTTTACCAAAATTTAACAACAAATTACTTTTTCTAAAACAATTCTTTATGATTTATAATGACCAATTTATCTCTTCATTTAAACTATGTTAAATTTTTAAAAATCGCATTACTAATTACCAAAATATTTAACAAAATACGTATAACGTACATGTGACAAATTTTTTCCTCTGATTTTGAGTTGTGTCAAAGCAACCTTGATTATACAAGCCATAATCTAAAAAACGAAGCTTTTATAAGGGAATTAGAAACGAGGAAAAAACCAAAATTTCCATAGTAAAACACATAAAACATATGGGAAATCACTTTTTTTCAGAAGACAAATTTGTAAATGAAAACGTTGCAAATTCTTAATTATGATTTCTGAAATATTTTCATAAATGTTTGAATTTCAACATATATAAATCTCGTTTAAGTAAATCGTTTTCATTTTCTTGTAATAATTGGTTTATTTAAACCAAAATATAAAAAAAAGTTCATAACAACAGCATTCTGGTCAAATTATAAAGAAAAGCTTACTACAAATCGTGTGCATTAAGCCAATATACATAGATGGCAGTGGGCAGTAAACATTTTGAAAAACGTACCAAAAATCGCCACTTGGGGAAATTTAGGTTCAAAAATTGTAGGAAAAGCAAAACAAATTCTCAAAATATTAAGAACGTGCCATAATTTTGTGATTAAACAATTTTTTTTCGTATTTTTCTGTATAAATCTGAGACATCTAACGTACACTAGTAAAACTAAAGATAAATGTAGCAAGTATATGCCTTTCATATCTTGTATTATATTAATTCGTCAGGGCCAACTTTGGTGAATTTTTCAAAATGAAAGTTCGAAAAATATATTTTAGAAATAATTTAATTTTAATATTTCTGCAATTAATATTTACTTAATACCAATAAACCCGTCTTGTATATTGTTGCGAAAGATATGTAGAACACTTTTGTATACACATTTTGTAACATTTTTGCTTTTTTCAATGAAAAACTTGAAGCTAAAAAACACCATTTTTACTATGGATTCCTATGGAAATTAGTGAAAAGTTATACCACTAAAAAAGCTTCTAAAAAATACGTCATAATAGAAGGCTCTGGTTGTGTACGTTATATAAAATTACTTGCGAATTGGTTTGGACCTGAAAATCAATTTTTTTATCTAAATAGAGGGAGCTATGCTAAAATATTTTAGTGCTGTTTTCATTTAGAATAAACTAATACTGACTGACTTTTCAATTTTTTACTAAATAACGTACATATATCACATGGATAACGTACGTGTGACACCATACAAACTTTTCTATGGCGAAAATTTTTTAATTCTTTATTCAAGTGCAATTCGTTGTGCAAGTGCAAAAACATGAAAAATTATATCATATTTTAATGTCGAAATATTTCTTTTCTAAACAATATAGCTGTTATTATCATCTATCGATTCCATTTTTCAAGTTTGAGGGTTACCTTTTTGTGGAATTCATGATATGTACATCTAATTCGTGAATTTTTGAATATGTGGATTGTTAATACATGTTGTATAGTATTTAAATTTGATATCTGTTAAAAAGCATACGATAAAATAAACAAAACAGATCGTTTTGGCACATGACTAATGTAGTTCACAAGATTTTGTAGAAGGACCAATGCGCCGATTTTCAAATCATTAGTGTTCAGTCAATTAGATCTTTCACAAATGGCGCGCATGGTCTCCCCTAACCTGTATCACTGCGAGTTTTCTGAATTCAAAGCAGTTACGCCTAATCGTTTAAAGTACTTTTCTTAACAAACGTTGCCTCACTCAAAATTTTTAGTTACCACAAATGTGAAGTTGTGATCCTTTCATACCAGAGGCGTTGACTTCGAACATTTGGTTGCTATCAAAAATTTTGTTTTGGTTCATTCTACACGTGAATTATAGCAAGAACACAGATATTCTGAATTTGTAAAGCGGATGCAAAAACTGTGTAAATGTCAATTTAAAAAAAAAAAAAATCGATTTTATACATTATTGTTGGTATAATCACGGCAAATTAAAAAAGTAGTTAAATGACAAATGTCTTACCAACTTGCAGTCAGCCTACGGGTCATATAATAATGCAGCCAACATTTTTTTGCATTACGCCTGCTTTCGATTTTTTTTTTTGTGCAGCTAAACTGTGAAGCGGTTTAATTCTTGAACGCACCCTATTTTATGCTGCAAACCGATGTGCATGCATCAAAATTAAAGCTGAATCAGTGAGTCAGTAAGAATCAGTAAGAAAATTAATGGAATTTGATGAAAGTTTTTTCTTACAGTCGCTATAGCCTGATGAGATGTATTGAAAAATGATTTATTTTTCACATATGCTCACAGATCGAAACTGAATTGCAAACTCTTAACAATTTCTCCTCTTACAGAAAATTTGACATGTCGGCTAGCCAATCTGTAAAACCAGTTGGAAACTAGTAACTAGGCAAATTGAATAATTTTGTACATATGCTGCGATGATTTAATTGAAAATTGATTAAAAACATGGCAAGAATTTAAATATAAGAACCATCTTTATTTCATTTATGTTTCATAATGTGGCTTAAAGAATAAATCCGTATGACTCCTTGTCATAAACATGTCTCCACTAAACACTACACTGATGATATCCATTTACCTATACATATATGTATACATATTTTAATTTGCTATTTTCCATTTTACTTTATATAAATTAATATAAAAATTATATTGCTATCCTATAATGTGCCCATATTGAACTAATATTCTATCCGGTGCTAGGTATTTTAACATTTCCTTAAGTTTAAGCGAAAAATGTCGCTCTGTTATGTTGGGGTAAAGTGACAAGTCATTTTATCGAAACTGAACGAAAAGTTGTTAAAGATTCGCTGGTCAGTAATATTGAAAGTTTGTATACCATTTCGTTAAGTTCTTACTGACTCGCTGTTCCAGCCTTTAGAAAACCATACTCTCTAAACAAAGAACTACTCTCTCCCCTACGAAAACGAAAGAAAATTTTATTTCAGATAATGATCTGAGACAATAAAAAATGAAACACTACGTTTTCTTGATGGAAACATGTCGAGTTTATGACTTTCGTTTAGTTTTTAATCCAGCTTAACGAAAGTAGTAGGGTTGGTTAGAAGGGATTCTATCTGTCTGTATACGCTTCCTACGTATTTTATCTCCTCACACAGTACACACCACTGAATCGACAACTACTTTTACTATACACTTTTAACAATACTTATTCTCTTATAAAATAAAACAACCGATCTGGTTTGTAGCTAAACTTCAATTGAATTCTTTTATTTCTATTTTCTATTACCTCTTTTGTTATGTATTTATTAGGTGCATTTCTTTACGCGATGTTTTCCTTTTCATTACATTTTACAGTGTATTAATTCGGTATACATACTATATATTTACGTTAACAATAATAAAATATAAATTCAAATATGATACAAAAATGCCGTTAATAATAATCAAATATAAATTCAAATATTATACAAAATGCTTTTACGTTAATATTCGTTACGGTGGCCGTAACATCCTGGCACCCACCGGAAATGAAGTAGTTGAGGTTACAAAAAAATGCCCTCGGTTGAGTTTTTAGTTCATTACGATGGCCGCAACACTGTCAAAAGGGAAAAAACCAATTATACCAATTCATAATTTCGTCGTCAGTATTATTTTCTCTCCGTAATACTTTATAAATCATAAAAATCGCAATAAATATTAAATTTAAAAAATTCCACCAAATAATTAAAATTTAGAGAAGTGACTTTTAATTGTTGTGAAATGTTAAATTACGCTAGATATTACACCGCCATGTTATTAACTCAACGAAACTTTTAATCCGGGTTAACTCTGTCCTGGAAACGTTGTAACAGATTGCGATCTGAATTATCTGAAAATTAAGAAATCGCAAAAGAGGTCGTTCACATATTACGTAATGCTTCATGAGAGAGGGAGGAAACTCACGATTTGTTACGGATAGGAAGGCGGTGAACATAAAAATGTTACGTAAATGAAAAGCGAACAAGTTCAAAATATCGTTTTTACTCCAATCCAATTTGAAGGCAAGTTTATCGTTATTTCGGCATTTTTGAAGAGTCACGCAATATGTGAGTGGTATTCAGAGAATAGATCATATCTATGATAGCCCGTTTTGTTAATTGAAAAATTCACATTTATGTGATTAGAAAAATTTAAAAATGTATATGAGGAATTCCACGTAAAATGAAAAAAAAACATAATTTTTTGAAATACCTGTATAATTTTTAAGCTACCTTAATCCGACCCCTTAAAATTACAAATACAAATAATATAAATCTATTTGACCTTGTGGTAGTAAAATAGAAAAATGAAAACCCCTTTTTCTGCAATTAAAATATGTATAACCAATTGTTCCGATTTTCACCGTTCATTTGTTGAGTTATGTATGATTTACCGAATAATAAAGAGATGCAAGTTAGCTTAAATTATATTTCAAATAGATAAGGTAGGTCCCTTGCTTTTATATTTCATTTACATATTTTAATTTCAAAATTTTGTCCCGATGACTAACAAAATATTACTATTTTTTATATTATGGTAATTTAACTATTTCAAATATTTCTACAGATTAACGTAATTTGCAATGAGTGACGATATCTTTCTTTTTCACAAAATATTTTGAGAATAAATAAAGATAGACCATAAATAAACGTTAGTCATTGGAACATAATTATCTACAAGAAAATAACATTAATAATTTTTAGCTTCACAATGCCACGGAATCGTTCCCAAAAATGCTATCTAAAAAGAAAGGAAAACGAAGAAAAATATAAAATGTATTTAGAGAAAAAACGAGAGCTTAATAAAGAGTACAGAGCTCGAAAAGCTGAGAAAATAGCCAATAATTCGGCGTTATTGACTGTTATACGTAAAAATGATAGAGAGAGAAAACAGAAGTACAGGGAAAATTTGAGAAAAAGGAAGCAGCATGTTGCGGATTATCGAGAAGGGAACTACAATGGTCCCCAAACTTTAGGTAAAACACATGCGAAAGTAAGAAAGGTCTTACCAGCAACACAGATCCAACGACGAGAAAGTGTAGGTTCAAAGATTGCAGCAGAAGCATTTCTAAATGGTGTTCCATGTGATAATCAGCAATCCGGATGTAACACAGGTTTACCTGCACAAACTAAAGAAGCTGTTTGTGAATTTTACAATAGAAATGACATAAGTCGTGTGTCGCCATCAAAAAACGACATAAAATCGGTAAAAAGCACTGAAGGAAACAGAATTCCTTAACCTATCATCAGTACAGAACAATTGCTAAAAGTTTTAAAAACTAACGCTTCAAAATTTAGAAAACATTTTTATATTAAAACTGTACAACCAGGTCATTTCGAAAAATTTAGAAATAATATTAAACAGTTTGAAGCAGAGCTTCAGGTACCTTTCAATATTATTTTTAAAAAAAATTCAAAATTCTGTGTTTAAAACAACATCTATTTCCAGATCGATTTTGCTGAAAATTATAAAACAATATGTCAAAATGAAATTCAAGCTGCTCATTTTAGTTATAACCAAATAACTTTATTTACAGCATGTGTATGGACAAAAATGGAGACAATTTCCTACACCATAGTAAGTGACTGCTTATGTCATTTCTTAAAGATATTATATGATACAATTATTAAAACAACGTTTTCCAAATCTCTGCTACATTCACATTTTTTCTGATGGAGCGGTTCAACAATTTAAAAATAGATTAATTATTCGCTGAAGCTGATTTTGGAGTACATATCATTTGGAATATTTTTGTAACCAGTCATGGTAGCTGAGATGACATTGGAGCCACGGTAAAACAAAAAATATCTACTCTTATTAAAGCCAATTCTTTGGAAATTTCTAAAATATTCAATAAATTAATATTCAATTAATTACTGAAAACGAAATTAACCAAAATAAAACACATTTGGAGGAAAGGTGGAACAATCTTCAAAGAATTCCGAATTTACCATCGCTACACTATTTTAAAAAATTAAGTGAAACGGAGATTTCTATGTCTCCGACGGCAAACTCAAAACAAACGCCTGTTAAAATAATTTAATTCAATATTTCCATCTACATATTATATTATCACCTTTTAAACAATTACTGTTTATTTGTTAAAAATGAATAAAAATGTTGAAATAAAAAATTTTCATATTTAACTAATTTGGTTTTAAAAATCTTGAAATACTAATGTAATATAGATGAAATGAATTGATTTCTTTTTGTATGAGAATTCGCCCCGGTGGCACAGTGGTTAGCATGCTTGCTTTAAGCTCCGGAGGTCCCGGGTTCGATTCCCGGCTGGTTAATGTTGGATCAATGAATTAATCACTCATTATCCGTTAAAAAAATGATTACGAAACATCAAATGAAGCGGCCAAAAACACTGTTTTTTTTACATATTTGAGGTTATCTAGCACCGCGATTTTTTGAAGGTAGTGTTATTATACCGGGACATAGACGAACATGCAAATTCGAAAATGCGATATCGGCGTAAAAAAGATATTTGAGCAAACTCAACAGTATTTGAAAGAAGAAGATTTGTACTATAAGATCCTACATATGGATTTTTGAAGAAAAAAAAAAAATCGCGGTGCTAAATAACCTCAAATATGTAAAAAAAATAGTGTTTTTTCCAATTTTAGGTTAGAATATCTCATAAACCTGACGTGAATTGCAAAAAACACTGTTTTTTGACATATTTCGCGATTTTTTTTTTCTTCAAAAATCCATGTGTGGGATCTAAAATCGCGGTGCTATATAACCTCAAATATGTCAAAAAACAGTGTTTTTTGCAATTTTAGGTTAGAATATCTCATAAACCTGACGTGATAGAGCAATTCTGAGCTCATATTCGGATTCAGCGTG
Organism: Tipula helvola; assembly: GCA_963556165.1. Taxonomy (NCBI): domain Eukaryota; kingdom Metazoa; phylum Arthropoda; class Insecta; order Diptera; family Tipulidae; genus Tipula; species Tipula helvola. The sequence continues at coordinate 282,619,689 of OY744481.1, read as the reverse complement.
AAAAATTACTTCGGAAACAACTATTCATTTTCCAGGGAGACCAAATTTTTAAAATTTTGCAGGGTAGTGTAATTAATAGCACATTTATTAATATAACCGACAACGGATAATTAGAAATCATTCATCATTTAATAGATTTTCTTTATATAAATTGAGTGCACTATTATATTGATAGTACATTTAAAATATGGATGATCATATTTATCAAAAATAATTTCGAATGATAAGTTGTATCGTTTTAAAAAATACTTCCATCAACAATTGATAGTACATTTGTTAATGTAGATCACAGGTAGTCTATAACCAGAAGTTATTCAGCATAGTGATGAATTGCTATGATACTCATTTATAACTTTTATTGAAAAAATCATCTTTTCAATTGAACAGTACGATGCTACAGGCAAAATTACAACTTCATTTTATCAATGCGATAGCAAAATTCCTCTCAGTGTACGGTAGCTAATTCTAAACTAACAGCTTTCCTGCATGCATCTTCAAAGGTAAAGTCTCTTCCTTCTGGCAAAGGCTTCTTTTGAATCGATTCGCTTGTCAGCCCACAAATAAGCCTATCTCTCATCCGTTCACAGTTTATTATTATTTCGGCTCCTTTTTATTATATTTTTTCCGCAAAAAGGAAAAATTCAAGTTTATCACCTTTACTTACAATAGTCTGTATTTCAGCCTTTTATTTTCCGAATATATTGATTTATCTTTAATCCTCGTCGCCAATGTTGTGTTCCAAGAATTTACAATTGAATCGTTTATTCTTGAAAGGGCTCATGTCCACTTTTTGTCAAAATTAGTATTATGACGATTTTGTATCACAGACATGTACATACGTTTTATAACAAGACGACATTGCCATATAATTAATGGAACGGCACCTATGTACCTTGCAAAAAAAAATCATTTATTTTAGAAAGGGCTCATGTCCAGGACATGTGCTCTTTACATACTAAACTAACATTTAAAAAATAAAATATTGTTGTGTTTTTACTTTTTCGTATATTTTATAACATGCTTATACTACTGTGCAGCATTGTGATATACATGATACATCTGTGACAAATTTTATTTCAAAACATTCATTAGTTTTTGTTTTACGTTTGGTTTTGTACGACGCTAAAAGTGCATTCGGATTTTTACAATTTCTAGTTATATTGAGCAAAGAAAAGTTGCATTAAATTTTGTTTGTGAAATGAAATTTCGGGTGCAGAAAAGTTAAGGATGTTGCAGAAAGCCTTCGGGGACCATGCTTTGTCGGAAAGGAATGTTTACAAGTGGTATAAGCAGTTCAAAGAAGGTCGTGAAAGTGTTTAAGGTCATGTTGACAGTTTTCATCGATTATCGTGGTGTTGTCCATTCAGAATTCCTTCCACCCGGCCAAACCATCAACAAATATTATTATTTGAGTGTTATGCGTCGTTTGCGTTAAGCTGTTCGCAAGAAGAAGTCAGAATTGTGGGCGGACAATTCTTGGTATTTGCATCACGATATTGCACCTTCTCACACTGCGCTCGTTCTTGTGACTTTTTCGCCAAAAATTCGAACCATATCGTTCCACAACCTCCGTATTTGTCTGATTTACCACCGTGTGACTTCTGGCTATTCCCGAAACTCTACCGACGACAACGACCACTGCGGGAAAATTATTTTGAGACGATAGAAGAGATAAAACGTGAATCGCTACGCGCTCTGAAGGCTATCCCGGAAGGCGACTTAATTCTTGTTTCGAAAATTCGAAAATACGTTGGCATAAGTGTATTGTGTCGGGAGGGGATTACTTCTGGTATATGGCCAATTAGGAAGGAACTTAGCCATTTCTTAATCGGGTTTGATTAAATTGAGCATGTACGATGGAAATGGGATTCTTAAATAATTTTTAGATGAAGTTCTGGAATATGGCCTATTAGAAAGGAACTTGGCCATTTCTTATCCGATTTCGTTGAAATTGAGCATGCACAATGGAAATGGGATTCTAAAATGATTTTTAGAGGAAGTTCTGGAATATGGTCGATTATTATGAAACTTGACCATATTTCAGACCTACTTGGCCATATTCCAGAACTTCATCTAAAAATCATTTTAAAATTCCATTTTCATTGTGCCTGTCGAGATTCATCCTAATTGGTTGAGAAATAACCAAGTTGCATCATACATGGCCATATTCCAGAACTTCGTCTAAAAATCATTTTAGAATCCCATTTTCGTTGTACCTGTCGAGTTTCATCCTAATCGGTTGATAAGTAGCCAAGTTCTATCCTACTCATGGATCATTACAGCTTATCATAAAAGTTTGATAATTTGTCATTTGATAAGTTATAGACATTCTGATGTGCAACGCACATTTTTTATCAAAATTCGATAAGTTTTTAAATTGATAAGTAAGTGAATTTTTTTTACTTTTGGTAAACACTTATCACTTATCATTATCAAAAAAACTAACTTATGATAAGTTGATAAGTAATAAGTGATAAGTAGTTGGTGCAATAGGGCCCTGGTCGATTCGTAATAACACGGTATTACGATTTGTAATGGCTTCTTGTATTGAAAAAAACCTGACGAAAATCACTCAGTATTTCCCCGTTCGAGGCCATAGCTTACTACCTTGTGATGGTGTATTTGGAGTAAATAAGAGAAATTTAAAGAAAATTGACAGAATTAATTTGCCAGAGGAATATGGGGCCCTGATCAACCGATCAAGTACACTACAAAAATCAATACAAATATGTTATCAAATAATGATCAAATATTAAACTTTAAGGATTGGTGGCCTACTTTTTTCAAAAAGCAGGTAATTGCTGTTCAACAAAAGGCAGAAAAGAAAAAAAAAAGAAAATTTAAATTTTCGGAATTTCCAAATTTTGAAATGACCAGCGATGGAAATTTGGAAGCCCAGAAATTTATTGATAGTTTGGGAAGTTTGACGTTTAAACTTCTACGGTTTAATACTACCGAGGTAAGATTACCTTCTCAAAGATCATTTGATACTGTAAACGTAATAAATATTTAAAAAAATATGTGACTTGCAAAAAGTCCTAAAGTACAAATTTGAAAAAGTGGACATGAGCCCTTTCAAGAATAAACGATTCGTTTATTATTGAAAGGGCTCATGTCCATGCTTTAAAAATGAGCATACCAGCTGAAATAATTGACAAATAACCCCAAAATTTAGCCTACAATTTCATAGCGACTCACATTTTCATCAACAAACTCAAATTCCCTCCTAAACATATTTTTGCTGACAATATAAAGTTTTTTTTATTTCCTGAATAATTTGAAAAAGTGGACATGAGCTCTTTCTAGAATAAACGATTCAATTAAAGATATTGATCGTTCAGCAGCCAAAATAAGAGAGACAGCCCCTCGCTTTATTATGGGTCCCGGTCGATACGGCATATTTCATTACGGAATATGAAAAAATGGCATAATTATTTCAAAACGGCATATTTCAAAACGGCATATGGTACACTACGGCATATGGTACACTATGGCATATTTTAAAACGATATATGGTACGTAACGGCATAGGGTTGGCCACGTCTTACTACTTTTCAAAGTACTGTTTCTGAAATCTTTTCTCCAAAAACTTGTTTACTTTTTTATATGGACAATAGTTATTTATGATACTAATGAGCAAAACGAGATATTATCCACAAGGGATAAGTTTGTCCCACGAGGCGATAGCCGAGTAAAAATTCATATTATGAGTTTTTTATGAGCTATTCTAAATTCCTTGTTCTCATTCCATTAATTTACTTCCTACAAGAATTATTTCAGATTTCGAACTAGCTTCAGCTTCTGCACTAAAAAATTTCCTGCCGGATTTAATTTTTAAGGGTTGTTTATTTCATTTTACCCAAATTATTTGGGGATCATCAATAGATGAATTAGGCAAAGACAAATATTTATTAAAAACCGAATCGACAAAATGAGATCTGGTGAACAATTATATCCAAATAAAATATGTAGAAAAAGAAAAAAGCTTAAATATATCATGATAAATCGACGGCCTAAAGAGGAAACGTCTTCCGTTAAAGGCATCGTAAATAACATAGCTGTTTATTGATTTGTAGCACTAATCCATTAAATCTAGTTTAATGTTTATTATATTTTTTCAAACACATCTCAAGAAGAGAAACTAACTTGTGAAATTATAATTTTAAATAAAATGTGTGTATGCAAATTAATTATTAAAATTTGTTTTTTATTAATTGAATCTGAACCTTTATCTTAATATACATAAATGCCTGCTCATGTGAAAAATTAACTTAAAATAAGGGACTTAGAAAAACTGGGTTGGGTATATAATCTTGCATTACAAAATATTCATTTCCATTAAAAAATTTCGCATACAAAATTTTGCATTACAAAATATTGCATAACAATTTCCCGTACATTTTTTTCTCTATTCTGAGGAAAATAAATTGAAGAAAAATGACATCGACTAATTTAACTTAGAATTGTAGAGGCTTACGGCTTCGGTAACTCTCACGGGCACGCGGGAGGTCGCTGCGCTCCCCCCTGCTTAGCCCTCCGAGGGGCTTTAGATTTGAACTTCGTGGGACGTAGGAGCCGGGATCAGCAAACATGTCGCACTGCGTGCCGCACGTAGGAGCGGATTATATAGAATCTATTAATGACACCTACTGCAAAATAATTGCACTATTCTGTTATGCAAGATTTTGTAATTGCACGATTTTGTTAATGCAACATTTTGAAATGCAATATTTTATATCGATCCCAGAAAAACGATTTCATTAAATATTCATTTTTCACTATAAAATAATCAAAATAATTATTTCGGAAAACAAAATTTTAAAAAACAAGATTTTGTCCAACAAAATTTTGGTAAACTATTTTTTATACGGTAAGAATTCAAAAAACAAGATTGAACGGCAAAACAAGATTTTGTCTTGCAGGCAAATACCCCGATCTCAATGGTATATGGTACAATAGGGTATAAGGTACACTACTGCATGTATGATTTGATAAATTTTAAATTTAAAACGTTTAATATTTTTTTAATTTCTAAACCTGTATTTATCAAAATGTATCCATTTGAATTACAACGAAATTCTATTAAGCGATAGAAAATTTTTAGAATTAAAGAAAAATTCTAATAAAATCTAAAAGAATTAAAAAAAAATTCTAATAGGTGAAGGAAAATTGAAGTAAATAAAGGATTATTCTACTAATTGAAGGATAATCCTGTTAGGTAAAGGTTTAAAGGAAAATCCGTTAAGTAAAGGAAAATTCTATTAAGAGAATGGATTTCAGCATAATCGGTTAAAAATAGTCAAGCTTCAACCTAATTGACAACAATCTAGAGTTTTATCACAGAGAATTAAGAAGAAAATTCTCTGTGGTTTTATCTAAAAACCATTTTAGAACCCTACTTTCGTCTTATAAACGAGTTCATACTAGTGATTCGAAAAAAGTCATTACTAAAATAATATAAAATCCTAGAATAAATGCGGTATTATCCAATTATGTTGCTAAATTTTGATGTTGGTATAAAATTAGTTCCTTCTTTAAAAATAATTTCAATGAATAAGAATAAACCGGAAGGGTATATTTTTAAGAACTTTATCTAAAATTCATTTTAGAATCCTATTTCCCTCATATTTGTCGAATTTCATCATAATCAGTTATGAAATAGCCAAGTTGCATAAAAATTGCCATATCTCAGAACTTTATCTAGAAACCATTTAACAACCCCATTTCCATCACTCCTTCTAAATTTCATCATAATCGGCCAATAAATAGACAAATTCTATCAAATTAACCATATTCCAGAACTTCTACTAAAACTCATTTTTGGATCCCATTCCCATCACACATGTCGAATTTCATCATAATCGTTTAAGAAATACTCAAGTTCCATCATGATTGGCCATGTTCTAGAAATTCATCTAAAATTCTTTTTAGAAGACCATTTCTAACGTACATATACATATGTTGAATTTCATCATATTCGGTTAATTAATAGGTAAGCTCCTCGTTAATTAGCCATATTACAGAACTTCGTCTAAAATCCGGTTTAGTATTCCATTTTCATCGCACTTGCCAATTTTCATCACACTCGGCTAAGAAATAGCCAAGTTTTAGAAAATGCCATATTATACCATATGCCATATGAAAATATGCCATCGTGTATCTTATGCCATAGTGTACCATATGCCGTTTTAAAATACGCCGTTATGAGATATGCCATAGTGTACCATATGTCATATTTTCATATTCCATTTTGAAATATTCCGTTTTGAAATATGCCATGTTGAACGAATTCGCTTTATTATCACACGTTTCTCACTAGAGTACATGCAATCAAAACCTGTCATTAATTTACTACAATTATACAGTACAATATGAGCAACAGATACAGTGCGAAATATAACATTCTCCGGTAACTTACGACCATAGACATTCATACTAGATTTCTCATTTTATTATACATACTAAAGGAACAAAAAAAAACTTCTGATATTTTCAATGTTATCGTTGTATTGGCGTATTTTATAAGGCACTTATTTTAAAATGCGTTGCGAATATAATACGTATAGGCCTTAGACCATACAATAGAATGGACCACTAACGAAGTGACGTTTCCATATAAAATTGTAAAGTAGCTTGTCTTGAACATCTGCAGTGCAAAGTAGCCTCGTGACCGATAGGGTAACTATAGCAAGTATAATCAAAATTAGTAGCCACAGATGTTACTACAAAATTCAGTTCACTGCAAATTTAAATTTACATATAAATAAAATAAAAAACGATAATTCAAAAACAAAATATTGTATTGACCCATAAATAAAATGGATAATTTTAGTTAACTTTGTTTTAACATAAGATTTATTATTAAGATTTACGATGGATGAAGTTGCAGTGACATCTGTTGGTAATAAATAAATTAATTAATTTGGTAGCGACATCTGTGGGTATTAAATTTGATTATACTTGCTATAGTTACCCTATCCGTCACAAGGCTACTTAACATTATTGCAACATTAAGAACATTTTAGCACCTACCCGATGGACTAATGACGTTGAAACAGTCCTAAACACACTAGATCAGCGTGTCTGGCGTTCTCTTGCAGTGACAAAAATGTGACAAAAAGAACGTTCGACATTCTCTTGCAGTGGATTGAACTATTTGAGGAGTATCGTTTCGCGGCCAAATCCCTTCATCTAGTGTATGGGGAAGTTAGACACAATTGTCCTTAAACAAGCTAAACTAAAAATTTAATGAGTTAAAGTTGTAAGCTAAATTTCAAGTTTCTATTGCACGGGTGTAAATATTACTAGCCTCAGTTAACTTAACATTTCACTGTTTCAACTAAATTCAATAGTAGGCATTACAGCCAATTCAAGTTTTTGTTTTTCCCTTTTTGTTAATTACATAAAAAAATAGCAATCACTTATTGGTAATTCTGCATCAATCAGAAACATCTATCGAAACAGTTGCTCCAAATCTAATGACACAGATATGACAATGGTGTTTCAACTATTGGATTGAACGTTGAGGACAGTCAATTTGTGCACATTAGAAGATATTTGGATTCAGCAAAATCAATGTGGGATGAGCTGTAGGAATATCAACAGAATAGCGTGCACTAGGCGATATGGAAGCACATACCCATTGGCTGTTGAATATGTTCGAGAAAATAGGGGTTAATCCTTGCATTACAAAATCTTGCATTACAAAACATTGGATTACAAAATCTTGCTTTACTAAGTCTTGCATTACAAAATCTTGCTTTACAAAGTCTTGCATAACAATTTCCCGTACATTTCGAGAATTGCGCGCGCGATAATAACAATAAAATGAAAGAATATTAAAGTTCCGTTTTCCCCCACTATAAAAGCAATCGGAAAATATATTTATTAAGCACCTTCTTTGAAAAACGACACACACGAATACATTTTGTAAGCAACTTTCAATAGCAGTTAATTATTTTTGTAATTTTTATGAAATAATTTGTTTTTAGGCCTGTACATAATATGGATATTTCAGTGGTTACCTCGAACAAAGGCAATGAAAAATTATTCGTGGACGGGTACGCGTACCATTTATGCAGAAAAACGAAGAAAACGTTTAATTGGATTTGCAGCAAACACAAATGTTTATCGTGCAAAAAGCGAGTAGTCACACATAAAGTTGATGGAAAACACAAAATTTTGAAACATAGAGCTACTCATTCCCACGAGCCCTTGGCTTTCGAAAAAGCTATATGCATAGCCAATAGTTCAATTAAAATTCAAGCTAAAAATTCCGATGCTGCACCTGATATTATTATTACAGATAGCATTACTAATTGCCAAAGAAACTCGCGGGTAAATTTACCGTCGATAAATGCTCAATGGTTAAAAATTCAAAGAATCCGAAAAAATAAAATAAAAGAACCGGACGATTTATAGCTAGATACGAAAGTTCCGAGAATTGTTCAATCTAAATTAGAAGAATACTTAAAAGCTTGGTTTTCGTTTCACGAGGAGTTCGATATTTTTCTTTTTTAATTGCCGTACAATTTATTTTATTTAATGTTTCTTTAATTATACATATATAAATATTAAAATATATTAATATATATTAATATATATATTAAAAATTAAAATATACTGTACGTTCGTATTCAGGAATATCAAAGCATTTACGGATCGAATTGTACTTTTTTGTACACAGATTCGTATCGTATTTAATAGAAATCAATAGAATATTTTGCATGTTAGTAGAAAGTAATTTAAAACGCTACCATCAAAAAACTAGGTTTTTAATGATTAAATGCATACTATTCTAAGCTAAAAGTGCAAAAAACACTGTTTTTTGACATATTTGAGGTTATATAGCACCGCGATTTTTTTTTTCTTCAAAAATCCATGTGTGGGATCTAAAATCGCGGTGCTATATAACCTCAAATATGTCAAAAAACAGTGTTTTTTGCAATTTTAGGTTAGAATATCTCATAAACCTGACGTGATAGAGCAATTCTGAGCCCATATTCGGATTCAGCGTGAAAAATTACTTCGGAAACAACTATTCATTGTCCAGGGGCACCAAATTTTTAAAATTTTGCAGGGTAGTGTAATTAATAGCACATTTATTAATATAACCGACAACGGATAATCAGAAATCATTCATCATTTAATAGATTTTCTTTATATAAATTGAGTGCACTATTACATGGATAGGTAGTATATTTATAAAATGGATGATCATATTTATAAAAAATAATTTCGAATGATAAGTTGTATCGTTTTAAAAAATACTTCTATCAACAATTGATAGTACATTTGTTAATGAAGATCACAGGTAGTCTATAATCAGAAGTTATTCAGCATAGTGATGAATTGCTATCATAGTCATAAATAACTTTTATTGAAAAAATCATCTTTTCAATTGAACAGTACGATGCTATAGGCAAAATTACAACTTCATTTTATCAATGCGACAGTAAAATTTCTCTTAGTGTACGGTAGCTAATTCTAAACTAACAACTTTCCTGCATGCATCTTCAAAGGTAAGGTCTCCTCCTTCTGGCAAAAGCTTCTTTTGAATTGATTCGCTTGTCAACCCACAAATAAGCCTATCTCTCATCCGGATCCGTTCAAAGTTTATTATTATTTCGGTTTCTTCTTTTTATTATATTTTTTTCCGCAAAAAGGAAAAATTCAAGTTTATCACCTTTACTTACAATAGTCTGTATTTCAGCCTTTTATTTCCTGAATATATTGATTTATCTTTAATTCTCGTCGCCAATGTTGTGTTCCAAGAATTTACAATTAAAGATGTTGATCGTTCAGCAGCCAAAATAAGAGAGACAGCCCCCCGCTTTTTTATCACACGTTTCTTACTAGAGTACATGCAATCAAAACCTGTCATTAATCTACTACAATTATACAATATAATATGAGCAACAGATACAGTGCGAGATATAACATTCTCCGGTAACTTACGACCATAGACATTCATACTAGATTTCTCATTTTATTATACATACTAAAGGAACAAAAAAAAACTTCTGATATTTTCAATATTATCGTTGTATTAAATACGTATAGGCCTTAGACCATTCAATAGAATGGACCGCTAACGAAGTGACGTTTCCATATAAAATTGTAAAGTAGCTTGTATTCAACATCTGCAGCGCAAAGTAGCCTTGTGACCGATAGGGTAACTATAGCAAGTATAATCAAAATTAAGGTGCTATTCCACTTGACTGAATTGACTGATAGTAAAATTAGAGGAAGATAAAAATATACATTTGCTAGATGGGCGAATGAAACAAAAACCCTTCTCAGTCAAGAAATATTTATGTCTGTAGTAGTGTGACTGCAATAAAAAGTATCAAATTGAGAACATTTTATAGCAGTCACACTAACACACATGCATAAAATTAGTATATTATGAGAAATATTTCTCGCACACTAATAATTTTATGGTTAATATATTTTTTCAAAGTTTCTCCTCAAAATTTTGCTATAAAAAAGTAAAAATAAAAAAAACATGACGTTTTTTTGGTAGAGATTTTTTTAATTTTTATGGAAAATACACTAAAAAATATAATTCTGATATGAGTATAAATAATATTTATTTTTTTTTTAATAATTATTGGTTATGTTTTTGTGTGCTGTCAAAATTTCTCCTCAAAATTTTGCTATAAAATAAAAAAATAAAAAAAACGTTGCATTTATTTATTACATAAAGTTTCGAACTTTTTCTCTTTCCCTCTTTTTTTTTGCTATCAGTCAATTCCGTCAAGTGGAATAGCACCTTTAGTAGCCACAGATGTTACTACAAAATTCAGTTCAATGCAAATTTAAATCTATATTATATAAAATACAAGAATGTTCAACATTTTCTTAAGCTATAAATTTCCATTTCATATATCAATTATAAGCATAGTTCAATAGCTCATGTGTTAGAGCGATGCGCTATGAAGTTAAAGGTCTCGAGTTCTCGATTCCCGATAATTTCGCCTTTTTTTTTTTTTCAATTTAATGTAATTATTTTTTGTCTCCGATCAGAAGAGGGGCGTTCTCTCACTACAATGGCTCGCCTGAAACCACACACTACAATGGCTTGCCTGTTTGAAATTACTTGGGATATATTTAATTTTCATTGTTATATTATTTCAAACATAGCATGCTATAAAGTTTATGACAGAAAAAAATATTTTTTCAGAAAAATTTTCTTAGCTTATTACAACTCATATAAAAGTTTTTAAATAATTTGTTGTAGTATTCGCATACATTTAGGCGCAATATAAACGCGTACCACGTATTTTATTGTGTAATTCTGTGGTATTAAACAAAAACATAAAATGTTTTCGACTTTTTATAGACAACATACTATTTGTAATGACATACTCATTATTTTCGATTTGGCAAATCAGAAAAATAATGAAGTCATACTCCTAATATATCTACCAGCAAAAGTAGAAAATATTCTTCCCCTCCCCCTTTTCTTTCCCGCAGAGTCAATACAAAGTGTATCAACTCTCAAAAATGAGAAATCTCTTTGAGATTTTGTGTTGGTAATTCGGTTTCGTACAGAAAAGTAAGGTCTACTCATCAGGTAGCTACGACCGAACTACAAAAATTCAACTCTCGCAAAATACATTAAGTATTTAACTAGAGGGTTGGGGAGGGGATGAATATTTTCTACTTTTGCTGGTAGATATATTAGGAGCGAGTATGACTCCATTATTTTTCTGATTTGCCAAATCGAAAATAATGAGTATGTCATTACAAATAGTATGTTGTATATAAATAGCCGAAAACATTTTATATTAAATCAGACAATTTTTAACATCGTAAACAAAAACAGGATATCTGCAAATATCAAAGTTTTGAGAAAACGCATTTAAAGTTTGAGTTGAGTTTTTTTTAATATTTTGAATTATTTTACGTATTGCATAATGTTAAACTTTTTAATTATATTGAATTCAATTATCAATTATGCATAAAATGTATTAATTAAAACAGTAAACTAATCCAAAATATAGCTTTATTCCAATAATTACTAAGATACCTAATTTTGCCTTTCCACATATTGTTTCGAAAATAATGAAGCTTCTGGAAAATTATTTAGATTATAAGGTGATGCTTCAGATGCTGGAACGAACAGCAGCAAAAAACGAAAAAGTGAATTTTTGCAGATATCCTGTTTTTGTTTAATATCACAGAATTACTGTAATAACTATAAAGCGGAATGTTTAATTTAAAGTAAAATATTTGGTTACTAGGGGACCCCTGTGCAATTGCACAATTTTATTATTTATGTGAAACATTTTTGCCATAATAAATACAAACAACTTCTGCAAAAGGAATACTTCACTACAGGTTGCCCCGACGAAAAAAAGACTTCGAACTCTAATAAAATAGAACGCGTTTAATTTTGTTTAGCAAAAATGTTTCACATAAATAATAAAATTGTGCAATTGCACAGGGGTCCCCTAGTTTACATATAAATAAAATAAAAATCGATAATTAAAAAAAAAATATTTTATTGACCCATAAACACCCAGACCCAAAACATCTGTTTTTTAATAAATGAATCTACTTAATTTGGTAGCGACATCTATGGGTACTAATTTTGATTATACTTGCTATAGTTACCCTATCCGTCACAAGGCTACTTAACATTATTGCAACATTAAGAACATTTTAGCACCTACCCGATGGACTAATGACGTTGAAACAGTCCTAAACACACTAGATCAGCGTGTCTGGCGTTCTCTTGCAGTGACAAAAATGTGACAAATAGAACGCCAGACATTCTCTTACAGTGGATTGAACTATTTGAGGAGTATCGTTTCGCGGCCAAATCCCTTCATCTAGTGTATGGGGAAGTTAGACACAATTGTCCTTAAACAAGCTAAACTACACAAAATCGCTCTTATCAAATTTAATGAGTTAAAATTTTAAGCTAAATTTCAAGTTTCTATTGCACGGGTGTGAATATTACTAGCCTCAGTTAACATTTCAATGTTTCAACTAAATTCAATAGTATAGGCATTACAGCCAATTCATGTTTCTTGTTTTTCCCTTTTTGTTAATTACATAAGAAAATAGAAATCACTTATTGGTAATTCTGATTGATGGCTATCGAAACAGATGCTTCAGATCTAATGACACAGACATGAAAATGGTGTTTCAACTATTGGATTGAACGTTGAGGACACTCAGTTTGTACACATTAGAAGATATTTGGATTCAGCAAAATCAATGTGGGATGAGCTGCAGGAATATCACCAGAATAGCGTGCAATTAGCGATATGGAAGCACATACCCATTGGCTGTTGAATATGTTCGAGAAAATAGGGGTTAACCCTTGCAATACAAAATCTTAGATTACAAAATCTTGCATTACAAAATCTTGCATTACAAAATGTTGCTTTACAAAATTTTGCTTTACAAAGTCTTGCATTACAAAATCTTGCATAACAATTTCCCGTACATTTAGAGAATCGCGCGCGCGATGTACTGGAAATTGTTATGCAATAAATTTCTACTGTAAAATAAAAATTCCAATCGGCAACATAATAACAATAAAATTAAATGAAAGTTCACCTCTTTTCCAAATTATAAAAGCAATCAATCGGAAAATATATTTATTAAGCACCTTCTTTGAAAAACGACACACACGAATACATTTTGTAAACATCTTTCAATAGCAGTTAATTATTTTTGTAATTTTTATGAAATAATTTGTTTTTAGGCCTGTACATAATATGGATATTTCAGTGGTTACCTCGAACAAAGGCAATGAAAAATTATTCGTGGACGGATACGCGTACCATTTAAGCAGAAAAACAATGAAAACGTTTAATTGGATTTGCAGCAAACACAAATATTTATCGTGCAAAAAGCGAGTAGTCACACATAAAGTTGATGGAAAACACAAAATTTTGAAACATTCAGCTACTCATTCCCACGAGCCCTTGGCTTTCGAAAAAACTATATGCATAGCCAATAGTTCAGTCAAAATTCAGGCTAAAAATTCCGATGCTGCACCTGATATTATTATTACAGATAGCATTACTAATTGCCAAAGAAACTCGCGGGTAAATTTACCGTCGATAAATGCTCAACGGATAAAAATTCAAAGAATCCGAAAAAATAAAATAAAAGAACCGGACGGTTTGTAGCTAGATACGAGAGTTCCGAGAATTGTTCAATCTAAAATCTAAATTAAGATACTTAAATTCTTGGTTTTCGTTTCACGAGGAGTTTGATATTTTTCTTTTTTAATTGCCGTACAATTTATTTTATTTAATGTTTCTTTAATTATACATATTATAAAATTATAACTTTTATTATGTTTTTTTATAATAAAATTGCAATAACTTAATCAAAACTCAAAACTGACTTATTTGCATTTTCAAATGGGAAATCATGAACTTTTATGATAACGCAAGATTATGTTGCAGATAGATAATAAAACTGGAAAATTTTGTGAAGTAAGATTTTGTAATGAAAGATTTAATTGAGTCCCGGACGATATGGTATATTTCATTACGGATTATGAAAAAAAGGCATATTTTAAAATGACATATGCTACACTATGGGCATATTTTAAAACGGCGAGTAATTTTACACCCTTCATTCAAACTTGAATAGAGTTCAGAATCAAACTTCACGCTTTAAAAAAAAAAAAAACATTAAAATCTGGATTTCCCCATATACAGTATGTTGCAAGTTTCCAATCAAAAGTGCTGCTAACGCCTTGGGGTTTTTCCACTGAAACAAAATTCGCGGCAGCTCCTTTTGTTTTCATTCTTGTGAACCGTTATCTATGAGTCAATTCTGGTACAATATGGTCCAACGCATTTTGTATTCGTGAATAATTGCGCATTAATGAGAGTCAGTACTACTTTGAACGTTGTAAAAGTAACTTGACACATTAAAAGTGCCACATTTTTAACAGATTTTTTGTGTTTTAAACAATCGTTCTTTTTCACAAATAAACTAATTTGAGAAATTTATCATCAACTGAACAAGTTTGATCAGTTTTTTTTTTTAAATTTGTAAGTTTTTAGCTGATATTTTACTAAGTCAATTTTAAAGAATTATTTGACATTCTATTATTTTTAGAACTCCTGAAATGAGCAAATACAAGCAACTAACTTTAGCTGAACGTAAAGCTGTTATTAAAATGCATAAAGAGGGACATTATTCATACCGAGATATTGCTAACTTTTTATAGTAATATACGCCTATAACAAACAAGGACGCGTTGGTCCCATTAGGCGGATTGGGCGACCAAGAGCGACCTGTGAAAGGATTGAAAAGAGGATAAAAGCCATATCAGATAGTAATCCCCTCATATCAGTGGCACAAATTCGAGAACAACTGATCAGTGAAGGTAGCAGTGCTCCAACGATGCATATCATACGCAAGAGACTCCACGAGGCTGGCAAGTATATACGCGTCAGCAGGGTAAATATAAAAGAAAGGATGGAGTTCTATACGGACTCTGCACTTAAAGATACCAAAATAAAATAATTTCAAATATTGTAAGTTCCGTTTTTGTAATTATATGAGACGGAGATAATAATTTCTATTTGCTTCTTTCTATCATTCACGTTTTAAATATACAGAATGAAATATTTTGAAAATAAATCAAATATCTACGATTCTACGAATACAAATACTAGAAGCCACACCCCTTACAATTTTAGTATTCTATTGACTCACAAAACGGAACCTAGATCAAAAAATGCTGAACTCTGCATAGTAGAAATTGATCTCAGTTAAGTTTTTTTTTGATTGAGATCCGCTTTTTTTGCGTCAATAGATTTTGCCTTTGTATAAGCAAAACCAAAATAAAAAACAAACTAATGAGTCGATTCAGCGTGTACACTCCCAATCATATGAATAGGTTCACCGAAATTTTTCAATTTTTTGAGAGAGAGTGCCATGATTACGTGTTTCAGAACAAAAACTGGTATTTTGAGAGACCCGTTAGCTTTTGATTTAGATTTAAAATAAATGTATCAATAAAAAATGCGTCATTAGAATAGGTTCACTTAGAAAAACAACAAATAAAACAGTGTTTATGCTTTGGGAAACTATTATTTTTATTATTTAGTAGTGAGTGTTACTTCTATGATTTGAAATCTCTTCAAAAATCCTATTTGGGATTGAATCGTATTAAGATTTAAAGTAATTTAAGGAGAGTTCCTTCCAGACATCCATTATAGCCGCGATGAGCGACTCCTGATCTTCAAATTGCCTTCCACCCTCATAAACCTTCCTTGTCATCCATCCTCACACAATTTCAATAGTATTTAGATGAGGTGAATGTGGTGTCCATGTCAAAACTTCAACGTGTTCCGCTTGGAACCAACTTTTAATTATACGATACGTATGGACAGGCGCATTATTATGTTGAAAGAGCCATTGCATCGGTCCAAAAATGGTATCCATCTTCGGACGAATATTTTCCAATATAGTTTTGTATAACCCTGCTTTCATTATACCGTTTATAACTTGAATTTCGATGGTCCCATAATAACTGATTGCACCCCATATCATAACGCCCCCGATTTTTCTGTGTCTTTGAAAAAACTCGTTCCTCCTTTCTCAAATCGTGAAAGTAATATGCAAATGAATATGCAAATATAATAGCTATCAAATCAAAATAATATATTTTATTTTTGCTATTATACTATCAAAACATCGGTTTTACACCGGATAGCAAAATAGTATTATACTATTTTGCTATTATAAATACTATCTACGGTGTAAATCCAGTATATATCAAATTTGAAAACAAGAAGACAAGTGTATGTAGTTCATATTTTGATTTAAACTCCATTTGGACAGCCAGATACATCTATCGCGAATATGCTAAAAAAATGTGCATCGGATAAAAGTTTTCAATTCAAAACTTAACAAAATATCAAATATGTGGTTTTTTGAGAAACTATATCAAATAAATTATAATACCCTATAAAGGACATTAACGGTCAAAAAACGGCGATAGATAGATTAAATCTTAAGATGGCACTAGTAGTTTTTTTTAAATTTTTTTTTTGTTGTATCGAAACAAAAATATAAACAAAAGCAAAAAACACGAATAAAACTTACAACTAGACATGAATTATAAAAAAAATTAATTTTATTTTTGATTTATTAACCAAAAATTAAAAATTGTTAAAGCTGACATCTTTAGAAGTTATCCCGTACTATGTTTTCCCGTATTAAATAATACTGCATTATCGGTAAATCTGCCAATATCATTGACCGCAAGTTTACTATGGAAAAGTGTCATGATGTCCTTTATAGGGTATTATAATTTATTTGAACTATATAGTTAACTGCATTTTTGTCGATTTTGAGTTATGAATGAAATTAATTGGACAATATGCTAAAGTTTCAAAAATAAATTTCAGTTTTCCAATATTTTTTTCCATTTCTCCGGAAAATCTAAATAAAAATGAGTAATTACTATTAAAACCTATTGCAACTTTTTATTTCAAATGTGTTTTCTGAAAAATTTACTTTTTGCAGTTAACTAGTTTTTCAAAAAAACTACAGAAATAACAAAGAGAATCTTTCCTTGTTTATTTTTGTATGCCCTAATCGGAGAAAACGAGATGAAAAACAGGAGAGAGATTTTTTTTTGTTATACCTACAACATGTTATGTGCCATGTTAAAAAATGTGTTTCTGATTTAATACTGTCGATTATAAATTTATATGCTGACGATTAAGGTAAGGTGTATAGAGAGAAATTAACTTTTTCTCCTTTATTCGATTCTCTCATAATTTTCTATACACAAAAAATTATAATCGGCAATGTTTTTAGTCATGATTCAATTACAACCCAGGTTAGCTCGACATATGTAAACTAGGTTAGCTCGACATATCTTTTTTTTCTGACGTCACCCAATTCTTTTACGTATAAATTACATCAACAAATAAAAAAACGAAAAGTAAAAAAAGAATAACAGAGCATTCACAATGCAAACTCTTTTTACTTTTTAGTTTTTACTTGCAGGTTTGTATGAATTTCCAACTTGACGAATAAAAATTTTTCCTCGTCATGTTGGAAATTCATACAAACCTGTAAGTCAAAAGTTTTTGCATTGTGAATGCTGTGTAACTTACATATTTATCGGAATTGCATGACGTTACGAACGCGTGCTTTGAAAAATCGAGCTAACCTGGGATTTATTGAATCATGGTTTTTAGTATAAGACATAGGTATTATTATTTTGTTTCATGAACTGTTTTGTCATTGAAGGATCTTTAATTTTCGATTTCGTGTTTAATTTTCATTATATATGTACAATTTTTTTTAGATAATGTGCGATAATTGACGATGACACAATTGAATGCTGTATGTAAGTAGTTTTAACCACCAATGACATAATTTATTAAGTTTTCTGAACATGCGATGTAAAACGTATCACGTCAAAACTCCAACAAAATGTTGTTTGTTTATATCAGAGATGGGCATTGACACGTCAACTATAATTGTCGACGCGTCAACTATAATTTTCAACGTGTCGACTATTATTGCAAACGTTTGACACTTGTTGATACAAATTCAAAGGTGTGCCGACAATAATCACCGATTATTGTCGACGCGTCAAATATTATTGTTGACGCTGAGATTTGTTGACGTGGCACATCACTGGTTTATATGTATATTTGTTCTTGTCTTTCAAATGAAATTCACGATATACAAATCTCCTTATTTTTTGTTGGCCAACATTGTTGAAACGTGTAAATCACGCTTAATACAAATCGAAATACACGAATAGAAAAAACGAAATACCGTATTAAAATAAAAAGCGCTACAGCCTACAGACCATCCGATTTGGTCGGGCGGTCGGACCGATTTGGTTGGGTTGGATGTAAAATCGGATCGTGTGAATGCATGTCGGTCCGACAAATTAAGTTGGATGTGTCGGATGGAAATTCCATCCAACCGTCCGATCAACCAACTAAATCGGATAGTGTGTACCCTGTTGTACGACTGAGCGCTCCAAGAGCGATCAATGACCAATGACGGTGATGCTCTCTTATACCTCACCGTGATGATCATTTGTCCCCATATTTCGTAAAAAAAGAACGAACAAAATGCGATTATTGTAATTTACTCCCATGAAAAACACATTTAAAAAGCCGAATATTTCGTTTGTTTTGCTTTATACGTCTGTTTCATGTTTTTAACGTGCCATCTCAAACAAAATTTGTCGATCGCTCACGCAAAGTACAACTGGGTAGTGTTGTCGGACGATATTCTTCTTCACTCGTGTGTAAAATTTCAGAGCGAAAACAACAAAAGAAAAATAAACATAATTCAATCGTGTGAATTCGTGTGTGTGTGTGTGTGTGACAAAAAAAAAATAATAGACAACAACCGATCTGGTTGGACCGACGGTCGGTCCGACAAGTTGGATCGTCTATAGCGCTTTTAAAATGAAAAACGCGAAGCACAAATAAGAACATTCAGTATTATGAAATTCAAAAATTATACCTGAGTATTTTTGATGTTTTTATGAAAAGTAGAATACAATACACGAAGTTTTAAAGAGGAAAATAAATGAAAATACATTCACGAAGTTGCAACGGAATGAATATTTTTGATCTCTCCATACAACGTGCTTGGCATTCTTTGTAAAAATTTAGTAAGTTATTTGATTAGAATTTGAATTTTCTGACATAACAAAAATATGTTGGTTGGATTAGGGTTAAAAAATAAATTTTTTTGTTTATGTTTGTGATACGACACGGCAAATTTTTGAATCGCAAAAATATTTTAATTATTTTGCTGTTTAATATTTTATTATTTATTAGTATTAATTATTATTAATGGAACAACGTATTTTTTGTCAAAATCTAGCAGCTTTATGTAAATTGAGTACTTGGCACACAAGTACTTGGCAGTAGCAAATTGTTTCCAATGGAACACTACAAATAGCTATGTATCAATTAGGTTGAGATAAAATTGTATGTACAATTATTGACGATTGTAAAAGTAGATAAAGCTCCTCTCGAGGAAAAAAGTTAAAATGATGCTACTGACAAAATGACACTTGTCACAAATGCGACGAAAGAAAATTTAGCAATCCGGTAATTAAGAATTGTTTTTATAATCTAAGTCTCAAGTAGCTGACATCTGGTGAAAATAATATGAACAAAATTTAACTATACAACAAGGGGGATCAGAACTGTCAAACAGTTAAATTTGACAATACTCGTTCCCTTTGCTTACATAGAAACCAGCGCCGACTACTGTTGATGAAAATCGCCAATAAAAATAAGCTCAATTGCATTTCAACATTGGTTTTATTTGGACATTTCGTCATCGCGTGACAACTTCATACATTTTAGTACGGCGTTTTTATTTGAACATGGCCTACCGCGTTTATTTTTTGATTCAGAGAATGATTATGTTTTTATCACTCCATGACGACAACATCCGCGTGAGCATATCTTATTAATTTCTTATATCGTGGGTAGAATCCGTGATGCTCCAATCGTCAATATGTATATACTACATACTTTGTATGTATATGTATACTGCATACATACTTCTTACAAATAACATACGTATCCACATATATTTAATACCAAAGCCTTTATGGCTTTGTATAATCTAGGTTGCTTTGATAAAACACATTGTGATTTTGTTATTTTTTGTTTTTCTATGTCTACTTTGTTAATATAACGGTAAACTCGTTCAGCCGCTTGTATAATATAATATAGATATATATATAGGGTGACCCCGAACCTAGTGCAGTAAATTCGCTAGCTTATTCCTGACACAAAACCAAGTTGGAAAGTTGTACTGTAAAATAAAGGCATTTTGAATTTCACTCCTAATTTAACATCGGCTATTTCAAAATGAATCAAATAAACGATGACTCACCACAAATTGACTGTTTAAAGGCAATTAACATGTTCAATTTTTGCCTTTAAGGCAAAAAAATTTTCTCGCTGATTGGTTAATTTTTTTTGTCTTACACGGCATAATTGAAATTTCTTTTGTACCGATACATGTAACATTTTGCCGTAAGGGTCTTTTTGCCATCGTATAAAACAACCTAAAATTTATTCAAATCAAAATTTTGAAATTGACTGTTGCCAAGTTTTAGCACAGATAAGAATAGACAGATGGCGATCTTGTATGGGCCATATTTACATTCTAAATTTCAATACCAAATTCCAATCTAATCCTTTTAGAGCAGGACGTATATATTATAAAATACAATTTTGTTTGAAGTTGGTTTATGTTTGCTTGATATATACCATGTTTCCATGTACCGAGTTCAAATAGGTTTAGGTTTCGTTGAGTTGAAAACATGGCGGCGCTAACCTGTACCGTTTCCATGAACAGAGTTAGGATTTACAGATCAAAGAAAAATATTTCGATAGAATACAAAAATAAAATTGCATGACAAAGCGAAATTTTTTATTTCACTCTGGTATATCGTCATTACGTTGACAACGACATTTCTGTATATTTTTTTAATTATTTTGAGGAAATATAATTAATAATATGCGAAGCGCCATTTTTAATTTTAAAAAATCTTTGACAGATAGAATCTAACTCAAACGAACAAGATTCGTCGAGTTTATTTGGATTTAACGAAACTCTACTCTAATAAGCGTTTCCATGCACGTAAACCGAGTTGAACCTAGGTTAACTCTATCATGGAAACATGGTAATAATTAGGCTTCGGATTTTTAGGTAAAAAAATATTTTTTTTGTGAAATTCGAATCAAAAATTTGTTAGATATTTATTCGATTTGGAACAAATAAAGGCGAATGAGCCCTACATGTTACCACATATATTTAAATATTTTCGCTTAATCACATATTTTTACATATTTCAACTTTTTTTATGTTTTAGCACATATTTAATGACTTTTTTCAAATATTTTTGTTTTTTTTGTAAATTAGCTTAAAATTTGATAAAGCAAAGACACTTAAGCCAACAAATATTTTTTTAGAAACTAATTAAGTTTTACTTTTGCCTAAACTGCATAAGTTAAATTAATAAATTAAGATCAAACCAAACGAAGAATTAAAATTTTTGAGATTTACTGTACATTCGTTGATGATCCGAAGTTCTTCTAGAAAATTAAATTTTGTGCTTGATTGTTGTTATTATTCGTGGACCCACTAGGCTGGTGAACGTTTTATTCAATGAGTTTAAATCGATTAAAAATTTGTGAAAATTTAATTTTATCGTTAAGAATGGCATCCACAATCTGGCTATACAACTCCGGGCCTGAGCCATCTCAGAATTGTTCAAAGCTGCATTAAAACATACCCGGTCGAAAGGGATGTATATATAGCTTACATTTTTTATTTAAGTGATTAAACAAATTTACAGGCGATTTAGCTGTACCAAACCTGCCTTAAAGCTTATGTAAAGTTGCTTTTATTATTGATTGTTTAATTTAAAATATTTTATAGCGCCTTTGATTTTTGCAGTATATTTCCAATGCTATTGAAATATTAAAAAACTAAAGCCAGTACCAGATAAATCGTCCTGGATCGCTTAAATAGGTCTAAAATACATGTTACCATAAAAATCATGTGTTATATTTCATTTTGAACTGCCTATATTTTATGTAATACAATTTTTAAAAATCCTGGGGCGGTTGCCAAGCAATCAAACAAGAGTACGTTGATCTATAAAATTCAATTCTACCCCATTTTAATAGAGTAAATCGTACCAACCCTCACGGTGCACTTTAGAGGTAGGAACCGTTTACTTGTTCAAATTTTTTAAGCGTTTGGAGTTAGTTTGTCCCACTTTACAGCCAAAATCTTGTAAATATTTTTTTTTAATGAGTGAATTAAAATCTTCTTATGATAAGTTCCGATTTTGGCCTTCTTTTCAAAATTTGACCACACAATTTTCATTTTAAACACATATTTTTACCACATATTTTGCAATTTTTGTCACATATTTTAGGTACATATTTTGGTATTTTTAGAACCTAAAAATCCGAAGCCTAGTAATAATCAAAATAGCCATGCCATGTTTGCTTTGATATATTCAAAATAGCCATACGTAAAAAAAGATAAAAAGAGACAGAAATGTACGTCCTGCTCTAAAAGGATTGGATTGGAATTTGGTATTGAAATTTTGGAATGTAAATATAGCCCATACAAGAAGTACATCTATCTATACTTATCTGTGGTTTTAGTTAAAAGTGAAAATAAATAAAATGCAGAAGAGAAAGCAACGAATTATAAATATCGGTCTTTTATACTTATTTAAAAAAAATATTGAAGAAGAACATATTTTTAAAAGGAAACTAAAGACTTGATGGGTTTCACCAAAGAGCATAGTATATTAGAGATGAGTCATTCAGTACAAAAAATAAAAAAGACTAGGAAACCCTCCCCTTTCTTTATATACGGTATTTTTACATAACACGTAGAATAATAGAAACCGGCAAATTAAAGTTAAACTATTTGCATGTAAAGGAACCCTATATATTGCATCGGGGGGACCCTATTTTTACCTCATATTTTTGTACTGAATGAATCATCTTTAACATGGGATTATCTTTGGTTTCACCTATTTTATTAAAAGGGATTTGATACCGAAATGCGATTAACCGATCACCACAATTTTAAATTGTATCATTCAATGAGCGTAACTCAATTTGTCAAGTTAGCAATTGTAGGTCCAAGTATCAAAAAATGCTATTTAGTTCGAGAGCCCATTCGACCTGAATTAAGATTAAGGATTATAATAAGGTTTTTTTTGTATTTAATAGCATTAAAAACGTGTTACATAAATACAAGTAAAATTAAAAATCAACAGAACTAACTTTGCACGTTCATTTTCAATTTTAGGTCTTTTAAATTAATTGTTATACATAATTTAATTTTTTAACCTTTGTAACCGACAAATCACAACATGGAAATTTCAAAATATTTTGAGGTTAGGTATTTTTTGCCGTATTTGAAAAATTGAGCAATGTTCAATTTTAAAATTTTGCCTTAAAGACATTTCAAGATGGCCGACATTTAACCAATCAACGCGCAGAATTATTTTGCCTTAAAGGCAAAAATTGAACATGTATCACGGCCTTTACTCTATAAAATTTAATGATTAAGTTTTAGAGGGCGTCTAATAACAAAAATTCACTATATAGTAAACTGTTTTTTTTTTCTTAAAATTTGTGTCATTTAGAGTGAGTTTTATTTTTATAACAAATTAGAGATGCTGCGATTGGAATAAAAACAGGCGATAATTCGAGTAATATTCTAAATAGTTTCCAGAAGGATGTAGTCATTGTCGGCATAAAAAAAGGTTTGTATTATAATTACTTCACACAATTTTAGATACGTTGAGGTTTTAATTATGATTGTTGTATAATTTTCACTTAGAATTGAATCTTCTTAGCCCTGCACTTAAAACTGATATTATTTTGGACATGACCCCATTATCTCCAAGCCATGATGAAAATGTCTCTGTGCAAGGTAAGCAGCTCATATTTTTGAAAACGATATTTTGCATCATTTTAATACAAATATTTTTTATTTTATTTTCAGATGCTCAAAACGGTTGTGAAGTGGCAAAATGTAATTATGAGAGTTAACAAACTGAAAACTTTCAATATAATGTTTATTTTAAAATTAATTGTGCTACTTGATATTTTCTTTTAGGTTTAAATATAAGCTCTGCGAATGATACTGATTTGGACTTAACATTTTCTATAAACCGTAGCTGTGAATCTGATAGCAACTACTTTATAGAGCAAGGTAATCTTAATGTTTTTTTGTACATGATTGGTGCATTAATAATTTGATTAGTATTCGACTTACCTACCGATGCCTAATGATCATTATTAAAATTATTAATTTGTATCCTTTCTTTAGGCGATGAGAAATCTGAAACGTTGGAACAAAAGCAACAACAAGTCATGCATTTCATTATTAAAAACTCTTCAGAATGCTCTTGTGAAGCAAAACCATCGTGTAGCTCTTATGACCAACAGATTGGAAAATCCTTTAGTCGAGAATCAAATGGCTTTTGTGAAAAAATGGATTGCAATTCAGTTCACGTTGAAAGTACCTCTAATATTCATTATTGCGCCCTAGCTGATATCGTTGAACCTAAATCTGACAAGTTAAATGAACAAAACTGGAAATTACGTGCCAAACCACTGAGGCCACCGAGGTGCACAAAAAAGATAAAGCACGCAGCATGCAGAAAAATTCCTGAGGATACAAGAAAAATTATATATGATAATTTCCATTCCTTGGATTCGTTACAAAAGCAGCAAGAGTTTTTGATAATGCATATCACTCAGGAAAAACCGAAAAGAAAAAGTTTTATTGGAAACTCGAGGAAATGGTTGACAAAAAAATATACATTGCCCTGTGACAGTGGGAAGTACAGAGTTTGTAGAGAATTTCTACTCGATACTCTCGGTATTAGCGAGGGTTCGGTTATGAGGGCCTTTAAAACATTATCTCCACCTGTTCTTAATCAGTCTGAAAAGAGGGAAGTGAAAATAAACAAAACAGGATTGATCCCGGTACAGAATGATGCCGAGAATTACAGTCCTTGGGCAAAAAACTTGCGCACCTATTGAAACCACATAAATATTATTTTTAAAAGTCGATTAGAAAAAATATGTCCAGTTTTCTGGCTTTGGCACTATAAGATTGTTGCTCAGTTTCAATGACAGCGGTTGCACCAGATTTTTCTTTCATTTCTTCGAAAACATGGAATTTGATAATCTTACACAACATTTCACTTTAACACCACTGTACATGAGATTAAAAATTTTAAAGATATGTACCTCGAAATATGGTGAAATATCACGCAAACAAAACACACAAAAAAAACGAATTTGTATTGTGGAGTACACACTTACAGTCGTTGGCCAAAACAATTTCCGCGGCTACATTGTGTCGACGTTTTAAATACAATTACATTTTGTTTTCTGTCCTTCTTTAGGTTTGCTTCTACTTTTTTTATGCGACGTGCGTGTAACAAAATGCATCTTCGTGCTCTTGTTTATAAGTACATTTAATCGATAGGCTTAATATAGGGCATTTAACCGATCGGTTGAGCGTGTCTGTGTATGTTTTTTTTTACAGTGAACAGGGCATGACTGGTTTGTTAAGTTTAGTGTTTTGCTAGTTGTTATTTAAAAGGGTTTTTTTTTTGTAGACAGTATGTCTTAAATAAAAAAAAAATCTTTTTTTTGTGTTTTGTTTACGTGATAGTATTTCGTCATATTTTGAAGTATGTTTAAAATTTATGTCTCTCGAACAGTGGTGTTAAAGTGAAATTTTGTGTAAAATTATCAATTTCTATGATTTCGAAAAAAATGGTCGGAAAGAACATCAGCGACAAAGAAAAATCTGGTGCAACCGCCGTCATTGAAACTGGGCAACAATCTTACAGTGCCAAAGCCAGAAAACTGGGTAAATTTTTTCTAAATTTAAATACTGTAATCGACTTATAAAGAAAATATTTATATGGTTTTAATAGGTGCGCAAATTTTTTGGCTGTAATGATGGACAATTGAATAAAATGGGTTGGTATCGTTATAGGTACAAAATAAAATATGTAATTCCAAAAAAAACATAAACTCCCAAAAAATGAAATTTTTTAAATATAACAAATTTTTGAAATATTATTTTAATTCGTTTTTTACCGTAGAGGATGGAGGCTGCCGTCCACAAACCCCCGCATTGACGATTTTTTGAATTTCTAACATTCACAGAGATTGGATCATTTTTGAAGAATTTACGTTTTTTAATAATTATTGACATACTAAAATAGAGAACTACCCAAAACCGCTTAGCATTGGACACTATGCGCAAGGATGACAGAAAAACGTTAGACATATTTCAAAAATATTTACGTTTCTATTTCACATACTAAAATTAAAAACTCCCCAAAGCCGTTTAGCATTGGTCCTTTCCGCGCAACGATGATATGAAATTATATAAATTCCTTTTGTTTTCATATTGTAATTAACAAAAATTTAATGGTGTCTTCCATTTCGATGTAGGACTTTAATTTGTATTTTTTGGGGGATGTTTTCATTTGGGAATATGATGGTATCCCGAATAAAATACATCGTATCAACTTCTCTGAATAAAGCTTTGAAATTATAAAAAAAAAACTCAAAACTTATTTGTTTCTCTAATACATTTGAAACAAGCATTTTGGGTATCATAATTTTATAAAAATTGTTTACTCGCATTCGCAATTCGCGCTTGGTGTGAATAGTCCCTAAGGGGTTTCCATTTTTTTACCTGATTTGTTTGTTTGTTTATTAATTTGCTCAGGTCAGATCTTTCAATCCATAAGACCTACCTGATTTTAACATACATAAATAGATCATGAATTCAAGATTAAAACTACATAAAATACATAACTTATAAAACTACATGCCTTGAAATATCACAAGGCGATTTAATTTATTTCTAACACTATTTATCTTTTTTGTTTTACTAAAAATATAATAAAATCGAATATCCATATATTTTTTTATAATACATTTTATAATAAGGTGATAATGCTTGTGATATGGGAAGTCAATAAAAAGATTCTTTTCTAATAATTTAGTTTGTACATTTATGAGAATTTTTGTAAAAATAGATTCCTTTAAAACAGATATTTGACTTGTACTATGTTGTAGGATCAAATGACGAATTTCCTTTTCAGTCAAATTACATATAACTACGACATCATTACTTGGAATTCGTAGCCCTCCTCTATTTTTATACGCTCTAAGTGAGTTGGGTGAATCATTTTTTTCAAGATATGAAAGACATACAGAACAGTGAAGTGTTTTATTCAAATGGAAAACTATGAATCCTGCTGTATATTCTACAACGTTTTCAACAAACTCGCATAAATCGGGATAGTCAAATAAATCGTCATTATCATGAAGTAAGGCAATATCTTTGTCTGAAATAATATTATCGTTGTTAGAAAAATTACTAGTTGGTTGAAGCAAGAGAGATCTTTCAGTTGTTAAATTTATGGTGGTTAACGGATTTAATATTTTAAGCTCTTCTAAAGGTAAACAATTACCTAATCTTGTTTCAGAAATTTGTATATGCACAAGTAGTCTCTTATAAGCCGCAGAGAATTGTCCTACTGTTGGATTATTGTTTGTTCCTGAACGAGATCTAATACTGGCAAAGAAAAGCTCAAGGTGATCCTGATTGAGTTTGTAGAATGGAATAAATTTAAGAAGTTTGGTTTTAATGTAGAAATTAAAAAGGAAATCAATGCTCTTTAAGCATAAAATCATACCAATAAAGCCTGTTTTCCGAGGAGACATAATGATCGGTTGGAAACTATTGGGAGTTTTGATTTTTAACGAACCTAAATAACTTATAGCGAAATCAACGAATTGGTTTACTTCTCCCACGTTTGTTTCACAAATTGGTTGTTTCAGTCCCCTTTGAGCCATATTTCTAGAATTCAACAAATCAAAACAATTATTTATAATTCTTATAAATCGTATGGTTGCTAAGCATCCTTTAAATTGTGGTAAAGCCAGTTTGTTTGAACAAAATTCAAGCGCATCCGCAACAGAATTACTTAGAGCTTGAGTGGCAAGTCGTACATTCATTTTTTGATTTGAAAAATAAACCTGAGCTGATCGCAATTTGTTTCCCAAATGTAGTTGCTCAGTTTCCTGTAATTTCAACAACTGTTCTAAGTAATGCCATGCAATCTCATCACCATTTTCGTCTATTAAAGGACCTTTCTCAGCAAATGTATTTCTAATTAATTTTAGCATATGACACGGATCGGGCAATATAATTAATTTTTGGGTTGTTGACTCAAAATTAAATATGAATTTCGGATCTAAACTATTGAAATCGGAATTTTTTATAAAGTTAGTTTTACAGCCTAATAAGTTCCCTACTGAAAAATTTACCGGACAACCATCAAAAGTGACACCAATTACTTTGACACCCGTACTGAAAAGTTTGTTAAGGCACATATGAAGCAAATTATTTTTTTGTTCGCTATTCAATGATGCGACAGGAAAATACCCTAGAGGTAACTTCCAACGCTTATTAAGTCCCACAGCCATAAAAACGAGAATCTGAGTCGCTACTTCCTCATTTTCATCATCATTTCCTATATCTACATAACCTACAGACCTTTTACCATTCCACTCTACTTGACTACGAATATTTATTTCGTCGAAGACTACGTTACAAAAGACATCTTGATTATTAACTCGCTCGTTGTTCACAAGCAGTCGCAGCGTATGGAACGATTCATCAGTAAATCCGGCTTTCCCATCTACACATGTATACCAATCAGCAATTATCTTCACATGCGGCATTTGAAAATTGAATACTTTGCGGAAATACTCATATCCTTTTGGCGAATAGAAATTTAGATTCTTCACGAAAGTTCTTATTTCAGCTGGATATTTTTTTGGAATAGCCAAACCTTTAGATTTCCGGAGTTGACGTTTTAGAAGCTCTTTTATAGGCTGCGATATAGCTATTAAATTAACCATATGCTCCTCTTGAATTAAATTTTTGTTTCGTAGGTCCTGTAATGCGGTATCTAAATTGGCTATTTTTCTGTTTCGCCGAACAATTTGCCGGTTTAAGCGATTTCTGTTTATTTTCATATCACGATAAGCTGATCTGAGTATTTTTAGTTTTAATTTACGACGAATTTTCTTTTTTGGTGATGTAGATCTTTTTGTCTGTAGTATCTGTTTTATAGGCTGGAATTAAAATAAAATTACTATTATAGAAAAAATTATGAAAATTAGTAATATACACAATAAAATTTACTTTTATTTGTTTAAACATTTTTAATTTTCTTTCATTAGATTTGGCCATATCTTTGATTACTTGTGAAGATTCTTCGGAGCTAAGTTTGGTCGGACTGATTTTTAGTTGAAAACCTTTACTTTCGTCTGGCTCGGTATCGGGAGTCATTTTGCCACTTGAAGACGATGAACTGCTGAGAGTTTCTTCTTTTATAACAACATTAGGTAAGAAAATACTTTGGTCATTCAAATTTGAACTCGCAAAGTTTATATCCATTTTTAATAATGGCTCTCGTTCTGAAGTGGCACTGGATGAAGATGCAAAGATTGTTGGAATCGCGTCTCGACTTAAATATTTGCACGGTCCCTTTTTACGTATGAACCTATTCTCGAAGTGGTCCGAACAAATTCGGAGCGTACTTTTCATTTTGTTCAATTTAATTTTTTTTAGCCACTCTTTTCTAAAAATGTTATCCTTAGGAAATCTATTAAGTCACAAGAAACAAAAAAAAATCTATTTAGTTTAGTTTAATAATAAAAAGGAATACATAAATTTAACGAATTTTAACTACAGAAAAAAAAACCACAAAAAAAAAAATCGCCGGCTATGAACGTTTTTATATAAATATCAAAGAAACTAAATGGCCACTGTAATTTATTTTTAGTTTTGGTATACAAACAGTTTAGTTTTAATTTTTTTGACAGAAAACTAACACGGCATTTAATTGAAATGGGTGGCCATAAGAAGGGTTTAAATACACTTTGAAATTGCACAATTATTTTTAATTTTCATTCGAGTGCATTAAATTAAAATCGCAATGATTTAAAAAACTTTGAAAAATTATACACTTAACACTTACCTAAAAAAGTTAATTAAACAAGGTTTATAATTGTTTTTATTTGTATTTATTTGCTTCATATTGGAGCAATTTGTCACACAACACTTAATTATTTTAACCATTTTATATATTTCACTGATAATTTTTTACTTTATTTGTTTGTTAAACACGCCAACACAAAATATAAAATAACAAAAAAAAATTGTTTTGACAGAACACAGAAGTGCGTTTACGATTTTCTTATTCTCTTTTCATACATTTTAAATTTTACACTCTCTCTCTATTACCATGTATATGCTGCGAGTCGAGTCGAGTTTAATCCAATGTGATTTTCCAGCTGCAACAAATTTGACAGACAAAAAAAACGGGGCGACAGCAGCTGTCATTCGTCGCCCGGTAAAATTTTTCGGGGCGATTACTAACACAATTACATTTCAAACGTCATTTAAATAAAAACTAAATATAATTAAATAAATTAACACGAAAAAAATCTTTCATTGCAAAATTAACGTAGAATTGCCAAAAAAAAATTCTTATAAGTACATACTTCCTAATTTCATTGCCAGTACATCGTTAAATGATGGTTTTTAGATTATTAATATACAACAAATATTGTTGATCAACTAACAATTTTATTTGTTTAAAAATGCTAAATTTTCATTTAGCGCGCCACAAATTTCATTAATTTATATGGTGAATATGCCGGTGATCCATAGATTTCTTTATTGGGGTTAAAAAATTTTTTTAAAAAAACGATCTAGGCGCTATTTTAATGTTATTGTATTTATGTCAAAATTATTTCAGGATTCGGACAGCAAATGAACTTATTTCAAATGTGGAAGAGAAAATTATTTCACTAATGTCAAATTTATCACAGAAAAATTATTTCTCACAGAAATCGGACGCGTCCTAGGTTTAAACTCGACTCGACTCGCAGCATATACAGTATTTATGCTCGAAGGTTTGAAACCTTCTGGAAACACATATTTTTTGGCACAGTTTGATATAAAACCTATTAAAATTTAAAACATAATATGAAATTAATTAGAATTGTGGCGGCGACAAAATCGACGCAACACAATAACCATTTTTCCAAATTATAAAATTAGAGAACATAAACCACTGTCAAAATTATCCAAATCAATTCGTTTCAATTCTTAAACTCCAACATTGTCCACCTAGTAGCCCGGTCCATCTAATTGCGCGCACAAGCACTCTGGTCAAAGTATTTGACGTTTCGACAATTGTCAAAAAGAACATTTCCAAATTGGCCTCACAGAGACTTGAGCGACATCTGTTGTACGATATCGGAACTGGTAGGCGTGGTGAATTTTGATGCGGACGATAGAGCAATCGTAGTGTCCAAGAAAAACAATTCCCTCTATATAAGAAAAAAATAATTGCAAAAGAAAAAACAGTCGTTACATAGAATCAGTAAAGAATAGTCACGTAACTCAAAGAGCATTATTGAGCTTGCGGCTAACATCACAGTACGGCATTTATAACGTGTTAAATATTTATTAATATATAATCAATAAAAAAATACAATAAATATAAAATTATAATGTGTTCATTGTTAATTAATATTAACGAACGGCTGAGCCTCGTAGACTAGGTCTACACAGTGAGGCAAAACATATTGCTAGGAGCTTAATAGCCGCTCCCAGCAATAACTGGTGACCCCGACGTGATTTTTCCAAACAATTTTACAAACAGTATCCCGTTAATAGCCCCACCCGAGGCAAGCGGGGAAGCTGGGTTGGTCAAGTCACACAAAAAAAAAAGCAAACGAAGAAAGTGTAAACTGCAATCAACATAAGAAAAATATAGTAGTGCTGCCAGAGGGAGTAAGCACAATATAAGCTAACGAAGCATAGGTGCCGGCTTAGAAACCAAGCCAAATTAGAAACCCAGGCGATACAAAGGATACATAGGCCTTGTCGGACAATAAGGCAAGTCAGGATCCAGCCGAGGTCAAACAGGTAACCAAAGCCGGAAACGATCCACGCGTTCCGTAAGCTATTTATTGTAATTTTTTTCTATTATTTTATTCTTTATATTATATTGGGTTTTAAAGAACGACGCATTGTTTTTATCGATCCGCGTTAGGGTTCGCATACGTTGCCCAGTTTCGGTATCGTACAAGAGTGTCCACTCCTATTGTAAAATCCCCATAATAAAGTTTTCGTCTGTCGCACCTTTTGGGACGAATCCAAATTCGCCAGTCCACAAGATTGGACTTAATTTTAAAAAAAATCAGTATTTAACAAATTAGTGCGAGTATAATATTTCGGTCCCCAGTGAAAGTGATATAGGTCCCATACTCCCGAGGCAGTGGATCATCGATGGCCTCGACATCAGCAGCCGACACAAACGCGGCCACAACAAACGTCGAGGTGATGCAAGAGCCCAACGCCATTTCAGTGAATATGGAAGAAGTAGTGCGGTTGGCTGTAACCAGAGCACTAGCCGAACAGCAGCTAGTAATGAGTGGACCACCAGCAAACGCCAGCGCCCCAGAGGGAGGAAGCGGAGTACCACCAAGAGAAACAACCGGAGCGATAGCAGCTATCGCGGCACGAATCGTGCCACTGACGGTACAGGACCCACTGCTGTGGTTCCACATGGTGGAATCGCAATTCGTACTAGCTCGAATTACAAATGAGAGCACCAAATACCATCATTTATTATGTGCACTGAATGAGAAAATTTCGAACGAAGTTAGCGACATAATAACGGGTCCAATCTCCACCACGCCATATTCAACACTAAAACAAGCAATATTGAACCGTACCAGTGAATCCCGGCAGTCGCGAATTAATCGATTACTTCAGGGAATCGAACTAGGGGACATGAAACCCTCGCAACTTCTAAGGCAGCTGAAAGCCAGCGGAGGTGCAGACGTTAATGATGAGCTAATCAAAACAATTTGGATCAAGCGATTACCCCAGCGGGCTCAGGAAATTTTGGCGCCCACAGCAGAGTCATTATCGGCAGAGGCATTGTCAAGTTTAGCGGACCGACTGCACGAAGTAATGATCCAAACGAACGTAGCCGCGATTGCAGAACCACCACGGGTCATACCGTCAAGACAAGAGACCAACCTGGAGTACCAAGTCCATGAACTGGTCAAACGGATAGACTACATGGAAAGGCGGAACAACGAACGAGAAAGGGCAAAAATCAATAGACCACGCAGCCAGTAAAACAGCCGGTCAAAATCAGACGCCCCAGCCGCAGGTAGGAATGACCCAGACAAGGGCAACGCTCCACGATTATGCTATGCTCATTTCAGATTTAAGGATGAAGCACGGAATTGTAAGCCGACGTGCCCTCGTTGGGAAGAATTTAAATCAAAAAACTAAATCCACCAACGCAGACAGCGACATGCGAAGGTGCGGGAGCAAACAGTCGCTTAAAAATTACGGATAAAGAGTCGCTAATAGCATATCTGATAGACACTGGCGCCGACGTATCAGTGATGCCAGTTCCAAAAGGGAATAGCCAGAAACACGACATAAATTTTTACCTATTCGCAGCAAACGGGAGCAAACTCAAAACTTTTGGAAAAAGAAGAATGCAGCTAAATCTCGGCCTGAGGAGGCAGTTCAGTTGGACATTCATCATCGCAGAAGTCACAACGCCTATCATCGGCGCGGATTTTTTGAAACAGACAGGTCTACTCGTCGATATACAGAATGGACGATTAATCGATCCACTCACACAGCTTTATTCAGTCGGAACCACAACCACTGAAGCAGCACCAACCGTTCGAGTAGTAGACAGTAGTAACCGAGACACTCAGATTGTCGAGTTGCTCAATAAGTACAAGGAGTTAACATGCGACACACAAGCGGACAAACCAATCAAGCATACCGTAACGCATCACATCTTAACAAAAGGACCACCGGTATTCGCCAGGCCTCGAAGACTAAATACAGAAATGCTAGAGATAGCGTCAAAGGAATTCCAATATATGGTAGATCAAGGGATCTGTCGGCGTTCCGATAGTCCATGGGCTAGCCCACTACATTTAGTGATAAAGAAAAACGGAGACTGGCGACCATGTGGAGACTATCGGGCGCTGAACAAGAACACAGTACCAGATCGATACCCGATCCCATATATTCAGGATTTCGCACAACACTTAGAGGGTACAACAATCTTCTCAACGATAGACCTAGTGCGTGCATACCACCAGATACCAATAGAAGAAGAGGATATACCAAAGACGGCGATAACAACACCGTTCGGTTTATACGAATTCACTAAAATGACGTTTGGCTTAAGAAATGCCGGAAGCACCTTCCAACGCTTCATGCACAATATACTACAAGGGTTAAATTTCTGTTTCGTGTACTTGGATGACGTGTTAATAGCATCAAAATCACGAAAGGACCACACAAAACATCTAGAGGTAGTATTCGAAAGAATGTGCAACGCAGGGTTGACAATAAATCAAGAAAAAAGTAATTTCGCAAAAGTCTGAATTTTTTAGGGCACCAGGTGTCCAAAGACGGAATTAAGCCAACGCCGGAGAAAGTGGAAGAAATTAACAAAATTCCAAGGCCAAAAACAATAAACCACCTGAGAAGGTACCTGGGGATGATAAATTTTTACAGGATATTCATACCAAATGCGAGTAGAGACCAAGCGGTGCTCAATCAGTATCTACAAGGTAGTAAAAAAAACGATACCCGGGAAATCAAGTGGTCAGAAGAGGCCATAGAAGCCTTCGAATTGTCGAAAAGGCAACTAAGCAAAGCAACGAGTTTAGCGCACCCATCGACAGCAATGGAGCTGGCAATAATGGTTGACGCGTCGGACACAGCCATCGGCGCCGTATTACAACAGCGCAGCCAGAACGAGAAAGCCGAGTGGCAACCGTTACAGTTTTTTTCGTCAAAATTAAATTCGGCACAAACAAGGTATAGCGCGTATGATCGTGAACTATTGGCGATATACGCGGCGATTAAAAAATTCAAACATTTACTAGAAGGTCGAATATTTACCATTTTCACAGACCACAAACCGATAACATTCGCATGTATGCAAAAAGCGGAGAAAGCGTCGCCGAGGCAATTCCGATATTTGGACTTCATAGGCCAGTACTCGACAAATATACAGCACATAGCGGGACGGGACAACGTGGTAGCGGATGCCATGTCACGACTGGAGGTTATACAGATACCCGAGTCAATCGATTACGCAGGCATAGCAAAGGCACAAACAGAAGACGAGGAGTTAACAAGATTACGAATGGAGCAAAACAATTTTCAATTTCAGGACTTACCAATCGCGTTTAACTCAACTGAAAGTGTATGTTGCGACGTATCAAAAGGGAAGCCACGAGCATACATACCGAGAGAGTTCCGCAAAAAGGTATTCCAAGCGGTGCACAATCTCGCACACCCCGGAGTAGCGGCAACAGTACGAGAAATGACGAACCAGTTCATTTGGCAAAATATAAAGAAGGACGTC
Organism: Tipula helvola; assembly: GCA_963556165.1. Classification (NCBI taxonomy): domain Eukaryota; kingdom Metazoa; phylum Arthropoda; class Insecta; order Diptera; family Tipulidae; genus Tipula; species Tipula helvola. Next base: position 282,583,592 of record OY744481.1, on the reverse strand, counting down.
AAGGAAATGGTACAACGCTGCATACCATGTCAGAAGGCGAAAGTGACACGACACACGAGGAGTCCACTAGGGGAATATCCGCAAACGAGTAGCAGGTTCACGGAGATTCATATGGACATAATCGGTCCACTGCCTCAATCGGAGGGACAAAGGTATTGTGTAACCATTATAGACCGGTACACAAGATGGACCGAAGCGGTACCTGTGCCAGACATCCGGGCGGAAACTGTCGCAAGGGCGATATATACCAACTGGATAGCACGTTACGGAGTCCCAACATCCATCGTAACCGACCAAGGCGCGGAATTCGAGTCAGAGCTATTCACCGAATTCGCGACGATGTTGGGCTTCGAGCGTAAACGAACAACTGTGTACAATCCAAAGGCAAACGGGATGATAGAGAGATGGCACAGGACGCTTAAAGCGGCCATTATGTGCCACGAAAACGAGGAATGGACGCGGATACTTCCAACGGTATTATTGGGGTTAAGATCGGCATACCGGGAAGAGTTGGCAGCATCCTCAGCAGAGCTGGTGTATGGAGAAAACCTACGCATACCAAGCGAATTAATCATAGAGAAGAGAGAGAACAGGCCACGAGCGGAATTCTTAAAAGAACTAAAGAGCCATTTCAACAAAATTCGGCCAACACCCGCATCCAAACACATTAGTCCAAATTTTTTCGTAGCAAAGGAACTGTCCAAATGCACACACGTATTCGTAAGAACGGATTCAAGTAAACGATCTCTACAAACACCATATGAGGGCCCTTTCAGGGTAATGGAAAGGAAAGAAAAATATTTCCAAATAGAAATGAAGGGAAGGAATAGCAACATATCAATTGATCGTTTGAAACCATGTTTCGAAGAAGACGAGAAATCGCAAGGACAACATAGTCAAAACGAAGAAGATCAAAGGACCAGAGAAATACAAACACCAACAGGCAGTACACCAATCATTAAAAACGACACCAGGAAATCATGCCTGAAAAATACATCAACAGCAAATAGGAACTTACCAACAGCGGCAGCGAAAGCAGAGGTCAAGCAAGCAACCACCCGAGTGGGAAGATGTATTAAGACGCCTCTCCGCTTCGCAGATGTTTCGTTCATCGGTGATTCACTGGGAGGGGGTACTGTGGCGGCGACAAAATCGACGCAACACAATAACCATTTTTCCAAATTATAAAATTAGAGAACATAAACCACTGTCAAAATTATCCAAATCAATTCGTTTCAATTCTTAAACTCCAACATTGTCCACCTAGTAGCCCGGTCCATCTAATTGCGCGCACAAGCACTCTGGTCAAAGTATTTGACGTTTCGACAATTGTCAAAAAGAACATTTCCAAATTGGCCTCACAGAGACTTGAGCGACATCTGTTGTACGATATCGGAACTGGTAGGCGTGGTGAATTTTGATGCGGACGATAGAGCAATCGTAGTGTCCAAGAAAAACAATTCCCTCTATATAAGGAAAAAATAATTGCAAAAGAAAAAACAGTCGTTACATAGAATCAGTAAAGAATAGTCACGTAACTCAAAGAGCATTATTGAGCTTGCGGCTAACATCACAGTACGGCATTTATAACGTGTTAAATATTTATTAATATATAATCAATAAAAAAATACAATAAATATAAAATTATAATGTGTTCATTGTTAATTAATATTAACGAACGGCTGAGCCTCGTAGACTAGGTCTACACAGTGAGGCAAAACATATTGCTAGGAGCTTAATAGCCGCTCCCAGCAATAGAATAGACAGAATGAAAGAATTCAGCGGAAAGTTTATGTGTCGTATATGAAAATAACTTTGATGCGATACTTAATTGTGTTAGTGTATATAGATATAGAAACTACTATACATGGCTTATTTTAACTAATTTTCACGATTGTAGATTCTACTTTAATTATTTATATTAAGTTTATTGTTTTACGGTTCTTAAACTTATTTTACAAGAGATTATTTGTTATTACGGTTCATGGTGAGCCACTGCCACCATTGTTATAATCAATGCAAACACTTATAAGATTTGTTTTATTAGGTAATCAGTCGGTTAATTTTTTAATAAGATTTTTTCAGCTTTTTATAGATAAAATATATTCACGGTGCTCTTGAAGGCGAAAAAAGTTTGTCCTCGATAACGCAAAAATCGGGTCAGTGGGTTCGTTTCCTGGACTTTCAACTATGAAAAATCCGAAAAGAATGAAATCCTAGCTGATCGCCTACGCGACTTTTTCACAATCGAAGATTTTTCAAAATGAAGGGAGTAAAAAGGTATTTTTGATGATGAGTTTTTCTTACATAGGCATCTATATATCTGTGTGTATGCTTGTGTTTTTTTAAATTTTTTTTTATAAGGCGGAGGAAGGAATCTTCAAAAGACCTTACATGTGAACCATTTCCGAACATGTAAAAGTGTCGGATTCTTACCGACTAAACCCTAACCTCCGATTTTTCTCACCCCTGTGGAACCATCGTTTAGCATTACTTCATAGGGGAGTTGGCAGACTGCTTAGTTGCCCCTCATTGCATGCTTCTAAGCTCTTCCTCTCTTCGCAGTTCTTTTATTATACTTGCTGCCACACTACACACAGCATTCCACTTTTCTTGTGACATCAACATGTGCCCAACCACATTCTCAGGTGCTGGCATTTCGCCAAAAACTTTCCTCAATAGTTCCCTCTCCGCGAAGAAACGGTCACATTTGAAGAAGACGTGCTCTGCATCTTCTTGAACGTTTTCCAAGCAGCTCGTGCAAAATGGTTCGCCATCGTGCCCAAACCTATACAGGTACGCCCGAAAGCACCCGTATCCACTGAGCATCTGTGTCAAATAAAAATCAACATCGCTATGCTTTCTCTCCAACCATAATGCAATACTTGGTATCAAGCATTGCGTCCATCAACCGTTCTGTGCACTGTTCCAGCGGTTTTGCCATTCTCTCAAACTATGTTGCCTCATGATCATACTTTTTTCAGCGGCTGTCTTTTCGCTGTGTTCCTTTCCGCCATATTGTGCAGCTTCATACGCCAGTAGGTCGATCGGAACCATCCCTGCAATCACCAAAACAGCATTCTCCGACACTGTTCTAAAAGCGTTGCATAATCTTATTGCGGAAAGGCGATACACTGATTCCATGCCGCGGCTGTATGTTTTAACCCGCATTGCGTCAGTCCATATAGGTGCTCCATATCATAAAATGGACTTTATAGCACCTGCTAGTTACTTCCTACGGCTTTGTCTCGGGCCCCCTACATTAAGCATTATCCTAGTAAGAGCGATGGTTGCTTTTGCAGCTTTCTCACTCGCATAACAAAGATGTTCCGTAAACGTCAGCCTCGCATCTATTATGACTCCTGGGTATTTTATCGATGGTTTGGATACTATCGTATACCCGCCAATATTTAGGGTCACCACTTCAGTTTGTTTCCTACTACTTATTAGTACTGGCCAACTAGCGTTAGCCATATTTGGATGACTTCGACAGCCCTGTTTGCGTTAGGCGAAAAATGTTTGTCCCCGATAACGCACAAATCGGGTCAGTGGGTTCGTTCCCTGGACTCTCAACTATGAAAAATCCGGCATTCGCCCATAGGCACATGCATAGGTAAGGATTGATCTAATGGCTACTTTGTAAATGAGTAATTTGTTGGTGGGATATACTTTGGATTGTGAGTGGAAAAGAGCGAATAGTGAATAAATTGCTTTATTCGCTATTGCTGTTTTGGAGGCTATACATATGTTTTTGGAAGGTTAGGGTACAACCCAGATACTTTCCACTATCCTTCCAAGGGATTTGCAAATTGTTAAGGGCAAGGTAGTGGGAATTTACCTTTTCTCTTAGGAGAATGTGTGGAAACGGCTTCGGTTTTGGAGGTATTTACTTTTATTTCCCACAGTTTAAAGAACTGTAAGATATCGGAGAGCCCGGTGGTTAAGCGTTTGGATAGTAGGTGGTACGGGGCGACGTTGCACGAAGGCGGTGTGGGAAGATCGTTAGTGAACAGATTTAAAAAGAAGTGGACTAAGGATTGAACCTTGAGGTACTCCTGATGGGATACCAAGCGTCTCTGACAATTCCCCCAGGGCACTGACGTTAAACGAGCGAGTCTGAAGGTAGGATTTTATGATTTTTTTTGAATGTGGCAGGGAAAGCTTAGCTTACGGAGCTTATATAAAAGCCCTGCATGCCAGATAGATTCAAAGGCTTTCTCGATGTCTAACATGCCAAGTCCAGTGGACTTGTTTATGTTTGCCATCGTCGCAATATGTTCGCCCAGGCGAACTAGTTGGTTATGGGCAGAGTGTCCTTCGCGGAAACCAAATTGATGGTAGTTCAGTATGTTGTGGCTTTGTATGAAGGAGAGCATTCTACTGTGGATAGTTTTTCCAAGAATTTTACCAAGGATAGGAAGGAGGCTGATAGGAATATAGCTTGATGATTCAGTGGAAGGTTTGTTTGTTTTTTGACTGCTATTACCTTGGCGTGCTTCCAAACGGTCGGAAAGTATGAAATCCGCAAGCAGGCATTTAGAATGGCTAACCTAATGACCGCTTTTATAGGAAGGTTCTTGATTAGGATAGGTGGAATATTATCGTGACCTGGAGCTTTTTTTTATGGAGGCTTTCGAGTATAAATCTGAGCTCTTGTGGATGGATGATTTCCTCAGCATTGATTTGCGTAATAAGAATCTATCTGATCCAGAGCCGACTGTGATTCACACTCAATATTTGGGTCGGTAGGATATAAGAAGATATTGTGGGATTGGTGGAATTGCTGAGCAAGGAGATTAGCTTTATCTCTATTGGTGTAGGCAGTTTTATCATGCTCATGGGTGGTAATTGGCTTCCTCGAGATTTCAGTTGTTTGACCAACTTCCAAACCGAGGTATAGTTTGGTTTTATATTTTGGAGTTTCTTTTGCCAAGCGTTATGATTTCGGTTATTTTGGATTTGATAGTTGGTTTATGGGATGACGAAGTGCACGATTTTGGGTACGCAAGGTAATATTCCGTAATTTATTGCGTTGCGAAACAAAACCTTTTACTTCTTGGGAGAACGGGTGTTTGGAGGCAAAGTTGTTGAAAGTTGGTTGTGTGCAGCACACGTTTCAGCCAGGAATATTATAGCTGGTTTGTGGGTTTCGATGAAGCCTTCTAATTTCACTCTTTTTCGGATGATGGAACAACGATTCCATAGCATACACTTTACAATTTGTTGAGTTATAATTATCATCTAATTGAAACGGGCGCTGGTGAGAGCTAGTGCTGCTTCCTGTAGTGTTTCAGCCGATTTTATCGCTTGGATTATTTTCCGGTATTCTGCTATCTCCCAAATGTTGTTCTTCTTCTTCTCCCGCTGGCGCTACATCCCATGAAGGGATTTGGCCGCCTCAACGATGCTCCTCCAAATAATTCGATCCGCCACAAGAGAACGCCAGACACGGTGACCGAGTGTGTATAGGTCCCTCTCAACGTCGTCCATCCATCGAGTAGGTGGTCTCCCACGAGGTCCTACTTTCGCTGGTGCCGACTCCAAGGCCTGTTTAGTGGTCCGATTTTGTGAACGTAGTACGTGCCCAAGCCATCTCAGCCTTGACGATTTTATGAATTAACATTTCTACTTTTTTGGTAGATACATTATAAATGATTGGCCTATTCATTTTGTCTGATTAACAAGAAAAATGTTGTGAATGCCATTATTGTTATTTTGTCTATAAAAAGCCGAAAGAATCTTATTGATTTTAATTTTGTCAAACTTCTCTTTCGGTTAATTTTTTATATTTTTATTATTATAAAATCATGGTTACAAATCATATAGTTTATTTAAATATAATTTTATAGTATAGTCTCGATAGTTTAAAGCGCACAAGTGCTATGTCAATATTTTGAATATCCACAACAATGATTTTAAATTCGAAAATATTTTGAATTTTCATTCAACAAAGTTAAAAATGTATCATCTCATGACAGAAAACCAATTCCTGTGCACTTGTGTGCTTTAAGGTATCGATATAATACTTGAGATGGTTAATCTCAAAGAATTCTTGACTTCCTAAACTTCCGGCCGTTACCTATGTAGCGCAGAACAATTTCTACTAGGCAACCATTACAAAACGATAAAATTCAGTATGAATACAAATCAATAAGCAGATTTTCATGATTTATGTTTTATATAAATTTTGTTTCAATCATTAAAATCAAAGTTAAAAACAAAAAATATCTATTAGATCAAATTTAATAAATCATATTGAGATACAAATGCATCTAAATAATTCGGGTCTAACTCCAATTTACCTTTTGCTAATAAAACTTTCATTTGTTTGATGTCGCCGAAATCTTTTTCAAATTTTATATAATCTATCCATAATTCTATTTTTGCTTTCCCAAAGTAAACAAGAGCCAGGTCATAACATTTTCGAGTTTCCTTAAAGTTATCGTCTTCTATTTGCTCCTCAATAATTTTATGCACTACAAGTTGTTTGTTAATTTCAAGCATTTTCTTATGCAATTGATATGACGGAGATTTATTGGTGAGAGAGTAGAATATTTGACGAGCCCGATTTACTCCTCGAGTGAACGATAACCAGTCGATATATTCAACTTTGAAACATGATGAAATTGGTTCAGGTTGTTTTATTGCCTCTAGGAAAAATGCTTCAACTTTCTTTTTATCTTCTATCGATGTTATAATAAAAAGATATTGTTTAAATAATTCCCACAATGGCAGACTATCGCGACCGCATTTTTTAACAGCAATATAAAATTTTTCTCGTGTTTTTAACTCATTATTCTGCTTAATAAAATATTTTAAATACATTGACCATAAATTAACTGAGGTTGAATAAATCCTAGTTGCACGATCTAATACTGCTAATAATAAATGCTCCGATTCATCTGGATCAGACGAACGCTTCAAGATTTCAATATATTGTAAAAATTGGCCTTCTGTAAGGACTGATGCTTCTTGTGCTAATTTGAAAGCCGTTAGCAGACATTTGTATTTTAATTTGGCTTGTGTACTCATATCTGCATTCAAATCAATCATAGCATTTATATAGTAGGTCCACATTGCTGGTGTTTTTATCTGAAAATTATACTAAACTATAGAGTTTTTTATAAATAAGACTAACACATGTAATTATTCTTACAATTTGAGCTCCTTTATAATATATTTTGGTGCACAGTTCAATACGTCTCTTTAATGTGAGTTTTGTGTAAGGATTAAGTATTAAATCGGCATCCTTATCAATTTTTGGCGTTAACAATCCACTCTCTGGAGAAATAATGTTACTGCTAACCTGACCTGAATCATTAACTGAACTATCAACAGGTTTAAGCGAATCATTTACATGATATCCTTTTAATTCGCGTTGTGCTAGTGTATGCCAAGTTAATTCGTAAGCCGGGAACAAATCAGCTAAATCGCGAACAATTTCATTCTGCACTATATGCGAAAAATTGTATTCCTCAAGTATATCTAACAGATCTACTAGAAACTGCAAATCAAATATTTCCTTTTTAGAATGAATATAAATTTCTAAAATTTTCTTAACTGCGGTTGATTGCTGTGAAATAGAATTGTCGTTTTCAACTGAATTATTCAAAGTTGAAGCTTCAATCAATTCTGTTTTGATAAAAGCTTTATAAATTTCTGTAGATTGTGGATGTCGTGAAAGAGCTTGCTTAAAAATAATCCGAGCCTTCTGAGGATGTTTTAGTTCTTCATACTCCCACAAAGCGGCTACAATCCAAACTTCAGGTTTTCCGCCATGAATTTCCAAACATTTTAGCATATAAGGTAATACCTCTGATGAACGTTTTGAAATTTTGCAAAATTTAAAAAAATGTTCATAGATTCTTTCTTCATTTTGGTAGTGCGCCAAAGCTTCTTTATATAATTTTATAATTTTTTGTATAATTAGTTGTTCCACTAACTTTTTCGTTTCTTTTATATTAAAATCTTGGCTTTCACTTGCGCGACGTTTTTCATTAACTTGTAACAGTAGACCACGTTCATACGCAATATATTCGAGAAACGATCTTGCATTCCTTGACGAATTGTTTATTTTGTAGTCAAAATCATTTCTTGATTTTCGAATATTCCTTTATCAATTAAAAATGAAAAATTAAACACTGGATTACTACAGACTATAAAATATAAATAACGTATAATCTTACCGGATTTCAGCAGGTGTAAACAAATTACACTTATGCAATATTTCTACATCATATGGAGCTTTTTCTGACTCATGTGAAATTATGTCTTGTATCATTTTAATTTGTTATGGTGACACCTAGAGTGGAATAGAAAAAGTTAATTAATAGCGCAATGTTTACTGTCCTAAAATGAAAATTTACCAAGTTAAAATTTTCTACATTTTACCAGACAGACTATTCTTACTGGAAAAATCATCAAGTTCTAATAAGGCGAATGAGAACGAATTGGATTATTCGTATTTGGAACGCGACAGTGTAAAGATTAAACCGAGCGTTTTAAAAAAGGATTTAGTGCGATATAAAAATTGTAAGTGATAGTTAAATATGTGAATATTATAATAAGTGATTTTGTGAATTATTGCTCTTAGTTACCAAACAGTAACAGAAACATGGAAATAGAAGAATTCCAAAAAATCATAGAAAACATGGGAACAACGAGAACACAATAATAGCAGGAGACATACACTCCAATTTCCATAATCGTATCACGTCATTTTTCATTACTGTCGTCACGTCACACCGTTACGTCTAAAGTCACTTTACAAGACAGATGCCACTTGAATTTTGTAAGTGACAAGCGACTACAACAAAATGGAAGGGCGAAATTTTAGTCCTAATATTTCTTTTTAAATGTTTTTAATTGATGATTGATTTGTTCACTTGTTTAAATAAGTTGTTGTTTAGATTAATACTTTTTTGTTCTAAAACGATTGTATTTGTAATTTGGCCGACATCTTTACAGTCAGAGTTATTAGAGAGTTATCAGAGTTACAGTCGTGTCACTTGAACCGAACCCACTTAACACCTTTATAGTTACAGTCGTGTCACTTTCATGTGAGTTGACGTGACTTAAGTCACGTCGCCTGAAATGCCACAACTATGGGAATTGGGGTAATAAACGCGCGCAGCAACATGTGGGGAAAAAATAGCCAAAATAATATTCAAACAGGGGAAGAAAAAAACCAAAATAATATCAAATAGCAGTCTACAATTACTAAATAATGGAAAACCAACAAGACTAAACCTATTTCTTAGGCTCCACACAATTGTAGTCTTACTTTGGCAATTTTACAACAACAATGCCGTGTATTTTCATTCCGGAATGAAGAGATTCATTCCGCTGAGAAGTAGGAATAGCAAAATTCTCTTCTTCTCGTAGTTGTAGTGTTTACTACTAGAGTACATATATTAGATATATTTAGTTTTATGAGTTGGTAGTAAATAACAATTTTCAATTTTTCGATAAATCAGAATATTAAATTTTATTAATTATCATTTGGAATAATTATACCTTATTCAATAATTTGATATTATTATTTTATATTTGTTAAAATTCTAAATAATAAATATATTTTAGAGCTTGGTACCAACTGTTGAAAGTAAAAAAAAAAAATTATTCTGAAGAAGAATTGCTCTTACTTTGGACAAAATTTCATTCCTATCCGGATAGGAATAACTTTTACCAAAGTAAGACGGCAAATATCAACACTGGATAACCCTATGTACTCAGGATATCCCCAACAAAGTGTCATGGGACTGCATAGAGAAAAACGTCAGATCGGATCACTTGCCTATAATAATATTGGGTGTGTGAATTAATTTTTAGACTTTTTTTATAACAAAGAAATGTTTATTAAAAGATAACGAGACAGTATATTTTATCCAATATATTCGCCATCGTTAGCTATGACTTCCTGCCATCTCCTGGGAAGTTTGTGGATTCCTCGTTTGAAGAAGCCTTCAACCAAGCGTACGTCAACCAGGCCTATTTGCATTGATCGAAACAAATGGTAGTCGGAAGGTGCAAGGTCTGGAGAATACGCAGGTTGTTCAAGCCGATCCCAACCGAGTTGCTCTACCTGGTTTTGAGCGCTTTTTGTACGATGTGGTCTGGCATTGTCATCATGAAACAAAACTTTATAGCTTTTGTTCGCTATTGCTGGCCGTTTTTCGTCTAATGCACGTGCCAAATTGTCCAGTTGGCATCGGTAGCGATCACCTGTAACCGTTTCATTTGGATTTAATAGCTCATAATACACCACACCTTTCTGGTCCCCCCAAATACTCAGCATAACCTTATCGCAATGAATATCTCGTTTTGGCTGCGATGGGTCTGCTTGGCCTGGATCGACGTAAGCTGCTTTACGTTTGGGGTTGTCGTAATAGACCCACTTTTCATCGCCAGTAACAATTCGATGCAAAAAAACATATTTTTTGTACTTAGCAAGATTTTGTTTGCATGCTTCAATTCGTGCTCTCAATTGATTTTCGGACAGTTGATGTGGGATCCATCTTCCTAGCTTTCGAATCTTTCCCATTGCATGCAAACGATGAGAAATGGTTGATCGGTCAATGTTTAACTGCATTGCAAGTTCTTTTTGCGTTTGACATGCATTTTCATCCAATAATGTTTGTAATTCGGCATCTTCAAACTTTTTTGGCTGACCTGACCGTTCTTTGTCTGTCAAGGCGCAGCCGACTGAATTCTTGAAAGCACCCATTAACTTAAATTTTTTGAAAAATGAACTTGTACACTTTCAAAATTAACGGCTCAATTATTAAACATATATCAATTAAATATATTTTTCTATAAATTTATTGGAAATGTATTCCTTGATATCATTTATTGTCGAGCCATGTAAATTTAAAAAAAAAATTCTAAGAAAAATGGAAAAGAAAATTCACTTTTGAATTACCGGTGTTTATTATATTTAAAATAAAATTCTTTCAGCTCAACACACACGGCTTATTTACGAACAAAGGGGCCAAAACCTCTGGGAGTTCGTTCTGAATGAATGACGTTCTAACTAGATAAAAATTAAGTTAGGCAGACGTTTCTACAAATTCCCAGATGTACAAAATCCTTCCGTCCAGCAATATCCCACCGGTTCCTGCCTTTTGGTTAAAGCTTCTTGAACTGAAAAGGTCAATGTTAAGCGGATTCACAATCTTTAAAATAGACACATGGTTCGACAAAAAATAAACCAGTTCCAGCAAAATAAGAGGTTTAAATAGAGGTTTCCAGCAATCTTGGTTTAGTTCTGAAAAAAAATTTCTTTCCACATATGAATGAGCAGCTGGGAAAGGTTGGTTAGTTGCATGCAAGCATATTTCCGCTGGGCTTCATGTTTTGGAGCATTACCATCAAACTGATATTTAAATTTTTTGTATTTTTAAATTGTAAACAGTAAAATTATGCAAATTTATTTTTTAGGTAAATCGTTCGAGACAGTCGCCTACGAGAAAATTGCAAGCATAGCACGAACCATCTCGGCAAACTCGTTTCTCTGTGTTCGTTCTGGATGTGTTAATCAAGAACTCAAATGATCCAGTAAGGTTATTCCTGAACGTGGAAGTACTAAATGTATCAAAACAACCTTTTTTCTTTTAAAAATTTCAGAACTACGAAACGATTTTTATTTTCACAACAATTCTAAACATATGCAATATACTTACAAAATCACAAATCATTATTAAAAAAATTATTTTTTAAAGTAAAAATATTTAAAAATCTAATTTCATTAAATCTGTTAACACATACACATTACGATTTTTTTTAACACTAACAAAAACTGTCAAATCGATTCAGTATTGCTGTCAAGTTTTCGATCTAACTGAGGGTGTTTTCTTTTGCCGGTCTTATTTGTTTAACTGGAATAGTAATTCGTATAAAAATCTTAACTTGGATAGTTATTGGTATAAAAATAAAAATGCAAATTATGCTTTAAAAATAAAAATCGAAATAAATTTTCTTTTTACTTTTATCAATTCACATTAAAAATTAAATAAAAAAACAAAAAAAAAATTCTATACCAACAAAAACTTTGTTTGAAATTATTCATTCCGGAATGAAAATACGCAGCATTGTTGTTGTAAAATTCCCAAAGTAAGACGGCACTTTATATACCGTCTTATGGGCTGGTTATATAGACGGAAACGAAACGAAACGAAACGGACTAAAACGAAAGACGTAAAGAGACATGGGGTGAGATGTTGTAACTTTAAATTTTCGAAATTCGAACCGAAAGTCGAAAATTGGTATGTTGTAAAATTTTCGAATCGCGATCACTCAATTTATTTAAAGTGATATACGAGCGATACGTCAAAAAATATTATAATAATATCTATCATAAATTGTTGTTTTTATTAAAATCTTTAAGAATTAATATTTATTTAACGTTTTTAATAACAACTAAATGTCAAATTAAAATTTTTGTTGTTAATTTACCTTTGAAAAATGGTTGCCGTATTGACGTACCTATCACTTTGGAGTCGAAAATTTTACAACATGCCAACCATCACTTTTTCGAATCGACTTTTAAAGTCGATTCGAATGAAAGTGATGGTACAACATCCCAGCCATGGTTATATAGACGAATTGACGAAAACGTTTTTTGGCGTTTTGAAAATGGTTTTATTTCAAAAATTTATTCGCGCGCACAAAAACAAAACTTCATAAAAAATAAAATAAATACATTTCTCGAAAAAATGGATGATTTTTATTAATCAATATATTATTGCTAATAAAAAAAACACGTATCGGCGTGTAAAGCTAAATAAATCAATTCAGAGACAAAATGGAATTTTTAATACTTTCTAAACATAAAACACGACTACACAGAACAAACACGGGGCCAAAGACACGCTTTTTTTGCAAAAGTAATTAATAATTCAGTTATATACACTGATTTTCGGGACTCAATCTATTTTTTTTTTTTTCAAAAACCTGCATCGATGCATTCTACCTAAAAGTCTGGATCCATTTTGTATTTTATTTAGTTTGTTTTGACAATTTGACATAAGTGCTACTAAGGATAGCAAAATAAATTAAAACCGATAGTGCATAACCGCAAAGACGAAACGAAAGCAAATTGAATTGAATCAATTCATCCGTTCGTTTTCATTCCGTTTCTTCTGTATAATTAGTCTAGTAGGTTTTCATACAATCAATTCGTTCGTTTCATTTCATTCCGTTTCGGTTTCGGCTATATAACTAGCCTATTACTTTGGTCACTGGAATAGTTATTGGTATAAAAAAATACTTCAATCGGAGTAGTTTGACACCACTGATTGCAACCAGCCATATATGTCAAAACTTTAGTCAACAACATCAACAAAACAAACGTTTCCATAGGATTATCGAATTTTATAAAAATAAAATGAAAATTAATTTAAATAAGTGCCGAGTTTGCTTAGAAAATATTGGTGTAATTCCATTTTTTCAAGATCATGAAGATGAAATTGTTTCGGAGATGATAAGTTCTCTCTTCAATATTAATGTGCGCTAATGTATCAAACAAAACTTTGGCTTTCCCTTTTATTAATACATTATTGTTTCTTCATTGTAGGTAATCTATGATGAAAATTTGCCAACAACTATCTGTACAAACTGTTTGGAAAATATAAAATTATGCTTTCTAACCAAAACCATTATTGTTAATTCAGAATCTATGTTAAGTATATATTTGAAAAGTAACATTACAATAGGAGAATCAGCAGAAAATTTAAATCAGATCAAGGTTGATGATGAAGATCCTGTCATAATATCGGATATGATTGGATTAGACGCTGAAGACATAAAATTTGAAAGACCTGGATGCAGGTTTGTATAATAGCTTAGCTTGTGACATATTAACTATAATAGTTCTTAACTGTACGTAGTTCACGAGATTTAGAAGATAAACAAAGTGCCGGTTTTCAAATCATTAATGTTCAATCACTTACATCGTCTAATCCTTCAACGACGCCCACTGTTCCATCTGAACTGTATAACTGCGAGTTTTGTGAATTCAGAGCAGTTACATATAAACGTTTAAATTCTCACAGGAAAATTCATCCAGGTATTTATGTATTTTAACTAAGAAGTTTACTAAATATTTTTTTAGAACTCATACATTTTTTGTAACATCTCTACTCGCGACCTTAGAATAAAAAGTTCTATGTTCGCGGTTTATATTTTTGAGAAAAAGGCAATTGAAATTTTAATAGCTTTATGAATTTCCATTGTTGATTACTTATTGTTATTTTTTGATCAAAGATGTAGGTAATCGACTTTCTATTTTCCTCATTTTATTCCAAATCAAATAAATCTATTCGCCTTTAAAGGGCCGCAAGAGGCGCTACGATCGCCACTAGTTAAAGGTGAACAGCAATTCAGGGTTTATTTTTATGTGTGTTATTTTTTAATTATTTTGTCGCTGAATAAATAAATATAACTTTTATGTGCAATAAATGATTGTTTTGAACCGAAATCAATAACAAAATTATCCAATTTTGTATTTTTTTTATTGCTGTTCACCTTTAACTCTAGTTTCAATATCGTCCACCAGATGTCTGCCACTTTGCGTTCAAAGGCGAATAAAGGAAATCGATAACAAATTTTGAAGGCAACATGAATCTTCGGTAGAGATGGCATTACTAGTAATTGAACGAATCCCAATAAACAACTCAATTAAATATTAAAGCGAATATAATATTAATATTAAACGAAATAAAAAAATAAATTTTCGGTTGAAAGGTAGGGAACAATTTTATGTGCACATACAATTTTTTTAACTTTTCTTTCATTTTCTTTGTTCAACAGTTAGTGGTGCCATCTCTACCCAAGAAACAGGTACTAGCATTTTAACGCACCCCAACAAGCACATGTTTGCTTCAAGCTTTACTATGAGAATTATGACCAATTTCCCTTATAGATATTATAATTTATTTGTTCCAAATATGTATTAATATGAATATATCTGTAGCAATAATGGGCGCATTGAGGTATCCCATCATGTTGGCATCGAAAATTTACCGATAGAAAAAATGAAATTTAAATTATCACAACGCCTTTCAATTTTGAATGTAACATGTGCGTTCAGCGCTGTATTCTGAAAAAAGTAAAAAAAAAAAATGTGATGAGTAACGCGATATTCCGATGGTTTGACCTCTATTGGAGGGGGACTAAAGTTGAGAAGATTAATCTACCAACTCCGTAACCTCCCATAAGGTGCGCATCACGTGAGCGCAGCTGTTCTGGTCATGTATTGGGCAACTGCGTGATGGGTACAATTGTATAAGGTAAACTTGTCACAATTCGCAAGTGTACGTGCTGCCTCCTCGTGCCAACCACTGGTAACTAAGGTATTTTGCACATTTAGGCACAGGCTAAAGTAAGGCGCTAAAGAAGAAATATTTGACAAAAACCCTAATATAAGGTGGAACAGCATATCTCTGGACGGATAATTAAGCAGGATCCAAACACAAAAGATCTGTTGGGTCGCAGTGAGTGGGGGTTGAAAGTCCAACAACAATAATAATAATAATTATTATTAAATTGTAAAATTTAACGGCAAACAATTATATTGGTTTTAATTACAAAATATACAACTTTCGCTAAATTACTTTCGTTACATAAATAAAAAACCGTTTCAAAAAGCCAACCAAAAAACGTGGGCTTTTAACGTGGGAACGTATACGTTTTTCTTCGGTAAGCAGCTGTATTCTAAAAAAACGTAACTTGGTGATTTACGTTTTTTTTTACAGTTAATAACGTGAATCGTAAAATTAACGTTGTGTATCTCATATTCTGACTGAAGAAAAACTTACACGTTCCCGACGTTAAAAACCCCATGTTTTTGGTTGGATTTTTGAAACGTTTTTTTTTTCGTTTATATGACAAATAATTAATTTAGAAAAACGTTATTCATTTTGTAATATTAAAACTAATAAAATTTGGTTACTGTTAAGTATTAGGGATTATTAGTAAAATCAGGAAAATAAACGGTGTACGGCAATGATAAACAAATAACGGGATAGAGTAAATACTGGGATGATTTGAAATATGTAAGTGATAATGTCTCATTACCAAACAATTTATTTCAATTTTTCTGTTGGAGTTTACAAAAAACCCAAAAAATTCGAGCCCAGTTACAGAGGTTTTCCTAAACGATTATGTTTTTTTAGACATAAATGCTTTCGACAAAATAGCTTAGCAAGAATCTTCAAATTCGAAATTATTGAAAAAACGACATTCAGACTTCCTCGAATAATAATCGTTTTTGATACACATTAATTTAAAATTGGTTCCTATATAATAACTACAATTTGGGGATTGAAGTTGATTTAACGTCCAATGCAAGACAATTTTCGAATTTCCTAAACGGTAAAAGGAAAGTAGTTGGGTTTCCTTTACCGATAATTTTTCAGAATTCATTGGCGAGTCAACCCTCTGATATCTGCAATCTGATCGCCAACTATTTTCAATCTGTTTACGAACCGAAAATTTCACTTGACGGAATTCCACTCATTCTTATTAAGATTTGTGCCGAGAGTTTGATTCCTGGAAAACATCTTACTATCGAGGAATTGCTATTCTTTCCACCATACCAAAATGTTTCAAAGCCGTTTTGGTCGGTTCTTCAATCCCACCAAAATGTTAAAAACACAACATACTTGCAATTATTTTATCAGAATTGTGCTCATTGTGAAGAAGTCGTGGTGATTTAATAAACTTGGCATATTCAATTTCATGAATTCTTGATTTTCATGTGAATTTTTTCTTCATATTTATTTTACTTTAATAATAAAATTGATCTTATCGAAAATTTCCATCTAAAATCTAATGTTTTATTTGCAATAGGCCCTAATTCCATTATTAAGCGTATTTCCTTGTCAAATTTACGACAACAATTGCATAGGATAAATCCCCACAAGAATAACATTAACCTAAACAAATATTAGGTTTATTTAAACATAATTCTAATTTTTGGTTATGATTCCTGCCACCAGATGTCACAATACATATTAAATTTAAATTTTATTTCGAAAGGTTGGCTTTTGTCAATTAAACCAAATTGGCTATTTTCTTGGTAAAAAAATAAACCCAAAAAAATTCGAATTAAATTTAGGTCAACAAAATACGCTTTTATTGCGTATACAAACCAAACAAAATTCTAAAATCTGGGGGCTACATATGAATTCCATTCAATCGTGATCGAGTTTTCGAAAGATTGGATTCTTATTTGAATTGAATCAGATTCGTTCGTTCTTATTTAAATCAAATACGAATCTTATACTTCGAAGAGTTGAATACATTCGAATCGAATTCACAAATAGCAGCCCTGTTTTCATATCAAATTCAAATTTATTATATTTAAATCCGCAACTCGAATAGATTTTTAAATCTGAATTCAAATCAGTTTGAGCGATCTGAAAAAAGAAACAGATTTCAGTCCTCGTAATAATTATAATTTTCGTGCATCATTTAAATAAAAAACAAGAGATTCAACATTGGCATTAGCGGTTTGAGTAAAGTGAAGTGAGCTAAACTAAAATAGATCTGGGGTGACATGTTCTACCATCACTTTCGATTCGTTTTCGATTGTGTTTTGTCTCTTGCAATAAGAACAAAATTGCACTCTATTTCGCTTTTTCTATTATGCTATTTCTAAAGCTTTCTCAGCTTGCTCAAATAAAACAACATTCTACATATTTCTACTTTCATTCATCACTCTTTATTACAAAAAATTTTGATTGCGATATTTTTCGATGTGAAGTAAAGGAAAAGTATACAGAAGGCTGAGGTCGCATTAGAAAAATTGTAATGAAAGAAGAAAATAGTGTACAATTTTGTTCTTATTGCAAGAGACAAAACACAATCGAAAACGAATCGAAAGTGATGGTAGAACATGTCACCCCTGATTGAAAATTGGAATATTTTTGTGCGGATCGAAAAAATCTGAAAAAATAAGAAACAACACTAAAATGCATCAGATCGATCTGAGCGAAACAAAGAAACAGCTTTTTAGTACTCAGATCGATCAGATCGTTTAGGTTGGAAATAAGAAAGACAGCTTATATTAGCTGTGTTTTTTTATTCGCTCCCGATAGCTGCTATGCGGAGCAGTCAATTTTCTACACCCAAATTTAAATTTGAAGTGCTATTTATTAATAAAATAAATTTATTTTACGTCAAACTATAATTTTTAATTCAATTCTACAGTGAAAACGTGATATAAAAAATATTTAGCTCTACCTATTTATATGGAGCCGCTATCCGGAGCTATTTTCATATGACGGCTCTCGATAGCAGCTCCGGATAGCGAATAAAAAAACGCACTAATTCTCTACCTAAATATAACTTGTAGTCAAATAACTTGTAATAACCTATTGACGATTGTAAAAGTAAAGAAAGCGCCTCTCGAGGACAATAGTTAAAATGATGCACCTGATAAAATGACATTTGTAACAAATGCGATGAAAGAAAATTTAGCAATGCGGTAATTAAAAATTGTTTTTATAGTCCAAAATTGGAATTATTTACAATTATTAGCAATCCGGTAAGTAAAAATTGTGTTTATAGTTCAAAATTGGAATTGTTTACAATAAATTCGAACGTCAAATTATCAGGGATTTCAGTTTAAAAAAGTTCCACTAGGTGGAATCCGTGATGCTCCAATCGTCAATAAGGGAAATCGCTATCAAATTTTGAAGACAACATGAATCTTAGATAGAGATGGCATTACTAGTAATGCGATATATGTGAAGTATTTACTTTGGAAAATGCAATTTGTGCTTCTCGTCGCTCGTTGCATTTTTGGGATTGAAATCCACATTCGTGACATTTGAAGAAAATTATGAAAATAAGCCTAACACTACTTAGCTATATTACTTATGAAAATTAGTCTATGCCTTACAACCTGTAATCGCTTTCCCAACTTTTATTCTAAGGTCGTGCTGCAGCAAGCAATTTACGCGTAAAACAATACCTGTTCGAATATTGTGGTAATTATTTTCCTTTTTACTTAATTTCAACAATTTTTTTTAGTTTAAAACCTTTCTTTACTTGTGTATTATTTATTTATACAAAACTACTACGGACTGGCAAGATGTGGTAAAATTGTGCGAATCTTTTAATAAGTGATTTTGTGAATTATTGCTAATAAATAGTGTTGCATTATATTTTATGTTATAAATTCGTTTGTGATGAATTGAAATGGTTTGTTTTATTCACAATGCAGTAATTCCAACCTTGATTGACAAGGCAAAAACGTAACAATTGGTGACACCGGTGGGATTGTGAATAATAAAAAACGAAAATGATTCTCTACGAATTAAAAGTTCCAGAATTAAAGAATGAACTAGAGAAATGGAGTTTGTCCACTGATGGTAGTAAAGGTACTTTACAAGCACAATTACGTGAGGCCATGGAATTGAACAACAAAACGAGAGAAATTGCCGAAGGCCAAAAGAAAATAGACGAGAAAATTCTAGAAGTATCTACAAATGTACACGGCAAAATAGAGAAACTACAAACGGAAGTTTAACTTGTCAAAACGGAGATTCAACAGGTTAAACAAAAGTTTCAACGTCTCGAGAAGAAGCTAATTGATGTCAAAACAAGTGGAACAACGACGCAAGTGGTTCAAACCGTTCACTCGAGTAAGTTAAAGCCACCAACATTCGGCCGAACCACATCTTTCGGCATTTTCAAATTTCAATTTGAAACGGCGGCCAATCAAAATTATTGGAACGATGAACATTTTGTTGCAGCCCTAATAGTGGCCCTTAAAGTGGAAGCGTGGCGACTTTACAAACCACTCCGGTAAAAGATCGCAATAGTTATCTCGAAATTATGAAGGCACTGAATCGTAATTACGGCAGTGACCACAAGCGGGAAATGTGTCACATGGAATTCAAAAGCCGATACCAAACGGAAGGAGAATCACTATTAGACATTAGATATACAAAGCAACTATTGGCAAGTGGAAGTCCAGGAGCAAGGGTGTTCCTTGTGTGTAACAGACTTTGGCAATTTAATATAATGCCGTTCGGATTATACGTGCTAAAGGGATTATAATGAAAAACGTTCCTAATATATTTGGACGACATCATCGTCATGGGCAAAGATTTCGATGAGCATCTAAGGAACTTGGCAGAGGTTTTGGATCGGGCACAAGCTCCCGGATTAAAGTTAAGCCCAAAGAAGTGTAAGCTATTCAGAACGGAAGTAAAATATGTGGGTCATCTGGTAACAACCAGTAGAATTTACACCGTCGAAGTAAAGATCGCAGTGGTAAAGGATTTGCCTAGACCTAACAATTTACATGAATTACAGAGCTTTCTGGAATTGTGCATCTATTCCAGACGGTTGGTGCCTAGATTTGCCAATGTCACAAAGAGTTTGCAGGATTTAACTAAGAAGAATAAGGCAATCGAATGCAAGGATG
The DNA here is from genome assembly GCA_963556165.1 of Tipula helvola. Lineage (NCBI taxonomy): Eukaryota > Metazoa > Arthropoda > Insecta > Diptera > Tipulidae > Tipula > Tipula helvola. The sequence continues at coordinate 282,563,155 of OY744481.1, read as the reverse complement.
ACCAGAAAGAAGCATTCAATCATTCGTGGTACTAAGGAGACGATTATGCGTCGCGTCTATACTCGAATACTTGCATACCACAAAGTGAAACTTATTTTGGACACCGATGCGAGTAATGACGGTATAGGATGAGTATTATCAACCGAATGTAATGGCTGAAAACGAGTTACTGCTTACTACTCTAAACCTTATCAAAACCGGAGCGTAACATTGCGTAATACGGAAGAAATATTTTAGAATGCGTTATGCATTTCCATACGTACCTCTAAGGCCAAAAATTCCATCTACGGGCAAATCGTGGAACTTACGATGTCTGCTGCAACTCAAGAATCCATAGGGACTTGGATCGAAGTGCTCAAAGCTACGATTCCTAGATTGAACACCAGAAGGGAAGCGCACACTGGAATGCCGTCACATTATCCAGGCGAGCATGTCCAGTAGAATTCAAACATTGTGAGCATATTGAAGGAAAGGAAGGCATCAACCACTTGGGCTGACGAAATGATCAGAAATGGGCAGTTACGGGACACGGATTTCTGTAATCATAAAATTTAAGGAAAAGGAACACTAACTCACTTGGAGTGAGATCGCTTGGGTTCAATGGAGTAGCCTCCATATAGAGAATGGGTGCTTAAAATGAATGTGGGAAAGTACGGATGGCAAAGTTAAGCAATTGTTGCTGGTTGTACCAAAGACCCGGTTTGCAGAAATCCTGAACGAGTATCACGTAGGAGTAAGTGGAGCCACCTGAGGATTAATAAATCACTAGCCAAGATACGCCAATGATTCTACTGGGCAGGATGTAGACAGTCGGTGACAGAGTAGTGCCAAAATTCTTACAATGTGCAAAGGGAACCGCACGTAAAAGCCGGGGAACCATGAAACAGAATAACGTGGGACCATTTCTAATGGGTTATGGATTATTTCAGCAAATGGTCGGAGATGTACGCCATACCCAAGCAGATTTGTTTTGAATCAGTCGTATTACAAGAAATATGCCAGATGCTTGGTATAAATAAAACGAGAAGAACGCCTTTGCACCCACAGTCCAACGGTATGGTAGAAAGACTCAATGGCACATTGGTCGTGGATAAAAACAAACGCAATTGGGTTCGACATATACCAATGTTCCTGACGTCACAACGGTAATGACACCTGCTAAACCCATATTTGGAGATAATCTACGATTACCTGGAGAACTTAAGTTTGGCGCTGTTCCCCATCAGTGGCTTTATGTGGTCAGGATTACGCAGTCCGGCCGAAAGAGGAACTTAATGAGATACATTAATTTGTACGCAAGAAAATACGGATGGCAAGTGACCGGATGAAACCTCGATGTGACATAAGAAGGTGATGCATTCGGAGTGGTGGACCCTATATAGAGGAGACGGTTCGAACAGGGACGAACAGGCTTCGGTGAGAGCCAGTGTTATGGTGACACCTAGGTTAGAATAGAATAAGTTAAATAATAGCGTAAAGCTTTCTACTAGAGACACCTGGGTTAGAGTATTTAGGTAATTAAATGGAAAGTTTCCATGCTAAAAATGTTCTACATTGTACTAAACTAATCTTACTGGAAAAAGCATGATAATTCTAGAACTTTGGTTAGAGTATAAAAATGTATCTGGCTCTGAATATCCATGTTGAACAATTGTTGACTCCAAATGTTGAAAGGTTTTACTTTTTTGCGACCATTCTGTGACTAGTGTAGTAGTGGTGACAAGTAGAACAATAAAAATTGATTTACGAAATTAAATGTCAAAAACGACAACGAGGAAATAATTACTACAGTATTCGAGCAAGTAGGTACTAAAAATCATTAGAAAACCAAAAAATGTATAATGACACCTGCATTGTTGCAATAAATTTAAACATAACTTTTGTTTTTAATTTTAATTTAGAGGCAATACGGGTTAAAGAAGAAAATTATGAAGAAGGAAAACATAGTCCTGATAAAAGTAAGTCAAAGCGAGTTACTTGCAGATTTTGTGGGAGAAAATTATCAATTTATAGCATACAGCGGCATATTCGTTTTATACATTTTGGAGAAAAATCATTCTCTTGTTCATATTGCCATAAGTCTTTCTCGAGATCTGACAATTTAACCAGCCACATGCAAGTACATTTTAATTCAAAAGATAATTGTGTAGTGGATCCTCAAAAGAAGCAATTTTATCTCAAACATAAATGTGATGAGTGCGATAAAGCATTTGCAAATCCTACCTTATTGAAATTGCACAAGGTAGGTCATTCACGTGTGAGAACGCACGTGTGTCCGCATTGCGGACAACAATTCAACTTGAAAGTGATTTTAAAACGTCACATACGATTATATCATATTACTGATGATGATCCAAAGAATTTCACATGTAAGAGTTGTGGTTATGTATCGACTAATTTAGCAGAGTTAAAATTCCACTTTTCAACGCATACTGACCATAAACCATTCCAATGTAACTTTTGTGATGTGAGATTTGTATATGGAAAATCACTTCGAAAACATATCGCCAGGAAACATTTTGAGGCAAACAATGATGGAAAAAAAGAGGGCAAGGAAATAAGGTCGCATGAATTAATATCGTAATAAAAAAATATGGAAGTAGACTCCGGAGGGGGGAGGGGCGGGAGATTGGAATTAAACATGATAGTTCGAATTCTGAGGTTCCGTGCGGCTTGTTCTACAGTTTATTATTTTCTATTTTATTCAATATTAAATTTCCCTATTTTCAGAATTTCACACGAGCGTGAAAATTTAAGTCAGCAGAACATTTCTCGCTAAACTCGGCAAAATTGTGGAATTATTTGTTCTGCGAATTAAAATCGGAAACTCCATACAAATTTTGCTAGTTCCATTTTTTACGAGTTGAATTCCTGCGACCTTTTATCGCAGAGCCGAAAGAATGTTTAAAAATGTATTTTTTAATTAGTTTTTTTATTATTTGTAATTAAAGAGATTTTTAGTCGAACAATTGTGTTTATTATTTTGTGAATTTGATAATTCAGATCGCGAGATCGAGACCTAAAAACTTGCAACGCTTTAACCATTTGTTTCCTTAACATTAATCAACCGGCATTATTTATATGTAGATGGCAGATGACGTTGTAAAATTTCGTGGAGCATCGCTGAATGTATTTCCTGCACATATACTATTTAATTTTATGAAAACAAGATGAAACTCTAGCTTCACCATCTCAATTCTCAAAAAATTGCTGAGCTGCTTTGGTATACGATCTACAAACATTAAGTGCAGTGTAGAACAAACGTGGGTATATTATCAATGCTCAGGGGATAAATCATTAGAAAAGCGGCTAGATGCATTGAAGAGCATGCCGTGTGAACTGGTTTCAAAATCAACTATTACAATAAACTCGTACAGAATTTGAATGATTGCCGCCTCACTTCTAATGAGCTTCGTCACAAGGGTGTGAAATTCGTTTGAACCAATTTTCAGGCACTGATGTCGCGGTTGCTAAATGCATCCAGACGCATGTTTGAAACAGACAAATCAAATGACCTGACCGCGGGGGCTATAATCGATTATCCGAGTGTTTGTGGCGAGATAGGTGCGCGTAGTGGTTTTTTGGGCGCAAAAAAAAGTGAGAGTACAGAAAGCCGATGCATTAATTTAACCTTTTTTATTTGTATTCGCCGCACTCTTTTTAATCGTGTGCTATTGTACGCGTTATGTCGTGGGTGGTGTCTCCGATGATGAGGCCGATGCCTCTCCTGAAAAGGCAGGTGCGCCTGCGGAAGGTCAGGGCAAGTTAAATAATCTATCAGCTGAGGAGTTGCAGAATTTGATTGAGTTTAGAGCTCGGGAGCTTTTGGACGCTCGTCTGTCTTCAGCGCGTATCCCCGAAAAGTAAGAAAGTCCACCGAATCCGATTTGACCGGTTTGCCAGTATATCCCGAAGTTGCTCATGTCGCATTTAAATCACTTCAACCACTCTTTAATCAAAATCCGGACGTATGGTTTGAGATTCTAGAACAAAAATTGAAGGTGGCGGGAATTAATCGTGAAGCCACCAAATATTCACATGCCGTAAGCGCCTTAGATTCACGTTTGCACGATCAATTTGCTTCTCTAATCACTAGAGATAAAAGTGGAACACCCTATAAAATATTCAAGGAAGAAGTAATTCGAGGTCTAGGTATTTTCGAAAACACAAAACTCCATAACCTATTGCATGACTCACTTTGGGAGAAAGGAAGCCATCACAATTGTTGGAAAAGTTTCGTTTGGATGCTGGTAGAAAATTCAACGATGAATCACTAAGGCAATTATGGATGTCACGATTGCCTCAGCTAAAACAGATAATTCTGTCACCCTTTGAACGAGATCTAAATTTGACTATGTTAGCCGAACGCGAGTTACATTCTATACCAAGAATGCAAACATCTGCAGGATGACCATGCACATGATATAATTTTATATTAGAACATAAGCTTTTAAAACTTACCATATATACAATTCAATTTACCAAGAATTAAATTTTCAGAATTAAAATTGCTATACCAAAACTTACCATCTGTAAGTTCTGTTATAATTAAATTTGCTTCTCAGAATTAAAAGTGTTAACAAAAACCTATCGAGAAGGGGAATTAACAAAAGTATAAAATAAGAAATATTTGTAAAGAAAGAAGAAGTTAATAACTGGCACTCTAAAGAGATGCACTAATTTCGCGCGGATAATCTAATGGAAACTAGGTCCCAGTTCCAACTGAACAGCAAAAAGAAGCCAATTTCGACGATCGATGGATCCAGTTCGAGTCGCGCATGATGCGCGAAGTTCCAGCGTTAGTAGATCGCAAATTTAGAGCTCGTAGTTCGTCTAGATCACAATCGCACAAAGGTCGTAATCGTTCAAGTTCACGTGAACCCCAGGTTATAAATGGCGAGTGTTTCTACCATAAACGCTTCAAAGATCGGGCTCGCAAGTGTGTTCAGGATTGTAAACACCAAGTATTTTTCACTGGTGATACGACCAGTTAGTCAAATTCAAAAAATCAATAAATCATCAACATTCGGCAACGTGCTACGATGATTCAAATACCAGTCGCCTATTAATATTGAAAAAATATTCCAACCGTAAGTTCTTGATTGATACTGCAGCCGATGTATCAGTCATTCGCTCAAATTTTCAAACTTGCACAACCAACCAGCAACAATTTCATTTATACACCACCAATGGGACGCGCATTAAAGCTTTTGGCACACGGGTGCTTAAATTAAATATCGGTCTAAGGCGGAGTTTCGTATGGAAATTTATCGTCGCGGAGGTTTCTGTGCCCATATTGGGAGCAGATTTTCTGAAGCACACGGGTATCGTAGTAGATCTTAAGTAAGGCACGCCGAATCATCGACCCTGCTACTTCATTGTTTGTAGTAGGTTATTTAACGTTATTATCACAAACTTCTCTTTCCATATTAGGTAAGTCAAACGTACCCTCGGACATTCGCGCACTGTTTTCCGAAGTCGACGGAATCACAACAGATGTAGTTGTTAAGACGCCTGTTAAGCACAATTTAATGCATTTTTTGGAAACACGCGGATCACCAGTGGCTTATAAAGTTCGACGTCTTTCACCAGATAACTTGAAAATCGCTCAGGGTTGCCAACTCGAGATTTTTACCCGGAGACTCCGGTTTTTATGGTATATCTCCGGTCTTCGGTTATTGCAATACTTTCTCCGGTTTTTTACATTTTGTAAATTATTTTCGTTTATTTTCGTAAGAAAATTCCGATTAGCAAGTTAAAACATCTATTGGAGAGCTGGGATTCGTCTACCGCAGCTTAAATCACCATCATAGCTATATTAGTTCTGATTGTGGGATAAAACTTAATTCGAAGGTATATAAAGATTCCATTCTTTCAAAACAGATCCATTGGGCCAACACTAAGGCAGAAGCATTAGTTGAAAGCCATTGAAATGGTTACAACTCTACTTTTAAAAGACGATTTGAACTGTGTGCGTTTGAACCTATCATAGATTTGTAAGCCGATGGTTATGAAAGTTCAGAACCTATCACCAATAATATATTCGAATGCCTGAATAAAAGTGGATTATCCATTAACAATGTGATTTCATACACTGCTGATAATGGAAATGTTAGTTATGAGGAGCACACAACAAGAATTAGGGAGCTAAAATTTTGCTTTGACTTTTTTAACTTAGAATATTCAAAAATAGTAAAAAATGTCCAAACTCGTTGTATCAGCCTCTTAAACGCAGTTGTTAATATTCTTTTGTTATCCTGCAATCATATTTTTTTTTTTTTTTTTCGCTGGCGCTACATCCCATGGAGGGATTTGGCCGCTTCATTTTTGAAGTTTCGTAATCATTTTTACAACGGATAATGAGTGATTAGTTCATTGATCCTTACATTAAACCAGCCGTGATTTTTTCATCACCCGCCGGGAATCGAACCCGGGACCTCCGGAGCTTAAAGCAATCATGCTAACAACTGTGCCACCGGGGCGGCAAATGCAATCAAATTGTATTTTTTAAATAAGGGAGAAGACAACTGTGATAATCTAGTCTGGAAATTTATAAAAAAACAGGAGGGTACAATCAGTGATGATTTGACGAATCCAACTATTCCCGAATGAATTATTTTATTTTTAATGTAGGATTAATGAATTAATCACCCATTATCCCTTAAACAAATTATTATAAAACTACATCATGAAGTGGCCAAATCACTCTACGGGATGCAGCACCACACGGAAAAAATAAACTGGTCCTCAGCTAAGAAAACGGACTTTTAATTCAAGAAAATGTACTTTTTCTTGATTTAAAGCTAATTTTCGTATTTCTATCGAGTTTTTCTTCATGTAAGAATTGTGTTTCTAGTATATTTTTTCCGTGCAGCGAAAAAATATAATAATAATTTAAGCGAAATTTATAAAATAGTATCGAAAGTGCTAAGCATCCCGGTGAGCAATTTTTTTATTTAAAGGGTTTTTTCAATAATTGGAAAGGGATATTTGAACTCCAAACAAGACTCGAATGAGGATCGAACTATTAAAATCCGAAATCATGATTAAAACTGATATAGAGAAGAGCTGCGAGGATAATTTTTTAAAATCGTAATTCTCCGGTTATGGCCAAACGAAAAGTTGGCAACCCTGAATCGCTAGAGAGTATTTCGAACAAATGATGGCTCGGGGTATTTATCGTCCCAGTAGTAGTCCTTGGGCTAGCCTATTACATTTGGTTCGTAAGAAGAACGGGGAATGGAGGCCATGTGGCGATTATCGCGCTCTCAATAATGTAACCATTCCGGACAGATATCCCATACCACATCTGCAGGATTTTTCATTCCAACTGGCAGAGTGTAAGATTTTCACGTACCATCAAATCCCAGTCGCACCGGATGACATACCTAAGACAGCAATATTAACGCCATTCGGTTTATTTGAGTTTTGCAGAATGACATTCGGGCTGAGAAATGCAGATCAATCATTTCAACGTCTTATGCACTCCGTGTTATTCGGATTGCACTTCTGCTTTGTATATTTTAGACGACATTCTGATTGTAACGTAGTAACACACATTAGAGGATTAGGTTTTATAATGGGCGCATCCAGCACATAGATTTCTCACTAAAAAAAGTAGATATCTCACATCTGATGTGCTGGATGCAAAATATCTCACTAGAAAAATGTAGATATTCTCACTATTTAGTGAGGCAAAAAAATTTACATTTGAGTAGATATTTCTTGGTTTGTATCTTCGCTTTTTTTTGACAGTTTTAATGGAAAATTTTGTTATACGAGTACATATTAGAAAGACAACGGCACATTATGCACATTTGAAATCTTTCGAATCAATTTCATTAAATTGAAATTAGAAAATAAACAATAATGGTTCATTACAACAATGAAGGTAATTATACAGATAATCAAAGACACAAACCAAAACTAATATTTAGATTTTACGTCCAGCACATTTGGCAGTCTACAATTGATACTATTCTACATTTCAGAATATCTCAAAAGTAGATATCTGTGTGCTGGATACGCCCATTGATTCTTTATTCATCAGTAATGTCATTATACAAAATGTACTTAACATTTTACATGCGTTGCTTCTTAACCTACAACACATGATGGGTGCGTTCCATAACACAATATGTCATGTCACATCCCCCCGTTTCTGTATTTTCCTTTCTTTTCTTTTTATTGTGACTCTGCTTCAAAACGAAAACGTTTACAAATTATAATTAAAACTAGATAAACAAAATATACATTTTTATATCTATAGGTAATATACATGTCTTCATTGACTTTTTATTTTATTTATTTTAAAGATTAAGTTTTTGTATAGGTTTTATTTGCCTTCCATACCTTGAAGTTTTGATAATATTGTTATTAATATTATCATTATCAACAATTTCATCTGAATGCGACTTGTTCTCCATTGCATGCCGTGATTGCTCTGCTGCACCATTTAATTCCTGACGTTCGAATGTAGGTACACTTTGAATGAAAGATTTTCTTTTAGGATGCAGACATGCAGATGTCTTGGCCAATTGGTGAGATTTCTTCTTGGTATCTTGTCATAGTCCATTTTTACAAACACCGATTTTGGTGCATCTGCGTTTCTAACTACTGTCCCTGCTGTCCATTCTCTTGGTCCAGTTTGTAACCTGACTTTGTCATTTATGTTCAACGGTAATGCTAATTTTGCTCCTCGATCAGCGTATTGTTTTTGTTTGTCCCTTAACGCTTGTAAATTTTCCTGAACTTTTGTTATTATTTTTGGTTTTAATTGGTCTCTCTTAATTGGTAGTATGGTTCTGGTACGTCTACTAAATAGTCTTGAATTAGGTGAACCTAATTCATCACTGCGTGGTGTGTTTCGCCAATTTTGCAATGCTAGATAAATATTCGTTCCATCTTTAAAACATTTCTTTAGCAATAATTTAGCTGTTTGGACCCCACGTTCGGCCAAACCATTCGACCTAGGAAACCTTGGACTCGATGTCTGATGTCTGAAATTCCATTCTACCGCGAATTTTTTGAATTCATATGACGAGTACAGTGGTCCGTTATCAGTTTCTAATATTTCTGGAGTTCCCTGCACAGAAAACCATTTTTGTAACTGATTTATTATTAGTATTGAATGTGTGTCGTTTAACTTCTCAAAGTCTATAAAACCAGAGTAGCTATCCACAATCAGCAAATAACTTTCTGAATTAAATGTAAATAGATCTGATCCGACTATTTGAAAGGGTAAATCTGGTACTAATTTCTGAGTGATTACTTCTTTTACATTATTACGCTGTGTTTGTTGACATACAGAACATTTACTCACGAATTCTTCTATGTCTCTTGCTAAGGTTTTCCAATAAAACTTTGTTGAACCAGTCTTATAGAACTTTGGATTCCTGTATGTCCAATATGAGCAATTTTTAGTATTTTTGAAATTTGTTTGGTTGGTATTACTATTTTCTCCCCTTTATAAATTATTTCATCGTATACTGCTAATTCGTCTTTGAATGTTGAAAAATGTTTAAGACCTTGTGGAATTAACTTCTCTTCTGGCCATCCAGTCATTATATAATTTTTCACTATTCTTAGATCTGGATCATTTTTAGTGTCTTCGATCAACTCAGCTAATGCGTTTGCTGAAAATGGCATTACTAAATGTATTTGTAAGTCTTCTTCTTCAGCTTCATTGATTCTGTTTTTTACATCACGACTTAGAGCATCTGCAATGTGAATCTCCGTACCCTTTTTATATATTACTTTCGGTGAGTATACCATCACATCAAATAAAATTCTTTGAAGCCTTGGTGGAGCTGATGTTATCGGTTTTTTGAATATTGTTTCTAATGGTTTATGATCACTTTCGATTGTTACTTGCTTCCCATATATGTATTCGTGAAACTTTTTGCACGCAAACCTTATTGCGGTAGCTTCTGTTTCAATTTGCGGGTAATTTAGTTCTGCCGAAGTCAACGATCTCGATGCGTATGCGATTGGGTGCTCGTCCTGGAGGAGCACTGCTCCTAATGCTGTTTTACTTGCATCTACTGATAGTTTGACATCTTTTTTTGTATCATAGAACCTTAGTACCGGTGCAGTGGTCAAAGCTTTCTTTATTTCTGCAAACGCTCGTTCCTGTTCAGCATCCCAAACAAATTTTGTGTCTTTTTTGATCAAATCCCTCATCGGAGCTGTCAATTTTGAACAATTAGGTATGAATTTGGACACATAAGTCACCATTCCTAACAATCTTTGAACTTGTTTAGCGGTTGTCGGTGTTTCTATATATGGTCGATATTTTATCTTTGTCCATTTCTAATCCGTTTTCCGATATCACGTGTCCAAGAAATTTTAACGATTTTTTATTGAATAGGCATTTTTCCTTATTAAGTTTTAATCCTGCTTTTCCAATAATATCCATCACTGTTTTTGTGACTTCACTGCATTTTTCTTCTGTTTCTGCATGTATTAAAATGTCATCCATCGAACATTCCACGTTTTGTATGTTTCCTAAAAGACCATTTGTAACGCTATCCCTTTATGAAGATAACGCTAACGAGAAAAAAAAAATAAGGTTTTTGGAAAATCGTGCGATTCCAGGATACGCCATAGTTTTGCCGCCAGCTCGAACGGAGAGGTATATTAACCGTGGGGGTTGTATCCTGGCACTTTTAAATCACACTATGGCATGAATCAAAACGGACACTCAAATCATCACCAACTCACCTCAAATTTCGTCACTCCATTTCTCTTTATTGCTTAGCCGCTCATTGTGTAAAAAAAAAATTGTACTTCAAAAAATTCAAATTTAATAAGATTTTACACATTTATTTACAATATTGATTTGATCAAGTTTGAAAACAAAAAATAAAAAAAATTACAAATTATTATTTAATTACAACAAAAAAATTAAGTTTACAATAATTTAGCAATTACAGCATCTTACTAGATTTAAAATTACGTCCTGTTATCGGAAAGTGACAGTTAATTGACAGTTAAGTGACAGTTAATATCATTCAATTTTTCCGTTTAATAAAAATGCTTTCCAACCGGAAATTTTATCAATAGAAACAAAAAAAATATAATGTTACCTGACAGTAATCGAAGACGAAAAAAGCGCTTCCAACGATCTCGACACGACAGGTTGCCTCCTAAAAAAGAAATATCTCAACTAAAAGAAAAAAAAAATGATATTATTCAGCTGTTAAGAAACAAAAAAAAAATAATTGATGTTAAAGTATACTGCTGTAAATGTACTAAATATCAATTGTAAACAAACTTGCAAAGTTAAGAAAATTAATATTATACGTAATTATAACATCTAATTGAAATTTCATCAGACCAAAAACAAAATCATAAGGACAAAATCAAAATAAAATTAAATGACACTTATCTAATTACGCTCATTCATGAAGACATCCGCTTGTTCTACAATATCGCCGAACACTCCGGAAAACCGCTAGTCAACCGTCAACCGCTATGCACTGTGAGCAAAATAATACCTCCTGCTTCTCGCAACGATACCAAGCCGAAGAAATAAAAACAGCTTGTTAATTCTATCCCATCCAATAATCTCGGCACATATGTCAATTATGACGGATACGTCAGATATGGCATTAGGAGCAGTAGTTCAGCAGCAGATTGACCAAATATGGCAACCATTAGGTTTTTTCGATACGGCTTACTCCGGTAGTTTACATTATTTACTGACCATCGTCCATTGATCTTCGCGTTTAAGCAGAATCCCAAAAAAGCGTCAGCTAGACAACGCAGACAATTGGACTATATAGGGCAGTTCACTACAGATATGCAACACGTTCACTACAGATATGCACACTTTTACGCGTGAACCAGGTAGAGCTGGCTGAAAGTATAGATTACGCAGCTATTGCCGATGCCCAAGCTTAGGACAAAGAATTTTTGGATTTATTAAAAGATGACAAGACAACGTTGAAGTTTGAGCAAGTACCATTACAATTTAATTCGGACAAGAACTTGTATTGCGATACGTCTACGGGTAAGTCGAGGCCATATAAGTTTTCGAATCCTTGCATAATATGTCCCATCCGGGAGTCAAGACGTCAATGCGACTGCTGACTAATAACATAGTATGGCGTTCTATGAATAAGGACGTGAGAGCTGTGGCTCAGTCTTACATCGCTTACCGCAACGGTCCAAAATAGGTAGGCGCACAAAATCACCTACGGGTACATTTAATTCCACGCGAAAACGTTTCGCGGAGGTGCATCTGGACCTCATAGGTCCACTGCCTATATCAGATAATAACCGCTACTGTGTAACATTGATTGACCGGTATACTCATTAGGCAGAAGCAATTCCCGTGCCAGACATTACAGTGACTACAGTTGCTTTTGCAGTCTTTTCAACTTGGATTGCACGCTTCGGCGTTCCAGCTTTCATTATCACGGATCAAGGTTCGCAGTTTGAATTGCACCTTTTCAATGATCTGTTGGCTCTTTTAGGATTTAAGCATAGGCGTACAACTGGATATAATTCGAAGTGCAACGGTATGATTGAATGTTGGCACCGGACCTCAAAACTGCTATTATGTGCCACGAAAGAGCAGATTGGTCGAAGATATTGCCTTCCATTCTTGTAGGAGTTAGAACGGCATATAGGGAAGAATTATAAGCGTCGTCAGCAGAGTTAGTCTATGGTGAGGGGATTTCGAATTCCTTCTTTTTCTCTTCTTCGTGACATGACAGATTATAAAGTGTGCCAGTCAAATAGGAGTGATCCTAGAAAGACATCTCTAGTTGGCCGGCTGCGAATCTTCTACGGAAGCGCATCCACGTTGATATCGGAAGTCCATCCTTTGATCTCTAGATCTGTCTACCTAGATGTGGTTAATCTGTGTGGATGATCTCTATATATTTCCGTATTTCTATCGGTGCAGCCCCTTCAATCAACCTTCATAATTGAGGTTCCTACCAGTAAAAATAGTGTCCGACAACGGTAAACCGTTTACGTCAGAAGAATTCCGTAAATTTTGTGAACTGAACACTATCAATTGCAAACCCAAACAAAATCAATTGCATCCTTTTCCACTTTAAACCTAAACAATCCGCCCCTCTGAGTACCCCCTTTAAATTCACATAAGATATATTACTGTTACGGTGACACCTAGGGGAGAATAGAATAAGTTATTAACAGCACAAATTTACTGTACTACAATGGAATTTTCCATGATAAAAACTGTTCGAAATGTTTCTAAACTATTCTTACCGAAATTTCGAAAAGTTTTGGTTTGAGCGAACCAATTCGAATTAGAACATAGTTTTTGGTAAGCGATAAGTGAAGATTAAAAAGGAAATTAAAATGTGATTTAAAAAGTGTTTCAGTGTGAAGTAAAAGTTGTGGAATTGTGTAAAAAGTATAACAAGTAATTTTTGTGAATTTTTCTTAATAAATTGTGTTGGAATAATTTTTTTTATAATCAATAAATAAAATCGTTTGTGATAAATTGAAGTGCGGTGTTTTCTTCACAATCCAGTGATACGAACCTTGATTAACAAAGCGAAAACGTATAATTACAAACAAAGCAACAAGTTGGAAATAACGAAAACCTGTCCCATTACTAATATGTTCTTGAAAAACTTTTAGGGCTTACTCCACTGCTTCTGCATGTCAAAATATTAGCTGGTTCGTGACCTGTTAGAAGGTCACAAACCAACTCAAACTTAACAGACTAGGTCATAGCAGCATTCTGGGCAAACTAAACTTGGTAGAAAAGTTGATCTAAATATCAGGCATAGTTATTGGTAAGAGCAATCAACTACTGGAGGAACTTCTGGACCAAAATATCTGAACAGGAATGGAAGATATCAAACCTACCCCGACATGCATTTATGTATGTATATAGTATACAAAGGTTTGAGCCGAAGTTCAAACTTCATATACACCTGGGTAGGTCAAACACACAAGGAAGTGGTTTGGCAGCACTATACGATGGGACAAACATAAAGCTCTTTAGCAATAATATTACATAAACGGGGTCGTTAAGATGGATCATCCTTCTAAGAAGATTCAAATTTCTCAAGGCATAAACAATTCGGTGGCCTAATGTCAACCCCAAAGACATAGTTCATCAAAGACTTAAGCCTTTACTTAACATGGTAATTCAACAGTGTTTCATAATAATATCTCTTAGCTAAATATTAGAGTTTCAAAAGCTGGTAAGTATTTCCTTCATAAAGCTTTCGATATTCCCATTCCTTTTCCAGATCTTTGGACATCTCAACATAATTTTCTCCGCACCGACAGTATTATAAACTTGCAACTTTTAGCGCCTTACAACAACAATTGTTTTTCAACCGACAGTTTCTATTTTTGGCATCAATGTAAAAGTGACAATTCCATTTCAAAAAGCCAGCAACTGTCGCCATAACTATCAAAATTGTTTGGAACAAAGGAACCCACTAATTTTCAGTTTTGACAAGTGGCCGACCCGAATTTATTTATTTTTATCACGATTAGGGTCTTTAAAGCGTAGCCAAAAAAAAGATCTAATTCTTAATTGTTTATTTTATATTTGTATAATAAAAATAGAAAATGGACATTAGTATTTTTATGACATGTTTTTTACGTAAGTAAACAAGAATTTTTTTTGTTGTGAGCAATTCTCACGTTGTTCAAAATTTGTGATCGTATGTTGATTTTTTTTTTTTTGTGTTTTAGTATTTTTACATATTTTTACAATACATGGATGGAATTATAACAATCGGTATGACAGGATGTTATCGAATAATGGGCGATCAGTACGAAAATTACGTCATGGTAAACGTGACACTTCTGACGCGAATTATATGTCACCATTTGCAGTTAGTGCCTTGGACGGTGGTTGTGACGGAGGCCAAAACCGTTTCCCAGGTGGAAGTGGATCTAGTAAACAGAAAGCGTCAAGTATTGCACAAAAAGCGGCTCAAGAGGCTAAAGCAGCTTCAGATGCACAACAGGTAGCTGGTCAGCAAGCCTCGCATCAAGTCAAGGCACAACTAGCGGAAAAGGCGTTACAAGCAGCAAAAGCGGCTGAGGCAGCTCTAGCTGGAAAGCAAGCAATTGTCGAGCAATTGGAAACCGAAGTTAAAGAAGCGGAATCAGTGGTTCAGGAAGAAAGTGCATCACTACAACAAGCTCAAGCTAATGTTAATGCAGCAATGCAAGCTGCACAACAAGCAACCACCCAATTAAAAACATTAACGGGTGCTGTTCAAACGGCACAAGCCAATGTTGGCAATTCAGAGACGGCGGCACAAGGTGCACAACAGGAATTGGCTGAAAAAACGCAGCTAATGGAGGCGGCAAAAAATCGAGTGGAACAATTATTGCGTCAGTTGAGTGCGGCCCGTTCAGATTATGCTAATACAAAACAGGCTGCGTATAAAGCATCGGCGGCTGCTCATGAGGCAAAAGTTAATGCAGCACGAAATAAGCGAATGTCTGCAATGCGACATCGTGGTCGATATAATAGGCGAAGAAATGCCAAACTATCGAACAATTTTGATCAATCCTAGTTTATTATCGATTGTCTTAGGTGTAATATTAATAACATTAAATGTAAGTGACTTTATTTTGTATCAAATATATTTGATAGTTATGTAAACTGCATTAGCATTTAAATCAATCGTCAGTATTATCCTCAATCCATTCCAAAAATGAACTTATCCTCGTATAAACTCCCGGCATATTGGTGCTACACTCAATACCAAACGATATAATGGCAAGGATTAATTCAACTGCTTCTTGGTTCCATTGACCAAAGCTGACAACAAAGTACGCGAATCACTTTGCGTAGAGTTGTTTGCACTAGGCATGAGGTACAATTTGTACCACTGCTTCAATTTTTTTATCACTCAAATTACCTAGTGGTTTCGGTTCGTCCCCAACCGATGGTTGTAACATTTCCCGTGGTATTTAAGGCCGTCTTTGAAGTGCCGGTCGAAATTATTTATATTCCATTTTCCTTGCACCGACCTTTGTCTTCCGGGAGATAAAAAAAACTACCAAAATCCCAACTACCGCGAGCTGACCCACATGACGAGTAGTGTAAATGAAACCAAGTTTCTTCAAAGTTTGTATTTTTCGTATAGATTTAACCAAAAAAATCAATAGGCCCATTTGGTGAATTTAACACTTTTGAAACTAAGTACAAAAAATGTAAACCATGGTTGTAAGTGACACACCAGCGAAATCATGATTAACCCGAAAAAATGTTTCGAAATTGGATGGAAGCATCGAGGAGTGTTGTGTATAAGCAAAATGCGTGACTATAGAGAGAAATATATGAATCAAAAACCTTTTTTTAACGTTGCAGCCGAATGAATACCTATAGGATGATTCCTGAAAGAAGAGTGAAAATTAAGAAGGAGGGATGTTTTGAAATGTCTTCATAAATCATTGATTGAATCATAAAGCACAAAAGAAAACTGACGTTTGCTAAATGGGCTGTAAAATACGACTGAACCCACAACCAAAGGCTAAGGTTGTGCCAAGGATTTCCTAACTTTTTGGGCTTAGAGGCAGGAAAGAGTGAACTATGAACTGTTCCATTCCTGCGAGAGTGATAAAGGGGATTAAGATGACTCGACTTTTAATGTTAGGGAAGGCCAAAAACAAGTACGCCATTTGAGCTTCTGGAGGAACTTATTCATCCCTATCTAGCGCACGATTTTATTGTGTCATAGTCCAACATAGCACCAACTGACGCTTTGTCATTCTGTGAACTACTTTCAAAATTGTTCAGTTTATCTAAATTTTGGATACGTTTGTTGTCAAGAAAGAATATGATGTGTAATGTAGTTGAGTATATAATTAAGAATTTATGATTTTAAGATTGTAAAAAATCTAAAAGTTCGGATAGAGTTGTAGTTGTAGGTTAAACAAATTAACTGGGCTCATTTTTGAAGAGGTGCGGTCTCTATTCAAATTCTTTTACAAGAAGTTCATCAAGTCGAGGTATAATCATTTTCAATGACCAATGAAATGCTAGTCGAACTTCCAGTGATCATTTACTGTTTTAGATCGATTGGCCCGACGATATTTATTCTAATCCATTGACAATCCTCATCAATTTTTGGTCAGTATCTATAAGAGCTCGTGCTACAGCACTTATTAAGTTTACAAGTTTACGATACCTTTGTGGAATTACGGATCTGTGATTCACACCAGCTTTAGAAATGTGTCAGTTTTGAATCTCTGACTTCGAATATGAAATTAACCGAAAAGGCTTTCTTTTCATCCGCAAATGCTTAATTTGTAAGTGATCGGTCGTAGCGTAAATCTTCCACTGATAAACTGGTGGCATTTTTAACCCGAAGGCGAATTACCGCTATAAAATATAACGAATAAAATTATAATTCGTCCCCATACAAATTTCGTCAGGCCGCTCTTTAATTCTTACAATGACTTCTCCGCATCATCGGTCTCCCTGAACTGTATACGTGATAAAACAAGTACCTAATAAAAGGTCTAACAATCAGTGGGTAATTTGAAGGGGTTATTGGTCGCCATTGTAATGGTATCGAAGTTTTATCGATTGTTACGGGTCCAGCAAAAGATCCGACTCGTTTCGCTGAAAGCGCTCCAACATGGCATTGGAACAAATACAGCTTACGCTTGGCCAATTCTTCAGTCAATATATAGGTATTAAACGAGTTCTTTCGATATGCCCACAATCTCTGCTTTCTTTCTAATCTTGATATTCGACGGCCGTCAAGTTTTGTCAGATAACTTAACTTCTGTATTTAGCTGCCCAACTTTTCACGGTGGCAAATGATGGAGCAGGAGCCTCATATTCAGCGTTTAAAATTTAATTACGACCATTTTTACAAAAGACTAACATCGAATAAAACGAGTGTGAAATAACCACTGAGTGTTTAAAATGGCTAAACTTTTCATAGGTATTAAAATGGTTTCGAGTAACGGTATCTTCAAGTTAAGCAGAACTACTTCGTCGAGAGAAAAATACCAATCGATATCACAGAAATTAAACTCAATAGGGTCAGTTTTCAGGAGTCAAACCTTACTCACACAACTAAGTGCTCCATACCAAACAATTGTGCAAACCGACCTAAATTGGGAAAGAATCTAATCAATGGGGTTATAAGTGGCCAATGAAAATTGACACACTTTATATTGGATGTAAGACACTTTTTTCCTGAAAAATTGTCTTGATGTCACTTGTTGGTATAACTTTCCAACTCCGCGGTCTCCAAAGGAGAGTAAGATGATTTTAAACAAACTAATTCTTGTACTGTTGAAATGAAATTCTTAATTTTAAATGAAACCACCAAATAATTATAAATTATATCCAATTATCCTCAAGATAAGAGAATTTTTTTATTTTATACTTAATAATATCACAAGCGTCCTTTTCTTCCACCTGCATTACCTCTTGAAGACATTCAATAATCATTTTTTTAATATTCGGTAACATTCGATTGCCATCACCGCAAATATACAGAATTGTATCCTCGTCCATAAATAATTTGACAAACTCAGTACGATTCTCTTCAATAATATCCTGAATATATTTGAACTTCGATTCAGGATCCCGGGAAAATGCTTGAAATAATTCCGTTAAATTCTTTTCGTTTTGGTACGATTTTAATTTATCGATGTACAAATTATTTCGTTCTGAATATCGATGCCCCGTTAATAACCATGTGATTGAATTCACGGGTTTATTTGTTGAGGCCAACAAAAGTTTGCGATGTTCTAGAAATCCGATGAATGGTGCAATACCAGTTCCAAAACTTAACATAATCACGTTTCGGTCGAGATGTTCGTTACGATAATGAAATTTTTTCAAATTTTCTCGAAAATAATATCGAATTTTGGTGTTATTATCATGATGTGTGATGATATTTTCGAGATATGATGTTGTAAGGGGTTCGGGAGAGTTTAGTTTTGAAAATACAATTGTAATTCGAGTTGGATCTTGTAAAGGGCTTGATGCGATGGAATATGGTCGCGGCATTAGACGGGTTAAATGCTCTAGTAGTAAAGTGACTGGTGGGTTACATGTGCTCAACTGTCTTAACAACGTTACGATGTTGGTTTTAGAATTAATAATGAATTGATCGTAATCCGATTTCCCTTCTGGCGACGATAAGACATTTAAAATTAATTTTTCGGCTTCGTTATCGGTGTAATGGGCCAACGAGCGAAGAAAAAGCTGAAATTATACATTAGGTAATTAAATTGTGAATTAACCAATCGAACAACATTCTATCATTTTACCTTTTTCGGTACAGCTCTAATATCGAGACATTCCTTTAACACTTTACGAATGGTATACACTTTTGGGATAAAATTCGGAATAGCAGCCTTTTTCTTTTCCGTATTCTTCAGGACATCGAGCTTAAAAGTTCGATCACAATCGGACCCAATTCCTAGTCGATCAATGATAAACTGTACATCAGCCTCACGATTTTCGGGTAGAATTCCGATCGTGTCTCCCGGAAAATATTCAAATCTATCATTTTCATTATGCGGCACATTTAACTTAAACTCATAAACTGTTTTAATACCGTCAACTTTGGCCAAAATGTGTGACTCGTGTAGTGATGATTCAAATATACGGCTCTGCTCAAATGGCAACTTGCAATCATATGTTAATTGTGGATTTTCCGCGACATAAGTTAACTTAATATATTCAAGTGGGACTTTTGGTAGTGTTAATTTAGTATTTTCATATTTTACTAAATTTATTCCACTGAATAAATCCATTGTGTGGAAAAACTTTTGACGTTTAAAAAAGAAATCATGAGTTTCACAACAAATCAAATAAATTATAATACATCCAAATATGCAAACTATAATACCTGTATGGGGACATCGCTATTCTCTTCCATTTCCAAAGTTTAAATGTTATGTATTAAATAGACTGGAAATAAACAAACGTCAAGCGTGTAAAATACTTTTTAGAAAAAGAGGAAGTCTGAAATCAATAAGGGCCGTATTTAGAATTTTGTTAATTAATTTGGAATGAAGTAGAGGTTGCTTAAAAAAACAATAAAAGTAGATTTTATAGTTGCCCTTCATCCATTCATTCATTCAGAGATTTTTTTAAGCGTATCATACTCCTAAAAATGACCGATTTGTTTTGTTTGGTTTTTATTTGTCATTTTTGAGCCATTTATGAGTATATTATGCTAATTCAAATTCCCATAGAGTTATATACTACTATAGAGCTGAAACAACGTTTTTCCCTATAGAAAATCTTCTTTGTCAAGCATGCACAGTTGGAGAGAGATGGTTATATATCTTTTATGTTTTATGGTCTTTCTTTAGGTAAACAAGTTATTCGTATTAACGATTGGAGCATCACGGATTCCAACTAGTGGGAAATGTTTAAACTGAGCTACCTGATAATTTGACGTTCCAAATTATTGTAAATAATTCCAATCTTGAACTGTAAACACAATTTTTACTTACCGGATTGCTAATAATTGTATATAATTCCAATTTTGGGCTATAAAAACAATTTTTAATTACCGCATTGCTAAATTTTCTTTCGTCGCATTTGTGATAAATGTCATTTTATAAGGTGCATCATTTTAACTTTTTTCCTCGAGAGGCGCTTTCTCTACTTTTACAATCGTCAATAGACGATTGTAAAATAGTAGAGAAAGCGCCTCTCGAAGGGAAAAAGTTAATGCTACTGATAAAATGACACTTTCCATAAACGCGACAAAAATCAATACGAATTTTGTGGGTGAAAAGCACATGAAACAAAATTGACGAAGTTTTTTGTTTGTATTGGTTACTTGATTGACATTTCTAAACGTCAAATTGAAATTTGGCGGCATCATTCTATTTAATTAAATTAAAATAATACGCTTTATGGCGATAAGCAAAAGTAGATGTCACTACCGCTGTGAATGTGGATTAAGCTCTCAAATTATTAAAAATTATACGCCGAAAAAGCTTGTGAATTAAACTTTTGATAAATAAAATTATAAGAAAACCATTAATTAATTTGGCCATAAAATGTTACACGCCTATTTCTTAGAAAAAAGTTTTGTTTTGACATTTAATCCACATTCACATTGCTAGTGTCACCATTTTAGTTACATAAATTAATAAAGCGTATTAACACAACAATTATTAAACACATTAAACTAAACACAAAATGAGAATAAAAATGATCGAGATACAAAAAATCGCTGCTTTATATTGAAAAATGTTCACAACTAAATTGACGTTTCTATTTTTGTTGGTGTTAGTAGCTACGGATGTGAAATTCATGAAAAAATCCACATCTCGTAAAATTGATGCACATTTCAAAAAAATTGACGAATTTTGGTGAAAAGAACACAGTTTTTGGATGTGCGTCAATTTTTTTTTGACGATTTTGGGTGAAAAGAATTCAACATAAGTAAAAATTGTGTTTACAGTTCAAAATTGGAATTCTTTACAATAATTTCGAATGTTAAATTATCAGCTAGCTCAGTTTAGAAATCTTGCACTAGGTGGAATCCGTGATGCTCCAATCATCGATTGGAGGATCGTGAGTACCACGTAGCGGAGAAATTTGGAACGAGCTATCCAAATTGACGTTTAAGATACATATTATGAAATGGCATTTCTGTTGATATTTTGTTCATGATTTCTTTAAAAAAATATAAATTTCTTTTAAAAATTTCTTTTAAAAAAATATTTCTTTTAAAAAAATATAAATATCTAAGATGCTGATAAACTTAATAAGCGCGAGATTTTTTGTTATTATGAAATGTCATTTAAGGATAGTTTGCTTAATTTTCAAATTTTCTGGTAGGTCGGCACTTTCCGAACATTAACAATCGTCAATTTACGATTGGAGCATCACGGATTTCACCTAGTGGGCAATTTGTAAGCTGAGCTAGCTGATAATTTGACGTTCGAAATTGTTGTAAACAATTTCAATTTTGAACTGTTAACACAATTTTTACTTACAAGATTGCTAATAATTGTATATAATTCCAATTTTGGATTATAAAATCAATTTTTAATTAACGGATTGCTAAATTTTGTCAGTAGCAACATTTTGACTTTTTTCCTCGAGAGGCGCTTTCTCTACTTAATCGACAATAGTCGTGTTCCAGTCAAATAAATTATAATACCTATAAAGGTCTTTGCTGTCAAAAAACGGCGATAGATAGATTAAATCTTAAGATGGCACTAGTAGTATTTTTTAAATTTTTTTTTTGTTGTATCGAAACAAAAATATAAACAAAAGCAAAAAATACGAATAAAACTTACAACGAGACATGAATTATAAAAAAAATTAATTTTATTTTTGATTTATTTACCAAAAATGAAAAATTGTTAAAGCTGACATCTTTAGAAGTTATCCCGAACTATGTTTTCACGTAGTAAATAATACTGCATTATCGATAAATCTGCCAATATCATTGACCGCAAGTTTACTATGGAAAAGTGTCATTATGTCCTTTATAGGGTATTATAATTTATTTGGTTCCAGTCGACCACTTCAAGTACTTATGAGTACTTAGGTTTGTGTCTTTGCTTAAATTTAACTACTCGTAACTGCTCTTGCCAGAATGCAAGAGCAGTTACGAGTAGTTAAATTTAAGCAAAGACACAAACCTAAGTACTCATAAGTACTTGAAATGGTCGACTGGAACACGACTATTATGAGATACAATTGTGGTTAGGTAAACAAATTATTCGTATTGACGATTAGAGCATCACGGATCCCCCCTAGTGGAAAATGTTTAAACTGAGCTACCTGATAATTTGACGTTCCAAATTATTGTAAATAATTCCAATCTTGAACTGTAAACACAATTTTTACTTACCGGATTGCTAATAATTGTAAATAATTCCAATTTTGGACTATAAAAATCAATTTTTAATTACCGCATTGATAAATTTTCTTTCGTCGCATTTGTGACAAATGTTATTTTATCAGGTCCATCATTTTAACATTTTTCCTCGAGAGGCGCTTTCTCTACTTTTACAATCGTCAATAGTATTATAATTTACTTGACTGAAATAAAAAGTACAGAAATCGTCGCGTTTTCTATATTAAATCGTGAATGTTATATGTACCACAGAATACCCTGAAGCGACATAACGCGGTTTTTATATGGAGAAAAATGGAATCATTTTTTTGACCTTGGTTTATAGAAGGTAAGATTCGTGATTTTCATTTATCCCGATTATCAAAAATCGCGTTGTGAAAACGAAATAATCCAGTTTTTTGTGAAAATTGTATAATGATAGTCGTCTGTCATTACACGATTTTCACCTAAATCGGATTATTTTGTTTCCACAACGCGATTTTTGACAAAAATGACAACTGAAAATCGCGACTAAAGGTAGATCCGCACGACGTGTTTTTACATGTACTTTCACAAATGTGTTAACATTTGTGACAATTTTTTATGACCACATGTTGTATTTTTGCTTTTGTGATTACATATGTGTCCGCACATATGTAATTTTCGCAAATGACTTTTATCCATTTTGGTATGTTTTTACATAGGATATAACCTCAAAAAATTTTACAAATGTAATCAAACATGGTTTCGACCGTAATTTTTCTTTTTTTTTTTGTTTTTAATTTTAGGTATTAATGAATCTAAAAAAATCAAAGTCGCCTCGCCATAGATTTATCTATCGTCATCCGTATTAATATTACAAAAAACAAATGTTTTTAATGAGCGTGTGGATGCGATTTTCAACTTTTCAAATGTTTTAAAATACACTTGTATTTTTTGACATAGTTTAGTTTGTTAAAACATAACTAATAACACATCGTGCGGATCGACCTTAACTCTGTGTCTGTCTTCGGTTAGGTTTGATGGGTAAAGTTGGAAAAAAAAACATTTTAGGTGTGGCGCCATCTTATAAATCTTTCATGAACAAGCTTGGTTTCATCCAAGAAACGAATCAATTATTACCGATTGCTTTATACAGTAATGGAATCATAAATAGGTTAAATTTTTTATTACATACAACGAAATTTTACAAAAACGCTTTAAACTTTAACAATCGCTTTTCCAAAATTCTTTCCTCGCAACATGTCAATGAATGCCGTTGGCATATTTACAAATCCTTCAGTAACCGTCTCATTATATTTTATTTTACCTTCGTTAATCCATTGTTTGACGGCTTCAATACCGGTAAACCATCGATCAGCCCATTTCCTTACAATAAAACCTTGCATTGTCAATTGTTTGCCTACGAACATCGGTTGGACATGTGGCATTTTGGGCCAGTCCACACGATCTGAATTATATGAGGAAATCGATCCGCATACCGAAATTCGTCCGTACAAATTCATTTGGCTAATGACGGTCGAACTAATTTCACCACCCGTATTGTCGAAATAACAATCAACACCATTAGGGGCAGCTGATTTGAGTGCTTTATACAGATTTCCATCTTTATAGTTGATGGCATGATCGAATCCCAACTTGTCCACTATCCAGTCGCATTTGTCCTTTGATCCGGCAAATCCAATCACTTTACATCCCTTTAGCTTAGCGATTTGTCCGACTAGGGTACCTACTGCGCCCGCAGCTCCAGATACCACAACAGTTTCACCTTCTTTGGGTTGACAAATTTCCAAAAATCCAAAATATGCGGTATTACCGGGCATGCCTAAATATCCCACACCCAAAGATCTGGGTAGATCACCAAAAGTTGGTAGCAAATAGCATTCACTGGGATTAGCTGGGTTTGGTTTGTGAACGGTATGGGAACGCCATCCAAATTGGCCGAATACGTAGCTCCCCTTTGGGAATTTATCATTTCTCGTCTCGATAATCCTGTAAAGCGTAAAGACATTATATACATACGATGTAATCAGACTGTTACATAACACAGACGTCTATTTACAATAAAAAAAATTGATTTATTTACTTTGCAACTTGACCCCCAATCATTGTAGTTCCAACTGGATAACTCGCCATATATGGCCGCATATATGGATCGACACTCAAATATACAGCTTCCGTGAGAATTTCTAAAAATTTTAAACAACACAAAAATTAATTCTCACAAAATGAAACAATGGTACTCACTAAATTACCGCCATCCTTTAATTCTGGTAATTCTTCTTCAACCAATTCAAAATCGGTTAATTTTGGTTCACCGACAAACGGTTTGGCGTACACGAAACGTTTTGCTTTCATCGTGGAGCAAAATTAAAGTACAACTAAAATTGTTGACCGAATAATTATGAATATCTAGTAGTAAATGAAACATGAAGATAAAAAAATGTCAAATCATTGTCGTTCTAATCGCAAACGTCGTCCAAGGTGATGATAACCTTATATTTGAAAATACGATGATATAATTTTTAATATAAACAATCAAATGCTAGCACCAAAATACTGCTTGCGTACAACAAATGTATATAAGCCGATTGATTATGGATTTTCACTATTGACGTGAAAGATAAATTTCAGATAATCAGTTTACGATAAATTGTGTTCGACACCTGTCGTTGGACGAAAAACTTTCTTTATCTAAAAGGATGTACCTGAGGCTTACGTTTAGTATTAGATTTTACCAGGGCAGATTGTTCGAGCAACAGGCACTCTAACAGACATCTCAATCAATAATTCCAAAAATATCTGCACGATTTAGGGACTAAAATAGTTCCTTTCGCTTTTCTCGCTCAAAGCAAGAGTTGTATCAAAATGTTTATTTCATCTTTCATTTCATTTTCATACATCCGCCTCTAGGAAAACATAAATTCCACCAAAATGACGTGAAATTCATTCAAACGAACTGAAAAATCAAAGGTTACCAACTAAAACTGACATAAACATAATCCAATGATGATGTACCTACTTAGACCGGTGACAGTCCATTGTGATTCAACAGAATATATCCCCGTTACTCTTGCTGGAACCATTTTGAGCATATTACTGTCTTCGAGATCCGATAGGTTGTCCATCTTGAACTTATAAAAGTATTTGTGCCATCTGAGTGCCAATGCTGAACATGAGCAAAGGAAGTGAACCAACGTTCCTTCCTTCTTCTCGTTCAAACAGCTTCTACAAATGTCATTTACCACCAAACCCAGCCTTCTTGCATGTTCTCCAAAAACTTAGGGATTTTAATGTTCTAGTGCGCACTAAGTCTAGCTTTGGCCAAACTTGTCTTGCTACACTACAGGTGGGGGTGTTAGTCTACATTTCCTTTGCTGAGGCTAGCGCCTGTTTCCTAAGCACTAGTTTTTGTGCTGTGATAGGCCTCTCCAAACTTGCTCTTTCCAGTTGCAGTTGGAAAGTCGTACCTGGCCTAGCAAGTTCATCCACCCTGCAGTTCCCCGTAACGTCCGAGTGACCAGGGACCCAGATTAACTGAATGTTGTAGTGATCACCCATTTTATTAAGAGATGAGTGACACCTACGCCATCTGTGACGCCAAAGAGACTGATTCTAGTGATCTAATTGCTGCTTGATTGTCCACATAGATTGCGATATCATCTGAAGATACCACATTATGCTTCTGTTAAGACCTCTGCAATCGCTGTCACCTCAACTTGATACACGCTGCAGTAATCAGGGACACGAATAGAAATGTTCACATTTAGTTTATCCCAAAATACTCCAGCTCCTACTTTTCCGTCTAGCTTGGAGCCGTCCATGAAGACTTTTGTATTTCTAACTTAGAGATAGTTTCAGCAGATGTTGTTGACTTGACTGTCCATAGAACATTTCGCCATTTTTCTAGGGGCCAAATGGCGTGTACCTTAGCTTAGAAAAATTGACTAATAAAATCTGTCACAAACAAACCATACTCACCAATTTCACTCTCTGGTAATAGCCCCCACTAGCGGTAAACTCTTAATAAAGTGAAACAAAAATAGATTCAAGCTGAGTTGGAATCTAATAATTAAAAGATTGTCCATGCTAAACTAAATTGTTCTACATTATCTTGGAAAATCGAAAACTTTGGTTTGTATACGACATGGACTGAAAAGTTTCCTGTATTGATAAAACGTAACTTTTTTGGCAATTTTTTTATCTTCAATATAATCTCCCTTTCATTCAATACACTTCAACCAACGATTTTCCAACATTTCATTGCCTATCTAGTCTTGTTAAGTGATTTATCAAACACTTCAAAATATGCTTTTGTTTCAGGTAATACTTTATCATTCGATGCAAATCTCTTTCCCTGCAGTTATTTTTTAATTTTGGAAATAGAAAATAGTGGCCATGTGCCAAATCTAGAGAATACGGTAGATGGGGGAGGGGGGAGGGAGGAAGGGTGCAATTCGAAATGTAATTGATGCAGTTTTGCCAATTGTGGACTTGTGAAGCTAAATTAGACAAATTAGACAAATAAATATTCGTTTTGAAAACGTCTTAAACCATTTGCCCCTTCTAGCTTTGTTTCGCCTACCATCGTAATTTCTCGTAAGTCGAAACCAATCAACAGTATGCGGTATACCACCAAAATCAACAAAGCCCAATTGTTAATCGAAACAGAAATAGCTTTATTACATTTTACTTTATTACATTTTGTTACATTTTACTTTAAACTTTAACAATCGCTTTTCCAAAATTTTTTCCACGCAACATCTCAATGAAGGCCGTCGGCATATTTTCAAATCCTTCAGTAACCGTCTCATCGTATTTTATTTTGCTTTCGTTAATCCATTGTTTGACAGCTTCAATACCGGTAAACCATCGATCAGCCCATTTCCATACAATAAAACCTTGCATCGTTAATTGTTGGAATACGAAAGTCGGTTGAACATGTGGCATTTTCGGCCAATCCGCCGGATCTGCATTATATGAGGAAATCGATCCACATACCGAAATGCGTCCGTACAAATTCATTTGGCTAATGACGGTCGAACTAATTTCACCACCCGTATTGTCGAAATAACAATCAACACCATTGGGAGCGGCATCCTTGAGTGATTTCTGCAGATTTCCATCTTTATAGTTGATGGCATGATCGAATCCCAATTTTTCAACAATCCAGTCGCATTTATCTTTTGATCCGGCAAATCCAATCACCTTACATCCATTCAGTTTAGCGATTTGTCCGACCAGGGTACCAACTGCACCTGCAGCACCGGACACCACAACAGTTTCACCTTCTTTGGGTTTACAAATTTCCAAAAATCCAAAATATGCTGTATTTCCAGGCATGCCTAAATACCCGAGACCCAAAGATCTGGGTAAATCACCAAAGTTCGGTAGTAAATAGCATTCCTTAGGATCGGCTGGATTTGGTTTGTGGACGGTATGGGAACGCCAACCAAATTGGCCGAATACGTAGCTACCCTTTGGGAATTTATCATTTTTCGTTTCGATAATTCTGTGAACAATAATTATATGATTAAACATTTGTTATCAGTTCATAACCAAAATTTGTTAATCACGAAACCGGATTTAATTATAACATTGAAATTTTGTTGATAACAAAATAGCCAGACTGTTACATAAAAAACGGCGATAATGAAAAAGTAAAAAAGAAATTAAGTGTATTTATGTACTTTGCAACTTGACCCCCAATCATTGTACTTCCAATTGGATAACTGGCCATATATGGTCGCATATAAGGATCGACACTCAAATATTCAGCTTCCGTGAGAATTTCTAAAAATTTAAAAAAAACACAAAAATTAATTCTCCCAAAATGAAATAATGGTTCTCACTAAATTACCGCCATCCTTTAATGCTGGTAAATCCTCTTCAACCAATTCAAAATCGGTTAATTTTGGTTCACCGACAAACTTTTTGGCGTATACAAAATGTTTTGCTTTCATCGTGGAGCTCGACTAAAGTGTAAATAAAATTTTTAGGTGGAACAGAAGATAACAAAAATTTCATAAAATAGCTTAGTCACCTACTAGTCACAAATGAAGTCCATTTCTAGATAACAGTAAATAAGAAAGTGTGATTATATAATTTGTAACATTGTATAAGTAAATGATAAGACCGAATTACCAAGTGCTTACTGTTACTTTAAATAAGCTGATTATGGAATTTTAAAAGGTATTAGGGTCAGTTTCGTTAGAATAATATATTTTCAATTTACGGAAGTTGGTACAATTATAACATATAATTTTGAAAGAAGCTTTGATTTTCAGCCAATAATTGCTATAAACATACCTATTTATAGCAGATTATATAACAGGGATCTTACTCAAAGCAGGATACTTTTAAACAAACGACTGATTGCTCCAGATCAAGATTTACTGAAAAAATATAACTCCCGTTTAATAATTGGTTAGTGATAAATCCCGAAACAATCCATCCCACCAACTCAACTCTATCTATCTTACTACTAAACTGTCAACTTCAGCTCCAAATTAATCCGCGACTGACCGCTCACTTAATCCTAACCTTAGTTCAACATAACCCCTACTCAATCCCAACTCGACTCCCAACACAATCCTCAACTCTCAACCAAATCCTAAACTCAACCCCAATAAACCCAACTCAACCTTTATTTCAACCCTCAACTTAAAGCTCAACTCAATCTATAAATCAACACTGTTCAAAAACTACATCCATACATAAACTCAATTTATTCTATCCTTAAACTAAGCCCTTGACTCAATATCCAACTCGGTCCCTTACTCAATCCTCAACTTAAATCTAATCCAGCCCTAACTCAACTCAATCCTAATGTAACCAAAACTTGACCTCTAACTTTTAACCAACTCCAACTTTTAACTAAACGTTCAACTCAACTCCCAAATCAATACGGTCCGACAAACTATATGCGTACATGAATTCAAATCAAATCAAGCTAACTCTAACTCAAACATCAATCAACTTCATTTCATTCATCAAGCCGCACTCAACGCCCAATACAATCCTCAAACCGGAATATATAACAAATTTGTCAACATGAATCGAAAACCACGTATTAATAACCGGATGTAGGTTTCGGTCAATACGTGTGGCAGGTTCCGAATTCTCTTAACGTACAGGTTCTAAATGATTTTAACGGCTTGAGCATAGAAACAGATTGGCGAAAAACAAATTCCTATTCGGACAAGCCGGTCTCGAATTACCGTGAGTATACAGACATGAAGACTAGGGTTTCTCAAAACGGGATCCCGGGATCCCGTTTTTGTCTCAATAGCTTGACCGGGAAATCCTGGGATTTCTCGGTTTTCGATTTTTTTTTCTTATACTATTTTAACTCTATAATGACATAGGAATAATATATTACAGTATAACCTTGCTTTAAGAGACTAATTGGGGATTCGCCTGTTACTTATTTCCGATTGTCCTTAGATACGAATTTAGAAAATTTGAATATTTGGTATACAAGTTGTAAGGGCCTACGTTTATTTATGGGTTTGCTATAAGAGCACCTGATTTTAAATGAATAGCCGTTACCAGAATTCAGATGCTAGGCTATGACTGCAGTGATAAATGGATGTGGTTTTTGTCACCAAAGCTAGTGCTGCTTGAACTGTACATATTATAATGTTGAGTCTTAAGGTTATGTACAACAGAACAAAAACAAAACGGAACCTATTGTAATAAGAAATAAAAGTTTGAGGAACAGAACAAATAGTACACCATACCGTATAACTGTTGGCTTCTCATTTAGATTTCACAAATTCGATATCTCACCACTATGTAAATGTAACCTAGACGATTACCGTAACATTCGCCTTTGGATAACATTATTGTTCCCACCCCGTGCTTTAAAAAAATCATTGCACACTTTTACAGAACTAGACAGATACCATTTAGAATAGCATACCATTTTAAATAAAAGAATTGATTTATGTTAGCCACTAACACTGATTATAATTATTCCCTTCAAACAAGATGAAACGTTTACGAACCGTAAACGAAGAATACTGTTCATATAACACTTCGTAAACGAACCGCTTTTACGGTGTAAAAACGAATCGTTTATGGTGTTCACATCACATGATAATTAGAATTTTTAGCGAAATATTAGTAGTTCGTGAACAGTTCTCTTTGAGTGTTACATTGGTGTTTTTTAAAAAATAATGGCGGCAGAAGTAAACATTGTTAACTCGGTTTCAACCTCATTTTACCTCAATTGCAGTTTTAACTCTGCAGAATGAAAAAGATAACTCGAAGTTGATCCAAAGTTAACTACAAGTTGACTCGACTCCGAGTATAAACATAGTAACTTTCAACAAAACATTAATGAACCGTTTTTAGAGAAATACGAATGAACCGCTTTTAGCGAAACATTAATTATATTGTATATGCTGCGAGTCAAGTCGAGTTTAATCCTAGTTTAACTCTCACTATATACGGAGTCGAGTTAAACTCGACTCGACCTAACAATTTGCCGAGTCGAGTTAAACTCTACTCTAAAAATGCACTATATACGCAGAGTAGAGTAGAGTTAAGAAAACAACAACAAAATTAATGCAAAATTCGTACACACCATTTTATTTATTTATTTCAGATTATGTTATTGAAGAATGAAAGCGATATACAAAAAATATACATATTTAAATATATGTACATAATAAACAATTTTCTTTTTAATTTTTTCAATCAAATTCGATGTTTTATTTTAAATATCTTGTTTATTAAGATTTTAATTAATTAATTTGCATAAATATTTTTTTTTTTCAGGATTTGAAAATAACAATTTTTTCGCCAAAATATCACTGGAAAATTAAAACAACACATAATATGGTGATAAACAAAAAGAATAATCAATCTGATAATCATCTAATGATTTTTTGTTAATTTTTTTTTCGATTATTTTAACTCGGTTTTAATCCTATTTGAACTCTGCATATTTTTAACTCTGCAGTATATACACCAAGAGTTGGTTAGAAAATAACTCGACTCTGTATATAGTGAGAGTTAAACTAGGATTAAACTCGACTCGACTCGCAGCATATACAATATAAATGACGCGCTTTTAGTGAAACACGAAGAAACCGCATTTAGGGAAACATTCATGGACCGCTATTAGTGAAACATTAATTGACCGCATTTAAATACTTATGTATTGCGAGTCATAAAATAAAGATTTATCGGACAAATAAAATCTCAAAATTTATTTTAATTTTTTATATACATGGCCACAAGCCATTTCTCGTGATAAATTATTGATATTCACCTGTGGTATATCAACAGGTGTACAATTTAAAAAATTGGAGGGACCGGATTGCAGATCGAAGCTAAATTCTTCTGGTTCTTCAATAATAGCATTCACTACATTGGATAAGTCCATCACCTCATTATTCGTGTAGGCCTCAAATCGATCGTTCGTTTGATTTTTGGCACAGATTTTCTTCAATTCCCTATTTATTTCGTAGTACCGTCGTTTCGCCATAATGTAGATACTAAGGCCCGATTGTATGAACGAGAATAAATGATTAATCCTCTGATTTAGCGTAGTTTGCATTGTATGAACGATGCTAAATCAGAAAATTAATGAATGATTTTTTTTCCAACCGTTTTATCCTCTCTTTTTGATGACTGAATCAGAGACTAAAAAAATTTGTTTTTGTTTTTTGACATTTCAAATGTAGTGTATCATACAAACGAGACATTGTTATACAAGAACGTAATTATTAAAAATGGACTCAACAAGGAAGAAAATGTCAAATTCGGAAATTGAAATTTTATTTTTCTCTAAATAAACAAAAGAAATGTTTAATAAACATCAACAAAGTCATAGAAAAAGTATTGCCAGTCATACAAAAAACTGCTATAAAACTGTAATAAAAGAGAGGCTAAAGCTGAATTCACCAAATTTGTCCATTGAGCTCGTCAAGAAAATGACAACTTGGCGGAGTTAAAAACCGAGTTAAAAATTTGTTATCTCGCTGGACACAAAATTGCAGGCATACCAACATTGTTTTTTCTTTTGCCATTCTTATTTTAGATTTTGCTAATTCTGAAATTTCTAAATAAAAAGCGAGATAACATATTTTTAACTCGGTTTTTAACTCCGTCAAGTTGTCATTTTCTTGACGAGCTCAATGGACAAATCTGGTGAATTCAGCTTAAATTGTTATTTAGCAACGTTCATACAATCGACGAAAAGTAAAATCCTCGAGTAGAGATTAATCATTACTCTCGGATTTTTTTTTATTTAACGGTGTTCATATAATCGGCCCTAAATTATTTTATACGTAATAAAATTTAATACATATAAATTCGCTAGATTTAGCGTTTACGCTTATCTAAATTAAAAACTTGATATCTCCTGAATTAAAATTGGTTAAATCAGATTATAATGTCTGTCGCAATTTCCAACATTTATTGGCGCGAAACACTCTTATGGATATTTTAAGATACCTAATATACTTACTTTATAAAATTCTATAATTATGTATTCGTATATGTATTTATTTTGGAAATATTAATATTTATGTACACTATTTAATTAAAATTTTTATTAATTCAAAAAATTAAATTTAAAAGTAAAAGAATTACATATAAACTTAAATTTTCTAACTATTAAAACCACAATATGGCGTCAGTTTTTATCCTAAACTACACATCTAATGTTTTTTTTTGTATGAATAAGAGCCTACTCCATTGAAAAATATGACTCGTTTATAGTTCGTTTATGTTAAGTATTTTGCGAATTCGCAAAATTGTTTAGAGGGATTTATTGTATGAGAAACAAAGTTCGGCGTTTTACGAAGACACTGTATAATTTTGAAATATAGCTGTTATTCATGAAGATGAAGTTTAGACACGAGCCGATAGAATACGATATGTACTTTGTCCACGACCAACAAATAACGTTGTATTTTATAATCAAATCCTTTAAATAATTCTAAAATAATTTTCGTCGACATTTTGACGTCTTAATTTAATCATAAAGAAAATGGCAAGAGACTACTAGATAAAATTTCAATAATGAAATTTAAATGAATAATTTACTTGGTAGTAGTGAATAATGAAAGAAGAGACTACTAGATAAACTAGCAGTGAATAATGAATATCATTATAATTGATGAGGCAAACGTATAATAAGTATAGGATAGTCGTGGTTCGTGGACAAACACGATAATTGTTTTAAATACGATTTGAGTATGTATATTAAAATATTGACCCAAATATATATGTCTTATCCGTTCAAATGTATAAAGTGTAACGCCCTCCGTATTTATGTAAAACAAAACGGTGAGATGTTGTAACCATCACGTTTTTCGCTTCGATGCATTTTCGATGGAGTAACGGTATTTTAGAACTAAAATTAAAAAATTTTATATTTTTAACAAAAGAGTACTGTTATTCTATCGAAAATGCATCGAAGCGAAAAACGTGATGGTTACAACATCTCACCCCAGATTATTTTGGAGCGCATCCGTTGGCGTGTTATGAACGCACCTTGTCCGCTATAAAAAAGAAAAGAAAAAGAAAGTAAAAAACGAGACAGTAGGTAATACTGTTTTCCAGTTACACAAAAATAAAAAACCGGGGCGAAACCGGGGCAAAACCGGGTTAGTTTTTTGACGTTTCAACTGGAACAGCAAAAAATGCGGTTTCCGTAATTTTTTGTTTTTTGCATGTGTATACAAATTATTTTAACAATTCTACGTTAATTTTGCAATGAAAGATTTTTTTCGTGTTAATTTAGTTAATTATATTTAGTTTTTATTTAAATGACGTTTAAAATGTAATTGGGTTAGTAATCGCCCCGAAAAATTTTACCGGGCGACGAATGACAGCTGCTATCGCCCCGGTTTCGCCCGGTTTTTTTTTTTTGTGTAACTGGAAAACAGTATTAGAGACGTGGGTTTGAACCAAAAACATTGACAAGAAAAAACGGAAACACATAAAAAAAAACACTATTATAATTGAAATAAAGAAACGATTGATACTAAATATATATTACGTAGCTGCGGGGTTTTATTAGTATTTGAACGGAAAATTAATCTTCCTCGAGGGAAATCGATGTGGTAACCCACCTTAACACCACATTTTAGTGTAAATAACCTCAATTATTAAGAGAGGAAGTTACAAAAGGAGTAATATTTAACTATTATATAGCACAAATATTAAATAAATAATAATAATAATAAAGGAAAATGTAAGAAATTTAAGCCTGAATTCCATAGTGAATAATTGACTGAGCTGACTTCAAGTTGGAAAAAGACAAAAAAAAAATCCATCAGAGTAACAAAGCCAAAGTGTTTTGTTATTGTTTTTATTATAGCAAAATTCGATGGACAAATTTTGACAGCAAACAAAAACATAACCAAAAATTATTAAACAAATTTAGGTATTAGTGTTAATTTGATTAATTTTACGTTTCAAAATAATCTAAAAAATTAATTATTATTAATACTCATATCAGAATTATTTTTTTCGAAGATTATCCGTCATAAAATACAAAATTAAAAAACACTTTTCCATAAAATACCACACTAATGTTTATTAGTGTTTTGACAGCAAACAACAACATAACCTAGAATTAATTAACAAATTAAGTAGTATGTGTTAATTCAATTATTTCAAGTCTCAAAATTATCTAATAAATTAATTATTATTAATACTCATATCAGAATTGTTTTTTTCGAAGACTTTCCGTCATAAAACAACAAATTTAAAAAAAAAAATCGCCATGCTATTAAAATTATTAGTGTGTGCGAGAAATATTTTTCATCGTACACAATAGTTATGCAGATGTGTTAGGTGAAATGATCTCGATTTGATACTTTTCAACCATAATTATGGCGATCCACTAATACAGACACACATTTTTTGTAGATAAAATTTTGACTGACTTCGCTTTGTGTTTCATTCACACAAATCCGATTATATATTTTTACCTCACTTTATTTTGACTGACAAACTATTATTCACTATGGAATTCAGGCATCAGTAATAAACATGGGTGTGAAGTTAATAACGAAAAAATGGAATAGGGCCGAAAGGCCGAACGCTGAAAGGCCGAATGTCGAGAGGCCGTATGTGTCGAACGACCGAGAGGCCGAATATCGAAAAGCCGATTGTGTCGAAAGGCCGAATGTTGAAAGGCCGGTTGTGCCGAAATTGATTTTAATATTTCATATTTTTATGAATGAAAATTTACAAAATTTTTATTTTTTTGAAAACCAAAATGTATATTTTTATCAAAATTTTTGTATAAAAGTGGTTAATAGTAAATCGCTTTAATCATTAAAATCTTCTTACGTTTTTTTTGTCATATAATTAAAAATTATTTAATTATAATAAAAAAAGAAAAATAAACAAATTTTTTTTGAGTTGGCTACCTTATCTAGAAAAAAAATAATACAGAAATTGAAAACCCCCAAAAAAAAATCCAAAAAAAAAAATCCAGAAACCAAAAAATTCAGAAAAACAAAAATCCAGAAAACTAAAATCCAGAAACGTAATTATCAAAGTGTGGACCAAATTAAAATTAAAATTTATAAAATGTCTCGAATTTTACTTTTTCCGTAAAGTTCTTAACATTTATGATAATGGAAATTGCTTCGTCAACCTTGCAGACACAAATCAAAGAAATCGTATTGCTCATATCCCTTCTAATGATAGTTCTGATTTCGAATTAAACACCGGACTTTATGGGGGCACACACAATGTACAATATTTAAAATTATATGTAGCCGATTTTTATTATTAACTAAGTTTACAAGAATGTGAATTAAAATCCACCACTTCAATTTGAACTTTTTAATTTAAATTAATTAGGAGGAAGCCCGGTATTGTTAAATAAATTCGCTTGATTTATTTTGTCGTTAAATTAATTTTTATATCAATGACGATGATGTAACGCAAACACAAGAGAAATTGGGAATGTGTATATTTTTAGTATGTCAAAATCAATTTTCATTTTCAGATCTAAATAACTTAGACTTAAATTTTTCGCTCAGCAATGAGTTAATGAGTTAGTTTGCGATGACGACAATAGATGGTGATAATTTCGGTGTTGTATTAAATTTATCCAAGATATTAATTTAATACAAAATAGCGAACTGTACTCAAATATGTATAGGGAAATATATTTATGGAGTTGAGCACAGAAACAAACCCTAGAATATTAGTAAGTTAAAATATTTTGCAGGTGTCACTATAAAAAAAAGAGCTGTTCAATTACAATTATATTTGAAAGTTGAAATGCGTTATATTGCAAATAATTGTGGCGATAAACGAGTTAAAATTAGCGATTTAAATGAGTGAATCGCTACAGTTCTAATCGCTCAGTTGGTAAGGCATCGATGAATGTATTGGAGAGAATTGCGGATTTAATGCTTCGTAAATGTTTCGTCAACCTTGCAGACACAGATCAAAGGAATGGTATCGCTCATATAGCTTCTACTTATAAATGTACCACAAATGAGTGCCGGCTTTTTGAGCGATTCGGCTTTTCAACATTCGGCCTTTCGGCACATTCGATCTTTCGACCCATTTGGCTTTTCGACATTCGGCCTTTCGACAGTCGGCCTTTCAACATCGAACGGAAAAAATAACACGTATACGTATACAGTTCCAATTGGAGTTATTTTTATTCGTAAGTGTGAGTGTGTACTCTGTTAAAAACCATGGTTTTATGAGATAGACATATACAAGTGCAAGAGATGATGAAAAATCTGCTTGTTTCTTGAAATTTTCTTGGGTTTCCTTGAGAGCTTTCGTAAAGGCGTCATGACTCGTTATCCAAATTTTTTACTAAGCTGAAGATGATGAAAGTAGCCCATATCTCGATGTTGCTGCCTGTATTCTTTATCGCGTATAGACACTCGGTTGTTGTTTGTTGATTCCGTGTTGCTATTAGGTTGATTCAATAAATCGTTGAGCAGATTAGATACGAGTAATCTTCGGTTGTTGAAACGATTTTCAAAATCTCCCCTCCCTTCTTCAGTTGGCCCTCTACGTGAATATTTAGATAGTTCATTTTGTGTTGTTGTAAGCTGATTGTAGTCATGTACCAATCGTTTGAAACTATCTGAGAAACCTATCCACTACATGTAGTCCCCCTGAAAATGTGGGATATCTACCTTGTTCTTCTTCTAGTTATTACTATTGTATGTCTTCGTTTGCGTTGCTTATATTGTCCACGAAGTATTTTGAATTACCTTCCTGTCACTCGGAAGTGTCCATGCATATGCATGAAGGTCCATGATTTGTGTCCTCTCCATGTTGTTTAATTTGAGTTTCAAAGCTGGATCGATTGTTACTTTCCAGTATGTCTTCAAACAATCTGATTTCCCGATATAATCCACTAACTCGGATGTCTTGTTGTTTTACTTTGATGCCTTAGGTAATTGACTGTGCTTAAATTCACTTGTTGATGCCTCCGTGTCGTTATTATTGACCTCTACAGATGGGGTGATGCTGAGCCCTTTTAAATTGTTTGTTGCACCTGCTATTGGAAGTGGTGTGGATGGCAGCCGAGGATCGTTTAGGCGTTGTCGCATATCATCAACAGATTTTGTGAAATTTTATACCACCTTTTGCCTATCCTTGTAGTGGTAATCTGTTGACATCAGTGGTGGTTGAAATTCCCTTATTAAATTGTCGTCATCAATGTACTCATTGTAGCTTCTTCAAAGCCGCTATTTTTTTCCAGATATGTTTTTGTTTTCCGTATTGCTCCATATATTACTTGTAGTTTGAGAGTAGCTATGTTACTTTTTGTTTCCGCAATAGCTGTTCCATGTCAATAGTTGTAGTTGACTAAGTTGTGGCTAGTTGGTGGAACAACGAATTTCTGTTTCGCGGTGCAGTTGCTTGGTTACCCGTCGGTTTCTACTTGGCGTATTTGATAAATATCCCGCCGGTTTTTTGCTTATTGGCTTCAAATGACCAATGAAAAATAGGTTTTAGATATCACTGCGCATTGTATAATAATTAAAACTATTGATAATTTAATGAACAGCTTTATTTCATCAAGTTATTTACTAAAACTATATATAATTACAATAATACTAATTAATAATTAAGTAAAAATATTTTGTTTAATTAAACTATAAACTAATCCTATTTAACTTAATTAACCCTAAGTTGGTTTACTATTTCGATTTACCGAATTTTTCAACGCTTCAATATCCAAACCATCCCTGCCATTCGTTTTGTATTTGGAGAACAGCGTTAACGCTTTAATTAGTTGGTAGCTCTTCGAAACTGGTATATTAGAATGGTAAAGTGTTTTGCTCGTTTTACAGTCGACGTAGAACCACCAGTTACATTTTAGGATCGTTTGATCGAACAACGTTTCTTTTGGGCATAAAAATGATTTCATTATTAGGCCATCGTTGATTGCGCACACATGGAATACCTTTGATAAAAAAACATAACAAAATTACTACATCCTTAAGTTACGCCAATAACCATGTATATAACTTACCGCGCAATCGAGATCTTCATCTGCGTATAAACCGGGAAAATGTTTTTGAACACCACATTGAAATGAGGTTTTTGGTAAATCAATTTTAGATGCAAAGTGGTCATCAAAATTATCCAAGTATCCAATTGGATAGTATTCTTTGGGGGCATTCATTACCTAAATGGGAACGGACAAAATGATTTTAAAACAAATTGGAAATTGGAAATCAGATATTATTACTTTTCTGCCTTCATATTGGTAGATCTTTGGTATATAGGAGGCGGTCGTCGTTGTTGGTATTTTTGCTTCATTACCCTTCAATCTTTGAAAGGCTTCCATATGTTGCTTTACCATTAACTGTTGCTGCCGCATGTTAATTGCTGCTTGCATCATGCCCACACTAACATTAGCTAAGATCGCCAATTCTTCAACTGTGTGGCCCATTAAGCTTAAAGCGGGAATTTTAGTGCTTGTAGGTTTTAACAATCGTAGATCTGATTGTAAATCTTTCACGGTAGGTTTTTGATCATTGATCAAAATTCCTTCGTAAGTTACTCCTGAAATCGATGCAGGCATTGCTTGGAATGGTCCAATTGGATGTAGTTTTGAATTAATGATCATCGTATTACTGTCACGTGATGTTACAATTCGTGGCTGTGTCATTGTGTTTAAGCCTAGATTAATTGGCTGCATTTTTTGGTTTACCGGATATATTTTAAATGGTGCATTCATTTTAGGGACTTCATTGTGATTTCGTTTGAAAGAATTTTTGGCCGCATCAAATATTTGGTCAATTGGTGCTTTTTTTATTCCGCCAGATGATTTAGGTTTGAATGTTGCTTCGATCATTCCCATTTTAGATGGGGTATTCATTTGGATCAATGCTTTTGGTTTTATCGTTAGATCTCTTGAACGACTTTGCCGCATCTGCCCGGACTATAAAATTTAAAAGAGGCAATCAATTAGAGAACAACTTTTAAATCAAATTTAATTTAGTGGTTGCTTCTCTCACATTATCAGCGCTGGTATCGGATCGTACATTTACTGAGCGCCGGTTATATCCTCCGAGTTCTTCAAGTAATTTACGAAATGCAAAATCATCACCTAAACTAAAACCTGTAAAATAAAATAAAAATTAATGAAAATTTTATTAAAACGCTGATCAAATACTAAAGGGCAGATTAATATAAATTCAAGGTGATCAGAACTTTGGTCCTGAAATTTAATTCAACTCCCAAATCAATTCCTAACTGAACCTCTTAACTCAATCTTCAACTCAACTTACAAATCAACCTTTGACTCAATCGTAATGCAATCCCCAACTTAATTACCAAATAAAACGGGAATTCAACCCTCAGCTCAGTCAGCAATTCAACCTTAACTTTCAATCAACCCTTAACATAACACAAAACTCAATGCAACTCACGAAACAACCCCAAATAACTCCCAAAACCGAAACCCCCACTCAACCCCAAAGCAAGCTAACTTAAACTCAATTAAACTTCAAATCATCTTAGATCGAACTAAACCTCCATCTTCTGCTCAACTCTCCTTCAACGGCCGACTCAATCCCGAAATCAATTCGTTTCGAAAGGTAAACTCCTTTAAAAACTCTACTAAAATATACTCAGTATAATCTCCCACTAAACCCTCAACTCTACTCCAAATTAGTCCCCAAACAAACCCCCTTAAACAAATCTAACTCAACTTCAACTCTGTATGGTCGTCCTATTCAACCCTATTTCGATTTCAACTCAACCCTGAATCCAAACCTAAACTCAATAATAACTCAATCCTAACTCAACCTTCAATTTAACCATCGATTCAATCCTCAATTAAACGCGATCGCTCAACCCCAACTCAACACCAAGCACGAAAACCAATTTCCGAAAAACTAGAAGCGCACAACAACTCAATTCAGAAAAATTCAATCTAACTTCCAACTAAAACTTCAACTCAATCCCAACTGAACTTCAATCTCAAGCCTCAACACAACACCAATAAATTCCCAACTTAACCGCTGACTTCTCTTCAACTTAACCCCAACTCAATCCAACTCAACCTTTACTCAGACCTAATCCAACCAAGTTCTTAAATACCCCAAACTCACGCCCAACTCAACTCCCAATTCAATATGGTCCTTAGAACTACACGCGTACTTAAACTCAACTCAATTCAACACAAAACTAAATCTAACCCTAACTCAACCCCAACTCAGCTCCAGCTCAACCTGGACTCAACTTGACCACAAGAATTAGAATTAGAATTAGTGTTGTAGGGCCATGTGGGCGTTTAGCCACCTCGCATTGCGACCTAAAAGATCTTTTGTGCGCCAAGCCCTGCTTAATTATCCGTCCAGTCAATATGTATTCATAGGCTCTTAATGAACCTGATAATACTGCCGGATAGTACGTGATACATACGATCTGGGCTCATTGCTCTCCCTCCTAGATGTTTACTATATCATTTACTTCTGCTAGAAAAGCGGTAGCCATTTATCCTTCGGCATATGCTGTTCCACCTTAAATTAGGGTTTTTTGTCAAGGTTTTCTCCTTTTGCACCGTACTTTAGCCTGTCCCAACAGGCCACATTCTGCCTAATGGTTCCAGTTACTAGTGGTTGCCGCAAGGAGGTAGTACGTATACTTGCGCCTACTGGAAGGTAGATTAATCTACCAACTGCTGGTAGATTAATCTACCAACTTTAGTCCCCCCCCCCCTCCAATAGACGCTAAAACCACCAATATTACTGCGTGGTTTTGGGTCAATCGTATAGCAGGTACCCCATCCTCGTGACGTACAATTTCTAAAAGGTTTTCTGTTCTCCGCCTTGGCCATAGAATCAGATTAAGGGGAAATAATTCCAAATCAGGCTCGCCGTTCTCGAGGATTAACGAAGCCATAAATTTAAAGCCATCACTATTCGGTACTACTGCCGGCCTTGTATAGAGTGAAAGAAGAATACGGAGGTAACACCTACCATCGAAAAGAAATTATTGGAGGATATTATCCATATACATACCATGCCTCTCTTACTCTCCACGGTATTAAAATTGATGTGGGGAATTTCAATAATAAAATGGCTAGAACAACAGCATGTCCAAACAGTTGCATCAAATCAGCAACAGCGGTAGCTAATGTGATTCCTTCTAATGGCCAATGACTGGTACCAACTAATATCAAGATACTATAATATACTATCAAAACCATTATCAGCCTTTTCGATTCAGGCTTCCTGAACCGAAGTGAAATTCTTAGCAAATAGCAAAAAAATGTAGTAGTGTGATTAAAGTAAATAGTATACATTTAGGCGGATTTTTGTATCATTGAACAATCGATGGAAGTGACCAAATTTGTTCAATAAAAATCAAAAATCCCAAATTCAAATGATTTTTCTCGAATGTCCGAGGTACGCACTAGATGTAGTCTCTGGACTGTAAGGCTATGTCCAGAGGCTACAACTAGGTAGTACATTTAAAAGAAATTTAGGAATATACAACAATTCATTATTAAGTTGATTAAAATTCAATTTTATAAAATATACAAATCTTTGATTTTAGAATTGTTCATAAAAGAAAATCGACGGATTCACAATTGATGTATCTGCTGCTCTTACAATCTATTTTTTGTGGTCATGATGGATTTCCCAGAATCCATTTCATCGTTGAATGTAGCTTCGATAGTGTTTGATCAATATTTACGCATTTTAATTTGTACTTCTGCTCAGGACTGTGTTCATAAACTCTACATTGTAACAATATTGTTAACAATGACAGTTCTAAAGCGTTCATAAACCTCGGTTGTAACCACAGCAACGTGCTTTGTATTGTTCATAAACCTAAACCAAAATTTCCCCTTATTGTTACAAACATCATTTACAACTCTACTCAATACTGCCTTTCCAGCTGTCATTAAAAGAAACAATTATGGATTCTGATCGTATTAATCAATTTACGGATGAAAATAATTTATTCGATACAAATGAATACGTGAAATGAATATTGGTTCTTGTTAATTAAATAATTATTTTTTTTATTACATGTATTTATGATAACGAAGAAACAAAATTTTGCTAAACAAAGTTTGTTTTGGTAGCAAATTTGACGTTTGTAACAATATCGTTGTTAACTGCTATGTCATTTGTACAATGACAGTTGTAACAATTTGTTACAATGTAGAGATCGTGAACGCAGTCCAGACAAGATCAACTTACTTTGTGTCATTTTGATTTGTTTCTATAGATAGTAAATATATCTTGTAGCTGCACGTGACGTAAATTGTTTTGGTAAAATCTTCCAAATTATTCTCATTAAAGTTTTGCAGATCTAATGGTAAGTAAAATAAATACTTCCCTTCTGCTGCACTGCAGTCAAATTTTATGCGAGATGCGAGAAACAGATGTGCATAATGCGAGAAACAGATGTGCAGAATTCTACATGCATCAAAATTAGAAAACAATGAAAGACATGTATTC
Organism: Tipula helvola; assembly: GCA_963556165.1. Classification (NCBI taxonomy): domain Eukaryota; kingdom Metazoa; phylum Arthropoda; class Insecta; order Diptera; family Tipulidae; genus Tipula; species Tipula helvola. Next base: position 282,519,402 of record OY744481.1, on the reverse strand, counting down.
TGCAAGCCATGCAGAATTCTGCAAGTTGTCTCTATTTCTAATTTTACTGCAAGTCAGAAGGCTACATTACGTAAAAGAAAACAAATCTAGTACAATTTTTATACTTTTTATTTTTTCTATAAATTTTTTTAATTTATTGACAGAAAATAAGCTTTTTGTGACAAATGCCATAATGGAGGAAAAAATTAATTAATTTAATAAAATTAAATGTGTAACATAATAATGTCAAAAAGTATAGAACTGCATGCAGCCCATGTGTTTTGAGTGCATATCTGCGTACATCACTGCAGGTATAAATCATGCACATCTGTTTCCCACATCAACCTGGAAACAGATGTGCAGAATTTCTGCATGCAGTGATGCAAGCGGGGCATTTGCATTTAAATCTCACATAAAAAAATTTAAAATATAATTTTTGAATCATAATTTAATTAATTTTTGAATTTTAAAATATTTAAAATATAATTTTTAATCATATTTCTGGTTCTTTTAAATCTGGGCGTGAGCAGATTTGTGTTTTGCATTTTTTTTAATAATCTTTTGTGCTATTTTTAATTTTTCTGTCATGAACGTTACCTAAAAATACGTTTTACGTTATTTTTAAAATTATTAATTTGAAAATACAAAAGATTAGTATAACATTTGGAAGTAGATGTATCACCAATGTGAATAAACGTCGATAAATTAAATTTATATTTTTGAATTTCACAATTTATCTAAAATAAGTAAAGTAATGTTCATGACAAAAAAACTAGTTTTTTTTTAAAATAAAAGTCCAAAATAATTTAAAAAAATATATTTTCATAAATTTCTGTATTGTGATCAAATACTTAACTTATACCCGTTAAAAATTATCTGTAAAATGCTAAGGGGACAAAAAAAATGTTTGGGGACAAAAACGTGTGAGATTTAAATGCAAATGCCCCAAGCAGATCTGCGTTCAAAACACTTCTGCTGCATGCAGTTCAATATTTTTGACATTTTTTTGATACATATTTAATTTTAGTGTAGGTACAATTTTTTTATATGAGTGATGCCTTATTTTGTCAGAAATTAATTAATTTTTTCCTCCATTATGGCATTTGTCACAAAAAGCTTATTTTCTGTCAATAAATTAAAAAGATTGATAGAAAAAAATAGAAAGTATACAAATTGTACTAGATTTGTTTTCTTTTACGTAATGTAGCCTTCTGACTTGCAGTAAAATTAGAAATAGAACAACTTGCAGAATTCTGCATGGCTTGCAGAATACATGTCTTTCGCTGTTTTCTAAATTTGATGCATGTAGAATTCTGCATATCTGTTTCCAGCTTAGGCCCTGCATTGTATGTAATCTAATACGTATTTATTTATTTATGCACATTCAGGCGTATAATTTGTATTATTACTACATATAAATACGTATACGTAGACGACATTTTTTATTTTTTTTTGCTATGCTTTTCACAGGCATCTTCCTTATCATAAAAGCCTGCATGATAATTCCTGTAGCTGTTTAACCGTGAATCCGCTTACTCGAAAACTGTCGACAGTACTTTTTCGGAGCAGGGCTGACATGTTGTACCATCACTTTCGATTCGTTTTCGATAGTATTTTGTCTCTTCAAACAAGAACAAAATTGTAGTCCATTTCCTTTTTTAATTACGATTTTTCTAATGTGATCTCAGCCTATTGTATACTTTCCCTTTTCTTCACATCGATAAAATATCGCAAACAAAAATTTTTATGATAAAGATTACAAATAGAATGTTGTTTTATAAAATGTATAATTGAAAAAGCGAAATGAATATAATTATATTCTTGTTACAAGAGACAAAACGCTATCGAAAACAAATGGAAAGTGATGGTACAATATGTCACCCCACGTTACCCATTTTTTAAAGAACCACTCAAATAACTTCCAGGGAAAGGCCTAAATAAAAAAAATGGCAATACAAAAGTTGCACAATTTTTAGGGGGAAATCAAATGATGACCTTGAAGTCAAATTTCAAAGTCATTTCAAGGTCAACTCATTTTTTAAACATGGAAACATCGATTTTTGACTCTGGATTCTTAAAGACGTTGCTGTGTGGCTGAACGTAGAATTTCACGCGCTTTCAGAATCTAGTGTCAAAAATAGGGGTTTCCATTTAAAAGAAAACGACTTGACGGGAGGATAAACAGAAATGATCTTGCAGTAAAGATTTATGGTCAAAAAGATTAAGGTGAAAAAAAGATTTGAGAATAGACAGGGTGACCCATATTAAACGAACCACTAAAATAACTTCCAGGGGAAGTCCTAAATCAAAAAAAGTGTAGATACAAAAGTTGCACAATTTTTAGGGGGAAATCAAATGATGACCTTGAAGTCAAATTTCAAAGTCATTTCAAGGTCAACTCTTTTTTTTTAAAACTGGAAAACCTATTTTGGACACTGGGCTTTGAAAGCACTTGCAACTCTACGTTCAGCCACACAGCAACATCTTTCAGAATCCAGAGTCAAAAATAGGTATTCCCATTAAAAAGGAACCGATTTGATCTTAAAATGACCTTGAAATTTGACTTCAAGATCATCATTTGATTTCCCCCTTACAAATTGTGCAACTTTTGTATTTTCATTTTTTTTATTTAGGCCTTCCCCTGGAAGTTTTTTAGCGGTTCTTTTTATATGGGTACCCTGTTCTCAAATCTTTTTTTTCCTTAATGTTTGTGACCATAAATATTTACTCCAAGATAATTTCTGTTTCTCTTCCCTCATCTTTTTCTCTAGTATATTTAATCAAAGCTCCTAGATATACAAGCCATCAGCATCGACACTTTAAATTAAGAAGATTAATTTAAGGGGGATACATTTTACGATTTCCCATAAGACCCCATGTAAAATTGAAGATTTTTGATTCAAATTTTATGAATGAAAAATACTCGTAACAGAATATATTTTTAGATTTATATTGAAATTAAACCTTTGAGTATAACATATTTTAAAACTAATAATTTAAATTTAGTAATTTGATTAATATGATTAAAATAAAATTGTACAAATTTACTTTTCCTTTGTATGTATATGTAAAAAAGTAATATATGTAAATACAGTATAAAATTAACTTTGCCTGTATATGTGTAAACGGCCGTTTTACATAAAAAAAAAACACTCTATGTATGAGTAATCGACTTTCAAAAAAAAAATTCCCATACAAAAAGTAAAAATTTATATGAAAATATCTCGTTTTTTTTCGTTTTTCTCGTCTCGCATTTAATAACTTTTTAAATAAGGCATAAAATGATTTTCCGAGGATGCCACACTAAACTATGATATTTAATTATTATATTGGACAAAAAAAAATTTAATTTTTATCAAGATTTGGACTATTTACAATCAATTTTGTTTACCTAGTTTTTTAAATTTGGAATCGTAAAACAACGAGACAGCTACAAAAAAAAAATAAAAATAAAACAAAACAAAAAACTATGAAACAATTTTTTTTCTTTATTTTCATCAGTCTGCTACGGCAAACGATAGTGATAGGACGGAGTTATATATATGTATTTACATTCGAGGAGGGGAAATGTAAATATGTAAAAGAAACAGCGAGTACGTTTTGTTTCTAGTACTTTGCTGTTTGTACGATTACAATATGAGAAATGCGTATTTTTATTTTAGATTGTTTGTATATAATGGGCCCGATTCTGGGACGATAAAATTCATGTTATGTTTATTTATTTCCCCGCTTCCTATTTGAATTTGTATTCAAAAAACAAAAATAACTTAGCATAACATAAAATTTTAAATCCCAGAATACGGCCTAATATATATGTCCATACAAATTTTTTGTTGTATCGTATTCGTATGCGATCGATTATAGAAATTTGGCATTGGTATTTTTTCAGATTATGTATATAAAAGAAAACAAAATTTTTTATTGTTCGATTTTAATTTTTGGACTGAAAAATATACAACACCGTTACTATATACAAAAGCACATTCATAATATTGCATTTAGATAAATAAAAAAAATTAATTTTCATAAAACATAAACCGTTTTTCATAATTTTATTTTGTATGCGCACAAATTCACGGTTTTGTATATTTTTCAGTCCCAAAATTAAAATACCTACGCTACAACAATAACAAATTTTTTCTCTTATCTTTTTTTACTTTGCTCTGTCTATATGTATGTAACTATGTACATAAAAAACACATCAGCTGTAAAAAAAATGATATCGCATCGGAGCAAAGTACTAAAATCATTACGTAATTTTTTATTTAAAATACTTCCCCTCCTCGAATGTAAATATATATAACTCCGTCCTATCACTATCGTTTGCCAATGCCGTCTTGAATATACAGGCCTATGACTACAAACAGTGACGACACACTAAGTCTCCGCCGCTACGTGGCAGTGTAGTAAAGTAAAGATTTTTTTTTTGTTTTGTGTATTGTTTTGTTTCATCTTTCATATTAAAAATTCATTTTTCGTCCCCTTCTTTAATCTCTTCTCTGCGGAAGGAAACAAAAAAATTTTTTTTTTATTTGGAGAACGAAATTCAAACTACTAAAATATCTCTTTCTCTCCTCGTATAAATAACAAAGGGAAGAGAAGGGATAGGGAATGAAACAGCGACAGCGAATCAGCGATCGATTTATTTCTATTTATAAACAAGAAATAACTAAACAATGGAGAGAAGTGAAAAATAAACAAAAAATCGAAATGATAAATTTTAAATTTGTTCGCTGAGTTTTTTTTTTTTGATTTAGTGCATTATATTACGTCAAAGGGAGATGTCACGCGTTTATTTTACGCTTTGATTTGTTTTCAAATCGAGTACATAAATTAATTTTTATTTGATTTAATTTATTTTCAATAATATTTCTAATATTTTATTATTAAAATACACAATACACTACATTTATCTAAAAAATTTAAATTTACATGAATAAATAAAATTCACATGGTATTTCTCATTGATCAGAAAGCGCATGTCTTCCTTCTTTGAAGCATTATGCTGCACTAAAAGAACTAAATCCACAGTACACATAATAAAGGTAATATACTCCGATGTTCCATTTTCGTTCTTTCTTGCGCATCCATATAAAAAAAAAAATTTAATATGGCGGACATTGTGACCAAACAATAACAAATCGTGTTTGTTAGTTTTGCGTAATAATTTTGAGTGTTGCGTAAATATAATTAAAATTGTGTGAAAAATTATACTGACTTTAATTCAAAATAATTAACAATGTATCATTGTTTAAGTAGTTCATAAACATTTCAGTCACAATCTCCGCCATTGTTGTTGTTAAAATTTTATGACATCCTGCGCAATATATTACCTTATATATGTGTACTGTGAACTAAATCAATAATGTTTTTTTACAAAACAAAAACAAAAAAATATCTTTTCTTTATTATACTGCCGCGTAGCGGGGAGACTTAATGTGTTTCAATTTGTAAAAATTGCTTGTAGTCATAGGCTTGTATATCTAGTAGGCATTGCGTTTGCCGTAGCAGACTGATGAAAATAAAGAAAAAAAACTGTTTCATAGTTTTTTGTTTTGTTTTATTTTTATTTTTTTTGTAGCTGTCTCGTTGTTTTACGATTCCAAATTTAAAAAACTAGGTAAACAAAATTGATTGTAAATAGTCCAAATCTTGATAAAAATTAAATTTTTTTTTGGCCAATATAATAATTAAATATCATAGTTTAGTGTGGCATCCTCGGAAAATCATTTTATGCCTTATTTAAAAAGTTATTAAATGCGAGACGAGAAAAACGAAAAAAAACGAGATATTTTCATATAAATTTTTACTTTTTGTATGGGAACATTTTTTTTGAAAGCCGATTACTCATATTTGAAATATTTGAAATAATAACAAAATTTTATTTACAACCAGAATTTTACCAAAGAAAAAATCGCAAATATTGAAGATATAATGACAAATGGTACATTTGATTCTTTTGTTGCTTGGCCAGTACTAGCTCTAGTGCTAATGCTAATATCAGTACCAGTATCAATATCCACAGTACCACATTCTAGTGTAGGATCATTTTTAGTGTCGTCGGATGATCGTTCGTTCTTCAACGCCCTATCATCATATTGAAATCCACAACAAATTTTCTCTAGATCATGTACAGTATTGCATGCTTTATTCTTCTTCAACGTGACCACCGAAATTAAGAGACATCCAATTCCAGTAATCAGAAACATGTTATGCGATCGTTCCTTAATGTAGTACCGCCCAATCCAACCACCGCCAGGTACAGGCAAATCATTCATCGTTGGTATACGACTATGATAAATGCAGTTTGTTTGGTCAGCCAATGATATACTTGGTTGTTCGCATTTGCCAGTAGCCATCCATCTATTATTTAATAAATATTTACACCTTTGCCATACTTTAGACATTCGCACTTTTTTTTATTTTATTGAATTTTTTTTACAAAAAATTTTTAGTGCGGGGTTGGTCGCGTTAACCATAAAACTGGTTTCATACTTTAACAACATTTCTCTAATTCGGCCTGTAAAACGTTGTGGTATTGAAATTAATAAAAACGAAATCAATGACGTAAGATATTATGAAGTTAGCTACACAAGGTTTATTTCTTTTTCGAAAATTCGAATTTCGAATTTTGAAAATATTTTTAACAGTGCAATAATTCTGTTAAATATTTATAATATTTTTTAGCGTATTTCTTATGAAATATATTCGCTTGATCGTTAAAGTTGCAAAAACATTATTTTGGATTGTTTTGCTGAAATTTCAATTTAAATATTTTAATTTTTTTTTTATTACCGCCATCTGATTTCAAACACGGAAACTACACGTCCATTTTGTTTTTTTAAATATGTATATTTAATTAGTCGAGTTTATAAGTAGGTGGCACTAATGGCTTATTATTTAAAAAAAAAAATGAACGAATAGTATGGCGTCATTCATGACATAAAGCTGTGTTTGTAAACAAAGGGTTTTTAGTAAAACATTAATTAAATATCTATAAACAAAATTTTATTAATTGATTTTCAAATCATATAATTATCAATTATTCTTCTTGATAACGAATAAATCAAAATTCATTTTAGTAAGATTTTTCATTTAAGAAAAACGAAATTAAAAACATCACTTTTCATATGATTTGTATGAAAAATCCAATTTTTTTTGTCTGTCTATCCCGCTTATTTTAAGCTCGAATTTTAACCTGACGGCTTGTATATCTAGGAAAGCTTTGGTTTAATCGACTGCAGAATTAATCAGAAATTGACAGGGAGAAGAAAGACAGAAATTGTCTAGTAGTTTTATTTTGAAGTTCAGGAGGTTTGAATGTAAAGTTCCAGCCAGCTAAATGCTTTGAGAAAATGATGTATTGCTACTGTTGCTTATATTGCTCCTGTTTCTGGCATTTTATTGTACATCTAGCGTATCCTACCTACAATTCACCAAATTATCTTTCAACACTCAAAAAAAAAAAAAATAGATTTGTAAAAATGAAGTAAATGTGCGCTTATTTAACTTATTTGAACTGGCATATCTCCCAAAATGACAAAATGACTGCATGCAATTCGCAAGAAATGCATTTAATTTTTTTCCTGTTTTGTAATTACAGAATGTTGTAAAAACACAATATATCAGAGCGTTTTACACATGGGATTATCGAGAAATGATAGTCCTACAAGTATGTATGTGTTTAAAAAAAAGCATTTCACACATTTTCCAACAAAAACAATCACCTCAAATATTAATAAAATTATCTAAATTATAATCTTGTATAGTTTACCAAATGATAAGTGACTTTTTACACCGCCTAAATTTCTGACACGAAATAATCCCGATTTTTTGACAGCACAGTCTAACCGAAAATCATCAAAGGACTCGAAAACGCATGATGTTTGCGTAAGTGGCACCAATCCTAGAATTGAAAACAATTAGGTAAATTAATTTATAAAAATGTTTATAAGCGATATCCATCACTTCATTACCTCAAAATACCCATAAACTCCATAACTCATTAACCCCAACATCCTATAACCCCAGTAATCCAAAACATCATAACCCTATAAACCGAAAACCCCATAACCCTACAATACTTAAATGCGACAAAAAAATACTTTGAGGTGGGCAGTTAAAATTCCGCGAATCTACATCTCTATAAGTCCATCACCTTTCAACTTGTAACCCTATAACCGCATAACCCTATAACCTTAAATGCAACAGTAAATGTACTTGGCCGCAAGACTTGAGTTCTGAGTCCAGTTTCGCCATGTGTCGGCATCCAGAGCACCTCCACGCACTGACGGTGGGCAAGGAATTGTTCCGCGATTCGGCAAAGTCTCTGGATTGTGGCGCTCATGCCGTCATGGCCGTCACACGGAAAAGTACGATGCACGGAATCGGAACCCCAGTATCGGCGGCTGGTCAGGGTGAAAGAGCGGGCCCTCTGGCGTGATCCTCAAATGATCACAGCTCTACATCGGCGGGTAACTTGGCCTTTAAAGAGTATTATGTTACAAGAAAGAAATTATGCAATAATTGCGAAAACTCTTTCTGAGTTGTTTGTGGAGAATATGTTGCGTTTGGGATAGCCATATGTTGGCAGACTTCTGTTGATCTTTGAAGAGAGACACGTCAAACCAACACAAAAGAAAAGCACTACGAAGGTCATTTATAAATAAACGAACGCGTTATCAGTCTGAAACTGAAAACACATGAAATGGCTACTTACAAAGTTGTAAAGCTCTTTGAGGATCGTGAGAGGCGAGGGGATTCACATAAATCAAGCACCCCAAAGGAAACAGAAGCCTGCTACCTCCACGTCGTTGTTCCTAGGTATCGCTAAATGTATTACAATGCAGGAAATCTTAACCTTATTGAGTATTCGAATTATAGTTTTGGGGACCCAAAGTTTATGAGAAATAAGATTAATTATCTGGTCCAAACTTTCTGCAAACTGACGAGTTTGGCATTAAACCCCTAAAAACTAGGAAAGACCCGTTATCATGTGAGACCAACATGAACATTTGGCTTAACTTAAATTCATCGGAATGGAGCTAAGTTATATCGTCGGGCGAAAGTAATGTTGAGGTCAGTTCTAATTAAGTTGGGAAACTATAAAAAACGTAGTATTTGGCAATCCACATAATATGCCATAAAAATCACCGTTACCTTTATTTAGGAAATTTCTAACCAATTTGTTTAGATTTCGGGACATCTGGGACTAAGTACGTGCGACGAAGAACTGGCGAAGCACATAATTCGGTATGGTTAGCTACTACTTTCAAGCAGGGTGGCAGCAGCATTATGATTTGAGAGTGAAGGTCGTCTGGAGCAACCGGAATTCCTTTTATATGATCTGGGCAAATGAACTAAGCCACACATATCACCATGTTGGAACAGAGCGCGGCGCGAGCTAGTAATCTAACAGCAATATGAATGCCTCATTTCATACGGCACGAAGTTGTCAAGAGTGGTTTCGGTAAAATAAAATAAATGTGTTGGAAAGGGCGGGCCAGAGCTCCGACCTAAACTCAATTGAATATTTATGGGATATTTTGAAGAGGAAGATAGCACAAGAATACGTACACCGATTGCCTTTTCTAAGGCAGAAATACTATTTAGAAGGATGGCAAGTCTTAAATCCATCGATCTCTAAGCGACTTTTTGCTGAGATATCTGACTTTGAATGAAAAAGAATCCTTTTGTCTTTGATAGTGTTTCGAGGTTTTGAGTTTAGTTGAAAAATCAGAATGGTTTCATTACACAGGGCCACAAAATGAAATTGAGGTGGAGCATTTCTGAGCTCAGTTGATCGATAAGTTTTTGGAATCGCTGATCACGTCTAAATCAATTTCAAATGAAGGGCAAACACCTTAATTCGAATGATATAATTTTTTTGATCCCGGATTCTGAGAGAACAGGAAATTATACGTCGTGATACGCTTTGACCTTTTAGTCAAAGTTACCTCTGGAGGTCATTTGGAAGTCATCTGTAGGTCAAATCCTTCTTTTGAATCTCTCAGCTGATATTTCGGCTAGGACTGGGTCTCGAACCAGCTGATCTTTAAGTTTTTAGTCTGTCCATATGACTCCATCACGTCTAGATCAAGGTCAAATGAAGGTCAAACACCTTAATTCGAATGATATATTTTTTTGACCTCGAATTCCGAGAGAACGTGAAATTTTACGTCCACATACGCTTTGACCTTTTAGTCAAAGTTACCTCTGAAGGTCATTTGGAGGTCATCTTTAGGTCAAATCCTTCTTTTGAAACTCTCAGCTGATATCTAAGAGGCGAGATATCGTATATGCATACCTATTACCTCCATGAAAGTTCATGAGAACTAATATTTAATTTCAAGCTTGAGTTCAAGGCTAAGATTCATTACTTACATAATATGCTATAAGACGGGACATAGTGAACCCCCATTTTCTTGTGCCAGGGCACCTCCACGTGGTGACAGCGGGCAATGGGTCACCGGCGAGGTCCCTGGGTGAAGGCATTCAAGCCGCCATGGCAGGCACACAGAAATGTGTAACGATGCAGGAATTCAACAACAACTCCATGTCATCAGCGATTAAACAACTTTTGCGTTGTTTGTGGGAAATATGTCATCACGAATCGGGGAAGGCGATTTACTGATGTTTGAATTCAAAAAATTACAAAAAATGCACATTACAAAAAATGCTTCAATATAGATGCTAGTGAACTCTCTATGAATCGCAGGAAACCTTCAGAAGATCATGACACTGATTGCTATTTATGCTTGACCAAGACATCTGGGTACGATAAAAAGAATAATTCTACATTATTTTATATGCATCTGTTCAATCTGTAACTCATGCTCTTTTAATCAGCATTATACGGGATGAAAGTGAACATTAGATGTCTACTGGCGACGTATCTTTTGAAGCAGAAACTAATTATACAGATACAAGAATGTCATTTGAAGAATTCGAAGATCAGCGAAACGACAAGTTGAATGAATCGCAAGAATCAGAAGATGGTCAACACGGAAATTTCCATGGTTTTAATCAAGATGAGGCTTGGTTCGAGGCGCAGGTTCCAAACATATCTCTTTTACACTAAAAGAAAAGAATTGTTTAGCTCCAGGTACTCGAGTGAATTTTTATCGACTCAGGCAAGAGTTAACTTGTTGCTTGAACATTGTTCAAGAGAGTCTTACTCCTAGTCATAAAGTCACCCTTCCACCTTTACACATCAAACTCGGCTTTTTTAAACAGCTTATCAAAACAATGAGGGTATCGGAGAGCTATGCTTTCATGTATATAATCGAGAAATTTCAAAATATTTCTGAAGCAAAATTCAATGAAAGTGTTTTCGATGGCCCTCAAATAAGGTAACTGATGAAAGATGACGAATTTGAATTGAGAATGACAACTAATGAGAGAGCAGCATGGAGTAGTTCTAAAATAAAGAGATACGAAATCAATCTTTCGATTTCTTCAATGATTAAACAAAAATAGAATTTCTTACCAAAGTGAACAAGAAATTTGCAAACTAATTGCATTTGAGCAGTCTGTGAGTGTTACATCAGTAAACTGAGAGTATAGTTAAGTGAGAATTGGTGAGGAGTTCCTAATTTTGTTTACAATTTTTTCAGAGTTTGATAAAATTAAAAACAGGAACAGTCGCTTGTTGACGCCTGTCAAGAAAAGTGAATAAATTGATATTCAGAACTTAAAACTTTAATTATTTAGCTTCTAATATGGATGAATCGACAGACCCAGCATCAACAAAACGTTGAATTAGTCAGAGACCGCCAATAAATCTGGCGAGAATGTCAAAGCCAGGAGGCGAGCAAACGATACATCCGAGCAGTCTCAGGAAAGACGAGAAGGAGATGCTAATCGACATGCTTTAAGCCAACGCTTAGCCCCAAAGCGTTTAATTCAAGCAATTCGTGACAAAACAATCAATTTCGGAGAAATTCCAGCCGCTCAATAAAACTGCGGCTATCCATTGAAAAAATTTCATTGCTAAGTGACCAACTGATGGAAAATTCACAAATTGTTTCCCCAAAGAAAAAAATCAAGCTTTCAAAGCTTTTAGACGAAAACGACGTGGAAAAGTCGTATCCAGGTTTCAGGCAAAGATTGTTATCCGTGCAGCGTCGTTTGCATCCATGGGTGCTAAAATCATTGATTATCCCTGCAAGAGGTTCATATATCGTCAAAGTGCATCGTCGTCAAACCTATCACCTAATATGACATTTGCAACCTATCGATGGTGAAGCACTACAGTTTGCTCAACTTTATGTTCTGGATAGTGCACAACTGAAATTCGTCAGAACCACTCAGTAAATGAGCAATGTAATCCACACTCAGCTGTTCAAGTGTTCCAAACGGAACAACGTTAGCATTACAAAGCAGTGCAAATAGCAATTAGTGATCAATTCATCCCTGTCAATATGTCTCAAAATGCCAATGTTCAAGCAGGCGGTTGTATACTTCTCCCTTGACGTTTGAAAGCATACCGCGAAATATGCGTAAACGGTGTAACTATGCAATGCTCATTTCTGCAAAGTGGAAACTTGAGATCTGGAGAACAAACAGTGGATTGTCCTAATTTAGTCCCACGGGTTTTCAAGTTAAGAAAAATGTACAACTGAAGAATGGGTCAATCAGTTCGTGAGCGCCGAAATCCCACTACAATCAGAAAATCCTCGACTTTACGCAGTTGTCACTAAATGTGTGATGCATCGACCATGAGGATTAAATAACCAAATAGCTCCTTTCATAAACGGTGGAGAATACACGGAAATTTTTCGAAATTGTTTAAAACAAAGATAACCGTTGCCGAGAAGGAGTCTTTGTATTTGTGAGAGGAGTATGAATCGACATTCGAAATGTTGTTCTTTACAGACCATACTTAGCTTTGAAGTATAATGCTCACATGAATGTAGAAGTTTGTACATCGTTACGTGCCATCAAGTATATCTACAAGTACATCTTCAAAGGCCTCGATTGCACAAATATTGTTTCTACAGCAGGTGGCCAATAAGAACTTCGTCGTTCATCTTCCAAATCAACAGCGGATCATTTTTGAACTAGGATATGAGGAAGATGCTTTGCTAAATAGGCAGCTTAAATAGGACGAACGAAACTGGAATCATGTTTTGAGCTCAACAGAAATGATGTGAATGCACGGAATTTGCTCTATGTTGATATCCTCCTTCACTAAGTGGCTGTGAGAGGAAACTGGCAGAAACGATAGCGTGTTGGAAATAAAATTGTCGTACGCATGTCTACATATTGAGTCCAGCAGATGAAGAATAGTTTTATCTTAAGTTTCATACGAAACGTTTAGTTTTTCCTCGTTTATAGTTCCTTTATAAAACCTCGTTTTTTTACATTACGGCCTTGTAAAATTAAGGTTGCTTTGGATACACACGTGAAACTTTTAATCGCACAGCCTCTGCTTTGGAATTTCCGATTATTCGACAAACAAAACATTTCTTAACACCCGCCTTATCGACCGACCGACTGATTCACTTAAATATCATAAAATTAATTTTAAAGATGAGATTATACATTTTAATAATAACTATTTGGCCATTAACACACTAATCGTGAAAGTTATAAAGCGCACGATAAATTATGTACAAGAATTTTTCATTTTGTTTTCATCTCAAAAATTTTTATGGTTTCGTATTTAATTAAAATGAAAATTGAATTACTTTAATTTGAAACTTATAGAATAAATTATCTGAATGCAACAGCAATAGTCCTACATTAAAAATCAGTGAAAGTAGAATAACTAAACTCCATCGCAATAGGTGATGGAAATATTGTGGTTATTGAACCTCTAACAAGCCTGCGGCTGCTGAAAATGATAAGTGAAGAACTATTTCAAAACAGCTCGTATTGAGAGTAGTTTTTAATAGAGATCAATTTACCGGAAATGTTTGGATTTTAAAAATGCGAACTATAATATAATAAAAGCAGAGAGATGGCATGTTTTACTACACGCTAAATATTTGCATAATTGAAGATGTTGATCCATAGTAGATATAACAAAATTTATATCAAATGTTACTACTACACTTTCGCTAAAAGCAATAAACACAAATGACAATGGTGATGAAACATATGCACTTCATTAGCGTTTCGCAACAATGTTCGGTGGCACAAATTACAATTTTACATAATACGGGCAATTGGGCATAACAAAAGTCTAATAATTATGAAATTCAATAAAATGTAAACTAAACGAAACGACAATCACTAACGAGATCAATTATGACATAAATATATAGCAAACTAACTAAATGACGGATTCTGCAATTCAGGTCAGATATCCATTGTCCCTGGTCTGTAGCACCGGTTCTTCAGATTCTCATAAAAAGTGTAGCACACAATATCACAAAAAGTATAATCAAGTGTAGCCACATTGACAGAAATTTTTTTAATTCAAACCGTATAGTACGAGTTTACTCAGATAACATTGTGCTCATATGACATACCTAATTTCTTTGGTCTAAAACGACCAAAGTATTGAAATCAATCCTGTCAAAAATGACGACAAATTTGGTTGATTCAGAACCATTTTTCTCAACGTTTTGAAAGTCCCTGAGTCTAAAAAGCAAAGAAAAAGTATGTAGTTTATTTGGAAACCGTTCATAATGCCGCGTTTTAAAATGTCGCGTTTTAAAATACCGCGTTTCAAAATGCCGCGTGGTACAAAATGTCGCGTTTTAAAATGTCGCGTTTCAAAATGCCGCGAGGTACAAAATGTCACGTGGTACAAAATGTCGCGTTTTAAAATGTCGCGTTTCAAAATGCAGCGAGGTAAAAAATGTCGCGTGGTACAAAATGTCGCGTTTCATAAAACCGCGTGGTTCAAAAAGCTGCGTGGTACAAAATGACGCGTTTTGAAAAATCCCTTATAAATCAACACAATATGATGTGATATAATAAATAATTTAATAAAAATTATTTGAAACAAGCAAATTGTGTTTAAACATATAGTAAAATTTTCCTTCACTGAATGGAAATTATTTATAAATGTAATTTTATGTAATTATAAAGTGGGTCTAAGAAAAAGAACGCAAATGTTGAAATTTATTAGAATATTCCTTCACTAAAATGTTAAAGTTAAGTCCTTATATATCGGAAGTTGATATCAGATACACAATTTAATCCAAATTGAACATTTTGTACGTCGCGGCATTGTGAAACGCGACATTTTAAGACGCGACATTTTGTACCAAGCGAAATTTTGTACCACGCGGTATTTTGAAACGCGACATTTTAAAACGCGACATTTTGTACCACGCGACATTTTGTACCTCGCGGCATTTTGAAACGCGACATTTTAAGACGCGACATTTTGTACCACGCGACATTTTGTACCTCGCGGCATTTTGAAACGCGACATTTTAAAACGCGGCATTTTGACCCGGACCCAGTTTATTTATGTACAGTTTAATTGTGATTTAAACAAATCCACACGTCTTGATTGATTTGAACCAAACTTCAAACTTCTCCTTCATCTGCTTCTCGAGAGATGATAATCAGGTCCAAAGTTACTATGGAGGAATTTCTAAAACTTCAAAAATTGAGTTGATTTTTAATGACGGTATGATGGTATGATGTATGATGGTATGATGTTATGATGGTATAATGGTATGATGGTTTGTATGTAAGAGGTATGATGGTGATGGTGGCATGATGGTATGATGCTATAATGCTATGATGGTATGATGGTATGATAGTATGATGGTATGATGGTACGGTGGTATGATGGTACAATGGGGTATGACTACATAACGGTATGATGGTATGATGGTACGATGGTATAATGGTTTCATGGTATGGTGGTGTGATAGTATTGTGTTGTAATGGTATTATGATGGTATAATGGTATGACGGTTGGATGGTATGGTGATATCATTACCTGATAGTATGTTAGTTTGATTATATAATGGTATGATGGTATGAAGGTATGGTGGATTGATGGTACTGTATGCATCATATTGTGATGGCGTGATGGTTGGACGTTACTATGGTACGATGGTATGATTGTATGTTGGTTTAATAATATAGTGTCATAGTATGATGGAATAATGGTATGATGGAATGATTGTTAAAGGTTATGATGAGATACGGCGGTAGATATGTCGATATGATTATATGTTGCTATTATGGTATGATGGTGAAAAGGGTTTGAGTTGGATTTGATTGAGTAGTTCGGTTAGTGATTAATTTAGGGTCGAGTTTAGGGTTTAGTGGGAGGTTAGATTGAGTTGAGTTCTCACACGCATGAAGCTTTCGAATCGAGTTAATTTTGGGATTGGGTTAACTGTGTGGAATTGAACAGAGGATTAAAATTACGTTCGAGCTAAGTTGAGTTAGGATTAAGTTAGCTTGCATTGTGGTTAGATAAGTTGTTTGGTTAGAGAATTATTTTAAGATTGATTTGGAGTTAGGTTAAGGGTTGATTTAAAAGTTGTTTTGGGGTTCATTTGGTGATTGAGTTGAGGGTTGGTGATTGCGGCTAATTTGATGATTGTGTTGTGATTGAGATGCGGAGATTGAGTTGTAAATTGAGTTGAAGGTTGAGCTGAAGATTAAGTTAAGAGGTTGAATTAATCAAGACGGAAGTTCTGATTACCTCATGAAGTTTCAGCCCTTTATATTTTATTCCATACAGATCATTATAACTGAACATTGGAACATTGAATTTCGTGGTGGTGTGAAATTTAAGAATTGGCAAGAAACCTCACAACAGCCAAAAAGTGTAACAGCCAACATTATTGCTAACTAAAGGGACATTTATACGAATCACTTGGGATGCTTATTGCGGAACCAAAGTCAACAAAAAGTAGAACATGTTAATTTATTTCACTATTCACCTTCAGGGATCTTTCTTGATAAAGGATGCTTTTGTATGGGTCATGTTGGATGATTCATCCGTGATGATCATCCAAAGTGATTCGTGTAAATGCGCCTTAAATTATGTAGCTTGTATTGATTCGAAGTTTTAATGTGTTTTTACACTGAGGTGTAAAATCAAACAGGTTCACTGGACATATGTAAGTATACGATCCACACAGCCGTTCGTGACAGCCAAACCAAATTGTAATCAGCAAGTCGGCCAATCTTTGGAATATATGGGCAGAATTCATCCTTCGGTGAAACCGGATGCGTTGGGGTCGTACGTTTGCTTGAATCTCGACGAATGTGCTGCACATCATAGTAAATTGTATATTACTGTTGCCCAAAGATCGGATTTCTGATACTTCCACTACATTCAAATCATTTAAAATTGGTTTATCAGCCGATCACTTTAACTCATTGAGCAATTCTGGCAGGTGACCTCTCGGGATTTGGATTAAAAAACGGATTAGGCATCGTCAAAATCAAAATCAAATTAATTAAATTTCATCTTTAGATAACAGAGTATATCCCTCCCATCTTCTACATGTGATACCAGTTTAATTTCCATCTACCACAAAAACGCATCAAGCATTGGTGGTAAAGCCAAGGCATTTCGTTTAGGTATTCTGGATAAATGAATTCTTCTATTCTGAAAGGATAGATTGTATTTACACAATAGTTTTAGTTAAACGCTGTTCTCATCGGAGTTTATATTCTCCACGGTACCTGTCTTTACTATTACAATGCGATCATTGATTTCATCGAATCAGCTGTGATGCCTTTTGTGCATGATACTGATCATCTTATGACTTCCTTCAACGTGGTTGTAATTTCGACCATTCAATATGCTATTCCTTAGGTAAGGAAGCCTGCCTTTCGTGAACATTGGCTCAATAGGGCGATGGCCAATCTCGAGTAACGCCACAATAAGCTTCATAACTAATATAGGTTGCGGGGCGCGAAGTTTTACGCTGCTTTTTGATCTAACCCAGAAAGAGTTCGGAAGGTGTTTTGGAGTTTTATTAATAATAAAATAAAATTATTTGTTACATTCGATTTGGATTCAACTGATAGTTCTTACTTTTCACTTATAAGGTTTACAGAAGCAGAACTTCGTAATTCTTTGTGCAATTTGGACATTAAAAACAGTGCTGAGTATGAAGGAATTCCACCTATCTTCTTCAAGAGCTGCGCAGAGAGTTTGACTTCTTCAGTTACCTTTGGAGTTAAGTTTTTCCCGATCATTGGAAAATATCCGTCATCCATTTGATTTTTAAGTCACATGCAAGAAGTGACGTCGGGAACAATCGTGGCGTAGGTATAAGTAATAAAATTTTCAACGCGGCTGGTCAGCAGTCAGTAATCTGGTTGCATTTTGTGGCGATCCATTTAATAGTATCAATTCGAAACACTAGCCCGACATAATTTACACCGATTTTGCTAAAGCTTTCGACAAAATCAATCACATATTTTCATATTTTCACATTAACAAGTTGAAGACTTTGTGCTGTGGGTTCGTTCTTATTAGGTGGTTGTCAATTTGTTAAAATTTCGGAGTTTTCCTCTCACGGTTTTATTGTGGCATCCGGGGTGCCTCAGGGCAATCATATTGATTCACTTTTATTCACAGTATTTATAAACGATGTTGTTATTAATTATGACCGTCCGATTTTAACATGGAATTTCATGAAAATTTGTGCCAAACGAGTTGGAGTTTGATGTCCAATATCCCAAGTAATCGAAGAGACAGGTATACGTAGATCTGACTATGCGACGGGATTCAGTAGAACTGGAGGATAGCGGAAAAATATCGTTGGCATAGAATCGCATAGTCAGGCCTGCATACCCGATTACTTGTTAATGACTATCAAACTTCACCTACACTTTTTAGTGCTCTTGTTCATCTGTTGTCAGCTTTGCATTTTTTGTCAGAAACTTTACTAAAGTGGATGTCTTAATAAATTCTTGCTTTTTTAAAACGTTTTCAATAAATGCAGGTCTTAGTCTTTGATTTTAAATTTGCCATTATGTCCATTCTCGGTTAACATTTGTTTAGCACCTTCCATAAGATAGGAATGGTGCGATAGGCACATATGCTTATAGCTCACTTTACTTGATACAAACTTTAATCAAAGGTTCTTAATAAAACTGTGCGCTCAGCCTCAATACTGATTGAATCAAGTCTACAAGATGTCCACACTATCTTAAGCATTTCAAGCCAATCGAATTCGAATTGGCATTGTAGGCGCTTAAGTGTTTGACCAATACTGAATAATGGCAAGTGGATTCTTAAAGAATTAGTCTACAGACACTGGGCATGGTAGCAAGTTGATACTATAAGGATTTAATTCTGTATAAAATAAATTAAGCCGGGCTTCGCGCACAAAGCACGTTTCTTGAGAACTATTAACAAAAATCGTACACGTACACATCAGTTACAGTGGCAATCATAACATACATACACCTAAACAAATTTCATAAGAATTAATTTCTGTCAATGAAAACTAAATGGATTACACAACAGTAAGCGATTCTTAAAGGACTTGAAATGACAGCTGTGGAAAAAGTCCGAGTGGAAAGTTTGCTAACAATCAAGAAAAGGCCTAACTATCCAAATGTCTGGACCATGAAAAGCAATTTTAAATTTGTTTTGATAAAATCTTGATAGTGACATCATCGAAGAGTGTGATGGCCTTAGGTTGTGGCTGTGATTACAGTACCTAAGAATATTATCAATCCTAAAATTAACGAGCATTTCGTCCTGATTCATGTCAACGATTGTTTTCCGTTCTGCTTACTGCCCTTTAATTTATAGATTTTTCAACGGTCACAGCTATTTCACTTGCGATTATGGAAAAATGTCCCTTTTTTGTCGAAGTGTTCAGTTTCTGGTCGACATTATAACTTATAAATACGCAATTATGCGATAAAGACTGAACAGAACAATGTCTCCGATTTTGCATATGAATCCGCCTATGAACGTATCACAGGTTTCTGATGTCGTTCGCCCCAATTTAATTTAACAAAAAAAAATTTTTCATGAAGTTGTAGTGACGCTGAAAATTCTACTTTCGAAGGTTTAAAGTGTTTAAGACAGACGTCCTGCAATCACAGTATTTTGGATAATGATGCTACCTACATACAGGGCGCTAAAATTATAGCCCACATGCTGAAATGGCCTTGAATATAATGTCCAATGCAATATGCAATCATTTAATTGAACAGAAAAATTGAATGCGGTGGCTGACGCTCTGCCTTGTCTCGACCACCCATCACCAATTGCCGAATGAAGTGTTTTCGAGATTGATTTTCCCGATTTTATAAAGTACCCATATTATGACTCGAAGTCCCTGAGTCCGACGCTGGATGTCCGACGATGACCTAGACAGTAGACTGTTGGTTGTATGATTCCGAAGTTGAAAATCGGATAGTGAGGGTTTTGCTACTGGACCCAACCAACGAATTAGAGCTAAACTGCCTCTGGGCTCTATTGCTGAGGTATCAAATATTTCCTCGAACACTCCGAAGCGAAATCGGAACTCTACTATAGTGAAACATCTGAGACGGTTGCTATAAAAGCCGCGAATTTAGCAGGCGGTCGCTAGTGCGGCGGTCAACAATTTGTGTGTGCTTCAAAATTGTCGTGAAGTATTTTCTCAGCTGCCAAGTCATCCGGATTTGTACCTCTAATGCAGGGTTGCCAACCTGAATGATGGCATTTTTATTTGAAAATGTAGTCCATGTGCTTATCAAAATCATATCCAACTTATCTTATTTTAAACTGATTATTGCTTCAGTATATCTGGAGTATGACTCTGGTTACCCTTCTGAAGAGCTAACCAGACTTGTAAGGAGGGTGACGAATGCCATTCACACCTCTGATAATAGGTGCAGCTCTTTTAACATTAACCTTAAAAGACAACCGGTTAAACCATATGTAATCGGAAATTAACCGCTTTCAATAAGTCTAGGCCACTTGTAACTAAGCAAAATACTTGGAACAAATCCTGCTAGTGGTCTGACCTTAAAAGGTTAAGGAAACAAACTAGAAAGTTGAAGAATAAAGCTAACATAACTAATCTTCAATCTGAATGGGATATTTTCCTAAAATCGCAAAATAATTATAAGAAGAGCTTACGATCTGCTTAAAGAATATCTTGGAGAAACGTCTGTGAAGAAATCAACAGACATTCTGCTGCAGCTAGACTTAATGAAGCTCTGGGCTCTGGCTAAAAATGACGTTTGTAGATTCGATAACCTTCGTCTAACTAATGGCAAATGAGCTACTTCTATCTCTGCATTTGCCTGGTTGTGACTTAATTGATAATATTTATGATGCCTCTGCGACCACTAACCTTTGTAACGATACTCCTGATTGGGACTTAGTAAACCAAATTATTACACCTGAAATTCTGCGTTGGACTATTTTATACTTGCACCATGAGATTTCCTTGCTGAACTTCAGGGAGCTTTTGGCAGTACATCGTTTCATTCGATTACTAGAACTTAGTTGAAGATAATACTGAATAGAAGTTCCAATAAAAACTCCGGCACAGCTTGATGACCAACTATAGCTGACTGAAAATTACATCAACTATCCAGTAAAAGTGAGAGATCTGGTTAGAGAAAAATGGGGAGCGCAAAAAGATCTGGCAAGGGAACCGACCACCACAAAGCAAATCACAACTTAATTATTTAAGCAAAAAATTTAAAATAACAAATCTTTTAGCGAATTCCTAGCTGGCATTTCTGGCAACAAGGACACTAAATATTCTCTTTGGAAAGCCTAAAGTACAAATAGCTCGCATGAAGAATGACTCTTTAAACGACATTTATCCGTATTATACAAACAAAAAAATGTATTTGTTCTATTTCACTCATCTGTTAAATTCTTGAAATTTATAACGTCGGTTACAAAGTCCCAAAGAAAAGGCTGCATTATTTGCAGCCTATCTTGAAACCACATTTCAAGATTTAAACCACTTCCAACTCAAACAGCTGAAGAAAATATAATTGCAGTAAATAAAGTGGATAACCAAAACATAAAACCTAGCTGTAACACTACAAGAGGTATAGGAAGAAATTAACACAACTTAAGCTCAAAAATATCCCCTGGTTATGACTTAATCACTGGACTTATAGATAAGGCACTACCTCAGATCAAGTGCACAGAATCACAGATATTATAGTATTTATTCTTAAGTGAATGAATTATTTCCTACATACGCGAGACGTACCAACACCAAGCACAACAGGAACAAGTATTGAAACATTTGCGGATGATACTGCTAATTGATTGAATAATTGGACGAAGAAATTGCGTATAATATTAATTGGTTACCTGTTCGATTCAATTCGCAACCAATTCCACATGCAAACATGGCAAAATATTTAGGAATAACTCTTGATGCTAAACTCAAGTGGAAAGAGCATACTAAAAAAAAAACAGAAATGTTAAACATCAAATATATAAAAAAATGCATTGGTTCTTAAGAAGTAACTCTGAGCTAACATTAACATAATAAACTGGTCTTATATCGGCAGATATTGAAACCTGTTTGGACGTACGGTATAAAGCTATGGGGCAGTACCAAGAAAACTAACGTAAAAGTAATTCAAACTTGTCAAAATAAAGTCTTGCGTAGTATTGAGAATGATAACCTTCACAAGAATCTAAAAATGGAGTCAGTGAAGAAATTAAGATATATGCGAGGAAACAAGTACAGCGCTTTAGTCAATATCAAAATGTGGATTTGTGTCATACGCTGATTAGCAAAACCCAGTAAGTTGGCTTCAACGAACGAAGCCCTTAGAACTAGACCAGCTAAATTAATGAAGTAACCAGCTTGAAGCTAACCAATGTTATACTCCACAAACAGTTAACAATATTTAATAGAGATAAGTTGCTAGATGAATTATATTCATTTGTAATACATATTTATTAAATGAAAATAAACATTAATTAATTAAAATTAATATTTAAACTCACCAACTAAACAAAAAAGTAGAAATGAAGCTAAAATCACTGTTAAATTCTTCATTTTAGCTTCGTAAAATAGTTCTGTATTCAAATCAATAAAAATTTGATTGCACTTCACTCTGTATGAGTTGATTCATTGCCTAAATTAACCGGGGCAGATTTTCAAAATTGTCACTCTTTTTACTATTTAACTAAATGCACTATAATTCAAATATATTTCAAATATTGTATTTTAATGAATTTTTGTTTAACTGTAGAAACACTTTAAAACTTTTTTGTTATAAAATATAAACTTGCGCACAAAATTGTTATTTTTAAGTTTGGTTTCTTATTATTCATATCAACGCTGTGAAAGACATGCAACTACTAAAATCGAGGCATTCTATTTGGTTGAATATTTTAAGAAGTAGCTTTACATATTGACAACATTTTACTTTGGTTAGATGAGATGCGTATATGAGATTGTCTTTAAGGTGATTATGGTGAAAAATTATTCATAAATTATTATTTAATAAATTTACTAAAAAATTATATCTTTAGAGTCGTATCTAAATTGTTATTTTATTTTGATTATTGATATGACCTCGAATATTTAATAAATCCATGCATCTAATTGTAGCACTTTTAAAACTGTTTACTACTAACCGACTAACAGCTATGTTAACGAATACAATAATTTGATTATTGGTGGAAATTATAAACATTTAATTATAATAAATAAACCATTAAATTTGATTTGCTTATAATTAAAAATTATGCCGCGTGTGTCATATGACTCTGTTACGTATTTCTCTTTCTTTTCCGCAATAAATGCAGAATTGTGTATCAAATTTTGGTAAACGCTTACAGCATTTTTGGCGGAACCATTTATTCTCTAATATAACCTAACTCTAATATGGATCCCTAATTAAAGGAGGTCCCCTTCCTGTTGGAATTAACTGCCCAACAAACTGGCCTTAAGCTAACGCTTTAATTTTATTGTATACTTTAGGATACTTTGTAGGGTTTTAATTTTTTAAAAATATAAAATCTACATACAAAAGTCATTTAGGAAATTATGTGTTTTCAATATAATAATTTAACGGTAGTTTATTGAAATCACTTAAAAAGTTAGTGACATCTGAAATTTACCATAAAATATACATACATATTAGCTTTATAAATTATTTCTATGTAGTTCCTAAGAATTTAATTTTTACTTTTCCCACCATAACGAATTTATATTGGATAAGTATTGTAATCGCGAAAAAATTTGTGTTCCAGATTTTCACATTTCTCGACGAATTAGGTTACCAGTGGCACTATTCTGGTTTTCCCAGGGAAATACGAATTGGGAATTGATTTATTGTCAGTTTTTAGTGTATTTTGGTTTTCTTTTTTCCAAAGCGTACTAAGTTTTGGGGAAAAATAGTTCCATGTCATTGCAATTTTGTTGTTTATTTTTCCCTAAAAATTTGGCTGGGAATTATTTTTTCCCAAAACATGAACAAAATACCAATGACTCTGTATGCTTTCGAAAAAAGAAAACAAAATACACTAAAAACTGACAATAAATCAATTCCCAATTCGCAATTCCCTGGGAAAACCAGAATAGTGCCACAGGACCCCGAAGCACCGATCAGAAAAATGTCGTTTCCGTCCTTCCGCCCTTCCAGGCGCACATTTTTATTATTTTTGTTTTGCCTCCCATTCTCACAAACTAGTGGCCTGTAGCCCCTACGGGGCCGAATCTACGGTAAATTTAGTTTGCTAAATCAGTGGGAGCCTCACACGACTAAAAGCCACTTATAGCTGCCCGTAAGTAAATAACGGTTTAGGTAGCTCCTAGTTTTTTGTTTATAGTGATAGCAAATGCATAAAAACAATATTACCTTTTCCAACACCTGTAATAACTCCTAGTATTACAAATTTTTTAAATAATTCAGTCACCACCATACGGACATCATTGTACGAACCCGATTGTAAATTTATATTCCTGATAAGCATAACTATT
Organism: Tipula helvola; assembly: GCA_963556165.1. NCBI lineage: Eukaryota > Metazoa > Arthropoda > Insecta > Diptera > Tipulidae > Tipula > Tipula helvola. The sequence continues at coordinate 282,494,557 of OY744481.1, read as the reverse complement.
GCACCAACTTCTAGGATTGGTTTGTGTGGTGCCATTTCAGAAGGTGCAATAGAATTAATATTCTATAATGGTATGTTTAAATGTGAAGGATCCGTTGTGATGATTGAATCGACACTGCAATACATCTTGGAATCCCCGTCAATTAAATTAAGCACCTCTTTGTTGATCTGGTAGCAATTATCGAATTGACGGGCAAACAATTGCTCTTACTGAATACTGATCTATATTACGGAGATACAAAGAATCACCAAAAGTTTGCATGGTGAACAATCGAGTTTGGTGGGAATCTCAGTCATGTTTGTTTGTGTTATTGCAGCCACCACTTGGACAATTCTCGTACCAAAGAAAGCATAAGAAAGTATGACTTCTTTTAACATAATAATAAGCCGGTTTCTTTTCAAAAAGTGAAAATGTAAGGTACATATATTGTAAATTCATATAATATGATCCAATTTTAGAATTCATAAATCAAAAATTTCTTTATAAACAACGTTTTTAGTAAAAATGCTACTACTTCCATGACTCAGATTTCCCTGGTGCGGCGTTGGCAGAATCGTAACTTTGACGTCATATAGGAACGATGAACCCTTGAGAATGCAACATAAAGTTAACAGGCTTGTGTCTAACCATGCAATATACTTTAATGATTTGGACCTATTCAGCATGTCACTGTCGGAGTTTAAAACAAAGTGTTATGCTGCACTGTGCAGCAGTACCAATGGTGAATGACTGTAAGGCATCTTCAGACCTTAACATTAAAATATTTAAATTTCCTTTTCATTAATTTGTTGTTTCTTTTTAATTTTTTGTTATTATTGTTATTATTATTATTATTATAATTTTTTTTTTTTTTTTTTGTAGAAATAAGAATACAATATGTTTATATATTAGCATTAGTGAGGCAGCATGTAATTGGGTGTTTACCTGTTTGCTGCCCAATAGATAAAAATAAAAATAAAATAAAAAAAAATAAAATAAAAAAAAAAAAAAAAGTTGTTCGTGTCCAAATACGGGTTTCGAAGGTATATCCCAACTTTGCCCATTGTTTGACCTTGAGACTTGTTTATGGTCTGTGGTAACCAAAATCTGATTACATTTTGTCCCGCAATTACTACGCATCTGCGTCATATTGCACAAATCTATTTCTTAATAATAATAATGAGAGCAAGAGATTACGAATAATAATATGTACCTATACCTAGTGTTGAGTGAATTTATGTATTGGAATGTATTTACCACTTCTGCATATTTTTGTATATAAATTTTATTGTATTGTTTTGTTATATGTTATGTATATTAAATAAACAAATTGATGTTTGTGAAAATAAAAATTACTTTTAGATTTTATGAAGTTAGAATATAATTGTAACACTTGTGAGATAGTCGAAGCCAGCCGACCTAACAAAAATTGTATTAATTAAATTAATTATTTATTTATAAAATATAAAACTATATTTAAACTATAAAATTAAATTCCTTGTGTTTTTAATTTATAAATCGAGTCAATTACATCAGAGACTGGACCGTAAAAACATAAACATATTCGTAAATTTCATACGTTGGTGTCTCTGCTAAAAATATTAATCCGTATAGTTGGAGCTCGTGAACTTAAAAATAATTCACTAAAGAATTATTACAATTTGGATATTTAATAAAACATTAATTATAGGTCATACCAAATGCTGCCTTAATAGAAAATTGTCGCCGTTTAAGTTTAGAAGGTAACCCCAGGTCGGAACTTGAAAGATCTATCCTTGGAATTAAAACGATGTTACCCATATGAGATCCAGTGAGCACTTCTGTCTCAATAACGTTATCTTTCATGCTTTTCACAACTAATCGTGTCCCGTTGCATAATCCTTGTTTAGTGTTGAGATTCCGAAGTAACATGACTATAGTTTCAACTTTAAGATTCAGAGTATGTTGAGGTGACACTCACTTTCATCTTCTGTATCGACTTTATCTGTACTTAAATACACTCGAATTTGTTCAGGAAGCAAGCCAATAATTTGATTGTTGATTCTGTCCACATCAAAGTTCTTTGGGCGTAAAATTACCTTCTCGATAAAGAAGGGATGTCATTTGAAGAAATTGTTTTTCCAAAAATTTCTGTCACCAAATCATCGCCACAAATAAAATTTTCGGGAATTTCAATAGTGTCATGTGGTAAGTTGTTCCCACAATCAAGTGTTCCAGCTCCAAGTTGTAACAATCAATTATTATAGTCTTGATCAACGCATCCCATGTTCTCTACTAAACTCAGCTTCTCAAAATTGTGCTAGTTTTGCGAATACTTTAAGCTTGATTGAACCACAGCAGGTCGCATTGCATGTGGAACAATAGCTAATCATTGCCGGAAATCCCCTCCAATTAACATGACCCTTCCACCAAACGGGACGTTTGCTTGCATAACTGTCTGCAGCAACTTGTCAATTGTATTGAGAACATGACTGGATGCCATTGTGCACTCTTCTATAATAATCAATTTTGCACGACGAATATCTTTTGCACCATCACTTTCCATTCTCAATTATGAGATGGATATTTCTCCGATTGGTATAGGTAGTTTAAAAAGTGAATAGCATGTTCGTCCAATAATTAATAAATTAGCAGCTACTCCAGTTATTGCCGTAGCCCAAACTAAGTGCTTTCTTGTGCGAAAATGACGAATCAGTGTCTCATACAAATAAGTTTTCCCGCTACCTCCAGGACCATCAAGAAATTAACATTTTGAATTTCTGGTTTTATCTTGAATTGCACCAACAATTTTGTGAAATATACAGGACTGCATGGGGTTAAAAGAAGAGATCAAATTTTCGTATGTCTTCCTTATTAGAAGTGATCATATATTCGTATGCCTTTCTTATTTTCATTCCAAAGCAACATAGGGTCAGATGGCGAGGAAAAGGCACAAATATATGCAAAAAGCTGTCTTCCAGAGTTTTTTGCCAAATTGAATCATCTAAAAGAATCCTTTTGCCTTTGCTGCTTCCTGGTATGTTTCACAACATTTGACCCCGCCGCTAACTGCAATCGTTCTAACGTTGTAATTCTATTACATCAACGATTGCCTTCACAGCTCCAAAAAAAGATTTTTTCATAATGTCCATTAGGGCTCAAGGGTTTCTACGATTTCTTTCCATTTCGGATTGCATGCAGGTCATGGTGACAGAAAGTAGAAAGATCCGGCTTTCCATACTTTCTAACAATGGCCATAGCATTCTGGTAATGCTGTTGCATATTGCGAGGGCTACCCCCCTTGTGGCTTTCCTTTTCTTCGATCTCGCCGTAACATTTTCAATAGATCTTTTTTTCGGTGGCGTTTTTAATCAAAATGATGTTATTTCTACAAACAAAAAAACGGATTTAGGGAATTTATCGAGTTTAGTCGCAGTATGTCAATCTCGATTTTAACTAATCTAGTTGTTTTGCATAGATTTCTTGAACGAGTTTAGCTAAATCGGATTTATTAAACCGCAGTCTGTCTCGGGTATTTGCTTTCGAGTCCTATTCGGATTTATTCTCAAAAGCAAAATGAATTTTTTTATTGTTTCCTAAAAATTGTTTCCTTCATATAACAAAAAAGTAGGAAACCCATTACAGGATGTAATCGCATTACCGGCAACTCAACAATGCCGTCTATATAATATCTACATAGACCGTTAGGCACCAATCCTACAATAAAGAAGTATAAACAAAACTTTTATATTACGTAATAATTGGACTTGTATGCATAATTATTTTATATCCATTCAAACAAAAACATTTTCATTCGTTCATTCAAGGGCAACAAAAAATTTTGAACATAGTATGTATTCTATTATGTACTTTTTTCTCCCAACGTCTTAAAAGCCTCTTGTTTTAATACTGTTTTTGGGTATTAAAGTTGGCCTTTTTCTTACTATTTTAAAAAATGTGTGTGTTGCTAAGCTACACTTTTAATCCTTGGTGTAAAAGTAGGTACTTTTAATACTAGGAGAAAAATATTATGCGTAGCCGAGCAAAAGCAAAGATTGCGAGTCAAACAAAGTCACTTTTAATTCGAATAACACATACTATTTTTTCTCCAACGAAGAGTTCATGTCGTGTCGGTTGTATATTACTAATTATACGAGTAAGTACAAATTATGTAATTAAAACTTCAAAATTGAAACTAATTTTGTTGAAATATTTTGTGAAACTAAGGAGATCATGACTTTTGTTTGGTTTGACTATTGTACGCGTCAAATACAATGCAATTGACGAATGGAACGGTGTGCCCCAGCGGACAATAGTGAAGTATGTGATAGGCTGTTACAAAAATTTGCTATATGAAGTTATATGGAAATATTGTCTACTTAAATTACATTTTTATTTATGAAAATTGTAATGATTAGAAAATTAAATTAATCCCATATGTAGTTTAAAGTGTGATTTTTGTATATCTGATTTATTTGTGACATTCTTATCATTCTAAATATAAAATGAGCTAGTGTTACCAAAAACATAAATGTTTTAAAAATATTAAATTTTATATTGTATTAATAAGTCAAAGCGTAGCAACTGTGGTCTAATAAAGCTCCAAAAATGTTTAGTGGCCGAAATATATATTTATAGTGAGTTTAACATAAAATTTCTGCAATATTTAAGTACAAGTTTCTCATATTTAGAATGATAAGAATGTCACAAATAAATCAGATATACAAAAATCACACTTTAAACTACATATGGGATTAATTTAATTTTCTAATCATTACAATTTTCATAAATAAAAATGTAATTTAAGTAGACAATATTTCCATATAACTTCATATAGCAAATTTTTGTAACAGCCTATCACATACTTCATTATTGTCCGCTTAAGGCGCTTTTTAAACTTTACCAGTCGTCAATAGTCAAACCAAACAAAAGTCATAGTCTCCTTAGTTTCAAAAAATATTTTAACAAAATTAGTTTCAATTTTGAAGTTTCAATTACATAATTTGTACTTACTCGTATAATTAGTAATATACAACCGACACGACACTCTTCGTCGGAGAAAAAATAGTATGTGTTATTCGGATTAAAAGTGACTTTGTTTGACTCGCAATCTTTGCTTTTGCTCGGCTACGCTGCGCTTCGCCTCGCATGCAAATATAATTGCTCGTCAAACAAAGTATCACTTTTAATCCTAATGACACAATGTATACTATTATTGTTTTTGTTTTTTACGTGAATGTATTGCAAAGGAAATCTTTACGCGTCTATAACTTTGGAGTCCGACCACCTACAGATCTTCGCCATACCATTTTTTTCTTATCTGATCAAGGTCTATAAGTCTGTCTTTATTTCATGAAAATCGGATATGTACTTTTCGACTTAATACTTGTTAACAGACATCAATAGCGGGGGTATAAGGCATCTTTCTCGCTCTAGCGCTTCGCATGAGTTGAGATGCCTAAAAGTTAACAACAGATTGACTCATTTATAAACTGAAGACACAAATTAATAAGATTTAATTAGAATGTACATACATATATGAACTTGAATCAATATTTCACCTGTCAAATATTCACCAATAATTATTTTGTTATTTCTAATCACAAAAATTCTATTTAACTGACTATATTATAGCTACTGATTAAACATTTCAATTAATTTTCAATTTATTTGCGTATTTTCACAGAAAAATCACAAAACATGTCCACTTCGAAACAATGTCATATTCAAACATAACATTAAGAAAAACAAAAGAAAATTTTAAATCTAACTCATCTTTACGCGTACAAAACATTTGAAAGGATATTTCTTGATGCAGCTCGAGCTAAGAGAAAATTTCCATACAAATTTGACGTACAATTTAGCTAGCTAAATAAAATAATTCTTTTTTAGCTGACAATTTCGCTGAGAGGTATTGCAACCTTTGCGTGAAAAATTTGAAAACATTTCAGTTGTTTCATTCAAATCTAGATTGCGCCACTATAAATTCTCCAACTAAATATTTTAGCCGCAATTTATCTCACAAGGACAATAATTTGAAGATACATTTTGACGGTTTTGAATTTTGATTCATTTTATAATCGAAGTAGGCGCGAAGTAAAATTAATTTATTTTTATACAATATAAAGAAGACACAAGTCAAAATAGCCAACCAACATTAGGAATTCGAGTATTTAGAGGATTATTTAGACAGAAACTTCATTCAAAAACAAACGAATAAAAGTCAAACAAAATCAACAAAATTTATCTCTACACAAATTTTTAGCTTGACGATTTATCTGTAATTAAATAGAGACTTGTGGAGACCGCGCTAAAATTTATCTTAGCTCAAGCTGCATACTGAGCTTAAGAAACTAATCTAAACACAATAAAAGTATCTTATGAAAACCTATACAATGAATAGACGTCAAAAGTTTATACATAGGAGGTAAAAATAACCAAATTTTCAAAAACAGACATTTCGAATGATAAGCATTTCTGAAAATTTTTAAATAGATAAATTTAATTAAGAGCTTTATATTAATTTTATTTTGATTAATTTCCCCCAATTAATTTAATTTATTTCACTATCGATAAATTAAAAAAATTATTGCGTCAAATTATCAGCCTCCGAAAATTATAGCATCGCCATTTTTGTTTACATATCCTTTCTCTTTTTAACCAGCGTTTATTTTTCTATTGCGTTCAGTTCTAACTGACATGCAAAAATTTTGTCGGGCAAACATTTTTCTTCATCTAAATCGGCCTGCAATCGGCCTTAAAGGCGACTGTTCGACTGTGATTTTTTGTGCAAGTTTTGATCCACACACTTTTGCTCAAAATATTTTTCGTCTATAAGCTCATAATTTTAGTTTTTTTGTATGGGAGTTTCTATTCGATTAATTTGAGTTATTTGATTGGCGGAAAAATGTGAATTTAAAAATTCGCACAAAAATAATAATTTCAAATTATGAAAAAACACACGACGTACATCCTCCCTTTCTTACCTATACTTTTCACATGGCCCTCTTCGTTTTCATGTTTTATTCTCTTTCATTTTTCTAACATTACTGCCATCTACAGAATAATAATGGAACTGTCGACATAAATTGAGTGACGTAGCCAGCAGTATGGCTTATATATTCTAGAAGGCATTGGTTATAGGCTAATTTTTAAAATGATTGGACCCCGAGATCATGGGGCTCTCATACAAATTGACGAAAATTTCATTTATATTTCATTTAATTTCATTATTATGTTGGAGTATGTAGCTTAACTGTAGAATGTCTGCTTCATGTGCTGAAGGTCTCGCGTTCGGGATTTCTTTATTAATTTTTTTTGAAGTGATTTTTTTAATTTTTACGGTTTTTTGCTTTAGACTACTTCCCAAGCTGCTCTAAAATAAAGCTGGAAGACTAAAAATTAATGTAGATGTGAAAGACAAAAAATAACTTATTATCATTTACTTTGTATTATTTCTTTCTTTCTACAAATTCCTTTTCAAGGTTTCTTCACGGAGCGAGATTATTTTTAATCCAACTTTTCAGCTAATCAAATCGCTATATTTCAACAAAATCTCTCCCATTTTTTTCCGATTAGTCAAAATATATTCATCTTTTGAGCAAATAATCTTGGTCGTACCAATATAATAACAAAAATAAAATAAAATATTAGCAATATTTGTGCTCATATTTTTTGTTTTTGCTTATTTGTGACATTTCTCGGTTCACAAATACATATAATAATTGTATTTTAAATTTTAAATAAAAATACGAGGATGTAATATAATTCTATGGTCACAAATCAAAGGGGATGAAACGCATAGAAAGCAATAAAAAAAAATTAAAACGTGCAGAAAATCTCATTATATGTAATTAGTTTGTTGTAAACGGCACCAAGCAGAATTTGAAAGTAAACCAAAACAACAGAAAATTGTCATGACAACCATACATATAAATAGTACAATTAATTGAGCAAAACTAATGTGTGCCTATCTTCACTTTAAACAAAATAATCCAACTTTATAATCTCGTTTCGTGAAGACACCTTCAGGGCCTCATAAAAATTGAAAATTTATTATTTGAGCTAAGTGGGAAAAATCTGGCACATTTTGGTCTTCCCTCGCCGAATCGGGAGGGTCAATCAATTGATCCTTTAGCAGCGACACTGAGGCGCCCGTACGATGTTAACCAATTGAGTGACTTCATCTCAAATAATGGTACAAAATTAGTACCTGACCAGCGATATGCATATGATAAAATAATAAATAGCGTGAGAAATAACAAAGGCAAAATATTGTTCATCGACGCTTCTGGTGGAATAGCAGTTATACTGCTCAGCGGCGGGAAAACTGCCCATTCTACTTTTAAATTGCCTCTAAATGTTTCTTTCCACCAAGAAACAGTATGTGCAATTCGCAAAAATAGACCACTAGGAAAGTCCTCCAAGAAGTTGCTCGAATTATGTGGGATGAGTGCACAATTAGCCATCGATCGCACATTGAAGCTGTAAACAGAACTTTGAAGGACATTAGGAATTCAGAAAACGCAATGGGGAGTGTCACCTTGGTCTTTGCTGGAGACTTTCGCCAAACGTTGTCTGTAATCCCCAAAGGAACGCGAGCAGACATTATTAAAGCGTGTTTAAAATCCTCACCTCTGTGGAGTTCAATTGAAACCGTTACATTGAAGACAAATATGAAAGCTCATTTGGGAGGTGGTGGCTATAATTTTTCGGGTCAATTATTAAAATTAGGCGATGGCAAAGTGCCTGAACAAAATGGTCTAGTTAATATTGGCAGCGAGTTAGGAAAAACTGTAACAACTCTTAATGAGTTGATATTAGGGTTTCCTTTATTTTACAATCTATCTCATTATGAGACATTTAGTAAATTTTTTGTCTTTTTACATTGTCATGATCGGCGTATTTTTATCCATTGGTAAAATTTATGGGTTATATTAATTTATACTAATCGTAATATAAGTATACATATTACGATTAGTATAAATTAATATAACCCATAAATTTAACTATTATTGATTCGATTTATTAGAGATTTGAAAAATAAATGTCTAAAGGAATATCTAAGACCTATTTGGCAAATTAAAAATTTTGTGGCGTTTTAATCGTTTCCTCGTTGGGGTAGTGAGATGCTTGCTTGTCAGATCGTTTGGATGAATCTTTTATCTTGAGTGATAAATGGCACTGGAATCCTGGGACATCTATCACTTGGCCAATAGGTAGGTTCACTGGTTGATACATGATGAACATTTTTTTGAATTGATTTTAATAATTCTTGTCCTCTCGTTGTCACCAATCTTGATCCCCATTGTTGATGTTTTACATTTAATCTATAATGTATCTATCTAATCAAAGCGTTATAAAAATGATCAAATTGTTTCATTTTTATTGCATGTTTTAGTGGGCAGTATATGGCCGAAATGGCTGTAGGACCTAACCTATCTTCTATTACTTCGGTAGTTGGTTGTAAATGCTTTTTCTTATACTGTTCTGCTTTATGGTGTTTAATTATGTTTTTGATTATAACTGCAGTGCCACCATGAGCTGTTCCATCAGGATGATTTGTGTTGTAGATGGTATCTCTGGGTATTTTTAGGAAGCTTTTGCTGGTGTTATGCGGATATGAGCATGACATCTGTTTCTTGTTCCATTAACAAACTTTTAACTTTTGCCCATATTGTGACAAGCCGTTGGCATTCCAGATTGATAATTTAAGGGTTCTGGACATTGAATGATTTGGAGACAATGGTCGTTCGAAGATTAAGTATAGTGTCCATTTTGGTCATTAATTTTTCCATCATAATTTCCAACCGTTGTGTAGGAGATTGCTCGGACAGTTGTTGACTATTTTTAAGTTATCCGTTGATTGGTTTTCTTTGGTACGATTTCCTTCTGAATTGAATCTTTGAGTTTCTGCACATATGTTGTCCCAGTAACTAACTGATAGTTTGAATTCGGTTTTGTAGCGGACTGTTCTCCACTATTTTTTCTCTGAGAGGTGGAAATCTGCGAGTTTGAACTTCTTTATACACACTGCAACCTCTATAGACAGAGCACGCATTTCACCTCTGTACCCCACGTTTTCTTTTCACATTGATGTGTGAGATGTTCATCTGTACATTTCACACATCTGGATTTGTGATTGCAATAAGATTTGGTATGTCCGTATCATTAACAAGTAGTGCATCGAACTATTTCACGCTTGACATATGGCTTTTCAACTTGAACAACTGAATGCAACAGTCTAATTATCTAATGTATATCTTTATTTGATTCACTCATTCGAAGCTCAACTTTAAAGAGTGGGAGTGGCTTTTCCGTACCACTTTGCCTCATGTTGCGGATATTAACAACGATATAAGTTCATACGAATGGTGCTAGGATAAACAACAATTTAAATAAAAATCATCCAATTATCTATAAATTGTATCGTATTTATTTAAATAAACTAAACATAAAATGTTTCTACAAAATTAGATAACAACAATTAAATACAAACAATAACCAATTAGAAATAAATTAAATTTATCCATACAATATATTACAAAAAATTTAAAATTCTATAATTACTAAAATTAATCTGCAAATTATTTATAAAAATATACAAATATTTAGGAATAATGTCTTGTGTGAATTCGAGTCAATATAGAAAATTGTTAAATTTGCTTAATTTAAATTTAATTAACAATTTTCTGTATTAAGTCGCTTCTATTTAAGATTATAAATTAATTACTGATGAAAATTATGTATGTAAATCGAACTGGTCTATCTAATCTTTGTATTTTTATTAGGTAATGAATGACTAACTTATAAAAATAAATTATAAATAAAGTTTTTAACATTAAAAATACCAATATGTTTATATAGCAATAAAAAAACATTTATTCAATTAAACTAATAAATTAAATTAAATTTACTTAACACATAATAATTTTGTTTTTTGTACAATCCTAAGTTGGTTTCCCGTTTTGATTTACCGAATTTTTCAGCGTTTCAATATCCACACCATCCTCATCACCGCCATTCGTTTTGTAGTGGGAGAAGAATGTTAACGCTTTCATTAGCTGGTAACTTTTCGATACTGGTATGTTCGAATCGTATAGGTTTTTACTCGATTTACAATCTACATAGAACCACCAATTACATTTTAGCACGGTTTGATCGAATAACGTACTTTCAGGACATAAAAATGATTTCATTATTAGACCATCGTCGGTGAGGGCGCACACATGGAATACCTGTGAAAATAAAATAAAAAGAAGAATTCCTAGATTAGTGTATGTAATTTGATATGTGGAAATATTTGTAACCAAAAACGTTTGGCCAACAGTTTTGTATCCGGCCGGAGTATAACCGAAAATTGAAGTGTGACCACTATCGATTTTCTTTAGTACTATACTAACGGGGTATTGGTTGAGAATTGGCTTGAAGGCGAAAGTATAACGAAGTTGCACGAAGAGGTCGTCCAGTTATTATTAGTTTCGAAATTAAAATTTAGTATAAGGCAGATGCCATTTTGTGAGAAAATGTGTTCGAATTATTTTTTATAAAGCAGCGTAGTTAATTCTAATTGTGGTTAATAAAATATCAACATCATCGTCAACATAATATACAGGGTGTTTGGTGCATCGTTTGCCAAATTGAATTGGCCGAAAGGGGAGGCAATTAGCTATCTATAAAGCCCCAATAACGATCACTTTTAGGTTTTTTTTATTGCAATGAAAAGTTGAGTTTTAAGTATTTTTTTACCTTTTTCAAACATTTTACGATTTAATAAAAAGAATTCCGTAGGGCCGAAATGAGTTATTGGGGCTTAAGCCCTTTATGTATGTATGTAATGTCGAATATCAGGCTGATGTGTCCCGATATACAAAGTTTGTAATTTATTAAAGTATTTGAAATGGTTTTTATGGCATATTGTCTAGCGTTGAAAAGAGGATAAACTAGAGAATTTAATAAAAAAGTTCTAACATCACGATCACTCTTATTTTTTTTTATTTCAATGTTAAGTTGAGTTTTAAGGTTTTACTCTTAGACCATATAATATAATGGACCGCTAGCAATGGCTTTTAACTATCTCCAACATCTGCAGCACAAAGTAGCCTTGTGACCGATAGGGTAACTATAGCAAGTATAATCAAAATTAGTACCCACAGATGTCACTACAAAATTCAGTAGATACATTTAGTACCAACAGATGTCACTGCAAATTTAAATTTACATATAAATAAAATAAAAAATGATAATTCAAAAAAATATTTTATTGACCTATAAAATGGATAATTTTATTTAACTTTGTTCTAACATAAGATTTATTATTTAGATTTATAAGATTTACGATGTTTGAAGTTGCAGTGATCTTAGACCATAGAATATAATGGACCGCCAGCAATGGCTCTTAATTGTCTCCAACATCTGCAGCGCAAAGTAGCCTTGTGACCGATAGGGTAACTATAGCAAGTTTAATCAAAATTAGTACCCACAGATGTCACTACCAAATTAAGTAGATTTATTTATTACCAACAGATGTCACTGCAACTTCATCCATAGCAAATCTTATAAATCTAAATAATAAATCTTATGTTAGAACAAAGTTAACTAAAATTATCCATTTTATGGGTCAATAAAATAATTTACGTGAATTATCGTTTTTTATTTTATTTATATGTAAATTTAAATTTACAGTGACATCTGTTGATACTAAATATATCTACTGAATTTGGTAGTGACATCTGTGGGTACTAATTTTGGTTATATGTACTTGCTATAGTTACCGTATCGGTCACAAGGCTACTTTGCGCTGTAGATGTTGGAGACAGGCTACTTTACAATTTTATAAGGAAACGTTATTTCGCTATCGGTCCGTTGTATTGACGATTGTAAAAGTAGAGAAAGCGCCTCTCGAGGAAAAAAGTTAAAATGATGCACCTGTTAAAATGACATTTGTCACAAATGCGACGAAAGAAAATTTAGCAATGCGCAAATCAAGCAAGCAATCCAAAATTGGAATAATTTACAATTTTTAGCAATCCGGTAAGTAAAAATGTGTTTACAGTTCAAAATTGAAATTGTTTACAATAAATTCGAACGTCAAATTATCAGATAGCTCAGTTTAAAAATGTTCCACTTGGTGGAATCCATGATGCTCCAATCGTCAATAGATTATGTTTAGAACTTATACTATTTATTTATTTATTTAAACCTACAGTAAAGTACAATCGGTAATAAGAAATTATAATGCAATACATAAATATTAATAATACGTTAATGGTACAAAAAATATTAATTATCAATAGCAAAAAATTTAAATAACTCATTTCTAAACGAATTTCTTGACATATTAAAATCAAAAATTTCAAAAACAGAGTTAAAAATTTGCGACATTCTCAAGACTGGTTCAGAAAGTGCGTAGTTTGTAGTAACAGAATCAATGTGTAAGAAACCGTCTCGTCGCCGCAAACAACGCGTAGGAGCGTAAAAATTGAAACGCGTAAGTATTACATCACAATCAATTCGTGAGGTGAAAACATCGCGCACAAAGATAGCTGATGCTATGTCTCTTCGGTGATTTAGTCGTTGTAATTTTAATAAATTACAGCGATCTTTATACGGCAGAAGAACATAGTTATTCACTCTATCAGAAAGTAGACCACGAAGAGCATACAGTACAAATTGCTTTTGAACACTTTCAATTCTATCTGAATGACACTTATAAAATGGTGATCAGATCTGAGAAGCAAATTCAAGAATAGACCGAACAAAGGTCACATATAAAGATTTTAGTGTAAGCGGGTCACAAAACTCTTTACAATTACGCTTAATGAAGCCTAACATAATGTAAACGTTAGCAATAATAGAATCAATATGTTTTGTAAAGGAAAGATCAGAAGAGAAAATTATACCCAAGTCAGACATGAACTCAACTCTGTCAACCACCATATTATAAAGAAAATACTGCTGAAGAATAGGTGATCGCTTTCTAAAAAAAGAGATAACCTTACATTTGGCCACATTCAACAACAATTTGTTGTTAAACGACCAACTGCAAAATGTGTTCAAATCACTTTGTAACTTTAAACAATCAGAAATTGAAGAAATCGGAGCGAATATTTTCATATCATCTGCATAAAAAAGGCAATGTGCAAATTCAAAACACTCCACAACATCATTAATAAATAATGAGAACAGAAGTGGACCAATGTGACTACCTTGCGGTACTCCAGAAGTTACACGAAATAAATGAGAAGCAGAATCATTAATCTTAACGTATTGTGACCGGCCAAACAGATAAGATTCCAACCATTTGATAGGGATGAACTCACAATTTAGTTTCTCTAGCTTATAGATAAGAATTGAATGATCAATTTTATTAAAAGCTTTTGAAAAGTCAGTGTAGACTACATCTACTTGTTGCCGGCCCTCGATAGTGCTGTATAAATGTCCACAGAATGCAGCCAAATTGGTAATTGTAGATCTTCCCGGATAAAACCCATACTAAATATCAAGTTCGCGTTCATTTACGCTAGGTGCGCTAGTGTAAATTATCTCATTTGTTATGGAAAAGATAATTCACACTAGCGACAATTGCGGTACTAAAATGAAAAAATATCACGATCTATACTATCCGTATGAGCAGCGTTGCAAAAATAAAAACGAACTTTGCTGTCGAAACGTACACTTAGTGTAAAAGTTAATCTATATAGCTAATCCTTATTTCAAAGTAAGCTTATAAATATGCAAATGTGTAAAAGATTGATTAATATTTTAGGCTCAATAAATATCGTTTCTTTGAACGAACTTGGAATTATAATCATCAACATTATCAAAAAAGCACATTGCTATAAATGAGTATAAATGAAAAGTAGAGAACAAATTATTCATGGAATTTTTCTTATAGAATGAATGATGAAAGTCGAAAGGAACGTAAACTGCGTATGAATCGTGAGCGACAACTAAGATGGAGAGATCGTCAAAGCCAAGATACGCTAGAACGCTTGGCACAACAGACTATAGAATACAAAAAGCAGCGACGTGCATTTGAGAAGCCTGAAGAAGCTAAACAACGTATAGAGCACAGACTGCTTATCAAGTTCGACTATCACGATCAAATCAGAGAGCTACAGAATCTGAGCAACACGCTGCAGCACGTCGTCAGCAAGCAGCTGATCATGTTCGACAATCACAGTCCATTCAAAGAGCTACATATTCTGAGGAGCAGGCTGCAGCATGTCTCTTCCAAGCTTCTCAGCAAAGGCAGCAATTAAGAACTGAACAAGAAGCCGAAGAATCTGATGTGCAGGCTACAGCATGTCGTAAACAATCTTCACTATAAAGGCAGCGACTAAGAAATCCACGATTTTCAGTGCTTTCTACTCATAACACATTCAATGAAAGTGATGTGACTATTCACAGTTGTGGCTTTATGAACCAAGAATGGATCTATTGTCAATCTCTCAACTTTCTCGCAGAAATATCAACAGATGGTACATTTAAATACTGCTGTCACAAAAGTACTATTTCGTTGGAATTAGATGGACAGCAAAAACGTATTTTTTCGCCATATCTCCAGGATCTTTTAAGTAATCCAGCACATCCTCAGTATCGAAATTTTCATGAAAATATCCGCTCGTATAATTCAGTCGTAGCATTTGCATCCATGGGCGCACAAATTGATAACTTAGTAGGACGTGGTCCATAAGTATTTCATGTGCACGGATAAATCTTTCATCGCACTGGACACATGCATCCTGAACATGGTGCGACATACCGGATCTAATAGCACTTGTATTCAGCATCAAGTTAAAACAATTATTGAAGACATCACCAAAAAGGGGGTTTTTGGAAATCTAACAGCATTTAGAATTCCAAAAACATGGACTGCCACACGCACACATGCTTTTCATTCTAACTGATGAATGTAAAATTGATACAGCTGAAAAGATTGATCGATTCATCTGCTCTGAAATTCCAGATTATCGTCGTGAGCGAGAATTGCATGAAACATTCATTCGCACAATGATTCATGGTCCGTGCTGTGATCAAAATCCTAATGCACCATGCATGGAAAAGAATGAATGCACCAAAAGATTCCCAAAACAGTTTTCTCAGCATACTATCACAGAAGTAAATGGTTATCCTATTTATCGAAGACGTCAAGATATAGAAGTTCAATTGGGAGATCGGATTGTCGATAATGGTTTTGTTGTACCATACAACAAATTCCTCACGCGCAAATACAACTGCCATATCAACGTAGAATCATGTCAATCAGTCAAAGCCAAAAAGGACAAAAAGGTCTAGCAATTGCCACCACAGAAACAGCACATAGTGGATTCAAAATTCCACTTTCGGTAAATGAAACATCTGTTTCAAATATGAACATTCCATCACTTGAGTCTAACAAATTAAAGGATGCATCTCTGCTGAAAATCGACATAGCATCTATGCTCTCCATTCATTCGCTTCGAGTAATAGACCTGTTACTTAGAGAAATTATGAACTACGTTCGACCATTTGCAGGAAAAGTACTGATATTGGGAGGTAACTTTCGTCAAACATATAGTGTAGTGCCAAGAGGAGATACTGTAACTGGCTTAATTGAATTATGCCTCAAAAATTCTCCACTGTGGCGTCATGACAAATAACGTAGTTTAAGTACCAACATGCGCTCAGCATGGCAACATGAATTTAATGAATAGGTGTTGCGTTTACAAACGATTGTGATGATTTGGATCCAAAATTGGTTGAAATTCCTTATGTAATGGTGGAAAAGGAACAGATTATTAACTATATATTTATGGCAGCTCAATAAGAACATCAAGTTCCGATGAAGTTTCTGAAATTGCCAGCAAAGTCATTCTAATACAAAAAAACATTGATGCTACAGAACTAAATTTCAAAATGCTGGAACTAATTGCATGAAATGAAACTGTTTATATGAGCATTGATTCTTTGATTTCAGATGATCCGAATTATTCCATCTATTTTCCAGTTAAATTTTACACGCGCAAAGTCTGTCGGGAATGCCTCCATACATCCTGAAATTGAAAGTTGGTGCATTTACCATGCTTCTTCGAAATCTCTCACCAAAAAGGGGTTTGTTGAATGGATCTCGCTTGATAGTCTGGAGTCTTCATCGAAAGAAAGGGGAAGAAATTTGCATTTCTAGAATTGATTTGGAGCCAAGCAAGAGTACTTTGTCATTTAGACTGAAGCGTCGACAGTTTCCAGTGATGCTGGTTTTTGCAATGACAATCAACAAAAGTTAAGGCCAGTCTTTTGATCATGACGTTGTATATCTTCCTGAGCCAGTTTTCACTCATGGAAAGTTATATGTCTCTTTAATTCGAGGAAGATATCATGAAAATTTAAAAGTGTTAGTTAAAAATACCGATTATCAAGGAGATTTACTTAAAAACTCTAGAATATTTACAAGAAACATTGTTATTAAAGAAATCCTGTACTAATGCCTATTATCTAAAATTACCTTTACCGTGAAGTAATATTTCTATGCTCAAAAGATAAAACTCCTTGTCGACTTGTATAGTTGTATGATTGTACCAAAAATGCCTTGGATTCGGCATCGACGAAAATAGGATTTCGCGGTTGACCGCCTCGACGAATAACCAACGTTGAAAAGTATCTCAACATGCTCGGTCACTTTCTCTTATCGTGGATCGAACTATTTCAGTTCTAAAATATCTTTCCTGATTCAGTACAATATTTGGATTCTGCAGCAACATCATCTAGCTGAAAGAGGTTCACCTTCCGTTGGAATTAACATCCCAACAAATTGGAATTCAAATCAACGAAACGAAGACTCAACAGGCAGACCGCGCGGAAACTTCATTTGAGAATCACTTAAATTAATGGCTTAATTTATTTGAAACATGTCTTAATCGCCCTGAGGAATATTAAGTGTTCACTATCTGATGTGAATAGCGCTACAGTGGCACACATGTCAATTTGGCTACAGGTTCATGAGAACCATTAATTAAAATCTGTATCGTTCCGTGTTGAACTAAAATAGAGCATACACAAATAAGCCTTTAGCGCCAATCACAAAATATGGATTGTCTTAAAAATGTTGCCTCAAATAGTGGACGTCATGCCAAGTTCATCTTATAATCATCTATAATGTTTTCGTTCAATATCATCTGATTACTTACAACTGAATCAAATACATAAAATTTTGTAAAAGGTAATTCTCTTCTGTATTATATCAACTTCATTTTTCCAAATTTTAAAATTTTAAAATTTCAAAATTGTAATTTTTAATTTCAAAATTTATTTTTATATGAAATATATTTTTCATTTTCAATTTTCATGTAATACTGCGAAAGAAATTCAATTACAATTCATATGCAAGAACGCAATGAAGCGAAATCCGATATCTCTAATAAGTAATAATTTGCTTATGACAGTTCAAACTCAGAAGACAGTGAAGAAGCGATTATTTCTGTGTTAAACGAATACTTTTGTACCACTCCAATCCAAATCAATCCTTGGTTGTCAAAGTAAATAATTAAAACACAAACAAATATGTCAGAATTAAATATTGACCGCATGCGAAAAATTATACCAGAGTTCGACGGGACTTCTGTGCAATTAGATAAATTTATTGCATTTTGCGAAATTTTTTATAATCCATTGACTAACAAGGAATATCAATTATTGTTTCTAAACATTTTGAAATCCAAATTTAACAGTAACCAATTTGATATGCCGCCCCGGTGGCACAGTGGTTAGCATACTTGCTTTACGCTCCGGAGGTCCCGGATTCGATTCCCGGCGGGTGATGAAAAAATCACGACTGGTCAAGGGTAGGATCAATAAATTAATCACTCATTATCCATTAACAAAATGATTACGAAACTTCAAAATGAAGCGGCAAAATCCCTCTATGGGATGTAGCGCCAGCGAAAAAAAAAAAAAAAAAAATTTGATATTGGTCAAATATGGTAATATTGGGGAGATTTAACCGCAGAATTCGTTTAGCAATTGGTTAATAGTCGCCCAGTTGAGTAATTACAAGTTGAATTAGTACCACTTCGACAACAGCGCAACGAAGCTATCAAAGAATTTGCTTCTAAAATAGATCAATTGCTTTCGGACCTTAATAATGCTTATTGCATTGCAGGAGAAGGGCGAAGAGGCTGCAAATCACATTTGAAGTCTCAATGCTATTACAGCACTGAATACTTTTCAAAATGGGTTGAGGGAGCCGTTCCGATTAATAGTCAAGGCATGTAGATTTAATACATTTAAAGAAGCCGTAACCAAAGCAATTGAAGAAGAAGCATCGATATCAAACAGTTACAAAGATCAAATTTATAATAATTCCCATAATTTTCAGACTAACAATCGTGAAAAATGTCAGTTATGTTCACGGAATGGACATTCCGCTAAATCTTGTTACTCTTTTACTAGACCTTACCAAAATAATAATATTAATAATTCAAATTCTACAATTAAAATTCCAGCTACAAATCCTAATTCCAATAATTGCAAAAATGTTTCGCATAACAATAACTTCCATACTGATAAATGCAATTATTGCCAAAATATAGGTCATAATATAAATGAGTCTAAAAATCGTGAATTCAATAATCGTAATAGATCTGCTAATCTTCAAAATCATTCTTCTAAACCTGAACATTCAGTTCAAACTACAAATCCAAGTTTGGAAAACTACAATCAGCTCAATCAATCGAATACAGTGGTCCGGGCTTCGAAAATTTAATTTTGCATTCAAATCAAAATAATTCTAATCAAATAAATTCTAATTCAAAAATTTTTACAAGTTTCAATTCTAATGATATCAGTTATAAAAATGAAAATCTCAATTACCAGTCAAAATTAAAGGGAATATTTTATCAACTACCAAAATTTAATGACAAGGATTCAAATAAATTTATGGAGTTGTCGTTGGACATTCTAAATTCAAATAGAAATCATTTTTAAGGTCTATGGATACGAGTATGGATCCATACAATCTGAATCCGGTCATTCATCCAATGAAATTACTCAAATATAGTCATGTGAGCGAAAAAAATATTCCCCTATTTCTCCTCTCGAGTTAAAATTATTTCAACAATAGATCATGTTTTCCGAAAGAGGGCAGATCGAGCGAAAGTAGTATAATGATAAGTACATTTCTCGCTAGTTGTCACTATTAAAGTAGAACGAAAGTACTTCACGTTTTCCAAAAGATGGCAGCACTAATCGACACTGCATAGTGGTAAAATCTTCGCTCATTTACCACACCCTGTTAAAGTTAGCCGAAAGTTTCCAGCCGAAAGTAAAAAGTCGATAATGCAGATTACCTTATTAACATTACAGCCAAAATTAAAAAAACTTGTGGTTATCAGCCGAAAGTAAATAGGATACGCTTGTAACAAACAATTTTGTAAATAGTCTTACGTGGAAAACTTAGTTTAATCTGATCGCGGAAAACATTTGAAAATCAGAAGAATTCACAAAATTGGAACAAAATCAACCTGTAGAGTGTGTATCTGAAGTTGAATCGTTTTTATTGGATTTGTCAATAGCTATCGCAGGGAAAAAATTCAGTTCAAGTTTCCGGTCAGATATCGCGGAAAATTCGATTTTCCAAAAATCATAAGAAAATTTATATAAAATCAGCCTCTAGAGTGTTATGTCTGGAGATGTATTTTATTGATGTGACTTGTCAATAGCTATCGCAGGGAAAAAATTCAGTTCAAGTTTCCCGTCAGAAATCGCGGAAAATTCGATTTTGCAAAAATCATTAGAAAATTTATATAAAATCAGCCTCTAGAGTGTTATATCTGGAGGTGTATTTTATTGATGTGACTTGTGAATAGCTATCGCAGGAAAAAAATTCAGTTCAATTTTCCCTTCAGAAATCGCGGAAAATTCGATTTTCCAAAAATCATTAGAAAATTTATATAAAATCAGCCTCTAGAGTGTTATGTCTGGAGATGTATTTTATTGATGTAACTTCTCAATAGCTATCGCAGGGAAAAAATTCAGTTCAAGTTTCCCGTCAGAAATCGCGGAAAATGCGATTTTCCAAAAATCATTAGAAAATTTATATAAAATCAGCCTCTAGAGTGTTATGTCTGGAGATATATTTTATTGATGTGACTTGTCAATAGCTATCGCAGGGAAAAAATTCAGTTCAAGTTTCCCGTCAGAAATCGCGGAAAATTCGATTTTGCAAAAATCATTAGAAAATTTATATAAAATCAGCCTCTAGAGTGTTATATCTGGAGGTGTATTTTATTGATGTGACTTGTGAATAGCTATCGCAGGGAAAAAATTTAGTTCAAGTTTCCCGTCAGAAATCGCGGAAAATTCGATTTTCCAAAAATCATTAGAAAATTTATATAAAATCAGCCTCTAGAGTGTTATGTCTGGAGATGTATTTTATTGATGTGACTTGTCAATAGCTATCGCAGGGAAAAAATTCAGTTCAAGTTTCCCGTCAGAAATCGCGGAAAATTCGATTTTCCAAAAATCATTAGAAAATTTATATAAAATCAGCCTCTAGAGTGTTATATCTGGAGGTGTATTTTATTGATGTGACTTGTGAATAGCTATCGCAGGGAAAAAATTCAGTTCAAGTTTCCCGTCAGAAATCGCGGAAAATGCGATTTTCCAAAAATCATTAGAACATTTATATAAAATCAGCCTCTAGAGTGTTATGTCTGGAGATATATTTTATTGATGTGACTTCTCAATAGCTATCGCAGGAAAAAAATTCAGTTCAAGTTTCCCGTCAGAAATCGCGGAAAATTCGATTTTCCAAAAATCATTAGAAAATTTATATAAAATCAGCCTCTAGAGTGTTATGTCTGGAGATGTATTTTATTGATGTGACTTGTCAATAGCTATCGCAGGGAAAAAATTCAGTTCAAGTTTCCCGTCAGAAATCGCGGAAAATTCGATTTTCCAAAAATCATTAGAAAATTTATATAAAATCAGCCTCTAGAGTGTTATATCTGGAGGTGTATTTTATTGATGTGACTTGTGAATAGCTATCGCAGGGAAAAAATTCAGTTCAAGTTTCCCGTCAGAAATCGCGGAAAATGCGATTTTCCAAAAATCATTAGAACATTTATATAAAATCAGCCTCTAGAGTGTTATGTCTGGAGATATATTTTATTGATGTGACTTCTCAATAGCTATCGCAGGAAAAAAATTCAGTTCAAGTTTCCCGTCAGAAATCGCGGAAAATTCGATTTTCCAAAAATCATTAGAAAATTTATATAAAATCAGCCTCTAGAGTGTTATGTCTGGAGATGTATTTTATTGATGTGACTTCTCAATAGCTATCGCAGGGAAAAAATTCAGTTCAAGTTTCCCGTCAGAAATCGCGGAAAATGCGATTTTCCAAAAATCATTAGAAAATTTATATAAAATCAGCCTCTAGAGTGTTATGTCTGGAGATGTATTTTATTGATGTGACTTCTCAATAGCTATCGCAGGGAAAAAATTCAGTTCAAGTTTCCCGTCAGAAATCGCGGAAAACTGGAAAAACGTTCTAGCCGAAAGTATAAAATAAATGTCAGCCTATAGAGTGTTATGTCTGGAGATGTATTTTATTGATGTGACTTGTCAATAGCTATCGCAGGGAAAAAATTCATTTCAAGTTTCCCGTCAGAAATCGCTAAACACATAACACTCTACAGGCTGATTTTTTATAAATTTTCTAATGATTTTTGGAAAATCGAATTTTCCGCGATTTCTGAAGGGAAACTTGAACTGAATTTTTTCCCTGCGATAGCTATTGACAAGTCACATCAATAAAATACATCTCCAGACATAACACTCTAGAGGCTGATTTTATATAAATTTTCTAATGATTTTTGGAAAATCGAATTTTCCGCGATTTCTGACGGGAAACCTGAACTGAATTTTTTCCCTGCGATAGCTATTGACAAGTCACATCAATAAAATACATCTCCAGACATAACACTCTAGAGGCTGACATTTATTTTATACTTTCGGCTGGAACGTTTTTCCAATTTTCCGCGATTTCTGACGGGAAACTTGAACTGAATTTTTTCCCTGCGATAGCTATTGACAAGTCACATCAATAAAATACATCTCCAGACATAACACTCTAGAGGCTGACATTTATTTTATACTTTCGGCTGGAACGTTTTTCCAATTTTCCGCGATTTCTGACGGGAAACCTGAACTGAATTTTTTCCCTGCGATAGCTATTGACAAGTTCCATCAATAAAATACATCTCCAGACATAACACTCTAGAGGCTGATTTTATATAAATTTTCTAATGATTTTTGGAAAATCGAATTTTCCGCGATTTCTGAAGGGAAACTTGAACTGAATTTTTTCCCTGCGATAGCTATTGACAAGTTCCATCAATAAAATACATCTCCAGACATAACACTCTAGAGGCTGATTTTATATAAATTTTCTAATGATTTTTGGAAAATCGAATTTTCCGCGATTTCTGAAGGGAAACTTGAACTGAATTTTTTCCCTGCGATAGCTATTGACAAGTCACATCAATAAAATACATCTCCAGACATAACACTCTAGAGGCTGATTTTATATAAATTTTCTAATGATTTTTGGAAAATCGAATTTTCCGCGATTTCTGACGGGAAACCTGAACTGAATTTTTTCCCTGCGATAGCTATTGACAAGTCACATCAATAAAATACATCTCCAGACATAACACTCTAGAGGCTGACATTTATTTTATACTTTCGGCTGGAACGTTTTTCCAATTTTCCGCGATTTCTGACGGGAAACTTGAACTGAATTTTTTCCCTGCGATAGCTATTGACAAGTTCCATCAATAAAATACATCTCCAGACATAACACTCTAGAGGCTGATTTTATATAAATTTTCTAATGATTTTTGGAAAATCGAATTTTCCGCGATTTTTGACGGGAAACTTGAACTGAATTTTTTCCCTGCGATAGCTATTGACAAGTCACATCAATAAAATACATCTCCAGACATAACACTCTAGAGGCTGATTTTATATAAATTTTCTAATGATTTTTGGAAAATCGAATTTTCCGCGATTTCTGACGGGAAACCTGAACTGAATTTTTTCCCTGTGATAGCTATTGACAAGTCACATCAATAAAATACATCTCCAGACATAACACTCTAGAGGCTGATTTTATATAAATTTTCTAATGATTTTTGGAAAATCGCATTTTCCGCGATTTCTGACGGGAAACCTGAACTGAATTTTTTCCCTGCGATAGCTATTGACAAGTTCCATCAATAAAATACATCTCCAGACATAACACTCTAGAGGCTGATTTTATATAAATTTTCTAATGATTTTTGGAAAATCGCATTTTCCGCGATTTCTGACGGGAAACCTGAACTGAATTTTTTCCCTGCGATAGCTATTGACAAGTCACATCAATAAAATACATCTCCAGACATAACACTCTAGAGGCTGATATTTATTTTTTACTTTCGGCTAGAACGTTTTTCCAGTTTTCCGCGATTTCTGACGGGAAACCTGAACTGAATTTTTTCCCTGCGATAGCTATTGACAAGTCACATCAATAAAATACATCTCCAGACATAAAATTCTAGAGGCGGTTTTTATTCCAATTAAAATATTTTTTTGGGTTTCTCGAGTTTTCCATAATTTTCCACGAGGAACTGCAGCCAGGTTTTGCCATATAAGAATAATAACAAAGGTATTCAATGATAATCATGCATTTACATTCCTTAGTATGTTTTAGGCTAAACATTACCGATCGATATTAACTTATTTTTTATTTTCGGCTGGGATAACACAATCTGCAATACCGATTTTTGTTTACTTTTAGCTGGGATAATGCAATCTGCATTACCGTTTTTTACTTTCGGCTGGAAACTTTCGGCTGGAGTAATACAATCTGCATTATCGACTTTTCACTTTCGGCTGGCAACTTTCGGCTAACTTTAACAGTATATTTACCACTCCACTTTTCAAATTTTACTACGATTATTAATAATTTAAAACACTCATATAGTCAAAAAAAACACCTTTGTAAAATAAGTTAGCAGCATTATCATAAGAAAAATTATCAGAGGTAGTGACATCTAGCTTCAAGACTGTTTTATAATATATTAGTAGTGACAACTAGTGGCATCATCTGGAAGGTCATGTTTTCTAACAGATGGCACCGTTGGCGAAAGTAGTATTTTCTTGACAGTTTGACATGATCTATGGGGTAGATGCTCGACATTTTGGTATGCTCGAACGTTTTTGCGACTTCCCAGCAAGCAAAAAATTAAAAAAAATTGCGAGTGACTTTTTGAACTCGCAATACAGAAAACAAATGAAAATGTGTACAGGAAAAAATATTTTGAATGACGTTTCAATTGTCTAATTATTAAGGAGGTATTTAAATTTAAATTATAAACTTTAGGGAAATTACAGAATTAGTATTAAAAATAGGTAATTTTTTTTAAACATATCGTGACAAAAAAAGTGGTGTTCCCATCATATTAGTTTATGTGCGAAATCTGTGATTTTGATTAATATTTTGCACACACTATAATTGTGTAACTTGTTATCGAAGTTTGACTTACGATTTATTGTTTTGATACCTACGCATATTTTTTTCTTAATTTATTTCTATAAAATAATTCATAGTAGAAAAGGCGAAAGTAGAATATGTACTGAAATACGTATAATTATAGTTAATTTTGTGTTTAAGTTTTTATTTAAATGTCAATATATAATTCAGCAATGTGCTGAATATTAAGTAATATGGCGGATTTGCTAGGTGTATTGAGAATGTCATTTTTAGCAAACTCAAAACGGGGTAGCAAATCCGCCACCTTTAACCATCGCAATTTGTTAACATGCGGTACGTACGAGCATCTACCCCTATAAGCAACATATCCGCAGAAAACCAACATAACCATACCAAAAAATATATATTACGAGCTATTTTTTTCCCAATTTTTTTTTTTTTTTTTTTTTGCTTATTTGATTTTTAAAAACATTTGTTATTTTGTTATTATTGAAATTGTCATTTATATTTGTTATTATTGAAACTAAAAGCAAAGAGAAGGTGATACTGGAGTAGATGCTCGTACGTATCGCATGTTAACAAATTGCGATGGTTAAAGATGGCGGATTTGCAACTCCTTTTTGAGTTTGCTAGAAATGACATTCTCAATACACCTAGCAAATCCGCCATATTAATTAATATTCAGCATATTGCTGAATTATATATTGACGTAAATAAAAACTTAAACACAAAATTAAATTATACGTATTTCAGTACATATTCTACTTTCGCCTTTTCTACTATGAATTATTTTATAGAAATAAATTAAGAAAAAAATATGCGTAGGTATCAAAACAATAAATCGTAAGTTAAACTTCGGTGAAAGATGTATAGTAAACTTCATGAAAAAATCGGAAGCCCAGAAAGTTACACAATTATAGTGCGTGCAAAATACTAATCAAAATCACAGATATCGCACATAAACTAATATAGTGGGAACACCACTTTTTTTTGTCACGAACTCACGAGTATGTTTAAAAAAAATTACCTATTTTTAATACTAATTCTGTAATTTCCCTAAAGTTGATTTACATATGTAGAATTTTAATTTAAATACCTCCTTAATAATTAGACAATTGAAATTTCATTCAAAATATTTTTTTCCTGTATACATTTTCTTTTGTTTTCTGTATTGCGAGTTCAAAAAGACACTCGCAATTTTTTTTAATTTTTTGCTTGCTAGTAAGTCGCAAAAACGTTCGAGCACGCCAAAATGTCATTTTCAGCTCGCAAGTTGCTAATTTGCTTGCTAGAACGTATCGAGCATCTACCCCACTGATAAGTAAAATAGACGAATTTACGGGAATTTATTTAGCAAAATGTCAAATAAGTTACTAACTTCGTTCGGATTCAGATTGTACGGATTTATATCCATACTCGTGCAGCGACCTTTAAGTAGACACTGGTTCACATATTTGTTTAATTAAACGATGATGTACTTTATTATTTAAATGAAACTTGAAAAGGATATCTCCAGATCGTATTTTAACTTAAGCTTTGTGTCACTCAATGGTGCAATTTCCAAATAACGAATCATTTTCACAAGATTTCCAAATTGTTCTAAACGATTTTCCATTACCATGCGCCGGAATAATTGATCGAAATACGGTTCTTTCTGGAAATAAGTCATACATTCCAATTCCATTTTGTTCAATTCCTACTGGTCAAGAATTTATCAACTCTATTTCATTAAGATTGAGATTAGTGTTTTCATGGCAAGCGCTATTGTAAATCCGAAGCATTCAACATCACAAAAAATCGACAATTTATCAATTCAATTTGAACCTTTATTCGATTATGATGTTTTTAATTTATAAATAATATTTCAAATTCAATCGAAAATTCAAATCGTCCGATACACACAAAAAATTATCGACAACCAGAAGCCGTAAAGAATGAAATGAAAAGACAATTAGACGAAATGTTAAAAGACCAAATCATCGAACCATGTTCAAGTCCCTATAACTCTCCGCTCTTGATCGTGCCACAAGACACCGAGATAAAATGGAGATTGGTGGGGGATTTTAGGAGAACTAACACAATGACAATAGACGATATTTATCCATTACCAAACATAACAGAAAATTTGGATCAATTAGGCAATGCGAATTATTTCACGACACTAGACTTAGAAAAGGAGTATCATCAGGTTCCAATGCATTCTAAGGACAAAACTAAAACAGCATTTAATTCATCTTGGGGAACCTTGTGTGGAACAGAATTCCTTATAGTCTCAAAGGCGCTCCCGCAACATTTCAGCGTCTAAAATGAACCAAGTTCTAAGTGGGCTAAATGGTATTAAATGTTTCACATATCCCGATGACGTTGTTATTTATGGGTATGATTTATTGGAGCACAATAAGAAGTTGACTAGCGTTTCAAAAATTACAATCTCAAATTGTAACCTCCCAAATATAATTTTCTTAGAACAGAAGTCACATATCTTGGTCATATTGTTACAAATCAAGGTGTAAAATCCGACCCAACAAAAATATAAGCCGTTCAGAATTTTCCTATTCTCCGTAATCAAACTGAAATCAAGTCATTCTCGCGACTCACTGACTACTATCGTAGATTCATCAATGAGGACGCCAAGCTTGCCACTTAATCGGTTATTACGGAAGGATGTTCCGAATTTTAATTTACCAAGACTTTAACGAAATATTTATCGTAACTACAGCTGCTTTAGTGATTTTGCTATTATCTATATGGAAAAAAATTCGTAATAAAAACTGGCAATCGTCGTTTAATTTGGCTTTCTAAAAATCCTGAACCTTCTTCTCGCCTTTTAAGATGGCGAATCGACTTAGACGAGTATACAAGCCGAGACGAGTACAAACTAGATAAATCAAATCAAAATGCATTAAGTAGAAGCAGTCAATTAAATTCTAAAATTTCCAATGATACGTTAGCAATCACTAGAGCTCCAACAATAACTCAAAGACAAAATAATAATTCACCAAATAATCTTAATTCTTCAGATTCTTATTCACCGATTCCTATTATTTCTACTATTCCTACTAATTCACATTCTAATTCATCGATATCACAAAACTTTACGAATATTGAAGCCGAATCAGATATAAACCGCATTATAGAAGAATTCTACTGTACAGCATTAGGTGGACACCAAGGCGCTTTACGAACAGTTCATAGGATAAAACGTTCCAAAAATGATGTCTCGCGTTAGGAAATTTATTCAAAAGTGTTCTTCATGTCAAAAGAATAAATCCGGAAAACGTACGAAAATCCCAATACGAATAACTTCTATGTCAACTGAACCTTTTGAAAAATTATTCCTTGACATCGTCGGTCCTCTTGTTTCAACACACGAAGGTAATAAAGTTATACTTACGATGCAAGAACTTGACCAAATATTCATTAGTTGAGCCTTTGAAGCCATAAGAAACCTATGAAGTAGCTAAAGCATTTGCAGAAAATTTTATTTATAAATATGGAATACCAAAAATGATTGTCACAGATCAAGGAAGTAATTTTATGAGCCAAATGTTCAAAGATTTATGTAAGCTTTTGGGAATCTAGAAATTAAACACTTCCACTTATCATCAGCAGTCTAATGCCACATTGGAAACATCCCATTTAAACCTCGCACAATCTTTACGTTACGTAGTTATATTTCTGATGATCCACTTAATTGGGATAACATAAATGGATTCCATACGCTATGTTTACTTATAATTCGACATCCCACTGCGTGACTGAATATATGCATTTCGAATTGTTATTCGGATACGTGCCCTCAATTCCAAATTCACTGAAACAAGATCCAGAACCCTTGTATATAATTTTTCAGACTATTACCTAGAATTAATAAATCACCTTCAAGCTTCTTGGCAAGTAGCGCGTGATAATATCACAGAAAAGAATGAACAGATATGGAAGTTCTACATCAAGTATTTACATTTAAATATTCAATCTAAGAAATGTATTCCTGCTCTAATCTAGCTAATTAAGACAAGGATAATATAATACAATAATATGTTTCGCACATATTATTGTATTATATTGACCTTGTCTTAATTAGCTAGATTAGAGCAGGAATAAATTTCTTAGATGGAATATTTCAATGCAAATAATTGATATGAAACTTCCATATCTGTTCATTCTTTTCTGTGATAATATTATAAAAAGTAAAGAAAAATCAAAAAAATATTATGACAAATCGTGCTCATCAACAATGTACATACAATGTCGATGATAAAGTCCTTTTGACAAATGAATCAAAATCGCGACACAAATTTGATCCACCTTGGAGTGGACCATGGCTTCCGGAAATTCTGCAAGCGTAACGCATATCGAGAAATTAAAGGATCGCGAGAACTTCAACGATTGGAAGTTTGCGATGCAGGCGTTACTCCAATAAGACGAATTGTGGGAATATGTGTCTGGTGATATTAAGGTCGGCGAAAATGTTGATGCAACGAAAAAGATTTGAAGGCTAATGCTATGATTAATTTTGTCGATTGATCCAGTGTGTTTACATTCAATCCGCAAATTTAGCTAAAGATGTCTGAGATAGTTTGAATACTGCGGTCTTACACGAAAAGTGGGTTTATTAAAAACATTAATAACAACGAGGCTTGAAAATAGCAAATCGGTCGAAGAATATGTAAATACAATCATGGCAACTGTTCATAAATTGAACGAAATCACAGGAAATTTTGTCAAAACGAAGCTTTTGCAGGATGTTAAATTACCCATATCTCCTGGGAAACACACAGATCATCAATCAGCCTTTAATGGTAAAAAGATTCTTTTAATTCAAAGAAGAGGGACCACGGTGCTATCGATGCAATGAGTTTGGTCACATTGCGGCATGCTGTAACAACAAGAATATTGGAAAGTCACCTAGAAAAGAAAACAAATCCAAGCCAACTGGAAAATCTGCTTTCATCACAGCCTGTGCCGTTGGTGATGTGAAAGTCAATGAGTGATACATTAACTCTAGTGCCTCTGCAGGAATGGGTACGAAGGGCCGAATTTCAAAGGGCCGAATGGGTCGAAGGGCCGAATTTTTTTGTTTATTTATTTTTTGTTTTTAGAAATATAGGGCCGATTATTTTTTTTTCAGGCCATTTTATATTTGTTAGAGTGAAGGAAAATTTTATTTAGACGAATAAAATAATTTCATTGTGATTTAGTGATGTAAATTAGTGAATATTAAAAATTCGGCACTTCGACCCATTCGGCCCTTCGACCCATTTCGGCCCTTCGACATTCGGCCCTTTGATATCATTCCGCTCTGCACACATGTGTAAGCACGGTGATTGAATGCGTGACGTAAACGACTCGTCGCGCAGAGAAATTGTGTTAGCAAATAATTCGAAACTTGGAGTACAAGGAATTGGAATTATTGATTTGGATGCTAAAAAAACAATGAGAAGCAAACAATCGAAGTTAGAGATGTCCTTCTTGTACCAAAACTGTCAGGAAATATTTTTGACAAAACTGGCATACAAATAATTGATCAAAATGGATCATTATTGGCAACGGGTAGCCGAGTAAACGATATGTATCAGCTGGATAAACAGGATGATAAAAGCAATAGTGCCTTTTACTCACATGCGGTATCTAAACCATTTGATTTGTCGCACCGTCGATTGAGTCACGTAAATCCAAATAGGATGAAACTTTTACGTGACAAATATGCCATGGCGTTAATTTTAAAAATTATCCGAACGAAACTTACATAGGCTGCGCCAAAGGCAAACAGTACTGGCAACCATTTGGAAATTCCGAAAAAAGAACACAGCATTTTTTGGAGCTCGTACATTCGGATTTTTGCGATCCAATGGAAACAAAATCTCTTGGCGAAAGTGGCTATTTCCTGATATTTGTGGAGGATTATTCGAAAAGGTTTTCATTTAATTTTTTGGAGACTAAGGACGAAGTCATTGGCTCTTTCAAGCATTTTAAATCGTATGCTGAAAAGCAAACAGGACAGCAGTTGAAAATCATACGCACTGATAACGGTTCGGAGTATGTTAATAAATGTATGATTACTTTTAAGCAAAAAGAAGGTATCGTATTCTCCTGGAGGCCTGTCATGATTTCCGCCGCAAAAGAATTTTTTCATGATATCGTGAATTTGGGATCACAAAACACAATATGGTACTTTTTCGCCATCTATTCGATAGCGAGATAAATTCCGCCAAACAAAACTAAGCGTCTAATCTAAACTAAAATCAAAATTCGTCTCAAAATAATGCCGCGTACACTGACAAACGTCATTAAATGAATTTACGTTAAATGAATGCGTTTGCAGCCTTTTCGATAGCGGAATTCATAATAAGAAAGTTGAAGCTGTTCGAACATACTGAAACAAAAACGTCAAAAATGGGATTTCAAATCTGAGGAATGCATTTTTGTTGGCTACTGTGAGCATTCAAAAGCTTACCAATTATACAGTAAACAAAATGGTGACATATTAAAGAGTCGTGATGTAATTTTCATTGAATCGTCTGTACCAATACCTACAAACGATGATCATGAAGTGGAGGAACCATCAAGCACGCCTCTTAATTGCAATATAAAACAAGTGAAGAAAATACCGACATTCATAGAAGCTGTTGCAGCCGATGAATTGTGTTCCAATGATGGATTATGTTCCAATGGCGAATTAGGTTCTAAAATTATAGAAAACAATGTAGAAGCCATCGAAGAAAGAACAAGCGCATCAGGAAACAGCCAGCAAAGTTGAAGGATTATGAACTCAGTTACAAATCCAAATTATCTGAAGTACGCTCAGATCCTTAAACATATGAAGAGGCTATGAGCAGTCCTGAATGCGATTTGTGGAAAAAAGCGATGCAAGAGGAATATGAGTCTCTTCTTGAAAATGGAACCTGGCCTCTAGCAAATATTCTACCGAATAGAAAAGCAATCCAATGCAAGTGGGTTTACAAAACCAAATGCGATGTTAATGGAAATATCAACCGTTATAAAGCGCGCCTTGTAGTTAAATGTTGTTCTCAGCAGGAAGGTATCGACTATGAAGAGACATAATCGCCAATTGTTCACTACTCGTCCATTCGATACTTAATTGCACTTGCAGTTAAGTATGATCTAGAAATTGATCGAATGGATGCAGTTGTGGCATTCTTGTAGTGTGAATTACGGGAAGAAATTTATCGGTGCAAACCGGAAGTATCTCGTAATGGGAACCAATCGTTGAAAGTTTGTCGTTTTAAGAAGGCTATTGTATGGCTTAAAACATGCTAGTCGTAATTGGAATTGCAAATTGGATAGTTTTGCATGAAGTCTTCGTTAGTAGACCCCTGAATCTATGACAAAATTCAGAATGTTCATATTTTGTTAGTAGCCGTGTACGTTGATGATTTGTTGTTATTCTCAAATAACAACCAGTTAAACGTTTCATTGAAATGAAAATTATCGAATACCTTGCGAATCACTCGGGACTGTAAAGCTGAAAATTTATGGATTCGCCAACAATTATGCATCGAAGAAATGTTAAAAAAGTGTGGTATGGCCAATTGTAATCCAGCGTTGACACCAATTGATGCAAATCAAAAATTAACGAAAAGTATTTCACCTAAATCTGATAATGAAGCCGTTCAAATGAAAAATGTTCCATATCAGGAAGTAGTTGCGAGTATCATCGTTCGGATATATGCTATGCAATCAACATCGTTAGCAAATTCAATAACAACCCTGGTCTGTCGCACTGGAACGCGGTTAAAAGAATCCTGAGATACCTTCGAGGTACTGTATCAGCCAATAACTGGAATTTTCAAAAAACTGTAATTCAAAGGTAATTAGTTATTCTGATTCAGATTGGGCCAACGACATAGACGATAGGGGATCGGATACTGGCTACTTTTTTAAGCTTCAGAGAGGAGTTATTTCTTGGAACAGCAAGAGACAGCCAACGGCTGGTGTTTCTACAACAGAGGCAGAGTACATGGCTTTATGGTTGCGAAATTTTTAAATCGATTTAAAGTTGAGCTTAACTGTAGATGCAACTACTATTTGTTGCGAAAACAGGAGTGTTATAAGTTTAGCATCAACTAATGCTTATCACACCAGGACAAATCACATCGATATTCGACATCACTTCACACGTCAAAAAATTGAAGAAAACGAGATACAATTGACATCAGTTAGCACTGATCAGATGATTGCGGTTGGATTAACTATAAGCCTCTCTTCAGCAATAAACATTTTTTATGTTTACATGGAATGGGTTTAGTGAAACAGTAATTAACAATTCTAGTGGGAGTGTTGGAAAGTAGAACGTAAATTAAAGAACACATAGCACCCATGTTTGAACATTACTTGTCTTTTAATTAATTTATATACTCCATAATATTACGACACGTCTTCGTCATCAGAGTCCGGTGAATCAGATTACGGGATAATATTGTCGATACTATCTAAACGTCCTAAAGTATTTCACGATAGAATATACATGGAGTTTTACAATATGGACGAGTTTCGGTCAATTTCAGTTTTCTAAAGAAGGTCCAGTTTTCTTATTCATTATTTGACGAACACCCTCCTACAATATTTGGAACCTTTGCGCGCATATTGATGGCATCACTTGGTTTTCACTTTATTTATCTTTTGTGCAGGAATGCCACAAATCACGATATTAAATAAAGCCTCACACCCAAGACAGACTCAAACTAGCTAGTCGCGATTATCGTAATCTAGAGTTTGAAACTCATTCGAATTTATACAACCTGCGAATTCTAAAATCTTCACCTGAAAATAGTTGTGGAATTGTCCGCATGTATTAGGTTATTGCAACACTAACAACAACAACAACGATAACTAAGATTTAAGAGAGATAAATAAGACTGCTGACATGAAAACAACTTTTCAATGAGTATTGCAGTTGGGAATATGAACCACTGACTATTTCCTTCCACCTTGGATTTTTTAATTTTAAATAACTATCGTACAAGTTTTCCAAACATTTGTGGTTTGCACACTTAATGCACCGTAAAGAAACGAAAAACTTAATAACGTTTATGACGATGCAAATTACAAATATCAGACAAAGAAGTAAACAAAAACAAAACAAAAAAAAACTTGAAACTTTAAAAGTCTGTAAGTATACATATTACAACGATCATTGCATAAAAATTGCATTTTTACATTATTAACCAAAAAATCTGGTTTTCAATAATTATGTTTGCATTAAATTTCTACTTTTACGATCACCAACAAGCAATAACACGATTTACAACCGCATGTGTAAATGTGTATTACGCGATTAACTGGCGCGCGAATTTATACAACTCAAGGTCGTTTAGTTAACAAAAACAGCAAATTAATATTTTTTTACATTACATTTTCACATCTAATTAGGTATACTATATGACGAGATTAATTTGGTTCAGGGCTTTTGGTTATTTGATTTACTTATAGGCATCGATAAAATTGAGAAACGTATGTATATTCACTACTTACCATGCAACCAAGATCCTCATCTCCGTATAAACCTGGGAAATGTTTTTGATCGCCACAATGGAACGTAGTTTTTGGTAAATCAACTTTAGATGTGAAATTATCATCGAAATTTTTTTCATACCCAACCGGGTAGTATTCTTTGGGTGCGTTCATTACCTAAAATAAAACAGTTAATTAATTGGAAATCTGCCAAAAAAAAATGAACTTGAATATAATTATAGTATTACTTTACTGCCTCCGGCTACTTTATATTGACTCTTTGGTTTTTGGGTGGTAGTCGATGTCGTCGTTGTTGATGTTGTTGATGTTTTCGCTTCATTAGCCATTATCCTTTGATATGCTTCCATTTGTTGTTTTGCCAGCAGCTCTTGTTGCCTCATTTTAATTGCTGCTTGTATAACGGCCACACTTACATTAGCGGCAGCCGCTAATTCTTCAACGGTGTGACCCATTAAATCGACGACTGGAAGTTTTGTACTTGCTGGTACCAGTATCGGATCGGGTTGAAATCCTTGTGTCGTAC
The DNA here is from genome assembly GCA_963556165.1 of Tipula helvola. Lineage (NCBI taxonomy): Eukaryota > Metazoa > Arthropoda > Insecta > Diptera > Tipulidae > Tipula > Tipula helvola. Next base: position 282,459,068 of record OY744481.1, on the reverse strand, counting down.
GCTTTTGATCATTGATTAAAGTGCCTTGAGGTGATACTCTTGAAATTGATGTAGGCATTGCTTGAAATGGTGGAACTGGATTTGGTTTCGGTTCAAATGCCATCGTATTACTGATGGTTGGTGTTACAATTCTTGGTTGTATCCCTTGATTGATTGGCTGCATTTGGTGATTTACCGGATATATTTTAATTGGTTCGTTCATATTGATTTCAAAACTTTTTGATTTCTGAATTTCAACATCATTTCGTCTAAATGAATTTTTGGCTGCATCAAATGTTTGTACATTTGTCTCTTTTACGCCTCCCGGCCGTAGAGGTTTAAAAGCTGGAACGCCTAATGGTAACGATATGGCTTGGGTCATACCCATTTTAGGTGATGTATTCATTCTAGTTGATTGTTTAGGCAATAGAGCTATCGGTCGACTTTGTTGAATTTGTCCAGTCTGTAAAATAGTATTAAAAACGTTATTTAAAAAAATTACAAAATATTTTTACTAACGGTAAAAGGTCAATAAATCTTATGTTCAATGCAGTTGTCAACTATAAATAAATAATCAAATTGTGTGATGAAACTGTATAGTGAACTTAAAAAAAAATGAAAGTGTGAGAATGTCTCAATTACTGCACCTTTTTTGATAACACCTACTGACACTAAATAAAAAAGTAAAAAAAGTTTTTAGTCATGGGTCTGCTTGTATATTTTTGACAATTATACAAAATTAAGAAACTCATATCAAATGTGTTCAATATTATTTTAACTGTTAGTTCGTAACAGGTCGAATACAAATCTAACGTTAAATTTTGTTGTGGCATCTCGAAAACTGGGCGGAATTCAACATTTTTTGTTGTTTGTGAACTTTGACTGATTTTAATCACAACTCAATTTACACATTGTAGTTTTCAAATTTAAATTTTAAAATTTTTCGTTCTAAATTTTGAGCTACTCCTTAGGCTAGGTAACTTTAAATATGGATTAATAATTCAGTTTGACCATAAAAGTTAACCAACATTTGATTATTATTAATTTTTATTGCTCAAAATTCCAGTTTCAAGAAATTTTCAAATTGAGCAATTTTTGATTTACTAGTTGCTGTAAAATCTACCAATCTGAAATTTCCTGGTTTCAGCTATTAACTCAATTTGTTAGAATTCGTATTTATGGACATTAAATTATTATTGGTTGCCAAAATTGAAGTGATCTATTTAGAACGTCCAAACTTTCACTTTTTATCTTGATTACGAAATTTAGTTATTGCTCAAAATAGGAAGCAAAATAATTCATTGATGTTATACTGAATATTATGAGAAAATTCAATTAGTTTCTAATACAACAAATTTTTAACAAAATTTTTGAATTACTTTGTTGCTCAATATTCAAGTTAGAAATTTAAATGGTGAATCATTGCCCACATTTTAACTAAATCAAACTAGATCCCCATCTTTAAAAATTCAGATTCAGTCAAGTTTACGACTACATTTGCGAAAATATTTGTTGCTCAAAATTTAAGACATCTTGTGTGAATTCAAAAATCAATCAAATTTAAAGATAATCTTAAAATTGAATTAAAAAGTTCGCAAATCAATTACATACATTATCTTTAATTTCGCTAAACTTACTACTTTTGCTCAAACTGCTAAACTACTTAAACCTACTCAAAATTATAAAAGTTAACTTTTATTCAACATTCAAGTTAATTTAGAGAGATTAAGGATTTAGTTAGATATTTTCATTTAATTATTTTAAATTTTAAAGTTTCCAAGTTTGTTCGAAGTTTCTTTATGTCCAAAGTCCAAACTATTAAATTAATTGAAATTGCAAAACGCAGTTTAATAAAATTTCGAAATTAAGCTTACTTTACATGGTTATAGGTTTGTATTAAATTTGAATTCATAACACAGTTTAATCCGTATCCGAGGCTTTAAAATAATATCACGCCATTAGGGTGGCGCAGGTTTAGGAGAGTTGGGAGATATATAAAATGAAATGCTATATGGTAAGGAGGTGGGATTCAGTAACAAATGATGATTAACGTTAATTCTGATTTTGTATTGTTTGTGTTTTATTATTTTGTATTATCGAATGGTCCACAGCGAAGCCCCGTCTAGAGTAAAGCACTGAATAAATAATTATATCGGCCAATTCTCACGTGGCTCACATAATATTGTGATCTGAACAAACGGCACAAATTTTTGAACAAATTGGATACTCTCGGAATGGAGTAAATTAAATTCTTAAGGACTTTCAACGGTATACTAGACATATTTATCTGGATCTAATTGTTAAAGGTCGAAGATGAAAAATGGCGAATACGACTTTGATTGCTGCTCAACACGTGTCACTTTTAAATAATTTAACATTTTTTGTGGATCTGTGATTTGACGGTATGAGAGTAGAAGATTTAAATTGTCGTGAATAATTGTGATATTGGGGAAGAGGTCTCCAAATTTAAGAAAAACCCCGTGACTTATTGTGCCAGCCCAAAATAACGCCTGGCTAAAATAATGGAAAATGTTTGTAAAATATAAATGGTTGGTTTGGTGATCTTTAACGGATGCTTTCTGGGAAAGTGTCATCCGAGAGTCGGATAGACCCAATTTTTTTCTTTAGTTTTTACATGAGTTATTTTCTTTTAAAGTACTCTCGTCACAACGGTTTGGTGTTTGTTGTTGTAATATGCACATTTGTTCAACAACTACGAGTTGCAGTCAAAGTTTTGATAGAAAGTGATTCAAAATACATGCATTAGAGGGTTAATTTAGAAATAATATGCAAGAGAGATATTTGATATCTTAAATTTTGAACATTATTTCTTAGCCGTTCATAATTCAATTTAAGAAATTCAAATTTTAAGCCATTTTCCTAATCAGAGTAAAGCAGATCCAAAAAATAAAATTTCATTGGAGAAGATAAATGATTTTAAAACTTATATAGGTAGTTTTCCGGCATATGAGAGCCGCTTAAAGGATACGAGAAAAAAAATTTACACGACGATTTAACTTTAGGCAAAATGTACGAATTGTTCGTTCAAAATATGAAAATCCCGTAAGTCTCTGAAATTTTACAAATATATTTAAAGATAAGGTTTATGCAATTCAAAATGGCTTACATTTTTTAATTTTGATCTTTTTATCTAGAAATGGACATTAAATTTAAAGCACCAAAAACCGGTACGTGTATATATTCCTGTAACTTGAAAGCTAAAATTGACATATAGAGGGATGAAAATGAAAAATATGGCTTGAAGTTGGAACAATCAACACATCATATGGAATATACATTAAAAGAAAATTTTGGAGTCCTTGAGTATAAAACCACATTGGATGATGATGAGCCACTCTAAACGTTAAATTTACGCCGCACAGGAGTAAATACTGTTAAAATAATAGATTTCAAATTCGCTTACACTACACCTAATCCGATCACTAAAGAAAAAAAAGAAGGACCTTTTAGATTTGCTAAAATTTATAGACCCCAATTTTCACGAGTTTTATAGAAACTTCCAAACATTAGATATGCCCCTGACCTGGTTGAGGAGGAAGAAGACATCATACCATAATAATGCTTTGTTAAGCGTCCAACAAAATTTTGTTGGAGTTTTTTGTCTTTTTTTTTAACTTTGTTTCCATAAACCCGAGTAACCAAAAATGGTGATCACAAAATTTTAGACCAATTTGTCACAAAATGTAAGTTCCTTTTTGTCACAAAAAAAGTTGACAATTTGGAACTTATTTATGCGGGTATTTTGTGACAAAATATATGTTCATTTTACTCCCCAAAAAAAAAAAAAAAAAAGATTTGATCATTTTTGATTTGGTGAATTTATATGTAATTCGCTAAGTCACTACGTTCTTGCCTCATACTTAATGTATGAAGTTGGAATTTTATTTTTGTAGTTTGTGTTTGGTCGTAACTACCTGAATACCTGATGAGTAGACCGAACTTTTTGTTTGTGCTAGTTTCTCTGCACGAAACCAAACTACCACATAGAAAACTCATGGAAAGTTTTCATTTTTTTAGAGGATACATTTTGTATGGACTCTCGGCTCGGGTTAAAGTACGGGGGATTTAGATATTTCTACATTTTTGGTAGTTTTTTTTAAAAATAAATAACAATAAAAATATCAAATAAACCATACAATGGAGTATTTTTTACAAAATTATTTAAGTAGGGTCATAAAAACTTTTTTTACGCATAATTGCATCAATAAACCAACAAATATCCACAAAATTGTTGATAATTAGCTGACACTTTTATCATAAAAAAACTGTCGAATTTGTGACTAAATTTTCAACAAATATTTCAAAAATATTCCACCAAAAATCGGCAAATTTGATTTACCAAATGTTCGTTTATGCGTGTCAATCGGCGTCAACCCCATCCACCATTTTTCATCCATATTGTGACAATTTTTTGTCACATTTTTTTCCACCAATCACCATTTTATGTGAAATTTTTGTCGCTTTTTTGTGACATGTGGTTACTCGGGAAAAAAATTGTTTGACTATAAAGGCCGATTTAGATGAAGAAAAATGTTTGCCCGACAAAATTTTTGCATGGCGGTTAAAACTGCACGCAATAGAAAAATAAACACTGGTTGAAAAGAGAAAGGACATGTAAACAAAAATGGCGATGCTATAATTTTTGGAGGCTGATAATTTGACGCCATCTTTTTTACATTTATCGGTAGTAATATAAATTAAATTAATTGAGGGAAATTGATCAAAATAAAATAAATACGAAAGCTCTTAAATTAATTTTTGAATTTAAACTTTTCAAAGATAAATGGTTCACATTCAACATGTCTGTTTTTGAAATTTTGGTTTTGCCTCCTATAATAGTATAAACTTTTGACGTCTAGTCATTGTATGGGTTTTCATAATATACTTTTATTGTGTTTGGATTAGTTTGTTACTATAAAATATCAAAAAATATTGTCGGGTCGAATATATTTTATAGTTAAATTTTCATTTCTATAGTAACAATTGCTCAAAAAAAGAAAAAACAGCCTTGCAAAATTTTGCATGTTTATATTGTCGTTCTTGTCATCCAAACGAAAATTGTAATGTACTAATCTCTTCTTTTTTTGCAAGGCAAACATTTCTCTACATCTAAATCGGCCTTAAAATACATATACTCGACCCGACTATATTTTATGGAAACAAAAATAATAAAATGGCGATTTGTGAAATTTTTATAGCGCTTTATTTTTATTTTTTAAAAATTTTAACTCAAAATTAAAATTTACGTTCGAAAAGTTTTCATTTTAGCCAAAAGAACTGGTAATTTTGATAAATAAAATAATATCACCGCGGAATTCGTCAAAAATTACATTGTCTATTTTATACCGCCAAAAAATTATAGCATGTCCGACATTTTTGTTTTATTTTTTTAAAAATTTTATTTAAAATTTGAAATTTACGTTTAGAAAGTTTTCATTTTAGCCGAAAAAGTCTTAATTTTATGCATCGTCGATTTTATGCCGCCAAAAGATTATAGCATGCCTGGCATTTTTTTTTATACTTTTCTCTTTTTATCTCATGAACATTTTTTCTATTGCGTGTAGCTCTAATGTAATTTTCGATTGACCAAAAAAAATTACACTCAGTGTAATTAGTGTAATTTTTTTACCCTCCAAATGTTCGATTGCCCAAAAAAATTACACTGAGTGCGAGTTCGCGACAATATTCTGCTGAAAAATTTTCAGCAGGCAACCAATCAATGTAGTCTATTTCGTAAACAAATTTCCCCTTCCGAATAAAATATTTTTAAATCGCATGCAATCCTGCTGAAAATTTTTCCGCAGAATATTGTCGCGAACTCGGACTCACAGCTACACCAGTGCAATTTCGATTACTTTAGTTTTTTAGGTAGTTTTACCCCTCTTTTTTTTGCACCAACAAACAGTACTGTCATTTTGCTGTCATTTCGTATTTGACAAATGTAAATTGTGGATAATATTCATTTGTGATCTTTCATTTTCATTATTATTAAATGTTTGTGATTAAAATATTTTTGTTATTAAAGATAAAAAGCGTTTTTAATTGTTTGCTCTTTATAAATTATTGTTGTATGTACTTAATTTCTTTACTCTAAAATAACTACTTAGGCCCTTGTTCATTTTCATACATATATCTCTGGTATCATCAATACAAACAAAGGTTATACATATTTGCGTTTGGATTGATTAAACACCCATAGTTTATGCAAAAATATAAACATTTTTTAGAGTAATGCAAAAAATATCCTAATATTTAGCGTATTTACTTGAGACATTTACAACCACAATTACACTAAATAATCCCTGAGAAGGATTAAATAATCCCAAATTTTGTTTGGGATTATTTAAATCTTATCCCGTTTTTTAGTTTTCGTTCTTAGCGACAGAAGCCGCCAGATGTCATAATACATGTTAAATTTATATTTTATTTCGAAAGGTTGGCTTTTGAAAATTAAATCAAATTGGCTATTTTCTTGGGAACAAAATAAAACCAAAATAATTTGAATTACATTTTTGGTCAACAAAATACGCTTATTATTACATAAAGCTTTCATCAATACACTATTTTGACAGAAAACAAAAATAAATAATATGCATAAACAGTGTAATTCGGACCACTGTTCGATTGACGCTGAAATCGAGGTTGCACTATCAAAGAGGGGTAAAAAATCAATCGAAAACGACATAAGTCTCCAACAAAAAAAGTTGGAAAAACATTGTTAGAACGTGTAAATCACGCATTAGTTCACTAACATTAAATAAATTAAGACATACATATGTAGTTCATACAATTGATATAATTTATTTAAGTGATAATTTATTAAATTAATATAATTAATGGCCGACACTGATTTTATTATTATTATTTTTCACCATCATTGGTTTATGTAATTTAATCGCCGCGATGAACACGCGTGCGGCTAATGCCAAATCTGAGAGGAGACTGATTTATTGATTTTTATTTATTAATTTTGTTTTTGTGCCTTGTTGTCTTTTTTGGTTGCGCAGTTTGTGTGTTTTATTTTCGAAAATATGGGGTGTGAGCGGATGACTTAATTGTGGCGAATGAGTGAGCGAGTCGCTACAGCTTCATTCTTTATTCGCAAATATTATAATTAGTTCTATGAAGCTGAAAAGTAATTGTTTGTGAAACTTAATAATAAGATTCCTCTTATTATAAATTCCTAATAATAAGAGTAGACCGAACTTTTCAGTACGAAACCAAACTACCAACATAGAGAACTCAAGGAGAGTTCTCATTTTTTGTTCAGGGTTAATACACTTTGTATGACTCTTGGGTTAAAGTATTCATATCTTATAGCCTCTTTTAGTGTGGTCTTAGATGCAATTGTGTGTTTTTTAGTTGCCTTTCCACATATTCCCACAGATGCTTTGTAGGATTAAGATCCAGACTTTGTGGAGGAGAATGCAGCTGATTAGTGGAGTTATACAGCAACCATTCTCGAACATTACCGCCGTGTGTTTCGGGTCGTTATCTCGCTGAAAACTCTTATTTTGATCCAATTCTAATCTGTCTACCGATTCATGCAAATTGGCTTTCCAAATGTTCAAATGCATCCATTTATTTGTATTTCGTTCAATAAATATCAAATTTTCCACCTTCGACTCCGCCATACCCTCCCCCCCCCCCCCAAACTAGTACATTTTATCCACTGTATTTAACCGAACCACGGAGATTTGCTGTTTCCTTCTTGCGCCATACTTTTGACGGTCCATCATGTCCAAATACATATATTGTACTTGCTTTCGTCGTTAAATATCACTTCTTTCCAGAATGAAAATGCAGCATCCAGGTGTGATTTTTTGATCTCGATGCGTTTCTTTTTATTTACCTCACTGATAAGTGTAATGTTTTTTGGTTTGTACGTGAACATACATCTGCTCCATAATCCTGTTGTACCACTTTTTGCAATTTTGAACTAGATATTCGCGGTTCTTTCTGTACACCACGCCCTACTTGTTACGGCCATCGTAATGAAGATAAACCAACGAATATTATTTGAAATTATATTGTAAAATTTAATTATATAAATTTTTGTTAACGACATCTGTGGCTCTGAATTATTGGGCGCTTTCAGGCCCGCCAAATGTTGGCAACATGTTGCATAAAATCAACATGCATAGATCAACTTTTTTATGGCAACACTGATATGTTAATGTAATTTTTGCCATCATTATTTTCTTGTGATACATTCAGCCATCGGCATTTCAGCTTGTTAATTTTTTTAGGCACATGCAAATGGACTAAGGAGACTACCTTATTAATTATTTAGCAATACAGCGACAAAAAACACAAATTTAGAGATCCAAAAATAAAAAAAAGATGTGTGTCGAAATAAAAAATTAATTCGAAAAAAGAGGTTATGATATTACAGTAGATTTACTGGATAGAAAATTCTGTAATCTAAAAAAAAAAAACCTTTACTTTTAAAATATACAATATTTTTTGTTAAAATTTATGTTGAACTACACTTTAATAAAAAAAAACATGAATTTTGACATAAGTCAAATCAGTTGCATTCAGGTCACAACTACGATGGCAACATGTATCATTAAATTATGATACCGATTGGTATACACAACATGTTGGCGGACCTGAAAGCGCCCATTGTGAAAATATTATTTCCTCTTAATATTCACTAATGCCATCTATGGATGAGAATTGATTACTATAAGCAAACCGAACGCAATAATTTATGTCAAATTCAAGAGAAAAGAAATAAAATGTTTTAATAGCAATAAAGGTTTCAAGAAGAACACACGTGTGTATTTGAGTTTAATTTCTTTGTGCTGAAGCGCAAGCATTGGTGCCAGAAACCCGAGAAACGATTGGGGAATGGTGATATTCAGTCTAATAAATAATAAAATTGGTATTATTTTGGAACAAGCAAAATTGTAAATTAAAGTACGAAGCAAATTTGTAAGTTAAAAGTAAAAGTAAAGTTGTAAACAAAAAGGCGCGATATATCCGCATGTAGCGATATATATAGAAAAGGAGCCGAGGAAAAGGTATTAGGGCACGGCGGTGAACGCGAACGGTGTTGCAGAATTTTAAGAGTGATATCAGAAAGAACAGGGTAAGATGATTTTTAAATTGCATGGAACAAGGGGCATTGCGAGGTAATTTGGGGATTTTTTGTTGAAAACGGTCAAGTTTGGCGCGTTACAGTATAAGGAAATAGAGGGAAGAAAAATTGAAACGTGGTATAACGGTAAAGAAAATATTGCGATAACTGGAATTATTTATTAGAGAAGTTGTAAAAGTTAATAAAAAATTGAAATGTGAAATAAAGTTAAAAATAAGATGCGCTATATTGGACGATATAAATCGTCAGTTTGCAAGGTTGTAGGGCACGAAGAATATCGTACCATTGCCAATCGGGCGTTCATGAAGGTTGAGTGGTCATATGTAACGTAATTATCGTAGTAATTTATTTTGCATACTCCTTTTGAGTTGAGCTTGTGCAGTATTGTGTTGCCACACATGGTTGATCGCTCTGCCTGATTGACTCCCCGTGCGGTTTTGAGGGATGAATTGTAAGGGTTGAATGTTTGTTCTCGTGTAGGTTGGATCACACGATGAGTTGAGTTGTAATGGTTAAATATTTGTTCTTGTATTGGATGGATTGCATGATGAGTTAAGTTATAATGGTTAAACATTTGTTTTTGTGTCAGATGCTGTATTAGAGTTGAGCTACATATGAAGGTGTAACTGATTTGGAATTATGAGTGAAGACCTCCAGTAAAAGAACTGGCTAACACTAATCTTTTATTGAGTTTAATTTTATAGAGTAGCAAAATGGTCAATGAAGCATCTCTAGAACTACACACGGAAGATTGCGAAATGTTTGATGAGGGAAAGGAATCCAAGCAGTTGAATCAAGAACTGTTATATGTTCTAATAGAGCAATATTTTGAGTCACTGGAACGTTTCTTTTCTAAAATATCAAATGAGGAAGTTTTTTAACTATTGACGGTTACCGAATTGAATATAAGTACGTCAAGAAAAACTGAAACGGCATTTCGAATTATTCGAGAAAGCAGACTTGCTGTATCGACAAGGCAACATATTGGTCACGAGCGGTGTTTACATTGAATAGAAGGAAGATTTATTTATATCTGCAATGGTCAAAATCCAGGATGGTGTAAGGAAGCAAGCTAGTATTGGGTAGGGTAGTAGTTTATCGACAGAAAAAGATCCCGGAGGTCGATTTTTTCCGCTTGGGCTACATTTTATAGAGTGATTTGGCCGCTTCATGAAGTAGTTTCGTAATCATTTTTTTAACGGGTAATGAATGATTAATTCATTGATCCTTCTCATTAATCAGCCGTGATTTTTTCATAACCCACCAGGAATCGAAACCGGGACCTCCGGAGCTTAAAGCAAGCATGCTAACAACTGGGCGGCAGAGAAACAAATGGCATCACACTAATGGACGTATGCTGCTCATACGTCACACGAATGTCAAAGAAGGTTGTACCAACCTAGAAAAAAAAAAGTTTTACCGATTCGGATTACGCTCGCGGTTTAAATAGACCAGTCCGGGTAAAATTTGATTAGATGGTATGTTATCACCTAATAATTTACTTTCGAACTTTCCCTATTTGTCGAAAATACTTGACATTCATCCAAAGGTGGTTGTATGACCAAATTGATTTCGTGTTTTCCTAGTTCTCCAGCATTTCAATAGTTAGTAGGCTTTATCAAAATTCTAAAAGCATTCTCAATTTTTTGTAAAATTACTACGATTTTTAAGTGAAACCCATGTATTTGCGATCACTGAGCTAGACGGAATCCGTAAAGTAATATCATAATTCTGTGGTCAAAAGGTAAAACAGCTTATTTCAAATTTCATCATTTTTTATAGCGTTAGAAAAAGTTGAATATTACATAATATGTATATTCATTTTTCACTTATGCCGGCTAAGTTGCTACGGCTTACTACCACAGAATTTAGCCACAAGGCATTACCACTTAGGTCAAATTTAGTAAGGTTAGAGGAGAGATAGAAAATTTTAAATATTAAAAAAGGTAAAACAACTTAAGTTAAGTCGACTTAAGCTGTTTTACCTTTTGAGCACAGAATTAAAACCCGATAATATTTGTTATCCTTAGGATAAAGCATAATGTCAAATTTCATTTTGTGCATTTTAACAACGAAAATTGCTGATTTCGAATACCGATTGCCACGCGACATATAATATTATTCGAGGAGGAATTATTATATTTCGGGATTTTTGAGGGAACTGAAGTATACTCGGTACAATTCGGTTAATATCGCATTAATTATCGAAAAGATTAAATTAATCGATTAACGAATCGCTAAAAATTAAATTTTTTTGGTGAAACTTCAACGCGCTGGATGGCCCAACCATAAACTAGAACAATAGATACTTTCAACAATAGTTTTAACCGCAACAGGCACCGCAACTTTTTTACATTTCTCAATAATGGGTTGAACGAGAATTATTAAATGGTGATTGGTTGCATATTGCATTGCTAATAATTGGTAAAAAAAGTGTGGGCACAAGAGCCAATTGTTTCTAAACAAAGTTCAATCATTGGCGTTTGGCAAAATCATTGGCGTTTTGGAAAAATTCCGAAAAGAAAAAGCCCGTCTTCCGAAAAGGAAAAGGTGGCTCTAAAAATGCGAAGGCTACCCCATTGGTAAAGCACGAAATTGGCGGGCCCCAAAAATTCGCGGGCCCTATAGGCACGTGCCTTCTGTGCGTAAGCATTAATTCGCCCGTGGTTCAGAAGCAATTTGTTTTGTATGCCCTTCGTGGGTTACCTATTGAGCAACTGCACGAATATGTTCCCCCTCGTTATAATGATCGCTATAATTTATTAAAACTACAACATTTTGATCAGCGACATTCGTTGCATCTATTATCTGTTTTAGGGCCACCGTAATGGAAATAAACCAACGGATATTATTTGAATTATATAATTATTAATTAATGCCATCTGTGGTTCTAAATTATTACTAAAAAATATTATTTTCTCTTTAATTTTAACTAATGCCATCTAGGCATGGACATTCCTATTATAAAGAAAACCGAACGCAATAATTGCTGTCACTCAAGTAAAGAAAATGAAATAAAAAAGTTTTTTAATCGCAATATAACTTTTGTAAGGAACACACGCGGAGTTTTATTTTAATTACTTTGTGCTGAAGCCCAAACATTATCTTCGATCATAATGTTCTGACTTCTCGAATAGATTGTGACGAATTACTTGCTGGTTTCAATATCTACGTACGATACCATACAGTTTTGAGAGAGTCGCGACTTTTTAATTCGGTTTTCGATTTTAATATGACAAGATACAAGAAATGCGTTTAGAAATGAGTTGTTTAAATTGTTGTCTATGGATAATATTGTTAATTTTTGTGTTTGTACAGAAATTAAATTATTTTCTATTATATCAGAATTTAATTAAAAGATAAATATAGGGCAGGATTCGCAATTATATCAAACTTTGAATTTTATCATATTTGATTTTTGTAGCTTCCAAAATTCATATTAAGCAATTTAAGTGTTCAATCGTCGGTTTGGTTGAACTTTCTATTTCTATCATAGGAATTCCAATTCAGTCAAATTTTCGAAGTTACACACACATTCTGGTCCGTTCCCATCGCAAGTAGTGATAAATTTATTATTATTGATCAATTTTGTTAATATCGACAAGAAAAATTTGACATATGATTGAATTTCATTTTATTTATGTAAACATTACTTTGTGTAGTAAAAAATCTATATTTTTAATGTTGCACAACAGCTCGATTTCATAAAAATGAAATTTTATTTGTTTTATAATTATTTACTCGTATGTGTAATGTAAATATTTATAAACATAAAACTGTAATTAAAAATCAACAAACGATGTACTTAAGGTAGAAATTGTACATATTCCAAACAAACAATTGAACAAGATTTTAATGAGTGCGCGACCACAACTATTAAAAGTTAATAAACAATTATGCGTACATATTAGAAATTTTTACACTTACTTGTTTCTGTGATGCTCCAAGACCAAACGAATTTGTACCAGAGCGCACATTTAATGAACGCCTCTTATTTCCTTCTACATTTCCAAGTGATTCACCAAATCCAAGTTCATCTCCTACGCTGAAACCTTTAAAAAAAAAAAAATACAAAAAATTGTTTATTAATTTGTGGCAAACCGATTAATCTGAATTAAGTAATTGTTAAATTAATTAAGGTTATTGGTGTTAGTGGCGCGGAAAATATTAGTGTTACAGTACAAACAATAAGAAGTGGGCGTAATAAGTAGAGGTTAATCGATTTTACAAGTACTATACGTATTTTACTGTCAATAGTATTGAACTGGTTCCAATTAAGGTTCTGAAATTTTCGATTTATCGACAAAACGTCAATGCTTAGCATTTATACTATGGACATTTTAATGGTACGAAATTGAAAAGGATTCTAGCAACCTTGACAAACTGGATCAGTTTAGACCAACGGAGTGTTACCCCAACCGGTTAATTTTCGGTTACGGTATGGTTTAAACGGTGGTCTTTTGAGTTTATTAGAAATAGAGATACACCTGTGATCAGAAGTGAGAATATTGCTCGTCACTTTCCAGTTAAAAATTCAAATCAATAATAGGCATAGAGCCCAAACTGATGTAAATCACTTCTTGCCGAACAGAATTAACAAAAGTTGGCTCACAGCCTTTATTGAGAATTTCTGGCTCAGGAGAGCTTAAAAAATTGAATAGAGTAGCCACTAGACCTAGATGGTTAACGTTTGAGCTACCCGATATTAAGTGATAAGCATTAGCATCACAACTAGCCACTAGGGGGATGTGTTTCTGCTTAGTCCACAACAACCAGTTATTACACTCAAGGAGGAGGTAAAAGCCGGTTATAGGAACAAAAACTGATGCAAGGGCCAATTTAGTACAAAAATTGGCAGATTTAAGAGTAATGAGCACAGCAAATAAAAATGCACGTTCGACTTCTAATGACCGGAATCTTACAGAAGATTTTTCCGTTAGTTCATTTAAAGCCAGAGACAGTACCATCAAAAGGTATGGTTCTTGAATTTGGCAAACGAAGGATGGTGAAGATGCTTTATCAAAATCAATGTTAAACACGCGACGCGCTCTGGTCCACCAATCGTTGAAAAATTCGATGAAATTCTCCAAAAAAATTGAGGATTTCATCTTATGAGATCGAAACGATGAGGATCACTTACGACAATAATGTGCATCCTCCAATAATAATGAAGCTGCATAAACAGTGGCAAATCCCATTGGGTGGGATTGGAAGAAAATCGTTCATCATGAGCAGCCCCAGATGATCCTGGCCAGACGATTGATTCCACTCTCTACTGTCAACAGCTAATGCGATTAAAGCAGCCCAAATTGATCAATGGGAAAGGGGTCGCCTTCAATCACGATAACGCAAGACCATAAACATCTTCAATGACTCGACAAAATTCGGCATGGCTGGGAAGTTTCAATGCATCCACCGTATAGCCCGGACTTTGCCCCGTCCGACTACCATTTTCTTTCCCTTTCTGCAAATCTCTCTTAATGGTGTAAAGGTGACTTCGAAAGAGTCATATGAAAATTACCTGGTTCAGTTTTTCGCCCAGAAATCACAGAATTTCTACAGTGATGGCATAATGGTTTAAGTCATAAATGGCAAAAGGTTATCGACCAAAACGCTCGGAATTTGTTAGGTTATAGCAGCCATATTGTTAAAGCGACATCTGTCAAATTTGTTCTGATCACCAAATGCATCCCGAGAAAGCTACTGTTTGGTGCGGATCTTGGTCTGGCAGAATTATCGGTTCGTACTTCTTCCAAAACGAGACTTGCATTGCCATAACCGTTAATAGCGAGTGCTACAGATCGATGATAAGCAACTTCTTGTGATCTAAACTGGATGATATGGATACCGATGATATATGGTTCCACCAGAGTTGAAACAAACTTTGGAAAATATTTTTTAGAATCAAGTCGGACCCAGGCTACTCTTAATTACCTGAACGCCCATGTCAATTATTCTAATCACTTTACAATAATTACATCAGCCTCATGTAAGCCGACATTATTGTTGGCCATAAGCATTACAGGAAATATTTCAGTCAAGCTTTCACTAACAACGATTTTGAGCCTGACGCAGACTACTTTAAGTATGTATATGAATACATTCACATTGATCATGATACTGTGGTTTCAAAAAAATTTATTGGATGATTTTACATCTCTATTGATTTGAGGATTGAGTTGGGCGTTGAGTTTGGTACTGAGTAGAGGATTGAGTTGTGGTTGAATCGGATGTTGAGGTGGGGTTGAGCGATGGTTTCAGCTGGTGAACTTATTTGGGGTTTGAGTGTAGGGTTGAGTTAGAAGTTAGATAAAGTTAGGTTCATATGCATGCAGTTTTCGAACCGTTTTGATTCAGCTATTGAATTGAGCGTTGAGTTGAGGGTTGAGTTGAGGGTTAGTTGAAGGTTGAGTTAGGAGTTGAGTTGAAAGCTGAGTTGGGGTTGAGATGAGCTTACCATTGGATTGAGGATTAAGTTAGGGTTGAGATTGAATTGCAGCTTGATTGAGTGATTGCTTTGGGGATTTTTTTAGTGGTTTTGGGGTTGAGTAAGTGTTTAACGATTTCAGTTTGGGATTTAGGAGTTGAGTTGAAGATTAGGTTAAGCTGTCAATGAGTTCACGTATGCACGTAGTTTTCCGGACCAAAATCCTGATCACCACGTTCTGAACCCTTTCCATTTTGTTAAATGACGTTCACTTATCTTTGACTTATCTGAACTTGTTTTGTTATGTAATTATGATTAAATTACCGTGTAATTATAGTTAAACATCCATTCACATTCTTGGTGTGGTATGTGGTTAAAGTATATGAACTATTTGAAATCCTATGTTAATATGTATAGTCGGTAGATGAAAAATGACAAAACAAGAATTAAAATTTGGTTGCCTCTAAGGCAAATATTTTTAATCGCCACCCTAATTGGAGCTATTTTTATTTAACACGAACATCACGAAAAGATTGATTTTTGGTGTTTGATACAAAATTTTCTTTAGACAAAATTTATCAAGTATAGTCAAGTAGTAATTGTTCTGCCTAATGTTGATTGGATTTGATCGAGAAGCTAGCGTTTCAAACTAAAGAATTACATAATTATTTGAAATCGATCCACGATATTTACTAATGTTATTAAGTTTATCGATTGTCCAATTTCCCATGAATGTTACATACAAACGCATCGCAAGCAAATAACAAAAAAAAAAATTAATCCGTTGTTCTTAAACATTTACATATGCGTGCGAACAGCGGATGTGACCATTCTTCATATCCTTACATAATGATCTTAGCCGCACATACATTTTTTTAATTTGGGTGAAAGCTTTATTATTATTTAACATAAGCTTGCTGGCATTTGAAAAATTATGCTATAATGTAACATATTTTATTGTTCTACTCGAAATTATGTAAATCACGTAATACAGAGCTAAATTGTAAAAATGCTAATCAACAACTTAAAACATTAAACATTAATTTTGGTCTATCTGTGATGAAATTAAATTACGGTGTACAGCCCTAGAACATCATAGCATATTAATTTAGCAAGTAACTTTGGCATAAAATAAATATTTTTATGTTTTCTTTTAAGTTAACATTGAACAAGAAACAAATTATTCATACTTCTACGATCAAAAGTGGGATGGGGTTAAAAGATCAAAACAATTTTCAAATTTAATTTGGATACACAGTTCAAATTGTAAAATTTTTAAAATGCAGATAGTTTATACTTACGTACATATAGGGAACACAGAGAAGGTGGATTTTCCGGGGGTACCAAAATGACTTTTAAATTAGAGCAAAGGCGCCGAAAAAAAGTTTGATTTATGATTTAAAAATAATCATAAACAATTAGAGTTTTAAGAAATGAGATCACGTCAATAATACATGTGTCGTTGAAATGAACATAATTGTACGCATAAATATTGCAACGGAGAATCCTTAAAGATTTAAATATAAAACGTATTTATACATTTTAACCGTATATTGTAAATGTAGGCCTAAATGTTAAACCACTTCAATTTGTTAAATCTGCTAACAAAACTTTTCATCAAAAAACACGAAATAACTGATTAGTTTAAACCTGTGATACTGTTAAAATTTAAACGACATTTAAATGTAGCGAGTACAATATACATAAAAGTCTTAAGTGCAGTTTTCGACATCCGAAGGCAACCGAAAGCTTGGGACATAAGACATGGATGCTGAACCCATCAAAGCAAAGAATTATAATCTTGGTTGGGCAGTTTTACATGTCAGCTATAACGAGAGGAGCTGTAACGCTTAAGTCGGCTGTACAAACCAATATGTGCAGCACGCATATAGGCTTAAAAGTTTAGATTCGAAACGGTCATCGTACCACCCAATTGTTACATAGCGCTATAAAACACATGCATATGTGGAATTTTACTAAAACCGCCTTTAATACAAAGGCATTGCTTATATCATGTACATATTTCAGAAAAGGTGTATTCCGGATTAAGTCTTATTTCATGATTCGACTTTTATTAGGGTAAACAGATTCAAAAAATATAAATTGTATATTGTCTCCGTTTGTATTATAATTACTCACAAATCATGAAATAACAGGAATTAATATTTTAGCAACATTACAGCAATTAGCAAAATTCAATGATTGCAACTACAAAGGGTTGGTTTTTAACAGTGAATTTAATAAATTATCAGATTTGATTTGAATCTATCTAGAATTACAATAATATTTAAAAGTTTTCAATAAATAAGATAAAATAATGAAGCTTAACAAATGTACAATTAATTTGTGCTGTTAACTTCTGTTATTCACATTTATTTCTCGAAAGTTTTTGTTTTCCTTTTCATTTAATGATATTTTTGAGTTTTATCTGAAATCCAAAGTGTTCAGAGTAAAATTGCTTACTCGGCTAATGATCTGATATAATAATCGAGAGCAAAAGGCTTTTTAACATTCGAAAGCACAGGAATATAAGCTTATCCGAAATATCTGATAAGGCTTTTTCTGAGAAATGGAAAAAGCAACCATGCAGATTGAAAAGAGTGCATAGAGTAGATATTCTGTCTACTCTCTCCGATCTAATATCCTAATGCAATAATTTTAAGACACAAAAAGTGAAATAGTTTTTCAAATAGTTTTGCCTTTCTTACAAATCGCGGTCCCAGCCTGAGCACAAAAAGAAATTATTTATGTCATCTAGTTTATAGCACTTACAAAGAAATAAGATGTAAAGAGAGATAATTTCAGGGTTCTAATAACAAAAAACAAATAATACAGCAACAGGCTGTCATGCCTCCTTCCATATTAAATCGCAATCATATTATGAAATAGAACAGATCAAACCCAAAACAATAAGTCCATATTATGAAAATCGTCAACTACTTGTTTAATTTCATTTTTCGGGTGAAACCCAATTAAATTTGTGTTACACTAGTCCTGTACTAGTATACTGTTGTTGAAAACAATAATAACCATTACCCAATAGGTTTTCTACTCCTGTAAGTATATGTTACTTCAAAACCTCGTCAAGGTGGTATTGAGCATTAATTTTGATACCGCAATCAATAAAAACTAGCAGAATTAAACCTTTGCTGCAAATTGCCCTAAAACCATCCCCGCAGACGCGTTTTGAAACCCGGTTCATTTGAAGCAGTAACAATACTCTAAACCGTTTAAACCAACCATATGTTTGGTATGTACACATGTATGTATAGTATTACATATTTGATTTGTTTTTTATTATATCGGAGAGATTAGAGACATCAGACAGATAATTTATCGGAGAGACGTTTGTCGTCTGAAAAAGCCTCTTTCAGATTTAATTACGCTGAAAACAATAAAATGAAAGTGAAGCAAAATAAAACTGTGTAACTATTTGAATAGCGTACGCAAATTTTCCTTCAAATCAAAACACAAAAATTTAATTAAAATATTAGAATTTTATAATTAATTAGAAAACAAAAAAAAAAAAAAAATTTTGTTTAAATTCTATTTCTTAATTAATTAAAACCAATTATTGTTTGGTCAAACGTTTCGGCCATTTTGCTTTCAAATTTATATTTATTTGTAATAACTGAAAAAAAAGTGGGGCCTATCCGACTCCTCGGACTACACTTTTCCCAGAAAGCATCCGTTAAAGATCACCAAACCAACCATCTATATTTTACAAACATTTTCAGTTATTTTGGGCAGGCAAGGTCCTCAAAATATGCCACGGCTTTTCTTAAATTTGGAGACCTTCCCCAATATGACAATTGGTCACGACAATATAAATCTTCTACCTTAATACCGCCAAATCACAGACTCATAAATAATGTTAGATTATTGAGAACTGAAACGTGTTGAGCAGCAAAGTCGCTTTCGCAATTTTGTATCTTTGACCTTTAATAATTAGATCAGTTATACATCTCTAGTATTATTTAATTACTCCATTCAGAGAGCATCCATAATGTTCAAAAATGTGTTTTCTGAAAATTTGTGCCCTTTGTTCAGATCACAATATTATTGTGAGCAATGTGAGAATTGGTCGATACAATGCTTTACTCAGTGCTTCAGTCTGGATGGGGCATCGGTGTGGACTATTCGAAAATACAAAATAATAAAACACAAACAATACAAAATCAGAATTAACGTTAATTATCATTTGTTACCAAATCCCACCTTCTTGTCCTATAGCATTTCATTTTATATATCTCCCAGCTCTCCTAAACCTTCTCCACCCTAATGGCGTGCTATTATTTTAAAGCGTCCCATAGTGTTTTGCTAAATTAAGAGTTATATACGACTTTGAATACCAAGAGAATTTACTACTAGAGAAATACAATTTTCCTCGGATACTAAAAAAAATGCGTATCTGTATTTTGACAGTTAAATTGTTTCTCAGATTACTTCGAGATAAAAAAAAAACATGACCTTTATGAAAGCAATTCACAAATAATGTATCGATCAACATGTCGTTGAAATTTCTATCATTAAAATGTCATAAAAGTCAATAAAACGTCACAGAAATGTCAATTTCAGAAATATTAATGTCATAGAAACGGGAATATCTTGATATATTTAAAAGCTCACTAGATATAATTATTTTTAAATGTTGACGATATTACTTTTTTTTTAAATGTAGGCTGTTAGCGAATTAGGCCGTGTGTGAATTAGTTAAAAACCAGTTAAAAATTGACATAAAAGTTAAAATTAAAAAATTTACTCACCACCAAAAATAAATAAAAAATTTATCATGGTAGGCACCGTATATAAAATATGACAAGCGAGTTAAAAAAACATAACCTCGTTTTTTCAATATTGATTCAGTTGATACATAAGCACAACGTGTTTCTTTCTGTTTCTTCTTAAAACAGCTTCATTTGATAAATTACGCTTTTTATAAAGTAATAAAATAGATAACAAACTAGGAAAATGATTGTTATAAATGCGCTTCATGTTGTTGTTCAGTTGTCACAATTTTAATTTTTAACTAATTCACACAGCAATATTATATGTGGTAGATAAAAATATTTCACCACGATAATTTGATTTTCAGCAAATTTTTAACCAAATATTTGAAACATATTCACTCACGGCCTTAGTTAAAAACTAGTTAAAAATGCAAATTTTGACACATTCATTTTTTTTTATTCACCACAAAAAATTTAACGCAGTCAACACCGTCTATAAATTTTGACAAGTGATGTTAAAAAACCGTCATTCAATAACATTCAGTATAGAACGTCGTTTAATAAATGATGGCTATTTACTACGGCTTGACACTGGATAGAGTAAAAGCCTTTATAATTTAGATATTCATCGTGCTTATTGACTGGGCATTTAATTCTTATATAACATCCGTCAATAGCACCGATAACATTAGCAAAAATTCCAGTTTTTGCCTTTGTGCAAAATGTAACCCCGATTTCTTCTCGTTCGTCAATAGCTGGTGGTTTAATAATATGCTGCTAAAATAGTCCAACATTTTATGTATGATGGATTTTACTGTAAAACTGTATAAGAAAAAAATATAGGCATATATCGTGAAAATAATATCTCAGCGAAATTCTGACAGATCTCGCGCATCTATAAAAACAAAATCAAATGGCGTAAACACAGCGATGTATTAAGGCTAATTTGTTTACATTTTGAAGTTAGATTTTGTCTATTTCACAATAATTAATGTAATGTTAATTTAGATAACACACTAGCATTAGAACTTTTGATAACATTTAAGATAATTTTAATGTCATTAGCTTGCCTCGAACAAATTGAAATTTAAAATCGAGTTTTTTTATTGTTTTGCTTTAACACGAAAAATGACATTTCTTTCTAAATATGCCTAAGTAGTTCGTACCCATGATAAACCAATTAAAGTAGGTATGATCAAGCGCATGTATTGCTATCTCTTTCACTAAAAAAAATCTGTCATTCGGTGCTTTTTTCTTGCTATACTTTTTTTTATAATCACTAGTTCATAGAAACAAAAACAAATCGAATTGTTTTGCGGTGATAGTTTTTGTGAAAACAACGAAGCCTTGTGATTTTATCGCACCGAATGACGAGATACGCAAGAAAAGACGAATTTGAAACAGCTGTCAATCATACCTATTAAATTAGTTTATCATGGTTCGTACGTTAAATGGGGATAACGTTACCCAAGTATAACAAATCTTAACTCGGTTGTGAGTTCCATAATTTTTGGTAAGTTTTATTGGAACTAGTTTGTTTGTAGGGAAAATAGTAAAAGGATCTGATGAAAAAGAAAATTAAATAAAGCAAATCAATCGATAGCCTTGTCTTGACGGAATAATTAATCAGAGCATAATTTGATTTAGTAGTGTAATATTACACAGCTAATGTAAAATACGAACATAATTTAACCATTTTTAGTACATTTTAGTACTATAATTAATTATCCTAAATACCCATAATTAATTGGAACATACTTCTACTTCTCGAAAAATACGGATGGTTCGCTTGGATCAATTTGTCAAAAAATTTAAAAAATGAATGTTTTCTGTTTTCTATAGCGTATGTGCGCGTTTATTTTATTTTGCAGGCTCAAACATTCACTGATTAGAAATAAATAAAAATCTTCGGTTTCTTCTTTTTTTGATTTTTTGGATTGTTAATTTTTTTTTTAAATACAAATTAAAAAGCTTTACAAATTCGCTTTAGTGCTAAAAGTAAATAACATTCATTGACGCCTATTTCAAAATTTGACGTCTAATAACAATAACAAAATAACTAGATTGCGCATTTTACGAAAGGACTCATAGTAGGGTAGTAATTTACTTTTATCGTCAAGACGATAACTCCAAATTATGATCATAAAATTAATTTTTAGAACTATAATTAATTTTGCCGTCAAGACAAGGCTAATGTGCGCGTACAGTGTTGTTTACAACACAATTTTTTTGTGGTTTTTTTATGTACTCGTAAGTGTTAAAAATATATTTAATGTATCCAAACACAAGTTTTGTACTAATTAATAATATATTTAAGCATTTAATTAGCAGTAATAAATTTAAATTATTTTATTTTTAATTTTAGACTACGCTATAGAAAAGTTGCCTTTGGTGTCTTAATAAATCCTATTTCTTTTAGCGTGTTTGGAGTTAACTATTTTTAATTTATTTTAATGTAATGTTATGTAATATAGATTAATAAAAAAATAAATTAACATAAAATTAATTAATCCTTGTTTTCATTTATAAAAATGAATAACAAACAAAGTATATAGCAGGAAATTTTGACATTTATTAGTGCCCAAGAGCCCTTCTACCCAACAAGCACGTTATTTTGAGTTCCATCCAGTTCCAGAATCTCGCGACAAGTTTCATAGCATTTCTTGTAATAAAATGGAACTGAAATGGAGCTTATTCTGAACTAAGCTTCGATTGAGTGCGAGAAATTTATGGTAAAAGGTTGAAGTAAAAACACTTGGGTACTTATCCAGTAGTGTTGTTAGTATTTTTTATATTTTTTAATTTCACGTGTTATTTTGGAATTGACCTATAAAATAATAAGAATTTTTAATATTTTCCAATATAAATTACATTATGTAATGGAATCAAATTTCACATACATATCTTTATTTATAATTTTTATTGTTTTTAAAAATATTACTCAGCCGACCCTTCTCTGAATTTTTAATTTTGTTTTAACTACTTCACTGTTGGCTGCGCACAACGATGAAAAAATGAGTTTCGCTGAGATATTATTTTCACTATACATAGTTATAATTTTATTGTGTATGTACATAAACGCTAATGATTAGCGAAATGCAATGCATTTGAATGAATTTCAACTGTCAAAATTTTAATTAATTCACACAGCAAATTCTACTTTTAGCTCAGTATGCAGCTCGCGCTAAGAGAAATTTTCCATACAAATTTGACGTAAAATTTAGCTAGCTAAATAAAATAAATTTTTTTTCATAGTTAGAAACTTCATAGTTAAATGGAGACTTGTGGAGACCGTGCTAAAATGTATCTTAGCTCGAGCTGCATACTGAGCTTTTGTTGTTAAAAATATTTCACCACGATAATTTGATTTTCACCAAATTTTTAACTAAAATATTTTTAACATATTCACTCATGGCCTTAACAATTTAAATTCCATATTAGGCTAGTACTCAGCTCAGATCGATTTCGCGCGAAATCTTCATAGGATTTTACCAAATTTAAATCAGAAACGAAAAATTTCGTTTCTGTTTCGTTTGAGTTGAAAACAAGGTTATTTCAATGCATCAGAGATGGCGCGCTTAAAATCTCCAAATATTTTCAAGCGAAATTAATGCAGCAATCCATTATTTTCACGTGAAATTTTGACATTTTTGTGTTTTTATATCGAGAGTTTATTTTATAAAGCTGTCATCAAGTGTTTTTTTGTGTTCTCGAGTTTTTTTAATGTGATTAAAAGTATAAAAATACTTTTAATCACAATTAAAAAATTCGAGAAAACAAAAAACACTTGATGAACGCTTGAACAGCTTCATAAAATAAACTAAAATTATGTCAAAAAAAAAAAAATCTCCAAAAAAAATTTAATTTCTATTTCGCACGAAAATAAATAGACTTTTGGAGACCGCGTTAAAATTACGTTTCGTTTTGATCTGAGTACTAGCCTTTATTACACGGTAATCTATTCATTTTATCTTGAAGACACGTAGGGAACAATTGCTGGAATTTGAAAGGCGTATTAACTGTAAAAAAATATTTCTTCGGAAAGTTCGACAATACATCGGTAAACTGATGAACAAATTTATATTACTCCTTCTTGTTGAAATGACCTCCACGCAATGCTTCATCTAATCATCAACATAACAAAAAAATCGTCAGTCCCGTTTTTGAGAATGTTTGGCAGTTTTCTCTTCTACTACAATTCCCTCTATTCCCAAGTATAACAAAGCTGAAAACATGAATTTTTTTTCCGCACATTGGTACAAAAAATCGGAAAATGATGAAATTGGGTTGGGTTTCCAAATTCCAACTTTTAACACAGCAAAGATGCTGGCGTTGGTGTGTACTTTCTTATTTTGTGTTTACAAATTACAACTTTAGTTTTGTGTGAGACGCCATTATGGTTGGTGTTGGTGTGTTTCCTTTTACATTTAATTAAATTTTATTTTTATTTTTGCTGTGGCCGGTCTTGTGCGATCAATTTTTAGTTGGTATAATTTTTATTTTTGTGATTGTGAATAATTGATTAATATAAATTTTTTTAATATCAATTACAGTTTGTGCGTATGAAAATTTAGCGCCAATTGGGACTTGGAGAATTTACAAAAATGCACGGCGATATGATAACGTTTTCTTTAGTTCGGGTACCTATATCATTTTATTTTGTTTTAAATTTAATTTAAAAATGTATAATCATTTATAAAAAAAAAAAATAAATAAATATTTTATAAAAGAGTTAATAAAATAAAATTATATAAAATTTTAAAATAAAAAAAAAAAATTTTTTATTTAAATATGTATGGATGTAAAATGAAATTTCCTCGCCAAAATTTATATTGTAAGCCCCGCCCATTTTTTTGTGCGACATAACCTCACTTTTTTTGTCATCATTTTCCGATTTTTGTGGCCAACTTTCATAGGAAATCTTATAATAAGTCGGACATTATTTCGGAAAAAAGTCGGTGATGAAATCAGCAAAGTGTCAGAAAAATCCAAAAATTGTCGGATATAAAAATACTTGGGTTCTATACTCGAATGGACCTAAAAAAGTTAGCACAAATTGCTTATTACTAAAATCTATCTTTGTACAAAATTTCGACCAAAACTAGCAATATTTGTGAGAATGGGAGGCAAAACAAAAATAATAAAATTGTGCGACTGGAAGGACGGACGGACAGATATGAGATTTTTTTAATCGGTGTTTCGGGGTCCTGGTAACCTAATTCGTCGAGAAATGTGAAAATCTGGAACAAAATTTTTTTCGCGATTACAATACTTACCCAATATAACTTCGTTTTAGTGGGAAAAATAAAAATAAGAGAAAATTTTGTTTCAGGATTGATTTAGAATTACCGGAAGGCGATAGGATTGGTAAATTACTAAATTGTATTGGTGTCGAATGTGCGATTTTTTTAAGTTTTTCAGTTAACATGATGCAAATAAGATTGATAACATGATATAGACACCAATATTTATCAATACTCAGTAATATTTTTGTAAATGTGTGTATTGAAATTTGATCGCTATTTTTTTCTATTGAATTTCTTTAGTTGCTGATGTGTTGTAAAGGTATATATTTCTTTTATTAGTTTTGAAGAATTAGTTAAGATTTTATTTGTATTTTATTCAAGTTTTAGTATTAATTAATAAATATAATTTGGGTTACAATTTTTAAAATGCCAAGAAGGTGTTGTGTTGGCTTTGGCTGTCAAAGCAATTCCAGTCATCATAAGGAAAATATCAAAGTAATACCAACATTTTGTTTCCCGGTTAATGATATTTTAAAATTAAAATGGATAAAAGTACTGAAAAGAAAAAACCGGTACCCTACAAAATATTCAGCCATGTGTATTAAATATTTCCTACCGGAAGATGTTCAAAGAAATTTAAAAATAAAGATGGAGGACACTGTTTATAAATTATGGCGTCCGAAATTAATAAATTGCGCCGTTCCATCAGTTTTTCTAGGAAAGCCGCATGCTAAAGCAGTATTACCGAAGAGAAAAAATTCTGCTAAAAGACTCGAAGAAATTAATTGTCGGATTGACAGACAAAATGAGCTTTGTTGCAGGCAGACGTTATAAAAAGTTTTGATGATGTGAAAACCAATTATATGTTTGACATCAAAAATGAAGATGTAAAAGAATATCACACTTTCGTTCAAAATAGTTCTTTAGTATTTTATATTCTAGATGTAGTTATCGAAAAAGACTGTTATTTTAAAATATGAACTTACAGTGATAGTGATTTAAAAGTTAGTTAATATTTTGGTTTATAAAATATCTGTGTGCAAAACGGACATGCAATGGGTTCTTCCAAATACGCAAAAAATTACACTCTGGTCGCAGTTGGAGAATTTGTTGGTAAGATACAAAAATTTGGTAAATTTTGATTTAAAAAGTAATTATAATTTACTATTTATTGGAAAATGCTTCATGAGTTTAAATGCAGGTTGCGCGGAAATAACCGATGATTTTTTATTTCCTAATGAACTAATTTTTGACTGATCAACTTAAAATATTGCAACCTAAAAATAAAATTCCGCGCTACTCTAAGAATTCGATTATTGTTGCTCATCTTTTCCATTCACAATCAAGCGCTGCATATAACATAATTCGACAGTATTTAAACCTACCGCATCCCATGCTTCTTTAAACGTCTCGCCTAATAGTGAAATTTCAAATAATAATTATCTCAAACAAATTGTTTCTACATTAATTGATAGAGAAAAAAAAGTCGTCCTAATGGAATTGATTATAAAGCTGTGTTAGTGCCACCAATGAATACACGACCGGTGCGAGGCCTGGTGGTGAACACATTGAAGCAACAAATTTACAGTCGTCAGGCAACACTGAACAAAATGGAGAAAACGACAAATTACACGACGTGTTTTTAGTCTCTCTTCTTCGTGTCAATCGCCGTCAAACAACAATGTGTTCGAAATTACAGTGGCCATCTTCTCAATAATAATATTCACATTTAATCGCTCAATATTAACATAATAATTAATAATTAATTAAACGAATCAAAATAATAATACATACGAACTACTACTTTCTCTCCTAATGACGATAGACTGCTATTTATGCAGAAATTTATCGATTGGCTGACAGACTGGCACATTTTCGGTAATAACAATGGTCGATTATCCAGAGAAACCCACATCGCAATGGTTAAAACCACCAACGCTTTAATAGATATCACAAAATATGGATTTAACCATTTTGGTGTTGAGTAGTTGAGCCAGTTTAAAAATTCTCAAAAACTTGACCAGGGAAATAGTTCAGATGATATATCCATATCTGTCTATAAGAAAATATTTGAAACAGAATATTTGGCGAACGTTGAGCTTGATGAAGTATCCAATAATTATGTGTGTGGCTTCGCTGCCCTTTCTATTTGCAAAAAGGTTCAGTATTCCGAATGCCAAAACATTTTTATAAAAGAAATTGGAACAAAAGCTGACGATACTTATTTTGATTATTTGCAAAGGGGTGGTTTAGTGCAATCAACAGACGTAGTCTTTCAATTATTCTTTCATACGTGCGCCATATTCCAGGAAATTAGAATATTTGGCGAACGTTGAGCTTGATGAAGTATCCAATAATTATGTGTGTGGCTTCGCTGCCCTTTCTATTTGCAAAAAGGTTCAGTATTCCGAATGCCAAAACATTTTTATAAAAGAAATTGGAACAAAAGCTGACGATACTTATTTTGATTATTTGCAAAGGGGTGGTTTAGTGCAATCAACAGACGTAGTCTTTCAATTATTCTTTCATACGTGCGCCATATTCCAGGAAATTATTCGCGATAATGACCTAAAAGCCAAGTATTTCTCTGAAAACAACCAAAGTAAGATATTGCATAAATTAACAAGCGTACAACAAGAACATTTTTGTATCGATACCAACAGAATGTGTTCATGTGAACAGACGAACCTTAATATTTTTTAAAATGTTGCTCTCTCTGATGGCAAATATAATTATTTTGAATTATTGTAAGCAAATGAACTACAATTATGCCACAGCAAATTTTAGTAAACGAAAGTTAGTTAACTTGCTATTTATAAATTTTAAGTACGATTTTTAAGAAACTACATGTGTGATAAGCTGACAACAATAGATACAAAAACATAAATTTCCCATGTTAGAAGAAAGGGAAAAATGACTCAAGGCGAGCGTAAGCACCAAAAATTTGAACCGATTTTACCCGCTTCGCTTATTTTTGATACTTACCAATACCATCATAAGAAAATACACTAATACAATAAAAATATTTGACGGCACACAACAGCAAAATGTATATTATATGCCACGTATATATACAAAATTCTCAATCCTCAATCCTCATTTTGCGGCCAAAATCGCTGTCCAGTACAGGGATTTTAGTCGCAAAATGAGGATTGAGGATTGAGAATTTTGTATATATACATGGCATATAATATACATTTTGCTGTTGTGTGCCGTCAAATATTTTTATTGTATTAGTGTATTTTCTTATGATGGTAAGTATCAAAAATAAGTCCAGGACAGCGATTTGGTCGCAAAATGAGGATTGATTTGAGGATTACAGGAAGGCAATAGTATTGGTAAATTGTATTGGTGTCGAATGTGCATTTTTCTTTCAGTTTTTCGTTTAATATGATGCAAATAAAAGAGATAAAATGACGCGAGTAATAGGGATAACATGATACAAATAAGAGGAATAAGCTCAGAAGAGAACGATTGAGAGGATGTATTAAGGGAGACTGAGAAAGAACAACAAATTCCGAAGAAAAAAAAATTAAAAATATTACGAAGCGAGAGAGACTCAAAATAAAAAATATTAACCAAAAAAAAACAAAAAGCTAGAAAACAAAACGATTTTGTTTATTTTGTTTAGTATTGTGTTGCAACTCATGATGGTCGGTTGCTCCTATACGATGTTATGTCCGAGGTTGGAGAAATTTTATTTTAGCATATACACAGCAAATAAAAAAGCGAGATGGTTTATTTTATTACTTTCCTTTTTAACATGCGTAACCTTTTTTATATACAATTTTTTTTTTGTTTAGAATAAAATGTCCCCACACTTCCACATAACATCGTAAAGGAACAACCCTCACGAGCTGCAAGGCAACACAATACTAAAAAAATAAACAAAATCATTTTATTTTCTATTTTCTGTTTTGGTTCCTTTGTTCAAAATTTAAAAATTAAAAATATTATGAATGGAGCCGACAAAGAATACATACAAATTAAAAATCATTCCTTTATGTTGCTTTTTGTTTTTTTTTATTTGCGAGAAACTGTTTTGGTTACGTTTATGTATTTTGTTTTGTTTTTTAGTAACGAATGAATTCCACTAGTAAGAAGAAAGGAAAAAATAACTCAAGGCGAGCGTAAGCACCAAAAATTTGAACCGATTCACCCGCTTGGCTTGTTTTTGATACTTACCCCATGAGAAAACGCATGAGAAAATACACTAATACAATACAAATATTTGACGGCACACAATAGCAAAATGTATATTATACACCGTGTACACTGTACATATACAAAA
Source organism: Tipula helvola (assembly GCA_963556165.1). NCBI lineage: Eukaryota > Metazoa > Arthropoda > Insecta > Diptera > Tipulidae > Tipula > Tipula helvola. The sequence goes on along the minus strand of OY744481.1, from coordinate 282,429,268 downwards.
TTCTCAATCCTCAATCCTCATTTTGCGACCAAAATCCCTGTACAGATAATGATCTGACAAAAAACCGAAACATTGAAAACACGAAAAATAAAATCTCTCTGATCTCTAGCCTCTAGGCCATATAATAAAAAACAAAGCAAATATCACAGAAATTTAGAAGTCAAAACTCATTATTTGTCGTTGAACAAAATTATTTTTTTCCTAATAGAAAATTGGCGAATTCTTTCAACTTTATTTGTTTACCTTCAAACTCATCACTTTTCTTAAAACCGGTCCTATGCTGTATTTGACTATTATCCTCAGATTGCGTAATAATATATATATAGTATATATGTATATCATGTTGATTTCAATATAAAATGTAAAATTAACTTACAGCCACAATCAAAAGTCAAACATAAACTTATGACTGGGGTTGTGCCACACCGACACCGCACACACAATTTTGTTACACACTGCTTAATATTTTTAAGTTAATATTTTTTGACGTTTGTATTTTTTTAGAACGACCGACTACGTTTACGAGACATCAATTGGCCGCCTAGATCGTGAGATTTAATGCCTCTATATAGGCTTTTTAAAACTGCAGATAGTAATTTTTTGGGTAATTTCGCAACAGAAAATATGGGGAAAAATTAATTCCGTCAAGTTCTTTTGTTGCAAAATTATCAAAAGCCTTACTGTCGACTGTTTTAGAGTAGGGCTATAATGAGGCTAAATGGAGAATAAAGGCTATGCCAATGATCCACAAACGATTCAAGTACTGAAGGACAATATCCGAGCAGATATTAGATAAATTGAGCCTCATTTATATAGACGAGGAGAGTGTGGTGCTATCATCAGCACAAGATTCAATTAGATTGAGAGTCGCGGATAAGAGGTTATTAATGAGAATTATAAAAAATGTAGGGAATGGGACTGATTCCTGAGGGATGTAAGAGGTACAAAATAGACCTAGCCATTGCCATTTTGCTGAGCTCTACATAGTAAAACAAGTCTCTTAAATACACCAATGATATTTGGACGTGAAGTACATTTGACCGTGATTAATCGACTATATGCTTGTTGGAATTCAAAGTAGCGCTGATGTAAAATGACGTTATATTAACGAAATTTCTCAGACAAAGCTTCATGTTAAAACACAGGTCAGTGTGGTAGATCGGTTGTGGCAAATATCAAACTATCAAACAGATATTAAATGATAATTTCTTTTAAGAAAGGGTTGAGCCTAGCGAGTATTTCATCACTCGTAATCACTTTACAGGTCTTAGCTGTTATGTGTATGTCACTTGGTTCTAAATCATAATAACGAGAATATAGACTTGAGAGTTAGTTTATTCATATTTCTGGTGCCAGCATCCTATAACAAGGTGATAAATCCTCTTCCGCGTGTAGCGATAGATGAATAGCAGTTATTTCATGATCTATTTCAGTAGATTTCGTAAGCATCACCGTCATATTGACAGAACATTAACCCTATTCGTTCGCAATCCTTCATTCCCGCCTTTGGTGTTTATAGATATCAGTTAAAAGTGGTTATTTACTTCCTGGTTTTTTAGTTTCCTATAACTGCAAACAGGTTACGAATATATTTCGTAATACTGTTTTTGACGCCTTAGTTGTATGCATCTTTGTAGTGTTGTTAATTTAGACCAATTTCGCAGTTCTTTTTGCGATTTTTGTTTATTCTGGGAATATTTTAACAAACTATAAACTAATTGCTGCTATTCAGAGACACTCTGTGATGGCCCACTGATTTTAATGCAATGCCGCACAAACTACTCTAAAATTGATATATACAGGCGTTATCATCTTACATTCCAATCAAATTATTTTTGAAGTTTTAATTCTACACTGTTAATTTAATTATATTCAACATTATTTGAATAACATTCTAGGTAATTTTATCAATACATTTTTTGACCACTTGTACGTAAGTAATTATAGAACATCACTATTTAATTATCTAAAAATAATTAAATTTAATTGGTTTACTAGTTGTTTTTAATTTTTCTACGTTGCACAAATAGTCAGGGTTGGGTAGTAATTTACTCAACCAAATTTGCCGTAGTTTTAATTTGTCTACGTGGGTAACACTGGGCATCGATTTGAATTGATGCCGATTTGCAGGAAAAGTGTCTTCTGAGCTACTCGAACAGTTCTGAGTTCATAATAATTTAAGTAGATTTTTGGACCCGATGAGAAATAAACTGAAGCGTTTTCTATTATTGTGGATGTATGTAGATAATCTTATAAGTTATATTCTAAAATTAACGTAAGGCTGCTGAATTATCAGATAACCTATTCTGAATAACTTTGTTCTTTTTATTCAAAATTCGTACTCCTATAATGAATCCATTTAAGGTAAATCGACGCAACACTAAGAATCTATTCTGTAGCTGACGAGTCGCTTCAAGTTACAAGGGCCGGAGGCTAGTGTTCAGATGTAAAGTAGTCGCGTTAACAACAGTACTCATAATATGAATAAGTCATTGAGGTGTAATAACTCTTCACATTATAAATAGTACCACACCTCAATGTTGTAAAGACTAGAGCATCAACTAGATCCAGTGTTAAAGTCATTCTGAAGTCATCTGCTAATCACCACCCAATCATCCGATACTTATATGAAATGGCAAACTCCACCATTTTAGTAGTAAGTTTTCCAAGAACGCAGTTTAAGATGTTTCAAAAGGCGCCCAAACTATATATGACAAATGTATGTGTACAAAATAACTGTATTAGAATACTTAAAATTTTTAATTATGTGGTCATTTCTATTTCATGGGAAATATAACACTGTACATCGTGTAATAGAGGTAAATAAACCAAACGAAATTATGAACTTTAAAACTAAATAAATTCACTCTCAAGTAACACTTTTCTTCGCGTGCGACCTTCTTGATCCGCGACCAAAATCGAACAATGAAACCGTGACCAAACAAACTAAAGACTAAACGATTGTGATCAAATTTCGACCATTCTAAAGAGCTCATGTTAGTTGTCATTTTTGATGTAACAACTTTAGAAATTTAGACGTATAACCTCGATTGTATATATGATACACACGCAATATTTTTAAGTGAAACTGTGAAGTGATAATCTTTAATTTCACCAAAAAATGTGCATAGAAACTAAACTCTTTATAAATCAACCATGTCATAACTTCGATTGACAATCGAATTAGAAACCAAACTATTGTTGATCAATCACTTTCAATTATACATAATTGGCTTGAAACAAAAAGAAAAGATTGCATTTAAACTTAGAAGGTGAGAGACAGTTAGAAATAAACACCCATAACCAAATACTTTAAAAAATTAGCATTTTGTACAAATTTTAAGTTCCAGAAACATTTAACAACCTTTTATTTATAATTAACCTGCGTTACACCAAAAGGTTAAAATATTTTCTCTGCATTCTTCGTGATTTTGTTTATGTTACGAAGTAAGTCATCTTAATTTAAAAAGTTGATACAAAGAGAAAGTGCAATCGGTATATATTTTGTACACAAAAAACACTGTGCATTTTATATTTTTAGGCCAAGTGATATTTGGAAAATTGCTCGATTAAAAAATGGCAAATTTTAAGCTTCCTTTTACTTCCTCAAATAATTGAACGACGCGTTCAAATAAAACCATTAGCGTAACTTTCACATTCACTTCACCCAATAAAAACTATTTCACAATCTCTATAGATATTTATAGACTAAACAAAATATAAAACAAAAAAATGCCAAATAGTCTACATAAAAGATAAACAAAAAATTTCGCCAACAGTTTCAAGGTCAATTATATTAAGACAGTCATAAAACAACATAACGGCTTTTTACACAAAAGAATTGGTTAACGAAAAACTGAAAATTTAAAGATTAAAAAAAATTTTTTTTTTTTTTGTTAAACAATGTTAGTTAAACATTTTAGCTGATCTTTTTTTATTTACACAGTTTGTCGAGAAAAAGTTATTTTAATTAACATTAATTTATTATAAAATGGTAAGTGCTAGAAAGTGCCAATTTAAACCAAAAAAATCAACTAAAATGTCAATAAAATTAGCTACCTATTAGGTATATAGTTTACCTAACCCGAAGTGAGCTTTTACACCCCCTAGATTTCTGACACGAAATAATCCAGATTTTTTGAATGCACAGTTTATTATTAGACCAAAATCAGACTCGAACACGCATGTTGTATGTGTATATGGCACCAATCCTAGAATTGAAAACATATTTTATGATATGATTTTGGTATAGCAACATCAGTTTTATATGTTTGTATGTGTGTGTGTGTGTGCAAATTAATAAAATAAAAAAACAACCCAAACTATTACATAGTTTTAACCCTAATTTTAACCCAAAAAATTAACCCGTTACATAATTACCTGCGATTAATATATTATTTGTTTTTAGTGATACTACGTGGTGATGACCACAAAAATAAAATTTATCATCATACATTCTGTTAAATCGATTCGATTTAAAATTAAATATTTATCGTATACCCACTATTGATCGTGAAAGTTACTAATTAAACGTGTTATCGGAAATTTTGATTTCATCTTAAAAAATTTACGGGTTCGCTTTTTAACGATGAAATGGAAATTGATTCAACTACTTTGGTCAAATCGAAAGTTTATGATAAATATTGCTTGATATGCCAAAGACATATAATCTATTGTAATAGGTTCGATTAAAAAATATGTAGAGCGGGCAACAATAATGCACAAACAGAGATGAGCCATGTTTTTTGTGTATTTTAAAAACATTAATTTAATATGGTTAATATGGTTATAGCTTCCGACGGACCGACTCTAATAATTGTTTATTTAATAAACATACATAAGTACTTGTCTAAATGTTAACGCATCTAATCATTGAGTACACAAGAAAATTGAAGGCAAACATTGTAGACAATTTCGTTTGACGTTTGGCGCCCACATCCATCTTATTACTTATTAAAATTATACATTGGTATCTCGATATACAGTATTTTAACGGTAAAAATACCGTTTACGGTATTATACGGTATTTCCATTAAAAGTAAGAATTCTGTCAAAAGAAGAGCTGAAAATACAGAATAACAAAATATATTCTACAGAATTAAACCAAACTATCGCACTGTATATTTATAGAAGCCACGAATTTTTAATTTCAAAAATTGAGCTACTGATTTAATATCCCATTACAAATCGGTGTTCAGTCAGATCAGTGAAAAAGATAATAAAAACGCAAAACCACCGCACTAGCTAATCAAGATTTTTGCGAATAATAAAATTTTGAAAGTTCAAGTTATTTGATCAAATAAGCCGTTTAATAGGAATATTAATTTTGAGCAAAACTAATTAAACTAAAGTTTACGTTGAAAATATTTGTTTGGTTTAACAATCTAGTTTAGACGTAATGACCGTGTCTTGGTCCTCTTTATCGTGTTCTATATTAATGTTTTTATTAATGCGAATATCAAAAATCTTAAAATTGAGCAACACGCACCAAATCCTAAGACGACCTTTGTCTTAGCAAACCCTGCTGTGTTACTCTTACATGATGTTAAGTGTTAATCTTCAACTACATGAGCTACATATTTTTAAATATTAATAATTTTTTAGCAAAAATAGAATTTTGTTTGGTGTGGAATATGTATGTATGTATATCAAAATATAAAACTGAACAAAATATTTATAAAATGAGCAGCTTGTCAAAATTCATTCAACTTTAAATTAGAATGATATAAATAGACAAGTGTTATTTTCAACAGTCTTACGTACTTGAGTTTAAGCTACCTATAAATAAAATTGAATGTAGTAGTAACTGAGCAAAATATTTTGTGTGCGGCCTCCTTCATTATTTTGAGCAACAACATGAACTTGGATACCATTCAATAAAATGAGTTATTTTTGATGGTTGCTCCATGGTTTAATTTTAATACATGACCTAAAAATTGCCCAACACAATTAATTTTGAATTCAACTTTGATTTAAGCAAAACTACTAAACTGAGCAATTAATTATAGCCGCTAAAAGTAGAGTGCTAAATAGGTAAATATAGTTGTTAACTTAGTTCAAATCAAAGGTCATTTAACCTCAATAAAAGTTTCACCCACAATAATTGAGCAACCCTCGAAAACAAATTTCTGATATTAAGTAGAGCTTAGTACAATTAAAATTTAAAAATATGGAGCTACTTTGAATTATAAAAATGGGATAATTTCTTAAATAATTATTTTTATTTAAAGTGATTGTATTTTCACTGTGGAGTTTTAGTGAATGAGTATTCCACACTTTTCAGTCTATTAAAAAAATTGAGCAACTATTTTTCTTGATGTCGCCATTTTAAATATTATAATATGTATAAAGCATGATTAATAAAATGATTAGATGTATAATTGCTTTTGTTGCCCAGTATATAGCAACAAATATAATTTAAATTAGGGTCAAATTATTCTGTTTCCATTGAAACAACCAATATAATTTAGCATGGAGCTCGGTGTCGCATCGTTTCTGAATAAAATACAAATTTCGCTTGAACAATTGAAAATTAGATGAAGCTATTCGGATCAAATCACATTTTACATGCAAATCGTAGACAAATTTTGATCCAAATTTGTTTTTGGATCAAAGTTTGCTTGTAAAATGTGATTTGATCCGAATAGCTTGGTGTTCTGAAATGCAGCTAATGTCGCGGGACCTAAATTAAGTAAGGGCCTATCTTTTCACGTACAAACTAAATTAGCATAATTACATTATTTAGCGCACAAAGTTTCAAAACTGTTTTTTAGGCTCAAAATTAATTTAGTCACAATACCTATTTTTGACGGTCTCCAGAATTCCAATTCTGGCTCCATGACAAATGAGAATAAGAAAGGACTAGATTTTTATTTCGGCTATTCGACGACGCAAACCTGAAAATGCAGGAAAAGAGGTATCTGTATGTTAGTAGGATCCACCCCTCTATGAAACAGGAAGCAATACACACTTACATTTGCTCGAAACTACCTGACTGCATAGCGGACCAGGTGGATTGTAAATCATTGCTGGCAAAGGATCATCCTGCGGATAGCTCCCTGACTTTCGTTTCTTTTAAAATCGGTTTGACTCAGGAGCATTACACTAAATTAAATAATTCAGACATGTGGCCTCCAGGTATACCGTTAGATTCTACTATTTTTTCACCATCACATCCAGTTAATGCGTCCCCTCGAAGTTCAGCTCTAAATATTTATTATCATAACGCGAGCAATATACGCTCTAAATCGAGGAATCTATATATATCTTTAATTGAGGAAGAATATGAAGTTGTCTGTATATCGGAGACTTGGTGGAATCTAATCTAATTTTAAGACTGAAGAATATTTTCCGACATCATACATTGTCTATCGTCGAGACAGGCATCTTCTGGAACACACATATGGGAAAGGTGGAGGTATGATAATTGCTGTTGCGGATAAATTGTCATATTTCATTGACGGATTGCGCTTTGGACATAATTGCAGTACGAATCAGATATCACTCACTCGTTTTCACTAATTATTTGTGTCATGTATATTCCTTGCGATTCTAACTTTGACGTGTATGATAAATTCATTGATATTATCAAGTCCAGCATACCACCCATTTTGCAACCAGAGGATCGTTTATGTATATTTGGTAATTTCAATTTACCAAATGGTAATTAGTGATTTTCCCAAACTTAATTCTCGAAATTGGCATTAGAGGCGCCAAAATCTCAAAAAATATTTTTAAAAAAATGACAACCATATACCAATTATGTACATTTCAAATTTTTTTTTATTTAATCCAACCATTTTCGTTTTTTGCAAAATGTGGGTAGGTACGCCAATTGTCGGAGACCAACTTTTTCGATGAAAAAGTAACGCAAATCGCAATACAGTTATTACTGATGTTGATCTGTTTCTTTCAGTTAGATGATTCATTACGTTTATTTTGCACCCTTTCTAAAATAAAAAAATACAGAAAACTTCGAAACATAACCTCAATATTTTAACCAAATTTGTGTTTCTGATTCCACTTATTTAATAGTTTCTTCAATTCAAACATCGCAATATGTGTCTAATAATTAAATCTAATACTACAAACGTCTTATTTATTCCATAATATGTAAATGGACACGTTGTTTTTACGCATAAATGTTGAGATGTACTGTCCCACGGTATACAGGAGCGCTGCCCAAGCGGGTAAGGATAAAACCAAAAAATGAATTTGGCAAATGGCTAATTGGCTTCGATTTGATGATTTTTTAACTCCGTTGAACTTGAATGCGAATTATGATAACTTCATAACTGGATTACTTTCTATGGGTCTCAATTAATGTGTGGACGTTAAGAACAACTGTGGGAATAATTTCGATACGTGTGACGATTTAGCAGGATCGTTCAGCATATACCATTTTCCATTAAAAGTTTCACTGCCTTTTATTGTATGTGAAATTGTCAAGGATAAGTTAATTGCAGAACATTTTAATTTTAAAATTGAGGACTACGATTCATTTAATGCTTTTCTTGACAATGTAATTGGAGTGCAGTTGAAGGTAACGATCATTTAGATGAATAAGAATTGAATGAATTTTATAACGTTCAAACAGCTTATTAGCCTGAAAAACCGTAAAGACAAGGCTCATAAGAGATTTAATCTTTTCCCTACTTCTGATAGGTACGCTGTTTTTGAATCCTTGAGAAATGAATTACGAATGTTGAATAAATTTCTTTACAACAATTACATTTCGGAGATTGAATCGAACATAAAAGGTAGGACTGGACTGATAGCTTCTGGAAATTCATTGATTATAAAAGAAAAACAAAGGGGTTTTTGGATGTTCGGGTGGGTTATAATTTGATGAAAGATAATTGCAACTTGTTCGCCGACTGTTTTAAGAGTGTTTATGTAAAGAAGCCGGTAACGACAGATTGGATATTAAGCTATTGTTCAATGGCTGAAAAAAAATGTTCCTTGCAAATGGTAGTTGATACCGTTTTAAATGAATTACTCTCGCTTGATACTAATCAAAGTACAGGTGTCGATTCTATCCCCCCCCCCCCCCCCCCTTGGTCCTTTTGATGACAGCCCATATGCTGTCGCCTTTCCAATCACCGTTCTATTTAACAAAAGTCTTCAGCAAGGATATTTTCCGAAACTTTGGAAATGCTCTTTAATTAAACCAATATTTATCAGGTTCCAGAAACGATATTAAAAATTATCGAGGCGTTAGTATTTTATCCGTTTTATCGAAGCTTTTTGAAAAATTAGTCAAAGATTTTTTTTTTTATACTCGTAGAATTATTTCTTCTAAGCAACAAGGCTTCCTTCCTTCCTGGCAGATCTACTTTTTCTTCAATTTCAACTGCTTTCGAATTGGGGAAGGCTGTACAGGTTGTTTATTCAGATTTTAGCAACACCTTTGACAAACTTGATCACAAACTACTATTGGATAAATTAGAGTATTTGGATAGTAATAGTTTACCTATTAGGTGGATTAAGTTGTATTTAGATATTAGATTGTAGAACTCAAATCGTTAAGATTGGGAATTATATATCAAGCCGCTTGGGGCTGCTTTTATTCATTTTATTTATTAGTGATGTGATTGACTATATTAAGTATTCTGAAATTCTCATATATGCTGACGATATTAAATTTTTTTAAACTATTTCGAATATTCGGGAAGCAGAGGATTTTCAATCTGATTTATCGGATTTTACAAATTGGTGTACTTGTCATAATTTATTATTGAGTACTAAGAAGTGTAAAACAATGCGATTAGGAGGAATGATTTGAACTTTAACTACGAATTGCTTCTTAATGACCATAGAATTGAGGAAGTGGACACTTTCAAGAATTTGGGAATCACTTTCGCTTCTAATTTATCATTCCACATTATTATACAGGGCGTTGTTTCTAAGGCGTTTTCCATGTTAGGTTTTGTTAAAACCTTCTCTAAAGACTTCTGGGATCTTTATGCGATTAGAATCTCGTATATTACGTTAGTGCGCTCGCAATTAGATTGTGGTGTAGTTATTTGGGACCCATTTAATCAAGAATCTTCGGATCTTATTGAAACGATTCAAAAACAGTTTTTAAAATGTGCCTTGCGTAGATTACCGAGGGACAATAATCTTCCCAATTATATTCTTCCTCCTTATAGGGGAAGATGTAAACTATTGAGATTGAAACTTCTCTATATTCATAGGATTGCGACGTGTGCCACTTTTGTTCGTGATCTCCTCGTTTGTAGGATTGATTGTAGTGAGATTCTCGATTTGTTTTTTATTTACGTTCCAACACGTATGTTGCGATAGAGCGGGAATTTTGTTCTTAAATTGCCAATACGGAGGAGTAATTTAGTTAGGAATGAACCTGATTATATTGTATCGATTGTTTTTAATAAAGTACGGTCGTTTTTTGATTTTAATTTGTCAAGAGAATCGTTTAAGGTTTTGATGTCTGATTTTCTTTCTAATTTTTGGTAAACTGTTTATTTTTTGTATTATGTAATTCAGAATATTTTAAATTGCAACCAGATTTTTTTTTTAAAGTGTGTAAATAAATAAACAAATAAAATAAATAAAGTCAACGCTGATAGTTCAAATTTCATTTTTTCGGAATCCGCCGATTCTTCAACTCTGTCCTCTTCATAATACCGTTTACAAATGTACTGTATGGTTGAAATGCTCTTTGAGAATATTTCGTCGATTTCGCTGTACGCCTTTCCGTTTTCCCGGTAGAAAGCTACCAACGAATGCAAATTTATGCTCGTGTTACGTGACTTTGGACGCATTTCGATACCAATGCGTCAAATACTTGCATTAAAACGAGTTTTTGCTTTACTAATATGCTAATACAATAGACAAACAATATTATCTGCCGGCTTAGATTACGGTATTTGCCCTAAAAACAGGTTCTTTGCTTACATAAGGCGTTTTTGGAAATAGATCCAGAATAACTTCAGGCTAACTTTTAATTTTTCTTATATTGGTAAAAAAATTATCCAAGTTATCTATCACAAACAAACAGTTAAAAATAAATTTTGATATGAAAGCAAAAGATCGAAAATGAATTTTGAGAGATAATTCGAAGAAATAGAAAATAATTTGTCTAAAACACATTCATATTGATCCTAATAATGTATTCGTTTTTATATTTATTTACATATATTTACAGCTAATTATAAAAAAAATATTAAAACTACAACATCTAAATTATCCTGAAGTTATGTTTTTTGTTCGTAAATAGCTGAATAAGTATTGTTAAGGCCATCGCATCGTAATGAAGATAAACCAACGGATATTATTTGAATTTTTATTGTCAAATTTAATTATATAATTATTTGTTAACGCCATCTGTGGCTCTGAATCATTCCTAAAAATATTGTTTTCCTTTTAATATTTACTAATGCCATCTATGGATGGGAATTTTCTACTATAAGCAAACCGAACGGAATATTTTATGTCAAATGAAAGAAAAAGAAATATAAAATTTTTAATTGCAATAAAGCTTTCTAGAAGAACACACGTGCGTATTGAATTTAATTTTTTGTGCTGAAGCGCAAATATTTGTTGCCAGAAACCCGAGAAATGATTGGGGAACAGTGATTATTTTGTCTAATAAAGTAGTACAGTGAATATTCAGTCTAATAGCTAATTAGTAAATTCACGTAAAACGGAAAGTTGTAAACGAAAAGACGCGGTATATTCGTGTAGCGATATATTTTTGCAACGCGAGCGCTGTTGTAGAGTTTTGAGGGTGATATCACAAAGAAAAGGGGTAAGATGATTTATTTAATTGCATGGAACAAGAGACATTATTGCTAGGTTTTGGCGATTTTTTTTGTGAAAACAGTCAAGTTGGGCGTGTTACATTGTTATTAATTAGAGAAGTTTGTAAAAGTGAATAAAAATTGAAAATACGAGAGATAAATAGATATCGTCAGTGTGCAAGGTTGTAGGGCCCGCAGAATATCGTACCATTGCCAATCGGGGGTTCATGAAGGTTAGACCACTCAACCTGCGTAATTAACGTAATTATCATAATAATTTATTTGCATACCCCTTTTGAGTTGTATTTGTGCAGTATTGTGTCGCCACACATGCTTGATCGCTCTGCCGGATTGGGTTTCGAGGGATGAGTTGAATATTGTTCCCGTGATGGATGAATACCACGATGAGTTAAATTATAATGGTTGCGCGTTTTTATCAGTGTTAGAAAATGTCACATTAAGTTGAAAATGAATAAATACCGATTGGAATAAAAAAATAGCTTGAATTAGCATGTGAAATACTGAGTAGAATAACGGATGGTGACGGTGGGAAAAATAAAATGTTTAAATCATTGATCTTAGTGGCCGATCACACCTCAAGTGAGGTATTAAGTAGACAATTTGGCTAATAGGATTGAATTGTGTAAGTTACCGGTCAGTTGTTTGAATCCGAATCAGAATGGTTGTATTGTGAAACTTTGTGTTGTAATATTGTGAAGGTAGTGAAATTTTGTATAAGCCACTTTGTAAGTAACACCTTGGGCCGGTTATATTAGGGCCAAAATGGAGCAATTAAGGGCTATCATAAGGAAATTAAACGAAATCGAGAATATAATCGCTTCTATGTGGCGGAATTGCAGGGGCAGGTGGTTAATGTAAACCGGGAGATCCAGAGCCAAACTGGGCTAGTCAAGGACCCCGATCTTGGAACTATCATGCTGGAATATCGCAACCTGTCGATATTAGCGACAGAACGATTGAGCGAGCAATTTAGGGAGATAGAGGATGATAGGAGTTGTCGGAATTCCAGAGGAGCAGACATGGTCTCAATGCCAAAACCTAAAATCGAAAAAGGGAAAAGCGAAGGAATTGTTTAGCAAACCGAGGAGTGGGATCGCATACCCACCAATGGCATGGACATTGCCCCAAGCATTATCAAAAAACGATATCGTATAGATGTAATAATATGTTGCAAGCAGGATTGGAAGAAAGATGGTATATGGCTTTAAGCAAGAGAGTGTGCTTGCACTGCCTATTTCTGCGACACTCCTCGTTCATATGTAAGGAGCCGGGTGCGTATCACACATGTTAAACAAGGCACAATAGCATATCTGTAAACTTAGATACGTCCGCAGGAAATCGAGCATCTTTGTATCGAGCAAAATTTGTATAAAAGACTTAGTAAATGGATTCGGACGGGTTGATTGGTCTCGGTAGTTTTGTATTTTTGTATTATTTTTATTGGGTTTGGGATGTGTTCGATCGATTCGAATGTGCGGGTTGAATTAATGATAATTGTAAGTAAAGACTGTATGAAATATTTGTTTGAAAAAGAAACGTTATGCTTAAGAGTAGAAAAGGAAAAACAGGAATATTTTGATTAGAATCGCAAGCAGTTTGACATGTTCCCCCAACCGAATTGAAGGTGAATGTTGTTTAATTGAAGAATTGAGTTATGAAGGAGTAACTGATTTGGAATCATGAGTAAAGAAGTCCAGTAAAAGGACTGACTAATATTAATTTTTTTATTGAGTTTAATTTTATAGAGTAACAAAATGGACGATGAAGCACCTCCAGAACTGTACGCGGAAGATTGCGAAATATTTAATGAGGAAGGATGTTCTAAGAGAGCCACATATTGAGTCACTGGAACGTTTCTTTTCTGAAATTTCGAATGAGAAAGGTTTTCAACTATTGACGGTTATCGAATTGAATATATGTACGTCAAGAACAACTAAGACGGCATTTCGAATCATTCAAGGAAGCAGACCTGCGGTATCGACATTGCAACATCATGGTCACGAGCGGTATTTACATTGAATTAGAAAGACGATTTATGTCTGCAATGGGTAAAATCCAAGACGGTGTAAGGAAGCAAGTTAGTAGTGGCAAATTCATCGACAGTAAAAGACCCCGGAAGTCGATTACCTGGTGGGCCACCAAGGGAAATTTAGCGGAAACCCGGCCGAATGGCCGGCATTTCGAGATTTGTTCTTGGCTGAGGTCCATGATAAGAGCTATAACTCAGTCACCAAGTTGTTTTATTTACAGGAGGCCTGTGTTGGAAAGGCTGCGCTAACATTGGGTTGACAACTTACACGTGAGAATTATACGAAGCAGCATGGGAAATTAGAATGAAAGCATACAATGACAATTATCATGTCATTCATGTCATTTTGGGTAGAATGTATGCTGTTAAACACCGGGATTGTGAAACTTATGATTCATTACAGGTTATACTAGACTCCTTAAATGGTGGAATCGGACAACTGGAAACCATTGCGGGGCCAGAGCAATTGTGGGATCAAGTTTGGATCCATTACGCAAAACAACGGTTACATAAATGCATATTAATCAGGATGGCGAAGCCCGCCTGCTAACACTGGGCGAACTCGCAAAGTTTTTGAATGTCAAATCAAAAGGGCGGCGTGAATTTGAAGAGAATGACTTGAATGATCATGTAGGGCAATGTGGTAAAAATGAAGTAACGAGTGGGCGGTTTAAACATCAAGGCGGTCATTATAAAAGGTTCAACAGATGATGGCAGATTTGTCGGCATACCGACTGGAGCCGACACAAGCGTTTTCTCATTGTGGCGTTGATTATGCTGGTCCAGTACAATTAAAACAAGATCGTAACGTAACAATAAAGAGTTATATAGCAGTATTTGTTTGTATGGTGTACAAGGGGGTTCATTTGGAGTTGGTTAGCAGATTAGATGCCGATTCCTTCATTGCTGCATTGACTCGGTTTGTGAATTTGATAGCAGGATCAGTCCATGATATGTATAGTGACAATGGTATAAATTTTATTGGTGCTGACCGAATCATTCATGAGGCGAATTATGGGAAAATGCAGCAGTGATTAATTATCTACAGGCGCACCCTATCCAGTTGAACTATAAAGAACCAAGAGCCCCGCACCAAGGAGGTCCTTGGGAAGCAGCAGTTCGAATAGCAACGTCGCAATAAATGGGCTAACGAAGATACGTCATTGAAGGTAGGAGATCTGGTGTTTGTTAAAAATGAAATAACGCCACCTAGGTAGCCAATGGATGATGGCCAGAATTATCGAAGTATTTAGTGGACGAGATGACAAGGTGACAATATGCTTGACACTTTCACCGCGAATTAATTTAGTTTTAATATGAATTATTGCTGAGACATCAATTTCTTAAACATTAAATTAACTCCGCACGAAATAATTTAACAATCTTATTTAATTCATTTAATTTTCTAAGCAAGTTTTACATTTATCTTATTGACAGGTCCCGGTACCGGTTCTCGATTGCTTAGTAAATTTCGGTTCTAAGAATTATTTGAAAATTCCATTTGGAAATCTAATTGGGCGCCGGTTTTCGATTCCGGTTAGATTTCATAGCTGTGATCTCTACGTAGTAATATCATTAACAAATTAACAACTCTTATAACGCTCAATAAAATTAACAAAATGTTACATCTAATGAGGCCTGCGATCAAGCGATTGGCTCGAAACTGTTACCATTCTAACAGTTTATAAGGGCAATAACACTACATAATAATCTGTTTTTTTTTGTTGAACGTCATCTCAAAGTCATTTGGAGGTCAACTTTGTTTTTTTAAATATGAATTTATATTTTTTCCTAAACAAAATCTATGACAGCAATTTAGAATCTATATCAGTTGTACGATGTATCAATGTAAATGAATCCAATAAAATTAGTCACATTAACGGATAATAAATTTTCTTATGATCTCTTACATTTAAATAGTTTCAAATAAAATATTTCCAATGCGGATATTCTTGCTTGATTAATTTTTATTCACCGTTACAAATATTGGTAATAAAAATTGCTCATTTTTATTATAAAAGAAAGTATTGACATAAAGATTGAAAAAAAAAAGAAAATCCCAGTGAATGTTTCCGACCGATCTATTAATTGCTAGACAATTAAATACTCATATGGTTAGTCTAGCACATTTGAACAACTAGCTTATTTTACTTGTAGCAGTTTCGTAACTTATAGTAAACAATATTTTCAATATGACTAGGTAACTTTCTTCGAAAATTCCCTAGTGGAATTAAGAAGTTCTAAGCATTACAAATGCAACAGTAAAAAAAAATAATTGTTTTGCAAAAAAGCCGGTATCCAAGTACATACATAAAAGTAATAATTTAAAACAAAATAGACTTACTATAAAATACAATTAGCTTCAGAGTTAAAACTCATTAATGCATGACTAATTTACAATATAAAAATGTATTTACTTTCATTGAAGACACTTCGTAAATAATTTTATTGACTTATTAACGTTAATTGTTAACGGTTTATGAATCTACTATATGTAACCATAGACAACAATGATTATCGCTTCTAAACATTTAAATTGAAGTTACAATTATACCGCCCAAAGTCAAATTAATTTACAAAGTAAAAAAGTAAAAGTAAATATCACATTACATAAGTTATCAAATCAAGTAAAATACAATATTGCTCCAACCCAAGCTAACAATTAAGAAATAAATTAATCATAACCACATCTTCATGAAGAATGATGAACTAATTTTTTTTTAATTAAAATTACCAAACAATTTCCGTATTTTGCAAAAAAAAAAAAAAATGCAAAATATTACAGGCATTATATCGATCAACCATTCACTGATCTAGATTCGAGAAGACACGTGACCATACTATTAATAACCGGAAGAATACATCACTAAATATGTAAGGTATATTTGATTAACATAAATACAAAAATTTTGATTTCACGATCAAGATCAACAAAACATAAATAAGAAAATATTTTCGATTTTATTATTTGCTTTTAGCTCTTATCTTCCTCCTCTATAATACACACGCTACTGTGAAGATCGCGCGGTGATGATTTCTTTTTTTTTCGATTTCTTTCCACAAACAATAATAAAATGCAAGATCGTTGATATTTAAATTATAATAAAAAGTAAATTTTATTAAAACATCTTCTTAGTCATAAGACAATTATCAAAATCTCCAAAATAAATGTGCGATTGTTTATTTTTTTCTCTTTTTTTTTTTTTTGTGGTGAGTGACTGACCGATTGACCCAAATACTTAAACAGTTTGTCACTATATATACGATTGTGTACGTTGATTTTATTTATTAAAACATGCATTTACAACAATAGTAATTATCCGATATGAATAAATTGGAAATAAAACAATGTCTTCGCGTGTGTGTGTGTGTGTGTGTGCGTGAATATAAAGAAAGTGTAGGTGTTGTGTTTCGAGTCTCAATCTCAAGTCTCAACATAATAAATAAATGTTTCATGTATTTAATGGTGAGATGAGTAGTGATTAACTGACAACCGTGCATGACGCATGATGTGATTGTGTCTTCATTTTCAGGTGAATGTTTTCTCAATGTAATATTTTATCGTCCTTGGCTTACCGGTTAACTTACCCAACAAGTTATTTGCCTCCTAAACAGGATTTTGTTGTACAATTCTAAGAAATGGGGAAGATCTAATTTATGGGGAGATAAGAAGTTGTTCCGGTCGCTACATAAGGTATTTGCTTAGAAAGACCAGTTTTTACTCCAAAACAACCCAAATTATGACATATCGAATTCTTACGTAATTTATCGAGTTTTGACATGATATATCGAATTCTGATATCGTATATTTTGACACCAAAAACTTAAATTCTGATGTGACAAAATTAATTTCTAACACGGCTTATCGAATTCTGTTATGTTTTATTGAATACTGGTATGATTATCGAATTTCGGCATCACATTTCAAATGTTGACATACAAAACTCAAACTCTGACATGAATTATCGAATTCTGACATCATAAAATAAAACGCTGAATAGATTATCGAATGCTGACATGAGATATCAGAATTCATTCACATGATTATGTCAGAATTCAATATACCGTACCAAAATTTAATAAAGTGTGTTGAATTCTGGGATGATATATCCAATTCTGGTATAACATCGCGAATTTTGAGATGATATATCGAATTCTTAAGTCATGAGATGATATATTAAATTCTTGTAAGACCTTTCGAATTCCGGCAAGACAAGTCAAATTTTGACGTCATATATACAATTTGACTTGTGATATCGAATTCTTACGTCATATGAAGAATTGTAAAACCAAAAATTGAAATTCTGACATAACATATCGAATTTTCAGATGATATACGGAAGGATTTATGACAGATTTATCAAATTGTGACAAGATCTTTCAAATTCTGGAATGACATAATGAATTCTGATGTATTGAATTTAGATAAAAATAACTCAAATTCTGGCTTGACATATGTCTGATACGTCATATCGAATTTTAACGTCGTATGTAGAATTCTGATATATACACACAAAAAAATAAAAGGTCACCACAACACCGAATCGGTGTTACATAGTGTCCCACCGATCGGATATTTATAATTTGAATCCAATCGGATATTATAATAAAAATGGCATAAAATACATTTGGATAAAAACTTTTACACCGCATAAAACCCAAACAGGAACATTCATCTTTAGGAAAACACCTAGAGGTGCATTTTATTAAATCCAAAAGGAGTTTTTATAAAAATTTATCTTTTCGGATAGATAAAAATATTTATCCGTTGATGCGTATTTAATTTTATAAAATATATTCAGTTGGAGAAAAATAAAATACTTTTTCGGATAAAAAACCAATTAACACCGCACATTTTTTGAGTGTATGGTTTTTATCCCATTGGTATTTTATTTTAATGTACATATATGATTTTAATATGTTCCGAAGATTGTAAGAGAATTGAATCTTCTCATCAGGCCGCTGCGACTAGACTGATTGTATCACAATTTAAATTCTATTATACAGAAGGAATATGCAGGTTGATTTAGCGAATTTAACTAATATAGCCAAAATCTCTTACAATTTTACTTTTTCACGAAAACTCCAAACGGTGTAAATATTTACTCCGATAGAACGAAAATCATCTCTGGGAAGTACTTTTTAAAAACATCCGCTGTTGACAACTTTTGCGTTTACTCCGAACGGTGCAAAAGTATACTGTTCGATCCTTTTGGATATTTTAAAATTTGTACCCGATCTTGCGGAGTTAATATGGTACTATTGGATAAAAAATAAAGTTTTTTTCGGATAAAATACCATTCACACCGCAATATTTTTTTGTGTGTAGTATTCTGACATCAACAATTCAAATTCTGCCTTCAGACATATCGAATTTAGACAGTATCAACAAGACAAATCCAATTCTGGCTTGATACATATTTCGAATTCTGAGCTAACTTATATTAATTCGAATTCTGATATGCCACATCGAATTCTAAAATTACTTATTGAATTTTGGATTGGTATGTCAAATTCTGATATGATATACCGAACTAGATACTACATCATAACATGACATATCGGATTGTGATTTGATTTAGCAAGTTTTGGCATAATATTTGGAATTCCGACACGATGTATCGAACTTTGACATCATAAATACAAATTCTGACTTGACATTTTTATCTATGCCATGATTGATTGGCACATATGATACATATAATCATCATAAATTCAAATTCTAACACGACATATCGAATTCTGACAAACAGTAACGAATTCTGGCATAATTTAGCAGATTCTGGCATAATATCTCGAATATGTGATCTGTCGATTTCTGGCATGATATATCGATTTCTGGCATAATATATAGAATTTTGACATCATAAATACAAATTCTGATATTGCATATCGAATCCTGACATAAAGTAGGTAATTCTGACATGATAACAGGAAATTGTGGCATAACAAATTCATATTCTTACGTAACATATTGAATTTTGACATAACACATCGAATTCTGATATAATTCTTTTTATTCTGGTATGGTTATCGACATGTTGTACTGAATTCTGAGTGACAAGATATGTCAAATTCTGACATGGCGTATCGATTTCCGCCACGATATATTAACATATAAAATTCAAATTCTGACAGGACATATCAAATTCAGACATGATATGTCGAATTCTGACATGACAAATTCAAATTCTGGCATGACTTTGTAAAGTCGCGAATTCGCGCCTTTTATGCGAGTGATAGAATGATAAATTGGGAAATGTTGTCGTAATAAATCAGGTATACAAAATCGGACGAAACGTCAGGTATAGGTTCCCTTAATATCCCTTTCCCAAAACCACATTTCCTCTGAAGCGACTCACCAAACTTATTCGACATGCAAGCGAAGAGCCATAAAATTACTTGGCCACCAACACGTTTATGGTAGCTGATGTAGTTGCCTCATTTAAAAATAGATGTCGAAAATTACAGGAGAAGCAGCCATGTTGTTTGCTTGGTGAAGTAGCGGAAAAAAGATAAAAGGGCGAAACATCGTGGGCTCGCTCAGAATGCTCTAGAATTGCTTGCGGTTTGCCGTCAAGTGGTTTGCTCGAGTTTCCAATACACACAAAAAAATATTGCGGTGTGAATGGTATTTTATCCGAAAAAAACTTTATTTTTTATCCAATAGTATCATATTAACTCCGCAAGATCGGGTACAAATTTTAAAATATCCAAAAGGATCGAACAGTATACTTTTGCACCGTTCGGAGTAAATGCAAAAGTTGTCAACAGCGGATTTTTTTAAAAAGTACTTCCCAGAGATTATTTTCGTTCTATCGGAGTAAATATTTACACCGTTTGGAGTTTTCGTGAAAAAGTAAAATTGTAAGAGATTTTGGCTGTATTAGTTAAATTCGCTAAAACAACCTGCATAGTCCTTCTGTATAATAGAATTTAAATTGTGATACAAATACAATCAGTCTAGTCGCAGCGGCCTGATGAGAAGATTCAATTCTCTTACATTACTTACATTCTCATATACATTAAAATAAAATACCAATGGGATAAAAACCATACACTCAAAAAATGTGCGGTGTTAATTGGTTTTTTATCGGAAAAAGTATTTAATTTTTCTCCAACTGAATATATTTTATAAAATTAAATACGCATCAATGGATAAATATTTTTATCTATTCGAAAAGATAAATTTTTATAAAAACTCCTTTTGGATTTAATAAAATGCACCTCTAGGTGTTTTCCTAAAGATGAATGTTCCTGTTTGGGTTTTATGCGGTGTAAAAGTTTTTATCCAAATGTATTTTATGCCATTTTTATTATAATATCCGATTGGATTCAAATTATAAATATCCGATCGGTGGGACACTATGTAACACCGATTCGGTGTTGTGGTGACCTTTTATTTTTTTGTGTGTAAATATTCTCTGTATTTTGCAACATAAAGAAAGGTTTGCTGGCTGTCGTGGTCATTGTGGCGCATTTAACTAGGATCACATATATATACACAGCTGGATACGGAGAAAATTTTTTGGGTGAGCACATTAATTTTCTTACTTGGTAAATTAACCAAGATAAGGCAAAACGAGGGGCGGTGAGGGTCAAGTGTGATAAAAAAAAACTTAAAAAGAGAGAGTGCTACGCTGGTGCTGGTGTAGTGGTATA
Source organism: Tipula helvola (assembly GCA_963556165.1). Lineage (NCBI taxonomy): Eukaryota > Metazoa > Arthropoda > Insecta > Diptera > Tipulidae > Tipula > Tipula helvola. The sequence goes on along the minus strand of OY744481.1, from coordinate 282,407,794 downwards.
CGCGAGCACTATTAAACAACGGTATAGAATTTTTTAATATTATCAAACAGATGGTATTGCATTATGATATTATGTAAAAACGAGTTTTAAATGTAGAATACTAACAGCTGGTTTTATTCCCTAAATATGTAGGTATCATTTGTTTCGGGACTATCGTCTTCAGCTCTCTCCATGTTTTGCCAAGTTCTATCGTTTCACCTAACACCGGTCTTTCCAGGTCATTACTGCTGGCCTTCCCACTTTCCGCTTACTTTGCAGATTCCATTCTAATTACGTACGGGTTATGGCATTTAGTGTTTTCCTCAGTATGTGTCCGATCCATCTAAACTTGTGTTTTCTGAATTCGGTCTCAATGCCTGGATGGTGGGACCGACGCTCTCTAGATCTTATGAAGCATAATATTGAATGTGTTTCATGCTTTATTGATCCGCTGATTGATTTCATTTGTATACAAACACTGAATTTGGTTCGGTAAACGTTTAGGTCAGATGTCCAACGCTAAAGTCGTTATCTTTTAATGACGAAAGTTTTGTTTCCACCGAGTTTAGTGAATTTTGGTTAAGTGTCAAAAATCAAACAAATCACAAGTAATTACTCTGACATTCACTTTCTTCAACCAAGAAGAAGTTTTGGGCCCTTTCTTCCGACAATGTTTCCTGATAGTGATGAGGCGCCTTAATTTTGTAGATTCATACGAGTATTATAGCTTTGGAAACCTATTCTAGATTACGGATCTTCTAAACAATGACTTAGAAGAGCACGAAACTCCATATTATATAGATCGCCCGAGCGAACCACGAATACCCCCAAACACATGAAATTGTAAATCATAAGCGAAACTTTTAAATTATACTAACCTCAGCAAATAAGTACAAACCTCAAAAGTGTTTGTTCTCTTCTTTAAATAATTTGCAAGAACCAGTAATTTAGATGGGTGTTCAAGGAACATTGATAGGTAATCGTATGGGTTGTTCTTCATAAGATAAGGTTCGAGTGAAATTTTTGTTCAAACTACAGGCTGCCATATTTGGCTTTGTTAAATTTTGTTTATATTCATTCGTTTTGATTCAGTTTTATTAAATTCTCTAATTAGTGCCTGCAGGTTTCGGTCCGTGAGGGCCGCAGGCACCTAGTTATATTTAGAAAAATGCATCATTTCAGCCAAGATTACATCTAAAATGATATGTTCATCCATAATGGGCCCAGCTCTTTTGTTTTGTGCTTGGATTTTTATTCGTACTCCGTATTTTAAATTATTGTGAACCCATTGTTGAACCAATTTGACCGGTCGACCCTGCTTAACTTCAAAGTAGTCGCCCACAAATAACAACAATATTTTTTGTTTCTGCTTGGTTTTGTTTTATATTCCTCGCCATTTTGCTGAACGATCACATCACAGATTTGTGCAGATGTTCAAATTATAAATCAAAATGTTGTAAAATTTTAAAAACAAATTTTTTGGTTTCTCAAATCAAACATTCGAATACACTCGACAATTATTATAGACTATATTTTAAGCTTTCAAGAAATTTAAATCTTATAAAAATTTAAAATTTTATACTTTAAGATATCTAAGGTTTCAAAAATTTAAAAATCCAAGAATATCAAAAAAAATCAGAATTACCACATAGGTGATCAAAATTCTTCAAGATTTTAAAAATTAGAAATTCAATTATAGAACATTTTAAAATTTAATATTTTTATCATGTAAAAATCCATTAAAATTTGTAATACTTACATAATACAAAAAGAAATTTAATGGAATACTTTTTAAATTTAGTTCTTCACAAATTCTGAGATTTCAAGAACTTAAAAATTTTAAAAATCTAATAATAAAAAAAAACAACTGTATAGAATTACCGCAGGTGATCAAAATTTAAAAAATTTTAAAAATTTGAAAATTTAAATAGAAATTTTAGGATTGAACACATTTAACAAATAAAAGTTCAGCAACTTGTTTAAAATTTTCTAAAAGGATTTAAAAATGTATTTTTTTGAAGTATGTATTTCCAGAATTTCAAATAATTTCAATGATTAAATAACCACAAAAAAAGTTTAATAAACATCAACAAAGTAAACGTCATAGAAAAAGTATTGCCAGTCATACAAAAAACTGCTATACACCTGCAATAAAAGAAATGTTGAAGAAAAATTTAAATTCTTCAACAAAAACAAACATAAAGCATCTGACATAACCTCACAAAACTGAAATAATGTTCGGTGTTTAAATATCAAATTCTTGTAAACCAAAAGCTTTTCTAATTATTTTATGTTAAAAATATAATAATTATTCTTTTGTTAATCAATTGTTTTATTTTGCATTTCGTATCGTGGTAATTTTCATTGATTTTTCTCAAATTTTAATAGAGTTGTTTTTGATCAAACTCCTTATAAAAAAAATGTAAACAAAACACATTGACCCCACGTTCATATACTCTGGTGGTAAATAGACATACTAATCATACAATCTATAAGATTGTGTGATTAGTATGTCTACTTACCACCGGAGTATATGAACGTGGGGTCAATTAGTTTTGTTTACATTTTTTTTATATGGAGTTTGGCCCAAAACAGCTCTATTAAAATTTTAAAAAAATCAATGAAAATTATTATAATACGAAATGCAAATTAAAATAATTGATTAACAAAAGAATAATTATTATATTTTTAGCATAAAATAAATAGAAAAGCCTATGGTTTACAAGAATTTGATGTTTAAAAACCGAACATTATTTGAGTTTTGTGAGGTTATGTCATATGATTTATGTTTGTTTTTGTTCAAGAATTTAAATTTTTCTTCAACATTTCTATTAGGAGCTCGTTGCTGATCATTGTTTTTGTGAAATTTGTTATTCCAGGCAGCTCATATGGTTCTTTTAACATAAAATTTACCATACAAAACTTAAATAATTGATGATTTTATATTTCGTTTTACTAACAATTGTAACGGCGATCCGTTTATTTTATGTTAAAAATAAACAAATCCTTCTTTTGTTAACAAATATCATTTGATTATTATTCGCGTCGAGGTAAATTTCATTCATTTTTTTAATTTTTTGTTAGAGCTGTTTTGGGCCAAACTACATATAAAAAAAATGTAAACAAAAATTTTGACCCCGTAACGTCGCGACGCCGAGTGGAATTGACGAATGCAAAATTTTAAAAAGCGCCTAAGCGGACAAAAGTAAAATATGTGATAGGCTGTAACAAAAATTTGCTATATGAAGTTATATGGAAATATTGTCTATTTAAATTACATTTTTATTTATGAAAATTGTAATGATTGGAAAATTGAATTAATGCCATATGTAGTTTAAAGTGTGATTTTTGTATATCTGATTTATTTGTGACATTCTTATCATTTTAAATATGAGGAACTTCTACTTAAAAATTGCATAAATTTCAAAATAAACTAGTGTTACCAAAAACATAAATGTTTTAAAAATATTAAATTTTAGATTATGTTAATAAGTTAAAGCGTAGCAACTGTGGTCTAATAAACATCCAAAACTGTTTAGTGGCCGAAATATATATTTATAGTGAGTTTAACATTAAATTTCTGCAATTTTTAAGTACAATTTTCTAATATTTAAAATGAATAAAATGTCCCAAATGAATCAGTTATACTAAAATCACAATTTAAACTTCATATGGGATTAATTTAATTTTCAAATCATTACAATTTTCATAAATAAAAATGTAATTTAAATAGGCAATATTTCCATATAACTTCATATAGCAAATTTTTGTTACAGCCTATCACATACTTCACTATTGCCCGCTGGGGACACCGTTGCAATCGTCAATAAAGGTTGAACTGATGTACTAAAACATAATATATAGATGGTGTGATTAGTATGTCTACTTACCACCAGAGTATATAAACGTTGGGTCAATTAGTTTTGTTTACATTTTTTTTATATGTAGTTTGATCAAAAACAACTCTATTAAAATTGAAATATAATCAAAGAAAATTACAATGATACGAATTGAAAAATAAAATAATTGATTAACAAAAGAATAATTATTATATTTTTAACATAAAATAAATAGAAAAACCTTTGGTTTACAAGAATTTGATGTTTAAACATCGAACATTATTTGTGTTTTGTGAGGTTATGTCAGATGCTTTATGGTTGGTTTTGTTCAAGAATTTAAATTTTTCTTCAACATTTCTATTACGAGCTCCTTGCTGATCATTGTTTTTGTGAAATTTGTTATTCCAGGCAGCTTAAATGGTTCTTTTAACATAAAATTTACCATACAAAACTTAAATAATTGATGATTTTATATTTCGTTTTTCTAACAATTAAAATGGCGACTCGTTTATTTTATGTTAAAAATAAACAAATCCTTCTTTTGTTAACAAATATCATTTGATTATTATTCGCGTCGAGGTAAATTTCATTCATTTTTTTAAACTTTTATTAGAGCTGTTTTGGGGTAAAATCCATATTAAAAAAATGTAAACAAAAATTTTGACCCCGTAACGTCGCGACGTCTTGTGGAATAAAGGTTGAACTGATGTACTAAAACACAATCTATAGACAAATGTACAGCAAAAATCAGTAGCTCATTGTAACAGCAGTTATCTAGACACATTTCTAGCAAAAAAGGATCATGCCACAGCGCTAGTTGTATACTTTTTGTTGACAGATCAGCAATTCAATAGTTTGTTTTTTATTTTTTTATATCAGTAGGAGATTTTATTCGAAAAAAATGTCTAATTCCACGGTATTCCACACAAAATTATTTAATTGGACTTTTTGATTATAAAAAATATATTTCGTCTCTCCAAGTAGGCATTTTTGTTTTAAACAAAAAATATTATTTTAAATTTGTAAATAAAACAATGTTGTCTCTTTCTTCCTCACTATTTCTGTCCTAGTCACCCATTGCTTACTTTTATTGCATTTTTTTCAAGCCAGCGTCATAATACCATTATGCGTTCTTGAAAAAGTTCTTTTTGTTAGGGTCTCTTATATGTAATCTCAAACGCAACTGCGTATTTTGTTGAGAAAAATTTAATTCGAATTATTTTGGAATTATTTTTTTTTTTAAGAAAATTAGCCACGATTTATTTTCTCGATTTAATTTTTGTATTCTATGTTGGTACTTCTCCTGTTTTTCATTCAAATGGTTACGTATTTTTTTTGTTCCGAGCTCGAATTAACTAACTCAAATTTTTAATTCGAATTATTTAACTCCTGTCACGTGCAATTGTTGTTGTAAATTTCTCAACAAAATGCACTATGTACACTCCATGTGACAGATAGAATTTCCAGTTAATGGTTAAGGTAACCATAATAATACATAATGTACAAAAGAATAATAAAATGCTACCGTATAGCCATACCACATTTTTCTTATCTGATCAAGGTCTATAAGTCTGTCTTTGTTTCATGAAAATCGGATAAGTATACTTTTCGAATTAATATTTGTTAACAGGCATCAATAGTGGGGATATACACAAGGTATATAGAAAACATGGTATGACATTGCGCATGTCACATCCTGTCGCTCTCTTTTTAATATGTCACTCACATCGTAAAAATATTTTATTGCTATGGTGTTGTAATGGTGATTTGTGCAACAAAAGCAACAAAAATATTATTTCTCTGTTAATTCATATAATTTTACCATGTGAATGACGTTATGCGCAAAAATGACGAATATTAAACACGGGAATGACATACCATTATATTTTCTATAAACCTTGCAAGGGCCATGCTTAATGGAGTCAAACTGCCAAAGGAATTATGGGGCGAAGCTCTCAAAACAGCTACGTATTTAGTAAATAAAAGTCCTACTGTTGCTTTAGAAAATAAAACACCTTTTGAAATGTGGTATAAACGTAAACCAGACATATGAAAGTTGAGAATTTTTGGGTGTCGTGCATTTTGTCGATGATAAAAGTAAAGAGTACATACATGTTGGATATGGTGAAGGCTGTTACTTGTTATTTGACAAAATTAATAAACAAATTGTCGATTAAATAATGTTAAATCTTATGAGAGGTCTTTCGACATTGATAAAGAAGAGGTGCTATTTTCTGATGACGAAATTCGAGGGATAAATGAAGTAAATGACAAAATATCAGTCAGTGAAACAGAAGCATCTTCTCACTACTAGTATTGTATTCAAGTATTCAATTCTTCCATGACATCAGCTACATAATATGAAGAAGATGAAGCACAATTAACAGAACCAGACAATACGATTCGTACAAGGTATAATCGTGAAATTAAGAGGTCAGCATATTTATCTGATTACGATGTGTTCACTGGATATACTGATACACATGCCTTAAGTGTACTGGTCAATTATGAAAATGATGTTCCTGAAAATTATTCGGACATTATCGGAAATATTCATGAATCATAGTGGCACAGTGCTGTACAAAATGAAATAAATTCATTGGAAGAAAAACAAAAAATGGATTACAAGCAAGAAAAAGGCATGAAGTTAATCGGTTCTCGGTGAATGTTCAAGAATAAGGGTACACAAGGAAAGCTCGATTAGTTGCTAAAGGTTTTATGCAAAAAGCAGGAATTGATTATACTGACACATATGCTCCTGTTGCTCGATTATACCATTAGAATGCTGCTAGCTGTAGGAATACAGTTTAATTTCAAATTTTGTCATCTAGATGTGAAGACTGCTTTTCTAAATGGGAAATTGGCCGAGTGCGTATATCTCAAGCCTCCTGATGGTATAAATGTCCCTGATGGTCATGTATTGTAGTTAAAAAGAAGTTTATATGGATTGAAGCAATCACCTCGTTGTTGGAACCACCGATTTCACGAGTTTATCGTATCACTGGGGTTCATGCAATCAAAATCAGATTATCGCTTATACGTTTTAATGGATAGAGATACAATAATTTATCTTGCTATATGTTGATGTTATGTTATTATATGCAGTACAAGTGAACTGCAGTTGAATCAGGTCAAGGATCAGCTGTTCAAGGAGTTCAAAATGAAAGATCTCGGTGAAGTTAAAAATTATATGGGTCTGAACATCACAATCGATTCAGTGAAGGGTATATTAACGATTGACCAAAGCAAGTACATTGGGAAAATACTTGAGAAATTTGAAATAACTGATTGCAATTTGGTCTCTACCCCTATTGAAAGCGGCTTAAAGTTGGAACCAGTCACTGATGAAAATAAAAGTGACCAATCGTATCGCGAACTAATTGGTACTCTGATGTACCTCATGTTAGGTTCAAGACCAGAATATATGTTATGCAATTGGTTACTTTAGTAGATATCAAGGCAGAGCCGGTCCTGAACATTGGTCACACTTGAAGAAAGTTTTAAGATATTTGAAGGGAACCGCTGACCTTAGACTTGTTTATCATCGTCAAAATTCAACACCTTTACAAGGTTATGTCGATTCCAATTGGGCAAATGACTCTGATAGAAAGTCGACCAGTGGTTTCTTGGTACAAGTTTATGAAAATACAGTTTTATGGACAAGTAAGAAACAACCAATCGTTACAATATCAACAACTGAGGCAGAATATGTCGCTACAACTTATGCTGCCTGTGAGGTAATTTAGTTGAGTAAGATATTGACTGATATGAAAATCGGATGTATTTATGTCTCAAATAATCCTGAAACCAAACGATCAAACATATTGATATCAAGTATCATTTCCTGAGAGAGAAAGTAGAATAGGGAAAGTTCGAGCTAGTTGGTGTGTCAACAAAAGACTAGATAGCTGATTGTTTAACCAAAGGATTAGGACCAAATTTCGTTTATAAAATTTCAAATTTATTGAACAATCAATACACATATTTTCATTCGTTCTTACGAAAAATAAAAGTTCTAGGTATACGTTTAAGTCCGGTTACTGGAATTTGATTTTAGCCAAGTAGATGGTATACTTTCACCACCGGTAGAGCCTGTACGAGAGTTTTTGTTTAATTTTGGTTTTTTATTTATCATTTCCAAGGGAAAATCCATATCCACTCGATACATAAACACGGTTTATGTTACAACACAAAAACCTGAAATACGTTTTAAAGGTGAAATAAGTGTTAAACCTAAATCTATCTTTAATAGTGATTAGTGCCATCAAACATTAATAAAAGTTAATGTTTTTTCCACAATTGAAATCCAATACAAAAATAATTAAGGAGGTTTGGTAATTAATAAATTGTTTTTTTTTTTCATATATTCGAGAAATTAAGAAATTTTTACGATTTACCTTAAAATATTTTACCTCTTAAAAAATTTCATAACTGTTTAAATTGTAATTTCTTTAATAATGTAAAAATAATTACGTTGTGTTTACTTATATTACCATAATAATATTATTGCAATTGCAAAAGATTGTCATTTTTAAATGGTTAGCGGCATTTTTTTGGTTTTTAATTATAATGGTGTTGTGCGACGTTAAAAATATTACCAAAATTGGATGCCTAAATTTTTTTGTAGGTGGACTTTTAATTAGGTATAATAAAATTTTATTACGTTACTCTCTGGCTTGTAGTTTAGATGTTAAGGTGAATCAAATAAAGAAATTAAGTATGATAAGAAAGTTATGAAAAATGTATATAACATAAATCTAAATGGCAAGGTCATACATAATCATACACTTAAAAGGTAGCTGAAAAAACCTCGTAATATTTCAGAATCATAATAATTTATAGAAAGTGCCTGATTTTTTTTTTAACAATGGATTTGTGCAGGGTCATTTAATCATATATTCGTATATGAGTAAGTTTAACCACAAAAATTACAAATATAAGAGCTTGCACTCAGCAAGGAATTTTAGAAAAATTTAACATTTTTTTAGGTTATTTATTACGAGTTATGACATGTTTCTTGCCTGAATTTGCAAAGTAAAAATTTAAAATATTCTATTTAGAAAATTTATTTTATATTATAAATAATCTTTAAAAATATTTCAACGCTTGGAAATAAATTTAATTAATTTCAGAAATGATTTATTTACATCAATCTGGGATATCTACATCGCTTTAAATTCGTTTTCGAGATCAAAAATTGCTTTGGAAGAGTTTTTTGTTGATTAATGTTTCTGAATAACATTGTGGTATATTCTTAATTCCTGAAGTGACATTAATTTTTCACTGGGCGAGCCAGAAATGAATTACCACTTAGCAAAGCGAAAATTAATGCACAAACTGAAGGATATTGGCCCAACCAGCGAATCAGTAATAACTTAACGGAATAATGCGATATATAGAAAGTACATATTACTGGCCAGCGAATCGTTTAGAACTTTTCGATCAGTTCAGCTGTCACTTAACAGAACGAAAATTAACGCGCAAACTGAAGGAAATGTCAGAATACATCAAAATTTCCAAAGCATACTTTTCTTAAAAATAATAAATTTTGATATTCACATTACAATTTTAATACTGTATATGTCAGTTGCTACGGATTCGGTGGTCGATATGTCAAATATTCTGTAAGGAAATAATTTCGTTAAATTCTGTAAGGATTCTTACTGATTTGCTGGTTATTCCTTAACTTTATACTATGAGAAAAAAATATTTAATCGGTATTTAATTTTATTATTTCACTACTACCAACCACTTACATATGTAATACAAAATTATTGTTCACCTATATATTTTAATAGATGAACCTTTTTTTAGATGGTACATACAACTATCAACAAAAGCGATACAATTCCTTTGATCTGTGCCTGCAAGGTTGACGAAGCATTTTTCAATTTAACATAAATTCGAAATTCGCTCGAATACATTTGTCGATGCTATATTAATAAAACGACAATTATAATTGAATAAATTAAAGTACATATATGTATTTGTGTTGTTTAAATCAAAACCAACAAAAATGTTTATACAAGCCGTGCGGAACAAACACTTAAGCTATAAAAATTGTCCTCTATGGCTTAGTATTAGTAATGTATAAAATAAATCAGATAATATATAAGTGGGATCACCCTATGATTCCATTTAAAATATTATCAAGGAATCACTTTACGTTATGTATTAACGTCATATACTTGTTTCTATTTATTTGTATTAGAGTACATACATGATTTATGTAATTTCAATTGTATCTCAAAAAATGTTTTTTTAGTCTTTCCCAGTCAATCATCAATAAATAAATTAAATTTGGTTGCTGCATTTATATTTTAACCAAGCCGATTTTCCTACATGGGGGCTCAACCGGGATCCCGAAGGTGGTAAATATATTCGCGAACAAATTAATGAGTTAGCGCGTGCTGTTAATGTTACGATTAATTAAGTGAATTTAATTTGAAACCAAATTTGACGTAATTTCGTGTCGTGTGTTATGTCAAGGTCGGAAAAATATATTTACAAACCACGTTGCGCAATATTACTGTAAAATCGTAAAACTGTCTTCTAGAAATTATTTAAATACTTACTGTTGTAAACAAGCGGTGTATCGCAATTAACTAAACTAAAAACTGAAGTGAAAATGAACTTTTTTGGTAGATTCGCTTCGATAGTGGCATCAATACGGGGAACAAATAATTTACAAGTATTAAAACAAAGTGATAATGATAACGGGATCCAAAGTTCAACCCGCCTCGTGTGTGAGGATGTATATGTTGGTGAGGACATCGCAACAAATCCGTTAGCCGGGTCTAATGGTACACAAATCAACCAAGCACGTACGAGCTCAACTAAACTCACAAATCGACAAATCGAAGCAGACGTTCATGAGTCTGCTATAGTGTTGCTTTTAAAGAAAGAGCTGGAGTTACAAACGAAGGAGATCGAATTGCTTAAGCGAGAGAGACAACTGGTTCAAGCCGAAACAGTTCCGAGCGCTGAACAAAAATCCACATTTTTCACATTCAAAGATGTGGAAGAGTCGCTTCTAAGGTTTAATGGGGATGATGGCTATCCACTTGAACGGTGTATATCAGACGTAGATGAAGCTGGAAAGACGTACAGTTGGTCCGATCTACAAAAAACCACTTATGCAAAGCGGCTACTAGAGGGAACAGCCAAGGACATTATCAGAACAACCAAGCCTTTAACATCATGGACAAGTTTAATCACATTTTTACGGCAAGAGTTTAGATCCATGCACAGCAGCGCTAAGATTCACCGTATGATGGCTGAGCGTAAGAGAAAGCCCGACGAGTCGTTGAAAAGTTATTTAATTGCATTGCGAGAAATTGGGAATATGGCTAATATCGAAGACTGCGCAATCATTCAATATTGTATAGACGGGATCCACGACTACGAACCGAACAAATCTATTTTATATGGCGCAGACGGCATGGATGACTTCAAGAAGAAATTGCTGTGCTACGAGGAAATGAAAAAAAAAATGCCAACAAGTTCAAATCCAAACAGAGCCGGAGCGATGGGTGGAACAGATAAAAAATTTGGGAGAGTAAAGTGTTATTCGTGTGGTGAGTTGGGACACGCTAGCAAAAATTGCAAGAATAAAGACAAGGGACCCAAATGTTATCGCTGTATCGAATTCGGTCACATCGCTCCAAAGTGTCCCAAAACGAAAAAATCTAAGGCGTTGGCTGCATCGAAAGATGGAAAAGTTTATTTGGCGAAGGACACAATTAAGGAAGTTAGAATTGATGGAATTGATATTTTCGCAATGGTAGATAACGGGAGTGATCTTAATTTCATAGCTCAGAAGAGATACAAATTCCTGGGTTCACCTAATTTCGACAGTAAAACTACTGTATTTCATGGCATCGGATCAGGAGCTTTGACCACCATGGGACAGTTCGAAACAGAAGTTGAGGTAGATGGTGATTGCTTTTCTACGACGTTTCATATCGTGCCAGATAATTTACTTCCATGTGATGTGATCATTGGGAAAGATTTATTGAAACAAGCAATAACCATTTTAACACCGGAAAGTATATCAATTCGGAAGTTTATACCAGATTTTGCGGTTATGGCAGTCGAGCAAGTCGACATCCAAATCAACATTGATCATCTGGTAAACAAGGAAGTAAAAGGACAAATCAGGAGAATGGTGACTGGCTACAATCCAAAAACAAGCATTCCAAGTTCAGATGTAAGTATGAAAATTATTCTATCAGACGAAATGCCAATTTTCCAGAAACCTCGTCGGCTTGCACCCATGGAATTGGACCTAGTGAGAAAGCAGATAGATGAGTGGATCGACGAAGGAATTGTAAGACCCAGTGCATCGGATTATGCAAGTCCTATAGTTCTGTCCGACAAGAAAGATGGCAGCAAAAGACTATGCGTGGACTATCGCAAGTTCGAGAAAGTCGTAATAAAAGATAGGTACCGAATGCCATTGATTGATGATCAAATCAACAGGTTGCAAGGAGCTAAATATTTCACAACCCTGGATTTGCGAAATGGATTTTTCCATATACCAATTGCGGAGGATTCCATTAAGTATACGTCGTTTGTAACACCATTCGGTCAGTACGAGTTCCTTCGTGCTCCTTTTGGTTTGTGCAACTCACCAGCTGTATTCCAGAGGTAGGTTAATAACATCTTTAGAAGTTTATGTAACGAGAAAGTCGTTTGTGTTTACATAGACGACTTGATCATACCAGCAAAGAGCGAAGAAGAGGCTGTACAGAGGCTAAGTATGGTCTTAGAAGCTTGTCAACAGAACGGATTAAAGATAAAATGGTCGAAATGTCAGTTTGTGGTAACCGTTGTAGAATATCTGGGATATGAGATAGAACACGGGATGGTGAAGCCATCTCAAACAAAGCAGCGTTCCATTTTGAAATTTCCAGCACCGCAGACGGTGAAGCAGTTACAGCGATTTCTCGGGCTGACAGGATACTTCAGAAGGTTTGTGGAAGGGTACGCAAAGATTTCAAAGCCGTTAACAGATTTGTTAAGGAAAAATATTCCATTCGAATTCGGTGGGTCATATCAAACAGCGTTTAACGAACTTAAGAGTGTGTTGACTAAAGCGCCCTTACTGCAAATTTATTCGATGACGGCGATCACAGAACTTCACACAGATGCTAGCAAGATAGGATTGGGTGCTGTTCTATTGCAAGAAAACTGGGAAGATAAACAGATGCATCCAATTTTTTACTATAGTCGAAAAACTACTTCGTGTGAAGAACGGTATAGCAGCTATGAGCTCGAAGTTTTGGCGATTGTGGCTGCATTAAAGAAAGTCCGTGTTTACTTGCTTGGGCTGAAATTCAGAATTGTAACAGATTGTGTTGCTTTCAAAGGTACAATGGAGCGGAAAGAGTTGTCGTCACGTATCGCTGGTTGGGCTCTTCAATTGCAAGAGTTCGATTATAACTCGAACATCGGCCGGCGCATAAGATGCGTCACGTGGATGCGTTGTCCAGGGGACCAATGGTTATGGTAATATGACATGATGTTACTAATCGAGTAAAAGCTGCCCAGAAAGAAGATGAACATCTTAAAGTTATATTTCGAATATTGGAAACAGGTGCGTATGAAAATTATACTTGTAGTAACGATATTTTGTTCAAAACTATTCAAGGAACTAACTATCTGGTGGTGCCGAGATCGATGCAGTCAGAGGTTATTAGATCATGTCACGAGAAAGGTCATTTTGGGGTAAAAAAGCCGGAGGAACTGATACTGAGGGAATTTTTCATGCCAAATTTGAGAGAGAAAATCGTCGCATTTATAAACAATTGCATTCATTGCATTCTTCTAAATCGAAAAATGGGAAAGCAGGATGGTCAACTGAATCCTATACCAAAGGATGATCTACCTCTTGTGACCTATCACATAGGCCACCTAACAGAATCGAAGAAGAGCTACAAGTACGTCCTAAGCGTCGTTGATGGATTTAGTAAATTCGTTTGGCTTTATCCGACAAAATCACTAACTTCACAAGAAGTGATACAAAAACTAGAACTACAAAAATCAATATTCGGAAATCCAAAAAATATTATTACGGATAAGGGGACGGCTTTCACGTCAGCCGAATTTGAGCAGTATTGTCGGCGGGAAAATATACAACACATGACGAAGACTACAGGGATGCATACTGGTAATGGTCAAGTTGAGAGGATCAACGAAATTGTAATACCCGTCCTAGCAAAGCTATCGCGGGACAAACCAGACGAATGGTGGAAGCAGGTTGATAAGGTGCAGAGGTACATAAATAATAGTCATCAGAGAGCTATTAACATGTCACCATTTGAATTGCTCTTGGGTACAAAGATGAGAAATCCCGAAGACTTGAGAATTCAGGAAGCGATAGAAGCAGAAGCCGCAGAAATCTTCAACCAAGAGCGAAGTGTATTACGTGCTGAAGCAAGACAAAGCATCGGTAAAATTCAAAAAGAAAACAAAAGATATTACGATAAGAGACGCAAACCGGCTCCAAAGTACAATGTTGGTGATTGGGTTGTTATCAAAAGGACACAGTTCGGGAGTGGTCTGAAATTACAAGGCAAATTCTTGGGGCCATATGAGATAGTCCAGGTGAAAGAATGCGATCGCTATGAGGTAAAGAAGACGGGAAACTCAGATGGTCCAGTAAAAACTTCTACCAGTGCTGAGTTTATGAAACGATACTATTCCGGTATCTCAGATGATGATGAGGATAAGTGGGCAGAAGAGCAAGGCATAGCGACTTCCGATGATGAATCTTCCGGGCCGGATGATAATGCAGGACGGCCGAGTGGGATCACCCTATGATTCCATTTAAAATATTATCAAGGAATCACTTTACGTTATGTATTAACGTCACATACTTGTTTCTATTTATTTTTATTAGAGTACATGATTTATGTAATTTCAATTGTATCTCAAAAAATGTTTTTTTAGTCTTTACCTGTCAATCATCAATAAATAAATTAAATTTGGTTGCTGCATTTATATTTTAACCAAGCCGATTTTCCTACATATATATATACAAAGCTAACACAAATGCCTAAAATATTGTTTACATACCGATACACAAATACCAACCCATAGAGGACAATTTCTGTGAGAGGATCGGTGTAAACAGCGAACGTGACGGCTTGTATAAACATTTTTGTTTAAATAAATAAATTAAAATTGTGTTAGTTGTTCACAAATATGTCTACTTCTACACCTCTTTCATTTTTAATTTAGAACGCTGATGCCATCTTTTAAAAAACCTGACCTATTATTTTACAAATACTACCCAATAGTGCCATCTCTTGGCAAACATATAACACTAAAATTGTGATTTTGGTACTGACTCTTTAGAAAAACATGATCTATAAAGCATGAAACACACCGAGCAGCGGCAGCGAGCATCAGATTTAAATATACTTTGATTTGCTGATGTATTCATAGATAGTCGTATGTTAAGCAAAATTGTAAACAATTTTTATAAAAACATTCAAATATTTGATAATTTTAATAGATAAATTTCGATTAAAAGAAAATCTATCACAAGTGTTTCAGCCTTTAGACGTGTACAGATGATAAAAGAATAAAGACTTGTTTTATTTGCGAATGGAAAAATAAAATAAAGTAGAATAGAAAGTGAATCTACAATGGCGGCGAGGATTTAAAAAAAAAAATCTGAAAAGTGCACAAGAAAAGTATACGAATACGAATAATAATAATAGAAAATAGATTAAGATTTAGTGGAAAAATAATTATAAAAAAAAAGAAATCAGACGCTGAATCAAAAGGACAGTGATTGTATTCCGACAGTGTTGTAAACAACACAAGTTAATTTTCACGTGGAGAAGACACGGTATATGGACATATACATATGGCATCCGATTAGTGGATCTAAGGCTATATAACTCAACCAGAACGTTCTTCGTCAAGATGCAACACCAAAGGGCAATCGAATGATAAATGTGAAAATCGTGAAGCAAGATGCTATCGTTTTGGTCGTACAGGTCATTTTGCCAAGAGCTTGAAGTGCCCATCCAGAAACAAGATATGTGATAAATGCCAGATAAGCGGACATTTTAAGAAGATGTGTCGCACCGATATGTCGAAAAGAAAAATCCGTTTCGTGGAGAAAGGAGAAGTTAAAAATGCAAATTCGGATTCGGGTAGTAATAGCGATGTTCTTTCCATAGGCAGAACAACTGAAATCAGAAAGGAGGTTGAAGTTATTTGCAAAGTGGGTGGAATTAAAATAAGGTTGATGATAGATACAGGGGCGCGGTTGAATCTGATAAGCGAACATACCTGGAACAGAGCGAAAGATAGGGGGAATAAAAACGCTAAACAAACCAACTAATTCCGATCGGGAACTAAAAGGATATAATAGCCTAATCAAGGTAATCGATGTTGTCCGCGCTACTATCCAATATAGGGACAATGTAGAAGAGATCGATCTCTACATTGTAGAAGGACAAGGGGCCCCACTTATGAGTTGCGAAACCGCATTAGCTCTCAATGTCGTATTGTTTGACATAAACTTGGTTATAGATAACAAGAATACATCAACAAATAGATGAAAACTTAACGCCAGTACGTCAACCTTACCGCCGGATTCCCATACCATTCAAAACAAAGTTTCGGAAAGGCTAAAAGAACTCTTGAACGATGACATAATTGAAAGAACAGACGGAACTTCAAGATGGTTGTCACCACTTGTAGTTACCCCTAAGGATCAAGGCAGAGTCGTACGCTGATGCATTGATATGCGTAGAGCCAATCAGGCAGTTAACAAGGAGACGTATCCACTCCCGACGTTTGAAGACATAATGCCCAAACTGTGCAAAAGTATCATTTTTTCGAAATTGGTGTGAAAAATGCTTTTCACCAAATCGAAATTACGCCAGCATCGCGCGAAATAACTACATTCATCACACACAAAGTCATCTATCGTTTCAAACGATTGATGTTTGGTTTAAATTGTGCTAGCGAGATTTACCAAAAGTTAATGGAAAACTTATTAGTCAACCTCAAAGGAGTCTGGGTATACATCGACGATATCTTAATTGCGAGAGAAAACGAAAAAGAACACGATGAAAGACTAAAGATAGTATTAAATGTGCTGGATGAAAATGGAATCATTTTGAACAAAAAGAAGTGTCAACTCGGAAAATCGGAGATTAAGTTTATGGGGCATCTCATATCAAAAGTAGGCATAAAACCAACTGAAGATAGAGTGGTAGCAATTAAATCTTCTAGGGCTTCAGAAAGTAAGGAGGAAGTCAGAAGTTTTTTGGGACTTCTCAATTACGTCGGAAAGCTCATCCCTAACTTAGCATCATTATCGGAGCCATTAAAGAAATTAACACGAAAAACCACGATTTTAGTTGGAACGAAGAGCAACAACAAAACTTCGAGAGGCTAAAAGAATTAATCATAAAAAAATCAAAGTTGGGATTCTATGATCCTAATAAATAACAAAACAACAATAATCACTGATGCAAATCCAGTAGGACTAGGAGCCGTCTTGATCCAGCAAAACGGAGACCAAACCAAAGTTATCGCATATGTCTCAAAATGATTAACCGAAACAGATCACAAAGCATTGGAAGTTTTATTTAGACCTAGTTCCAAACTATGCGCTCGGATTGAACGTTGGGTACTGCGACTGCAATTATTCGATTTTAGAGTCATCTAAAAACTAGGGAAGACAAACATAGCGGATCCACTATCAAGGCTTTGTACAAATCAGGACACTACTTTTGATAATAAGTACGAAATGTACATTAATTCCATCGTACAAATCGCCAAGCCAAAGGCAATTACAATTGAGGACATAAGAAAGCGAACTCAATCAGATAACGAGCTTGTAGCATTGAGTGAAGCAATGAGAAGCGGTAAGTGGACTGAAAGCCTTATGCATTACAAAAGGTTCTCAGATGAATTAAGTGAAATTGATGGTCTCATATTACGACAAGATCGAATTGTAATGCCGGAAAGTCTGCAGAATCAAGTACTCAAACTGGCTTATGAAGGGCACCTAGGTGAGGGAATGATGAAAAGAAGGCTACGAAAAGTATGATGGTACAACATGGACAAAGATGCGACACAATTCGCTAGGAGCTGTGAAAGCTGCCAGATAGTTGGCAAATGAAATAATCCTGAACCTTTGTATATAACCGAATTACCAAGGGAATGTTGAAATCAATTAAGAGCAGATTATCTTGGACCATTACCATCAGGAGACAACTTAATAGTGATAATCGATGTATATAGCAAATATGTTGGTGTTGAGCACATGAGGTCAATAACAAGCGCTATGACAATTATCAAATTCAAAACTCTATTCACAAGATACGGACTACCTAAGATACTGATCACGGACAATGGACCACAATTTCGGAGCATAGAATTTAACAATTTCTGTGAGGAACATGGCATTAAGTTAAAACACACGATACCATACTCACCTTCCCCGAATGGAGTAGAAGAAAGACAAAACCGGTCTTTAGTAAAGCGACTCAAAATAGCGCAGCTCGAGAAGGGAGACTGGAAAGAAGAATTGAATGATTGGTTATTTCTATACACCAATTCAATTCACCCTTCAACGGGTATAAGTCCAGCCCAGGGAATGTTCCGAAGAGATTTTCAAGAAAAAATTCCAGCGATCGAAAAGGTAATAGACATATACGATGAGGATATAAGGTATCAGAACCGAGAGGATAAGCTCAAGAGGAAATATTACATTGACGAGAAAAGAAAGACTGTCAGATCCAACGTAGAGAAAGGTGACGTAACATTGAGACAAAACGAACGGCTAGAAAAAAAACTCTCGACGAATTTTGACAATAACCAATACAGAGCAGTGGAACGGCCAGGAAAAATGGTCAAAATCGAAAGCGACGATGGACAGCAGTTTACAAAAAGATCAGATCAAGTAAAACAGTTCAGGGAACGAGAAACACCAAACAGTAGTATACATAGACCAGATAACATAATAGAATTAGATAATAGTATTGGGGATTTGGTAAGCAATCAGTCAGTCAGTATGGGTACGGATGAGAGCGGTACGAGTGACGGGGTGGAAGAGAGTCATACAAGACGATCAGATAGGGTGAGGAAAAAAACATCTCATTTGGAAGATTATGAGTTATATTAGTTAAAAAAAAATTGTGTGTGTACTTATGTACGCGCGTTAGAAGTTATATTCTTTGGCGATAATTAAAAGTTTAGAGTATGATGATAGATACAGACGATTAAATAAATTTTATACAGACGATTCTCATACAGACGATTAAATAAATTTTATTTTATTAATGATCAATTTATTTGATCAATTATTAATTTAAAAAAATAGAAACAAATACATTTAATTCCTAAATTACCTCTACCGCCATAGCTTTCTCCGGTGTTGATTGAACTGAGACCTTTGTTACGAGTGGCTTATGGTAACTAAAATAAGATGTAGAGAGTTTTGTTCTGACGGCGTCAAGGTATCGCGTAAATACAGCACAATACAGTGCCATATCGTGTTGTTGAAATCTTAGGACCATTACTGATAGTTACCATTGGTAACTTATCTTCTGCTCTGCCAAGAAATTCTCCTCCGGCTGTTGTGTATGGCCATACTAACCGTTTCAAAAAATAAATAATATCGTCCATTATTTGAGCTGGAGTTATGCAAATTATACTATTAAAACAATTTTTTGTCGTCTTCCATTTTGCAATCCGCAATACAAAACTCACCAACTAATGACACTGCGGATCTTTTAAATTCAGACTGTCTCACAGTCATATCGATATTTGGAGTAATAATGTTGGTAGTGTCGTTTGCATGTTGATATATGGCAACGCCTCCAGTTCGAACGTTTGATCGCTTATACTGAATTATACAATTAAAATTACGGATATTGACTCTTCATTGGGTAATCAAGTTTAATTTAAAAGTAAAACATTCGATGGAATCAGTGATATCAATGTAGCGAGCACGAAGACTTTGACAATTAAAACTATCTACTATCAATTCTTTTCTGTGGCGAATAAAATGGGTCCGGGTCAAAATGCCGCGTTTTAAAATGTCGCGTTTTAAAATATCGCGTCTTAAAATGTCGCGTTTCAAAATGCCGCGAGGTACAAAATTTCGCTTGGTACAAAATGTCGCGTTTCTAAAGAAGGAATAAAATAAATGTTATATTGAGATAATAAAAAAATGCGTATTATTAAACAATATAAATGATTTGGGTCAAATTGAAAAATATGGTTTTTCCTAAGTACTGTTAATTTCGTTAATGAATTTTTTGTAAAGAGTTAGCTACAAATGATGTTTCATTGTCATATAAATTCATGGCTGTTCCTTTATGGATAAGGAAAACCGTCATTCGTTTTTAAATCAGTTTCTAAATACATATTTAAAAAATTTGAATAAATAAGAATTCTTAAAAAATGTTTCAATTTGGATTAAATTGTGTATCTGATATCAACTTCCGATATATAAGGACTCAACTTTAACATTTTAGTGAAGGAATATTCTAATAAATTTCAACATTTGCGTTCTTTTTCTTAGACCCACTTTATAATTACATAAAATTACATTTATAAATAATTTCCATTCAGTGAAGGAAAATTTTACTATACATATGTTTAAACACAATTTGCTTGTTTCAAATAATTTTTATTAAATTATTTATTATTTCACATCATATTGTGTTGATTTATAAGGGATTTTTCAAAACGCGTCATTTTAAAACGCATCATTTTAAAACGCGTCATTTTGTACCACGCGGTTTTTTGAACCACGCGGTTTTATGAAACGCGACATTTTGGACCACGCGACAATATGTACCACGCGGCATTTTGAAACGCGACATTTTAAAACGCGACATTTTGTACCACGCGACATTTTTTACCTCGCTGCATTTTGAAACGCGATATTTTAAAACGCGACATTTTGTACCACGCGACATTTTGTACCTCGCGGCATTTTGAAACGCGACATTTTAAAACGCGACATTTTGTACCACGCGACATTTTTTACCTCGCTGCATTTTGAAACGCGGTATTTTAAAACGCGACATTTTAAAACGCGGCATTATGAACGGTTCCCGAATAAAATCTAACATATCTCTGCTGATGAAGCGAAAGTTTACGAAATTCGTCTTGAAGACTAGTTATAGCACACTCTTCGACCATGATAGAAAGATTTGTCATTGTTGTAATATATAAACCTTGAAGACTAGTCACCCACGTCAAAGTAACATACACTATTGGCAATTTATGTTTTTTGTCATATTCATAAACGATTTCAGGGTATGTGCTTCCCTGAAATTTTTGAATCGTAGTTGCACAAGCACAAACTAAAGGTAGATGCGATCGCTTAACATTTATCGTTTTGTTGTTATTAAGTGGAATAGTTGCTGATCTTCTTCCTATCGGTACAGCAGTGTTACTAATTTGATTAGGACTTATCGAGCAACTTTTTTCTTTATTTTTTGGCCAATCTTTGGAGAGTCTAGAAAATCAAGTCATACAACGGTCACTTCTCCTTCATCATTACGCTCAATATGATTTTTGTATATCTAAAAATGGAAAACTTTCAGATTATTTGATTTGTATTCACTGATCACTTATATGTTGTCAATAATTGTTATGTTGAGATTCCTGTTGGAATCATACTTTTTTAATAATTATATATGTATGTACATATATTACATATATAATTTTCCGGGGTGGCTACAAAATCTCGCTTTCAAAATCTCGGTGCTACAAAATCTCGGGTTTTATAAACTCTGGAAAATGGGGATTTTCACTTTAAACTGAAAATAACCAAAAATTATAAATTTTGCAAAATGGGGATTTTAATTTTAAAACGAAAATGAACAAAACTTATAAATTTAATTTTAAAATAAAAATAAATAAAAAATAAAAACCGAGATTAAAACCGAATTTTTTTAAAAACCGAGATTTTGAAACGCTCCCTAATTTTCCAAATTTTATATTTTATTATATTTTTCCACCCACCATTTTTATTTATTTTGGTTTTATTGCACTTTTATTTTATTTTTACTTTTCCCACTTATATTGGGTAAGTATTGTAATCGCGAAAAAAATCTTGTTCCTGATTTTCACATTTCTCGACGAATTACGTTACCAGGATCCCGAAACACCGATCAGAAAATTGTCGTGTCCGTCCTTCCAGTCGCACAATTTTATTATATTTGTTTTGCCTCCCATTCTCACAAATATTGCTAGTTTTGGTCGAAATTTTGTACAAAGATAGGTTTTAGTAATAAGCAGTTTGTGTTAATTTTTAGATACATTCTAAGATAGAATAAAGAGGGTTGCAGTGAAAGAGAAAACTGCCAAACTGATTTTCTCAAAAATGAAACCGACGATTTTTTTTTGTTATGTTGATGATAAATTTGACAATTCATCATCTACTTGTTCACAAAATAGGTGTCTTTAAGATAAAATGAATAGATTACCGTGTAATATGGAATTTAAATTTCTTATTTGCGACCTGTTGGAGGATATACCCCTAAGTTTACCTAAAATACTTTGCTGGTCGCAAATAATATCGTCAACATTTAAAAATAATTATATCAAGTGAGCTTTTAAATGTAGCAATAATATTCCCGTTTCTATGGCATTGACATTTCTGTGACGTTTTTGGTGTGACATTTTGATTGACATTTTATGACATTTTAATGATTGAAATTTCAACGACATGTTGATCGATACATTACTTGTGAATTGTTTAGCGAGCGACTTCATCCTGTTAAATTTTGTTGCATCGTAAAAATTCACTCTCATCAGTTTTTCATAACGCGCCTAAAGAAGTATAACTTCAAAAAAAAAAAAAAGGTAGTGAATTCAACGAACGCACCCATAATGCGATGAACGCATTCACAGTTGAATGTGGCAATGCCACATGGATGAAGGAAAATAAATAAAGAGTTAGACATGTACAGATGATAAAAGAATAAAGACTTGTTTTATTTGCGAATGGAAAAATAAAATAAAATAGAATAGAAAGTGAATCTGCAATAAAGAACACCAGTTTAACAAATTTTTATTTATTTTTTATTCCCTGAAATGGAAATTTTGTTATATGGAAATGCACTATGGTTATAAAAACATTTTACATTTTTATAAATTTATTTTAACGAAATTCCAATATGTATAGCGGTCTAATTTTCCCGGAACCATTGGCTTCGTTATAAGGTATTTCACTGTATACGATTTATAACCTGTGCAAAGAGGTTCACGACGTAACATTGGGACGAGGAAAATATTTTTAAAAAAAATGCATCGAGATATTCAGTTTAAATTGTGCATAAAATATATAGCACCAAAATTACAACAATAAAAGAGGGAAAAACAGGTGATAAACTATGATAAATTATGCCAACGATGACATATTTTGAAAATTTATTTATTTCTGTGATAGTCGCCATTATACGTTTTACGATTATTTTTGTTCTGTATATGATTGTTTATATTTTAGCACAATATTATATTGGGCTTCGCCTCTATAAGAATACTTTTAAAAGTTGATTCAGGTAATATTTGGTTAAAATAAGAAAGGTTAATAGATTCTTTTGGAAAATTGATTTATCTCGTTTCTACAACCAGATCAAATTAAACGAGAATTCTAAGAAATTAGTGGCTTGGAGCCAGATTCACTTACAGAAGGAGCTGCAGAAGACGCAGTGAAGGTGGTCAAGAATGCGATAAGGCGCATTCTGCAAGGTTAAAGGGACAAAAATTTAATTTTCAAACATGTTAAATTGCCTAAGACCAAATTAGATTTATGTAGAAAAATCGTTATTGCAGGTTTACCATACCAAGCTCCATATTTTATAGTTTTCTTATCCGATATGTAAGGTATAGGTCTCCGGTGGAGTAGTAGGGTAATGTAAGGGGAACAGTTTTAGTGGTGAAGAAATATTGTAATTTAATGCTCAATTTTTTTTAAACAGATTGAAATTGTTAATTTAAGTTGAGAGGCACTACTTTTAAAGGAGCTAAAATCGAAAGGTTGCCTTCATTCGTACATTCATTCACTCAGTGACTTTTAAAACCAAACATATATCTTATTCACGACCAGAGGTCTTGGTTTCCACAGGCATGTTCAGAATTTTCAAGCTTCTGTAGGCGTCCGGAAAAGTATCTTAAGTAATTGGCCTGGTTTATAGATAATATTCATTCAGATCGCTAAATTTATTTAGCAATGACAAATGCCGGAGGTACCAGAAAAATAATATTTTCAACATTTCAACACGGTATGAAATCCGACTTCAAATCATATGGCCCAAGGAATTCTTCAGTGCAGGAATTAATCAATTTTACAATATATGGAAGTATTATTAGTAGTGTCCCGCAATATTTGTTGAATTCTGGCCATGTTTCATTAAAGAAATTTCCGCCCAGCCCTAAATAGAACTTTCAGTATTGTGCACCAATTTCACAGAAATTTGGTATATAACTTAATCAACATATTTGGTGATCAATGAATTAGTTGCAGCACTTCCAAATGCTGGATCAAGGTAGTGAATTTGAAACTTTCCAGAAGATATTTCACCACAAACCTTTTTTGTTCGTCAAACTAATTGGTAAATATAAAAAAATAGGTAATTTATAATATACGTCCTGGTTTTTTTTAAGTCGAAATATTCAGGTTTTTCAAACTTTTACAACCTTCGTTCAGATTTAGGCATTTTTGACCTGGTCAGCCTATTCACGAGGAACATAGTATTGTATGGTGAATTTCAAAATCCACCACGTGCTCACCGAAAGAACTACATACCATGAGCTAATAAATGACGACCTGGAACGAATAGTTGATATTAATTAAAATAACCATATTTAAGCACCACGTGAACCCTCATAGTAGGTTCTTGCAAGGCCACTACACAGCACACTATGACCAATAATTTTTCTTGGAGAAAAAATTCGTCATTTTTGAGCAATATGATTGACCTTAACATAACACTGAACGAATGAATGAAAGAATGAAGACAACCGTGGTGAAACCGACTTTAAAGGAGCATTATGGTTTTATTAAAATATATAATTAATAATGTACGTATACAACAAACATGTAACTATCTTGTCTGGCTTTATTATCCTTAGACCCGTGTGTACATATGTTTTACAACTTAATTCCGTGTTACGGGAAATAGAATTCCTCAATATTAATTTTCATCAAATGTAGGGATAATGCAATTTTTTAAATAATTTTGAGTTATGTGTACTTAGTTTATTTATAAAATGATGCAATGAGTAACAAAGTTAATCTTAAAATCATGTTTGGGGAACTGTATTCCCCAAAACACGGTTTGAAGGTTATGTAATGGCGTGTGTCTCATATCAATTTTTTCGACTAAGTTACTGACAAATCTAAAGTCCGATTTTGATGTAGAATGCAGGAATATCCACTAGTTAAACTGAGAAAAATATGTAAATAGAAATAGCATTAAATTTGTTGGCAGTCGTCATAGGAACCAAGCGCACATTTTAGAGAAACAAAATTGAGATAGGTACGTTTTTTTGTTTTGTTTTATATTGAATGCAACCAAAACTGCTGTAAAACAGCTGCAAATTGATTTTTTTTTTTTTAACCCTTTGACTCGTCATTTATTTTAAAACGCCTGTTATTTTGCTTAACTATCTGAGTAATTCTGAAATTTTTTAATATTTTTTGCACTAAATATATTTTTTTGGTAGCTTAAGACTAAGAGCCAACATAATATCACTTAAAAAATCCATTATTGGTGCATTGAATTCAAAAAACTAGGTTTAAAGTGCATGTACGCAATTGTGTACAGTACGAGTCAATGTGTTAAGAAATATGCCAAAACAAAGTTTGCTATGTCTTAACGTATTTGCAATAATAATTGATTTCTGGTGAAAAAAAATGTACCCCACGAAGTTAGCTACATGAGTTGAATACGTAACCAAATGGTTACTAGGTTTGTGATCCTGCGGGTTAAATTTATGCCCCGTGAACCAAAATTGTTGCCCTATAAACCATTTGGGTTACGTTATGTTGCTAATCCTGGTCAATTTTTTTGTTCTAATTGAAAATAATTTAAATCATACAGCTAATTTCGTGGTGTACATTTTTTCACCAGAATTGTACCGTGCACGCAGCTTCACTCATACGAATATTTTGTACACACATGTTTTCTCTCGATCAACTAAATTTTTTAGCAGCTCAAAAAGTTGGAAGAAAGCCGATGTTAATAGTAATATAATATGATATAAATATTTACAGAGGTATGCTCTGCTCCAACCATTCGACCTGTTGCCATGTTTCCTTTTTGTGACGTCATTTCGAGTTATACATTTTATATTTCGTAACATTGACTCCGTTTGATTGAGATTTGTGCTTTTTCTATCACAGTCGTTGAATCTTATTTTCATTTCCAAAACCTAAAAATATGCTTATAAACCAAAACCAATTCGCAAAAAAATATCCAAATTAACTCAAAACGACGCGACGTCTCGCTCGACGTGCTCTCAGCAATCAAACATACCTTGTCATATTTATATCTTGATTCTTGTAGCATTGACAAAGCAAAGTGAATAAACATTTTACATGCTTCTGCTGTAAAAAAATATTTAAAATTTGAACGTACGTTTGTCCAGCCAACTACAAGAAATGTATACATATGTATCGAGTTTTTTTTTCCACTAAAATTTGCGCTTGGTTCCTACGCAGATAGGATGCCATATTTCTTGACATTTATGTGTAGACAATAATTAAATTAATTGGGAAAACGAACCAAAATAAAATAAATTTAAAGTGTTAAAACTAAATTCGATTAAAAGCGCTTTATTTTAAAATATCAAAAAATTTGTCGGATCATTTATGTTTTGTAGCAACAATTGCTAAAACAAAAGACCAAAAAGCCTAACAAAATTTTGAAAGTATGTATATATTTTTGTTCCTGTCATTCAAACGAAAATTGTAATATACTAACCTCTACTTTTCTTACAAGGCAAACTTCAACATCTGAATCGAACTTTTAAATGAAAAAACTCATTTATCCACTATCAAGTACCACTACCAACTTGTTTTTAAACCATGGCTACTGTCATTGTCCATTGTGTTTAGTAAATAAATAAATTTTAAATTCTACTAATTTAATGGTTGTTTTTAAGACTTTTGGACCAAATTTTATTTCCTCATACGTAAAAATTTTCAAAGACGGAAACTCAATGAACCGGATAAAAATTCCATTGTTTTTGTACATTTTTCGCATAAACAATTGAAAGTTTTCAAACGAAATATTTAAACAAAAAAATGATGAATCATTCCAGATAGTTGGAAAGTAGGAGACATTTAGTAAGAAATCGATGTTTTTTTTTTGTGATCCGGATATGGTTTAGTAAAATATTTACAAAAGGAAGGAATTACGTTTTCTCTATTACAATCTCAGCCTGGTAGGAATACGTTTGTGAACTATGCACTTCTTTGTCTCATGTCGATAAAGTATTCGTAAAATGCTTCTTTCGCAGATTACATAACACTTTAATTCACTTCACACTAAAAACTTATGATTGAACTACATGGAACCTAATATAAATAAAACTTTCACTACTAGCAGTAGCAATACTTAACAATTCATCATACCATCAACAACGGATGAACCACCCACATGGTTACAAAATTAAACTTTTCAGAAAACTCCAAATTGGGCAAAATCAAAACAGTAAGCCAAATACAAAACGATCCAATCATTATTAAAAGAGTTACCACAACAAGCTTAGCTGACAAATTAAAAAGATTAAAAATTATGTTTTCACTTTTGCACAAAATAGACTTACGAAACCATCATTAGTTTTATTGATTTATAGTTGGTACAGTTATTGTTCCGAGTCCATATAATTAATATGCTTAAGACAGAAAAAAATCATTGCCGTAATTAGTCATTCACCATATACAAAAGGCCTGTAGCTCTTAGCCTATAATAAATAAATACTGATATTGCCTAACTGAAACTGAAATATTCTTAATGCGAGCCATTAATTATTAAAGTATTAATATATCTATGAATTTGTAACAATAAGTGACCACCAAGGTCAGATTAGTTGAACTAATCACTTATCTTTAATGGTTTCATAATTATCTAATCCAAATATAATAGACTGGTAACATTGGAAAGTTTTTTTTATCTCGTTCATGGTTGGTTTGGTAATTTGTACAGCTTCTTCCCGGGAAAAATTGTAATTGCGAAAAAAAATATTTGTTGAAAATTTTCACAATTTTTCGACGAGCTAGATTACCAGCACCCAAATTTCGGTTGCCTAACCAATGAGTATCAGAAATGATTCTTATTTGACCTAGAATTTGGGTGCTGGATTTCAAAGATCGATTTGTGTTCTTCTAGAGTAACCCATCTCCTTTTTTGATGTTGTCCTTCCCACTTTCCACATTTTCACAAATTTAGATGGTTTTAGTAATAAATAGGTACATTTTGAGTTCATTTCAAAATAACATGGATTGTCAGTGTTGCCAAAGGAGCAAAAATGTCAAATTGGTTTTTCTGACAAATGCAACACTGGATTTTGTTTTTAAGCTTAAGATGAGACAATCTTGCATATCTACGAGACCTCAAACAAATTTCCGTACATTGTATTGTGTCGTGTCCATTGGTACCGTATTATTTTAAATTGAAATTTCTAAATAAACATACCTGCATTTATCAATATTTACTGTTGACAAATAATATTGTCAATAATTAAAAACCAAGTAAGCTTTTAAGATTAATTTCGCACTATGACATTTCATTGAATAAAATTTCAATGACATGTTGATCGATAGTTTATTTGTAAATTGTTCTGATGAAATCGTCTCTGTAGGTGATATGTCGGAATGACAAATTCTTTTGGTATTGAATGTGTAAAAAGTCTAAATTTTTTAACTCGTTATCTTTATCTCTTGCCTTCGGATTTTATTTCTGACATGCGTGTCTTCTTGATTTCAGTTAGTGTGTAGATTTTTCAAAGCAAAATACTCTTATTAGTTTTTATTTTTTATACAACAAACCATCCAAGC
Source organism: Tipula helvola (assembly GCA_963556165.1). NCBI lineage: Eukaryota > Metazoa > Arthropoda > Insecta > Diptera > Tipulidae > Tipula > Tipula helvola. The sequence goes on along the minus strand of OY744481.1, from coordinate 282,378,913 downwards.
TATGGTATGTTATACGTCTACACAATAATGAAAATTTGCAAGATAATTTATAAAGAAACAAGGTTGATCGAAAAATTATTTCAAACATGGGGAAAACCAAAATATCGTTGTCACTTCACCATATATTGTGTACATATTGTGAAACTGTATATGGGTGTGTATAGTTGTTATTAAATCATAAGTAAACAAAGAATATGAAAAAAGTAGAGCAGGACACAATTGCAAACATAAAATGGGGTCAAATATTTTAAACAAAAATAATGAATTGGAATATCTCCCGCCAGACACAAACTAGCTAATCGCAAATTCAAAATTATTTTTAGTGCTTTCAGGATTATTACGCTTCATAATTTGATTATTGTAATCTAAATGTCTTCAAACATAAAATTTCGCGCCTTTTCTAAAATTGTTATTGTTTTTGTGGTTGACTTTGCTGCTAATATTTCATTTACATGAGTTTTTTTACACCCGCATTCGTTATTTGTAAAAAATTTAAAAATTATTGGTTCGGCTAAATTGGTTTGTTATTCATCCAACCACCCTTGCTTTTGGTTCCTACTTTCAACTCGAATTGCTTGAATTCATAATGTTTATGCGTCTTTGCTAGGTATATTTAGAAAACTGGGGCCCGATTCGTGAAATCGGTGGAAATATCCGCATAGGGATATCTATCAAAATTCCCTTACTAATTTACCTTAAAAATCCCCGTGCAATTTCCACTTACAAATTCAACATTCCCCACTTTCAAATCGCGTGTTCCTTTGTAATGTGGCGATTATATCTATGATTATATTTTTGCTGCGTTCCATTTAATGTTGCAAGGTAGTCACAAGTACTTCTGACTAAACGCAGCTACTCTTGCTAAATTGTACGTGTAGTTTGTTCTTTTTGAATTTATGAAGGCATCATTATCAAAACATTTAGTTCAATTAATGCCTATTATTATTATTATTATTATTATTACTTGAGGGCCATGTGGGGCTCAAGCCATCCCGCACTGCGACCTAAAAGATCTTTTGTGCATCAAGCCCTACCTAATTATCCGTCCAGTCAATATTCAGGCTCTTAATGAACCTGATAATACTGCCTAACGGTACGTGATACATACTATCTAGGCTCATTGCTCTCCCTCCTAGATGTAATAACATTTACTTCTGCTAGAAGAGCGGTAGCATTGGGACTCAAGGACTTCGAGAGGGCAGACCCACTTCCGTATATTCCTATCCGTGCCTCGTCTACCGTTCAATTAATGCCTAAGGAATGTTTGATTCATTTTCCAATTAATAAATAAATGTCCAACTTGTCATATTGCATGTACATTTTTTAAATTAAATTTTCTTTCGCAACTAATTTTGTGCATGCTGTTTATCATCTACACACAAGTACTTATTCGTAATTTAATTTATCTTGTTAAACGGAATGCAGCAAGTAACGTCGTCGAATGTAGAGTAGTGGTGGAGATAGTTTCTCATCATGTCGCGGTCCTGAGTTCGATACTTGCTGCTGGCCAAAAATTTAGTTAACTAAGACATGCTTCGACAGACAATAAATATAATTGTGTGAAAAATGGTTAGTTTGGCTGACAACGAACACAATACGTGATAAGACCGGTTCGAATGGTCTTAGTCGAGACGCGGAAAGGGTTGACTTCGGCCTCAAAGTAGAGTTGCCAGATGTCCCGGTTTTCCGGGATTATCCTGGTTTTTGGAAAATAGTCTCGGTGTCCCGAAAGATCTTTTCGGGACACTCGATTTTTCTGGTTTTCATATTTTCTGCTATAAAGTAAAAACTTTAAACATTTATAACAATTCAAAATTAAAATTAAAAAAAAATATTCAAATATTGTGTTATTGCAATAATCCATACATAAAAATTGCATGGATTTTGAACGGGCACTCCCCTCTTGTACTAAAATTTCTTTCATTCGATTTAGTACTTCGCTTCGGTGTGATGCCCTAAATAAAATCAAAATCAAACGGTAGTTACTAGTTGTCAGAAAATTGTTTAGCTTTGCGCATCTAAATATTTATTCTCTTATAATCTCTTAATTGTGTGCATTTAACAATCTCGAAGTAATGAATATCACTTATAAAGATCGTAGTGCCACTAAAAATTTAGTTCCTTTTGATGTTGGATGCGGCTTTAGATTTGGATTATTGAGTTTTTTTTGTTAAATAACATCAGCAATAGTAAAATTTTAGTATTAAACGTTTATACAGAATTTGTGAAGCGTTGTAATTCAAATATGTCGAAAAGGCAGTAGAAATTCCAGATATGATGAGTATATCAAATATTTCAGTATGAAACCAAACTACCAAAGAAAAAAATTTAAGAAAATTTCTTGTTTTTTTAACGGTATATAGGGGGAGATGATATTTCTACTTTTTTGTTAGGGCTTCTTGATTTCACTGGCTCACCAAGGCGTAAATATTGGAATGCTATTAAAAATAATATATTTGTCTATAAACAAAGCCGAAAAAATCATATTGTGCAAATATTTGTAAATTATCTTAAAGTTGTTCCCCAGTACACCACATTGTTTCTGGAGCGATAATCGATGAAATTGGAAATGCCGTTGTAGCACTGGCTCACTGTCCAACATAGTGATAGTGGTACAGTCGATGCCTTTGAAGTTATACTTGTAGATGTACTTGATAGCTTGAAAAGGCGTACTGACTTTGACATTGATTTTGTCAATGTATACATTTTGTCCATTGGTCCGCGTTTGGAACGGCGCCTCATGATGTAAAGGTTCCAAAAGCTTTCCAATTCTTCGCTTTAACCATAGAAACACATTGGCGAAAAAAATTCCAAGGGTATATTGATTGTGTTAATTGGAGATAGAAAGTTGTAATTTTATGTTGGTAATAGATGCATTTCTTTGTTAAGAAACAGATTAGATAAACATAGATGGTCATGCATGATAAGTAGGTAGACTTTTGTAGAGGGCGGAATTTGTTTTCGTGTTAGATATTATAGGAATATGAAGGCTCGAGGTGTGTGCGAACTGTACGGTCGAGCAGGGCGCAAGATTTTTAAGGGCGCTACATTTTAAGTGAGAATATGCATTGTGCGCTCCAAATTTTCCTCCTGATCGCAAATTTATTTCACAAACATAGCAAGTTTTTAAGTCACCGTGGAAAAAGACTTTAAATACAAATACAACCTAATTTGATAACAATGTCAAAATCAAGTTAAAGAATATGATACATTAAATATTAGGCCATCCAAATATTCAGTTTTGGTCAGAAAATTAGGAGCATCAATTGAATAAAACAATAATTTGATATTCAATAATAATACCCTTTCAATTATTGGGATGTGCAGTAGTTGCACTTCGTTCTAATACCACCAAATCGATTCAGCACCCTGATTCTCTAAAAAATAAGATAATGTGTAGAGATGTAAACTCGTAAACAGCATAGCTTACTTTTATGAGTTTGCAATTTTTCGATTTGACTTACTACTAAAATAAAATTGGAAAATTCCAAACTCATAAAAGAAAGCTTTGCTTTTTACGAGTTAACATCTCAACACATTATCTTATTTTTTAGAGAATCAGGGTGCTGATAATACTTTGTTATTTGCATATTTGGAGAATCCCCTGAAATATTATTGAGATCAAGGAAAATCATACCGCGAAATTGCTGCAGTTCGAAGAACTGAGTTTCGAAGAATTGCGTGAGAAATGCTATAAAGCCTCTTATCAAAAATCGTCAAGATACACTCTTTTAAAATATCTGTTGATGTTAAGAAAGAGTTAAATCTTGAAATTAGTATGCAAATATCTCGTAGCAGACTGATGGAGAACAATCTTTATGGTAAGCTTGAAGAACAGCCCGAACAATACCAATATTGAACAAAAACAATGTTAGGGAAAGAATTCCATTTGCAAAAGATCATGCTAATTTTAAAGGTGACAATGGCTAAAACATGGAGAAACATATTGTTCAGCGATGAACCAAAAATTATTTATTTGGTTCGATCTTGTAAAATATTCCTTTGTTAAAAATTAATTATTATATTCATGTAGCTTTGACAGATCAAGCCAAATTTGATTTTGCAAAATTTCAATTTGGTTTATTTTCATAGTTTAAGATTATAAGAGTGATCCGCCGCGCCGTTTGTCATGTTCACCAACTCCAACGACACTTGCTCGCTGTTGCGCTCGCCAATCATCGATTAATTTTTCTACAAATTATGTAGCTATATACATACGCAAGGAGTTGGCGACGCTTTTCAATGCATACAAATAAATAATAAAACAAAGTAAAGCAAAATAAATAAAAACAGACGCTATACAAATTGTTACGGTGACACCTAGGGTAGCATTAGAATAAGTTATTTAATAGCGAAAAGATTACTGTTCTAAAATTAGTTTGGTTTAAGTAAATAAAACGGCGAACGAAACCAAATTGGATTATTGGTATTTGGAAGGCGACAGTGTAAAGATTAAAAAGTGAATTAAAAAGTGATTTAAAAAGCGAATTAGTGCGATATAAAAATTGTAAGTGAACAGTAAAATTGTGCAAATATTATAAAAGAAATGATTTTGTGAATTATTGTTAATAAATTGTGTTGTATGAATTTTTGGTGTTCAATAAAAAAATTCGTTTGTTATAAATCGAATTGTTTTGTTTTATTCACAATACATATGTACAGTGATTCGAACCTTGATTAACAAGGCAAAAACCTAACAATATTATGATAGACTTTTAAGATTGTTTTTGAAAGTTGAATCTATATAAATCCACATAAAACGAACATAAATTAAAAGTAATATTATTTGAGAATTTTTCATCGACTTGATTTATTCTTCAAAATTTCGATAAAGAATTAACTAGTAGAATACAAAAGTTTACTAAAGAAGCGCCAAATCGACAAAAAGGTTGCGGTCGTTGATTAAACTAAACTTATCTGCATCAGGTAATATAACAATTGGTGTGAGTGAATTTTGCCATTCGCTCAGTACCTAACCTACTAAAATTTTCATGTGTCAAATGACGTATTTGAATTTGCATTATTTTTTTAAATTTTTGTTATTTACATTAATTGGCAATATGGAATTAAATAAAATAAAAGAAAAGTAAGTTTATATATAAAGCAGAATAAAAACTATAAATTTCGTAAATACCATAATTATTTTTGATAATTTCAGATGGAATAGCGATGAAATTGAGCTCATACAACATGTAGAGAATAAGGCCCGTTGCACATCTAAGCTAAGCTAAGCTATGCGATGTGAGCTATGTTTTTGTAATATACATAGTTTAAATAGATCGCTGCATACCTGAACTAAGCTATGCGAGCTATGTTTTTCTGTTATGAGCGATGCAAACTAACTTAGCTCGAGTTGTCTTTGCCTAGCTATGTCAGCTATATCGCTCACATATACATAGATATTATTTTTTGTTTTGAAAAAACAAAAAATTATACAACTGCCATTCCTTACAAAATGTTGACAGAATAATATATTGTAATCTTAATTTGCATCAATGTTACATATATTATATAAATTCATCAATGTATTTGTGAGCGATGTAATTACATATTTCAAATGTGCAACGGAGAGAGCTATGCGAGCTAAACTAAGCTAATATAAACTACGTTTCTCGCTTAGCTTAGCTTAGGTGTGCAACGGGCCTAAAGCGTGCTTGTACGATTTACGTTCGAGAAAATACAAAGATAAGCGATTCGTGGATGCTGCTTGGGTGGCAGTAGGAAATACCCTAAATAAAACAGGTAAACAAAAATAAAGATTTTATTATGAACATGGTACAATTTTCACTTTTAAGGTACCCAATGTAAAGAAAAGTGGACTATATTGCGGATACAAAAGCGCAACATATACAACAAGGCGAAAAAGAGTAAATCTGGCTCAGAACGGGAACCAGCTTCTAGTCTTATAAAATTATGCAATGCACACGTTGCTTGAACTGTTTCAATCGTTTTTTCAACATCCGGTAAGGAAAGGTGCATCCCCAATGCATATTCAACGTTCAAGTGAGCTCTACTCAGACGATATTTACAAATTTCTTTTTTGTGCGGTCGTCATTACCAGACAAATTGTTTCTTCCAGCGTATGGGCGCCTTATATGGCTTGTTAGAGGAAACGCGTCATCCGCGATGAACAAATAGGAGTATTGCTCTTTTTCATTTGGAAATGCTTTTGCTTTGGGAAAGTTCAACTTATTTGAATAAAATAATTGCCCAAACGAAGAATTGCGGAAAAAGCATTATCGTTCTATAATGGTAAAGATATAGTTAGAATCAACAGCTACTAATAATACTAACGAATGGAAATTTTTGTAGTTGCAGTTCAAGAACCCTCGATTTTTTAAGTTTCTGTACTCGTATATATGTTTACCGTCTGTACTACCAAAACATAATGGTATTTGCCTATAATCGAGGTATTCCCGGCCTATTTCGTTCCATTTCTTTTCTGAAAGTTTTGCAATGTATCGCTTCTTGAGTACCATCAATATGGTTTTCGAAATGCAGACTTCAAAAATCATTTCTGTTTGAGTGACGGAACATTTAATAAATTATATTGGTTGAACCATTTATACGAATGCAGGACACAAACATTGGTGAAAGCATACTAGCGAATAAAAGGTTCACATTAACGTTGAGCTACTAGGCGACGGGGAGAAATTTTGAAGACATGAAATTTTCAGCTATTATGTCACCTCCAATAATAAGTAAAGGTGTTATAGAGACTTTTGAAGTATTCATTTACGTCCTCAAAGACTATTTAAAAGTAAGTTTATATAATCGTAGTTATTAGTTTATTTTAAATAAATTTAATTTTTTAGTTTCCCATAACGCCAGATGAATGAATTAAAATTGCCAATGATTTTGGCCAAATTCATCAGTTTTTCAATCTCTTGGGGTCAATCGACGGCAAGCATATTGCAATTAAACAGCCAGCAAATTTCGGTTCTTCATACTACAACTACGGCATTGTATTATTAGATGTAGTAAAAAAGTCAGGAAAGAATTCGTGATGGTGGACGCCGGGATAAATGGACGTATATCATCATATTGATTAGTTTTGTTTTACTTAAAACTTGCAGAAATTTAATGTTAAATTCACTATAAATACATCTTTAAATCACTAAACCATTTTCAAACTAAATTAGAGCATATTTACCACGTTTTAACAGATAATTATAAGCTAAAATTTAATATTTTTAAAACAGTTATGCTTTTAGTATCAAGTAGCTTAATATCAAATTTATGCAATACTTAAGCAAAATTTAATGGCAAAATTTAAAATGAAAAAGTGGTACCAAATGAATCAAATATACAAAAATCACACTTTAAACTACGTAGTAGATTAACTAAATTTTCCAACTATCACACTTTTAATAAATAACAACTAAATTTAAATAGACACTATTTCCATGTAACTTCAAATAACAAATTTTTGTTATTAGAAGTCTAGTAGTTTACTTGTCCGCTTAAGGCGCTTTTTCAACTTTATCAGTCATTAATTGGTTCTTAATTGGGATTAGTTTTAGTAAAATTAGCATTTCAAAATATTTCTTTATGACGTTAAATAATTTAAAAACATATTTGCTGATCCTGTTTTGTTGTAAATATGCTCTACACAGTATTTCGTTTCTGCTTCACAATTTAGGTTTTGTCGCTTAGGACCTTTTATTAATTTAGCGTCGATATGTATTAAGCTCAGCATGCAGCTCAAGCTAAGAGAAAATGTTCATACAAATTTGACGTGAAATTTAGCTAGCTAAATAAAATAATTATTTTTTAGCTGATAATTTCGCTGAGCGGTATGCACCTTTGCGTGAAAAATTTGTTTGTTGTTTCATTCAAGTCTAGATTGCGCCACTTTAAATTCTCCAAACAGTTTAGCCACAATTTATCTCACAAGGACAATAATTTGAAGATAAATTTTGACGGTTTTGGATTTTGATTTATTTTATAATCGAAGTAGGCGCGAAAGAAAATTCATTTACTTTTATATAAAGAAACAGAAATCAAAATGGCCGACCAACATTACGAAGTCGAGTATTTAGATGATTTTTTGGACGACGATAATGCTGTGGATAGCATCAATCAAATGCATCACCAATAAAAATTATATCCTCTTCGTCACTGGAATTTATCATTTTTTATACTTTTTATAAACTGTTTAGCAATTTTTAACAATTTTTTAGAAGTATCAGAAAGTAATAAACTAAAAGAAACTTCATTCAAAAACAAACGAATAAAAGTCAAACAAAATCAACTAAATTTATCTCTACACAAATTTTTAGCTTATCGATTTATCTGTAATTAAATGGTGATTTGTGGAGACCGCGCTAAAATTTATCTTAGCTCTAGCTGCTTTATGGTCTTTATGAGGTAAACTTGCAAATAAAGAAAGGAAAACTTGACGAATATTGCCAGATGAGATTTATTGTTAATATTTCGTGAAACCGAATATCTTCATTATGCATAAATAACCATTTAATGTTATGAACCCATGTTATCGACCCAAGGTTCTATGGCTAGAAAATACAACTAAGGCTGCGGTCGAATTCTCGAGTAAATCCGCAAAATTCGGTAAATGCATTTACCTTTTTTTGCTGGAGAGTAAAGTAAATAAAAAATGGTAAATATTTTACGTTTAGATAGTTTATTCTTTATTGTTATAAGAATTGAGCGAGTAAAAAATAGAAAAAAATGCGTAATTTAACAGAAAACGAACATTAAAAATCTAAATTTACCGCAGTAAATGATTTACCCGAGAATTCGACCGCAGCCTAAATTGATATTTCACGTTGGTAACACATAATATTATTGACGCCATAGTTAAAAACAAAAATTAAATCATAATTATACGTTTCTTTCTAGATCATGTCCTACATTTCAAAACAATTACGATTAAAAAAGTCTACACACCGATTTAATAATAAGAAGTTAATTGTGTAATTAAAAGATGAGTTTTGTTTGTCTATTACAATTATAAATTTATTAGTTTGAACTGTAATAAAAAAAAACTGAATGTAATGGAAAAAATTTAATGAAAAATCGAAAGTTGTGGATTTGTGATGGTTACTTTATGGGCTAAATTGTATTAGGTTAAATAAAATGAAAACTTTTTCAAATTATAAATAATTTTGCGCCGAATTTTGTAGAAGAGAGTTTTAAGTACAATTGAATATGCAATTTCGAATTAAAAAAAACTATCTATTTTCTAAAGTTGTATATAAATTTATACAATCTATTTTAAGGTTAAGTGTAGGGTCAAAAAGTAATTAAAAATTATATAAATATATTTAATGTTAATCTTTATTTTATATATTTTTTTATGTATGTGCCTGAGATGTGCCCTTTTCGAAATTCATAAAATATAAAGTAAATCTAATTAAAAATGCAACGTATAAACTTTATGAAACTGTTATCATAAGTATCAAAATCACTTCAGCGACAGATAGAGATATATCGCCGTCGCCGATTAATAAAATGCATTAAATTCGAAAAGGGCACATCTCCAAGAGTTGTGACCTTATCGAAATTATCGTTATACAAACCGACACTGGTGCCCGTATTGACACAAGAAATGTGCCTATTTCAAACCAAATAGATGCGGGGATATATTTCCATCACATTAACGTGAAAAAACGGTTTTGTCAAAATTTTCGAGATGTGCCCTTTTCGAAATTCCATATTCAATTACACAGAGTACGTAAAATGTTTTTCGTTCAGATAAAGCTTATATAACATGTTTTATAGTGTGTAACAATTATAAAGTTAATTCGATTGATATTTCGCGCGAAACCATTACATAAAATGTGGAACACGTTTTTGAGTTATACATTTTTATATTGATTGAAATTTAAAACAAGTTTCACAAATTTTTAATTAAATTCTTCGTTCATTTTATTTTTTTTTTTGAAAAAATAATTTAATCGTTATTATGATTTTTATTCGTTATCGATCGTTTATGAAAAGTGATAGTTCAATGTAGATTTAACATTATTTTTATATACAGGTAACCCTGGTACAAAACAAAACAGTGGATATAAACGGGTGTGTTTAGTTCGTTTTGCTCTGTAAAGGGTTAATTGCGTTTTTTGGATAACATATGGAATATCTCTACTGTATGGATACATTCGTATCATTAAAAAATATGTAAAACTAATTATTTTTATTCTCTTATTATTAAAAATATTACCAATAAATTTACACACACACACACACACACTTAACCAAACTATTATTTTTTGTAATAATTTTAATCATTATATGTTTATAACAAAATGAATGTACCGATTGTGTCAGTTCCTGTATACATATGGTTACATATTTTGTCTGTCAGTACTCAATACACATGGTTATGTTCTTTATACTTAATAACACATTCCGTATTGCTGCAATAAAGACATAATTCCAAACTATAAATGTACCGTGAAAACTTTCTTTAAAATTTTTGATATCCGCATAATATTACTTTCAACAAATTGTTATACATGTATATAAACTAAAACGTATTTGATTTAGTTTTATTAATACTTTAAACTCAATATTTATGTATTCACTCGTAACACATTTTGATATAAGTGCCCTTGAAAATTTTTTGTACTGTAAAAAAAAATTCACCTTAAGTTCGAGTGAATGTAAGGTAAATCAATGAAATAAGTAGAAATCTGATATCGGACAACACATGACTATTCAATTACTTTTCCAAAGCGAGTCCAGTAATTTTCTATGATACTAAGTGGAAAATGTGTATCATATGTATTTTCGTTTATTGTAAATTGATTGTATGGGACGTATTGTAACAATGAGGTACTCATCGTTATCGAGAGAAAAAAACACTACGTAGGCTTGGAAAAATTGTTTCTTTGCCTGTGTTGTGTTTCTGTCAAAAAGGAAAAGAAATTTTTTTTTTCACTTTTAAGTAAATGCAAAATTTTATTTGATGGTACTGCAAGATGTTAAACGTTTTCTATTTCGGGTCGAACATTTGGCCAAAACTTTAAGCATCCCAGAACGATCTTTAGTTAATGAATTGTGTTATGTTTTGAAAGGAACGACAAGCAAGGTACTGAACCTTTTTTGGATTTTTACAATAAAATCATGTCCATGACATTGCAATCTCGTGAGATGTTTCCAGACTCTGAAATTTTACATGTTATCCAAAGCGTCCTGGGTTACAAATTACCTTGGCGGGTAGAACTTTTCACAGTATACCAGAACTAGTCAAGGTATGTGTTTCATTAGAAGATACGTGGAAACGACTGAAATATAATACAGACTTGGCGTTTAACGTAAGAAAAAGCATCAATGAAATGGAAATTGATGGTTCTAAAGATCAGCAACTCCGCATTACCTAGTAGAGGCACCTCAACATGCGTTACAAAATAGTTTTGATCATATGGCAGCCTATAATTCAAGTCGTAACCAGTTTTGTAGGAATGTAAATCAGTTTGGGTTTCCCAGGAAGAGTGCGTCTAACGATTCCAATAATTTAAATATCTGTTGGAACTGCCGCGATATAGGTCACGTATTTAAAAATTGTAACGTGCCTATATAACAAAAATGTTTTGCTTTGGATGTGGGAAACCCAACATGCTTAAACCAAATTATCAGACATGTTCGGTAAACTCCGAGCGGGAAACCAAAGTGTTGGGAAATACGGCCACCCCACGGATGAACCACATCAACGCAATGACAAACAGGTTCAGCAAGAACGAACCGTAAGTTTTGAGCTAATTTTCAACAAAATAATATTTCTAAATTTAACCCAACTTTATCTAAATTTTCAAATACATAATTCTAAAATTAAACCGGTTCGATCAATGCGAGCTAGAACCTTAAGATATTTTAATAATCGAAAATCCATTAAAGCTTGTATTTCGAAAGCTTGTATTGATTATTCAGATGATAATAGACCATATGTTGATGTTTTGGTGAATGAATTATCTTATACGGGTTTATTAGACAGCGGAGCTTCAATAAGCGCATTAGGTTTAGGAAGTGAAAATTTTAGTGACAATACAAACTTTCGGTTTTATCACTTACCAACCAATATTCAAACAGCATCAGGTCAAAAGCAACAAAAGTGTTTGGTTACATATGGGCAACCATCAAATTTAATGGCGTTGTCAAGAATATGAAATTATTCATAATACCAAGCTTGAAATAGAAATTATATTTAGGCATAGACTTTTGGAATCTCTTTAAAATTAATTTATCTGTATCGAAATTCTCTACAATTAAATCTTCCGAATCTAACCTTTTTAGTCAAAATGACTTAACACAAAAACAACGGTTGGAATTAGATAAAACAATAAGCCTATTGCCATCAAGCGAAAAGGTAGGCCTGGGCAAAACTATACAATGTGGAGAAGTCACAAAGTGCATGAAGTTCACCGGTTACCCTAGTCAAGAAGGCAAATGGCAAAGCAAGACTGTGTCTTGATGAACGGTAGGCGATTTTTAGGTATGGCTGGCTGGTTTAGACGTTTTATTGACTCGTTTTTCATATTAGCTGCACAGTTGACGGATCTTATTACGAAAAATCAAAAATTTGTTTGGAATCAAAACGCCCAACAAGCATTTGATAAATTAAAACAGGCTCTAATTAACGCACCTGTTCTTGTTAATCCAAATTTTGACGCCACTTTCTATATTCGTTGTGATGCAAGTTCATCGGGGGTTGGTAGTATGTTATTTCAACGATCATCCGAGGGCAAGGAACATCCCATTGCATTTATGTTCATGAAGCTGAATCGAGCACAAAAGAACTATTATGTGACAGAACTGGAATGTTATGCTGCCGTTCTCTCCGTAGAAGAGTTCCGGGCGTATATCGATGGTTACCGTTTCGTGATAATTACTGAACATGCTTGTCTTCAATGGCTTATGAATCAAAAAGATTTATCTGGTCGATTGGCGCGATGGAGTTTAAAGCTTCAAGGCTTGTAGTTGCAGATGCCTTATCGCGAATTAACATGGAAGAAATTACTACACCGGGATCAAATAGTAATAATAGCGATTGTATACTACCATACATCGATTTAAATTCCGCGGCTTTCAAGAATGAGGAGTATTTAAGAAAAATTAATGAAATTAACACTCTTAATAAGGCAACAAATTTCATAGTTAAAGATAGTCTGATCTACTTAAACCCACAGTTCAGTTGAAATCGTAACCCTGGTGTTTCTTCGGCTCTAAAATTATACGTCCCTGGAACATTAAGACTTTCGGTTATTCAAAATTCCCATGATCAGTCTATTTCAGCGCATTTAGGTATTGCAATAACTTTAGAGAAAATTCAACGGTACTTTTATTGGCCAAAATTATCTGTTGAAGTCAAAAACTATGTAAATAACTGTCAAACATGTAAAGAAATCAAACCACCAAACGTTAGGTTACAACCTCCTATGGGGAAATTTCGAGAATCGTTTAGACCAATGCAGCACTTGTTCATGGATTTTCTTGGACCTTATCCTAGAACTCGATCGGGCAATTGTTTATCCTAATCATTTTGTACATGTACACTTGATTTCCCTTTCCGGTTACCGTGACGCAAGTGTGTAAATATTTAGAGAATGACGTTTTTAGTGTATTTTCAGTCCCAGAATCCATTTTAGCCGATAATGCTGAAGATCGACAGAAGGGTGAATCCATTGAAATAGGTCAGTACATTAGCCCAGTATTTAGCCCGGCTTTGAGACTATCTCAAGGTTGTGGGACGTCTCCACTATGTAACAATGAGGTACTTATCGTTATCGAGAGAAAAAAAACACTACGTAGCCGGCGTAGTAGTTGCGTAGCCGACTCAATCTTATCTAATTTCTATTAGTTACTTGAAGTAGATTCACTGGCTGAGCGATTTCTCAGTTTTTCAATTTACGAAGGCTAAACGATATCTATCCGTCCCAATGTCTACCTTAAAATTAGTCAAACAGCCTTAGTCAATTTGGGCGGCTTAAAGCTACAGCCACTTGAAGGGCCAGCATACTGAAAGCCTTTTTTATACAAGCGCATGATTCTTTTGCTGAAACCCCCCATGAAGTTCCAGTACAATTTTTAATTTTACATTACACAATCAAAAAGTTATCATTTATTAAAATAATCAAATTTCAATGATCGTCTGATCTCACATTTACTCATATTGAAATCACAAAGCTTACTCAAGTCATTATATGACTTAGATGTAAGATTCAAAGGCCCATTGTCTCCATAATTAGTCCTATGAAATTCAGTTTTCAAAAGGGATCGAGATCTTAAACTCCTTTCCGGAGCATATAATCCAAGATTCATATTGCCATTCAGAAGATCGAAAATGAAAATGGCACCAGCATGCTGACGGCGAAATTCAAGTATTCAAGTGGCTCAAGCTTTTAAGCTTTGCATCTATCGACAAAAGAAGTCAGATAGGACGTTCTCCCACCGCGCCTTACGATAATCAAATTGGTGTGTTTTCCACGCATAAAAAATGAGAATTTTTTTGCATTTTGTGCATACTGAGGATACCATACACATGACGCATATTCAAATTGCGAACAGACAAAAGACTGATATAGAATAATAAAAACCTTTGGGGTATTAAACTTTTTTAGGCTTCTTTTAAGAAATCCCAACATAGAACATGCTTTTGCTATTATCAAATCAATATGCCGATTCAATGAATAGGTTTGCGAAAACATGACTCCAAGATCTCTTACTTCTGTTATTCGCGACAAGATAACATTATTCTATAGTCATTTATTACATACAACAATGAGCGGGTAAATGACATAACTATACTAACTCCATCGTCGTGCCTTAACCTCAATCACCTCCAAAGCATGTTTCGAAAATTATATTAAGTTTGTCACAGTAGATCTACCACGGACAAACCCATGTTGTTCGTCAATTATAAATTACTTCAGTCCGAAATACATTTGGTCACAGACACCTGATTCGAATAATTTAGGTATAGCTGACAGTATAGAAATGCCCCTATATAGATAGGAACGATGTGAGAGGATTTCCAGACAGTTGGAAAAATACCCGACGAAAATGATCCATTGAATAATATTGACAAAGGAAAAGCCAATTCATAAGTAAGTTTTTTTTTGAAAGCTTGAAGGAACACCATCTGAACCACAGCCATCTTTAAACTGACGGAGTGATTCAATAATATCCTCTGGAGTGATATAGGGTATACCTGAGTATCAAATGTTGTATCTATAAATGTTCCTTTATCAACATTGTCGAGTCTAAAATACTTATAAGAAGAAAGAACCAAATAAGTTGGCTATATCCGCAGAATTATTGCCAGTTACATTATTTTAAGACATTGTCGACGGAAGACCTCATGTTTTTTTCCTAGTCTGAACAAAATTCTGAACCTTAGTTCTTATAATCTATTTTGTATGCATTGTTGGATCTTTTCCATTTCCGATATAATTTCTTCTTTCGATTACCCAAATTAATCAAACGTGTATTAAACCACGGCAGATTATTACGATTATTCTTCATAACAGAGATTTCAACGAATCTGTCAATGCCATTAAACAAAATGTTATAAAATAGTTGAACATCATAATCTAAGTCGTTAGATTAGAGCCGCGCATTCCAGTCAATTGATGTGAAATATGAAATCAGACCATTAAAATATGTACATTTAAAATCATAAAATCTAGACACAAAATTATTTTTAATTGAATTAGACAGTAAAAGTTCCGATTGGTTCAAATTGATCTCCATCGATTTATGGTTAACATCATTAACAATATATGGAACCGATGCTTCAATTACTGTATATAAATTTAGCGAATTTGTAACAAATAAATCCAAAAATTTACCAATGTAGTTAGGGACATCATTAATCTGGATACATCCATAAGATAAGATGGAATCAATACATGAGGTTTCGATAGTTGATGTAACGTTGCATGGTATGGCATAGTTTACCTCCACATCATATACCCATTTGACCTTAGGTAAATTGAAACTCCCCAAAATCAGCACGTTGTCATCCAACTTGGTTGGATTAAAAATTAAACAAACAATGGGTGTAACTAGTCTACACCTCATGATATATATTAATTTTTTCAATATGTTCAGCTTCACACATAATGGTTATATAGTTGGGTCACTATCAACTATATCACTACCGATAGAAGAGTGGACAGCAATGTGTATCCCACCACTGTTAGATTTAAAACTATTTAACTCCGATCGATCCCGTCTGTAGTCAAAGTAGTCGGCAGGAAAGTACTGCGCACTGTAAATAACAGGATACATAGATGCACACACAAAACAATAATCTTCAGTATCAACATCGGCATTATTGACAGACAAGCTTAATGAGTTCGAGACTGACGGACGACGGTGTACTAAAAACTGGTCCTGATAAGGTCGTGACAATAGCCAATTTTTCAGTATCGACCTCCTTTAGGCAAACGAGGTGATTGTTAGATGCATCCTTAACTATGCAGAGAGCACGACCCCTATAACCAATCTTTTGATAAAGAACGCTAAATTTACTTGAACACTGGAAGCTCAATTAGTCTAGAAATGTTGAATCAAGCCCAGTCAAATTATTCAACCATACTGAGCTAAAGTGTTTAGACGCCGTTCTATCGGAGAAGAAATTTCGACCTTATATAGAGGGCTTTCAGTCTATCACTTTACCATAATTACTGACCACTCTAGTCTCAAGTGGTTGATGTCGCAGACTGACTTTAATGGTAGAGTAGCTCGCCGGAGTCTTAAGCTGCAAGTGTACGATTTCGAGATTAAGCATCAGCGTGGATTGCATAACGTCGTTCCTGACACACTATCTCGTCTTTATTGTGATCAAGTAACTTCCGTTTTATCAGAGATAGATCTCCAGTCGGTGGCATTTAAGGATTCCGAATATATAAAACTCCTTAACAAAATCACTACTACTCCGACAAATTATAATACGCGTTTATGATCAAAGATGATCGAATTTACATAAAAGTAGGTGCGAGAATAGATCCCTCTTTATCCATTATATCACAATGTGGTTACCTCAAAACATGACTGACGATTTGATGCAACAGTGGCATTTATAGAATTACATGTCACAATGTTCAAAGTGTAAATCCGCTAAGTGCGCCAACACCCTATTAAAATCTCCTATAAGTCAACCCGTGTTCGCACAACGGTTATAGGAACATATTTACATTAATTTGATCGGTCTAAAACAGGAAACCCGTATGTAAATATTAGTAATACTCGACCAATTTACCAAGTTCGTTCTCCTAAAGCCTCTTAGTTCCAGTACTACTGATAAAATAATATCGTAATTGAGAAATTAAGTTATTCTCTTGTTTGGTGTGCCGGAACAAATACTTTCCGACAACGAATCTTAATTTGCCTTAAATATAGATCGCTTATGTCAAAGACGGCGGTACACCAATCTACTAAATACCCACCCTATTTCCTGTTGTTTAATTACAATACCGCAGTCACAAATGGAAAATCGTATCAAACTCTACGAGATGTTCATTCTTTGATGGAACATGTGGAACAAATTCCCATGCACGACCGTTTGTATATCATTTCATTTATATTCTCAGAACAAGCCCAGTCAGCTACGGTCAGGGGCAATCAGTTTATGTTCGTCAACACCCTCTTAGTGGTTCGTTGAAAAATGTTTGTGCTAAATTTTCGCCAAAATTCATTAAAGCAGTTGTTGTGGAAAAAATTGAAAATGTGAACTATAAATGTAAAGACGAATCGGGCTCTTTGAGGTTAAATATTTCTGTGCGTCCGAATTTTCCCAATGTTATATAGCTAATTGCATACCATAAATTTTCAATGATCATCATTTTCAAAATACAAAATAAAAAAAAAAACGAATGGGGTTCAAGCTCTACCTGTACAGCGATTTTGGTCGCAAAATGAGGATTCATTTGAGGATTACCGGAAGGCAATAGTATTGGTAAATTGTATTGGTGTTGAATGTGCATTTTTTCTTTCAATTTTTCGTTTAATATGATTCAAATAAAAGAGATAAAATGACTCGAGTAATAGGGATAACATGATACAAATAAGAGGAATAAGCTCAGAAGAGAACGATTGATGTATTAAATACTGAGGAGACTGAGATAGAACAACAAATTTCGAAATAAAAAAAAAATTAAAAATATTACGAAGCGAGAGACTCAAAATAAAAAATATTAACCAAAAAAAACAAAAAAATTAGAAAACAAAATGATTTTGCTTATTTGGTTTAGTATTGTGTTGCAACTCATGATGGTCGGTTGCTCCTATACGATGTTATGTCCGAGGATGGAGAAATTTTATTCTAGCATATACACAGCAAATAAAAAAGCGAGATGTAATGTAAATTCAATAAGAAGAATGAATAAATTAAAAATCATTTATTAATATTGTTTTTTGTTTTTGCTTTCACGGTAAAAATTTCGCGAAATTAATTAATTTTTGTCGTTAGAATTAATTGCTGGTAACTTAATTTAAGGAGCCAATTTAATTAAATTATACCTAAATTGTTATTAGTTATAATTTTTTTTTATGAAAATCAATAAATAATTAATTAAAACAAAAATTATAAATTATATTATATCACAATTAAATAAAAATCAAAAATACGATAATTTACGTTTAACTATAAAACTTACCATTCTGCTTGAACAAAACAACAATAGACACAAAAATATTTATGAATTCCCCATGTCAGAAGAAAGGGAAAAATAACTCAAGGCGAGCGTAAGCACCAAAAATTTGAACCGATTCACCCGATTCGTTTATTTTTGATACTTACCACGAGGAAACGCATGAGAAAATACACTAATACAATAAAAAATATTTTACAGCACACAATAGCAAAATGTATATTATACGTTGTGTACATATACAAAATTCTCAATCCTCAATCCTCATTTTGCGACCAAAATCGCTGCACTGAACCACAAATGTTTGGTAAAACATAAAACCAAAAATAGAGGTAAATATTGTGACGATTTTGGGCATCATACAACAAGCTCACGTTATAAACAGCAATAGCTTGGATGGTTAAGTGTTATAAACACGACCGCTGGCAAGCAGAGAAAGGTTTTGGTTTATTTTAAATCGTTCAATAGAGAAATAAATCTGTTGTCATAGCCCCCCCCAGTAGCAAGCGGACAGATTTAATAAAGTCAAAGCAAATATCAAAGTGTACAAAAGTAGAGTGAAATAAAAAGTACACAGTGTTTTTAATTTTAAAATCCGAACGAACTCAGTAGCCCAATTCGTAACAATATTTTTCAATCAATCAATTAAGGAGTTGGGTACGAAATCTTCGTTTTTATAAATTCTGGAAAATGGGGGAATTTAATATTTAAATAAATACAAAATAAAAAGCGAGATTAAAACCGAGATTTTTAAAAACAAGATTTCGGGGCGCTTCCTCAATTAAGGAATAGCCAAGTTCCATCCTGCTTTGCCATATTTCAGAACTTTATCCAAAAATTATTTTTGACTCTCATATACTAAAAAGTACTAAATGCACCCGGCTGATCTTAAGTCTTCATCAAAGTTAGTTCATACTATTACCAACTGTAAACATAAAAACCATTTCCGGCCCACTAGGTACTTAGGAGATATAGGTTCTAAAAATTAAAAATTATGATGGGATGAAAAACTGTAAATTTCATTTTATATTTTACTTAAATTTCAAATATGTTTCAAATATGGAATAATGCTGCCTAATGAAAAATTTTATTTTTTCTGGAATGAAAAACTGGGATAATTTCAAATGCTTAAATTACGATCATAATCCATTTTATGCTCCTATTAAGTATGCCGTCAAATCGATTACTATAATAACGTAAGATAGCTACAGAGTAAATTCGTTGTGCCGATTTTACTTATATTTTTCAAACAAATGTTAAAATTTGTTACTAAAAAATAGTTATCAAAAGTTTCAGACATTTGCTAAATTGAAAAGTAACTTAGCGAGGCGACTTTTCCTTAATGGTCGTGAAGTGAAAAGTCAAAAATTTAGTGCGAGACATAGGCCTAAAACTGTAAGAATTTTGCCAATGTTCGCTACTATTTGAAAACTAATTATTGGGAAATACTGCTGTTTGAAATTCCGCTATATTTAAGGTTTCCGTATGAATTTTGTCAACAGTACAAATTTGTGATACGATCGAACTTAAATAAATAAAACACCAGACCACTTGAACTTAGGAATTAACAAAATTTGTTAGATTATTAACACAAATGTATCTTTATTTTATTACATGTATTTTGATTTAATTAAGATAACGAAATGCACTAATATAGCATGATCATACTTCATGCATGAATTGATTTTCGTACTGCCGATAACACCTATGTACTTTTACCCAAGAAACATTTACTTTCGGCTTGTATACAAATCTAGCTAATAATCTAGCAATAATAGCTAATTAAGTGGTAAGAACATGTATACAATGTAACATAAGCAACTATTTAACGTTTGACGTAAGTACGTTATCGAGATACTATAAATTTGGATGCGCCCAAAGACAAACTAGAATACCTAATTAAATTTTAGTCAATGTATGACTAAAAAAGTGTATTTAATTAGAAATAGCGCAATAAAAAAATCTTAATTTTTTAGGTTTAACGGTCAGACACTTTTTAAATTTAAGTATCGATTTATCGTGTTTTTAAAATCCATACTGTTACTGTTAATTTTGAAAACAGACCCAGAAAAGAACGAGCTCGATAAACAACGGAAAGCTGCAATAAAGGCGCAGGTACATCCTAAACATACTGCAAGGTTAGTGAATAGTTTACGGATCAAAAATTAAATATTTGAACAGGTCACCGCAAGGCTCTGACCTTTACGCAAACGAGAAAACTTGTGGGCAGAAGTTAAGCGATAATTAAAAAGGAAAAATTTCAGACGAGATGTTTCAAAATATTGACGAAAACTAGAAAAACATTCCATTATGGTATTGTCATCAGTAATCTTCCAAATGCTGTGCAGTGGTTCTGAAAAAACAAAGGGTACCCCACCAATGAAGCACGAAATTTACGGGCTCCCAGAATTCGCGTGCCTAGTAGTGTTAGCAGCCCGGGTATTTTTAGCACATTTTTCGAGTATTTAATACCCGGGAAATTTGGTCGAATACCCGAATAATAAATGTGTTTTTTTCAACAAAATTTACAAAAGATAATTCAGCTCATTCTCGTTTCTAAAATTTGACACTAATGGACAGTGCTGTTTCATTCGCTTCGATGCGAGGCCCATATGTATTCAAAATACACGGGAAAACGAATCATCGTACTTCGCACATAGAACCAATTGACGATCAGGCATCTCAATATACACTTCAAATGAAATGGCTACGATATTTGTTAACGAAGACGGTGAGCCTTCTTTCCATCGCGACAACCATGTTTATCCGAGAAGTATAAAAGATCCTAATAAACAGTTTATAAACCTTAGCGTTCTGAGTCCCAATTTGGAATCTATGACTTACGGACTCGCCTTTCCTTATGGTGAACCCGGTTGGCAGCCGAATTGGCAATGTGAAAGTTATGATGCAGCCGTATTTAATCGAGTGCGAAACAACATCACCAGCTTCAATTTAAAGCTGCACCAATAGCTATTCGAGACGCCTTCAACCCGATTATGAGTTCAGGCAAGCATTGTAATTGAGATTATTGGCTTCAACTTGTAGATATGTGACAACATATCTACAAGTTGAAGCCAACAATCTCAATTACATCTGCCAAAATCAGCAATATTTTAGAGCTGAACAATATGAAGGATTCGCTGTTCAGATGGAAAACATCGAAGCTTCGAAGATGATATTCCGAAGCACGGAATTTTTGGAATATCCACACGTATCTACACCATTGAATTCCAAGAGCAAGGCCTTCCTCACGTACACATTCTGGTGACCTTAACAGCCGAATACAAATTCACAACAGTCAAAAGAATCGATCAATTTATCAGTGCTGAAATTCTATCAGAAACAAGGCCAAAGTTTCTAAAACTTGTGCTCAAATTTATGACGTATGGTCCCTGTGCCCTTAGGTATCCAACGCGCCTTGCATGAAGAACGGTCAATGCTCAAAACAATTTCCAAAATGTTTCAATGCAGTGTGAACGCATCGTTCCATACAACCCTTACCTATTACTGAAGTACAACGCACACATAAATATAGAAATCGCTACAACTCTTCGATTTGTAAAGTACATTTACAAATATATATTTAAGAGATCCGATTGTGCGAATATTACCGTCACTTCAAACGGTCAGTCGAAATTACGTATGAATGAAGTTTCTAATTTTCACATCGTAAAGTTCAATGAGGCCCAAACCCACGCATTTATCAAGATAACGGTAACAGTAGAGAACATGCATGAAAAGCAAAAGCTGTTTTATCTTGACGGTCCCGGTGACTCAGGAAGGACGTTCCTTTACACAGCACTGATTGCCTACTTCAGAGGCAAAGAAAAAATCGTTTTGCTATTCGCAACAACGGGAATTGCTGCCACATTACTTAAAGGAGGACGTACAGTCCATAGCGGATTCAAATTACCCGTGCCTCTGCTCGATACATCTATCTCTTCAATGCGCATGAACTCGATCGATTAATCGATTTATTTCGCATCGATTAATCCGGCGTGTAGCGGAAAAATTGTAGTTGTCGGTGGTGACTTTCGTCAGACATTGCCACTAGTACCAAGAAGAACGCGCATAGAAATCATTTGAGTGTTGTATTAAATCTAGCCCATTGTGGAGACTCTTCTATCAATTGACTCTTAACATCAATATGTGTAGCGAAGGACAGGCTGAGCACAACCTATGGCTATTGGATGTGCGATCTGGGAGTTTGTCTCAAATACCAGGAATTTTTGAAGAAGGTGTCTTGAGATAGACTTGAATCATTGGTTAATGTGCCTACTGATGATGATGACAACATCATCATCCACATGCATTGATCACTTTTTTGCTCGTCTTCGATCAAATGATCTTTCATGCCTCAAGCCATCTGCATTCGATCTTAAGATTTCTGACCTTTTTTATTTTTTGCTACATCCCATAGAGGGATTTGGTCGCTTCATGATGAAGTTTCGTAATCATTTTATAACGGATAGTGAGTGATTGGTTCATTGATCCAACATTAACTAGCCGTGATTTTTTCATCACCCGCCGGAAATCGAACCCGGAAATTTCATTGAAATATTATTCAAATCTGATACAGTTTTGACATCCCGTACTAATTTTTATTGTGGTAAAAAAAAAAGTCAATATGATACTGTTAAATGAACTTTTCGAGCAGGCAGACTAGACGTCTGTTATGAACCTTGTTGATCCGTCTCTATGCCTTGATACATTTTTTAGCATTATTACGAATATTTTGAAGCAGTGTTATTTTAAAACATCAGGCTTTTACAGCCTTGGATCTTACATAATCTTGCCAGTCGAATTAAAAAAAGGAACCAATTTCGCAAAAAATTAAAAAAACATCCAAACGATACGCATTTACGCGAAATTTATGATTGTATTTGCAGACAAATCAATGTTGATATTAAGAGTGAGAAAGAACTGTATTACATGAAACAGTTTTCAATTAATGGTGGTGACGTTAAGAAAAATTGGAGCCTTGTTAATGAAATTTTAACAAAAAAGGCTAAAGCATCTTCCATTAGAAATATTTTATCTGATAGCGGCACTCTGCTTACTAATGATGCAGACATTTTCAATGAATTCAACTATTATTTTACTATAGCATTGCTGACAAGTTAAGATCAACGTTTTTCTCTAATATCACAGGCACAGCATCCAATCACGACCTGCCGTATGATTACTGTTCGAAAACTTTCTTTATGACTCCGGTTATTATTGGTTCGTTGGAGCCGAAAGAGTCTGTCGATAATGAGGGTATTAGTAGTAACATTTTGAAAGTTATTTCTATGTTTATCAGCTCTGTTCTGGCCAGGGAGTAGTACCCAAGAGATTGAAATATGCTACTATTCTTCCTATATTCAAAAGTGGTGATCATATTCATAGTGATAAGGGTAACTATAGACCCATTGCTCTCCAGCCAGCCATTTTCAAAGTTCTTGAAAAATCAGTTAAAAACAGAATTACCATATTCCTTGATCTATCTAATACACTAAGCGTTCATTAACATGAGTTTCGCCAAGGTATGGGTACTGAATCGACTTTGTTGGACTTTTCAGATATTATTCATAATGGTCTAAAACTCTAAACAATAGTAAGATCTGTGCTGGTTTGTTGATTGATGCTTCTAAGCTATTTAAAATAGTGGATCATGAACTTTCATTATCTATTCTGTATGATGTTGGGTTTAGAGGTGTTTCTAACAAGTGGTTTGCCTCTTACCTAGATGATAGGACTGTAAGGGTCATAGTCAATGACACTTTTAGTGATCTTAGAGCTGTGAATGTTGGTGTGCCGCAAGGATCAGTGCTTGGTCCTTTGCCGTTTCTAATTTATACGAGCTCTATTTTTAAACTTAATTTGAATGGTCACAGTACTGGATATGCTGATGATTTAGCTTTAGTTTATTCTGCGGGATAAGCATTTCCTGATACTAAGTGATAAATCTAAGTTTATGTGGTTTAAAATTTCTGGTATTGCAGCCGCTCCTACTCGTTCCTAAGTAATATACCGTAGTGCTAAATGTACTTCTAGTAGCTGTCATAATTCTTTTAAGTATGTAGGAATTCATTTAGACACAAACCTTAATTGGAAAACTCTGTTTTTGTTTTAATAATTACGTTTCATGCTTTGGTAATGGCTAAATTGGAATATGGTCTGTCTTGCTGGGGTGGCTGTTATTCAACTACTTTAAAACCATTGTACATACAACAGAAAATGATTTTGCGAACAATTTTGAGGAGATGTAGATTGGAATCATCTTGGCCTTTATTCAAATCGACCAATATTCTACCTTTACAACATTTGTATATTTATAAGATTCTCGACGAATTAGATTGCTAGGACTCCGAAACAATGTCATATCGTTCTTCATCTCAGACATATTTTTGTAATTTTTATTTTTCCCCCATTCTCATTGATCTCTTTGGCCGAAATTTTGCACAAAGTTTGGTTTCAGTAGTAAGTAGGTTGTACTATAACCTTTTGGGCCCATTCAAACCTAAAATAAAAATTCACAAAATAGGACTAATTTTAACCAAAGACTTGAAATATTTTTCTTCGGTTAATACATCTTGCAAATTCCAACAATTGTCCCATAGATTTAAGACGTCTTTAAAACAATGTGACTAAGTTACCGTGGTATTTGAAATTATCAGCCGAATAGTTAATGATCGAAAAATTATTCGTGAACATCTTTTATGGAATCGCCTCTAAACCCGATCTATATAGGTACTCATGTTTATTGCTAAAATAAAAGATTGATTATGCGGTAAACCATAATGACGATCCAAAAATCCACTAAATTTAGTTATTTGGTAATAAATATACCGGTCAATATTTAAATTATACATAGTGTTCCGTTAACACTAACAATTAAGATAATTTAGCGATCGCAAATTATTCTCCATCCATCAAATAATGTAAAACTAGGACGACCGATTTGTGATCTCAATTTATATGCAATAGTTTTTAAACGTTAACGTCTATTTTTTAAACAGTTTTGTAATCGTGATGTTATCTTGATTGTGACCCCATGATTATTTTAAAGGTTAAATCACAACATGTAGCGTATCTTGATAATTGAATTTATCTAAAAAAAAAAAATCTTTCTATTTCAATTTGTTTATGTACCATGTATAGAAATTAATCATCACAGTCCGGCATAAAAATGTGTTTGTGCGACTTTAATATTGTTATAGCCTCTAACTCTAATTTGGTATAAAATTAGAAAGTGTTTTAGATCATATAATTGTCATACGCGCGCTCCGGAAAGAACTGCAATAAATTTCATCTGCCTTTACACCATCTTCTACCTACTCACTCTCCCTAACTACATACATATACAATGATTCTAAATCATTATGCGGTTGGAGTCAAAATAAATTAAAAATTTCACCCAAAAATTATAATTTTGGTTAGCGGATGCAATAAAAAAATATTTATACATGAAATCATCATAATCTTAACGAAATTTTCTTATTTACTTAATATACTTTCACTATGTGCGAGTTAGGAAGAAGCTCCCATAAATCTGTCGTGAGAAGGTGCGTAATCTAATTTGTAATTTTAATATTACGACAGGCAGTGCAATTAACAATATCAGTCATGTGTAAATTTGTGGCATCGTGCGGTTTGATGTTGAAATTGATGAAGAGAGTGGAAAAAATTGATGTCGATCAAATATAATCGAGCATTTCTTTCACTATAGAGTGAATCACACAAAGCTACTAGATATACGGTGCACTCAATCCATTTTCTGGGTTTGCCTAGAACCGGCCATTTACAGAAAGTACATCTCAAATTGTGAGTAGGATAAGCCTTCCAGAAACATCATAAAAATGGCAGAACTATTTATATCCATGGCTACACATTTTGTTGTGCTTGGCAAAATTTTGTTGGGATACCAACAATGAAATTTGGTCTACTATACACAACTTCTTACACTGAGGAAGAAAGATTGTGTATTGAACACTTTGAAAACACTGTGCAAAGAGATAAGAACGGAAGGTACATTCTAAGTTTACCTTTCAAGTTTGGTTTGCCAAGGCTGGGAAATTCCAAGGGGATGGCATACTGCATTGTAGCAAAATTATGTCGAGTTCCTGGACGAGTATTTTAAACTAGGGCACATGAAGATAGCACGAGATGCTGGTGCCGAATAATATTTTTTTCCGTATTATGGAGTGATTAAGGAGAGCAATACCACGACGAAGCTGCGCGTTGTATTTGAGGGATCTGCCAAGACAGTTCAAGGAAAAACGCTGAATGATGAATTGGTAGTTGGGCCAACGGTTTAATCTAACTTGATATTACGGCCGATATTGAAAAAATGTTTCGGCAAATATGGGTCAACGTTAAAGATGCTGAATATCAAAAAATTGTTTGGAGAAAAATACCATATGAAGAGCTGTAATTATATAAGCTATTAACCGTGAGGATGCTGAAATTATTATCCGGGATTTAATCACCATGATGGAAAAGGGAGGTTCCCATATTCGAAAGTATGGTCATCAAATTATGAGCACCATACGCAAATTATTCCTGAAGCAGACCAAGATACCTCAATTTTGGATTTTGAAAGCGACACTCACGCCATTTCGATATTAAGAGTGAGATATTCTCCAGAAGGCGACATCTTCCAGTTTAAGGTGAAATTAGAAGAAAATGAATTAACGAAGCGATATATGTTATCCGAGGCATCAAACATTTTTGATCCGATTGGTTGGTTGTTACCAACCATAATAAAAATAAAAATTATTTTCCAGAAACTGTGATTGTTAGGTGTCGATTGGGATGAGCGCTTGCCTGAGGTAATTTATGAAGATTACACGGACATTAGAAAAAATCTGATAAAACTTGAAGATGTCAGAATAAATAGATGGATGTACATTGAAGAATTGGCTTACGCCGCGGTAATCTACAGTAGAGTGAAAGAAAAAACTGGTTTCCGGACGAATATTTTTGCTGCAAAAACAAAGGTTGCACCAATTAAAATGATTAGCATACCACGCCTGGACCTCTGCGTAGCAGTATTGCTGACCAAGTTAATGAACTCGGTTTTAGAAATATTCAAGACCGACTCAACTATTGTGCTCAATTAGATTTTATCATGTCCGGGAAAATAGGAAACATTTGTGTCCAATAGGGTTTCCTATATTCTACAACATACAAACCGGAGTCAATGGAGCCACCTACCATCAATCAACAATCCAGCTGATTGCTCTTCGACAGGTCTGTTTCCGGAGGAGTTGGTGGAGCACAGCGTATGCTGGAATGGCCTGCATTGGTTAATGAAAGTAGAGGTAGAATGGCCAAAACAACCGGATGTTACTATTATTTCGGAAAAAGGTGGATCCAGAATAGCGGAGAGTCTAGAATTTTCACCACAATACAATGAGACTATTCCAAACTAACGAAACTTTTTCTCTTTATAGACAAAGTGAGTTTATTACGAGTTGGTGGCAGATTAATTAAAACAGATGTTCCGTATGCAATGAAGCACCCTATTATTCTTCCAGCCAGGCATCACATAACAACATTAATAATCAGAGACGAACATATCAAGCAATGACATGCAGGTCCAAAGGTTTTGATGACCACATTAAAACAAAAATACCACATTCAAGCAGGGTGAAAGCATGAAGTTCGGACAGCGATTGGGAGATGTGTCAAATGTGTGCTCTTGAAGGAACAACAACAAGCCACAAGCTCGATTAACTTACCAAAGGCCATTCTTTACCACCGGAGTGGATTATACAGGGCCATTAGACATAAAATCTTCGAGATTATGAGGTACGAAAACCATAAAGGCTTATTTGATGCTTTTCGTATGCATGGCTACCAAAGCTGTACACCTAGAGTTGGTGAGTGATTTGACCACTGAGGCGTTTCTGACAGCTCTATGACGATTCCATGGTCGACGAGGAATATGCGGAGAAATATATAGTGACAATGGATCCAATTTGGTCGGCGCAGAAAGAGAATTACAATCCAGTCTAGCGATGGTATCAAAAGACACATCAATAATGAAGTATTGCACAATTCACGATATAGAATGACATTTTATACCACCAGCTGCTCCCAATTTTGGAGGTTTATATGAGAGGCAGCCATAAAATCTACAACATTTTATTTAAAACGAGTGATAGGAGAGTCTCGCCCCACCTATGAAAAGATGGCAACGTTGCTGATTCAAATAGAAGCCATCCTTAACTCATGACCACTATGCGAAATAACACCGGATGATATGGATCCTATCACTCACGGACATTTTTCAATCGAGCAGCCAATTACTTTATTACCGGATTAAAATCTTCTTCATATTAAGGAAAACAGGCTGTCAAGGTGGCAACATTTACAGCAAATGGTCCAGCAGTTTTGGCAGAGATAGAATAAAGAATATTTACTCTCGCTACACCAATGCCAAAAATGGACAAAACCAACAACGAATCCAGCCATAGATGACTTAGTAGTTGCCATTGAAAATGATGTTCCACCTGGCAGATGGCTCATGGGTCGCATTATTAAGGCAATTCCCGGTCATGATGGATTAGTTCGAGTTGTGGGAATTAAAACCAAACTTGGTGAAATCATTCGGCCAATCTCAAAAATTTGTTTGTTACTTGTCATTAGAATATGACTGGTAATTATTGTTTTTATTTCGTCGATAAAAAATCAATCTAAGTTATCAACATTATTATAGAAGTTCTGCGTTCTGATCGCACTGCCATCTATGGTTGAACTCATATAATTTGTTTGACCAAAAAACTTTTAACTTCTAAATTTCGAAATACATAATGTTGAATTCGGCTTTAATAAGTATTTGGCGCACATTAGTTTATTGAAGTGAAAATTATTATTATAACTCATTCAGTTTATTTTCGACAAGAGGGCTCTAAACATCTAAAACATTTTACATTGGGGATTAAAATTATAAATTAAAACAATATATTGGAATACGATTTATAACGTTATTGAAAACATCTGTTTTATTAAAATATTTTGGAGAACACATCCGTACAAAATTAGCGTGAAAAACTGTCTAATAATAGATGTTTCAGAACTAAATTCTTAAAAAAAATCTCGAAGCGGTCATTTCTATGAAATCATTTTTAATCGTAATGTCATCCTCAAAAAAGGCGTGGGGGCGAGAATACGGGAAAGAAGAAACGCAACAACTACCGCAACAATGTTAAGCAACAAGAGTGCAAGCAAGTGGGTGACCGCACAAACTTGATGATTATGGAATGAAATCTCTGCAATCCTCCCCCCCCCCCCTGCTGAAATCTCGTCAGTCCCAACAACAAATTTGTTTTTTACCAAACATGCATACACGTTTTGATATTATTCGAAAGTCCACTCAATGAAATAATATCTGACAATACATAAATTTTACAGAACATTGTTTACTTCATATAATATGTTACGAAAATATCAACAAACCATAAATTATGTACATTCGTTGCAAGAACATGGAGAGTCGCAGTCATAACGTTATATATTCTTCGAACCAAGTGTATATTCAAATAATTTCAAGGTCGTCTAGGCATAAATACATTATGAAAGGGAAGATTCAATGCTATTCTGTTTAGTTCTGTCGAACTCTATAGGCTATATAGCAGTGATCGCAAAAACGTGGCATGCGTGCCAAACTTGGCACGTTTAGAAATTTGTCCGGCATGCCAAAAAAATTTAAGTTTTCAAAAATCAACTTTTTTGTAGTTATTCTTACAAAAAAATGGAAAAGACGTTTATAGAGTTTTGATAAAGTTCAAATATTGAAATGCTGGGAAATGGGAAACCATATGAAATCAATTGGGATATATTATAACTACCTTGACGAATACCAAATATTTTCGAGAAATACAGAAAGCTCGACAGAAAACTGCTAGGTGATAAAATACATGGTTGGATAAAAAACTCGAGTGATTTTTGAACTTCAGAGGCTGCATGTCTAGTTGTTACAGGTTTTCTTTGTTGTATTGGTTCACTTGTCCCTGACGTTATGACATTTCTAGCTATATTGTTGGCTGTCGAAAAGGTTCTCACCAATTTAGTTTTTGGAACAGGAATAAGTTGCATGCCATGGCCGGCGAATACGGAGACTGAGACATCATAACGGAGTCGTTTTTGGCTAAAAAAATTCGAACAAGCAGAGAAGTGTAACTTCAAGATAATACTCCTTATTTTTACTGCCTGCGCTAGGAATACAAAGGGATTCTATGCCATTGAAATCAATGCTCACTGTTGATATTCTTTCGTACATGACGAGCGTTTTGCGACCATTAGGCTTTAGTTTCGACGTCATATTCGTATACTCCTATTTTATCACTAGTTAAAACCCACTCGAGCAGTTCTGTATCGTCGTTCACTTCATTCAGCGAATTCCAACAATGTCCATCCGGTACTGATTTTGGTCGAAATTCAACAATATCGAAGCCAAGTATGCTACCACACGTTTTATGCCAAAAACATTTGAAAAAAATGTGTGGTATGATCCAAATGATATACCAACATCGTCAGTAACCTCTATGATAGTGTTTCGGCAATTGTCAATAACCATTTTGCTGACTTTTCGACGATGTCGTCGGTTGTTGGTGTGGTGGGGCGTTCAACGCGCTCGTCATCTTCAATGTCCATAAAGCTGTCTTTGAAGCGTTTGTACTACTCGTAAATGTTTGTTTTATTCATAGAAGCCATAATATTTAACATTATCAATACCGTTGTACATTTCATCCAGATTTTTTATATTCCATTGTTTTCACAAGTAAAAAATCCCCGAGCACACGAAACCACATATAACTTATCGATAGCTAAAAATTCCACGTGTTCCGATCAAATATTCAAATCTCTCGCAAAAACCTCTCTAAACCAATTTCGACTTAAAAAAACCAAAGCAGTTTTTAAGTCTCGAAATTTGTTATGTTTATGATAAAAAAAAAACTGCTACATATAATTGGTTTGGTGTTGACGACTGACGAGGATCCACTAGTAATAACGAAAAATTATGCACATAATTATGCGATTAAATAATCAACTAAATAAAATTAACTTATTGACTAAAATGGGATATGGAACAAAATAACAGATTACCTGACCTAGTACTGGTTTGTTTATTGGGGTGGCTGCGACTGGATGTGAATACTATGGTTGGTGATTCCCTTGAATTGGAAAACACCGTTGGTAGATGATTCAAATTAATCCAAATAAATTGATACGTTGGGCTGCGTCCGGCTCGAAGGATTTAACGGAGACCGCATTCGGCTCGAGGAGATTTGGAACTTGAAGTTCGTGTGAAGACCAAAAATTCAGAATCGTTACACTGAGAAAAATAATTCACTTATATTTAATAAGATTGTCATGTGAACTGAAAAATATGACTCTTCAACCCAATTAGTGACTTTCCCAAATATAATTGCAACGTTTGCTGACTGGCGGCTAAAATATTTCGTATGTAGTTTTATATGGTCAAAATGTGTCTTGAATGTTTCATTAAATTATTAATTTCGACTAAATTAATTTTAAAATTTGATATTTATTATTAATCGCAACATACTCAATTTTATTAATCATAAAAAAAAGTATGGGGACATCCACTAATTTAGACAAGAAACTTGTATTTGTAAACATGATTTTACTTGTTTTTGCATGTAAAAAAAAAAAAAAAAAAAGTAGTCAGCGCTGCCCAAGCGAGAGGACAAATGAACTAAAATCAATATTGGGCTAGTCCCTCATTGCTTATAATTACCCAAGTATAACAACACAGAACTCAAAATTGAGCTACTGTATTTTCCTTTGGATTTTGACAAAATATCCAAAACTCAACAGAACTCGAATTCATTAAAAATACAATGTAGTATTGGTGTGTATATGTATACATTTTATTTATACAACTTTTTTTTACTACGTAGTTTATCAGTTCATGTCTTGTTGTGTTGATAATACATTGGTTGGTGATTAGTTGGTGAAGATTTTTGTGAAGTTCGCTTTGGTAAGAACAAATTCTTACATTAGTTCAAGAATTTATAAGTAATACTGAATTTATTTTATTATTTTATTCATTAGGAGAACGAGTTTCATACACCTCGACACAAAATGTTACGAGATACGAGCACACCAAGCTTTAGTAGAGGATGACATTTTTACTGAAATTGAAAGTAAGTATAGGTATGTATATATTTGGTATACAAAGAAACATAACAAATTTAATGTTTTTTAAAACTTAAACTAAAATAACCATTATGCTCCCTTTTTAATTTCATTTCAGTATTAAACATGCATGAAAATAAATATACGTTGCCGTTTACATCTTTGGTGACTGTGCATATACGGAGTCGGATGGCACTCTTACAATTGGAAAACTCAGTTCCCTATTTCATGTGATTATGTATCACTACTATGTGACTATGTAAATCATATATATATATATATATATATATATATATATATATATAAATAAAAATAAAAATACAGAAATACAAATTTTGTTTCATTAATGAATTATTTGATTTATCCGCCAAATTTGGAGGTTGACATTTACACACACACATTAAAAAATATTCCCGCCATTATTTTTACACACATACATGTGTATATAATTTTTATCTGAGTTCTGTGAGTTCCCACTAATTGCGACACGGTAGCATATGTTTTCTTATAATAATACATAACTCAAACAGAGGTAAACCCAGAACTAAGTTATGGATATCCTACGAAATATTGTAAAATATGTAGTTTGATTTAAAAATACTTGGGTAGCTGAAAAATCCTTTAATTCAATTTTACAGTCTTATCATTTTAAAATGATATTTATTTTTAATATTTTTAATTATTTTTCAGCTTGAAATAATATGATTCCTAATCAAATTTCTATTTAATTAGAAGATCTAGTATTGTCAATTAGAAATCCTCCTAATATTACTCATACTACGCCACATAAAATTTTAAAAGATAATCCTTTATACATTTTTAATAAATTTCCTATTATAAGTAAGTGGAAATCTATTCGAATTAAAATGAAACAATAAAAAAAAAACGAGTGAGTTCACCCTCAACTCGCAAAAGATTTATGTGAAAACTTTTTTGTATAAATATCTATTGAATCATTTCAAGCCATTTCGTTAAGGCTTAGAAACCCCTCCATAAAGACGGATGTTGTTCGCTCAGTATTTCAACTAAGTTACATTTTTGGTTCAAAAAGTGAGTAAGTTATAATTATATTTTGAATTTGAAGGACGAACCTTACTGACAATAATTAAGCATGAGCAAAGTACAGTTCTGTTAAATTAATCACCTAAACCTCCATAGTAGTAAATGTTCACGGCAAACTCACTGAACAAAGCAAAATCAAGTTACACGTATAGTGAAAATAATATCTCAGCGAAATTCTGACAGCTCTCGCGCATCAAAACAAATGGCGTAAACACAGCGATGTATTTAGGCAAATTTGTTTACATTTTGAGGTTAGAATTTGTCTATTTTGAATTATGTTTTTCCTCAAATTTATTCACAATAATTAATGTAATTTTAATTTAGATAGCACACTAGCACTAGAACTTTTGATAACAATTAAGATAATTTTAATGTCATTAGCTTGCCTCGAACAAATTGAAATTTAAAATCGAGTTTTTTTATTGTTTTGCTTTAACACGAAAAATGACATTTCTTTCTAAATATGCCTAGTTCGTACCTTAAATGGGTATAACATTACATATCCAGTGGTGTTGTTAATATTTTTTATATTTTTTAATTTCACATGTTATTTTAGAATTTACCTATAAAATAATGAGAATTTTTATATATTTTCCAATATAAATTACATTATGTAATGGAATCAAATTTCACATATCTTTATTTATAATTTTTTTTGTTTTTAAAACTATTACTCAGCCGACCCTTCTCTGAATTTTTAATTTATTTTAACTACTTCTCTGTTGGCTGCGCACAACGATGAAAAAATGAGTTTCGCTGAGATATTATTTTCACTATACGTTAAATGATCATTACAGTACTCGTTCCACATTCTGAAATAAACATCGAACTCGTACTGTAACGACTCATTTACCGCCCTTGCGACGTAATAATTATTACACTTCACAAGCATAATTTGTGGTCGTTTTACTCGAATGTAATTTTCATTTTCAAAAACACTTACTGCTGCGGCCATATATAGCAGATATTTTCACAACAAAATAAATTAAAGTAGGCGGTTTTTTTTTAAATTTTTTTTTGTATTCGGCTCACGATGTTTTTGAAATGCCGGATGATGTTGTATATATTGCATGCAGCGATATAAATACATGGATAGGGGATTGATCAAAAATCACATTGATTTACGTCACTAAAAATGGAGCAAATTTTATTGTATAGTCTTACTACTCTTTTATATACTCCTCTTTATCAAAAAAAGTATTTCCGAATAAGTGCCGTACTTGAATAAATTTCATTTCGAAATTTTTTGAAACAGATTTTTTTTTTAAATTGAATGGGATAAATATTGGATAATGTTTAATTATATTGAAAATAATTAATTAATTATATCAAATTTGAATAGTTAAACATTACGCTACAAGTTTTCGTACACTAATTAAAGAATTAATAACCATTTATTCCTTTAAAATTCAAATACATCCCTGAAAAATAAACAACAACAACAAAAATTCGAGTAAAACGTCAAAAATCTAGCATAAACAAACATTCAATTGAATTTTCGTTTTTTATTTTTAAGATGTGTTTTAAATTTGTTACCATGGTTACTACAACTTTTATATTATTGTATCTGGCATATTTTGAATTTGCAACGTTTATTTTTTCCGTCTCTAGGCGACAGCTACTTTGCTTTATCGCCTCCTACACATAAATTTGAATTTGGTATTCGAAAATTCGAATTTAAAGACAAGGACGAAGGTTTTTTCTTTCTCTATCACACACTTAATACTTTTTCAGTTCCTCCATAAAATTTTTTCTATCCCCTATCCATGTATAGTCCTATTCAGATCTTAAAAAAAAAAATTTTAAATTGTTCTGCGCAGCTTCCAGTGATGTAGAAAAAAATTTATAAAAATTTTGATGGCTCGCATTTATATTAGATAGTAAACCTAAATAAAATAATAAATAATCATTCAAATGTATTATATTTCAGTTTTAATACACAAAACATTCAAAATATTTATGATTTTATGTTATTACAATCATATTTCATATGAAAATTAATAGGTGTAAAAAAATATTGCACGCTTATGGAAACAACGTCAACATTTAATTTTCGGACGGACTAAGGAAAATAAATAACCAAATGCCAGTCATAAAGATCAAAACCACAACAACATAAAAAAATTGTTAAATTGCATAAATTCTTAGATTACCGATTTCAAAAGTATAAGTGATTCTTTTAAAATAAAATTATAAAAACATTTTGTGATTCAAAACCTTTTATAACATATAAATAATAAAATAAAATGAAATAAATAAAAACCTAACCTAAAAACTGAAGTACAAATACAACATAAAAATGTAAACAATTAAGCCGAAATAGTACATCACTGTTTATCCGCCATATTTTTTCTGCGCGAGAACTGTCAGAATTCCAGCGAGATTTGAATACTACTATATTTATATCGCTGATTGCATGTGTGTGCGTAGATTTTGCATTGATTTTACTTTTCATTTATTTTTTGTTCTTATCGATATTCACACATACCAGCAATATTTTTTGTTCAGCATTTTTGTTTCCGTAACCCGATTTCTATACAATTTTTTACTTAAGGTCGATCCGCACGATGTGTTTTTAGTTATGTTTTAACAAACTAAAATATGTCAAAAAAATACAAGTGTATTTTAAAACATTTGAAAAGTTGAAAATCGCATCCACACGCTCATTAAAAACATTTGTGTTTTGTAGTATTAATACGGACGACGATAGATTAATCTATGGCGAGGCGACTTTGATTTGTTTAGATTTATTAATACCTAAAACTAAAAACAAAAAAAAAAAGGAAAAATTACGGTCGAAACCATGTTTGATGACATTTGTAAAATTTTTTAAGGTTATATCCTATGTAAAAACATACCAAAATGGATAAAAGGCATTTGCGAAAATTACATATGTGCGGACACATATGTAATCACAAAAGCAAAAATACAACATTTGGTCATAAAAAATTGTCACAAATGTTGACACATTTGTGAAAGTACATGTAAAAACACGTCGTGCGGATCTACCTTTACTCCTGCCGCTAAAGATATTTTCACATCAAAAACTCTTTGCTCGTAGATAATCGTTTGTCTTCGTTATAAAAAAAACTAATCGGCATTCGGCAACGATAATTATTCTTTGATGCGGAATGAATTATTAATTTCTCAAACGTGTGGTTCAAACGTATAAGTATGCGATATTAGTGCTGTGCGATTTAATAATTTTTTTTGGTTAAGTGAAATTTACACTATGAACAAGAATAGTTATTCAATAATTTATATTAGTGAGGCAGAAATTGACAGTGAGCTTTATAATTTGCTCAATAGCTTGGAAATCTCCGAAGATTTAATTATTATTTTTATGTCTTTTGGGATTGTAAAAGTAACGCATTTACGGGCTATGGAGATCAATGATGTTGAAGACATCTTCGACAAATTGGATAATATTTTTTTTGCAGAAAAATTACTTTTTAAAAGTAATTTAAGGCGTTGGCGAAAGGACCAGGTAGGTATGTACAGTTAAATTCTAAAATAAGTGAATATATTCAAATTGTTTGTTCGTATTATGCAAAACCATTGAAATGCTTTCGAATAACGGTTCTTAATTACTCAGACTTTCTCGTTTTGGTAGTTATTTTGGAAATAAGTAAACACATGTTTTTTGTGATTTTAAATTGATTAATTGTTGAAAATTTAAAATATTTTTATTATATTTTGACCAGCTCTAAATAATGGTTTTCGTCTTCAATCCTTTATATATATGTTCGTTATTTGTGAATAAATAAAGTAATTTAATAGGATGACAACATCGAAATAATAATTTAAATGTACTTCTCAGGGAATTCCAATGATGATTGACGATGACACGATTTCAACTGCCAGTAATAGCAGAATACTAGATTGGCTCGAACGGATATCATCCGAAATTTTATGTCAGCATTCATCACGGTCAAACACACCTACCGATAAAAATACTTTAGCCAAGAACAATTTGGATTTATTATTAAAAAATTATATTAGAGGCAGGCTAGTGATTGAGCATTATGGAACCTACGGAATTCTAAATAATAAAATATAAAAATGAGTTAGTACATATTAATCATTGATCATTTTGTGGTTGAAAAAAAAGAAAATGACATACCATGATATGAACGAATGTGCGCATGCAATTAAGGAGTGCTTCCCAAATGAATAATCGGTAGCTTTTTGTGATTTTAATTTGTATCTAACATGTTTTATTTAATATGAAATTTTAGTATATAGGATACGTACTACATGAAAAGAAAAGTAGGCGCAAAAAATCCCACAGGAAAGCTGCACTCAAGATGGTGCAACGTTAGTGACCCGATACCATTAACTAGCAACGCGGAAAGCAGATCTGAACAATTAAGTAATGATTTAGAGAATTTTAATGAAGGTAAAGAATTTCTAATTTTACCAATTATAATAATTAAAATATTAATCATTATTGGTCCAGATTTACAAAACCTGAATGAATTTTATATATATTGTGACGGGGTGAGTTATAAAAGTATACATTTTATTCGATGTCTAGATATAGTAATTAAATTATCTTACATTTTCAATATCAAGTATTCAGATAAAAGCAAATAAGCATGGGTATTCATCGAGCAATATTTCTTCAAGTTAAAATCAGAAGAATTTTCAGTCGTAACTAATTTAATTAATAAACTTGATCAAAAAATAAATTAAAATGTCGATTCTAATTTGCTTCCTATGTGAATACAAAGTTCAATCTTCATCTATAATAATACAACACCTTAAAACAGTTCATGGAATTCCTAATATTTATCGTTTCAAATGTTAGCAGTTAAACTGCACACAAAAATTCCAGAATATCCATTCCTATAAAAAACACTTAAAAAAACATGAATTAGAGTATATTTGGAAAATTATTCACAATGTTTATCAATTCATTCCGGCAATCAGTCGAAAACAATTTTTAATAGTGAGCCCTTCACACAAGAAATAGATGAAAATCAAAACGTTACTTCTGTCTTTAAGAGATCAATTACTAAATTTATTTTAAAATTACATGAACACCCAGAATTTTCACCTAAAGCAGTTATCGAAATTGAAGATTTAGTGTTGGAATAGATTATGAAAGCTATCCATAGTTTCATAGACAAGTCATTACCTGAAATTCAATTTACCGAAACCATTTCAAAACTTATTCTAAATCCGTTTTCTGGTATACAATCAGAATATAAAATGTTTAAATATTTGAAAGAATCTGAGGTTTACCAACCCCCAAAATGTTTCGTTATCGACTACGAATTGTCGGAAGTAATCTTTAAATGTACTCCTGCTTTGGAAGCTTGCAAAACTGAAGGCTGTCTTACTGATGTAAAATTTCAAATAAAAAACTATTTTGAGGCCCCATTTGTGTTTGAGGAGACAATAAAAAATTATAACAATATTTTAAATGCTAGTAAAATTAGTAATTTAATAAATGGTAACTATTGGTCGAGATTATTTTCTAAACAGGATAAATTAGTGTTTACACTACTTCTGTATACCGACGACTTTGAGATAAACGATCCTTTAGGCTCAAAAAGTGGCCGTTTTGCTATAATTCCTAATTATCAAATTGGTAAATTAAACAATATCTTTGTTGCTAGATTTATTACATAAATCATCTGATTTTAATGAACATGGTTGTCAGCTTTCCTTGCGAACTCTGTTAGATATTTTTAAATCACTTTAAACAGACGGTATAACAATTCAAACCAAAGAGGGACCTAAAATTTTATATTTCAAATAAGCTCAAGTATTAGGAGACAATTTAGGTCTAAATACAATTTTGGGATATGTAAAATCATTTTCAGCCAATTTTTTTTGCAGAATTTGCAAAAGAAGTAAATTTCAAACTCATCGAGATTGTATTTAAGAAAACGATTTCTTACGAATTGAGGACAATTATAAAATTGATATTTTGCAGAATAACCCTCAAGAAACAGGTATCAAAGAAGATTGTATTTTCAATGCATTGGCTGACTTTCGC
This sequence comes from Tipula helvola, assembly GCA_963556165.1. NCBI lineage: Eukaryota > Metazoa > Arthropoda > Insecta > Diptera > Tipulidae > Tipula > Tipula helvola. The sequence continues at coordinate 282,339,076 of OY744481.1, read as the reverse complement.
GCCACCAATAATATTGCTTGTGATATTATGCACGATATATTTCTTGGCGTTTGTAAATATGATTTGTCGAGTATTTTAAATTACTTCATATACAAAAAGAAATATTTTACTTTAGCAGTATTCAATTACAGGAAACAAATGTTTGACTGTGGAGATAATGAAATTAAAAATATATAATAAAATAATTTTATTTGGTTTTTAGCTTAATATTTTATTTTTTTATTAATTATTTAATAAAAACCCGACGTTTCGTCGGTACATTCCGTCATTCTCAGGGGCACAATTTTTACTGTTATTACTGAAATTATTTTATTATAACAAAAAAAGCTTAAAAAAGTGAATTAAATTAAAAATATTAGTTTTCCTGTAGAGAAAACTCATACCCAAAATGTTTCTTTTTAAACTAATGCTCGACAAATGAAGACCTTAATACATTTTATTCTGTTAATTATCGGTGATTTTTTCGACGATGAAGATAAAGTTTACAAATTCTTAAAAGTTTTAGTAAAGCTATCGGACATTTTGTTATTACCAAGATTCGACGAAGTCACTTTACAACAACTTGAATCGCTAGTGGAACGTCATAATGAACTTTACCAAAGTTTGTTTAATGAAAAATGAAAACCAAAATTTCACAATTTTGTGCATTACACAACAGTGATTCGTCAATTCAACAGTGATTTGGAAAATAAAGTATTTTCCGAGCATTTCCAAGCAGTAGTAATAGGAAATGTTACGAATGAATTTAAATTAGTTAGTTTTTTAATTTTGATGGTCCGCCCATACATTTTAATTTAATTAAATAATGGAATAAGAGTAATTCGGTTAAAATTATATTGGTAGAATAATTTAATAATATGAATATTTAAGGTTGCTCTTTTAGAAAATTAAGTTAGAAAGTAGTTACATATTAGAATTAAATAAAATGTAAGAATATAAATAAAATGAATTTTTTATACTTGTATTGCAAATTTTTTATTTCTCCCCAATTATATTCAACAAACCAAGAAGATATTCTAATCGGGTCCATATGATCCCGTTTTGATTTTAATAACTTCTCTATTACAAGTATAGAGAAATCGTTTCGTTTTAAAACGATTCCCGATAAAATATTTAAGAAGAAATATTTTAAATTTTTTATTATTCCAATTTAAAGAAAGAAGATACACTTATTTATATAATATGAACTTATTTCGAATTAAATAGGTTAAAACTACTAAAAATGAGGGAAATTCTATTTAGTTTAAAATGTGTTCTAATAAAATTTTTAAAAAGGGATGTTTTTAATTTAATATGATTTTCATTTAAATCGGTCAAAAAGATTTTCCTCCTTAAATTGAAATGTTCCTCTTCTTGGATGAGAACCATAAAGATATCTTTTTGCATTTGTTCGGAATTATGTGATACATTTTTCTGAGTGTATATTTCATCTACTGCAACTTACTTAGCCATTTATTTTACAATGTCAATTATCGTATAACAGAATTTAGCGTGCCAGCTCCTAAACTAACAGATTTTCTTCGATAAATCGTTGTGAGTTTCTATTTTTACAGACGAATATTATAAAAATAATTAGGAACCGAACAGCCACAGAAAATTGTCTGAGGTTAAATGATCCAACTCCGAGATAATAAAATGTATTTAAGTTATTTTATTCGTTTCTTCCTGTAAAAATTTACGTTGAAAGACAAAAATAAAAATCTGGCGTATTATGGCTCGATTCTGACTGATCCTTAATATTACAAATAAAAAAAATTATTTTACGAAATTAGCTGGCACGCAAAAAAAGCAATTGTTTAAAGAAATAATTTTATTGGCATGCCAATAATCAACTATTTGCGAACACTGGGCTATATTCTATATTTTTTGAGGTTGGTGAAGCCATACCTCAAATATATGTATATGTAAATTCCTTCTAATTTGAGGACATACCTATAAAACTCATGTACTTATACGTTTTAGCATGTTAGGCAACTCAATTAAAAGATGAGTGCTTACATAACCAAAACCATCAATCAATAAATAAAACAGTATACAACAATAAAATTGCTGATTGTTACCTATATTCATTCAATTTCTAATTTGTAACATCAGCGTAAATAAATGTTAAAACCCATAAGTAGTTACACAAATACATGATTTTGAAATATGTACATTAACAAAACAATAAGATGCATATAATCTGCACACCCGACTGATAATAAATTAATATTTGTGTACAACAATAGAAATATCTCTACCAACTCAATATACTATTTGTACATTCTCCACTCTTGTCTTAATTACCTCAATCAAATGTATATTTTATAGATTTCACTCAACATAAACTACTTTCTATATAAAGAATTTATTCGCGTATTTCATATGTATTAAACTGGTCCGTATAAGAATCAATCTAATCATATGAATTACCGATAATTGACATTCAATCTATATTTTATTTTGTATATTAAACGTTAAATTCTTGTCCCAATGTTTGACCATGCGTTACACAAGCACAACCATATTATTTGAAAATTGTACGTTTTATCAACAAAATGTATGCCGCACACCGCCAACTTGTCGTTATCTTCAATTCACAACTTAATCATTTTATTTATTCAAAAATTTCTTTTTTCTTTCATTGCAAACCGGTTAAATGAATAAACGATGTACAAATGTGTATTCTTTAGTGGTATATTAATGATAGTAAATAACAATATAGTATTACAAATCTATTAATTTCTCTATTATAATTTTGATGGTGGCTATACACGTTAAATGTAAGTTATACAAACAAAAAGTAAATTGAATGACAATGACCTTCGTCTTATTTACTTTAACTTTCATCTTAAAATTTTATAATTTATGTGATCCCGCACCGGAAATCAGTATAAATGACTGTACATAACGCAACGTAACTCGTATATTCATTGATTTTTATCTAAACTCGTATCGTATAGCTTAATTGTGCGGTTCACACAGAAATGAAGTGATAACACGAGTTTTATGAAAAATTGAAAGAACATAAGAAATACCTGTATATTTAGAGTTAATGAGAATTGTTCCTTATGCTATTAATCTAATTTAATTAGATACATACTTATATTTGTAGATTTAAAAGTGATTGGTTGGCTATAAGTACAGATAAACTCATAAGCTGTAGTGGGCAATGCAACAAAATAGTACATGCTGGATGCGTAAAAATTGCCAACAATATGCTCACATTATTTGCTTCTAAGAATGTGAAATGGTTTTGCGATGATTGTTCCGAAATTTATGATAAGCTAACTCAACAAATGGCAGTGATGCTGAAGTTGCTACAGTCGCTATCTATTGATGTCAAAAACTTGATGTCAAAAACTTGGCAACGGATGATGATGTAAGTTCAGCCAGATCAAGTGTATCGTCTCAAATCACCGATAACATAGAGAACAACGTAAGCAACGTAAGCAATGACATTATTGGTTCTTGTGTTGATGATTCTTTAAAATCAGTTCCGGAAAGGAGATATATCTATGCTTCAAGATTTGTGTAATCTACCACCACCGATGCAGTGCGAAAATATCTGAGCAATAAACTACAGATACAGGAAGAGGAGATAGATTGCCGCTTAATAGTTGCTGCGAATCAAGATGTTAGCAAACTCAACTTTATCTCTTTTAAAGTTGGTGTTAGTCCTACAATCTTCGACAGGCTACTTCAACCTGATGGGTGGCCAGTGGGCGTATTGATCCGTGAATCTGAAATTCGACCAAAAAACGTACGAGCTGCGGTGTCGATTTAACAATATCTACACCTAAATCATCAGTTTCAAGTAGTATTTCTAAGATTCGTCAATCCAAAATTAATCAAAAATTCTTATTAAAAATATATTACCAAAATGTTAGAGGGCTTCGCTCGAAAACCAAATCATTTTTTTTAGCGGTAATTGAAAATGATTTGGATGTTATTATTTTAACTGAAACATGGCTTTCTTCTGATATTTTAAGCGCTGAATTAATTGGGACCGAGTATGTTGTTTTTAGATATGATCGCATGTTTTCTCGTGGTGGTGGCGTCCTGGTGGCGATAAAATCGTGTTTTAGTAGTAGTATGATTAACATCAGTTATGCTGGCGAGTGTGAAGTCATTTCGGTTAAATTTAAGGTATTCTCACAGAATTTTGTAGTCGGCGTTCATTACATTACTCCTGGTTCAAATTTGGACCGATACAAAGAGCATTGTAATATAATCACGAATACTGTTGTAAGCTTGGATGATAACACAATTGTATTAGTTTTTGGAGACTTTAATTTACCCCACCTGTCTTGGACACAACATTCTCATGGTATGCTACCCAGTAACTCTTTTTCTGCTATTGAATCACGATTTATCGACACCATGTCGTCATTAGATTTAACACAAATCAATAATGTATTTAATTCTCGGGCGCGTTTACTTGATTTAATTTTTGCTTCAGGTAATCTTTTTGAAATACAGTATCTACTTGAGGAAAGCGACTATCTAGTGAAAAATGATGAACATCACAAATCTATTTTGTTAACTTTGGAGATTGCTAAAACGGAGTTTGTAAATACTGTTAACCACTCATTTTATGATTATTCTAACGGTAACTTTCTAGGTTTAAATTCGTTTTTCAATTCTATTAATTGGACTGAGATGTTCGACTATTGTGATTTAAACGGCGCCGTAAGTAGATTCTGTGAAACGGTTTTGGTTAGAATTAAAAATTTATTCCGGTTAGAATTAGTCGTCAGTTAAATAAAGCTCGTTGGTTTGATAAGGAGCTGCGTTCTAGCAAGAATAAAATGGATCGGTTACGTAAAAAATTCAAGCACCATCCTGATCCTCTTTGTTATCTATCATTTCAAAAGGCACGACGTGAATTCCGTAAATTGCATCGTTGTAAATTTCGTCGCTATATCAATGGGGTTGAAGATAAAATCAAAAGCACTCCTAAATCTTTTTGGTGGTTTATCAATTCTAAAAGAGGAACGGTTGGTTACCCTCGTACTTTAAAATTAGAAGCTAAGGAGTCTGAATCTACTGCTGTGATTAGTGAAATGTTTTCGATGTTTTTTTCATCAAATTTTTTGTAATCGACTGACCCCCTCATTGTTGAGCAACCTAATGTCAGTTGCTTAGGAGTTAGTAGTTTGGGTTGTATTTCTTTGGATACTGAATTCATTTTTAAATATATCTCTAATTTAAAGCTAAATCATAATCCAGGTCCAGATTTAGTTCCTGCAATTGTATTACGCGAGTGTGCGCATTCATTAGTATTCCCTCTGGAACTAATATTCAATAGATCACTGTCTGTAGGTAACTTTCCTGATTCTTTAATTGATAATTACAGACCTATTTCTGTGTTATCTGCTGCCCCAAAAGTTTTTGAATGTATGGTTCGCGACATAATGTTTAATGAGTTTGTTAAAATAATTATACCACAACAACATGGTTTTTTCCCAGGTCGGTCAACTGCTACTAACCTCGTTGAATTTGTACATTTCGTGATAAATTCAATAGAGAGTGGCTCGCAAGTTGATGTAGTTTTCACAGACTTTAAAAAGGCATTTGATAGAATCTCTCACGAGATTTTGTTATCTAAATTGCAGAAAGTCGGTGTTCACTCACACTTGTTGTTGTGGTTAAAATCTTACCTCTGTAACCGTAAACTGTTTGTCAAATTTAATGATTGTCTTTCTAGCGAGTCTAAACAAACGTCTGGAGTTCCCCAAGGCAGTCATTTGGGCCCGTTGTTGTTTTTATTGTTTATCAATGATGTTGGTACCTGCATTCATTCACCAAAATTTCTGTGTATGCGGATGATATGAAAATATTCATTAAAATTGATAGTGTACGCGACTGCGAACGTCTACAGCAAGATTTAGATAGATTTTTCGTCTGGTGCGAACTCAATAGATTGGAACTAAATATTGGAAAATGTCGAATCATGAGCTTCCATAGAAAGAAAAATCCAATTGTGTTTAACTACACATTGAACAATATTGTCATTGATCGTGTTACTGAGTTTATGAACCTCGGCATTTTTCTCGACGATGGCCTGACGTTTATCCAACACACCGAGAAGATAATAAATAAATCCAACGCAATGACGGGATTTATGTTTAGAACCTGTAAGGATTTCAAAGCTTTGTCTACGTTTAAAACAGTTTATACAACTTTAGTAAGATCACAAGTTGAATATTTGCCAATTATCTGGGACCCTCAATATGATATTAGAATAAGTCGTCTAGAAAAAATTCAACGTCGTTTCACGAGTCGCGTGTGTCGTCTCCTTCTAAGAAGTCAAGTTCATATTTCTTATAGTGATCGATGCAATTTATTTCAGTTGCTTCCACTAAATCGTAGACGGTCCATTAGTTCTACTTGCTTCATTTTCGATTTGTTGAATGGCAGTATTGACTCTGCTCAGTTGTTGTCTAACCTTGATTTTCAGGCAAGGAACCTAAATATTAGAAATCGTTCGTTATTCCTACCTCGTTTTCACAGGACTAATTACGGAGCTAATAATCCTTTGGATATCAACTGGATTCAATATAAGTAAAAGCGAATTTAAAAATAGAATTACCGGTTTGTTTTAACTATTCTGTGATATTGTTATTTTTTATTGTTGTATATCGTTGTTTTGGTTTTGGAGTGAATCTTGATTTTTAATATGTAATTGTAATGTACTGATCAGTTTAATACAAATTATGTTGATCTTAATAAAAAATAAAAAAAATAAAAATAAGCTCAGCCTCCTAACCGGATCATTTTACCTCGTAAACACCTCACAACACAGTTTAGAATTGTTAAGAAATTAGAGTTTTAAAATTAAAATTAATAAAGGCTGCGGTCAAGAATTCACCCGCTGCACAATTTGCACTGCAAGTCGGTCAAAAATTTAGTTTTGCAGCCAAAGCGGTGCAATCTATCAACTTGTAGCTAGGCTGCCGGTCGTACAAAAAATTGCAGCCGACATTTTTTGCAATCCATCTGCTTTTCGATTTTTTTTTTGTACTGCTTAAACTGCGTAGCAGCTGAATTCTTGACCGCACCCAAAGTTAAAATCAAATTAAATTAAGCGATAAAATAATTGCATTTAAATTATGACTTCATTCATTGTTACTAAATACAGACCTAATGAATCATAATAAATTATGCAATTAAAAAACACAAAAAGGGTAATTGTGTGTGTTTACGGTGTGGGTCAGTGGAATAAAACAATAAAAATTAACGAATTTCAAAAAATTCGTAACATTTAGTGACAAACTGAGGCGGATGTTAAATTCGCTTGATATCAGGACTCAAATAGTTCCAATTTTGTGCTCCATAAATGAAAAAACCGACGCTCGGTATGCTGTTTTATATATAGGCGTGATTAGAGTCGCATATCTTAATGAGTTAGCCGATCTAATTTTGTTTTTAAGATATTCAGGACAATTGATACAATAATATGATCAAATGTAGAAATGATGTAAACGTATTTAGTAATTGAGCTAAATATCGCTACAAGCCTTCTATTTGATTTATATCCCAGTTTACCACATGGCTTATCAATAATGAATGACCCAATGCCTTTTAGTTTCTTTTACGTAAATAAAATGTATAGAATTCATGAAAATTTTCGACCTTGAAATGTTTGGAGATTTATCTGTTTTGAGTCCGAAAAAGTGGGTTCCAAAATGGTGCCTGCCCATCTATATCCTCTCTACAGCCCAGATGGTTTAAGTAATCGAACTGAAACTTCACATTTAAGCTCTTTTCATAAATTGGGATTTTAGTCCAAATCGACCAGCCGGAAGTGGCTACTCTCTTGGACCAGAAAAATTATCTTGCAAATACATATCTCAAAAATATAAAGTTTACAGAAACTTATATACAAATTAAAAATAAAAATTAAAAGCAAAAACAAAAGAAAGAAAAAAATTAGAAAAAATCAAAAGCATAAATTTGTAAGAAATTTGCATAAGCTTTTCAAAATTCCCTCTTCGTGAAAGAAAGTTGTTTGGGTGTTAGTCACACTTTCATTTTTTAGTTACAACGGGAGTAGAATGTCTGAACTTGATCAATTCATTATAAATCCCAGGTTTTATGCTTTACTTGTATATGAAGTATTATTAGGATTTTTAGGTTCTAAAAAATCAAAAATGTGTTCCTAAAATATGTAACTAAAATTGCAAAATATGTGACCAAATTTTGAGAAAACCAAAACTAAACCTAAAAAAGTATCAGATTTTCGGCTATATAAAGTTGAATAAAATAACTCTCCTGGGTACTTACAAATTGCTGAAGAAGTAGTACAAAAATGGTTCCACATCCATACACTTAAAAATTTGGACTGGTAGGCGATACTTAGTTCGAAAGAATACCGTGATGGTTGAGATTAAAAGATTCACGCTATTAAAGCAAGTTTTAAACTAAAGGCTGGTGTGCAGCTCGAGCTAAGCCTAAATTTCCATATACATTTGACGTACAATTTGGCTTGCTAAAGTGAAAAATAAAAAATTTCGCTCACGATTTCGGTAATTTAGATGTCACCACTATAAAGCCTCCACAATTTTTTCAAGCAAATTAAATGCACGGAACATTAATTGTACGCTAAATTTTGACATTTATCAATTTCAAAGTGATCATTTCTGTTATAATTTGATTAATAGTAGACCTGTGTTCAATATCAAGTGCCCAAAACACAAAATAGAAAAATAACCCAAAACTCTCTATTAATTGACATACAAAAAGACAAAACTCTTAATTAATTTAAAAAACACCAACATTTTACAAACAATTATTTGATATTCAAAAACTAAGTAGGCGCCATTAAAAAAATAATAAATTTGAGAAGTGTTAAAATTTATCTCTACACATTTTGTTTAGCTTGTTTTTTATCAGTATAGCTCAGTATGCAGCTCGAGCTAAGAGAAATTTTCCATACAAATTTGACGTAAAATTTAGCTACCTAAATAAAATAAATTTTTTTAGCTGATAATTTCGCTGAGCGGTATGCACCTTTGAGTGAAAAATTTGAAAAAGTATCAGTTGTTTCATTCAAATCTAGATTGCACCACCATAAATTCTCCAAACATTTTAGCCGCAATTTATCTCATAAGGACAATAATTTGAAGATAAATTTTGACGGTTTTGAATTTTGATTCATTTTATAATCGAAGTAGAGTATTCAGATACAGAATACCTTTAGATTTAGAAAGAACAGCAACTGCTGCAACACCAATAAAAATTACATATCCTCTTCGTCACTGGAATCCATTATTTTGTATCCTTTTTATAAACTGTTTAGCAATTTTCAACAATTCTTTAGAAGTATCAAAAAGTATTAAACTACAAAAAATTTCATTCAAAAACAAACGCTAATCGGACATAAAAGTCAAACAAAATTTATCTCTACACAAATTTTTAGCTTGACAATTTATCTGTAATTTAATGGAGACTTGTGGAGACCGCGTTAAAATTTATCTTAGCTCGAGCTGCATACTGAGCTTAAAGCTCGAGCTAAGATAAATTTTAGCGCGGTCCTACTGAGCTTAAAGCTCGAGCTAAGATAAATTTTAGCGCGGTCTCCACAAGTCTCCATTTAATTACAGATAAATCGTAAAGCTAAAAATTTGTGTACAGATAAATTTTGTTGATTTTGTTTGACTTTTATTCGTTTGTTTTTGAATGAAGTTTCTGTCAAAATAATCCTCTAAATACTCGACTTCGTTATGTTGGTCGGCCATTTTGACTTCTGTCTTCTTTATATAAAAATAAATTAATTTTACTTCGTGTCTACTTCGATTATAAAATGAATCAAAATTCAAAACCGTCAAAATTTATCTTCGAATTATTGTCTTTGTGAGATAAATGGCGGCTAAAATGTTTGGAGAATTTATGGTGGCGCAATCTAGATTTGAATGAAACAACTGATATTTTTTCAAATTTTTCACGCAATTTATTTTATTTAACTAGCTAAATTTTACGTCAAATTTGTATGGAAATTTTCTCTTAGCTGGAGCTGCATACTGCGCTTATCATTTTAGGGACCGCGTTAAAGTTTAGCTGAGCTCGAGCTGCGTACCGACAAAAAAAGTTAAATTACGCTCAATTTTTTGCTCAATCAAATTGTAATTCAAACTGAATTTTTAATTTAAGTACCCATCAAGAGTGTGGGGTGCGGGTGGTCGTCTTCGTGTCCCCACAAATTAATTGCTTCGATGGTAGGCGGAAAGTATTTCGCCTCAAGCAATTATCCACGAACTTTGATAAAAACAATCATCGCTTCTATTTACCGTTATAATATTTATTCTCTTTTATTTGATTGTACACGGTAAAATGAGTAGTTGCCTATTCGTTTTATTTTTATTTTTATTTGGTTTTGCAACTGCTCGTGTGAAAAACTCTCTAGCGACTAACTATTTATTTTCACCGTTTTCCTTATTTCACACTGATTGTTTTTTCCGGTTGCCGCGATGTTTATAATTAAAAATAGTGAAGCTTCAAACCGTATGGACAGTGTCTGCTGATTGAGGGTTTGTATGCCTAGATGGCCTTGCCCCTTGCGACTAGTAAGGAGTCGATTAATAGCGACGCCTGCTTACGTTGTGACGGATTGTTTGTTATGGTGGTTTTTTGCCGGGATCACCACAAAGAGTATATTCAATTACAGTTTAGAATTTATATTCTTTTATACATCGTGTGGATACTAAATATTTTTTTTTGTTTTTTTGAAATCATGTTTCGTATTACAATTTTTACTAATTGCTATTAAAATTTAGTTTGGAATAAGAAACTTACACTTCTCAAATCATTTTAAAATGAAAGCTGAAATTAAACTGTAAATTTTGTACTATTTTAAATTTCACTCAAAATTATAACTCAATTCCTCCTTCAATTTTGTCAAATCGAGTTTGGAACTTAGCCTATTTGTATTCAAAATAACACAAAATTTCTATCTAATTGCAACCAAAATTTTGGAATTCAAACTCAACTTTTTCTCAGAATTTTCACCTCACTAAACATAAAATTTAACTTAATTTTTAGTTTTTCTCTTGCCAGTTCAATTCGAAATACAAACTCCACTTTTAAACTAAAAACTAAATTACAGATATGTTTTTGCTGAATCTCACCATTCAAATTCAATTTCTATTCAATTACTGCTTCGATACTTAATCAGATTTCTGTTCAAAATTCTGATACAAATTTAACAAACATTTTCATCCATGCTAGAGTTTTAAATTCTACTCTAACTCAGAATTTCTAATAACAATCAAATTTCCCTTAAATACACTTGCAACTAAAGCTGAAGTTGTACCTACTCCAAATTTCTAATCAAGTACACTTACATAGATATGACAGAATACTTTATTTCAACCATAATTTTGTATTAACAAAGTTTGGAATTCAAACGCAATTTTTAAATATTTTTTAATTAAATGGCATCCAAATTTGAGCAAAAAAAAAATGAAATTGAAGTTTTAGCCCAAATTATGTTCAAATTTTTTTTCATCCCGTTCTAAATAAAAATTTTGCTCGCATAATTTTAACTAAATTTTTAAAATTCACTCAAACTGTTATTAGAGGCAGTCAGGTTCCAAACTCATGTTTTAAGCTATAAGCTCATGTATTTGCATAAACCAAATTGTAATTTAAACTCTATTTCTAATGTAAGTTCCTACTTAAGATTTTATCACAATTACGGTTTAAAATTGAAATGCTTCTATTATAAAACAAAAAGCATTCAGATTTTTGCTCGATTCCTGATTTTCTAGTTGACCAAAAAATTTGTTGAAATCGTGTTTAGAATCTAATCTCAGACACATAAAGTGCATTAAATATTTTGCTAAAATATAAAGAAGACAATTTCTTCTTAAAATTTCACTCAATTTCCTGTCTGTCGAATACAGTTGACCAATTTAGACTAGATTTATATTCAAAATTCCATTTATCATTTTGTTCAACTTCTTCTAATTAAAAATCTTAATTTTTCGAATCAATTTTGATTTTAAACTAAGTTACAAATCTAAATACCTCACACTGTTCACATATTAAAAGGTAAATTATTTTCTAATTTTAAACTGAAAATTTATGGATTTAACAACGGAGTTTTTTTTTTAAATCCACTCAATATTTAGTCAAGCCCTGGTTGGAATTTTTATTCAAAAATTGGAATTCAAACTATTTACATAACTAAATTTCCGCTTAAAAATACGATTAGCTCTCGATTTATATTAAACACAAGATGTTGTTCAAATCTAGTTTGTAGAGTCCAACTTGGATATAAAAAATCTTGTTATAATGAAAGTTTTGTTATTATAAGGAACTTATATAAAATCCCAAACTTCGAGAAATACATACAAATATAGCTAAATTGATCTCTTGATATAACGTTTCTTCCTTATAACGAACAAAATGTTTAGTACTTTGAGGTTCGTTATAATCAAGTTCGACTGTAATTCTAATTCAATTTTTAAATCTGATTTATGTATAGGTGCCTACTCAAGAATTTATTCAATTACATTTGGAAATTCAACTTCTCATTCAGAATTTTTGCTCGAAATTCCGATTTTATATTCGATATGTTGAAATTCACAAACGTATGTTGACAAACAATATGTTAACTTTTCTCACGTAAATGGCACTCAACATTTTACTAAAATTTATGTTTGAATTCTGAGTTAATTTCATTTCTAAATTAAATTTAAAATTTTTTCTAATTATTCTACTTAAAATTTCGTTTACAATCTTTATGTCCAATTCAGAATTGAAGCTAATTTTCTTACATTTGGATTTTCCTCTAAAATGTCCATCAAGTTTTTCTGTTGTGAAATCACCATAAAAGTTACTAAAATTATTTTTCGAGTATGCGGCATGACTGCGAGTTTACGTAAATATTCTGCTGAACAATTTCCAGCAGGATTGCATGCAATTTAAACATATTTTATTCGGAAGGGGAAATTTGTTTACGAAATATACTACGTCGATTGTCACATGACCAAAATCCAAAGCATTTGAAATGTGCTATACTATAGCCTAAACCAGACTGAAATTGAATAAGTTTGTTTTATCTATTTAAGAAACACATTATTTGATCAAGCTTAACTAGTTGTAGAACGTTAAATAAAACAGGCAGAATGCTAATTGGCCGCATTGATCAGGGAAACATTCTATTGATATGGGGAAACGGATCCAAACAAACATACATTAATAATGTAACAAATATAATCTTAATAGGGATCACCTTTGTCACCGACTCTGTTTTTGCTATACATCAACGATTTGCTGGATAGCACTGTAAACCCTATCCATAGCTTTGCGGATGATGCCACATTGCATTCTTCTGTTTCATTTGAGGCGGAGCCTAGCATTACAGATCTAAATAATAAACGGTCAGAAGTCGTAACTTCTCTTAATTCCGATTTAAGTACAATATTTGAGTGGGGTAACAATAACTTAGTACAATTTAACGAGAAAAAGACACAAATATGCACATTCTCGCGTAAAAAAAGTCGCAACGACTACCCATTTGTGGTAAAAAACCATATCCTTGTGGGTTGCGACTCAATTCGACTGCTTGGTGTTCAAATAAGTAACAAACTCAAATGGAATGAACACATTGTTGCATTGGCTAAATCAGCTTCAAAAAAACTCGGGTTCCTGAATCGATGCAGAAGGTTTTTCAAATCGCATCAAGTTCTCCAGATATATAAAACCTTCATCCGACCATGTATAGAGTATTGCTGTCAAGTTTGGGGAGGTGCGTCTGGTACCACCCTCCACTTATTGGACAGGGTTCAACGCCGCGCTATCAGAATCATACGGAATCCCAGACTTACTCAAGAACTAGACAGCTTACAGCATCGCAGAGATGTTGCAGAACTCTGCGTCTTCTACAGATGCTTACATGGTAAATGTTCTGCAGAACTATCGGAGAAAATACCACCATTCGTTACAACAACAAGAGTAACAAGAGGAACAACCAATGCACATAGGTTTACGGTGAAGCTCCCGAAACCTCGAACTGAAGAAATCAAGCGCGAATTTATATACCGAACATCAAAAAAGTGGAATTCGCTAATACATTTCAAATTTCCGAAGGAATACAACATGAATAAATTTAAGGTAGCTATTAATCTTTACTTGCAGGATCGCGCATTGGGTGCAGAAGCTCTGACAGTTACAAGGAGCTAGGACCGTTAATAAGTCCGCTCTGCACCCAATTAAAAAACTGATAAAAAAAAATAAAAAAATAAAAAATAAATTTAAAAGGGCACCATCATCACCAATAGCGTAAGCTTTCAATGCGGCGTTATTATCAACAATATTGGAATCAAAATTATGTGTCTGGGCCCGTATTCTTGAAATTCACCCGAAAAAGTCGCCGATAATTTTCTAATGAAATACGTCATTTCAGTAGAAAATTGAAATTGTTTTGTACCAAAGTCACCGGCAACTTTTTTCGGTGAATTTCAAGAATGCGGGCCCTGAGGCCCCACTATCAACCGAAAATTGTTTTTAAGGTTTAACTAAGCTTTGAAGAACTCAGGTTACGTAAAACATATTTAGATCTTCGGCTGTTAACTGAGGACAGACAGGATTGCCTTGAGAAAGCCCAACACTACGGATATTATTCGGAAAAATAATCAGGCTTTTAACATTTCGATATCCTGGTTTCTTCTTATGGCATTTAACAAAAGTTTTAATTGGCACTATGTCATCAAAACTTTTTCATCAATTAATTTTTCCTCAATCATTAAATTCCAATTTAAATTTAGGCAGCAAGACGTATAAAAAGTTAGCCCAAACTTTCATCCCAGAAAAATCAAAATTATACATCAAACAACGCTATTGCTAGTATCATGATATATTGAAGAAAATTAAAGTTAATATTTTTGTATAATTAACAAACACATCTCAATATTATGTTAAAAATATATGTTCCAATATTTTCTTTAAAATCTTACAGAACAAAATGTACTAAAATTTACCGAACAACAGGATGTTTAAATAAATTCGGCATCGTTTTATGATGATTGCAAATCCTAGAAAATCCTATCAATTATCATTATAGAATCAGCCAAGAAAATAACTATCACGATAGTAGATATTTTGCATCATCCTAGAAAAAATATATCACAATCTTGGAATAAAATAAAAATGTTGAAAATGCCAAAATAATTAATTTTTATAAATTTAATTATTCAAAGATACACGTTCATATTTATTTTGGTGAATGTAAATAAAGTTAATTAACATTAATGTGGCTTGAAAACGATGCTAACCATCATAAAAGTAGTATGCACTAAAAATAGCGTGGAAGTCCTGTGATTAAAGCTAAATCTCAGAGGTTTTCTCTCATACTGACTATATGCAATAGAAAGGGGTTGAATTAAGGTTTCTAAATATGTATCTCTCGTTCGATAAAAAAGAGTTGGGCTCGGTTAACAATTTTTTTTTTAAAACTAACAAAATCGTCAAAAATTGGACATAGAATTGTTGTGATACAAAGTAAAATTTCACAAATCTCAGAGATGTTCTCTTATGCTGACTATACACAACTAGGGGGTACAGCCCATCCTAGGACGGATACAATTTATATATGTATAATGGTGATGTCCAGCGGCCGCTACTACAATCACTATTTGACATTTTTTTAGCCGTTACTTTTTATCCGAGTAGGGATAGCTCGAGATTAAGGCTTTTGAGGATTATTGTACCTTAAATAGGCCTTAAACCAATGAGTAAGGGCTTTTAATAAGGCTGCCAGATATCAAAATGGTCAAAGCATGACATTTTAGGGATTTCTGATATCTAGGAGGGACAGGGAGGGACATGTTTTAAACTTTGTTTTGCGACACATATTAACATAAAACAGTACTTTTCAGTGTTTTTTTAAATTCATTTATTGTATAACAAAACCCAAAGCTGATTTATCACCTGCTCATATATTATTGATAATCGAAAACTCCGTTCTACTGCCGCATTTGTTACAGGTAAACAAACACAAGTATATTTCTAGCAACTTCAATAAATTTTCATGGGGAATTTCGTTTTTTTAAAATGTGTAATTATATCGACCCATTTTTTATCGGATTGCTCTTTATTGCTATTCCAGTTTAAAAGAGTTTCGGGGGACAAAAAATATTAACACGGCTTATTTCGTCCGATAGTTTTAGATCATCGATATTCATATTGGTTTTGAATCTCCCCATTAATTTTTCAAGGCAATGAATCACTTCCTTTTTCTATAATTTTTTTTTTTAATAATGTCCATTCAAAAATTTTTATTTCTTCCTAGGATTTTGTCCATTCATTTAAATAGCTAGCGTAGGAGGGAGACTAAAATAATTTCCTATAACAGATTTAGTGTTGGATGATGAAATGAAATTTCCCTTTGTTTTTTCTTTTATAAATAAATTATGAGAAAGAGTTTGTATTTCGAAACAAAAGCATAAAGAAGGACAAACTGTACAAAAAGCATTAAAGCAGGACAAAGAGGGACATAATTTCTCGGAATGACAAACGCTGCCAAAACGGGGCTGTCCCTCCCAAAACGGGACGTATGGCAGGCTTACTTTTAAGGATTATTTTATATGTGTTAGGATATCACACAAAAAACCTTACAGACCGACAAACAGCGAGGGCTTTGCTTTTCTTCGAAAAATAATTCGGGGTGGGCTGTGTCGTCTACACGGCCTTAGGTGTTTTGCGTGATAATTTTAATTAAATGTTGAGATTAATTATTTTAATTTAATATAAATTATCCGCCATAGTTTATTTACTCACAAATTGAGATTAGAATTGCTCCAATCAGAAAAGGCGCTCTCTCGCTACAGAGCGCTCAAGATGAGGCGTTCTCTCGCTATAGTGCAGTCAAGCCCTGTAAATCGTTATTTTATAAATTTAATTAAAATTAAAATTAATGTGGAGATTAATTATTTTAATTTAAAATAAATTAAACGGCACTATTTCCTTACGCAAAAATCGACTTCCGACCAAAATCAGTGCTGAGATGTTCTAACATCACTTTTTTCGATGTTCAATAGTATTCATGTCTCTCTTTTCAAGAATAAAATTGTATACTATTTCGACTTTTGAATTAAGCTTTTTCTATTGCGATCTCAGCATGCTCGCATAAAACATCATTCTATTTCTACTTTCATTCATCACTCTTTATCATTCAAATTTTTATTTACGATATTTTATCGAAGTGAGAAAAGAGTAATGGTGGATTCAGCGAGAAAAATTTGCTAGCTCGTGACCACGAATTATTGAAATTTCGTCAGTTTTTTTACCCCTTCCAATTTTTTGTTTACTTTTTTAAAAAAGCAACCATAAGAAAAAGTAAACAAAAAATTGGAGGGGGTAAAAAAGTTGACAAAATTTCAATAATTCGTGATCACGAGCTAGCAAATTTTTCTCGCTGAATCCACCATCAGTATACAATAGGCTGAGATCGCATTAGAAAAATCGTAATGAAAAAAGGAAATAAAGTACAATTTTCTTCTTGTTACAAGAGACAAAATACTATCGAAAACGAATCGAGAGTCATGTTAGAACATCTCAGCACTGAGGTTCTCGGCACGGCTTGCTTTACCGCCTGATGACACCATTGTATAATATTGTGAGTGATTAGTAAAGACCAACCTAAGAAATCATACATTTAAATTAAAGGAATGCTAACAATTGATGAGTAATTGAATACGACCAAAGGCAAAATTTCGTGTCAAATTTCTAAACATGCGGTGTAAGACGTGATCACGTCAAAAAAATATAAATTGAGAAAACAAAACTAAAACGGCCTCGAGCACAATCGAACCCGGGACCTTAGCCGCTCTAGTCCAATACGTACTGCTAAAGGCTCATCTAACGAAACAAGTTTTATTTAATTTTCATTGTTATATTGTTTCAAACATAGCATGCTATGGAGTTTATGAGAGAAAAAAAATGCCTACCAAAAAATTCTCATGGCTTACTATACCTCATAAAAGTGTTTAAATAACTTGTAGTAGTGATAGCATACATTTAGGCGCAAAAATAAACGCGTACCACATATTTTTAACGTACGTGTAATGTACAACGTTTTATTTCATACTACATGGGAAATTAATTCGAATTTTCTATTTAAAATTATTTTTTTGTTATTAGCTCATCTGCTCAGAAAGCGAGAACCCAGAGAAAACTCTGTGAGCTGGCCAATCTTCAATAAAGTAAACAACTAAAATCCGTTTTTTACAGAAATGTTGAATATTCGGACCCAATAACAGATGACTGAACTGAATCCCGTAGATTTGTAATCCAAATATTTTTATATTAGTACATAGTAGCCAATTTGCTCTAGAAGCGGCAACTCGGAGAGAACTCTGTGAGCTGGCCAATCTTCTATACTGGGAACAACTAATATTCTATAATGTCTCTTGATGCGATAACCTTAATTTATTCCTCGGTGATAATACCTATCTCTATTTGTTCACTGGAACCATAAATAACTACATAGTTTTTAATGTTTTTTTGTTTTTTAAATGGTATCTAATTTTTTAATTTTCTTACATTGCTTTTACCGACTGTTTCACCAATACATGCACATTTTTTGTTAATTTAACAAATTTCAAGTTTGGTTAATTTTGACTTTTTATTTAAAACGTCATATTCGTCTAAAAGTGTGAACGTATCAGTACTTTTAAGTACTTTTAAACGGAATTGGCTAAGAGTGTGAAAGAGATAGCTTGATTATTTTATAATAAGTGGAAAAGAGAAAGATTTTTTTTTTTTAAACGGATGAATTTTTTCCCGACGTCCTATGTAGAAAAAAGTACGTTTTTCACAATTTTTGCATCACTTCTGGAAGTACTTCTACGTTTGCTGGGTGGAACATGGAAAGTAATGACAAGGCTTTTCATACAAATAAAGATCAAATTAAAATTATCTTGAAAAGGTAACCATATTTTTGCTAAAAGTTTCAAATGCAAAAGTGAATGTTACAAATCAGAAATCGATTTGAAATTTTTTTTTTTTTTTTTTCGCTGGCGCTACATCCCATAGAGGGATTTGGCCGCTTCATATTGAAGTTTCGTAATCATTTTTTAACGGATAATGAGTGATTAATTCATTGATTCTACATTAAACCAGCCGTGATTTTTTCATCACCCGCCGGGAATCGAACCCGGGACCTCCGGGGCTTAAAGCAAGCATGCTAACAACTGTGCCACCGGGGCGGATTTGAAAATTCCTTTATTTTAATATTCGCTATCATATTTATTTATTGGGGTCGCATTTGACATAATTTGGGATTTGAAACAAATACGTCCCGGCTGTCCGAAATTTATCACAAGCACAACGTTTAGCATACCGGACGCTTTTTGTAGACGCCATTGCGTGGTAAAAAATAATAATCACAACTGAACAATCACAAAACTTATTTCTCAATGTTTGTTTGATTATTATTTATTGACTAAATCATAAATTAGAAACTTCAAAAAACTGTGTTGGCCCAGTTAAAAGAAAAGTCACTAGATGGAATCCGTGACGCTCAAATCGTGAATTGACACTATAGGTAAAGTGATTTTAGTGCCATCTCTGATTATATTTTCGAAAGTGTTTTATAAGACAAAATGTGACAGCTAATTCTTCAGTGCAATTGAGCGCGTTCAGGTCCGTAAGTCAGAGCGTAGTTCAGGTCATCAGTAAATTTTCAATGCCAACATGTTGGAGGAACTGAAAGCGCCCATTGTCATCAAGTTTGAAGAAAATATTCTTTAATAAAAATATTTAAATATTCTTTTATTCTTTAATTTTAAATAAGATTTGATAGCGATGAAAAATTGTGTCTTACAATAGACTTTCACCATAATTCTGATAGGTGGTAGGTTACCTATAGTGTCAATAGAATGGTTACCAAATCCAACAAATTATACAGTTTCGATTTTTATATTGGTTAACCAACAAAGATAGAAAATCTTCGAAATTTTGTTATGTCAGAAAGCAATTTTATATTCTGAATTCTGAATTTCAATTTTGTTTTAAATTTTAGCTACATATTATTGATGAGGAAACGTGGTTAACAGTTTTAATTCTACTTTTAATTAAAGATTTTCTTTATTTTAATATTTAATATTTTGATGTTTTTTATATGACTGATCTTTCCAGACAAATGTCTGCTCAGACTGAAAAACTCCAATATGCAAATCAAACAATTAAAATCACATACAGTTTAAGGGCAGACCTGCTGATATAGGTATATCCATTATTTACACGTTGAGTTTGGCCCTTATAATTACATTTTGAAACTGAATGGAAGTGATAAGTAACAAGAATTTAAATTTTAAGCAAAACTCTGAAACTTGAAGACAACAAAACATTAACGGGTGATAAGATTAAACTACAGCTAGATAAAAATGTATAGGCAACTTGAGCAGCTGCTTAAATTTCTGAACATGAAAAGTAAATTGTGAAAATTTAATAAATGATTACGATATAAACAAAATCACTAATTAATTGGTTAATAATAATTGAAACTTAAAAGAGGCTTCAAAAGGGAATTCTGCAATATTAAACTGATTTCAATGAAAATCTAATCATTTAAAAATACCAGAAGTAATTTATAACCAGAAATCATGATTCATGATAGAGGTGGTATTCACACAGCTATTTCGAATTTGGATTTTTGGATTCCTACCATAAAGAATGGGGATTTCCTCTGGTTGTTTAATTTCGTTACTTCATTCACCCTGTAAGGGCGAATCATAAGTTGTCATAATACTGAAATGAACTAACTATAGGCCCTTCATTCTATTGACACCAAACCGATTAATTACGTTTAAGATTTTTTTCATAAATAATGGACAAATTCCAAAATTAGTTGGTTGTTGTCACTGTGGTATCATTTACAAGTGAGTTTCCAAATTAATTTTATAGTTAGGTAAAGTTAACAATTAAAAGACATGGTTCACTATATGGAAGACCATTAGTCCACTGCTTAGGCTGAACTTAATCAATAAGTATCCTATCGAGGTGGATTATTTTCTACAGTGTTGTGCGTCTACGTTTTTTTGAGATTGTCTACACTCAAATGTCGACAATAATAGTTTTCAACGTAGACAATGTAGAAAATTCATAGATAGTACACAATGTATTATTTTTGTTGTTGTTTTCGATAATATAAAGCACGGATGCTACATAATTTCTAAGGGATACGAAGAAACGCTGAAAATAATAGACACAATTTGTATACCGACCTTTCGATGGATTTCATCATCATCACGCAGTGTGAGTTACAATAATAAATAAAAAATATTTTCCAAACATTTACAGACAATAAGAAAACACAGAGGCCTTACAAATGTTAAATTCATTTAGTTAAATGTTTAGCTGAAAGTCAAATAGTCTTTGTAAAACGAAAAAACATTAGCGGCTTGTATTGAATTTGCATTATGAAGAAGAAAGACAGGGAAATATTATTTAACAGTGGGTTGTACGCGACGATAGTCATTTCAAGTGGCTACTAGCACAGCCACTCCTCACTCGAAAATAGATCATGACAATAATGCCGCATACTCGAGCATTGTCGACAATAACTTGTTTGTTATTTTGCAACAGAAGAACTTGAGATGGCTTGAATTTCTTTAGTATTTTTGAAAAAGATGAGGAAAAGTAAATTCCGTCAAGGAAATTATCAAAAAATTTGCTGTCGTTAGTTTTCGAGTATGAGGCATAAAAGCCATTATAAATGACCAGGAATATTAAAACTTGACTGATATTTAGAATTTAAAGTAACAATCGATACGACTAAGGAAATACGAACCGTCTCAAAGAACACTTAAGTCTCTATATGTCAATAAGTTAGTTTTTGTGGGGCTAAGTGAAATAGAAGAGTTTGAAGCATCTTGCGGTAAAACTAAATTCAGTATATAATCTAGGACGCCTCTATGAAAAATTTTAATCCATATTGGAATAACTTTTTAATTTTTTATTCTTCCATAATTAGTTAATCAATTTTAAAACTTAGCATCTAAAGAAACTATAACGAAACTTCTGCATTTTTTATTTCCAGAAAATTATGACCAAAATATTTAACAAAAATTGAGACCACTTATATAATGCTGACCCGACACAGCTATAACAATTGGTCTCAAAAGATAGTCATCTGTGTGTATTTTAGGAAATTGAGTCGTACTATTTATAGTGAGACCGTGGAATTAAAAGTCGGGCGATTTCTTAAAATAACGAGTAATATTTTTGATACCTATAGAAAAACCGAAAGATATGAATAACGATCTGATTTTATTAACGAATTCCGAATTATCTGTTATGTGAAACTCGCCTAATATTATAAGGTTTTCACTACTTTCCACATTAAAATTATAAGTTAAAAAAACTTATTTTACTCTTTACTTTATAATTAGTTAAAGTTATAAAATTGCACAAAATTTCTAATACGAAATGAGTTTGAATTCTTTCTAATTTTTACATAAATTTTTGACTGGAGTGCCATATAAAAGCAGGCCATCCCCGATTGTTCATTTCTCAATAGGATTCTTCAAGCTTTTTATACTTGTTAATCAGAAAATATGAACAGGCCAATCGTTTATAATATATCTACCAATAAAGTGGAAACATCAAAATACCACCGTAGCTTAACCCAAGAGTCATACAAAGTGTATCAATCCCAAAAAATGAAAACCTTCCTTGAGTTTTCTATGTGGTCGTTTGGTTTCATACTGAAAAGTTCGGTCTACTCTTCAGGTAGCTACGACCAAACTACAAAATACAATTCTAACTTCATACATTAAGTATGAGGCAAGAACGTACTGACTTAGTGAATTATATTCTCTAAATCAAAAACTCAAGGAAAAAACTCATTTCTGTGTGTTTTATTTTATGCCCACATGTCTGTATTAAAATTAATAAGATTCCTTCGGTTAAGTCATTACGTTCTTGCCTCATAAGAGTTAATTGATGAAGTTAGAATAGTATTTTTGTAGTTTGGTCGTAGCTACCTGAAGAGTATACAGAACTTTTTGTTCGTGCGAACTTTTCAGTACGAAACCAAACAACCGCATAGAAAACTCAAGGAAAGTTTTCATTTTTTGGGGTTGATAGACTTTATATGACTCTTAGGTTAAAGTACTGGGGGATTTAGATATATCTACTTTTTTGGTAGATATATTATAAACGATTGGCCTGTTCATTTTTCTGATTAACAAGTCGAAAAATGTTGTGAATGTCATTATTGTTAATGTGTCGATTAGAATCAAAACTTGCTCTTCTCCAAAAACAAAAATATTTAATTGAGTTAATGATTGATTATTGTACTTCTTCATGAGAATGACCTTTTCTACCAAGTTTAATTACCAAAACTTACTGTAAGACTGAAATATTTGAGTTTAAAAAGTATGGCTCGTTTCAAAACTAACTCTTATCCACGTGAAAATGTTTTTCAAAGCTTACGCTTCTCCAACATAGAAACGTATTTCAAAACTATATCTTTTCCAGTTTAAATTGCTATATGTATATTAATGGTTAAAATCTAAACTATGTCACTTAGAGTCACTTTTTTTTTTATAATTGTTACGACCAAACGGAATTTAGTTATCTGCGGTTTACTGAAAAGGTAGGTTGGATTAACATATTAAAAATCAAGTTTAGTAAAAGGTTAAGATATTTATTATTTTATATTGACATTACTGCATACAAATAGTTGCGATGGAATCGCATATGTGTGCCACGGTTGTGAGTAACATATCGTTAGAGCATATCGTTGCACTGGAATAAGCGTTTGCAAAATTTTTACAATTTCATGGGCCTAGAAAATCGTTAACTATACAGTATTATTTTCGAAAGCAGATTAGACTCGTTATAATAGTATGTAAAAAACTTTTACAGGAGTTTTTAACGTATCATCAGATCGATTAAAGCGCGTATGCAATAATTATGTATTTGAAAACAGGTAATTCACCAGTCGAGAAACGTGGTGGTGATAAGCGATCAGCAAAAATGTTTACCAAAAAAATGCGATAATTCAGTTTATAAAAACATTTAAAACTTTACAAATCCATTACTGCAGAAGTAAACAAAAGCATCGCCAATATTTGCCAATGGATTTATCCATTATTAAAATGTACCGAATGTTTTCAACAACAACATTAAAACAACCCGAACTAATTGTGAAACCGAGTTATTTTCGGTATATATTTAAAATTAATTTTAATTTCGGCTTCAAAACTCCAGCGAAAGATGTATGCTCAACCTGCCTTAGTTTTATGGAACAAATCAAAACCGAAACAAATACGACGAGAATCCTTTGACTGCCAAAAGAATATGGTGCTACCAATAGTTCCTGATCAAGCGCAATATTACAGCAGGCAGCTGTGTACTATTATAATTTCTGAATGGTGTTTGGTTCTTCTCACAATAGTTTGGCGCGTCAAAACGTGTATTTATATACATGGACCAAAAATGTAAAGCTTAAGATGCCAATAAGATAGCATCAGCTATTTTTCATCGGCTTTGTAACACAGACCTTTCTAGCATCAATCATTTTCGCTTTGGTGCAGATGGGTGTGGTGAACAAAATAAAAATACCATAATGACGGGCATGCTAGCCTATTGGCTTACCAATCAATCTCCATCATGCATCAAAAAAATTGAATTGGTTTTCCCAGTTACGGGCCATTCATTTATGCCGCTAGATTGCGTATTTGAGAAGATTGAAAAAGTGGTACGCTCGAAACAGACAATTATACTTCCTAACGACTTAACGAGTATAAGGACATTTTTGAAGAGCACGGAACTGAAGTAGAACTAGCCAAACCAACTTGTCCTGTAAGGGATTTGAAATCGAAATTAAAATCTGTGGTGAAACCACCGTCAGGTTTATACTTCTCATTCAACTAGTGTAAGCAATTCATACTGAATAAATAATCAAAAGGTTCAATATTTATAAGAGGAGAGGTACCGTATAAATCAGATCTTGAAGTTGGTGTAGCTTTTACCAAAAAAGGGAAAAATTCCGAACTATGACTTTTCCTACTGAACTGGAGGTTGGTGTCAAAATTAACCAAAATAAACTGGCGGGTGTTAATAAATTGTTGGGAAAGAATTTTGGTCTGAACTGGCGAGGTCAAGATAAACTTGCATTTTATAAAGCGCTTCTGGATAGTAATTCAAAAAATGTTATTCGTGAAGAGATAGAGATGTGCGAGTTTCATGAAGTCAATGAGGTGCTAGTCGTATAATTTATTGAATTGAATTAATAATTAATCAGATTGTGATGAATTGTGATAAATACTAATATGCAAAAAAATTAAAACAATTAATTGAGAGAATTCCAAAATATAAATTAATTAAACCAAAATTAATTCTGATTTCTTTTATTGTTTTCAAAACTACTCCTTTTCTAAAAAAAAAATAAGTTTCAAAAATACATCTTTTCCACTCTTAACTTTCAAAAGTTATTCTTCTCCAAATTATAATTAGAGTTTTTTAATTAATTAATACAAATTTGATTAATTGTTTGTCTTTAATTTGCCAAAAAAACACGTCCAAATACAAAATGCCGGTTAAAAGTAAAATAAAATATTCATTATCGATTTTATTGATTTTCATCATTTTTCTAAAAACGACTTAACATGGACAAGATCAAGTTTTGATTCTAATCGACACTTTGTCTATAAAAACCGAAAGAATCTTATTGATTTAAATACAGACAAACTTCTATTTCTGTTCATTTCTCGTAACTTCAAGAAAATGTCTTTATCCGACCGCGCTAAAACTTCATTATGATTCTTCATATGTAATTTCACAACTTTCCACGACTTAATAATTTCATCCTGTTTATTCACATTATATATTTGCATAATTAAAGAATTCCGCTTGTTTCTTAGAATTTGCAGAAAATCACCATATAAACAAAAATGACCGTTGTCAATCCTCAAAACGGAAAAATTGGAATTGACACATAAAAGTTGTTTTACTTTGCGAGCTTGTCGATTTTGTAGTATTTCGTTCCTAGTGCAAATTTATTAGTCCAGTTATTGTTAAATTTAAAATTTGTCAAAATATTTACAAGTCTGTTCCTAATGCTGGTCTGTAATGTCTCGACTACAGAATAAAATCTTTCGTGTCTCATAGCTCTGGGAAAGGTTGTTTCTGCCGCACTAATGAAAGGTTGTGTTGGTAAAGAAGCGTAAGCTGGCTGTACAGACCAATTTTAAAAACTTTCTGGTTTGGGTTTGTTCGTCATTTGGAGTTGTTGTCAAAACCTTTTTAATTTTGATATTTCCTTATTGAACCAAACAATATTTTAAAAATTAATATTCAAAAGTAAAAATATTTTATTTAATTTCTTGATTATTAGTCGAAAAGATGAATTTTTCTTGTAAATCTCGGAAATGTTGGTCGATAATTTGAATACGTTTTTATATGTCGATTAACTGGAAAAAGGTGCCATTTTCTAGTGAGCAGTGAGGCTTCACTAAAAATAAGAAGGTCTCACACACTTTACGATCAGCGCATTGGTGAGCCCAACATGTACATTTCTTTCTTATAATTATTTTAACGGAAATAATTTTAAAGTGACTTCAAATAAACAACAAAGTACAGTTTAGTGCAACTATCGAGCAGTTGCTGTTATCGAGTGCTGCAATAAGTGAATTTGTTCTATAATTTCCATCCTTTTCTGGTAGCAAATCGTAAAGTAAAAATATATATTGAAATATGTTAAGGTAAATATTACGGTATTTCGCCTATTTCTGTTGATAAAGCCTACAAAAGCGACAGAGGCTATAATTTCTTATACATTTATTGTAATGAAAATCATATACCAACTAAATCGAAACTTTTAGTGTTTTTGCTGCTGGGAATTGTCGAGCATTGTCTACATTGTCTTCGTTGCGTACCTCATTTGTTTAATTGTCTACATACCTACATAAGCCTTGTCTTGACGGCAAAATTAATTATAGTTCTAAAAATTAATTTTATGATCATAATTTGGAGTTATCGTCTTGACGGTAAAAGTAAACTACTACCCTCCCTCCTTTCGTCAAATGCGCAAACTAGTTATTTTGTTATTGTTATTAGACGTCAAATTTTGAAATAGGCGTCAATGAATGTTATTTACTTTTAGCACTGAAGTGAATTTGTAAAGCTTTTTAATTTGCATTTGAAAAAAAATTAACAATCCAAAAAAACAAGAAAAGAAGAAACCGAAGAGTTTTATTTATTTCTAATCAGTGAATGTTTGAGCCTGCAAAATAAAATAAACGCGCATATACACAATAGAAAACAGAAAACATTCATTTTTTAAATTTTTTCACAAATTGATCGAAGCGATCCACCCATATTTTCCGAGAAGTAGAAGTATGTTCCAATTAATTATGGGTATTTAGGATAATTAATTATAGTACTAATATGTACTAAAAATGGTTAAATTATGTTCGTATTTTACATTAGCTCTGTAATATTACACTGCTAAATCAAATTATGCTCTAATTAATTATTCCGTCAAGACAAAGCTATAGACTACGCGGCACAACACTGATTTTCTATCGTAGCGTGATACAGAAAAATTTAAAATTTGCGTTTGATAAACACTGAAGTAAAAAATGAATTCTTTCATATAATTGACTACTTATAGGTCATCAAAAGTCTTAAGTCATATTATTCTATTAAGCGTAAGTACTACAAGCGTATTATGTTGCGAATAGCAGTATCCTTAACTCAAACAATTGGACAACAAAAAATTTTTTGATGTTGCTGTCAAAATAAGTAAGTGAAATCAATTCGAATCATTTTAAGATGGCTTCAAATAAGTCAGTCAATAATTATCGGTTTCGGAAACAACCTTAAAACGGTTTCTCATATTCGATCGGATTTGATTTTATGAGCGTTGGCTTTTGATTAAATGCCGTAAGATTTCAAACATTTTTCTTAGTAATCTTGGAATGATTCTAAATTTTTGATGAAAAATAAAAAGAAATCCAGCCAACCAAATTTAAGTAAAATAGGCATTCCTGCCAGAAAAAAACATATTTTGTACAGTTTGTTCGAATTTTCCAAATAAGAATATTCCGATAGAGACGAGAGGTACCTCGGTGGTACCGTTGCACGTGAAGCATTGTAATTTGCCTCCGAAATATGTTACTTAACAAATGTTGAATTCTAAGGCGAGTTTAGTCTTCTGAAAAAGGCAAACAGTTAAACATCTAAGGGCTGTCAAAAATCAAATTTTACCCATAAATAACAAATTTCGTGCAGACTTTATGAGAAAACCACTAATCGAATTTAGATTAGATCCAAAATACTTCTTGATCGACAGATGTTAAATTTAAAGTTTCTCAAATTCATATTTTTTTACACTTACCAGAGTTTCACTGGCCTTCATAAATTGGTAAAACCACCAAATTTAACATAAAATAGTTTAACATCTGCACCGAATAGCACACCGTTAGAACAATAATCACGCCCCTTTTGTTTGATTTATTAATCCATGTTAATATAAATCTAGATTAATAAATCAAGCAAACACTGAAACAGTCAAAAATTGACCGAAAAACTGATCGATATAAAAATTATGATCTCAATGTGAAATATAATTATTTACCCTATCATCGTGAGATCGAATTACGCGCGCTATACTGAAAGTGAAATTTGATCAAACAAAAATTTCTCTCACTTTAATGAGAATAGTACACGATTAAATCGCCTATTAAATTTTAATTATCAATTCTAGTGAAATTTTTTTTTTTTTGGTACATCATCTCGATTCTCGATATTAAGATCATCACCAAAAAGTGAAATTTTTTTATAACAGAATAACTCAGTTAGTAATAAACACCCAATTTTTATTTTTCAATCAACCGGAAGTCATATTTTTGTATTATTTTTAACAGATACTCCACATTTTTATTAATAAAAATAAAAATTTATTGATTAGTAGTAAACAGCAGTGTTGTGATACAAAAAAGCATTTTTTTTTTAAATAATAATTTTGCTCTACTTTTTATCAGACACACGCACACACAAACTTTACTGGTTAAACACAGGCACATAAGCACATTAATCAATTCAAAAAAATATGGTATTAATTTATTAAACTCACCAATTAAAGAAAAAAGGATTAATGAGGCTGAAATCACTGTTAAACACTTCATTTTGTATTCGTTATTTTTTTCTTTTGTATTCAAATCACTTAAATTTTTATTTAAACTTTTTTTTTCTTCAAGATGTACTTAACAATTTATTAATTAAAAAAGCAGGCCAAGTAATGCATTTAAGGCAAACTTTCCCGGCTTTGTTTTGCGCTAAAGTGCGTAATCAATATTACTAATCAAACGATGAATGGAATAACTAAGTATAACTGTAAAATACGAAAAAATTATTGTAACACGTTTGAACTTGTGCAATCAAATTTTTTTTTTCTTGTTTCAGTGTGAAACTAACTACTTGTACACATTGAAATATTATAATAAAATTGATTGCATTCACGCACTGTATTCCAGTTAACAAATTAAATTAAATCAAAAAAAAAAAAATTGTTTGACATAAACATTCTTACACGCAACTCCAGTTTACAAGATATACATATGTATATTAAATGTACATTAGGTTAATCGGTTAAATCGATGAAAAAATTTGTAAGAAATGCGCGCGGTCAAATTTTTAATATTTTTTTTGATTTTGTTTCAACTTGCGCGACGATGCTAATAAACACACTTTCATTAAAAACTATTTTTTATTATTGGTTATAAATATTTGTGTAAGATAACTGTTAACGTAATTTTAATTTTTGTTATTTATTTTTACCACAAATATTTTCTTTATTTAACACAATTTTATTGATGAAAGTAAATTTAAAA
This sequence comes from Tipula helvola, assembly GCA_963556165.1. Taxonomy (NCBI): domain Eukaryota; kingdom Metazoa; phylum Arthropoda; class Insecta; order Diptera; family Tipulidae; genus Tipula; species Tipula helvola. Next base: position 282,309,245 of record OY744481.1, on the reverse strand, counting down.
TCCGGTTTCGTTACGAAAAACTAAAACTATTTACGGTTGTCCTAGGTTTGTAAAACTCCAAATTTTTTTTTATAAGGTATCCTCAAATAAAATAATAATGATTATGTCGTTGTGTAAAATAAATAAACCAAAAATGTAATTTTTAATTAGGTAAGATTGATTTGTTTTCGTTTTTGTTCAGATTACTTTCTTATTTCTCGTATTAACGTTTTGAAAGACATTCGAATACTAAAGTGGATAATTTTTATTTGGTTGATTATTTTAAGAAATACATTTTTTTTAAAGAGACGAACCGCAATGGTAAAAGAAGTATAAAGTAAAATAAAAACTATAAGAAATTAATTTAGTGAGAAATAATATAAGAAACAGGTAACCACCGTATAACAAATTGTGAATGTGTTTGTACGATAATAAAAACATTTCGAAAAAAAAAAACTGAAATGGAATGAAAACCACCCTCGGGCTCACGTAGTGCGCTAATACGGTTACTAGATCAGTGCTTCTTAAACTGTGGGCCGCGGCCCGTTAGGGAGTCGTGGAGTTATTGCCAGGGAGCCTTAAAGCATCGCCTTAATATATCTAATAAACCGCACAATTTCCTCGCACACAAATTTCACAATCTGCCAATTATTATCAATGATCGCCACTGGCGGATTTAACGGCGGGCGCACCGGGCGCGCGCTCAGGGCCCCGACTTCTAGGGGGCCCCGTTAAACTCCAACTTTCTAGTTTTTCTAATGTTTAAGTGCCTAAGTAATTTTCGTATTTATATTGAGTGTGTAAGAGAAGAAAAAATGGGTTAATAATTTAATATACATAAATGGGCTTAAGTCCACTTTCATATACAAGCTCGGGTTTTTATGAAAATTGGCACAATGAAATTAGATTGATTCCTGATAATTTTGGTATAATTTTTTTTTTCAGGACGCGATTGGTTCCCGAGATATTTAGATTTTAAAAATCCAAATTTACCATATAAAATTGGTGCCTTCTATAAATTTGTCGATGGTTAACGAACGCAATTATATTGTTTTTCGAGTCTTTGATATTTACAACATTTTATTTGCGTTAGTGACATCTATTGTTGTACAGCAGAAAAACAGAAAATAAAATTTAACAAATTTTATTAACAGTTAAATTTAAGTAAATATAATTAAACAAGTTTGTATTGTTTGTTTGATTTATTTTATTATTTTTGTTTTGTCTTCTTTGTGTAAAGGGGCCAATGCTAAGCGGCTTTGGGGAGTTCGTTATTTTAGTATGTGAAATGGAAAAAGTAAAACAAAAGTGAAAAATTCTGGCAATTATTTGTCATCTTTGTGGAAAGGGGCCAATGCCAAGCGGCTTTGGGGAGTTCGTTGTTTTAATATGTGAAATGGAAAAAGTACACCCAAAAAAGATTTTGATAAATTCTGGTGTTTATTTGTCTTCTTTGTGCAAAGATGGAGAGGGCCAATAGTGAGCGGTTTTGAGGAGTTCTCAATTCATTATGTCATAATAATTTAAATACACATATTTTAAAGGCCTGTAACATTTTCAACAATCCAGAAATTTTGAAATTTGCATAAAGTATGGGGAAGCGGGGGTTTGGAGGCGGCAGCCCCATCCTCTAAGGTATCAAACGAATTAAAATAATTTTAAAAACACTTCTATATTTATTACACTTGCAGTGATTCTATTAATATTTTTTTTTCAACTGAGAATGTATTGAAATCTTGATACGATTAACTCTATATTTACAAATGAAATTATAATTTTCATATTTGTATAATAACAATTGCCATCCATACCTTTATTCCTCTTGAAAAATATTATAAAACCAATATTTTTTAATGTTGCTATTCGGCACCAGATATCACTAATATTAAAAAACAATAAAAATTTCAAAACACAATATAATTGTTTAGTAGAGACACCATTACAATGTAATAAATTGGGATTTTTAAAATCTAAATATCTCGTGAACCAATGACGTCCTGAAAAAAAAATTATACTAAAATTATCAGGAATAAATCTAATTTTATTGTGCCAATTTTCAAAAAAATCCGAAGTTGTGTATGAAAGTGGACTTGTTCCCATAAATGTATAATGATAAAGATGTTGATTCAAGTAATAAGCGAATTTTTTTGAACAAAATTTAATACGAATTATTTTGGGTTTATTTTGTGGCGGTTCACGCATCTTTTCCTTCATCTAAAGTTATGCGTTCGCCATCACAATCCCAACGCATCGATTCCAACGCAAACGCAAACAAACACACCTATTGCACATACACAATACAATAGAACGAAATGTGTTTGTCACTGGACGTGTCCGATTTCTAAAATAAATAATTATTCCGGAATAAATATGACATTAGCTGAATAATTTTCGCTTCCATATTTTAGAAATGTTCATTGACCGTCCGAATACCGAAATCATTTCGACATAATAAATTTGACAGCTTAATAAACTAAAATTCAAATAACTATTTCTTAAACGTTCACCTGATGAATATTTTCATTAATTATTTTAATTATAATAATTACTTAATCTAAAAATGGATGAAAGGGAATTTGATCCAAATGTGTTGGTGTTTATTTTAATGTCAGCGTATTTATGCTTTATGAGGAGATCGCGAAACATCCTACCAATATTAAAGGAACTATTAAATTCACAGGTAAATTAAAATTGTTACATGCATTTGTTTTGAAATTTTAAAAAGTTTTTAATTGTAGCGACCAATAATTTATACTGCGGTGACAAATAACTGTTTGGTAAACTCTATCCTGTCATATGACGACGCTATGACAAGGATGCATTTGAGGATTTCTTCAAAAACATTTATTGGAATTGCTAAATTTTTGCCAAACAAGAATCATGGCTGGGGACCCGAAATGGAGCTGTTACTCTTCTTATTATGGCTTGCATGCGGCACTAGTTACCGCATGATTGGCGCAGCAATGAATATACCAAGATCCACTATTTGTGACATAGTTCATAAACTATTGGATTTTACTATAGATCATATAATGCCGCGAGTGATCAAATTGCCTACAGCGCATGAACTTGATAGTATTGGTCGTAAGTTCAACCAAAGGGCTAGAACCACGATTTTTACGAAAGCTGCTGGCGCCATTGACGGTACCCACGTGGAAATTATATGTCCCGTGCAACTCCACGACCAATACATCAATCGTAAGCTGAAATACAGTATACAATGTCAAGCGATTAGCGATTCGAGCCATAAATTTATAGATGTATTCATTGGATTTCCGCTATACAACAGTCCTGTTTTTAAGGAGAAACTATACCCACCTCAAGGTTTCTTTCTGTTGGGGGATAGTGGATACCCATGCCGAATGGAACCAATTGCTTTAATCACACCATTCAAAGAATCTAATTTGAACGACAGCAAAAAAAAGTTTAATAAAGTATTTAGCAGCGCGCGCAATATAGTAGAATGCGCATTCGGAAAACTAAAAATTCGTTGGAGGTCTATTTTCGCACGCTCGTTAGAATTAAAAATTGAGAATATTGTAAAAACTATCACCGCTTGCTTTACGTTTCATAACATATGTATGGCCAATAATGACGACACTCATTTTTTACAAGAGGTGGTGGATTTAGAAGCCACAAATGAACCCATCGAAGATGAAATTGCCATTGCTTCAAACGGTGATCAACAAAATGGAATCCAGTTCAGAGAGGAACTCTTCAATATATATATAAACACTCAATAAAAATAAAAAAATTATATTTTATTATTCAATAAAAATAAATTAAAAGTTATTGTTAATTCAGTCTTAAACATTTATAAATAATTGGCTTCTACGCAAATATTCATCCCAATTGTGATTGTCTAGTCAATCAAAATCGACGATTCTGTATTTTACAATTGGTGGATAAATTACGAATGAACACGTTAAAATTGCCACATCAATTCTTCGTGAATAAAAATTTACGAAGAATTGAAGTGGAAATTCTAACGTGTCGATTCGTAATTCATGCATATTACCAATTGAAAAACACAGAGTTGGGTCGATTTTAATCGACTCGACAATTACAATAGGGGTGAATATTTTATTAATTAAATGAAAAAAATCACTCCTATTATGATTGTCGAGTCGATCGACAATCTACACGACTCTGTATTGCATTTGATAAAAACAATACGAACAAGGAAAAGGCAACACAGAGTCGTGTCGATTGTCGATTGACTCGACAATCATACATAATAGGGCTGAATATCAGCTTTATTCAGAATCTGATGACTCTGTATCACTTATTCCCTTATTGAATGGGATGCCAACAAACTGGGAGAAAACCTCTAAAAATGTTAAGAAACATTTGGTTTCTTTTTTGTTTCTTTTGCACTCCCTTTCATACTTCTCCAGTAGCTCTGAAGCGCTTCGTTTTTTTATTTTTTTCGAAGATTCCGAATCCCGAGAATAATTTCTCGCCAGTTGTCTATTATTAGGTGAAGTTCTCTGGTTATTTGATTCCTGGCGGCTTGGTCCCTGGCAATTTGACGCCTGGCTGTTTGATGCCTGACTTGTTGTTGCCAGACGTATAGTACCTGAAGTACTTGGCTGTGAATCCGTTCCAGTAAAGGAGTTTTCAGGGTTCTGATAGTAAGACCCACGTTGACTGCTTATTACCAGAGGCGGGTTAATGGTATGTAAGCCTGCACCATATTCATGCATTAATTGAAAATATTCCCAGCTTGCCGCGGTGAGTTCGCCATTTTCGGTTTGTATGCCGGTTGGAGGATTGAGCAGCTCCTAAATTAGAAAAAAACAAAGTAATTATTCTATTTAAAATACTATTTAATGACCATTCTTCTTACTTTGTATTGTTTGAGTAAATTGCTCCATTTTATTCGAAGCTGGTCTACCGTGTATGCTGTCAAATTTGCCGTGTTTCGGATGATGCTGAAAAAAGTAAACACGTTATAAAACATTTAAATTCTAATTTTTCAATTATAAACTTACGCCCAATTTTCATCCCTCCTATAAAATTTTTGTTTGAAGAGGGCTTCGTTGTCGATCCTTGCTTGGATAAGGCGCCTTATTTCGAAATCATTCACTAAAAAAAAAATTATAAAAACATAACCTATTTTTGTTGTATAGATATTTCTTACTTCTCTTATATTTATTTTCGGACATTGTTAATATTATTTATTTTTAGAATTATAGGTATTTGTTCGATTATTAAAATTAACAAATTGAATTAATATTTTTATATATTTATTACACGCGGTTTTATATCACACAGTCACACACCGAGCTCAATGTGCAAAGAAGAACCATGAATTATTTCGGAAAAGTCAAAAATTATAACACCTCGCTGCTGTAATAATTTGGTTGCATACAGAACAACGTCATATTTATTCCAGAATAATTATTTATTTTAGAAATCGGACGCGTCCACATGGAAGAAACAAACTCTTCCATTCAAAGTGACAAAGCAAAATAAAATTAATTTGATTAACCAGTCTCGTCTCAATCTCGATAGCGACCGCACGTCGCTTGTGGTGTTTGCTGCCGGCCACACCTAAATGACATATTTAAAGTCGGTACAAATGGTGGTGTATAAATAAATAATAATTTGTATAAATAATAAATAATAATTTGTATAAAATGATGTATAAATAAATAATAACTTGTATAAATTTAAATTCAATAAATTAAATTTATTTAAATAAAATAAAATATAAATTAAAAATAAATAAATAAAAGTTAGAACTTTTATAATTTTTTTTCCAAGAAAATACCCAATTTGATTTAATTGACAAAAGCCAACTTTTCGAAATAAAATATAAATTTAATACGTATTATGACTGGTGGCAGGTATCATAATCAAAAATTAGAATTGGGTTTAAATAAACCCAATATTTTTCTGGGTTAATACAAAAAATATTTACATATGTTTACTCAATGGTTAATATTAAGTGTATTGCTTTCAACGAAAATGAGTTAGGTATTTTTTTTGGTTAACGGCTGATCAAAGCAACAGCAAAAGTTAAACAAATTTTGGTCTAATTTTTTTTCGTGTTTTTTCTTGTCAATTTAACTCTTGTGGCAGGTATTCAAACTAAAAATTTGGTTAAAATTTCTTTAACCACTAATATTTTTTTAGTTTAGCTAAACTTTTTTTTGGTCTATCTAGTACGATTGTTGTTGTAATTTTTGGTTTTTTGGCGAAAGCAATACAACTATTATTCTTGCGGGGGTTTATCCTATTCAATTGTTGTTGTAAATTTGTCTAGGGAATACGATTATTTTTGAAGATGAGTTGAAGCAGTCCTAGGCGTGAATGTTCTTTTAATACTGGGACCTTACCACCGACTCCGCCAGCGTTCGTTGCTGATTCGCTTTTGCAATTTTTGTACTACATAAAACGCGAAGCGAAAATATGATCGCTTTTAGGCGTTAATAAAACATAATTTCGATACCACAAGAATCGAACGCGCTACCATTCGATGATAAGCGGATGTATCTACGCGTTGTATTTTATGGCGAACAACAAAGCGAAGGAAACTGTTTACTACAAAAATGTAATTAGCTTTGTTTAAATTTATTTTTGACAAATAATTGTAATTTGAGTAAACGAATGTTCGCTTGTAGCGTTGCGTTGTTTGTGGTTGGGTGTCAATAAGCGATGCGAAAAAATAAAAGCGAATAACAACGAACGCCGGCGGAGTCGGTGGTAAGGCCCCTGTTTTGAATTAAAAGAAATTGACACGTCATAACCTGCTAATACAGAAACGAAAAAAAGTCAAGGCCTCCTTAGATATACAAAATATTTGATTAAAACTTTCAATCTAGAAATTTTAAATGCGTGCAATTTGTACTTATAATTAGTGTACGCAATCAATTTTCTTCGGTGGATTCGGATTAAAAGTGTGTTTGACTTGCAATCTTTGAACTTTCTCGGCTACGCTGCGCTTCGCCTCGCATGCAAATATAATTGCTCGTCAAACAAAGTATCATTTTTAATCCTGATGATACAACGTACTATTTTCCAATTTGGTTACAAAAATACGACTTTTCAAAATCGTAGTAGGTTGTGAAATGATATATTTTTCCTGTTATGCCTCAATTCCATGGGAAAAATTGACTGACAGTCAAAAAAATCGAAAAGAGAAAAATAATCTGATACTCCATATAAGAGACAAAGACAAGGTTTTTTTTTGTTTTTTATTTTATAGAAAAACAATTTTGCTATAAAATAAAAAACACGTTGGCTTTGTCTCTTATATGGGGCATCAAATTATTTTTCTCTTTTCGTTTTTTTTGACTGTCAGTCAATTTTTCCCATGGAATTGAGGCATTAGGAAATGAGGAATATTTCATAGCTAGGAGTGCGTTCACAAACTCTGCATTGTAACAATATTGTTAACAATGACAGTTCTGAAGCGTTCTTAAACCTCCATTGTTACTACATACACGTGCGTTTTATCGTTCATAAATTTTTTTTCCAATTGTTAAAAATGTCATTTTCAACTCTGCTCAATACTGCCTTTTCAGCTGTCATTAAAGAAACAATTAAGGATTCTGATCAGAATGCTCAATTTATTGTTGAAAATATTTTAATCGATATTTTAATCCATTTTATCCATGTACATATATAATATATTCTTGTTTAATTATTTAATTATTTTTTTTATATTTGTTATGATGAACAAACAAAATTTTGCAAAACAAAGTTTGTTTTGGTGGCAAATTTGACGTTTGTAACAATATCGTTGTTAACTGCTACTTCATTTGTACAATGACAGTTGTAACAATTTGTTACAATGTAGAGTTCGTGAACGCGTGTGAGGAAATATTCATTACAATACCAATTTGTGCCTACTTGCTTTCCAAAAAATTTTAAAATTAATTTGTAGTTTAACTATTCAAAGACTTTCTTTTCTCAAAATTCAATAATTTACTGTTTATAACAAAATTAGAAAAATGTCTTGTATGTAACACGTTAAGGTCGGTACGCTGCTCGAGCTAAGATAAATTTTTCATATAAAACTGACGTAAAATTTAGCATGCTAAAAGCAAAATAAAAATTTTCGCAGATGATTTAGCTTGATCAAACAGGGCACTCATCTATACTTTGTAACAAAGGGCTTCCCAAGACCACCGACTATACTGTCCCGTCACTATCTTTTGATAGAAAGTTCCGGACTATTATACCATCTAGAGAGGACTGGATGATGGATACAGTTTTGGAACCAGGAGTTTTGAACTTCTTCACTGATGGTTCAAAACGGGATAGAGGAGTAGGGGCTGGGGTGTTCTGCGAGGAACTCATGTTAAACCTCTCCTTTCGTCTCCCTGACTACTGCAGCATTTTTCAAGCTGAGGTAACTGCGATAAAGGAAGTAGCGGACTGGTTGAGGTATAATGTAATATCGACTAGAGATATTCGCATATATACGGACAGTCAGGCAGCCATTAAAGCGCTTCAATCACACCTTCTCACGTCGAAAGTAGTCCAGAGCTGTCTCTCATCTCTTAACGAGATGACAGATCAGTTCAACATCCATATCATATGGGTGCCAGGACATTTCGTTAGTACGGGGAACATGAAAGCCGATGAACTGGCTCGACGTGGTACAACGGACCACATTTCAAACAGCAAAAAGGATATTGAAATTCCTCTTGCGGTATGTAAACTGCTGCTTCAGGAGGAAGCCAGTAAGTTGACGAATGACAGATGGTCAAATAGTACCTCATGCGTAATAACTCGGCAAATCTGGCCAAAGTTGAACTTGGCGAGATCCAAACAGCTGATCTCACTTCAGCGGAGTCAGATCAGTGTGGTTGTTGGAGTGATTACGGGGCACTGTCTCATAGGCAGACATGCAAGTAGACTTGGTTTCTTCTCACATGACTACTGTCGTAGTTGCGAGGACGAAGAGGAGGAAGAGACAGTACTTCATCTTCTTTGCACCTGTTCTCGTCTGGCACGAAACAGACTGAATTTTCTAGGGGCACACCTTTTCAACGACCTGGCGGAGCTCAGCGAGAAGGACGTCAGGAGTATCCAGCGCTTCATAGCAAGCTCAAAGTGGTTTCAATGAGTTGGAGGAAAAATTTTTAATTTGTGGTATGGCTACGGACCTTTTTGTGTCTATGCCTGGTCCTGGTGGACCGCCACCTAAACCTAACCTAAACCTAACCTAGCTTGATCAATACGCTGCTCCAATGAAAAAAAAAACAAAATGATAGGTGTGCGTATTGTAATCTAGATGGCTATACTATAGAGTCTACATAAATTTCGCACCAATTTATCTGCACGGTACATTCATTTATCTGATAAATTTTGACATTTCTATAAAGCGCCATATTGTTTTAAAAATCACTTAAGAAGTACATAATTACATATATGTATATTCTACTAAAAAAATGTGTGATCCTGATATAGAATACTTAGACGAGTATTATTACGACCAAATAAATGATGAAATCAACAATAGAAGAAAGAAGCGCAAGAAACGCAAACGAAATACGAGTGTAAATGCTAATAAAAATAAAAAACAATAAAATAATGAATTCAGTGCCGATGAAAAAAAAAATTATGTGCATTGATCGAGAAACATAGGTGCATTTGGGATTTGCAAGAGAAATTGCATAAAAATGCACATGCCATTGCAAGTTCGTGGAAAGACATAGCTGCAAATATGAGCAAATCAGGTAAATATAAGTGTATTACTGCTTTGCTATTTGAACCTTTAAATAATTCTTTTTATATTTTTTACAAATTTAATTTTAGTTGAAGAATGTAAAATAATGTGGAAATCGCTAAATGATAGTTTGCGATACCACAAGGCAAGAGCCAAACACCCTAAATCGGGTTCACCTGCTGAAGTAGACGATGAGAATGAAGTTGCCGTAGATGAGGAAGTCGATTAGGAATTCACCGAAAATTTATCCTTTTATATATCGGCGTCATCCGAAAACAAGAGACGGTAAAAAATTAAATGTTCCTATTAACTGCCAAAATTTAATAACTGTCTTTCTATTTAGAACATTTTCTACAAGTACGCGGGATGACGATACCGAGGACACGAATCCGAGATAGGTAGGTAGTTCGAGACTCATATGTAAGTTTATTTTTTTATGTTTTTGTAAGTTTATATACATTTTTATAATTATTAATCCCAATATTATTCATTCGAAATAGATGAGCCGAAAGACCCCAAAAAATGCAGCCTTACAAAGCAGCGCAGACAATTTAAATCATTCTATAAATGAATTGATCGCCGAGAAAAAGAATAGGGCATCTACTTCGGGAACTACCCAGTACAAACAAAAGTACGAAGTAATTTTGAATACCTTAGGGTAGATGACCTTAGCGTAAAATTCCAACAGGATGTTTTAAATAAAATAAAACAACTTAACATTTAAATTTTAATTTTGTATTTTTTAATGAAGATGTGTGTCTTTAACAACATCTCGTACGGCTTTCCCGATATTATTCGGTCTTCCAGCATTCCTTATAAATGTACTAGTGAACATCGAATCATTTGTAATTTCTTTACGCCATACCCCTTCGACAAGCTTCCCATTCTCGTAGTAATCGGCGTAATTGGCTGGCACGTAGCTTCTTAGACTATTTTTGATAATGAAGTTGTGGAGGTAACAACATGCAGCTACTATTTTTTGTGCTTTATCGGGTGCACAAAATAATGTCCTCTTCAAACAAAGCCATTTTGCACATAAGATGCCAAATGCATTCTCAATTACGCGGCGAGCTCTACTGAGCCGATAATTAAAAATGCGTTCTTCGTCTGTTAAGGTCTGTGGCTTGCGTGGTACGTATGGTTTTAAAATTCTCTTATGTAGAGGGAACGCATCGTCTCCAATAAAATAAAATGGGATTTTTCTGTCGCCCACTTTACAGTCCTCTGGAAAAGGCATATCTTCCCTTAAAAGCGCTTTTCCAAGTTTAGCTGCACTAAACACGCCCGCATCTCCTTCACTGCCATGTGCTCCCACATCAAAGTAAATAAAGCGGTAGTTTGCATCAGCCACAGCCATTAAAACTATGCTATGAAATGTCTGAAAAAAATAATTCCCAATAAATATTTTTTTCGAATTACCTCTATATAACAAGCCACTATCGTTACCTTATAATTATAAAATAAACTGCCAGCATTTACGGGGCATTTCAGTGCGACATGTTTCCCGTCAATCGCACCGAGGCAGTTTGGAAAATTCCATTTTGCATTGAATTAGTTTGAAATTTCCAATAAAGACTTTTTTGATAAGTCTGCTACCTCATTTATCAGTGCAGTACAAATTGCAGTACACACATCGGTCAAAATTGTACCGAAATGTTGTTTACTGATTAGGTAAACTGATGCAATATGCCGTTGAATTGAGCCGGAAGCAAAATATCTGAGAACAATAAATTTATTAAATGTAGACAAAATACACAATAGATGCTTCTTATACATAGTATGCATATTGCATATACATAATATGTATTTGCGAACTTACTCCAACACAATGGCAAGCTTTTCTTTAGGCGAGATTTCATCTTTCGGGTGTGACCGAACTTTTGGTAGCAATAGTGGTTCCACAATATCAAAGAGTTTATCAAATTCGGCAGGCCTCATATGAAAATTTTCATAAAATGTACGCTTGTTTTCTCTCATAATATTGAACTATGCAAAGTAAAAGCAAAAATTTATAATTATTTGTACTATAAAAACAAACCGAGTTATTTACTTTACGTACATGAGCATTAAAGCGTCCACATCTTCGCCTATTCCTCAAATATGGGTTGACTCTGCATGACGGTCTTCTACTATCAACACATTCCTCCATCATCAACGCGACAACAGAGGCGGCCCCAATTATTAAATTTTCCTCGTCGCTTGAATCCATTATACGATTTTTGAAATATAGAAGATATAACAAACACACAAAAGTATAAACTCAAAATGAAACGATTTTCAAAATATGTTTTTATAAGTTTTGGAAGATGTAACAAACAACACTCAAAAAAGTATAAACTCAAAATGACAAACTCAAAATGTCAGATAAATTGTCAAAATTTATCTCTACACAAATATTTTAGCAGCGAATTTATCTGTTGTTTTTGTGTAGATTTGTTTAGCATTTATCTTAGCTCGAGCAGCGTACCGACCTTAAGGAAATAAAATTTTTTGTAACTTGTGGGATTTTACGCAAATCTATTTTATTTACAATTATATTATGATATATAGGAGCCATAATTAATATTTAATTTAGAAAAAAAATTAACTATAAAAAAATATTTATAAATAATTTTCCTTAAATTTTATGCGGAAAACATATATCGTACACATCTAATTCTAAATCCATTTTTTTTCCACCAAGATTTTCATCGATTTCATTTTGAAATATTGAAAATCCAAATTCATTTCTATTATTCAATTCACAGGTTCGCAGGATAACGACATAATCGTATTTTCATCGGACATCGAAATTTCTTCTCGTAGTAGTGAATCGGGCAAATTTTCTTGAATTGTTTCGTCGGTGCATTCGTCGTATCGTATCGATGATAAATCGGTAAAATTGTCTGTGTTGTTTGTGTAATCATCACCTTCGTCGCCCATCACCGGCACTTTAGTTGAATTTTTAAAATTGTGATAGTAGCGATAAAATTTTAAGGCTCTTCTTGTATTTCGATCACGTTCCATTTTAATTTTGGGCGACTCAAAAATTTGTAGAACACTTTTATTTTGCATTGTTTGTCCAATATTTTCATATCGATAGATTGATTTATGTGAATACTTTTGGTAAGCGTTACGTGGATAAAATGAAACTTTAGGATCACTAATAATTTTTTTCACTGGAATTTCATAATCGTAATCAGCCGGTATACAAACATCGCCTACATCGTTTTCTATTAATGGTGATACGGTTTCTGAAATTTTTTGAAACTTATTTGACCAAGCTTCGGCTTCCGCAATCGTCAAATTATTAATATCAGATTTCTTCCGGTATTCGTTAACCCGTTGGCACAGCACGTTCTTAGTTTTTTCTAATTTCAAATGTAATTGCTTTAATTTTATCAAATCGATCTCTAATTCTTCATTCTTTTGTTTCAAAAAGCTGTTCTCATTCTTTTTCCCCTCGAGCTCAACGATTAACTCATCGTTGTGGATTTGAAGTATTTTGACCTTCTCTAGTAAATTAGCTTGAGAATGCTCCAGTGACGAAGACGATGATGCCCATTCTCTACTTGTTTTTTTAACTCTTCATTTAATTCGGTAAGCTCCTTTAATTTGATGACATCTTCCTCGCTGCTATTAACTATGGCCTGAAACTTATTAGATTGATCTCGTAAAGTTTCGATTTCCAGATTTTTTTGTTTGATAACATTTTCTAGCTCATCTAATTGTTTGTGCTCTTGTTGTGCCCGCTCTAGTTTCGCCGTGTCTTCAAGTGATTTATCTGACATTGCTTTTAATTTTTCCTCCAATTCAAATGCTAATTCACGTTCGCGATTTATTTGGCAATCAGTTTCCTTTTCTATATCTTCTCTAAATCGTTTCTGACGAAGTATTTCTTGTTTTGCCTCCTCTAAACAACGATTCAATTCTATAACCTTAATGTCGTCGGCTAGTTTCTTGCTCAAATCAATCGCTTCACTCGTTTCGGTAATATTCCAATCGTTACATAAAATAAGGCATTTTCTAACTGTGGCCTGAGCGTGCTGATTCTCTAAAAATTAACATAATAGGTGTTTCCTTTTATTCATTCCACAGAACGAACATAAGAAATAGAATATTGATCACGTGACCTCGGAATATTCCGTACGTAATATAATAAAAGAACAGCACCCTGATTCTCTAAAAAATAAGATTATGTGTAGACGTGTAAACTTGTAAAACAGCAAAGCTTACTTTTATGATTTTGGACTTGTTCAATATTATTTTAGTAGTAAGTCAAATCGAGAAATTGCAAACTCATAAAAGTACCTAAGCATTGCTTTTTACAAGTTTACACGTCTTCACATTATCTTACTTTTTATAGAATCAGGGTGCAGATTGAAATAAATGGTAACAATATTTTCCATAGTATGATGTTTTTTAATTTTTAAGATTAGAAAACAAATTAAGTTTATGAAATAAATAAGTTACACTATAATTAATTGAAGTTGCAAATAATGTGTACGTGAAAACACACAATGTAATATTAATTTTAATTATCTTAAAAAATATAACCTGCGATTTTTTGTATCCGTCAAGCTCTATTTAAAACTATTATCGTGTAATGAAACTAAAAATATTTTTTGGAAAAATTTATTATTTTACGACTTACACAATTAAATGTATCATAATTAATAACTTCATTTTCCATAACATGTACGATTTAATTCAATTTAATCATTTAAGTTGTAAGCATCAAACATAATTCTGTGGTATTAAACAAAAACAGGATATCTGCAAATATCAAAGTATTGAGAAAACGCATTTAAAGTTTGAGTTGAGTTTTTTTTTAATATGTATTTTGAATTATTTTACGTATTGCATAATGTTAAACTTTTTAATTACATTGAATTTAATTATCAATTATGCATAAAATGCGTTAATTAAAACAGTAAAATAATCCAAAATATAAATAATGAAGCTTTTGGAAAATTATTTAGATTATAAGTTGACGCTTCAGATTCTGGAACGAATAGCAGCAAAAACTAAAAGTGAATTTTTGCAGATATCCTGTTTTTGTTTAATACCACAGAATTACAGAAAGACAAATGAAATATTCCATTTATTCCACCTTTCGATGTAGTAAAAAAAGAATACATTCTGAATATTCTGAATATAATTCTGAATGGATTGAAAAAGGAATAGAAGGAATGGAATGAATAAAATAACGATTTACGTCACTTTCGGAATGTCCGGAATATCCAGAATGAATTGACCCAATGTGTAAATGAGAAAATGACTAAAAAGCAGAGCCAACTTTTATGAGTTTGAAATTTTTCGTCAATATTTTTATAGTAATCAAATCGAAAATTGCAAACCGATGAAAATAAGCTTGGATTTTTAGAAGTTTTCACGTTTACACATTATTAAATTTTTTAGAGAATCAACACCCAGGTTGAATAAATAGCTATTATTTATTTAAAAATATCGTTAACACATATTCTAATTTTCTTGTCTCTCATCTCTCTCTATTTTTTTAAGGGGCCTAATTTTTTTTTCTGCGCCCGGGGCCTCAACCGACCTTAATCCGCCACTGATGATCGCTACGATTTTCTGTATTAATGGTTTTTGTAAGATATCTGATAGAAAGAAAAGTTTGTCTGTATTAAAATCAAATATGTAAAATTCTGTAATGATTAGATCGTTTCAGGATGTGTTAATATTTTCGATTCGGGAGATGAGTAAAAAGTGATGTTCGTGTGTTTTATGTGTTTGGATTAGGCAGCTTCTTAGGTTCAATAGGGTACCACCAATCAACCCCACTCCAAGACTGAGTGCAACATGGCAAATGCTGCGGGTGGTGACTATGGGTATTTCTGCTATCGCCATGGCTACGGTCGCATTGTTACAGTTTAAAAGTTGACACAGTGAATTAAAATATTCAGTAAAAATTTTGTGGTTAAACGTAAAAATAAACGTGGTCGAAAAAGCTGTTACTAAGAGCTGTATTTATTCTACATACGTTATCCGATAAAGGTGCATCATCAGAACGAAGTCTATCTAGATATTGTTATTTGTGTATGACTGCAACGATTTATTCGTTTATAAGGATTTGTGGAATATTGAAAATACCGTGCATTATCGCCATTTCGTATGTGAGTGCACAAAACAGCGAGAAGTCGATTGCGTCATATATACATCGTGCCATAATTTTTGTCGTTACAACATTATATAAAATCGTCGATTGTAAAATCATCCAGTTTGGAAAATAGTTTTCATCGATTTATATTCGTCAAGTTGTTTGTCATCAGTAATCACAGCGCCATTCGTAAACGGTAAGTTATCAGTTCAGCACAACGTGTTTTTCATCAACAATCTTAGTTTTAACCTCAAATTATTTTATCAATTTTTAATTTTGTAAGTTTAAAATTAATTCAATTACTATTAAAGTATTTTTAAAATTATTTAATCAAAGAAAAATTTACAGGAAATCGAAAAGTTGAAACGCTTAACATTTGTGTACGAAAGTAAGGTGAATTATTTTAAAAACAAATTGGAAGAATACAAGACTCTGGGCGAACTTCAGTCCGCTTTGTCCAGATTAAGGTCGACATACGCGCAATACGAGATTACACAAGGCAGCCTCGAACAGATTGAAGATGATCTGATTTCGGGTCGTAATGATTTCGAGGACTTATACGGCGGCGTCGAATCAGAAATTTTGAATTTAATCGCTGAATGGGATCTCAAAGTCAGCCCTGATACATCGAAAGCAATTCCTTCCCCGGTCGCTCAACCAGCATATCAAACTGCAATTAAGATTCCTGAAATTCCAATACCAAAATTTGATGGCCGTGAAGAAAATTGGCTGAAGTTTCGGGGAATTTATAACGATCTATTTCATTCAAATACTCAGTTGAGAGACATTGCGAAATTCCACTATTTAATAACATGCGTTCACGATGGCAAAGCATTTCAGTTCATACAGCCATTTCCAATATCATCGGAAAATTACAAAAGGCTTATCAGAGTCTAGTTGACTTTTACGATAATGAGGTTAAGATTCAAAAAGTGCATATGAAACAACTATATGACATAAAGAGACCGTCGATAATTCCGCTTCCTCTCTACAAATATTTTTGGACACAATGCACCGGTCCAACATTGGAATTTGTTTCTTTCTCATCATCTCTGTGAGCGTTTAGACGATGCGTCCCGTTCTGAAATAATTGTGAAGTCGAATTTAAAAGAAGTATTGACTATTGAAAGATTTGTCGAAATTTTGCAAACTCGAGTACGAGTCTTAGAAGCAAAGAAAGTGTCAAATGTTGCGCCACCTAATTTATACCGGTCAAGTAAACCAGATACTCGTAAGGAAGTGCGCGTTCTCTTTGAGCAAAGTTCTAACTGCTCGTTCTGTAAAGGTACTCATCCTCTGGAGTCTTGTGCTAAATTCAAAGATGTTAGTGTGAAACCGCAGCATCGGTTCAATTTCGTGAAACGTCGAAGTTTATGTATGTCGTGCCTTAATGACAGTCATAAGACGGCAGACTGCAAAAGTGTTTGCTCCGTTTGTTCACAGAAACATCATACATTGTTGCATTTCGGGAAAGCGAGTCCTGGTTCTACGAACCAAGCTGGACCGAATGTTGAAACAAAGTTATGTTCAAACTTAGAATTGAGATCTCCACAAACTCCGGAGACATGTGATATTTTGAATTTAATTCGAATTCAAAACTCGTTCATGAAACAAGTTCGTCTCAAATTTTACTCGGTACAGTGGTGCTATGGGTTCAAAACGCGTAAAGGAATTCGAGTTCCATGTCGCGCGCTTTTGGATAGTGGGTCCCAAGCAAATTTTATAACCGAAAAAATGAATCAATTGCTTGGTTTGAAAGTTGAGTCAACAAAAATTAGGATCTCAATGACGACAATTAACAATGATGTTACAACAATTAAAAAAAATCTAACCATTTTTATCGAATCTCAATTTTCAGATCATCTGTCGAGTGTTTGGTTAAGAATAAAATTTCCGGCTTGATACCGCACCGTTCCGTCAAGATAGACGAAACAATGATTCCCGAGCACATTCAGCTTGCCGACCCTAGATTTTTTAAACCAGATTCAATCGATCTTTTGTTGGGTGCTGAGTTGTTTTTGCAGATCATGAAACCCGAAAAAACTGGGGTTATTAGTGGTATACCACTTCAAAATTCCGAATTTGGTTACGTAGTAATGGCAGAGTCTCGGATAATCTTCAAGTAAGTCAATCGGATGATCAATTATTGTCATACCACGTGTCGTTTCAGGAATTGAACGACAAAATACAGAAATTTTGGATGATTGAAGACATTGACTCTCCGAATGAATTGTCGCTGGAAGAAAAATTATGCGAGCAACATTACGTTGAAAACATTCGAAGAGTCAAAAACGTCGTTGAAAACTTAGGTGATTCCTCAGCTAATGCATTGCGACAATTTTATACATTAGAAAAACGTTTAAATGGAAACGGTGTAGTTCGAGATCAGTACGTTCAATTTATGAATGAGTACAGGGACTTGAATCATATGGAGGAAGTTTCAGATTCCGGAACATCCATGTTGTCAAAGGTCGAATCATATTTCATGCCGCATCATTCAGTTGTCCGAGAGAGCAGTAGTACGACAAAACTTCGCGTCGTTTTCAATGCTTCGTCGAAAAGTTCAACCGGTATCTCGTTAAACGACTGTCTTATGGTCGGCCCCACAATTCAGCAAGACCTTGGTTCAATCATGTTACGATTTCGCAAGCATATTTTTGGTATAACTGGGGATATAACAAAGATGTATCGTCAAATTTTGGTCCGAAAAGATCAGCAAAATTTACAACGTATCTGGTGGCGTGAAAACCAAAATGTTGAACCAAGATGTTACAATCTTCGAACTGTGACATACGGAACAGCGAGTGCTCCGTTTCTAGCGATAAGGACTCTTTCTCAACTTGCAACAGATGAAGAAAAGAGTTTTGGGGCAGCTTCCCGAGTTTTAAAGAACGATTTTTATGTCGATGACGTTTTAACAGGGTCCGATTCTGTTAAATCCGCTGCCACATTAAAAACCGATCTCATTCAATTGCTGTCACGTGGAGGATTTGAGCTTCGCAAAATTACGTCGAATGATTAGTCTCTTCGATCAGAAGATCAAGCACACTCTAAATCAATTTCAATCCTCGGCATGAATTGGGATACCGAACAAGACATGTTTTATTTTTCGTTCAAAAAATATTCCACAACTGGTCAGTGTACAAAACGGTCTGTCTTGTCGGAGATCGCACAATTATTTGATCCGTTGGGATTCTGTCTCTGTGGTCCAATCGTTTTTCTCGCCAAACATTTCATGCAGACCTTATGGGCTCTCAAACTAGATTGGGATGACGATCTGCCTTCGAATTTAAGCAATTATTGGATAGACTTCAAAAGACAACTTTTGACTATTGATAGATTGTCTATTCCTAGATGCGTCATGTTTCCATCTTCAAAGAGGGTGGAGCTTCATGGTTTCGGAGATGCGTCCCAGAAAGGATTCAGGTGTTGCATTTATATTCGAACTTTGGACCAAGAAAATCGTTGCCAAGTTAGATTTTTATGTTCCAAAAGTCGAGTTGCTCCACTCAAGCCTCAAACCATTCCACGGCTTGAGCTATGCGCTTCGCTACTGTTAGCGCAGCTTGTTCACAAGGTGTTGTCGATCATGGAAATTAGTTTTTCATCAATTCATCTTTGGACAGATTCCGAGATAACGCTGTATCGAATCAGATCGGTACCATCCCGATTTGTGACTTTCGTGGCGAATCGCATTTCCATAATTCAAGATTTATCAAGCCCAGAAAATTGGCATTATGTGCCATCGGATCAAAACCCTTCGGATATGATTTCTCGTGGTCTACTACCGGACGATTTTTTGGCACGTGATAATTGGTTCCAAGGTCCAAATTTTCTTTGGCTCTCAAAGGAGCATTGGCCAGGGCAACCTCCAACAATCGAAGCCGAGCCAGAAACGTTGGAACTCCGAAAGATTCAGGTTTATGTTTCCACAAAAATTGAGGAATGGTGAAGCAATTTCAAATTGTTCGGATTATTCGAAACTGCTGCGAAAATTCGCAATTGTCCTGCGATTTATCAACAAATTGAAAAACGCGGTTCGCAATCGAAAGTTAAGTGACAGTAATCGACTGTCTTTGGAAAATGTATCACTTATCAAAATTGAACTCTCACCTTTTGAAATGGATTTGGCCCTGAAGAGGCTCATAAAGCATATTCAGCAAACTGAATTTTCAACAGAAATTGAAGTTCTTCGAAAGGGCAAGGTCTTATCGAAACATAGCAAATTGTTCCATCTTAACCCTTTTTTGGATCAAGATGACATTCTACGCGTTGGCGGCAGATTAAAAAACTCAAATATTCCAGACGCTTCGAAGCATCAATGGTTATTACCAGCTTCGCATTCATTTTCAAAAGTGTTAGTTCGATCAGAGCATGTTCGCCTTTTACACGCCGGAGCGCAATCATTGTTATTTAATGTTCGAGAACGTTTCTGGATTATTGGCGGACGAAATTTATGCAAAGGTATCGTCAAACGGTGGTCAGGCTGCTGTGTATGCAGGGGGATAAACACAAGACTCGCTTCATGTGCCGTAACTGCATGCAACTTCAGCAAGTGCTCACACTGCCTCTTCGTGGCGGCCACTAGAAACTACTCTGTTAAAGGAGTAGGCTAAAGTGTGAGGGCTGTGGTCCTTCTACAGAGGGTTGGCGTTGGGTTAACAGCCCAACCTGTAAAAATTTTTTGTTACGAAACCTCAACATGAGCCTCGGATATTTTTGGATTCACAACAACGACCTCGGACACGATATAAGGACAACGATTTTAAATTTGGAACATGGAACGTACTCAGCCTAAACCGCCCGGAGAGCCTCCATCAACTCTTCGAACAAGCATCTACGTATAAACTCGACCTCGTAGCGCTACAGGAAACAAGACTAATCGGCAATGACATCACCGATTACAGTCGCTTCGGACTAACCCTCTGTCATAGCAATAACATGGATAAACATGAATTGGGCGTAGGTTTCTTGATTAGCAATCGATGCCGTCAATTTGTGACTGACTTCATGCCTGTCAGTAATCGGATTTGTACACTCAGGTTTCATGGACGTCACTTTAACATCACATTTGTGAACATTCATGCCCCCACCGAGGAGAAGCCTGATCAAATCAAAGACGCTTTCTACGACCAGCTCGAAACCGTCCTGAGCAAAATTCCGCAACATGACATTAAAATTGTTTTGGGTGACTTCAATGCTCAAATTGGCAGTGCTGGCAGTACATATCGAAGCACTATCGGCCCAAACTCCTTGCACCATACATCAAACAACAACGGGATGCGCACCATCGAGCTAGCTTTACTGTACAACTTGGTGGTTGCCAGCACATACTTCCCACATAAACGCATTCATAAAGCCACATGGAAATCAAACGACGGAACAACGGTCAACCAAATCGACCACATCCTCTTGTCCAAGAGACATTTTTCTAGCCTTAAAAACATCAAAACTAAACGTGGAGCTAACATCGATTCAGACCATTTCCTGGTAGTTGCGGAATTAAAATTTCGTTTATCAACCACATATAATCATCGCTTCCAGCGCATCACTCGTTGGAACACTGCGGCATTGAACGACCAAGTTACCAGAACCACCTTCGGGATGACTGTATCAGAAATCTTGGAAAATAAACCACTTCCTGACTCCGTTCAAGAACAGTGGGACATTATCAAAACGGCGGTAACCGATGCCTCAAAGTCCACCATAGGCCAAAATCCGTCAAGGCCCAAAAATCTCTGGATTGATGATGATTGTATTGGTGCTATTCGGGAAAAAGATCGCGCACGACAACGAGATCTATCGCAAAGAACAAGGCAATCCCATAACGCCTACATGACTGCGAGGAGAATCGCTAATCGGCTATGTAGACGGAAAAAACGGGAATGGCATGAACAACAGGCGCGCAACATCCAAAATTCTAGCCTGAGAGATAGATATCGTTGCATAAGAGAATTAGCTACGGACTTTCATCCACGTAGCAGCGCTATTCGCAACAAATCCGGTGAGTTGGAAATGGACACTAAAACCGTCCTCGAAGTGTGGCGAAATTACTTCTCCTCGCTTTTAAATAAACAGGCACCACCTTCCGAGCAACAACCTCTCTTGATTCAACGCGATATTAACGTCGAGATGACACCACCACCTCCTCCATCATATGATGAAGTGCGGAACGTGATATCGCAGATGAAAAATTACAAGACACCTGGTGAGGATGGTATCTGCAACGAAATGCTCAAATATGGCGGTGATTATCTGTACTGCCGCATGTTTGAGCTAATATCAACAATTTGGTCTAGAGAAGAAATCCCAGTAGAGTGGAAGACGGCTCTTATATGTCCACTTCATAAAAAGGGAGATCGATTGAACTGCAACAACTATCGCGGTATAGCTTTGCTGAACACAGGCTACAAGGTTTTGGCCAACGTAGTTGCAGTAAAGTTATCAACTTACAGCGAGAGGATCTTGGGTGATTATCAATGTGGTTTTCGTCCAAATAGATCAACGACCGATCAAACTTTTACGCTGAGGATTTTGCTGGAGAAATGCTATGAAAAGGACATCCCTGTACACAGTCTATTCATAGACTTTCAACAGGCGTACGACAGCATTAAGAGGAATACGTTATGGAACGTATTGTCCTACCTGGGCATACCGTCAAAATTGGTTTCAATGTGCCAGCTTTTAATGGATGGCTCACTATGTAAGGTGCTAATAGAAGGGAAAATTTCGGATGCCTTTGAGATAACATCTGGAGTGCGGCAAGGAGACCCAATAGCTCAAACTCTTTTCAACCTGTCATTAGAGTATGTCATTCGTCAGCTCAATATGGCGCAGCGTAGCTGCCTGTATTATAAATCAACCCAGCTATTAGCATACGCTGACGATATTTGCATTCTGGGTCGCAACATCATATCCCTAAAAGAAGTCCTCCTCCCATTGGAATTAACAGCCCAACAAATAGGCCTTCAGATCAACGAAGCGAAGACCAAATACATGGTGACCGCGAGAAGGCAGACTCGTGGGGACTTCATTTCAGGAGACACTCAATATGAAAAGGTGAATGAGTTCAAATATCTAGGATCGCTGATCACTGAGCATAACTCCGTTTCTGTGGACATTTCATCGAGGATCGCAGCAGGCTACCGAGCATTTTACGCCAATATAAAAATTTTCAAGTCTCCTCATATATCGCGCAAAATAAAATTGGACATCTACAAGGCGCTGATAAGACCAGTTATCACCTTTGGTTGTGAGTCTTGGACGCTGACAGCACAAAACATCCAGAAAATCGCTGTAACTGAGCGTAAGATCATAAGAAGAATTCTCGGTCCTATTAAAGAAGGAGCCACGTACAGAATGCGAATGAATCACGAGATCAGGAATGATCTCGATAAAGTTGACATCATTGGATTCATAAAATCATCAAGGCTAAGATGGCTTGGGCACGTACTACGTTCACAAAATCGGACCACCAAACAGGCCTTGGAGTCGGCACCAACGAAAGTAGGACCTCGTGGGAGACCACCTACCCGATGGATGGACGACGTTGAAAGGGACCTAAACACACTCGGTCACCGTGTCTGGCGTTCTCTTGTGGCGGATCGAATTATTTGGAGGAGCATCGTTGAGGCGACCAAATCCCTTCATGGGATGTAGCGCCAGCGGAAGAAGAAGAAGATCGTCAAACAGTGTGTTCGATGTGTCCGTACTCGTCCTCAAACAATGTCACAAATTATGAGACAACTGCCAAAAAAAAGGGTGACTCCGTCTCGTCCGTTTGAAACGGTTGGTATCGACTATTGTGGTCCCTTTCTTTTGAAAAGTAAAATACGATCCCGAGTTGAAGAGAAAAGCTATATTTCAATTTTCATATGTTTTTCTACTAAAGCGGTCCATATGGAAATTGTAAGCGATTTGTCCACTGCAGCATTTATAGCTGCTTTCAGGAGATTTGTTGCCCGGCGTGGAGTGTGTTCAAGCGTCTATTCAGATAATGCCCCTAATTTCGTGGGAGCTAGGTCTGAGTTGCAGGAACTACACCGACTTTTCACATCAGAGATTCACCAAAATGAAATCACAAGATTTTGTACTAATCTCAACATTCAATGGAAAACGATACCTCCACGGTCGCCACATTTTGGCGGATTATGAGAGGCGGCAGTAAAAAGCACCAATGACTTTCGAACAATTAAATACCCTCGTCGTTGAAATCGATAGTTGCCTTAATTCAAGGCCCATTGGAGCAATGTTTGAAGACCCTAATGCCTTAACGTGCTTATCGCCCGGACATTTTTTTAATTGGGCAACCAATTACTTCGCTACCCGATCCGTCTGTTCGTCATTTGACTTTTGGTCGATTGTCTCATTATCAAAAATTGCAGGCGATGTTTCAAAATTTTTGGGACCGCTGCTCTAAAGAGTAGGTACCTAGGAGAATTACAGCGACTTCGGAAGTGGAATAAAATTCCAACAGAGCCAAAAATAAACGAAGTAGTCATCATTCAAGAAGACAATGTACCTCCATTAAAATGGCCATTGGCTCGAATTGTAGAGGTGCATCGAGGTGGGGATGGTTTTGTCAGAGTAGTTACGGTTTGTATTGGAGATAAACAATTTAAGCGGGCTATTATGCGCATTTGCCCTCTGCCAATCGATGCGAATCTGACATCAGTTGAAATGTGATTATTAGCAACCTTATTTTCGTTAAATGTTTAGCGTCGCAATTTTTTAGCTTTCCAATTTAAGATTAACTATATTTGCATTGTATAAAGTCAGTTGACTATAAAGCTCACAAATTTGAAGAATTTGTTTATTTTTTTATAATCCATAATGCTTATGTATATTAGTGTTTAAACCTTGGTTTGAAGTATTAAATACTTCAAAGCGGGGAGTATGTTTAAATTATAATAGAAAATAATCAATTTGATACTTTTTAACAATATTTGTAAAGGAAACAATAATCGATGCTCCCGCAATACTGTATTATTATTTTTTCCTATGCTTTTGAATCTTTGTATAATTTCATACTTTATAATTATATTTTCTCTTTTAATTCCTTTTCACCGATTGGTGTGTTGAGGCAATGCCGTCTTGAATATACAGGCCTATGAATACAAACAGTGACGACACACTAAGTCTCCGCCGCTACGTGGGAGTGTGGTAAAGTAAATATTTTTTGTTTGTTTTGTGTATTGTTTTGTTTCATCTTTCATGTTAAAAATTCATTTTTCGTCCCCTTCTTTAATCTCTCTCTGCGGAAGGAAACAAAAAATTTTTTTTTTTATTTGGAGAACGAAATTCAAAATACATAATAAAATATCTCTTTCTCTCCTCGCATAAAAAACAAAGGGAAGGGAAGAGATAGGGAATGAAACAGCGACAGTGATCAAGATATACAGAAAAAAGAGGTAGTATATTCCGGCTACATGAATTAAAAAAGGCTGAATTAAAAAATGAGATTTTTCTGAATTTAAATAACTGATTTTAATTCATTTTAAAAATGAATTAAAATCTATACTAAAAATGAAATAAAATAAGTTTCTCAAAATGAATTAAAAAAGGCATTTCTTATTTCACTTTTATAATGTTTTAATATGTGTGCCCATAAAATGAAATAATATAACCCTTTTTTAATTCATTTTGGAAATGAATTAA
Source organism: Tipula helvola (assembly GCA_963556165.1). Classification (NCBI taxonomy): domain Eukaryota; kingdom Metazoa; phylum Arthropoda; class Insecta; order Diptera; family Tipulidae; genus Tipula; species Tipula helvola. The sequence continues at coordinate 282,283,824 of OY744481.1, read as the reverse complement.
GATGTAAATTATAAAATGAAACAAAAAGTGAAAATGTACTAATATCTATTATATTTATGTTATTATCATTATGTATGCGTGTTTTTTTCGGATAAAATGTCTAACGGAGTTGAATATGGTTTATTCTCTGATGATAATAAAAAGAAGGAAAATGGGAATAACAGTCATATAATATTATAAACGCGAATAACCAAGTATCAGGAAATAAAGTAAATAATCTGTACTGAAAAGCAGAAGTCGCTTATGTGCATTTTAGTAGTTTTGAGAAAATGAAGGTTAAAGTTTTAAAATCAAATGTAAATACATTGAGAGTATTAAACGTATTACCTCATAACTTTTTTATTTTTTACCCGATTTTCACCAAAATTTGATACAATCTAAATAGTAGACAAATTTAATTTTTTATGTGAAATTCAGAGAAACCGCTTAAAGTCACTTAAGCGACTTTTGCTTTTAAGTACAGGTTTACGTTTCATTATTCCTTAATGAAAATAAGCACTGATCATGAGCGATTTTCGTTTTTAAAATATGTAAAAATTAAACAAAAAAGTTAACAAATCAGCATAGGAACCAAGCGCAAATTTTAGCGAAAAAAAACCTCGATATAATTTTCTTGCAGTTGGCTAGAAAAACGTACGTTCAATTTTAAATTTTTTTTTTTTACAGCAGACGCCTGTGCAAGTTTTATTCATTTTGCTATGTTTACAAAACATTTTGACGTTTTGACAAAATTGTTGTGACATAGAGTGATTAGCCACGGATACTTTTAGTTGGCGCGATTTTAATTTATTTATATTTAAAAATTATAATTAATATGGGCGTTTAAAAATCGTTTGGCCAATTGTTCACCAATATTTGTAAACACTTTTGGGGATAAAACGGCATATGCCGTCAAACAAACATATGCTTCTATACATCATTTAAATAAAGTTACTTTATGATATGCAGCCCAATTATTTAATGAAATGCAACTTAAATTGTATGTTAAAGACCCAGTCCCGGTAAAACGTTTCATTTTAATTTTAACTCTTTTGAAGTTTCAAATTCTCAAACTCTATATGAAAGATTAGCGTTTGTCCCAGTGGATCCACTGTAATGTTAAAAACATGAAATAACTGAGTTACCTCAGCTTAACATTACTAAGAAATTGTTTCTCAACCGCTGTTGTCACCCCTGCGGCATTTACCTGTGCTCAAGGCCGGTAGAGGTAAAATTAGTCATGGGTTTGGGGTGACACAGTTGAGAAACCTAGTTATACCGCGGTTGGATGAAAATATTGGGTGATCATTGAGATCACCAAGAGGATTGGGGATTAGAAACGTTGGACCTGTCTATAGTGACCAACAGAAAACTAAGTTATTTGTCCAGCATGAATGGACAGTTTTTGGCCTTAGCCACGCATTATTTGAAATTCACACCAAAAAAAAAAAAATTAATTAGCAAGTCCACGTATGAGGGTTTGATTAGTAATTGACTTGGTCAGTAAGTAGTTAGCCAAAAGAAAGGGTAAATGACGCGGTTGAAGCTGTACATTCACCTGCCTCTAATGAGGCTATTGGCTTCCTACTATACCGACTGGACCTCTCTTAGTTAGTATGGTTTTTTTTTTTTTCTTTTTATACTCACCGTTGTTTTCCTCGATTTAGACCGCAACAAAACAAAACACCAAAAAAAATTTAATTTATAAATTGCAAAAAAAAATATTTATTTTCCAAAAAAATTTTTTTATTTATTTTTTTTTTTTTTTTTTTTTTAAATAGAAAACTTCTAACCTGACGGTTAGCAAAAATCAACTAAAAAGCCCCCCGAATAAAAATTTTGTGGAGTTTTTATACAATTTTTCTGCTGATCAAAAAAAAAAAAAAAAAAACACATATTTTCTTTTTCTTTTTCTCTTCCAATCAACTTGAAAAATTCCATAATCACCCCACTGACATTTTATCCGAATTTCCGGACAATATGCACGAACTGAAAACATGAGGCACGTTTGGCTGCATGTGTAACCACATGAACTGCCCAAGTCGCAAAAAAAAAAAAATTATATTTCCACGCTTATTTTTACCTTGAGACATTCAATTACATTGACAATGACCCAGGTTGAATAAACGGAAACGAAAATTGAGACTTCAACAAAAACAAATGTGTCTCCACACTGATTCAAGAATGTGTGATAATAAAAAAAAATATTCTTATGTTTGTTTACCGAAACTTGAGCTTCCGCAAATAAACATAAATGAAAACCAAGTCATATGGGCACGCGCCATTGGAGATAATAGGATTTTACATTAATTTAGTTGTTGGTTAAGAATCTTGCTTATGTGCATGTTTTAATATGTACAGACAAGATTATTCCAACACAATTAATGTAAATGTAATGTGAACTGTACCCGGATTTAGTCATGTAAATTGGTATTTATTAGAAGAAAAAAAAAATCTTCAAATGTGGGGTACAGTTTTATACGCGAATTTGATGGATAAGATTATTTTGTGACGGGGATGACAAGCACCCGTTACACCACCAATAATTTTTTTTCCACGAAAGTGTAAAGGGCCCAACGGATTTTTAATTTTCTTCAGTAAGGTACGGAATTCTAATTTTCTTTTTGTCGTTGTCTATTTCCCTATAACTAAGAATTATTACTATGAAATTACAAAGAAAATTGGGACATTTGTTTACTTTGAAAAAACAGAAAATGCTCGTCAATCAATTTAGCAAACGCGTACCATTTTGGGTTTGAAATAAGTAATCACAAATAATCCAGTCGTATACTTAAATTATATATGAATGTCTTCTTTAGTAGCTGACATACAAATAGAAATGCAAATTTTGCTCGCATAACTTATATGTATTTGTCAAAATGCATAAAGGGATAATTTATTTTGGTTTACAAATAATAAACGACCTTTTAATTTTTTATAAGTACCCTCATACGTACTAATAAGATTTTCGCTAAAATATCGAGTTTTTTAATTTGGTTTCATACACAAAATTATTTTACAGCAGTTTTGGTTGCGTTCAATTTTTTTTTTTTTAAATAAAATTTTATATCGAATTTTTTTTTCTCTAAAATTTGCGCTTGGTTCCTATGCTGGCCTTCATACCTTCATTAATGAAAACAAGCACTGATCATGAGCGACTCCAATTCGTTTCCCAAATATGTAAACAATTAAGCAAAAAATTAAAAATTAATTAACTTTTAATTAGTTAACAAATTAATTAATTTTTTTCATATTTCAAAACCGAATTAAAATCGCTCATGATCAGTGTTTACTTTCATTAATGAAAACATAAAAACCTAATTAAGTTAACTTTTTATTTAAATTTTTTTAAACGCATTTTTAATTCATTTTATAAAATGAATTAAAAAAGGCCCTTTTCTAATTCAGAAAAATATCTTTTCTCAGACAGCCGTTTTAATTCGTGTAGCCAGAATCTTCTATGATTTCGAATATTTCACAAAAAACAATAGAAAAAAGAAATCCAATGAAACGTAAATATAAAACAATTTTTTACTAGAGACGCATTTAAATTATGTTAGTATTAATTTTGTAACAAGGTGAATTTAGTACATTTTCTTCCAAACACGCATTTCTGATTTTTGTTAAAAAAATAAATTACGATTTATGTTTAAAAAATGAAATAATATATGCCTTTTTTAATTCATTTTGAAAATGAATTAAGATATGTGTTTATAAAATGAAATAACAAAAGCCTTTCTTAATTCATTTTACGTTTTTCTCGTTTTTACGTTTTTCGTCAAATTCGCCTTTTTTAATTCAGAAAATTTGTTAAAAAAAATGAATTAAAAAAGGCCCAGATGTTTCATACAAAAATCAACATTTTTAATTCATTTTTAAAGACCTTTTTTAATTCAGCCTTTTTTAATTCGGTACCCCGTATATTCCCGTGTTTCATTTTCGTCTTTCTTTGCGCATCACGTCACGTGAAGACAAAAAAGCAGACATTTATATGAAGTTTGGCGGTTTTTTGATTAATTTTTTATATAAATCAAGAAAATCGTAATTTTTTTTAACAAACCGTATTTACAATTGATAATGATAGTTTACCGAGACCCTTTTTATGCTTTATATTTTTTGTATGGTCCAAATATTTGAGAAATAATTCTTTCGAGTGTATAATGTCTAAGATAAATGGAAAAAAAGGTAAACAAAATTATGAATACATAACATAAAACAATTAAATTATTAAATGTTTTTGGTCATTTGAAGTTTGAACTAATGAAAACTAGGTACCAATTGACGATTGCAACGTTGTGCTCTAGCGGACAATAGTAAAATATGTGATAGGCTGTAACAAAAATTTGCTATATGAAGTTATATGGAAATATTGTCTGTTTAGATTACATTTTTATTTGTGAAAATTGTAATGATTGAAAAATTGAATTAATCCCCTATGTAGTTTAAAGTGTGATTTTAGTATATCTGATTCATTTTGAACATTTTTTTCATTTTAAATATCAGAAAGTTGTGCTTAAACATTGCAGAAATTTAATGTTAAACTCACTATAAATATATATTTGGGTCACTGAACATTTTTGGAGCTTTGTTAGACCACAGTTGCTACGCTTTGACTTATTAATACAACCTACAATTTAATATTTTTAAAACATTTATGATTTCAGTAACACTAGCTAATTTTGAAATTTATGCAATTTTTAAGTACAAGTTTCTCATATTTAGACTGATAAGAATATCACAAATGAAACAGATATATAAAAATCATACTTTAAGCTACGTATACGATTAATTCAATTTTCCAATCATTACAATTTTCATAAATAAAAATGTAATCTAAATAGACAATATTTCCATATAACTTCATATAGCAAATTTTTGTTACAGCCTATCACATATTTCACTATTGTCCGCTAAGGCGCTTTTTAAACTTTTGCATTCGTCAATTATTAAAATTTTTTTTTTACGATATATACTCAAATTTTTGCCATCTATTTTCGTTTGGCTTCAAATTATTGGTATCCACGTACCTATTCAAATACATATTATGTCCGTTGAATATGGATGGCTAAATATAAATGGAAAAATATATTAAATAAAAATTCAGTTCCCAAATTATTAAACGTCCAGTTAATAGAAAATATAAATTTGAAAAAAATAGAAAATTATATAAAACTCTAAATTAAAATTAAATCTCTGGCTTATTTCATTTATTGTCTTATGGTTTTCACTACAACTAAATCAAAACACCCATTCACTGTTTAGTGTTCTGTATGTGTTCTTTTCAGAAGTACAAGTGATAGTTTTGTTGCAATAGGAATTATTCAAATTTAGTATATTTAAAATCGAACACTCCCAAATTTTTGAATTAAATAATTAAAATCAAATCGTTCTCTGCATTTAACAAAAAAATTATACTCATAAATTCCAAAACTTGTTATGCAATGTGCTCAAACAGTCTGCTCTAGACACGAATATTAAAACATGCCTCTTTTCGCGATTTAATTACGAAAGTATTGTGGTGTATAGCTAAAATCAAAATTGAAATGTTTAATTTTAACATAAAGTCGAAAAACAATTAATGGCAAGAATAAAAAAAAATCATTTATTTTCCATTTATTTAAAAAATTAATAAATATATCACGAAACTCCATATAAATATTAGCATTTTTGTCTTCACGTGACGTCAAATTGTGAAAAAAGGATAGCAACAGCATGCGCAATATTATACCCTTCGAGCATAAAGATATATAGAGAGAGTGTAAAATTTAAAATGTATGAAAAGAGAATACGAAAATCGTAAACGCACTTCTGTCAAAAAAAATTTTTTTTTGTTTTTGTTTTTTCATGTTTTGTGTTGCATATTTAACATAAAAATAAAGTTAAAAATTTTCAATGAAATATATAAAATGGTTAAATTAATTAAGTCTTGTGTGATAAATTGCTTCATTATGAAGCAAATTAATACAAGAAAAATCAATTATAAACCATGTTTAATTAACTTTTTTAGGTAATTGTCAAGTGTATATTTTTTCAAAATATTTTTAATCCCTGCGATCTTAATTTAATGCACACGAATGAAAATTAAAAATAATTGTGCAGTTTTAAAGTATACTTCAACCTTATTATGGCCACCCATTTCAATTAAAATCCGTTTTAGTTTTCTATCAAAAAAATTAAAACTAAACTGTTTGTTTACCAAAAATACAAATAAATTACAGTGGCCATTTTGTTTCTTTGATATTTATATAAAAACGTTCATAGCCGGCGAAACTATTTTTTGTTTGCGGGTTTTTTTTTCTGTAGTTAAAATGCGTGAAAATGTATGTATTACATTTTATTATTAAACTAAAGATTTTTTTTTGTTTCTTGTGACTAAATAGATTTTCTAAGGACAGAAAATTTAGAAAATAACAAATACTGTCAGAAATAAATTAACTCACCTTGTAATGTTTCAAAATTTATGTACGACTATGGCAAAAAATAAAAATAAAAAAAAGAGAAATCCAAAAAAAAAAATGTGTTTTGACAGAAGTGCTCTTACGCTCAAAATATATTATCCTACCCGGTTGATTATACCTTATTTTCTGTATATCTTGGACAGTGATCGATTTATTTCTTTTCTAAAGAGAGGAAACAAAACAACTAAACAAAGGAGAGAAGCGAAAAATAAACAAAAAATCGAAATGATAAATTTTAAATTTGTTCGCCGAGTTTTTTTTTTTGATTTAGTGCGTTATATTACGTCAAACGGAGATGTTACGCGTTTGGTTTACGCTTTGATTTGTTTTTAAATCGAGTACATAAATTAATTTTTATTTGATTTAATTTATTTTCAATAATATTTCTAATATTTTATTATTAAAATACATAATACACTACATTTATCTAAAAAATTTAAATTTACATGAATAAATAAAATTCACATGGTATTGCTCTTTGATCAGAAAGTGCATGTCTTCCTTCTTTGAAGCAATATACTGCACTAAAAAAACTAAATCAATATTAAAATGTTTTTGGACAAAACAAAAACAAAAAAATATCTTTTCTTTATTATACTGCCGCGTAGCGGAGAGACTTAATGTGTTTCAATTTGTAAAAATTGCTTGTAGTCATATGTCATAGGCTTGTATATCTAGTAGGCAATTAGGCATTGGTTGAGGAGAGTAAAATATAAAACGGTATTTTTTCGTGTTTAGTTTTTTTCTCGAGCGTCATTACAAATTGACTGCGGTTGAATAAAGAAGAATAAAAAAAATTCATCGTAGAAATAATTTGCATTTTTTATTTAATTAACTTAAAAGAATTACAGTCCACTTAAATTTAAAATTATTGTCGAATTTATTCATATAGTGTTATTTATTTACTATATTTCGTTGATCTATTTAGTTTTAATATATTATAAATTTTTTGCAGTAATTTTTTCGGGCGGTTTAAATATTACCAGTTCGTTACATCTTTATATCTTAGTATTTTTTTCATATCTATTTTTTTGGATGTATAATTATATTTCATAAAAATGTTTATATCTTTTTCCATTTTTTGATCAATTTTCTATAATTAGTGGAGTTGCACGTCACGATGGATATAAATGAACTCGGCAATGACAAACTTCAAGTCGAATTCGCAATTCGATTTATGGAAGAATCCTCACAGGACGTACGTCTACTGCAGGAACAAATTCGGAAAGAACAAAATTTCCTGTATTGAGGCCTGTGAATCCACACGCCCTAGCTTTAAAAAAATCTAGCACAAAAACTTCTATTGTGTAGATTAAAGTTACATAGGGTATCATCACAAGTAGAAAATTTACGATAATGGTGGAAGAGATTAAGGTATTTCAAGAAAAATGTTCACAAGTATTAGCTTTTCTTCGAGTTCGAACGGTCGAGGCTTCTAATCTCCAGTCTACTCCATTCAAAGTTAACCCAGTGGCAAGTAGGCAAATAGTTAAAAACCCTTCAGTAGAAGGCTACCAACAAGATGGTGGTCGAAGCTCGGTAGTAGCAGTAGTTGGTAACCTTCCAGCAATGAATGTTCCAATGGTAATTCAATTAGGAATTTTCAGAACAAACCTGGCCCCAGTCACATTATATGTCAGTCGGAGGTACGACCAGCACCTAGGAACAACGAGGAGAATGACTCAGTGCCTCAGCGGAATGACGATGCAAATTTGAAATCCATATTATCCGGTATTGGAAAATTTTACTTAACGTATGCAAAAGAGATAATAACTTAGAACACCAAAGAATCGCAGATCCACGGCTTGGTGTCGGGCCTGGTATGTTACCATATATTGATCGTAATTATCTAAATTATGAATCTGCTGACCAGATATCAAAGGTTTTAAGGGCATGGAATATTAAGTTTCGCAGAAGTCGTCAAGGTATTCCTAACGCAGCATATGGCAGAACGTAGTCCCATTCCTATCAATAGATTAGTAGAGGAAATAACCTGTTGTCTTTCTGGCAATGCTCTTGAATGGTATTGAGCATATCTAGAAAGAAATAATGTTACTGGAATCACTTAGGAACAGATAAAAATAGACATGACAGATAGGTTTTGTCTGTGTTACTCTGATAGAGATATAAAGCGATTTCTGGACCAAAGAAAGCAAAATTACCCAAAGGAAACATTTTATGTATTCCAAGATGCCATATTTAAAATCGCTTTACAAGCGCGCGTTCCAATACCAGATAGAGACACTCTAGACACATTAATAGACAACATGCGTCCTGGATTAAAAGTAGCGCTAATAAAAATATTCGGTCTATGAGACAATTAAATCATGAATGTGAAGTCTTAGAAACATTATGGAAAGATATTAAATACAATCCAGAAGGGCTTATTCCTCACTCAATGTGTACTCGCAATTACATCCATGAAATACATAGGTAGTGCTTCTACGTACTTCTGAAATACCCAACCCCAAATTGCATTCAATGGTTAGAGGTACTGCTAATGTTGGACAGTCAGTGTATGATTTGAATCGAATGGCAGGAAATATGCAGTATGACAATGACATTAGTTCTCTCGATAAAGCTAGGGGTCGTAGTGTGTCGTTTCCATCTCGTAGAGAGAGTGATATGAATGATAAAACTATGAAATGTTTCAATTGTAAATCTGGCGACCATACATTTAAATTCTGTCAAGTCCCAGTAACACGGATTTTTTGTTTTGCGTGTGGACAAGATGTCTGAGAGATCACCTAGGTGACACACAAGCTTGTGTTATTGAAACTAGTCGCGAAACGCTTGCTCGAGACCACATATCCAGTACCAAAAACATTAAAACAATTACGGCGATTTTTAGGAATAAACGGATGGTACCGTCGTTTCATCGCAAAATTTTATCCATAGCTGCACCACTTACGGATCTTGTAAAGCCTCAGAAAAAGTTTATTTAGAATCAGGCGGCCCAGCATGCATTCGACGTACTTAAACATTGATTAACATCAGCTCCTGTGCTAGTACACCCAAGGTATGATTTGCCATTTTTTATTCAAGAAGATGCATCTTCATCTGGCGTTGTTGAAGTTTTATTCCAGTGACATGGGGACGAAGAACACCCCATACCATTTTATTCACACAAACTTTATGCGGCCCAACGCAAATATAGCGTCACAGAATTGGAATGCTCCGCGGCATTATTAAGTGTGAAAAAATTCCGTTCTTATGTTGAAGGATTTGCCTTTACAATTATTACGGCTCATGAGAGTCTTCGTTGGCTGATGAGTTAATCAGACTTATCGGGGCGTTTGGCAAGATGGAGCTTGAAGCTCCAAGGCTTTAAATTTAACATTGAATATTGTAAGGGAGCAAATAACACCGTTCCAGATGCATTATCGCGAGTTTACTGCGAGGAAATTGTGCCTGGGCCTAGTAATAATGTGACTAACGATATCTTATATAAGTCTGACTAATGTGGAATCGAATTGTCAGGTGAGAGATGGTAAAATTTCAATTTATCCTAATTTCAGTTTAAAATATCAGTACACCGATATTCCAGCATGGAAACTATTTGTACCTCGTAGCTTGGCACACTCGCTAATTCAGCAAGCACATGTACGTCCATCAGCCCCAGTTCTTCTGGTCCAAAATGTCGAGATAAGAGATTTCATAAAAAATTGTCAGGTATGTAAAGCAAATAAAGCTGTAAATTATACTTTGAGACCTAATATGGGGGATTTCATTGATGTGTATCGGCCGTTTCAATTTCTTTATGTGGATTTTTTGGGGCCATATCCACGGTCAAAACGAGGCAATGCATATTTATTTATTGTTCTGGATAAATGCAGTAAATTTGTAATGTTAATGAATAAATCGTTTCAAAATAGCAAAACAACTATTTGTATTGAGAAAACAAATATAGGATACATTTGGTCTATCTGGAAACATTTGCAATTTCCGAGTAGTAACACTGGTCGTAGCTACCTGAAGAGTAGACCAAACTTTTGTTCGTACGAACTTTTCAGTATGAAACTAAACTACTACATAGAGAACTCAAGGAGAGTTTTCATTTTTTGTTATTCAGGGTCGATATATTTTGTATGACTCTTAGGTTAGAGTACGGGGGAATTTTAATATTTCTATTTTTTTGGTAGATATATTATAAATGATTAGCCTCTTAATTTTTTCCGATTAACAAATCGAAAAATGTTGTGAATGCCATTATTGTTAATATATTTTGTCTATAAAAAGCCGAAAGAATCTTATTGATTTTAATACACAGACAAACTTCTCTTTCTATTATTTGTGTCGGCATGAAACACACAGAAATGAGGGTTTTTCTTGAGTTTTTGATTTAGTGAATATAATTCGCTAGCTCAGTACGTTCTTGCTTCATACTTAATATATGAAGTGAGAATTGTATTTTGTAGTTTGGTCATAGCTACCTAAAAAGTAAATCGAGCTTTTTGTACGTGCGAACTTTTCAGTACGAAACCAAACTGCCACATAGAGAACTCAAGGAGGGTTGTCATTTTTTCTTATTCAGGGTCGATACATTACATGTGCTCATATCTCTTGGATGAGGATGATGATGATGGAGGGTAGGATTGACGAACTTGCTGTCCTGCTAATACTAAAAGTAGAACACACGTGAGACTACTATGAATTGGAGTATGTGTAAATGTGCGTAATTGTTGTAAATGTGTTTTATATCCCATTTGCGCCGCAACTAAGCATTTGCCTGAAGTGTATATTACTCAGTTCAAAGTCTAGTCGTTTACCCTCCCACAGGCACTTTGTGGCATTACCATGTGTTTTTGTATGCAGAAGTCACTGCAGGGCAGAACAGGATTGCTACCATTAGCATGCGTATGCTCCATTTGTGATTTCACCTAATTTCACAGCGCTCTCATTTCAATTAATTATTTGGAAAATTTGTCAGTAATCTTACCATTCCCAATATTACAATTCCCACATACATCATAAACCTTGTTATTAGAAAATGAATAACATGGTACATCTAATTCAAGCCCAGAACCTCAATAAATCTTAAGTTTTAATGGTTAATTGCAATACAACAGAAAAAAACGATTACATAAAACGAGTCAATTAATTAAATTTAAATTACACTCATACATATGTATATACTCATATCTCATATGCATGTATGTAAGTTAGTCTACTACGAGTAAGTAAATAATAAAAAGTTCAAGATTAAATTGTTTTCGAGTAAATAAAAGAATTATATAATTAATTAACTATTTTTAGTGCGCATAAATATAAGTGACCTAACATAATTTAAAAGCATAAAGTACAACTATGTACTTATGTATCAATAAAAAAATTTAATAATGAGTTTAATTCGAGCTAAGAATTGAGGTTACACTCGTAATTGCAAAACAAGATCGTAATGGATGTATCACTTGACCACTTAACTGTTATAAAATATATTTTTTTAACTATCGAAGAATTATTTTTTTATTAAGAATATAACATTTGTTGACTTAATTATGTCATGTCTTAGCTAACGTTGAAGTGTTTTATTTCCAAAACAGCCATTAAACATTTTTGTAGCAATTTTTAATTATCGCTTTTTATGTATTGGAAATAATTTAATCAACCCTGATTTTTATAAGTAAAAAATTTCGCTGGTCATCACGCAGACATATAATTTGTGTTGATTTACTTTACATTTATTCGAACTTACGGTTGATTGTGTTTTTGTTGTATACAAAACACTTTTCAATGTCACATTCACAACTTTTAGTTTTAGTAGATGTAACAAAATTAGTTGAAAACTGTAAAACAAATCCGGAAAAGTAAGGGTGCCACAGAATCCAGAGGATTCCTGTGTCAGAGGAGAGTCCCCCAGCTTTCCCTTTTGCTCATCCTGGAAGCTACATTTTATTGGGTAACAGAAGTTTAATAAATGGTTCTCTTGGCCCTGTTGTTATATATTGTCTTTAACGTTTGTATTTTTATTAATTTTTGTGATTTGTTTAGTCACAATGAATTGATTGTAAACTTACGCGGAAGATTGTAAGTCTCACTAGGCAACACAAAGATCAGGAATAATCAGAAAAGTCCTCTGGAGTTTAGACATGTGCTAAGGCAGTGCTTTTCAAGGGCCACGGCCCCCTAGAGAGTCGTGGAGCTATTGCCAGGGAGCCTTAAAACCTATCTTTAATAAGCCGTAAAATGTCTTCGCCCACAAACTTCTGGATCTGCCTATTATCAATGAACGCTACGGCTTTCTGTGCTATTAATGGTTCTTGTAAGGAGAAGATTTTGGTAGGCAAGTTCCTATTCTATGAACAGGAACAGGAATTTCAGATTGCAAACCTTGATCTGCGGGACAAAAGAATCATGATTAAAATGGAGTCCTTTTATAAAGGAATAACATTTTTAAATCAAAGGTCTATTATTCGAAGTAAATTCTCGAAATTTAGGAGCTAAATTTAAACTAAAAACTGTAGGGACTTAGGTCTAGAAAAATTCTCGAAATGGGATATTGAAAATAGATACGTATTTAGTGAGTAATTTTAGTTACTCGTACTTATAGCAGCTTGCCAAATTTGGCTTCAACAATTTCAATTTGGTTAAATTGTATATCAAAAATCCCAGGCTGAGTTTTTTGTAAGGAATCCAATACCGATTTTCGGTAAAACGGTTAATTACCGAAATATTGATAAATTGTTGGATACTTACCGTAAACTTCTGGAACTATCTTCAGATAAAATGCTTATAATACACAAATCTTTATGCTATATCTACCAGGTGTATGCATAAGTATTTTCCGGTTTAACTAAAAGGTGGCGCCAACTAAAAGTACGCAACATATAGATCATGTTTTCCGAAAGAGGCCGCACAATCAAAGAAAAAGTACAGAGCGTTTTCCGAAAGAGGCAGCACGATCAAAGAAAAATTACAAAACGTTTGCCACTAGATGTCACTACACAATCAAAAAAATATTTTTGACAGCAAATATTTAGTAACACCTAGTGGCATTATATGAAAGTTGCTTATATTTTCGAAGTTTTCCGAAAGATGGTAGCTCTTGTGGTTGTAGAAAATTTAACATTTAAACATGATCTATTAATTTGACACATACGTCATTTTGTTTGGCTAACATTTAAACTACAAACACACACAAGTTGAGTTAACACCGTAATACATTCTCTTCTAGAAAAATACCGAAAATAAGATCGAAACTAGGAAGAAAAACGTATCACGCGCAAGAGCAGCGCGAAATTCGTATATCTCAAATTAGCTCAGCAAACTCAGTTAGTCGTGCTCGGGAAAGTAGCGTAGAGCGAGAATTATGTTTGCAGATAAATCAAACTCAATCTACTGATGCGAATCGACTCCTCAAAGGTCAGAATGACTTGAAGATCAACGTCAACGTGCTGCTCGGAATAGAGCACTGTGTCAAAATATGTTTGGATTCAGGTCTGCGTTATCATACCAACCGGAAATGGATTATATAAATAAGAATGATCTACTAATTAGTTAGATGGATAGAATTTATAACCATTGATCTGCAAAAAAATGGGCTAAGGAGGCACCATCTGGATTTTGTTGTACTGGAGATAAAGAGAAACTTCCATAACTCGAGGAACCACCAGAACCAGCCAGGAGTCTAATTCTGAGATTAAATCCACTTTCCAAACATTTTCTCGACAACACAAGAAAGTTTAATACTCTGTTCCAAATGACTTCCTTTGGTGCTAAAGAAGTAAGAGAAGATCATTTCAGGACCATTTTTAAAGTTCAAGAATAGATATACCATTATATTGGAAGTTTGCTCCCAACTATTGATAACCATTCGCAGTTCCTACAAATTTATTTTTTTTCGGACAAAATCAATTATCACTTCGCTGAAACACTACGCCAAGCCTTAAACGAATTTGATGGCATTGCTTCCACCAAAAACTACGCTTATTGTTTTCTTAACCTGTGTAATTGGATGACTTGGATGATTTTTTCAAAACGTTATTATATCACGAGGTATCAGGTTTCTTCACGTGGAACAAGCATGCATTTTCCAGAAGAAACGTTAAAGGGCATCCAAAAAGAGTCCAACTCTCGGTAGAGTCTATAATATCCACTCAAATCCAACCAACGAGAAGAAATTAGAGAAGAGGATCAAGCAAACATAGAGAAAATTGTTTCTTCAAGATTACGAAATGAACTAAGTAGAGTTAAATTTATGTTTATTGAGACAATATTTAAATAACTTAACAATTTTTTATTGGTTTTGAGCTCTTTATTTAAAAATTATTTTATAGCTTTAGCTATCGAATCCTATTCGGATTCATTCTCAAAAGCTAAATGAATTTTTTATTTTTTTCAAAAATTGTTTCCTTTATACATATAACAAAAAACTATGGCAATCACCATGGAAAATTCTTTCACCATAATTACTGCATTTTCTACCCTCCAGTTTGCTTTTATCCAGCTCACACTTGCTGCTGACATGCAGTTTGCCACATATTACATAAACTTCCGGGAGTTTGCAGTAGTTTCGCGGATGTCCATATTCCTGACAGTTGGTACATTGTAAAACCGATTTATGTTTGTGTGGCTCCTCCACTACGACTTTTCTATACAATAAATACCTGGCATCATAGATCGCGTGTTTACCCTTAGTTTTTGTTACTTCGGGTTCCAGCTCAATATGATTGTTTGGACGCCTAAAAGACGACAATGGAAAATTATAAAACAAGAAATGGTATTGAAAATTGTGAATTGGAATATAATTTGGGAACAAGGTTTTGAAACTTAATTTTTTATTAAATATGGGCTTTGGATAAGGAAAAATCAATGAATGTCAATTGGCGTTTGTTACACTCTTCTATCCTGACTTCCTCATATGGTGTTCTTGAAGTGGAAGAATGTAATATGAAAGGAATATGAAGTGGACGGTCTAATCCAAGAAGCTTTTCACGATTGCACAACTTAAAGACAAAAACCGCCAACAATTTATTGGAGTCTTGATTATGAAGATATAAAACATTTTCAATACGTTGCTGCACAGATGAACTGACAGAAAACAATAGAACCAAAATAGCATCCTCGCAAAACAGTTTAGTTCGTTTTAAGACACTCTGCGCAAAGACAAAGAGATTACGTTACGAGAAATTATATTTTATTGTCAAACTTTTACTATCCCTATTTCCATGTTACCTTTAATAAGCCCTGATGAGTAATATCACAGCTTTTTTAATATTTTGTACATAAAAAATTAATATACATTAATTGAAACATTTCACGAAGAACATCCGTTGTCTGCTCCAACCGATGAAATCATCGAAACCCTGCCCATAAAATGATTAATGATTGATTCGTTTGGTTAAATACATTGAAATTAAACTTCAACCTTTTGTATTGGTATATGAATAACACTACCCTGCAAAAGTTTGCCCCTGGACAATGAATAGTTGTTTCCGAAGTAATTTTTCACGCTCTATCACGTCAGATTTTTGAGATATTCTAACCTAAAAGTTCAAAAAACACTATTTTTTGACATATTTGAGGTTATGTAGCAATGCAATTTTTTGTACAAGTCTTTCTCTTTCAAATGCCGTGGATTTGCTTAAATATCATTTTTTTTTCACCGAGATATCGCATTTTCAAATTTGCATATTCGTGAATTTTTCTGTATAAAAACACTACGCTGCAAAATTTTAAAAATTTGGTGCCACTTGACAAAGAATAGTTGTTTCCGAAGTAATTTTTTACGCTGAATCCGATTCTGGGCTCAGAATTGCTCTATCACGTCAGGTTTATGAGATATTCTAACCTAAAAGTGCATATATACCGTAGGTATAAAAGGTAGTGTATTATACAGTATACCGACAAATTCACGAACATGCAATTTTGAAAATGCGATATCTCGGCGAAAAAAAACATATTTGAGCAAACTCAAAGGCATTTGAAAGAAGAAGACTTGTACTATAAGATCCCATACATGAACTTTTGAAGAAAAAAAAGGTCGCGGTGCTAGATAACCTCAAATACGTCAAAAAACAGTGTTTTTTGCACTTTAGGTTAGAATATCTCATAAACCTGACGTGATAGAGCAATTCTGAGCCCAGATTCGGATTCAGCGTAAAAAATTACTTCGGAAACAACTATTAATTATCAAGTGGCACCAAATTTTTAAAATTTTGCAGGGTAGTGTAATGAATCAAATTAAAACTAAATTGCAATAAAAGTTTAATGTCAAGAAACTTTGTTTGCGATGAATCCCACACGTCGACAGATTCTTAAAAAATACCCCTTGTGGTGTGATGAACACTGAATTTGTTACGCGATCAACAAATAAGCAATCGAACTTTGGACTGTTAAACACGTTAATTATTTATCCTTAAGAGGGTTCTTTACTAAAATATAATTTCGATTATGGATTAAAATTTATTGTTGTGAATAAATTGTTTGTCTATCATTGTTGTGTACTCGCATCGAACCGAAACTAGTTTGGGAAATTTGAGAGCTAATAATAAAATATTAAAAGTAAATTTCGAAGAACAAACTACGAGTTAGTTTTCCACATTATCTATTGATAATAAAAAAACTCTAGAGGAAAATATTCACACAGATGCATAACAAAGCGCACAAAGATACCCTGTTTTAGTAAAAAACCCTCTTAAATCATACAAAAATGGTATATTTCTGAGATTATCACTTCTGAGTGGCACAAGTACATACATCGAAAAATGATGTGTATACTGACTGATGCTAATGCGGAATATTTGCGATACGGAACAGCCTCCGAGGTAATGGCTAAAAACGCAATAAATATTGAACCTATACTTTATCACTCTATATAATCGAATAACTATATATTGTTGTATAAACATTCTAGTTATTAATGGTGAATATAATAAAAGTAAACAACATCATCATAAAATCGTATTGACAATATGTTAAGTATTTGGGTCAATGGGTTAGTCAAAAAAAAAATCGATAAAATACCCAACCGAGCGTATACATTTTGGGAATTTTCAAAACCGCATGCGGCTAAGACGTTCAATAAAATTAACTTTTGTTTTTATAAATATTTATAACTTACTATAAAAGACATTTTATTATTTGTTTATTCATTTTTTTGTTTTTACATTTCTAAACTTCAAAACAAATAAAAAGAAAACTCTGCGCGTTCTTCACAATCATTAAGAAGAGCCAATAAAGCAAATCAAAGAAAAAAAAATCGAAATGTCCTCAGGTGTGTTGTTATGATTTGATGATCTTGATCGTGAAATCAAAATTACAATATTTATTTGTGTTAAAGAATAAATTAGATATTTAATGATGTATTCTTCCGGTTATTATTAGTATGGTCGTGGTCAATCCCACTATGTTTTTACCATGATCGATCCATTTAATACATAATTGAGAACTAACTTCTTCTTTCATTGGTATATCGAAAATGGTGATGCTATGTATAGTCGAAGAATTTAACAGGTAAAGATGAGGCACAGGCAGTGTTGCGAAACGAAAAAAAAAAATGTATAACGTTACACGTTTCGTTACATTCCAATAAAAAATTTTGGTATCGTTCCGTTTTCCGGTATTGTACCAAAATATTATATCGTTACGTTATGGTATAACGTTACAAAACATTAACTTTATAATTTATTTAACTTGCTCTAAGCAAAAACAACCACCTTGCCGTCTTTTCAGATGTTTTACTAAATTTTCAGTGTGACAACCCGATATGGCTGTGGTAACATTGTTTACTTGACAACTTTTACATTACTTATCATATTTAAAAATTTTATAATTTTTTTTTATCATAGTTAATAATTTAAGAATTCGAATTTATAATTTACCACAATGTAACGAAATACCAAAATATTTTTTTTTGTTATGGTAAAAATACCGGTAAGCATGGTTTAAAAAATTTGGATATTGATATTGTTAACGTTACTTGAAAAAATCCGGTATACCGGTATTTCGTTCCGTTACAGGTAACGTTTCGCAACACTGGGCACAGGTAAAATGAGACTGAACATAAAAAATTGTATTGTACAGAAATGAAAAATACGTAATAATACATAGTTGCATTTCATGAAACCAAGCTATCCGGATCAAATTACAATTTACATGCATACCGTAAACACATTTTGATCCAAATTGGTATTTAGATCAAAGTTTGCATGTAAAATGTGATTTGATCCGGAGAGCTTGGTGTCATGAAATGCAACTTAAACCGATGCGATATTATATGCAAAACAATAATATGTATTCAAACTATTTTTCTAATGATTAGAGAAATTATGGGCGGCATACCGCAATGGAATTCAAATTTATTTTAGTGCGTGAACAGAAATAATCTCATACATATAATGGTAATTTTAGTTACAAAATAAATCCATCATTAATAATTACAAATACTTGTATATTTTATCTTTGGAGCAATATTTGAAATGTTTTTCAATTGTGTATTATTCTTAATTTGATACTTATGTAATTTAATAGTATACATACTCGATTCATATTAAGTATTTTTACTTTTTGTAATTTAAATTTATATTGTGCGGTTTGAAACGTTTTGGGGGGAGAGCGGTTGACGCTCGAAGAGGATAGACGTGTTTCTGTCGTCCTCAATTTATTTATAAAGTTTTTATGTTATAAAAAGTGTGTAAAGTGTTTATATGTATGTATATATCGTCCCATGCAAATGAGAGTATGATAAGTCAAAAAAGTCATTTTTCAGGAAAGGAGTTTGAAGTTTTTTACTTTGGTATAGCATAAAAGAAAATGAGAGTATAGTTTGTTGTTTCTAACCATCAGGGAGGATTTCGATTTTTATGAAAAATTGCCATAATATAAAATCATATTCAGAGAATTCAATTATACGATTATTTGAGAGTATGATATAGTCACTTATCATACTCTCATTTGCATGGAACGATATGTAGATACACTGGCGCAATTAGGTGTCGGTCGCATAATTTTTAGAATTTTTTAATCAAAGCAAACACAAATGTTTCAATTGTTTCGTAAACAAAACTGCAATATTTAGAATGTATTTGTGACTTTTACATCAGGTACACAATCCAGTACAAATCAAATTATTTTAAATTATTAGTTGAGCTAAAAATTTAGCAAAGTTCTGTTGTGATATAAAAGTTATATTGAAAATTACATAAAATGATTTCTCTCAGATCCACTCTTGCTAATTTACTGAAGTAGAGACAACAAGAATAGTGACATTACTGCAAGAAGGACATAGTCAACGATATATACATAGCTAATCTGACAGGAACCAATCAATCAATTGTGTCCCGTGTATTTGCCCATTATCAAGAGAGTGGCAACAATCAACGGAGACCAGCATCCAGATGAACACGTAAAACTTCCGTATATTACATGATCGATATCTCAAGTTATTCGCTCTCAGAAACCGATAACTCACGCGTCGATCGGCCCGATCGGCTCTTGCAGATATAAGGAGTGTTAGTATTTCAAATGAGACCGTAAGAAAAAGGTTGAAAGAAGTTGGTTTGAGATCCCGAGTACTCGCTACCTGCCCAGAATTAACGGCAGACCATCGAGAAGAACGATTGCTATTTGCCCGAAAACACGTCCACTCTGCAATTCAAGATTGGAATGACGTCCTGTTCTCAGATTCTCAGATGTAAAGATTCTGTTTGACAACGTCAGACAACCGTATCAGGGTGTATCGATATGAGGGAGAATGACACGCACCAGTTAACATCGTTCCATCTAGAAATTTTTGTGGTGGGTCACTTATGATTTGGGGAGGAATTTCTCTAACTGATCATAACGAACTAGTACCGATAAGTGGAGACTCACTTACTACAATAAGGTATATAAAGGAAAGCGTAGAACTCCATGTAATGCCTTTATCTGCATATATTAAAGAAAATTTTGTTTTCGTGCAAGATAGTGCAGGGCCACACGTCGGAAGAGTATAGTAAAGGCTACCTTGAAAATATAAATTTACGAACGCTGAAATGGCGAGCGAGGAGCCCGGATCTCAACCCGATTGAGCATGTTTGGGACATACTCGGGGGAAGTTATGGCATAGAAATACCACCACAGAAAAACTTTTAGAGCTTCAGAAGACTTTGGTTCAGTAGTGGGAAAATATCTCTCAAGCAGATATAAGACATTTGATTTCTAGTATGCCAACACGGCTGCAATGTGTGATTTCTGCACGAAGAGGTAACACACGCTTTTCAAGTACCTTTCGCTCTGAATTTTTCCAATAAATTGTAATTTAATTTACCGATGTTAAGTTTCTAACAAAAAATAGCAAATAACAAAAAATACGTATGTGTTAGTAATTTGTATACTTAAAATCCAATAAGAATTTTAATTTTTATTAGGATTGTTCTCTAAGCTATGGTAAAGTGAGGGAAATAAACGCACTTACAAAAAAAAGGAGTAAAGTATAGGGTGTCGCATTGAACAGAAAGACAATAACAAATATGTTTAGGCTTCCAACTTCATATCATGGGGATAAAGTTGATTAATTTAATTCCGACCATGACAGATTTCATGCATGTATGTATAATGGTGAAACAATAAAGTGTCAAACAGCAATTATAAGAGATAAATCTAACTAAAGTCTCCCGAAATAGAGCCCTTAGTCGGGGGCAATTACATATCAATTAAAAGCATTACTTTTAATTTAAAGATATGATTGCTTAAGTTGGTCCTTCGGATTCATGCCTTATGCATAATATTATCGCAATGACGTCAACAGGCGGCAAAGGAACCCGCGCCGCGAACCTCTGATTTCGACCTATTTAAATACTTCCCAGTGAGTGTAGCCAGAGAATACCTCATCCGATCAGAGATCTGATGGTGTCAATTTTTGCGTAAAAAACCAGTAGTGGTTAATTTATGTTAAATTAAATTAATTATTCTCCACATAAAATAACAAAGTACAAAACAGCGAATTACAATCAACCATGGGACTCTCTTACCTGATCGAAGCAATTCTGGTGTCAATTTATGCGTAAAGAAACTGTGAAAGATAACTTATTGTTAATTAAAATAATTTTTCTCATCTAATTGACGTATTCTGCATTTTGTGAAAATGCCGCTACTTAGATTTATCTCTTGTAATTACTGTTTGACACTTTATTGTTTCACCATTATACATGCACGAAATCTGTCATGGTCGGAATTAAATTAATCAACTGTATCCCCACTTTTAGACCAGCTGGCAATAGAAATAAAACAAAAATGTGAAATAAAAAATTAATAAAAATGTTATTGACGATTGGAGACGTGATTTTAGACAGTGGGTACGATAGTTTGTTTTATTTCCGATAGATACGTTTTCTATGTATTTCTTATGGACAAGGTACTGGGTGAGACACTTTATTTTATTTCCGATAGGTATCGCATTTTGTACTTTTCCAATCGCCAATTGGATTATTCGCCATTTTTTTGTTAGAAACTTCACATCTGAAAATTCTTATTGGATTTGTATATGTATGTGTTTATTGTTTTTTGTTAGAAACTTCACAGGCTCTTTAATTTGAATCAAATAAATTATAATATCTATAAAGGAACTTAGTCATAATTATCATAGTAAAGCTTGAAGCAAACATCTGCTTGTTGGGGTGCGTTAAAATGCTAGTACCTGTGCCTTGGGTAGAAATGGCACCACTAACCGTTGAACAAAGAAAATGAAATAAAAAGTCAAAAAAATTGTATTTGCACATAAAATTGTTCCCTACCTTTCAACCGAGATTTTATTTTTTTATTTCATTTAATATTAATATTATATTCGTTTTAATATTTAATTGAGTTGTTTATTGGGATTCGTTCAATTACTAGTAATGCCATCTCTACCTAAGATTCATGTTGTCTTCAAAATTTGTTAGCGATTTCTCTTATAGGTTATTATAATTTATTTGATTTGAATAAATCACCCCTATTATGATTGTCAAGTCGATTGACAATCGACACGACTCTGTGTTGCCTTTTCCTTTTTCGTATTGTTTTTATCAAATGAAAAAAAGAAAACGCAATACAGAGTCGTGTCGATTGTCGATCGACTCGATAATCATAATGGGCCTATTTTCACGTGTATTTTTTCGTCACTTTTTTTCCTCCATTTTTACACTTTTACCTATAAACTAATTTTGAAGAGGGGAAATTTGTGATGCACATGTTCGATAAAATTTATTTTTGTCTATCGTGTTGTTACACACTAACACATACAAATATATTCGCATTTCACTCTACACTACTCTTCACTCTACAGGAAAATTAAAATTATTGTACACATACATCGACAAGTAATGTAATGCAAAAAAAATACACGTGAAAATCAGCACTGTTGTTGTGACAACACATCTAGGTGCTGAAAAAATACACGTGAAAATAGGCCCAATAGGGGTGAATATGAATTTTTGGTTTAAAAACTTTTGAAATCTTCTAGAAACATATACTTTTTAGCACATTTTGAAATAAAACCGATTAAAATTAAAACATAATATGAAATTAATTAAAATAGACAGAATGAAAGAATTCCTGAGAGTTTATGTGTGATTGTGTGGTATATGAAAAAGACTTTGATGCGATACTTAATTGCGTCAGTGTATATCTGTAGAGTGCCTATTTTAACATCATGGTATACTAATTGGAAAATGTCATTTTTCAGAGAAAATTTGAAATCCAAATATTCTACCGGTACATTATTTGGGGAAAAGTGCTAATTATAATATTACGATATAATTGAGCAATAAATTCACAGCGTTTTCCAGACAAAATCTGAAATCCATAAATTAATTAAATCCATCAATATTTTTTAGAACATGGACGTTACTTGCTTTTTACGTAACTTTTACTTTTTGGGATTATTATTTGTAACGTACAATTAAAAAAAAAACAAATTTTGAAATAATTTACCTAATACATGAAATTTTCATTTTTTGGCAATGACCTTTTTATCATTAATTAGCCAACTTTAGTTGTCTTAGGATTCAAGACCCGAATTAGCTTTCTATTTAATTTATCGTATGGAATTTCGTTTCCAAACTGATCCATGGCGCAACATTCGAATGATCGTCTCACGATATCAGGTGCAATGTTCTTTACAGAACTTGCGACGAATTTTATTACGTCCTGATATGAGGCTTTTTTCCGATATCCTTTTGCTGTGAACTCTTCTGGTGTATTAGACAACTAATCATCCCAAGCTGACCGCATCGCGATTTTAAATGGATAGTTCACAGAGACGTCAACTGGTTGTAAAAAGTATGTCGCTTTTGGTGGTACGTACAAAACATCTGTATGTATACAAATCATTAGTGCATGCTCTATTTTTTAATGCAACGTATTATCGTCCCTCTAGTAATGAAACGGCGTATAAGAAAAATAGTAGTTTTAAAATAATTCGCATTTAAATGTTTATTGAAAAAAGTTTTTAAAATAAAATCTTTTATTTCATAGAAAATTAAATTTTCTATAAAATAAAAGATTTTGTTTCAAAAAGTTTTTTCAATAAACATTTAAATGCGAGTTATTTTAAAACTACTATTTTTATTATACGCTGGTTCATTACTAGAGGGACGTTATATACAACGTTGTTATTATACAAAATTATATAAATGATTAATATCGGAAATATTAACTTTTATTAACGTATTTAACTTAATTAATTCAATAGAATTTAGGTTGCAGTTCTCACAAATAAATAATAAATTATTTATTTGATAAAAGAATAAAATTTTATAGAATTTTATTTATATTTTTTTATTAATACTATTGATTATTTATTTTATAAATGTATGTTTATGAATTAGGGGTTTGTATATTAAAATTATAGAATTTGTATGTAACTAAAGCAGTGTTTAAATTCAAATTTCGTTCCTTTATTTATTCTTTTTTTGCGAAAGAAGAGAAAAAATATTTTGTTTTGTTTCTTTCCTCCGGAACGAAATCCAACAAAATAAAATATCTCTCCTCTCTTATCTTTTGTGTTTTATATGAGGAGAGATATTTTACTTTTGTCGATTTCCCGGGGAAAGAAACAAACAAAAATATTTTTTGTTTTCTTTCACAAAGAGAGAAAAAAAAGATAAAAGAAGGGAACGAAAAAATGAATTTAAACACTGAAAAAAAGTGTTGTTTGTACATAAAGGGTGAGGAAAAAGTATGGAAACCCCTAAAAATCTCGCGAAGTTCGGTCAAAAAAATAAGCAAGGTTTTTTCTTAGGTAAGTTTCAACAAGGAATGTAATTGTGAGCTTGGTTGTGACCTTGACCTTTATCTTTAAGGTCATTTTGAGGTCAAGGTCATTTTTTATAGGGAAACCCCTGTTTTTGACATCAGATTCGAGAAGAGCGATCAATTGTACGTCCCAATATGTATTTTCATGACCTCGCAAGATCATCTCAAGGAATTTACATTGCGAAGTCAAAGTATGGAAACCCCTAGAAATTTCGCGGAGTATGTCAAAAAAATGAGCAAGATTTAGTCTTAGGTAATTTTCAACAAGGAATTTAATGGTGAGCTTGGTTGCGACTTTGATCTTAATGTTCAAGGTTATTTAGAGGTCAAGGTCTATTTTTTAAATTGGAACCCTCATTTTTGATGACAGAATCGAAAAGAGCGGGAAATTTTAATTCAAATTTGTATTGAGGACTGGGGTCAACGTAACCTCTAATTTTTAGGATCCTCATATCACCCAAGATTTTCACACAAATTTTTTCAGGTTTGGTCAGTTCATATGATTAGCTTTTGAAGGTTCACTATTTTTTAATGAAACTTTTGATTTTCAGCGCATGCATCCTTCTTTTGGCGCAACCAGGGAACAACGATGTGGACATAGAAGGATTCTGCTCCGTTTCGTGTGCTTTTTGAAGTTAGTTCCTCTTTCTCCTTACTGTTGGGATAATTTTTGGAGTAAGTTCCCCTTGCCTCCCACTTTCGGGGTGGTTTTTGGAGTGAGTTCCCCTTGCCTCTCACTTCTGGGTGCTTTTGTAGAGCGTCGCAATAAATGAATGAATTTATAGTAGATGCTCGAATTGATCTCCATTAACTTCTTGACAATAACCAATCCTATTATAAAATGATTGAATTGCACTTTAAATAACTACATCTTGGAATGAGGGCAGCTTCTTGAACAATTCTGTGTCTTAATTCATCGAGATTTTGGAGATTGGTTCTGTAAACACGATCTAACCCCACAGAAAATTATCTAAGGGTATTAGGTCTAGAGATCTTGGAGGCCACTCTGTCGTGCCTCTTCTACATATTCATCATTTGGGAAACGTTGCGTCCAGGAATCGTCTGACATTAACTCCATGATGTGGCGGAGCACCAGCTTGCTGAAACCATGTTGCGATAATCATATTGCGATAGAAAAAAGAAGATAGAAAAATAATTAAAATAAAAATATCTTAGAAAGAAAAACCTATATGGTAAGCACTTTAAACAACGAACAATACGATATCGATTTTATGGTTGTCATTCATTCATGAATTCGTTCAAAGAATTTTTAAACCATCATATTGCTCAAAAATTTTAATTTTTTTCTAGAAAAAATTCGACGGTTTTGAGCAATATGATAAGTGCTTAAAAAGATCACTGAAAAAAAATGAATGAATGAATAAAGGCCACCATGAAATGAAACCGACTTTATTGTTAATAAACAAACCTAATTCACAAATAGCCCCCCCCCCCCAGGATCAAATAAAACACACATTATTATTGGTCGCAGGAATAGGAATGAAAATTATACTCAATAAAATGACCAAGAATATTTGTTTATTTTATTTCTAATAGTTGGTAACAGTTTGCAAGAAAGCCGTCTGCAGAGAATGTTTATTGATCTAACCTAACCTGCACACGAAATCTAGTTTTCCATCAAAATTTTTTGCTCATTAATAATTAATTTTTCAATAAATAATGTTGAGAATTTCGAA
This sequence comes from Tipula helvola, assembly GCA_963556165.1. NCBI lineage: Eukaryota > Metazoa > Arthropoda > Insecta > Diptera > Tipulidae > Tipula > Tipula helvola. The sequence goes on along the minus strand of OY744481.1, from coordinate 282,257,477 downwards.
TAAAGCATGGTTTCCACGATGGCGAGCCGAAAAAATTAATCAAACTAAAAAGAGAAAGTAAAAATTCACCAATAGTACGATAGAGACAAAATACCATTTTGACAGAAAGATTGGGACGTCCAGTTTTTAATATTTTAATGCAGCACTCCGAAATTGGATGTCTAATCCGAAAAAAAGATGAAATGGATCATCTTTTTTCGGATTAGCCGCTGATTTTCGGAATTCATATGTCAATTTGAAGAAAATTTTCGGAATAAAATAAATTTCAAAATAGAACCGTTAATTTGGATTTTGTTTTGTAAAGACAATAATTAAATATAAAGCATTAATCCAGTAATGGATGATAATACAGTTAAAAAATGTAAGTTAAATTATGAAATGTCTCCAAATGTATATCAATCTAAAATTCTAAACACAAACAAAGTTATAGGTGATGAAATCTCGAAACGTCAAAAATAAATGAATAAAAATTCGGTGTTACGACTTGTTGCTGTTTCACTCACTCTCATGTTATTTTTTTTATTTTTTTTATTCTTTCCTCTTTTTAGTTTGACTAATTTTTTCGCCTCGCCATCGTGGAAACCATGCTTAACTTCGATGCAATATAACGTTAATCAATCCCGTAAATCAAGTTTAATTCAAAAATCCGAAAATCTCAGTTTGGTCAAACCAAACTCGAGTAATATCTCGATTAATACGATTGTTCATAGCACTCAACCCCAAACCAACAGCGAATAAGCTTAAAAACATCGTAAAATCATAAATATTGAAAATGTCACACCGCCAGCAGGCGCAACTCGACGTTAAAATTCGAGAAACGTAATAATGGCCATTAAGTCATATAGTCATAAATTTAAACTTTTCGAGTGGTGATTGGCCCCAGATGCGATGATGATAAGACATATAAGGAGTTTTGTATAATCACGAGATCAGGAATTTAATACTAACTCATTATCTTGTGCATGAAATTAAAGAACAACAAATACGCTGGCTCGGTCACATTCAGAAACGAATAGTCCGCAGTGATCCCTAAAACGTGTGAGTCACCTCGCTTTTGGTAAACGCAGAGGTCGGTATAGAGAACGATTTAGCATTTCCTGGTTGTCTAGGTCAATACGAAAAGCTATCTCGTAATCAAAACCGATGGAGTCAGGTTGCTGACAAGGTCCGGGCCAGCAATGGTCTATAAAGCGATGATTTATGCATTGATTTTGAAATATGAATTTGGGGTAATTTATATATTTTTATATTGTCAACACAGGCCAATAACAATAACCATATTTGCTTAAATTGAATAATTCCATACAATTTAGATGAAAGTGGTATTGCTTAACAAAGTCATAATTTAAAGACAATGACAAGCTATTGTTACACTTTGTTAATTTTTTCGAAATTCGACACCATAACAAGGATTTTAATGATCTCAAACATTTATATTTATTTGCATTAATATAATTTAATCGACACTACTTATAAAATTAAAATAATTGACAAACTAGTGCTAATGACATTATTTACTGTACATATATGCCAATAGTTTATGGTTAAATTTTTAATGCAATCTCATCTTCACCATTAGTGCTTACACCAAACAATGAAACTTTGTATCTAAATCACTATAATTTCTAAGAAATGATATTGCTTAAAATGTTTAGTCACAGTCGCCAAAAGTAAAACGAACTTAATATTATGCTTTGCAATAAATAGAAAATCCGGATACATTCCATCGCTTTGTGCGTTCAGTAAAAGAATTTCACTTTATTCCACGTTACGTAAAAATCAATTTTTTCAACAATTTTAACTGTTCCAGTGGCGTTCATCCCTTTTGGAGACTGCTTTACACGACAACGTCTGTGAATTCTTTAGTCTTATTTCTTCATTTTTATGAATTAATGAACATGACATGAAATAAGGCACATTAATAAGGATTGGCATTAAGGCCCATATGTAGCGCTATGAACTAGGTTCGAATAAAATAAGCGCGAAAAGATGAAGAAGAATAAAAAATTAGCATTAGCGCTCGCAGAACGTCTAAAACATGGTATAGCGGACATTTTTTGAAGCCGAGTGGCCTTAAATATTTTCTCTAAAATCACGGCTCCAATTGACAATTGAACTGTTATGATTTGGCATGCAGAGCGTACGGTTTAATTTAATTCCGATAGTTTCACTTCACTCTCCATATGTTTTATATGGAGACGGTCATGGCTACTAGAGTTTGTTTCATTTTCGATAGGTATCGCATTTTGCAGTTTTCCAATCGTCAATCTTTAGTAAAAACTACTACATTTTCATTCTATGTAATTAGCAACAGGCAACACTATTGACGATTGTAAAAGTAGGCTGAACGACTCTCATGGAAAAATTATTTATTTAAAAGAACCATCCATTTGAAGTTTGTGTTGCATAGATAAACAATATAAGAAGGAATTGCGGTTGTTTCAGCAATGAAATAAAATTTTAAACGTCAATGGATAGATAGTTTTAGTATAGAAAAATTCCGCTACGTGGAATCCGTAATTCTCCAATCGTCAATAGTTCTACATTCTTTGTTATTGTTTGTAAATTGTCAAATTTCAGATATGAAGAATATTGTGATTGTGGAGTAGTTCAATTTCAAAAACAAAACCCGTCTCACAACTCCCCAATCTCCTCTACGCTTTGCTTTATTTTAACTTCAGGAAATTAAAAATTGCCGCCGCCCCGGTGGCACAGTAGACAGCATGCTTGCTTTAAGCTCCAGAGGTCCCGGGTTCGATTCCCGGCGGGTGATGAAAAAATTACGGCTGGTTAATATAGGATCAATGCATTAATCATTCATCATCCGTTAAAAATAATGATTACGAAACTTCATAATGCACGGAAAAAAATAAACTGGTCCTCAGCTAAGAAAACGGACTTTTAATTCAAGAAAATGTACTTTTTCTTGATTTAAAAGCTAATTTTCTTATTTCTTTCGAGTTTTTCTTCATGTGAGAATAGTGTTTCTTGAAATGAAGAAAAATTCGAAAGAAATAAGAAAATAAGCTTTTAAATCAAGAAAAAGTACATTTTCTTAGCTGAGGATCAGTTTATTTTTTTCCGCGTGAAGCGGCCAAATCCCTCTATGGGATGTGGCGCCAGCGAAAAAAAAAAAAGTTTCAAATATAATTTAAATTTTTCGGAACGGATAATACAAATAATGGTTGATAAAAATAGAAAAAGGCCAGCAAATTTAAGTGATTCCACGTCTGCAATGCAAAAGGAAACGGGTAAATGTTATCGTGTTAAAATACCCTGAGTTTGAGAGTTGGTTGAGAAATTGCCCTGAGGAAGAATCGAATGCTTATTGTATATTGTACAAGTGTATATTATTTTGTGTGAAATTTGAAGGCTTAGGGATGGTTAGAAAACACTAAATTACCAAAAAACACGAACAAATTTTGAAAGCAAAGAACTAAACTACTAAACTTACACATTTTTCCCCAAACCCAATCAGTTCAACAAAAAAAAAAAAAAATTTATATTTGTATTTTATTTATATAATTTATTGAATTTTTTATCTTTTAATTTAATTTAAAATAATTTAAATTTACAAAATTTAATGCTATTTACCACTTTTAATACCCCATATTAAAATTAATCAAGTTTAGATAAACAATTTTATATGTCATATAGTGAAATCTCGTTACAGCGAAGCCAAAGGGTCCGGAGAAATATATTTCTTTATTTTACTTAGTCCTCGTTCGCGAGAAATGCAGAATGAGTAAGTCCATTTTTGTCAATTTTAAGTTTTATACAGGGTGTTTGGTGCATCGTTTGCCAAATTGAATTGACCCAAAGGCGGGGTCTTTTGCTATCTCTTAAGCCCCAATAACTAATTTTTGGACTTACGGATTTCTTTTCATTAACTTTTAAAATATTTGAAATCCATAGTAAAAACTTAAAACTCAACTTAACATTGCAATAAAAAAAACTAAGAGTGATCGTGATCTTCGCACTTTTTTATTAAGTTCTCTAGTCTATCCCCTTTCCAAAACTAGGCAATATGCCATAAAATCCATTTCAAATACTTTACTAAATCATAAAATTTATGTATCGGGCGGGACTCATCAGCCTGATATCCGACATTCGCGATAAAAACTGATTTTGGCTTAAATTACATACATACATCAAGGAAAGGTCATTTGCTATCTCCTAAGCCCCAATAACTCATTTGTGGCGCCAATAACGATCACTTTTAGCTTTTTATTATTACAATGGAAAGTTGAGTTTTAAGTTCTTTTTACCTTCTTCAGACATTTTACGAGTTAATGAAAAAAAAATCCGTAGGGCCAAAAATGAGTTATTGGGGCTTAAGAGATAGCAAATGACCCCTCCTTCGGTCCAATTCAATTTGGCAAACGATGCACCAAACATATCAAAGGAAAGAGGTCAAAATTCTGGGTTCCGGTCAGTTGATCGTAAACAATTTATCGTGTTACAATTGAAAGTGAACAATTGATCGTAGACACATTTGATCGTATGAACAATTGATCGTGGATACAATTGTTCGTATGAATAATTGATCGTGTAAACAATTGATGAAACAGTATGAACAATTGATCGTATGGACGTTTGATCGTATGGACAATTATTAATTGTTCGTATGGGCAATTCAAGTTCTGGAATATGGCCAATTAAGATGGAACTTCGCTGTTTCTTGACCAATTATGATGAAATTTGACATGGGCGGTGGAAATGGGGTTCTAAATTGATTTTTGGATAAAGTTCTGGAATATGGCCAATTAAGGTGGAACTTCGCTGTCTTGCATTATAAAATCTTGCAAGTACAAAATCTTGCATTCGAAAATTTTGCAGTTTTAGTATCTGTACCTGTCTTTAGTATCTAACATAATTTTGCTTATTCATAAAATTTCATTTCCCAATTGAAAATTCAAATAAGTCAGTTTTGAGTTTAGATTAAATTATCGCAATTTTATTCACAAAAAAAACATAAGAAAATTTTTTGGTTAATTGAGATTTAATATTAAAGTTTGAATTGAAATCTCAGTTTTCCAGAATATTTCAACAAAATATTCTGGATAAGGGAAATTCAATCTCCCTTATCCAGAATATTTTGTTGAAATATTCTGGAAAATGGAGATTTCCATTCTAACTCATATATTAAATCTGCATTAACCAAAAACTTTTTTTTTTTTTTTGTGAACAAAATTGCGATAATCTAATCTCAAAACTGACTTATTTGAATTTTCAATTGAGAAATGAAATTTTATGAATAAGCAATATTATGTTAGATACTAAAGACAGGTACAAATACTACAACTGCAAAATTTTCGAGTGCAAGATTTTGTACTTGCAAGATTTTGTACTTGGGAGTTTTTGTAACTGCAAGATTTTAGGTTGGCAAGATTTTGATTTGCATGATTTTTAAAAAATGCAAGATTTTGTACTTGCAAGATTTTGTATTGCAAGACAGCGAAGTTCCACCTTAATTTGCCATTTGCCAGATCTTTATCCAAAAATCATTTTAGAATCTTTAGAAACTTGTATTTTTTATTTTTATTGTTTTTATGTAAGTTTTATTTATTTTATTTAATTATTAGCGTAACATTGTTTATATTTTGTTATAATTCGTTATTTATTTTAAATAAAATTTTTAAATCCAAAATTTATTTATTTTGATATGTACACATTATTTATTTTCCACCACCTTTTTGCACCACGCGATGTGGGCGGCATGTCACCATATTGACGATCGAGAGCAGACTGGTATTGATTTTTTAATTATTTTATTTTGTTTGTTTTTGTGTCGTATGGAAGAGACAGTTCTATGGTTTTTGTTTTTTGTAAGTGAATGTGTTCGCGTTGGAATTGGATTGTGCTGGCGAACGCATAAACTCCGGCGCAAGATAAAATGCGTGAACCGCCACAAATCCCACTTCCACCGCCCTTGTCAAATTTCATCATAATCGGTCAAGAAAAAGCGAAGTTCCAACGATCAACTGAACCACGATCAACGATCAACTGAGGAGTGTCTGATCAAAAGTGGCTATTTACGTTGTTCGAAAAATATTTTGTTTTGATCTAAATGTTTTAAACGCAGTAATCCTTAAATTACATTTGTGTAGTAAATAGCTTATTTCGACTGTTTCTGAATTTATGAACATTTTTGATAGAGAAATAGCCACTTTTGGTCCATTCTGATACCGAAAAAAAACTTATAGAAAAAATATAATTACATGTTGGAAAATGTAAATAGCTACTTTTGATCAGTAACTCCTCATGATCCCACGGTGTGCTGGAAACCAATTTTAATGAAAGGTTCTGTCACTAAAGAAAATCATAGTAAACCTTGTTGAAGGGAGTGTCCTGAGCTCGGAACGGTTGAAATTAAAATGATTGGAAGTGCCGTTTTTTTTGGCGGCAATTTCAAAATTTGAATAAATTTCACAATATGAATGCTTATATCATACGTCGTTTTTCATTTAGAAGTTTGATATTTGTCTGTGTTATCAATTAATAAGACCTTTTCGGTTACAAAATATATTATTTTTAATAGCATTCTCATTATCACGACTTGTCAGTCAATAAAATAAAGAGGCTATCTACTCACAATACATCTACCAAAAAACAAAAAGTAGAAATTCACACCCCCCGTAATTTTCCTAAGGGTTTTTAAGATCTACGATGTATTTTACCAGAACCCTCTTGATGTGAATAAAGCCGGCATGTGAAAAATTAACTTAAAATAAGGGATATAGAAACACTAAAAATTCATTTATTTTCATTGTGTTTATATGAAAAAAACGCGATTTCGATGGACGATAAAATATGAATTAAAAGTTAAACCCAGTTAAATAATTTTTTAAGAAATCGGTAACAAACAACTCAATGTCTTACTCATTTAAAACACAGATTCTCAAATTTCCCTATTTTCCAGCAATAATCAAAAGAAAATAAGGGAAATTAAATTAAAAAACATTCTACAATAACAACAATGTGTATTAAAAAGAGAAAATTCAGTTTAATGACGACATCATATCTCCACATCTAAAACCAATGGTAAGAAAAAAGACAACACGTCTCTGCTCAACAATCAAAATAAAAATAAATCACAAAGAGCAACAGCAAAAAAAATAAATAAATAAATCGGTACAATATGAGTGCGAAGAAAACAAAAAATCAAAACAATCTAGCATGCTTTGCAAATTCAAAATAACTATAGAAACATAATCGAATTCAAATTTGAATGGAGGCAATGAAAGAGATGATTATTGTATTGTTTATAAATTTCGAGTTATATTGATGACGTATATTACAAAAACAACAATATTTTAAATTTCAAAAGTACCTTATTTTTCATGACGATTTTCACTTAGAAATAAACATTTTCAAGACTCATGAGTTTCATGAACATTTTCATATAAACACAAAACAAAAGCTCATATTTTTAATAAACTAAAACTGTAAATGAAAATAACCGTTTTCCCATATACGTTCATAGTCACTGAGATATATACATGGATACGACATAGGCAAAAATTCATGATATGTATAAGAAAAAAAAACGAAGAAGAAAAAAAGCTTGCGTCTGTGTGACAGAGAACGTATTTATTTTCCTTGTCTTGAATTGGTTTCGTATTTTAGGAAATGAAATTATATAAACCTAACCGTCGTACCGCTATAATTACATAGTAGGCTATGACCTTCGAGTCAATAAATGTTGTTTTTTTTTAAAGTACACCAAATTGTTTTTTTTTCACATTTTTGTTTTACAAATGATTAGTAAACAAGTTTGTTTATGTTCGAAAGTTTGACGTTTCACAAATTTTTTTTTTTTTGTGTTTATTTATTTTCCAGGTGTGTATTGAAAATTTCAAGGAAAAATAATGAGAAATAATTTAAATATTTTCCGAAGATAAGTAGTGCAATGTGTGAATAGTTCAAATAATGCTTCAATTAGTTAATCAGTCTCAAAATCTCTGTATGTTTAATGCGTCAAGCGCAAGTTTAATATTAACAAAATTATTTTCGAATCCAGTACGGCCCTTTTTCGGAATTAGCTTTTTAGAGTGTGAGGCATATATAAAATGAGCGGTACAACTAGAAAAAAAGACCGACGAGCTTGTGTCCGAGACATGACCTATTAACGTAGGACTACGTACAATTGAGAAAACTTTATTTTTACAGTTTAAGTGAAACCGAAATTTAGAAATTACAAATTAAAAAAAAAAAACTTTAATTGTCTAATGCTGCCATCTTTATGCATTAGGCTGTATCAGCCTAAACGTTGATTACCCGCTGTACATAATTTTTATTATTATATTTATTGTTTATACAATACTAAATTAAATATTTCTCAATTCGTTATGTCACAATGAAATGCAGTTTTAAAATACAAATAAAAAATTAGGGCTATCCAGCTCCTCGGACAACACTTTTCTCACAAAGCGTCCGTGAAAGATCACCAAACCAACCATTTATATTTTACAAACATTTTCTATTATTTTGGTCAGGCATTTTCTTAAATTTATATACCTTTTTCCCAATATCACAATTGGTCACGGCAATATAAATCTTCTACCCTCATGCCGCCAAATCACGGGCTCACAAATAATCTTACAAGGGAACCTTACTGTTAAATTCAAACAATTATAAAAACTATTCTAAGTTGTAGTCTTCTGTGAGACAATAACGAAGCCATTATTTTATCGGAACCAGGCACTATTTGGACGTTAAAACCACCCGGACGGGTTTTACGGACGTAAAAAATAGAAATGCAACTCTTATAATCTAATTTACTAGGTTAAATTAACGGATGCTTTTAGCACCTTTAAAGAGCTTGGTTGCCGATAAAAAAGGTTTCGTACAGAGCACTACAACTTAGAATAGTTTCTATAATTTTTTGAATTTGATAGTTGAAAAGGTTTCCTTGTTAGATTACTTAGAATTGAAACGTGTTTTCATCTTCGACCTTAAACAATTAGATCCTGTTATATATCTCAAGTAAACTGTTGAAAATCCGTAAGAATTCAGAATTAACGTTAATTATCTTTTGTCACCAAATCCCACCTCCTCGTCACATACTATTTCATTTTATATAGCTCAAAGCGCCTTTCTCCAAAACTTGTTCCACCAATAATTTGGCGTCCCATAATAATTTGCCATTTAGGCTGAGGTCCAATTCACGACTTATTGCAAATAAGTCGACTTATTTGACTTATTCAATATGGCGGCGTGGAATAAGTCATTTAGTGGTCCAATTCAAACCGAGACTTATTTCAACTTACATAACAATACATTTTTTGGAATTTTGTCAGCTAAAATAAATATTAAAACGAAAATGCATCAGCGTTAGGTGTTTTTATTAGGTATTCTATTTGACAGAAATATAATAATGATAAAATGCGAAGTTTAATAATTTTTAATTTATTTTCTTGTTTAAATTACTTTGCCGCTCTATAAATACCACAACATAATCGATTGATTGGTTGTGAAATTTATTAAAATAACAGCAGCAACGTAATTTAAATCAGAAAATAATTTTAATATACCGCTGTCATTTTTGTAGAAAATCTCCCAAATAAGTCAAGAAAGTCTACAATAAGTCTCCTCGCGAGGTGACTAATTGTAGACTTTCAAATAAGTCAGTCTCCACAAAATAAGTCGGGAATTGAACTCCAGCCTAAGGTTTATATACGACCTTATACCGAGAGAATTTATGACTCAGAAATAATATCTTTAAACACGATTTTAATAAAGCATTCACAAATAATGTATCGATCAATATATCGTTGAAATTTCAATCGTTACGATGCCACAAAAAGTCAATGAAATGTCACAGAAATGTCAATGTCATAGAACTTGCTATTAATAAACGCTTACTAGATTTAATTTATTTTTTTATATAATGACGATTCAAATGGCGTATTAAATCAAATTAGTTTCCGGTCACTTGGAAACTTTGAAGTCCCATAGGACTTAGTATGTATTAGTCCCATAGATGCACAGGTTATACAGCATATAAATTCAAAAAATGTACGCAATATTTTACATAATGAAAATAAAAATATTTTGAATTTTTTTATTTTTATTTTATAGCTTTAAATCAATATGGCGTGCGGCATGTTTGATCAAGTTCATCACTATTTAATTAAAATAGAAATTAAAATACAATTAATAATTAGTTGTTTTAATTTTTCTTTCAATCCACAAATTTTTTTTAACTTGGTTTGATTTTTACAGTTTTTAAAACATTACATTTATATTTATCAAGAGACATTGCTTTTAATCAATTCCGTGACGCGCGTCATCACTTTGAAATTTTGGTTTACCCCCCATATAATATAACAGAAAACAAAGACGTAATCCTACGTCAAAACTTGTACCATTCGTTTTTGCTGTTTACTATGATAAACATTTTGCATGTCGTCTCCATGTATATATCTCAGTGTTCATAGTAAATAAAAAATTGTATGTACCTTATTTTATGCTTAGTAAAAAATACAATCGATACTGGAGGCTCTTATTTATACAGTAGGCTCTGATTTGACCCTTTCAAAAAATGAGAACTTTCCTTAAGCTCCTGGTAGTTTGGTTTCGTACTTATAAAAATTTGGTCTACTCTTATTTTATTCATCAGGTAGCTACGACTAAACTACAAAAATACAATTCCCAACTTTTACGTATAAGACTAGGTAAGAAAGTAATAATTTAGCGAATCATATTGACCAAATCTAAAATGCTATTAAAAATAAAGCGTATTCGATTGGACTAAAGAGTACAACTCTTCACTTCAGTTAATTGAGTTACTCTTCACTTAATTGAGTTGCTGAAGAGAAAAGACTGTTCGATCGGTATTCTTCACTTCAGATAAATGTCAAAATAAAAATAAAAATTTATTTCAATGCGGCTTGTATTTAGAAGAACTGTTTCAAAAATAATTTTCCTGCTTTTACAAATAATCAACTAAATTGTCATAATCGAAATTTGTATTTTATATTTTATTATAATCATTTTTATTAAAAATTATAATTGAAATTTGTCCGTTTATTTTATTTGCTTTTTTTTCAAAAGCGAAAAACAAAGAAATCCTAAAAAAGAAAAACAAATAACTCATCTGAAGTAACTACACAAGCAAAATGTCTCTTCAGTTAATTCAGTTGCTCAATTTTTAACTGAAGTGAAGAGTTGTCAATCAAACAGTCTCTTCACTTCTGCTACTTCCTATACAGCTACTACTTCAGTTAATTCAGCCCAATCGAACACGCTTATAATAGCGGTATTTTGTTGAGAAAAATTTAAACAAATTTAGTTTTGATTTAATTTTAGTCCTATTGTAGGTACTACTACGATTTTTAAATAAAGAAATATTTTTTTGGCTTTATTTAAATCATGCGGCGCTTTATATCCAATGTAATTGTTGTTCTAATTTTGTCAACCAAATACACTTATTATATAAATAAATAAAGCCGAAAAAATCATATTATGTAATTGATAATACAGACAAATCTCAAACTTCTAAAGGCGAGACCAGACGATGTGAAAATCGACTAATGTTGGTGATATCTATTGACGATTAAAGCATCACGGATTCCACCTAATGGAACATTTTTAAACTGAACTACCTGATAATTTGACATTCGAAATTGTTGTAAATAATTCCATTTTTGATCTGTAAACACAATTTTTACTTACCGGATTGCTAATAATTGTAAATAATTCCAATTTTGGACTATAAAAAAAATTTTTATTTACCGCATTGCTAAATTTTCTTTCGTCGCATTTGTGACAAATGTCATTTTATCAGGTGCACCATTTTAACTATTGTCCTCGAGAGGCGCTTTCTTTACTTTTACAATCGTCAATACATATGTAGTATTAAATGTCGTGTTGTTAGTTTTCATATCACCAATGTGACATTTGGTACATTGGTATACATATTAAACATACGTTCGCTAAATAGACGGTATATAAATACACATCAAAGGAGACCACCAACATTGGTTGACATACTGGTAATGCGGTCCAGACGGTGTGGCATGATTTGTTTTAGTTTATTTAGAAATTTATTGCATTTTCTATTAATGTTAACATACAATTAGGTATATGAAATTTTAATTAAGCAGGCTAATTGATTTGTTTCTTTATGACAATGAAGTTTAATCTTGTTTTGTAACTTAGAAAACTGTTTTCAAATGCAATTGTAAGTTTACATATCTGTCGAGATAAGAAAACTATTCCTCTATATTTATTTAATAAAAGCTGATTATTTTATCATTTAGGTAAGTTCCATTAGGAAAACATGCTAAAAGGTACATTTTTGTTCCTGTATTTATCCATAACGTATGAACAAATAATTAAATTCAAATTATGAACAGAAACATAATTCTAAAATTTAGAATGCACTATTTCAAACTTTTGTAAATATATAGTTTGGTACACATTCGCTTAAATTTACGTAACCAACATTGGATGTATCGTGTGTAGGGTACCTATGCCTCATACATGAACAGTGTGTTTATTTTTCCACATTATATGATCCAACGTTGGTCAACCGACATTTGTCGATTTCCACACCGTCTGGTCCGGCCTTAAATTTTATTAGTGTAGGCTTAATAGACATACATATAATGAGAGTTTTCCTTGAGTTTTAGATTTGGTAATTCACTAAATCATTACGTTCTTACCTAGTACTATACGTAAAAGATGGGAAAATTAAATTTGTGTAGTTTGATCGTAGCTGCCTGGTCCTGGTAAGAAGACCAACTTTCTATAAGTACGAAACCAAACTACCAGGAGCTTAAAGAAAGTTCTCATTTTTTAAAAGAGTATAATACATCGTATAACACTTAACAAGTCGTAATAATAGGAATGCTATTAAAAATAATATATTTTATCTATAAAAAGCCGAAAAAATCATATTAATTGATAATACAGACAAATCTTATACTTCTAAATGAAAAACGACGTTTAAAATAAACATTAAAATAAAAACGGCACTTCCAATCATTTTAATTTCAACTGTTCCGAACTCAGGACACTCCCTTCAACAAGGTTCACTATGATTTTCTTTAGTGACAGAACTTTTCATTAAAATTGGTTTCCAGCACACCGTGATCCACGATCAATTGTCCATACGATCAACTGATCCACGATCAATTGTTGATACGAGCAATTGTTGTACGATCAATTGTTTACGGTTAATTGATAGTAAATTCAAAATTCTGTATCTTCGTACACTTATAAAATACAATAAAACGAAATATTAGCGGTAAAAACGAGAAAAAAGAAATTGTGTGTGTGTAAAAACAATATGCAGAATGTGTAAGTCCTTACTCTTAGTTTACCATATAAATCAGACAGGTTCGAACGCACTAAACTTTCAATATTAATAACATTTAAATTAGGTAAGTGATTAATTGAAATTATAGTTCAAAATCCGTATTAAACAATTGCTGATTTAAATTACAAGACTTGTGATTAATAAATGTGATGTTTTGTAGTTTATTGGCAAAACTGTTAATGCTGGACTTAATCAAATTGCAATTTTTAATATTTTGGACTTACGCATTTTTCTCGCTTAAAGCCAATATTAATTTTGTTGAATTCATGTGAGAGAAATGGGTTAGTCCAAAATATAAAAATGTACAAAATAATATATTTACAGATGTTATTTTGTATTTAAGACGTCAATTGACAATCGTTCTATTGTAATAATGTCGAGAGCCCTCCGGATGGTAAATCTAGCTCTTAAAAAACTAGGAGATCTAGAAAAATGTACCCCTGCACATATACCCCAACCTGATGATTCAAATTCGTTACTTAACTCTAATATTGTGGTTTATGGAACCATTACTTTGGCAAATAATGGAAAACAAGAATACACGTCTTGCCAAACGGTTAAACTTGGTCAATTGAATCCAACTTTAAACCACAATAACACTGTTGAAACAAATAATATGATATTGGTACCATTTGCTCATCCAGCGAAAACTTTCATAATATTGATGATATTGTTGAAAATCAGTTAATAGAATCGTGTGAGATGTATGAGTACAATGAAGAAACACTTAATGATGACATTCCAATTATAATTGCAACGCAGGATGGTGAACTAATCGAAGTTCCTAACACATTACCAAACAAGACAATGAGTTATAATAATGAACAAAAAGAGTGTATATTAGAAATGGTGGAAACAGATGAGAATCAAATTACAGAATCACCATCCAACAACAAACCCAAAAAAAGATATAGAAATATGTGGAAAAGTAAGCATAATTCCATTCAGAGAGAGACTGGAAAGTATTATGTAGGTAAAAAGGTAGTTGAAAATAAATGGAATTACAATATTCCCAAGGCAAAAAAGGAATTAAAACCACGGTGTGGCTGTACACTCTCGACGAAGTCAACTGTAAATAGTTGTAATTCCATTTCAGACGAACACAGGCTTATATCATATTATTTCAAACATTTTGGGCTTTATCTTGGGGAGAAAAAAAATGTATATAAGGTATCACACGGAGTTGTCTAAGAATCAAAGAATCAGACAAAGAAGTGAAATTTCTGAAGACTCAAGGCAATGTAACACTATTAAATATTTCTTAAAAGAATCATCTACTGCTGGGCCTATTAGGGTATGAAAAAAAAGGTTCAAAACACATTCAAATTATCCCAAGGTACCACATTAAATTGGATCAAAGACATAAAGAAGTCGAGCAGCTTACCAATCGGATCATCGAGCGCACCATCAAACACATCCCCAACCTAATCGTCATCGCATCATCACCAATCGGAAGTTCAAAACAAAAGGAAACAACAGCGTGAAACTTACTACATCTCAATAGATTTTTTACAGATTTGGCGAAAATGGAGTCTTATTATTCCCGAGCTTCCACAAACAAGTTGTATTTGGAGCCCAATTGGCGTACAATAAGGAGCTGTTTGATGAGTATTCACGCATATGAATCATATGAATGACATCATTTTCAAATACTTTTGAAGACAGGAATTTATCTTTATACCGCCCGAAAAAAGATGAATGCGATCTCTGTGTCATGTACAAATGCGAAAACATCAACGAAAATGATTAACAAAGTCATATAGAAATGAAAAATCGCGTCAGATTGGAAAAGCAGAAGGAGAAAGAAAAGGGCAATCAATACATCTTTACGATGGATTTGCAATCGGTACTACTCTGCCCAAAAAAATCCAACGTATCATCTTTATATTACAAAACGAAACTCACTGTATTTGATATTAAATCAACTGACGGATATTGCTTTTTGTGGCACGAGGCTGAGGGAGGACTACTTAGGTGCAAACGAATTTACATCTATAATCATAAAGGTTTTATCTAAAGAAATTATACCTAAACTAGAAAACAGTGAGACTAATATGATACTATACAGCGATGGGTGTACTTATCAAAACCGGAATTTCACGTTATCGAATGGCCTTATTAATTTAGCATCAGAACATAATGTTACAATAATCCAAAAAGGCTGGCAATAAACCGGCACACAAAAAATTAATATTTGAGATAGAAAAAAATAATAAAACGGCACAAATTAATGAGCAACAAACAAACATTTCTTGACATAATAAAATTAATTTTTTGGAACAAAATATAATAATTTGGCAACATTTATAATTTTTTGGCACTATTGGAAGGGTACACAAAAAATTATTTTTTGGCATCGAAATAAACTTTTTGGGCGACCAAAATAATTAACTGGCAACAAATTTATAAATAAATAAATTAAAAATTAAAAAATTGAAATTAGTTTTAAAATATTCTGAAAAATGGAGATCCCTAATTTAACTTAGAATTGTAGAGGCTAACGGCTTCGGTAACTCTCACGGGCACGCGGGAGGTCGCTTCGCTCCCCCCCCCCCCGCTTAGCCCTCCGAGGGGCTTTAGATTTGAACTTCGAGGGACGTAGGAGCGGGATAAGCAAACATGTCGCACTGCCTGCCGCACGTAGGAGCGGATTATATAGAATCTATTAATGACACTGCAATATTTTATATCGATCCCCCATCAAATATTAAATAATTTGTATCGATTAAATTTAATTTTTTGTCACGAATTTTTTTTTTTTTTACTACTAAAAATTATTTTTTTCTGTTCTAAAATATTATATTTGTCGCCAATTTATTAATTTTGATGCCAATGTTTGTCGCCATAGTATTTAATAATGTCCTTCAAAAATATTTGTTTGTATTCTCATATGTGGTTCCAAAATATTATTTGTGATGCCAATTTATTATTTTTGAAGCTAATGTTTGTTGCCAAATTTTTTTTCTTGTATGCCCGTTTAAATTGTCCCATCCAAAAATATTTCGTAAAACATCACACTCAGATGGAAGCGGATTCAATGCATTCCACAATTGAGAGAAAAGTTAAAGAAAGGAATATTAATGTGCCAGCCGATTATGTGGATATTTGCCGAATTGCCAGAACGAAACCAAAGCCTTATAATGTACAATATCTAGATCACACATTTTTTTAAAATTTTCAAAGTATCAATTTTTATAATTCAATCAGACCGGGAAAAAAGTCTGGAGACCCTACTGTTAATGAAATTAGGGCATTAAAATATAAGCCTGATCGAAAAATATACTACAAACTAAACTTCGATAACGATTGGGCGGAACTTCCCAAAAGATATAAGTAATAAAAATTAATGAATCCAGTTACAATGGAGAACCTGCCACAGCTGTATGAATCTAACGTTAAACTTAAGAAGGAAAAATACAACCATCTGCAAATATTAAAAATACGATGCCTTTAGATTATCATACATTTTATTACCAACTCCCTCATCAAGAATAAATCAAGAAAATAAGGTTCCTACATTTTTGAGATACAAAAATTATTTTTATTTTTAGTCATTGTTGAATTTTTACTATTCGTATAATTTATTATGTATTTAATTTTGTTGAATTCGTTTTATGTCGTTTTATTTTATTAATATATTTGAAATAAATTTATTCGTTTAACGAATAAAAACATTAATGCAATTTGTTTAACTCCAATTACAAAGGTTGTACTTGGTATAGAAAAATCGGTTAGTCGAATATCTTTTTATCCGAAATTTTTTTTGAAAATAATTGTTGTGTAAATAAAAAAGGCAAAGTTTTAAGAAAATTTCTATCAAACGAATAAATTATTTAATTGCAAACATGAGCGTAAGAACGTACTCATTCTGCATTTCTCGCCGACGTCATGCATTTATGTAAAGTTTTATTATTTTACTTCCTTATTAACCATAGTATATTTCCACATAAAACAATTTACACTTTGGCGAATAAAAATTTCATTGCGAAATTTCAATTTCCTAAAATCGATATTTGACTCAAATTTACTCGATTAAAAATGTGTTTGCATTCTCTATGCAATAAAAATAAATAAATCTAATACCAGTATATAAAAATAATAATTAATGAAATTATAAACTAAAATGTCTAAAAATCAATATGTACATACGAAAACAAACAAACACAGATTACATGCTATAAAATCTTATGGAGAATTAAAATATTCTACTAAAATGACGATGTACAGTCATATATTATAGAGTATATATATATACGCCATTACGTGGACTAAACGATTTTTTTTTCCTCCTGTATTTTTTGACATGATGAAGTTAGCCACACAACAATTAACAATATAGCTTCGCCATTTTGTACACTGTCATGTTTCAAATCACTATAAAACCTCCCGTATTTTCAAATGAAGGTCACAAAAATTAGTCCAAATTTTTCCATAGTAAAAGTAGGTTATGGCGTATATATATATACTCTATAATATATGGTACAGTGTACACATACCGGCCGCGAACACAGTTCAGAAAAAACAACCGCTTAAGCCGGTATTCCATTATGAAAAAATGTTGATCAGCAAAAATATATTGAGATAAAAATATAAAATCCGTTGTTGTGTGAATTACATATCCAACGTCGTCAGCAAACATTTTTATTACAAAAAAGTTGTGGCTGTGTTAGTGTGATGCCATAATTATTGACAAAAAGTATCAGATGGAGTATTTTTTATTGCAACCCTCTAACACATCTACATAAATTTTGTGTACGATGATAACATATTTCTCGCACACACTATTAAATTTCATAGTACGTCATTTTTATGGTAAAGATATTTTTTATTTTTTATTCTGTGACGGAAAATAAATGAAAAGAAATAATTCTGATATGGGAGATAATAATTAATAATTTAATTTTTTAGATAATTTTGAGAGGTGAAAATATACGAATTAAGCATAATGCATAATTTTGTTCATATTTGTTGGTTATGTTTTTATTTGCTGTCAAAATTTATTCATGTGATTTTGCTATAAAATAGAAAATAAAAAAATTGTTGTTTCTTTGTCACTCTTATGTAACATTTTTTTTTGTCTTCTTTCATTTTTTCCAGCAGCCAGTAAATTTTTCATAATGGAATACAGGCTTTATACTACGAAATATTTTCATTTATTATATTATAAAGAATATTAGTACATAATATATGTATTTGTGTATTTACACATAAAATAAAAATACAAAAATAATCTCATAAGAGAAAAGAGAGAAACCAGAAACATGAATTTTCAGAATGAGGACGAAGAGCCGAATTTCAAAGGGCCGAATGTCGAAGGGCCGAATGTCGAAGGGCCGATTGTCGAAGGGCCGAATAGGTCGAAGGGCCGAATAGGTCGAAGGGCCGAATAGGTCGAAGGGCCGAATAGGTCGAAGGGCCGAATGGATCGAAGGGCCGAATGGGTCAAAGGGCCGAATGGCGAAGGGCCGAATGGGTCGAAAGGCCGAATGGGTCAGAGGGCGTAATGGATCGAAGGACCGAATTTTTTTGTTTATTTTTTTTTTGTTATTACAAATATAATTTTTTAAATTTCTTGTTTTAAGGAATATTTTGTAAATTTTTTTATCAAAATATAAATTAATTTCTTAAGAGTTTATACATATTTTATTATGTTTAATCTTTGGATATTCTATCTGCAAAAATATTGCATTAATTTTGTTGTTTATATTTTGTGTCCTTTTTGTAATTATCAAGTGGAAAATATTTGTACATAATAGGTATTTCACCAAAACCAAAAAAGAATTTTGCCATAAAATGTCGTAAAAATCAGACCAAGTTTTATTCGTAAGAAGGAAAATTCTATTTGGACGAATAAAATATTTTCTCTGTGATTTAGTGATGTACTAGTGAATATTCTCCTCACAATTTACTACATAAAAGACAAATTACAGTTTAAGGCAAAATTTCCAAAATGTCTACTTAAATTAAACGAAACTGTTTATTTTAAAGTATATTGTTGTCTCATGTGTTGTTTTGAATATTGTTTCAACCTGAAATGTATTACCTATTTTGATATGAGTTATTTTGACAAACATCATTTCAACCTGGCATTGACATCTGGAAAATTAATATTGGCTTTCATAAATAAATAAAAATTACAGTTCTTAATATCAAATTCAGTACATTTACAAAATATTCCTTAAAATAAGAAATTAAAAAAATTATACTTCTAAAAACAACAACAAAAAATTCGGCCCTTCGACCCATTCGGCACTTCAACCCATTCGGCCCTTCGACTCATTCGGCCCTTCGATATTCGGCCCTTCGACCCATTCGGCCCTTCGATCTATCCAGCCCTTCGACATTCGGCCCTTCAATATTCGGCCCTTCGACCCATTCGGAACTTCAACCCATTCGGCCCTTCGACATTCGGCCCTTCGATATTCGGCCCTTCGACCTATTCGGCCCTTTGACATTCGGCCCTTCGACATTCGGCTCTTTGATATCATTCCGAAACATCCCGAAGCGGGAAATCAAAAGTTTATCTAATTAATATTTAAATTTCACTATTGTTACACTTTTACGCACAAATTTCACTTAATTTAATTAAATTAAAATAAAATAAAATAAATTATATATTTAAACACTTTACATTAAATAAATAAATAAAATGAATTAAATTAAATTAAAATTATATTCTCGAAGAAGACGACAAAAACACGTCCTTCTTCTTCGTGCGTCAACGACCGACCAATCACATTTTTGTGGATTTTGAGTTATAAATGAAAATAAAATAGCTTTACAATTCTCTAAATAAAGTTTCAAAAATAAGTTTCAGTTTTAGAATATTTTACACCATCATTTTTCCGGAAAATTTAACTAATGCCTGTATTCCATGAGAAAAATTGACTGCCAGTAAAAAAAATCGAAATGAGAAAAATAATCTGATACTCCATATAAGAGACAAAGACAACGCTTTATTTTAAAACAATTTTGCTATAAAATAAAAAACACGTTGACTTTGTCTCTTATATGGGGCGTCAAATTATTTTTCTCTCTTTGTTTTTTTTTTACTATCGGTCAATTTTTCCCATGGAATATAGACATAAAGGTGCTATTCCACTTGACTGAATTGACTGATAGTAGAAAAAGAGGGAAAAAGAAAAAAGTTCGAAACTTTATGTAATAGACAAAGGCAACGTTTTTTTTATTTTTTTATTTTATAGCAAAATTTTGAGGAGAAATTTTGACAGCACACAAAACATAACCAATAATTACTTAAAAAAATTAAATATTCCTATTAATTCAGTTAATTTTGTATCTCAAAATTACCTAAAAAAATAAATATTATTAATAGTCACATCAGAATTATATTTTTTAGTATATGTTCCGTAAAAATTAAAAAAATCTCTACCAAAAAAACGTCATGGGTTTTTTATTTTTACTTTTTTATAGCAAAATTTTAAGGAGAAACTTTGAAAAATATATTAACCATAAAATTATTAGTGTGCGGGAAATATTTCTCATCATATACTAATTTTATGCATGTGTGTTAGTATGACTGCTATAAAATGTTCTCAATTTGATACTTTTTATTGCAGTCACACTACTACAGACACAAATATTTCTTGACTGAGAAGGGTTTTTGTTTCATTCGCCCATCTAGCAAATGTATATTTTTGTCTTCCTTTAATTTTACTCTCAGTCAATTCAGTCAAGTGGAATAGCACCTTTATGCCTCAATTCCATGGGAAAAATCGATTGACAGTCAAACAAATCGAAAAGAGAAAAATAATCTGATACTCTATATAAGAGACAAAGACAACGTTTTTTTCTGTTTTTTATTTTATAGAAAAACAATTTTGCTGTAAAATAAAAAACACGTTGGCTTTGTCTCTTATATGGGGTATCAAATTATTTTTCTCTTTTCGTTTTTTTGACTGTCAGTCAATTTTTCCCATGGAATTGAGGCATTAAAATGAATAATTACTACTAAAACCT
This sequence comes from Tipula helvola, assembly GCA_963556165.1. NCBI lineage: Eukaryota > Metazoa > Arthropoda > Insecta > Diptera > Tipulidae > Tipula > Tipula helvola. Next base: position 282,236,170 of record OY744481.1, on the reverse strand, counting down.
ACTGCAACTTTATTTTAAATGCGTTTCCTGAACAATTTACTTTATGCAGTTATGTTTTCCAAAAAAAACACAGAATTCTGTAATTAGAATAAAAAGTAAAAATGTTATCGTGCATAATAATAGATTGGAATTATTTTTGCATAAGATCCACAGTTATTTATATGGGGGGCGAATAGGAGAGTCAGCAGAGCCAGAGACGCAACAACAACAACTACAAGCAACACGTGCTACAATTAGTACAAATATGGGTGACCGCATGGGAACATGATGATGAAATGAAATCTTGCACCTCCTTACAACCGCCGATAGAAAAAATAGTGGAGTCAAAAAAAAAAAATCCTTACAGCTTTTCAGAAAAACCTGCGGCACTAATGGGGAACGCTGATTAGGAGATTGTGTTGTCTTGTGACTGTCAAAAAAAAAAAATACTAACCAAATTTACTAACATCGACAGGTGGCTGAAACCGGGGTCTAGTCTATATAATAATTGCTAAACATTCCTTTCCTAACCTTCGGTCCTTGTTATATGTAAAAAGGGTGTACGGTGGGTGGACCCGGTGTCTCCCTGGAATCTTTCTAAGGGTTGGTCGTACAACTCAATCAATCAAGATTCAAATAAAAAAAAAGAAATGATTGATCTGTCTCCTGGAATTTAAATAAAACTGCTAGATTTTGACAAAATGTTATTTTTTATATTTTAAAATTATTTATTGACTTTCTTCGCTATAACAAATAAAAGGGGGGCTTGAAGATATATATGGACATGTCATAAATTCATAAGCCAAACCACTTAACTCCAATTTGTGAAAACCTCTTAATTTCGTTTAATTACCGTAATATTCTTTTAAACTCCATGAAAATTATATTTGTTTTTTTAATTATTTTTGGAGTTAAGTTGATTGGCTTGTCCGTATATAATTCAATAAAAAATGATAATGCTTTATTTCACTTCAATTAAAGAAAAATTAACAACAATTTAGGTCCAGTTTCACAAAAAAAGAGGCATCCTCCAATTATTATTTCTTCTCTTTCTTCTTTTATGAAATAGCGTTTGTTTTATAGTACATATAAATTTAATGCAAGCTTATTTTATTTCTTTTTTACTTGAATATTTTATTTAACTGTAGAGTTAAATATTTGAATGACCAATTTCATCGGGGGCTATTTGTGAATTCGATTCGAATGCACTCGAGTCTTCGATTATTGGATTCTTATTTGAATTGAATCAGATTCGTTCGTTTCTTATTTAAATCAAATAGGAATCTTATAAATCGAAGAGGCGATCACGTTCGAATCGAATTCACAAATAGCCCCCCCTGTTAAATATTTAGCTGAATAAAAAAATAATCAACTTGCATTGAATTTGTACAATATTATGAAACAAACGTGATTTCATAAAAGAAGAAAGAGTAAAATATTATTTAACTGGAGATTGGCTATTTTTTTGTGAAATCGGCCATAAACAAGTTTTACTATAAATTATAAATAACGATCAAAGAAATGTTGTTGTATTTTAAGTCCTAAATCAATTACAAACTGCCTCCATATTTCATCCCGGATATTTTCGTTATGATCCGTAATGGTTTCTATTAAACGTTGCATCAAATTGTATTCAGCCTTCTTAATCTGATTAATCTGACTTTCTTCTAGCGATACTTCGGTTCGACCCTTATTTATACTAAAAAAACAAAATTAAATCAAAGTATTAATAATTAAAACTAGAGTTTACAAAAATTTTTAAATTTATCTCGATTTATCTTTTGTCACAACAACACGTACGTTAAAAATTCATTCCATAATTTTAAAGCCATTATTCTGTTTTGGTTTGAACAATACGAGTACAACTTGTTATTTGCATAAACAAAAAACCAACAATATGGCAAATATTTCTTTTTCAAAGTAAAGGTAATTTCCCTCAAACCTAACTAATAAAATAAAAATAAAAAAATTTTAAAAGGACCAAAGCTTTTGGTCAAAGTTTAGCAACTGGACGTGTCGTTTGACAATAAGTTACTGGGATTTAAAGCAATATCGTTGTGGTTGTGTACTGCACATTTCAACATTGGTAAATCGAATAGGTAAACTACCTTAATACTACCTTAAACTAAAGATGACTGTGTTGTTTCATGAATAGATCGGAAAATGTGCTTTAATATTCTTTCTAATCTTTGCCAATAAAATTCAAATAAATTACTCACTACAATCAGTTAATAAAAGTTGGGTAAATCAGGCAAAGCCAGTATAAATTACAACTGATTTATGGTGTTTTTATAACGTGTGTTATTGAGTCTTTACACGGAAATTAACATAAAATTGTTCGAACACTTTTGAGCCGTTTATTTTGAAAGTAGCCCGTCCACTCCAACAAAAAAAAAAAAATAAGCTAGGTAGCTGTTATAATATTTACAATTCTACATACGTTACTAAATCACTAAGATTTAAAAAAAATATATTAGCAGCAAATTTTTTTTAAATTGTAGATAACATGGAATTATAAATGTTACATCAGCTTGGACAATGGACTTAGGCCAGTTCCAAATTAAACGTCTCATTTGATCAGCACTAATTATTATATAAATTTTACCTTTGCGTAAGCTTTTCTATCTTCTTAAATAAGTTTGTATAGGTTGCCTTCAACACATCTTCCTGTTCTTTAACGGTCTCCAACAATTGAACTATTTTTGTCTGCTTCTTACATAAGTTCTGTTTTTTCTCCTCTACAATTAGTAACATGGAGTGTTCTTTATCCAACCGCTGCTTTTTAATATTTTGCAACTCCGCCTGTATTTCATTGACGTGAGCCTTATTTTGTATCTTATGCATAAACGTATTAATCAAATTTTGTAATTGATCTTCATGGCGGTGATTTTGTGCAATATTTGTGGTAGAACTAATAGAAAATTCCCTGTCGTTACTATACCTAATTAATTCATTACCATGTGAAAATCTTGTACGACAATCCAAATTTGTTGATGGTTTCTCCATTAACACTTTTTGAATATTACTCAAAATAGTATTATTAGTAGTATTTATCGGGACAATTGCATTTAAGTCGTGATCAACTAGTGTACGTTTTTGTTTCGGCTGCTCAACTATTTCTGAACTTTTTTCTGCTTCTTGTGCTATTTCTAAGCGTTTTCTTTTTGACGATCGTTTAGATACTTGCTCGATTAATTTTGAGCCTCCTTGAATCGACATCGAATACAAATTATTTTGTTCTAAATTATCTTGTGGCGGCTCTGGGATTTGATCAATAATTTCATTATCGGAATCATCGTCCACCGATATAATATATTCCGTTTTTATTTCTTCTAATAAAATTGGAATTGGCATTGATGATATTACCGGCTTTGGTCTGTCGTTTGTTTTTGCAATTTGTTTTACAAATGTAGTATCAAGCTTCTCAGTGTCAATAACCTTACAACTTTCAGATTCAACTGGTTTTGGATTTAATACTTTAGGTTTTTCAGACTGTTTATCGATGCCAATTGTAATGTTAGGTACCTCATTATGAACCGTGGTTATTTTAGTAGGTAACTTCTTGTAAACTCTATTCGATAATTTGAGTGAACTATTTTCTCTAAACGAAGTACCATTACTGTTTGGCGAATGAACCACAACCTCATTAGAAATCTGCCTTAGTTCGTTGCATTGATTTCCAGAAAGATTAATAATTAATCTTGGTACCTTCATTTTTGTGACAAACGTATTATTTAGGTTTGTCGAATGAACGTCAGCAGTAACTAAATGTTCACTCGTTGGACTTTCTTCTTCGTCCATGGAATTGATTTCACAATGTTTTTTTATTTTAGCTTTACTCTGACGAAAGCTTTGAACACGTAATGGTTGTTGTACGGATTTCTTCAAACAGCTGTCGTTGTAGGGATCAATATAATCGATATCCGAAGTATATCCTAATTTAGTAGTGGTATTCTTTGATTTTGCACAACGACGATACGAATTTGATACGTTTTTATTATTAATTGTTTTATTTATTTCTCCAAAGGGTGTTGATGTATGTACAACTGGTATTAAATCAGCTTTAGTAATTGGTACAATCATTTCCGTTGTTTGTTGTACAGATAAGGATGGTGCTTGTTGATACCGAGCCTGACTAATAACATTTGAAACGTTTACGGCATCGTAAACCGATGGCAATTTATTTCCTTTATACTGAATGCCTGTCCTTAATGGTACTTGTGAATTCGCATTTGTGGATTTAGTAGTTATAGTCATTTGCGGTGTTTGTTGTATAGATAGGGATGGTGCTTGTTGAGATCGAACTTGACTAAGAACATTTGAAACAAATTCCTCATCTCTAGTTTCAACTTGATTAATGTTTACGGCATCGTAAACCGATGGCAATTTATTTCCTTTATACTGAATGCCTGTCCTTAATGGCACTTGTGAATTCGCATTTCTGGATTTAGTAGTTATAGTCATTTGCGGTGTTTGTTGTATAGATAGGGATGGTGCTTGTTGAGGTCGAACTTGACTAAGTACATTTGAAACAAATTCCTCATCTCTAGTTTCAACTTGATTAATGTTTACGGTTTCATTTGCCGCCGTTTCACTATAGGTAGTTTCTTCCATATTCTGTATACTTGAATTAATAATTTCTACATTAGCTCGAATTTGTACATTTTCATTGTTACTGTAGTCTAAATTTCGTAAGCTAGTTTTTTTCTTTACATCCTTTTGCAATGGTACAACACGATTTACTAACGTTATTTTTCTAGGTTTATTTCTTTTTGGTTGTTTAGTATTGTCCTTTGGATTCTGGCAGCGTTTTAATCCCTCTTCTAGTTTTTCTTTTTTTTTATAAATTTTACGCTTAGTGTACGAGGTAGGTTCACCATTCGATTTTACCTTATCAAAATCAGAATTTTCTGATAATTTCTTTTGTGCCGCTGTTTTGCCCACAATTGGCACGGTACTCTTTTTTCGTTTGTAATCTGCCTTCACAACGTTCGCAGGCGTTTTACTTATCATATTATTAGTGATGTTCTTTAGTACAGGTTCTATTTCTGTTTTAGCAGATTCAATTAGTTTCGTTGCATTTTGAGAAACTGGCTTTGGAATCGATTCATTTAATATATTAAAATTAATTGGAAAGCTTGTACAGGTACTGCCTTTTGAAAAACTTTGTTCAAATGTAAAACTATTCACAGCATTAGTATTGGCGTACCTAATTATTTTTTCACGTATTTGTTGCTCCTCTGCATCTCTTTCTTCGTGAATCGTATCATATTTGCTAACCCGCTCAATGGTTTCTGGTGTAATGATTTTTTGAAAATGTTTAGTTATTTTTATTTGTTTTTTAGCAGGTGTTAGCATATTTTCAACCGTATTTTTATTTGATTGTAAATAAGATTGATAATGAGGCAGCACATTTTTTATTAAATAAAGAGTTTCGTGGTTTAATATAAAATTAAAATCTATTTTAGTTAAATTTGAATTCAAAAATTTAGTCATTATAGAATTCAAATTCGAATTATTTTTTAGATGAACGGATAAAATTAATTGAGCGTCATTTCTAAAATTATTATTTATTTAAAAATATGGATTAATTATTTATTTATATTTGTAGAAAAAATTATTCTTACCTTCCGAAAATCACTTGGTCTAAATCTTCTTTTGCTATATTATTAGTCACCCAACCATTTTGATCTCCCTTTCCTTGAGACGGAAAAGATAATTCAAGTAAACTAATGTTGAAATCGATCCAAAATTTATAAGACTCATTCAATAGAATAGGGGCCGTTAATTCATTTCCATTAATTATAATTGATTCGGCAACAATCGAAAATATTTTACACGGTTCAACACAGCGGTTTAATTTATTTAGAAAATTCCGACTATCTGTATCGTACGATGATTTATTTATATTCAAAAATATTTGAATAAACACGTCTTTATTTTTGATATCAGGAAATAATTCTTGCGATATTAAATCTGGGGTACGCTGGTTTTCATCCTCGAATTTACACTTACGGTAGTCATTGAAAAACCGAAATAATATTTCCAAAAATGTTACTTGGTGACTGTAAACGACACAATCGAATACTTTGGTGGCCAACATTTTAAAAATTGGTAAACGGCGAATAAAAATATTGGCACAGATTTGCTCCGGAACATGGGCAAGTATTTCGAAATAGCTATCTGCATAATCATTTACAAATGATTTAGACGTGTTTTCCATTATTAAAATTTTAATAATGGTAGCTGATGTATAAAATACCGACGTATAAAATAAATCTTCGTCAAACTTAAGTCGGCAGGCCTTTAATTAAGAAAAGTAAATTTATGATATGTCTTAATAAGAAAATTGGCTTACACTTACATGGTAGACATCGAGCCATTCGATTGCAATGGGCTCAAACATTTCATTATTGTCTACTATAAATGTTCTCATCCCTGATAATCCCTTGATGAATATTTCTATGTGACTTTCGTTCTAATTGATTGTGTAGAGAAAATAATAAATAAATAACGGAACTTGACGTCATGTATAAGATATAAGATTTTTATTTTTACATACCAGTAAATCTTTAGATTCAAAAAATTTGATTTTTTTGCGATATTTATCCCTAATATTGGCTAAATTCATTTTGATCTTTTAATTTAAATTACGCAATATTGAAATTATAGGTTTTAAGTGAAATACCCGCGATACGAAATAAAACTTCCGAACACTACAGAAACAAAATCAAAATAATGCGTGGTGGCCTAAACAGTTGACGGTATTGGGAAAACAACTGAATTAAAACTAATGAAAAATTTCAAATTTCAAATACTTATCGAATGTTTTTGTTATTAACGAAAAATGAGTGCGTTTTATATGACAACCCTCTAAACAAAGCGAATCGTTTCGATAATTTCTTTTCAATATGGGGCATGCAAAACGAGTTTGTTTTTGTTCCCGCACATCAGATGTCATTACCGTCGTGATAAAGGTTACAATAATGCTTAACGTTTAATTTTATGACTACGAAGTTTGAACGCGTCGCTAAACGACTTATAAACATTTTAAAATTGAAAAATTCTTTTGTGTTATTAAATTCACAATACAGTTTCGATACAAAACACTAATACCATTTGACATTCTAACCTTTACCGAAGGTGCTGCATTCCAAAAACAGCGGCGAATATTGTTACTATAAGCATGCCCCATTGAACCGGTCAAAGTTTAAACCCACCAAGCACGGCGGGTCGGCGGCAAATTTAAATATATGTGTTAATTTGCTTATTTACATAATAGGAAACCGTAGTTTTATGTAAATTTTATAAACGCATGTATTTTATAATTTTAATTGAAAAATTTCCTTAAAAGCAATTTTAAAGTACTTTTCATACCAGGCGCCTCGGCTTTGAGCTTCAAAAATAAAAATTCTTTATTTCATTTTTCAATTATGCAAATTAGTTTTATTTGATTGATAACGTTTAATTTTATAGAAATAAATTCAATTTGTTGAGAAATAATCTATTTTTAAGTGATAAATTAAAAAAAATCAAAATATATTGCATTGAAGTTATCTACAAAGCCAAGGCAATGCGTTCCACACTCGACTGCGACATTTTAAAGTAGCACAAAGCGAAGCGCTTTGTCAACATAACCTACAAATCACATTTTTGGTACAACTGTTTTAAATTTACAGAAAAATCTAGCACATATGTAGCTTACGAATTCATAATATCTCATTCCTTGCTATAATTCACGTGTAAAATGGACCTATATAAAATATTTGATAGCAACTAAATGTGCAAAGCCGACGCCACCGGTATGAAAGGGTCTCAGCTTCTCATTTGTGGTAACTAAAAATTTCGAGGCGAGGCGCCTGGTATGAAAAGTACTTAAATGTAATTTCTTATGTAATAAGTTAGGTTCCACAAAATAAGTATCGTTTGGAAAACAGCCTAAAATGGTGGCGCATGTGTACTTCTTGGATTAAAGCATCAAACAGATAAGCGGCGCTGTAAGCTTAGCTGCGCTTCTATTCGTCTTAATGATTTTTTGCAACCACATAGACGCCGCTAATCTGACATTTACTTATATGGAAAATGTTCTATGGGTTTTGTAAACAAAATATTTTCATAAAAAAATATTTGTTTAATGATTTATTATGACCAAATTTATGTTCAAATTTAGATTTGTTTTACAATTGTCTTTCTCTTATGCCAAATTTGGATATGCATTTCAGCTAAAATTACGTGTTTCCAAGTATTTACTATCAAAGCAACAACAACAAATCTAAATGTCATTGAACGCCTCAAAAAATAGATACTTTGCGAGTTTAGCGCCGCTCTATCTGTTCGCTCTTATGGAAATCCATGTATTCTAAATTAGCGCCGCTGTTAGCGCCGCTTATCTGTTTGATGCTTAAGAAATGAGAAAACAAACAAAATGCTATGAGAAATAGCGTTTCTATTATGTAATAAAAAAAAAAAAAAAATTATTTTAAAATGGATAATTTGCCAACAAATAAGTAATATACATTGCGGAATAAATAAGGAATTACATTAAATGAATATTAATATTATGTAATATGAATGATTTTATTTCATAAAATTAGATACGAAAACAGACACAATTTTCGCGATGAAGCAACAGCTGAAGATTATGGGGGCAAAAACACATGGGAATAAACATATAAACACATAAGTGCAATAATGTTTGGCTTACAGCACTACGGCAGTAGTACCGGTTAGTATTTAAAAAATGTAAATTAAATATTGAGGGTTCATTCTGAAGCTAAATCTTTATTTAAGGCAAATCATTAGAAAGGGTTTCCCCTACAAGTCGTTTATAGACGTGGCACCAACCGGCTTATAACAAGGAGTGCGAGAAAGTGAAACTCAACGAGTATTTACCACTGAAACCGATTGAATCAAAATATATAGCTCAATACAACGGGTGAGATAAAACCAGTGGACTCCAAAATGTATTTATCAACAACAAAGAAGTGACAAATTTCAAAAAAGTTTCAAAAGTTCATTAAAAGTTTGGTTTGATTTGCGGAAGTCTCGTATAACAGCCTCTAATGCCTATGGTATCATAACTACTGTTTGAAATATAAGGTTCAGTGAAGCAATGGCCAAAAGAATAATAAACGGTAACATCATTAATACACCGGCTATTCGATAGGGTATTAAATACGGAACGAAGGTAATACTAGCCTACCAACAAAAGACTGGACCCAAAATCAAGACAATGGGACTTTGTATTGACAAACAACACAATTTTCTTGCTGCTTCACCTGACGGTATCACAGACGATGGAACGAAAATTATTGAGGTAAAATGGCCTCACTCGATAAGGAAAGGCGGTAGTTTGGCAAATTTAAAGTACATCAGTGACTCTATTCTGGTAATTCCCGGGGAATAGAAATTTTAAATTTTGTTGCAGTATTATTCCCTTCTCCCCAAATGCTTCTTCTAGTGCCAGGATTTTGTTCAAAAAATGAGACTTGAGAGTTGCAATTTTTATTGGCTTACTAGATGTACGATAATATTAAAATTAAACCAAACAACAATAATATTTACTGTTGTATATCTAGTACGAACACGAAAATCGCAACTCTCAAGTCTCATTTTTTGAACAAAATCCTTGTACAGTACCTAAATTTTGTTCGCAAACCGAGAATTGAGAGTAGAATAACCGCAAATTTTTAGTAGTGGTAGATTGTGTGTGTATTAGTGGCCACGTGAGTGTTGTTTATTTTTTTATGAAATTGACGTCATTTAATTTTCTTCTGTCTAACAAAAGTGCTTGTATGTTAAAAAACATTAAACAACCGAAAATATTTTATTTAAATGTTTTTTTTAATAATAAACACGAAAAATAATTTATCCTTTAACTCAAAAAAAAAAAAAATGTTACTCCATAATCAAAAACAACAACAAATCAAGTCTCTCAAAAATTATTTTGTTTGTAGAATAACAAATCTCAACTCAAAAGCAAGAGAGAAGTATAAAACACGAGAAGAGAAATGAACGGAAGCACCAAAAAATACAACCGATTCACCCGATTTAATTATTTTTGATGCTTACTGTCCTAAAAAACGCACAAATACAACAAACAAAAATAATACAACACAACCACAAAAATGCACACTATACATCGTGTACGAATACAAAATTCTCAATTCTCGTGTCTCGGTTTGCGAACAAAATTTACGTACTGGTGTTTGGGGAAAAAAAAAATTTTGGGAAAAAATTATTCCCAATTACAGTTTTGACGTTTGTTCTTTCATACCTATTTTTTTTTTTTTTTTTTATAAATATTTTAATTGGGTGCAGAGCGGACTTATTAACGGTCCTAGCTCTTTGTAACTTTCAGAGCTTCTGCACCCAATGCGCGATCCTGCAAGTAAAGATTAATAGCTACCTTAAATTTATTCATTTTGTATTCCTTCGGAAATTTGAAGTTTATTAGCGAAATTGATGGGGAATAAAATTGATCGGGAATAAATTTTTTAACGAAAACGTTTGTCTATCTCTAGTTGATATTAATAATTAATCATATTAATATTGTTGATAAGGGTCGCTCGCGGATATTTACTTATTTTAATGTGATTCCATGGAAAACACGTACAACTAAATTATTTTCCCTGTATATTTATTCCCCAATTCCTAGAATGCACTTTTTGGAAATGAGGAATAAAAAGTTGGAAAAATTTATCTGGGGAATAACTGCTGTAAAAACAAAATATTCTCTATTCCCCGGGAATTACCAGAATAGGGCCACAGGAATGGAACATTAAATAAAAGACATAAATATTATCTACATACAATGCCTGTTACAGATGAGAGTAACAAATACAAAAATCTGTGATTTTGTCGTTTGGTTACCGAAACAAATGTTCATATTTCCAATCCACTACGATGAAGAATATGTTAGCCAATGCATTGCCGATATCGAACTATAATATGCCAGAGTATTTTGTAAAGAGTATGATGGAAATGGAATTAACTTATGAAACGAGAATGTGATAACACGTTTTTAATTCTACACCTTGTACCTAACGACTATATACCTATCTAATATTTTAATTAATCGGTGTTTCATTTATTCATTTCATTTTTCATTTTTTTTTATAAATTCTTGGTAAGTCTTTTTACAGTTTTTTGATTTTTGCTTTTGGAAATTTTGCATTTATCGAATTCCAATAAGGAGGTGCAAAGTACACAGTACTTTGGTAAGCTTGGTGATTTTGAAAAATTTATAAATCAGTTGAAGTTTAACATTGTAATTTTAGGCAGGTCAAAGTGTTATTTAAAATCTAATATGATTCCCAGCTAAAACTTGCCAAAAACCAGCCATGAATCGCAAGCTTCGCGATGTATTAGGCCCAAAACTCGTCGTATTGCAAAATGATGCTAATGCAAAATCAGATGCCGCTGAACAAAATGATAATGATGTTCAAGGTTCTGGGATTAACCTAAATTCGGAAATTACTATGCCAGAAATTAATAATATAGAGAGCAAACGAAATCAATCCACCCAGACCTCCCAATTAGAGGTAATAGCGCTTCATTTTGATTGTTTCTCGGAGGAGCAATTTAAGCGATATACCGGGCTGACCTTTGGCAGATTCGAAATTTTTTATTCGTTTCTGGCCCAAACTGAATCGTCTCCTTTTGATAAATATTTATCAAAAAAGGACCAACAAATACTGTGCCTGATGACATTTACGGGTTGTCTTAAATTATTACTCGGAAAATATTTGTTCACATGAATGCCGCATTCAAAACAGTTAGCTGGTGGTCTCTACGATATAAAAATCCAAATGCTTACACGGTAATATTAGATTGCTTCGAAATTGCAACCCGCACCATTCAAGGCAAAATCTCGAACTAAATCAAAGCTTGTTCTCGCAATATAAGAATAAAAATACACTAAAATATTTGATGGGGATAAATGAGAAAGGAAATGTAACTTTCTGTGGCACTATTCTGATTTTCCCGGGGAATTGCGAATTGGGAATTGTTTTATTGTCAGTTTTCGGTGTATTTTGGTTTTCTTTTTTCCAAAGCATACTAGATTTTGGGGAAACATAGTTCGATTTCATAGCAATTTTGTTGTTTATTTTTCCCTAAAAATTTGGCTGGGAATTATTTTTTTCCAAAACATGAACAAAATACCAGCTCAGTATGCTTTCGAAAAAAGAAAACCAATATACACTAAAAACTGACAATAAAACAATTCCCAATTCGCAATTCCCCGGGAAAACCAGAATAGTGCCACTGTTCCGATGTATTCTGCAGTTCAGGAGTGATCGTGCTTTATTCCGACAAAGCGGAATCATCTATCTAAGTGAAGGAGACATCGTTTTAGCAGATCGGGGGTTTGGTATAAGGCTGTGTTTCAATCGGGTAAAAAGTTAAATTTTTTAACTGTGGAAAAAAATATTAAATTTTCCTCACTTTTTAATCGTTTTGGTGTTTCAAATGAAACTGGTTAAAATTGTGACGTTTACGTTTTTTATTTTTGTTTTGCGTAGAGAAAAACAAAATACAGGCTACAAATTTTTAACTGGTCCGTGACCAGTTAAAATTTTTGTGGTGAATAAAATGCCAAAAATTTAACTTTTTACGCGGTTTTCTCTTCGTTTGAAACACAGCCTAAGTGACATTTTAGAAAATAATGACGTTGCAGTTAATATCCCTCCATTTCTTAGAAATCAAGAACAGCTCACCCCGAATGAAGTGCTCGAAACAAGAATAATCGCAAATAGAAGAGTTTTAGTAGATAGGATAATAGGATTATCCAAGTTTAATAAAATTTTATCCAACAATTTTATCTAACAAATTTTATGTAACAATATTTCTATAATATACATAGTAGGTATATAAAGGAAAACAGTTAATTAATAATTTGTTTTAATTAATTTGTTTTATTTTATTAGACGCGTCACTAAAAAACATAATCGCACACAATAAAGGTTCAAGAAAGAATGTGTGCACAATGTTTTTAAATTATATTTACGGTTTAATTTATAATGTTTTTTTTAATTCACAAGTTCAATATTTTCCATACAAATTTTTCAAGTTTTGACATTTTAGTCCAAGAAGCCCAGTAGAGACATCTACTTTTGTTGTGTTCCATATCGCGTATTGAGTGAAATTATCAAATAAATTATAATACCCTATAAAGGACATAATAGTTGCTTTCCAATCGACCAACCGCAAGCACCCGCTAGTGAACCGCTAGTAGAATGGTTTTTGTCTTCGCTAAATTATCTAGTATGTAGATATAGTTTTGTTTATGTATTATGATTTTTTATATACATATAGCTAATACAATTAAATCGAAAGGTTTTTTCTGTATCGAACTACAAATTTATGAATGAAAACGTAGAAAATATTTCATTCATGTTTTTATCTAAATTTGTCTACTTTTACGAAATTTTGTTTATTTTTCCCAAATAAATTATAATACCCTATAAAGGACATAATGACACTTTTCCATAGTAAACTTGCGGTCAATGATATTGGCAGATTTACCGATAATGCAGTATTATTTAATACGGGAAAACATAGTACGGGATAACTTCTAAAGATGTCAGCTTTAACAATTTTTAATTTTTGGTTAATAAATCAAAAATAAAATTAATTATTTTTATAATTCATGTCTAGTTGTAAGTTTTATTCGTGTTTTTTGCTTTTGTTTATATTTTTGTTTCGATACAACAAAAAAAAATTTAAAAAAAACTACTAGTGCCATCTTAAGATTTAATCTATCTATCGCCGTTTTTTGACCGTTAATGTCCTTTATAGGGTATTATAATTTATTTGGAAATTATATCCAAATAAATTATAATACCCTATAAAGGACATCATGACACTTTTCCATAGTAAACTTGCGGTCAATGATATTGGCAGATTTACCGATAATGCAGTATTATTTAATATGGGAAAACATAGTACGGGATAACTTCTAAAGATGTCAGCTTTAACAATTTTTAATTTTTGGTTAAAATCAAAAATAAAATTAATTTTTTTTATAATTCATGTCTAGTTGTAAGTTTCATTCGTGTTTTTTGCTTTTGTTTATATTTTTGTTTCGATACAACAAAAAAAAAATTTAAAAAAAACTACTAGTGCCATCTTAAGATTTAATCTATCTATCGCCGTTTTTTGACCGTTAATGTCCTTTATAGAGTATTATAATTTATTTGATTATATCTGACACCACGACAATATGTTCCACATCTGGAACGTCGTGGAACTTAGTCAAGACACAGTATAATAGTGTGTGCTGTCTGACCCGGAACAATAGATTAACGAAAATACTGCTACTAAATTTATGTATTTTTTCACCAGTATTTTGTGTGTTTGTGACTGTTCAACATCATGTCAAAAGTTAAACATTTTCATTCGATCAAATAAAAATAAAAGATGTACATAGCAAGAAAACCTATTTATACAAATACATAATTAAATACAATAAAAGTGAAAATAATAATAATAATTGTAATCTAAATTAAATGTTTGTTTAATTAAATTTAAGTTCAATAACAAATAAAAGAATTCACTACGACGAAATTTCTTCATTCATTAAGATTCAAGGAATTCTAAAAGAAAAAAAAAATTAAGAAAACTAATAAAAATGTGAAAACACAAAATAGTAATCAATTTAAATTGAATAGGAATTTAGGTTTTGTATGTTAGTGTTGTTGTTCTTTTTAGTTGTAAATAATATTTTGTCTTACTCGATGTTTGTGTAAGAAAACGCCCACATCTTGAAGAGGAAAATTAATTCCGACTTTAAATAGTCTGGACGACGAAAGACATTTTTGATTAGACCGCACACAATTTGTGTACTAATTGATCAAATCTAATTTATTAGTGCAACAATAGTTATACATAATACAATTTTGAAATGCCATCACTGCGACAAAGGGTAACGACCTATTTTCGACAACTCAGTTTCATAAACGAGCCTCGCGATGATTCACGAATCGTGTCCAGCCTCAGTCCAAGACATCAAGACGATGGTAGCTTCATAACAAAATATTTGGAAGGTCGAATCGATACAACGTATGGAAATTCTATTGAAATTATTAATGGAAAAGAACCATCGGATATGCCCGATTTTGTATTGCTCAAGTATCCAATTGGAATTGAATGTATAAGTGCAGCGTGCACTGGTCCAGACGAGGGTTTAACTGGTGTAAAACGTTCCAAGCTCCATTTAAGTGCTGGACCCGACATTGATTTTATTGATACGTTACAAGATATTGATAGCGATGTACGCCACAGTGGAGGAAACCCCAGTATTAAGAAGAATAAATATTTATTTAAGCCATCCATAAATCAGCCATCTGCGTCCTCATCCACGAACTTATCGAATTTAGATCAAAATGCAAATAGTAATAATAGTAGCAGTATTAATAAAAGACGTAATCCGCGTAAAAATTCAATAACGCAGCAGGATAAAATGAAGAATTCTAGTAAGGCAGATCTGAATGTAATCGATAATCAGGCTGCGAATGAGGGTGACGCAATAAAAACTAAAAATTTAGTAAATTTCAAATCTCGGTCACGACCCAATTCATCGGAGATTACGCAAGGGATTGAAATCGATCCGATCGCTGGTGTAGTTAATTGGCGGCAGGATCATGATCATGCATACGGATTATCGGTGTCATTGTACGAGAAAAATCCCATTAGCAATGAGCAAGCTGGAAATCCAATTGCGGATTGTTACGGTTTGGTTGCCCGGGACAATGTTGTTGCAATGGCATTAGCCGATGGTGTGAATTGGGGAGAAGGTGCCCGACTAGCTGCGCGATCTGCTGTGCAGGGTTCGCTAGAATATTTAAACACAGCCGTATTTGGTCTTGGTCCTGGGGGAATGGCAACATCGACGCGGGAAGTGTTTATAAGTCTACTAAGATGTTTCTGGGAAGCGCATGCATTTATTCTTGAAGTTGATGGAGCTTTAAGTACATTAACGGTTGCTGTTATTTTACCGCTGGATGGTAAAGAAACAGGACGTTATATTGTGTGCTCTTGTAATGTAGGCGATTCGCTCGGATATGTTTACTCGAAGACCAATGGCGTTCGTGAATTTACTCAAGGTAAGATGCCCAACAGATATTATTTTGTAATCTAATCTAAAATAATGTCCTATGTTTTAGGTTCTCACGATATTACTTCAATGAGAGATATGAGAGATGCTCTCGGAGCGTTAGGCCCAGTAGACGGGAAAGATCCAGAATTAGGGAATCTCACTCTATCCACCACCATCGTAGATGATGGTGATATAGTCTTTCTCACATCGGATGGTGTAAGCGATAATTTCGATCCGGTTGTTGGAAAATTTGCCGAAGCTTTTACTTCTGAATCTCAAATTTCGAATGAACCAAAGACAAATAAAAATGAGACTACAACAATAAATTCTTCGGCTCAGTCCCAAGGCAAAGGATTAGCACCGAAACGACAAAATAAAAGTGCTTCGGCAATTTACACTACGAGCACAGGAAAATTTGAGCTGGCCAAATCCGGATCGACTAGTAAAGTTCCACCAGCTGGCAGTAAAAATAGTCCAACGCACAATACTCCTGTTCGACCGTCACGAACCAAAAAACCTAAAGCACTATCGATTAATGTTCCTGACCAATCATCTGCGTCTGCACAACTACCACCTCGTCCAAAATATATGCGATCGCACACGGTTATCGAAACCACACGAATTATAAAATCACCAACGATAAAATTCCCAAAATCAGCTACCGGCCTACCACTTGTAACCGGCGTACAACGTCATGCATTAACATTACTCAGGCTCGAAGATCTGCTATGTTACGGTATCAATGGTACACTAAAACCATGCACATCGGCTAAAAAATTATGTCAGCTACTGGTTGATTTTGTCAAAATGATTACATCAGCAAAACGAAAAATTTTGGAACAACGTGAGCTCTACTACAAGCTGGTGACACGGGCCGATGGTATAAAATGTGAAGTGGAATTGACACGAATTCAACAGCGAAGCGCACGTAAAAAAGTTGTTGATGGTACAACATTTTCACTGCTTCCGGGAAAATTAGATCATGCAACGGTTGTTGCGTTTACGATTGGTGGCGGAAAAATAGTTGCGACAACATCGAATTTACAAGCAGTTGGATTTTCGGAAACTAATTTTTGATCTGTTTTTACTTATTAGTTACACAAAAAATAACAAAAATATATTTTATAATTACAAAAACGTGTTACATTTTATAACATTATTCTTATTCGTTTGTGATAAATTTATAATTTTTTTTATTTAAATTTAAATAAATAAAATTATTCTTCAAACCATGTTCATTAATTTAAAAGGCGAAAAGTTTCCGTCGAGATAATTTTTTAAATCACGTTTGGTTACGTTTACGTGCGTATGCCTTCTTTCATAACACTCAACTTATGTGAGGGCTACATTTCTTGTAAAGAGTGTTTTCTATAGAGTTAAGCTCAGTATGCAGGTCTAGCTAAGATAAATGTTAGCGCGGTCTCCACAAGCCTCCATTTAATTACAGATAAATCGTTAAGCTACAAATTTGTGTAGAGATAAATTTGGTTGATTTTGTTTGACTTTTATTCGTTTGTTTTTGAATAAAGTTTCTTTTAGTTTATTACTTTCTAATACTTCTAAAAAATTCTTCAAATTGCTAAAGAGTTTATAAAAAGTAAACAAAATGATGGATTCCAGTGACGAAGAGGATATAATTTTGATTGGTGATGCTATCCACAGCATTATTATCGTCGTTCAAAAAATCATCTAAACTCGACTTCGTAATGTAGGTTGGCCATTTTGATTTCTGTTTCTTTATATAAAAATAAATTAATTTTCTTCGCGCCTACTTCGATTATAAAATGAATCAAAATTCAAAATCGCCAAAATTTATCTTCAGATTATTGTCCTTGTGAGATAAATTGCGGCTATGTTTGGAGAATTTATAGGAGGATTTTTCAATTAGTAAGAGAGTTCGCATATAGATGGTGTGTCTGGGATTTAGTATTAGAAAAATTTAATAAATATTAATATGACTAATTTGTAACAATGCAGATACAATCGTCTCAGCACAAAAACTACTAAATTATCTTTATAAAACAACAATATTCGTATCTTGACATGGTTTGTTTAGAAATACAACTCTAAATTTATTTTAAATAAAATAGAAAAATATTTTCCAATTAAAGTTAAAATGTATTCATTAACACTTTATAAATGAAAACCTCTTATAAAATTCCAATAAATCAAGAAATATCATTCATAAATAACAATTTATTTACGTCTTGTGTTACATAGGAATTCCTATGTAAATGTTTGACATTTGAGATTTTGTCCCAGGACAACGACGCACCATACAGCAGACACTCGAAATAAAAATTTCTTCTATAGTGGCGCAATCTAGATTTGAATGAAACAACTGAATTTTTTTCAAATTTTTCACGCAAAGGTGCGGTGCTCAGCGAAATTATCAGCTAAAAAAAAGGAATTAACAAAAATTCGGGGTAGGCTGTGTCTTCTACACGGCCGTAGGTGTTTTCCGTGATAACGTTTATAAGAGGTGCGAGAAATGGCACGATGTATGGTTTTGTTAAAATAAATTTCTTTATTATTAGCATCATGAAATGAGAGTTCAGTGATTGTTTGCAAACGATTAAGTACTGGGCGATGGTATGAGAAGTACGATATGAAGCGCAGGGTCTCAGCGGAGATGTGCCTGATGAATGTGAGTTCCAGACAAGTGCTTCCCAAATTCGCCGAGGCCAGTGTGGTGGACACGCAGTCTAGGTCAAATATATATCAGAGTCCACACTGACATATGACCTATCAGGTCAGGCATTCCCCCTTTACAGTGCTCTCTAGCATTGTAAATCGCCACTTTGTAGATCTAAATTTTAATTAAAATTTATGTGAAAATTAATTATTTTAATTTAAAATAAATTATCTGCCACAGTATTATTAAGCACAAATTAATAACCGAATTGCTCCGATCTGATGAGGCATTCTCTTGCTATAGTGCCCTCAATCTCTATAAATCCCTATTTTGCAGTTTGAATTTTTAATTAAAATTTATGTGGAGATTAATTAATTTAATTTAAAATTAATTAGCTACCACTGGTTTTTTACGCAAAAATTGACACCATCGGATCTCCGATCGGATGAGCCGTTCTCTCGTTACACTGGTTCAAGCATTTAAATCGGCCGAAATTAGAGGTTCGCGGCGCGGGTTCCTGTGCCGCCCATGACGTCATTGCGATAATATTATGCATGACACATAAACCTGAAGGACCAATCTAAACAATCATATCTTTAAATTAAAGATAGTGCTTATAGTTGATGAGTAATTGCCCCCGACCAAGGGCTAAATTTCGGGTCAGTTTTCTGAACATGCGGTGTAAAACGTTATCACGTCAAAAAAAAAAAAAAAAAAAGATGGATGCTAACCAGGTAAAGGAAATCATGCAAGCAGTTCTAGCTGCGGCTAACCAACGTGCCCAAGCAGATCGTGATTCGGCCCAAGCAGATATCGCGATGCACTACTGGAAGCAATGAAAGCCGAACGCGAAGCAACCGAAAAACGTTTTGAGTTGCTTCTGTCGATGTCGAAACAGCAGTCCAACATCCAGGTCAGAGACTTATCGGATCGCATCGAAAAATTTGTGTATGATCCCGAAAACAGTGTGATATTCGACCTCTGGTATGCGAGATACCAGAGTATCTTTGAAGTCGAAGCCAAAGCTCTTCCAAACACAACAAAAGTCCGAGTGTTAATGCTTTCTCAACTCGACTACCAGAAGTTCGCAAATACAATTTTACCACAGCTTCCTATGGGTTTGACGTTGGAGGCTGCAGCCAAAGATCTCAAGCGAATTTTCGGACAGAAGGAGTCACGCTCCGCTATAAAGTTTTTAAAATTGTAAAGGAAAGCGGTGAAGAGGGCAAAACTTATGCAGCCCGGGTTACGCGCGAATGCGTTAGATTTGAGATCGAAAAATACAGCGAAGAAAATCTAAAGATGCTGGCATTCGTACAAGGTCTGGTAGATTCTAAAGACGCTGCAATTCTCAAGCGGCTGCTCGAAATGCTAGATTCACATTACACACAATACGAGGCATCCGACGATCCTACATCATCACCCAAGCTGAGTCTCAATGCACTGGTCAGCACATGTGAACGTATGCGAGCTGCAGAAAAAGAGAAGATTATGGTCGAGCATCAGGAAATGGCCAGACAGAAAATCCTGGCGGTTCACAATAAACCGCAACCCGAACGAGGTTTTAAGCCAATACCACAAGTACCGCAGCAAATTACAACTAACTCAACGAGCGCTCACTATGGGGCTGCCATTTCCACAGAGACTGCCCATTCAACGGCAAGACGTGCACGCTGTGTAGCGGCGTTGAGCATAAAAACGAGACAAAAACGACGAAATGATCCGCGCCGTCGCAACAATGTGATCAGCACTATCCATCCAAATTCAACAAAAAGTTTGTCACTGCAACTATTGACGGAACGAAGGTCAAACTGCAGCATGACAGTGGGTCAGACTTGACGTCAAGCGAACTGGATGAAACTCGGCTAACCAAACTTGAGGCACCACAAAGGAACTGCCGTAAACGCTTCCGGCAAACCTATCAGCATCCTGGGATGTTTTGACGTAACTTTGAAGATAGGCAACCACGAGACTACTGGAATCATCTACGTCTTACCTTCAATGCTGAACCTTTTTGGGTACGAATGGATGACAAAACTGAAATTGTAGGGATGTACCACCGTCAGCATACTGCCACAATGTCAACGCAGTACACAGCGGTCCACACACCCTCGAAAACGAGATAGAAGCAAAGTTCCCTATATGCTCTTCTCCTAGGGAGGGGACAAACCCGATCTTCCGCCGGGCACGGCCGGTGCCACATGCAGCCGCGAAACCAATCGAGGACGAACCTATTCGCCTACAGTGCCAAGGCGTCATCACACCAATCAACTACGCAGACTATGCAGCACCAATAGTGGTCGTAAAGAAGAAGGATGGCCGTATACGTATCACCGCTGATTACTCCACAGGTCTCAATGACATTTGATCCACATTCACATTACTAGCGCCACCATTTTAGTTAAATAAATTAATGCATAAAGCGTATTCTGCCGTACTAATCATATTTACCTTAACTGCAAAAAATGAGTTTTGAGATAATCGATGCTAAACTTTTGAAACTAGTTTTACATAAGTTTCTTACAAAATTATTTTAATTTAATTTTTTTTGCCAAATTATTAACAAATAAACGCCAGATAATGTAATTAACAAACAAAAACGAATTATTTTTATTTAATTTTCAGAAAAATGCATATAATAGTTTTTTGTTTAAAATCTACTGTATAAAATATAGCCTAATACTTAGCAATTATATTGTATATGCTGCGAGTCGAGTCGAGTTTAATCCTAGTTTAACTCTCACTATATACAGAGTCGAGTTATTTTCTAACCAACTCTTGGTGTATATACTGCAGAGTTAAAAATATGCAGAGTTCAAATAGGATTAAAACCGAGTTAAAATAATCGAAAAAAAAATTAACAAAAAATCATTAGATGATTATCAGATTGATTATTCTTTTTGTTTATCACCATATTATGTGTTGTTTTAATTTTCCAGTGATATTTTGGCGAAAAAATTGTTATTTTCAAATCCTGAAAAAAAAAAAATATTTATGCAAATTAATTAATTAAAATCTTAATAAACAAGATATTTAAAATAAAACAGCGAATTTGATTGAAAAAATTAAAAAGAAAATTGTTTATTATATTTAAACATATTTTTTGTATATCGCTTTCATTCTTCAATAACATAATCTGAAATAAATAAATAAAATGGTGTGTACGAATTTTGGATTAATTTTGTTGTTGTTTTTTTAACTCTACTCTACTCTGCGTATATAGTGCATTTTTAGAGTAGAGTTTAACTCGACTCGGCAAATTATTAGGTCGAGTCGAGTTTAACTCGACTCCGTATATAGTGAGAGTTAAACTAGGATTAAACTCGACTCGACTCGCAGCATATACAATATAAATAATGACTTATTTATCAATATAATGACTTATTTATCAAAACGAAACGTAACAAACTTTTCGCAAATGAAACATGATCACCTTATCTACCATTTAAGGTGTTTATGTTTAGTTTACGAACATAATAAATGGGACCAAAACGACAAAAAAACAGTTGTAGTTTTATATATTGAGGATTCTTCTATGAATAAAAAAAAAAATACTTTCTAATTTTATTAAATTATTAAAGTTTATTATTTCATTAAAAACTATTAGTTCAACTTTTCAGGTTGTAATGTATAAAAAATTATATATTTTAAATTTAAAATAATATAAAAATCACCTAAAATATTTAATCACATAAATAAATTTCTCATGTAAATGAAAATAGATTCTAAATTGTAGTACTGGGACAAATGGACGCTATTATTATTGGAAAGATTTTTCCAAAATTAATAATAAAAATTTAAATTAAACAATAAAATAAATTATATACATATTATAAATTATATTAATAATTTAAACAATAAAAACTTAAAACGGGGGAGTTACTTATTTTATTTAACAGAAATTCTTTATTATTTCCCCCACTTAAGGTATTTTTTTGTAGTAACAAGGAATCATTTTGTTAGATAATGTTTTTTTTGTTGTAGATAAGTTTGTTTTGCTTCACTAGGTGTGGAAAAAAATTCGTTTAAGGCGATTTTATGAAAGAAAAAAATAGCAAATTTGGCTTATGTGTAGTTTCAATTAGAACAAACGAAGCAATAATGACTTAACTAACACGATTGAAATAAAAATGCTTTATCTGCAACGTAGATAAGCTGTTTATGTTTAAAATTGTGCACTTAAGTCATTCTGGCTTAGTTTATGCATCATTTTTTTGTTAGATTGAAATATTAATTTTTAAATTACTGAGGTTTCTGGGTTTTAAAATATTAATTTTGTTAATTATAACGATAGAGATTAATAATAGCTATCGAATGGCATCATTAACTCAATTTGACCAAAAATGCAGATAAGGCAATTATGTTTATTACGGCAATATTGTTGTGAAATGTTAAATTGCACTAGAATGGGGCATGCTTATAGTAACAATAGTCGCCGCTGTTTTTAAATGCAGCACCCTCGGTTACAGGTTAAGGCTGGAACAGCGAGCCAGTAAGAACTTAAAGTAAGAATACGATATATGGACTTTCACTTTGCATAAAACCGACCACCGAAACTTTAAGAACTTTTCGGTAAGTTTCGTTAAATTTAGTTGTCACTTTACCCGAACTTAACAGAGCGAAATTTTTCGCTCAAACTTAAGGTAATGTCAAAAAACCTAGCACCGGATAAGATATTAGTTCAATATGGGCGTATTATAGGATAACAATATATTTTTTTAATTAATTTGTATAAAGTAAAACGGAAAATAACAAATTAAATATGTATAATATCATCATTGTAGTGATTAATGGAGACATGTTTATAACAAGAGTCATACGGATTTATTATTTAAGCCACATTATGAAATATGAATGAAATAAAAATGGTTCTTATAATTCTTTAAATTTTTGCCATGTTTTTAATTATATTCAATTTGCCTAGTTATTAGTTCCCAACCGGTCTTACAGATTAGCTAGCCGACATGTCAAATTTTCTGTAAGAAAAAACTTTCGTCAAATTCCGTAAGGTTGCTTAAGGCTGAAACAGCGAGTCAGTAAGAATCAGTAAGAAACCTTACGGAATTTGACGAAAGTTTTTTTTTACAGAAAATTTGACATATCGGCTAGCCAATCTGTAAGACCAGTTGGGGACTAATAAGTAGGTAAATTAAATATTTTTCCACATATGCTGCGATGTACAAATTGAAAATTGATTAAAAACATGGCAAGAATTTAAAGAATTATAAGAACCATTTTTATTTCATTCATATTTCATCATGTGGCTTAAAGAATAAATCAGTATGACTCCTTGTCATAAACATGTCTCGACTAAACACTACATTGATGATATCCATTTACCAATACATATTTAATTTGTTATTTTTCATTTTATTTTATATAAATTAATATAAAAAATATATTATTATCCTTTATATGCCCATATTGAATTAATATCTTATCCGGTGGTAGGTTTTTTAACATTACCTTAAGTTTGAGCGAAAAATCTCGATCTGTTAAGTTGGGGTAAAGTGACAACTAAATTTAACGAAACTTAACGAAAAGTTCTTAAAGTTTCGGTGGTCGGTTTTATGCAAAGTGAAAGTCCATACATCGTATTCTTACGTTAAGTTCTTACTAACTCGCTGTTCCAGCCTTTACTGATTCTTACTGACTCGCTGTTCTAGCCTTTAGAATGTCAAATGGAATTAGTGTTTTGTATCGAAACTGTATGGTGAATTTCATAACACAAAAGAATTTTTATATTTTAAAATGTTTATGTCTTTTATCGACGCGTTCGAACTTCGTAGCCATAAAATTAAAGGTCAAACATTATTGTAACCTTTATCACAACGGTAATGACATCTGATGTACGGAAACAAAAACAAACTCTTTTTACATGCCCCATTTATAATTGCATGGAAACGATGTGGATTAGCGCCGCAGTGTTGTTAACTCAACGAAACTCTTAATTTGGGTTAACTCTGTCATGAAAACGTAGTAAATTAACTCGTTCAACAACTACTCCATACATTTTAGTTCGACCCACGGCATATACGACATAATTAAAAATTCTGTTAATTGACATTCGGCAAATAGGTAATTCGCGAGGCACGACTCAAACGTCAAAATATTTTTGTTTAAAATCGAGAAATGGAAGCAAAAAAAGGTGGAGATGAGGATCCCACAAATGAGGAACGGGCTGGTACTGTAAGAGAAGTTGGAACCCAAGCAGTATGGAGTTTATCTTCTTGTAAACCAGGTAATAAAATTTAAAATTTTTTATTTTTATCTACTAACTCGTCTGCCATATTGTAGGATTTGGCGTCGATCAGTTAAGAGATAATTGTGTAGAAACCTATTGGCAATCAGATGGCCAATTACCTCATTTGGTGAACATTCAATTTCAACGTAAAACTACTATCAACCAAATTTATATCTATACAGACTATAAATTGGATGAGAGCTATACACCAAGTCGACTTTCGATTAGGTCGGGTACTCATTTCAATGACCTGCAAGAAATCGAAGTGTTAGATTTAAGCGAACCCACGGGATGGGTCGTGATTCCAATCAAGGATATTAGGGAAAAGCCAATAAGAACGTTTATGATACAAATTGCGGTAATAAGTAATCATCAAAATGGGCGGGATACCCATATGCGCCAGATACGTATTCATTCACCAGCAAATGAAAAATCAAATATATTAGAAAATTTCGGTCGTTTTTCAACTATTGAATTTCAACAATACAGTACCATTAGATAAATAAATAAATTATGTATTAACAAAAACAAAATAATTTTTATTTTTATTCAAACCAAAATTTAAAAACAACAAAACAATCCATCTATTGTTGAATATTTTAACTAATTAAAAATCATGGTATGAAACGCACTCGTTGACAGTTTTGTGTGCACGCAAAATTGCAACAAAACACGAATACGATAGCCTCACTAGTTTGTACGTCAAAATTCTCGACGGCCGAATATAAAAAAAAAAAAAATACATGCACAGAAAATTTATCCCATTTAAATCAAAAGAAAAATTAATTTATTTAAAAAAAAATTAAAATAAGTCCATATGTTGATGCAAAACTAAAATATAAAATTTAATGTGATAAAAATTCAATATATATATATAGATATAACTTTGTATAATAAAATTAAAGTGAATTTGTATAAAATTTGTGTGTGTTAAATATCCAATAGGTGAATTACATAAAAATACAAAATGTCAGTTTTATTCCTTTTTTCTTTTGGTTGATAAAAAGAAAAATTTTGGTCGCCATTTTGTCTGGCCGGCTGATTTTTTCGATTTATATTATTATATTTTAATAATTACTTATTCAAAATTACATCAACCCTATCGAAAAAGCTATAAAGTATCTAAATCTATTTAAAAAATAACAAATTTAATTAAATTTGTAATAATTTTGTATTGTATCATTTTTTTTCGCTAGTTTTGTTTTTGTTGCTCACACATACCGAAGAAAAAAAAAAAAAAAATTTAAAACAAAATAGAGAAAAGAATAAAAATTTGGGTTTGCGAAAAAAAAAAGTTGGAAAAGACATAAACTTGCAATTTATTAAAATCGAAAAAAAAAAAAAGATAAAGGATTTTAAAAACTATTGATATTTAAATATACTGTTTTTGGTAAGAAATTATTTATTACGTTTAAAATTTTTGTGTTGCCTTTTTTTTATTTGCCTATAATATTTGGAACAAAGAAAATTAATAATTTTTCTAAAATTAAACACGTTGCTGTTCGTCCTTTTTCGTCTTTTGATCATTTTTTTTAAATGTTGTGTTCATTTTACACAGCAGAAAAAATGTCTCGGGGTAAAAAATTTGTTTTGTTAGATAAAATTATTTTCGTAGTTTGTTACACAAAAAAAAATTATTCATCATAAATTAATTTTGTTTTTTTTTTTTGTGTTGATTATAGTTTCGGAAATTCGTGAAGAAATTAGAATTTTTGACATTTAATACAAGAGTGACTGCGAATAGGATAAAATAAAACTATTCGATTATAATATGCCCCGCCCCTTTGCGTTTTTAATTAAACCAAATTTTATTAATTAAAATTTAAGTCTGGTGAAAAATAGACCCGTTTTTGTCATATCACTGGAGTTTTTATGTTGATTCTGTCACTTTGCGTGAAAAATTTGTGTCAATATTTTCGTTTTGCAAAATATAGATTTTTTTTTTTTTTTAATTTCGTTTCTATGTGTACGCGCATACTTGCATAGATATTATATGAATGATAATTATCATAATTTTACTATAATCACAAGAATCAATTTTTTAGGTGAGTAATTGACCCTTTTGTCACCACACCACAAACAAAACAATTGTGGCGGCGAACAGGAAATGTTATGCTAGAAATTTATCAATAATGTAGCTTGTACCTTGTTGTAGTGATGCTGCTTAGCTTAATTTTTTCTTTACTAAAATTTTACATAAACTCAACATTGCAATCCTTATCCAAGCAATTAATCCACTGCATTCAACTTCAAATGCTTATGGCTAATTTCTTTTAAATTATTAAACCAGAAACTTAATTATAATTCGAGGTTTTTGAATAATCTAAAATTGGTTCATGAATGGATGACAAAATCACAAAATTCTAATTTCCTTGGCAAATATATTTATTGGTAGAATCTTCTTTGTGCTAAAACCCTTAATTTAATTTGCAATAACTTCCAAATGAAGTGCAATGTTTCAACCTGTTAGGTCTTGACCATTTTTCTTGCTCCGCTGAAAATAATTCTGTCTGTTTACAATTATTTATCTTTTTTTGGTGTAGCTTAGTTAATTCTGCGTTGCTGTTCTTAATTCTGTAGTGTTTATTCTTACTGGTATATTTTCAATCAAGTTTTTTGCACCAGTGGTTTGCACGGATGAACCCTTTAGAAAATAAGCTAATTAGTTAAAATTAATAAAATAACCTAATGATTGTTTGATGTTCTTATAAATACATTAATTCAGCGTCAAAATATGGTTAAACCATCTGTGGCAGTAAGGTGTAGATCTGTATAACTTTTTGATAGAAGAAGGAGTTAACGACATCCAAATAAATATGTTCAAATCGATTAGATGGCAGTTGAAATGGGCCTATATTTTAGATTTTTACCTTGACAAAACAGTGGCAGAGATTAACGTCTTTATCTATGTTTAAAAGTAGATAAAGAATATATTAAAAGGATGAGTAGAACAGAAAGGAAATTCGAAAGTTCCTTTGTTCGGCTTCTAAAATTTCGTAACTGTTCTTTTGAAACCAATCTGCTTAAATTTATAATTAATTCGTTCGACTTTCTGTTCTGATCATTAAAGAATGGTTCTCATATTAGTAATTTTACAAGAAGTAGTAAATTCGTTGACGGTTACCAAAGGGTAAGATTTTATTCAAAAGATGTGGTACAGGATAACATGTTACTTGATATAATAAAGAATTGACACTATAATGCACCATGCAAATAAAACAACATATCCAAAGTGAACTTGTTTCTCGAATGAAAGTCGATCTGCTAGTAATATTACAAAAACTATTACGTATTGGCCTAAGCAAGGCTTGTTGTGAGACATAAATACCTTAGTTTAATCATAGATTTTTCTTTTATATTCAGCCCTTTAAACCAAATAAACTTATCTTTTCTCAAACCAAAATTAACCGATTCGAAATCATATTGAGTGTTTAGAGAACGGAGTCCAGGGATTACATGTTGCGATCCGAAGTTTAGAATTTCAGTTACATGATTTTAAAAATGTTGAATAATTAAATTTGCAGTTAAAATATAAGTTTTGTGTCCATCGAGGGTAAGACATAGATGAAAAAATGGGTTGTAATTTATAGTCTTTATATTAAGATTAAACAAGAAGACAGAATTATGTGAAAGAAATAAAAACCCCTAATCTAAGGTGGAACAGCATATGCCGAAGGATGAATGGCTGATAGGTTAAACATGAATTCTGGATACCAGGCACCATCCAGTTTTATTTAGCCTTCCTGTAGTAAAGCTGGGTGACTTTTCATTCCCAGCAATTCGTAAGAGTAAAGTCAAAACGGAAGTCGGGGCAGGGCTAGGAATATACGGGAGTGGGACTGCCCTCTCGAAGTCCTTGGGAACCAATGCTAATGCCTTTCCAGTAGAGGTGGTTCCTACAGTAAACATCTAGGAGGGAGAGCAATGAGCCCAGAT
Organism: Tipula helvola; assembly: GCA_963556165.1. Classification (NCBI taxonomy): domain Eukaryota; kingdom Metazoa; phylum Arthropoda; class Insecta; order Diptera; family Tipulidae; genus Tipula; species Tipula helvola. The sequence continues at coordinate 282,207,277 of OY744481.1, read as the reverse complement.
AGTCTGTATCACTTACTGGCCGGCAGTATTATCAGGTTCATTAAGAGCCTGAATATTGACTGCACGGATAATTAAGCAGGGCTTGGAAGCACAAACGATCTTTTAGGTCGCAGTATGAGGTGGCTAAACGCCCACATGGCCACCCATGATTATCCAAAGAATTCAGCAGAGATAAGCTGTCTGTACAGAAAACAAATTTTTTATTTGTAACAGCGAGATTCAATGCCTCAACTACGCAGAGCGTAAGAGCAATTAGTTCCGCTTAAAAAACTGTGCAGTACCAGCCCAGGCAGCCTGAAATTTTAAATCAAACATAGGGCAGTACACTCCATAACCAGAACTATTACCAGATCGAGAACCATCAGAAAAGAAAACTGTCGACTCATACAAGTTCTCAAGAAAATCCAGTGATCTCCACAATAATAATGTATCACGTACCGACCGGTAGTATTATCAGGTTCATTAAAAGCCTGACTATTGACTCAACGGATAATTAAGCAAGGCTTGGAAGCACAAAAGATCTTTTAGGTCGCAGTGCGAGATGGCTAAACGCCCACATGCCCCTACAATAATAATAATAGTAAAATGTAAAAGAAATCACGGAATTTGGAGTTTAGATATAAGAACGTGGAGAATAAGGTCGGAATTCACGAAAATAAATTTAATTTTCATTAATTATGAAATATTTTGTGTTGGTCGGTTATAACTTTTTAGGGAAAAAATCGCCAGGCTCTACAAAATTTATTGAGTGTGAAATACTGAATAGCGTTGTGTTAGCAAGTAAAATTCTTCCTTCAAAAAAGGATTTTGTGGCTTTTGACTTAGAAAGTTAAGAGTATTAACATCAAAAACGCATTTTGAGGTTTTGTTTTATATTCATTTTGAAGGGTAACTGTAAAAGCGATCTGGCTATTCCTATTCAGTAGCCAATGTAAGCTTATCGCATATTTGTTTATTTTCTAAAAACCTCCAAACAAGTTCAATTTTTCCAGCCATATCACCGGAGAATACGATTACCTAATTAAATTAGCAGATCAGAGAAATCTGTAATGTCAATTCGACGGTTCTCCGAATTGCGTTGGTCTCGGACATTTATTGACATACATTTTTCTGAGTCGGATTCTTATTATTTTCTTTGGATGAATATATTCACAATTTTTATGGAAGAGTTCCATCTATTAGCCCAATTAGATCCCAATTGGGTCTTCAAGTTTTACAATGCTAATTTTTTGTTCTTCGTGTATCAAACAAGCTAAGGTTTTCCGTGTAAACAAATTATTGAATTTTGTCGATCAGGAAGAACTCCAAACCCTTAATTTAACCTCGTTTAGAAAAATGTTTCATTTGAAGAAACCCTTCTGCAATTCCTTTTTCAAAGGCAAGTCATATTAGCTGGCTAAAAATGTGTCAATAGAACTTGTGTAAGAAAATACGTTTTCACTTTTTGCTTTCACTTGCGCAAATCCGCCGACACACCGTTACTTATAAGGGAAGTTTGTGCAGTTTTTAGTTTTAAATTTAGGGATAAAAATATTTATGTTATTTAATAATGGCGGAGCGAAAAGTTATTGAAGAAATATGACAATACGAAAAATTATGGAGGTTTTCATTTTCAGAGGACATGTTTCAAAAATGAAATATTCACCAAATTGAGCTAAAATTGCAACAATAGTTGGTATTGTCTAGCTAGATGCTCACTTGCTTTGAACTGTTTTATGTGCGCAACTAACGTTACGTCTAGGTCCGTCCTAAGTTTACTTATTTTTTTTTTTTTTTAACAAGTATTCCTATTATTAAGATGTCTCTTCGAACAAGGCTGTGAACTACGCCAAATATCAGTTTAGTAAAATAACTCTTCAATATTACTGTTTGAATCAAATAATTTTCTGTTCTTAATTATTTATGCACTTGCCAAAGTATAATTTTTGATCCTGCTTAGTATTATTATCAACTTGTAACAGCAGGTATATACATTTCTTGTCATTTTGGAACACACTCCAATTTCATTTTACTTGACGCCTAACAAATTTTCAAAATCAACTTTCAAAATAATTTGAGGCTTCTGCATGACGCAACTGGTAAAATGATTGGTTTCTCTGTTAAATATTAGAAGCATGAACTAACTTAGAACGGCAATCGCATCGTATTTCGTTAGTAAATTTAACGAGGCATGTTTTGCAATATTGATCCTTATTTAATTGCTTGTATCGTTCTCTGGAAATGATTTAACCTAAATAATTTAGATTACGTAGTGTTGTGTGGCATTCATTATATTGGGAAAATTAAAAAAGCGTTTTGCCGAAGAATTAAATCAATAAGATTAAAAGTGAAATATTTTTAAGTAACGAGTAAGAAATACATATTTTTAATAGTTAAAACAGATATTGATATCCCCAAATAAATACCAAAGAAAAAATCTAAATCTAAGAAAGAAAGAAATTGGTTTACCTAAACCAATAAATTGCAAAATTCGTAATAAATTGATAAAAGGCTTACGATAATTGATAAAAACGAATTCTGTAAATACGAACAAATTTACAAAAAAAAAAAACAACTCCACTAAACTAAATCCATCTGTGTATTTTTTATTTCAGATCCGTAGGCAGTTTACTTATTAGCTGCAATAGAAGTATCAACAAAATCAAAACAAAAAAAATATGTAAACACTTTCATTACATGGATAACATAAAAGGAATAAAATTACTCTAAACAGCCATCATTGAGCGAACTAACACGAGTGGCGCTTGATTAGTTATTACATTTCAACTAAAAACTTGTATTAGTTTTTTAGAAAAGTGCATCCGATATATTAACATACAAAATGACTCTCGACGCAAAGGGTGGTAGAGCTAATAATGGTGGTGTGGTAAATAATCGCCCTGTAGATTCATCTGAAAATAATCAATCTGATGTTTCATCTGGCGGTGACAATAGCGAAATGTAAGTGTACATCTCTCTGAATGCAAACAAATATTTCTGATATTTTACATTTTAGGTCGAACGAAGAACTAATAGCATCATTTCCCGTTGCAAAACTAACATCGCTTAATTTTAAAATATCAAAACCAAAATGGATTGTTCCCGTTCTACCACAGCATGAATTAGAATGTCTATTAAATGTGGCAATTGAATTGACCCACGTTGGGATAGATAATGAATGTGAACCATGTATGAAATTCTATCGGGATGGCTTAATGATGTCATTTCAAAAAATATTAACGGATGATGCCGTTAATACATGGACCAGCCATATACAACATTGCATTTTAATGTCGTGTGGAAAATTAGTTCAACTATGCGCATTGCATATGAAACGTGATAATCCACATTTACTGGAACTTCTTGCTATGGCATTAGATCCAGAAAATAAATTTCATTCATTTAATGCTACACAATCACCCGAATTATATCGTAATAAATCAGTAGCTGCATCGAGCGATGTAGCTAATAATCAAACAAATACAGAAGTTTGGGGTACAGAAGAAAATCAAATATTTGCTAAATCACCGGCTGAGAATAAAAAACCAAGAGGTTGGTTGGTTGACTTAATAAATCGTTTCGGCCAATTTGGTGGTTTTGATAATTTACTAGAACGTTTTCATGCTGGTATTTTATTACTCAAGAAACCAGAATCAACATCAGATCAAATGCAAATTTCATCATCTGGTGCAACATCTTCGTCAGTCAGTTTAAGTGAAGATTTATCATCAAAAATGAAAACATCGACAATGTCATCATCTGGTACGAATAGCACAACCACCAGCATTGTGTTAGACGATTCAAACAAAATAACTTTACAGTTAATTCATGCATTGTTACGACCATTTGGTCAGTGTGCTGAATTATTAACAATACCAACAATTGAAAAATATTTCATGCCAATATGGGAAGTTGTCTTAGAATTATTAGAAAATTTGACTGATGAGGAATTAAAGCGTGAATCAAAACCAGAGGGTCGTAGCGATGCTATAAATGGTATTGTTAAAGCAGCCAAATCTCTAGCTAGTCGTTTAACTAATCAAGAGAATTTAATTAAGGAGTTAGAAATGTTTCGATTAAAAATGATTCTTAGATTATTACAAGTATCTAGTTTTAATGGTAAAATGAATGCGCTAAACGAGATAAATAAAGTTTTAAGCACTGTTACATTTTATCCTCATCGGGCGCCGCACGGATCACATTCTGTTAATGATGATGAAATGGATTGGCTGACAGCTGAAAAAATGGCGGTAAGTTTTTTGTGACTGAAAAAATTACTGAATTATAACTTTTGTTTTTGTTACAGCGTTGGATAAAAGAAACTGACGTTTTAGGAATCGTTTTGAAAGATTCATTGCATCAACCACAATATGTAGAGAAATTAGAAAAGATTTTGCGATTTTTAATTAAAGAAAAAGCTTTAACATTAGAAGATTTAGATGCAATATGGCAGGCACAGTCAGGCAAACATGAAGCAATTGTTAAGAATGTTCATGATTTATTAGCCAAGTTGGCATGGGATTTTAATGCTGATCAATTGGATCATTTATTTGATTGTTTCCAAGCTAGTATGACCACCGCAAATAAGAAACAGAGGGAGAGATTGCTGGAATTGATTCGCCGATTGGCTGAAGATGACAAAGATGGCTTAATGGCACATAAAGTTTTAAAGTTGTTTTGGTCTTTGGCTCATAGTCCGGAAGTTTTACCAGAAGTATTGGATCAAGCGCTAGGGGCACATGTTAAAATATTAGATTATAGCTGTTCTCAGGAGAGAGATGCCCAAAAGTCGATTTGGTTGGATAAATGTGTACAAGAGTTAAAATTAGGTGAAAATTGGGTTCTACCAGCGTTACGACTAATGAGAGAAATTTGTTGTTTGTACGAAGCTACTCCGAATCATGCACCGAGGGCGCATCAAAATCTCAATAGACAACAAATAATTGATCGACTTCAAAATGAGCATACTCTCGTTATTTTAGTAACAAACAGTTTAACTGGATATATGGAAAAAGTCAGACAAGTTGTTAAGGAAACCCCAAATATTCATCCAAATAGTTTAGTGTTAGATGCTAGATATCCCCATCCGCAACAAATCCAAGAGAGATTAGATTTCTTAAAGTTTTTACTAAAAGATGGTCAACTTTGGTTGTGCGCCGACCAAGCAAAACAAATTTGGCAATGTTTAGCAGTAAACGGAGCATTTCCCACGGATAGAGAAGAATGTTTCAGATGGTTTGGGAAATTGATGGGCGATGAACCGGATTTGGATCCCGGAATAAATAAAGATTTCTTCGAAAATAATTTACTTCAACTAGACCCAAAGCTGCTTACTGAAAGTGGTATAAAATGTTTCGAAAGGTTCTTTAAAGCTGTTAATTCAAAAGAAGAAAAATTGAAACAAATACATCGTGGATATGTGTTGGATGATGAAGATCTTATTGGTAAAGAGTATTTGTGGCGTGTCATTACGACGGGTGGTGAAGAAATCGCATTCAAAGCAATTGATTTATTGAAGGAAGTTTCTACTGCGTTGGGTCCTCGTCTTCAATCGAATGTTGCTGATTTTCATGAAAATTTTATATCTGAATGCTGTGACCGATTAAGAACGCACTACGACAATATAAATGCTCTAGCTAAAATACTAGAGGATAAAATTCCCGAAGAAGAATTTAAAGAAATCCGCCCACGGCAACAATTGGAATTGGAGAAATTATGTCGAGTGGTGCGTGTCCTTCAGGAATACATTAAAGAATGCGATCGAACTTTTAATGGAGATCGGTATATTTTACCGTTGAGTCGTGCAACACGCGGCCGACATTTAACAATTTGTGTTCGTTTTCCTAATCCAGGTCGACAAATTGAAGATATTGAGATGACGACACACACTAATGAAACATTTGCATCTTTCAAACGAAATTTCCTCAAGAGAATTAAGGGCACTCCACATACCAATATTAAAGTGGATTTTTTCTATACGAGTGGCGAAATCATTGAAATCGGTGACGATCGTAATCCATTGTCGCAGTGTGCTTTTCGAGACAAAATGCTAATAACTGCCAAGTTAACACCTATAAGTGTTGGATTAGCCGGTGATTTACCAGATAGTTCATCAGATAGCAGTACTGGATCACCACCTCGTCCCTGTCCAGATGTACAACGCGTTGATAACGAAACATCTTTACCAGGCGTATTAATCTGTCAACGGCCGCAATATATTAAGTTTTTCATAGAATTAAATCAATTGGGATGTGATTTACAGTATGCACCACTAAGAGAATCGGCGCGAGCTCTTTTACATCTTCTGCCAATGGATAAATTCACCGAAAGAAAATTACAAATAATGTGCGGGATTCAGCTGGATTCAGACTATGTTGATGATGAATTGTGTGATGAAACATCACCGGAAAATATGTTTTTAAATGCTCCATCTGCCCGCGTTCTTTATAATTTAGAAGTACTTCAAGCTATACTGGTACCAGCCATTGATCCTTTAAATGATTTAACACTTCATATACAATCCGCTTGGTTGCACTCAGGCTGTGCTCATTTTATACTTGATTTATTAACGAAAAATAATTTTCTACCCAACGCCGATATGAATACAAAACGATCTGCATTTAATTGTGTTCTACGTTTAATTAAATTATTTTTGTATATTGTTGGATGTGTTTTAAGCAGGGTTAGTGACGATCCAAATCGTGTAAACGATAATAATGTGCGGTCACAAATTGAAATATTAAAGCAAGCTTTAACGTCGATACATGGCAGTAGTGAACAGACATACCGAAATGTAGCTTTAAAATTAACTCCGGGCTTAGCAGAAGAAATGCTTTCGGCCGGAGAAGAAGGCGATCGTTGTCGTGCTCTATTTAATTCAGCTTTAAAATGGTCACTTCCGGATATAACTTCGATTTGGTCATTAGTACATATTGCTTGGGCTGCGTCAGCCGGATCTATTCAATTATTAGGCAAATCATTTAATACATTCATTTTGAAGGATGGCGTTCAGCATACAATCGACACAATTGATTATTCAGTGTGCAAAGAAGCTCTAGAAATTTTGAGTATTAGTTTGGTATTAAATCCGGGGGCATCTGATCTTTTATGTCGAGATCCTTTGTGGCCCAAATTTGTTACATCGCTGGTATTAAAAAATTCATGCCGATCAATTCGGGTTGCTGCATCCGAGCAACTATTTTTCAGTTGTACTTATTGTAGTCCTGATCGACGTTTTTACTTAAATATGATAAAACTTTTAATTGCAACTCATAATAAATTAGTGAGTGATTATTCGGCAACCTGTGGAGAATTTTTCCAAATGTTTTGTCGTATGCTGAATTATGGATACGCTTATAATTGGACGGATAACTTATCAGAAAATTTGTTAGCACGGGAAATTGAGTGGCTGCGCATGATTAAAACTACAGTGAAAGAAACGGGCGATACTAAAGTTGATGAAGATCTACTTGAGGGACGAATAAATGTCACGAAAGAATTAACCTTCTTCTTAAATAGCGAAATGAAAGCGAAATTTAATAATTTAATTGTAGAATTGATTGATGACTTTTTATTTCCGGCATCACGGCAATATTTACAATTACGAAAAACAGGACAATTAGCTGACTATACCGGACCACCTCCAGTATGTAGATCACCACACACAATAGCAGCTGCTTCTGATCTGGTAGTGGCACTATGTCAAAATTCATCCGTTAATTTACGATCTGTTGTACATACATTAATCGAGATGTTTTGTTCGGATACGGAACCACTAAAGGAATGGGAATATTTGCCACCAGTTGGTCCACGGCCACAACGTGGCTTTTGTGGTTTAAAAAATGCTGGTGCTACTTGTTACATGAATTCCGTACTTCAGCAGCTGTATATGATACCACTAATTAGGGTTGGAATTTTGGGTGCTACGGGCGCAGCTACGGATCTAAATGAAGATTTTAGTGGAGAAAATGACGTAAGCATTTTATTTTTATTTGCTATTTTTATTTTTGAGACGATGATTCAAAATTTCTATTTTTATTTTTTTAGTCGACATCCGATTTCCTCTCAGACGATGGAAATAACAGACGAAATTACCATATTGGAATTTTAAAATATGTTCAAGCCATATTTGCACATTTAGCTCATAGTACTTTACAATATTATGTTCCTAGAGGACTTTGGAGTCATTTTAAGTAAGTTTAGATAAACATTTCTTTAATAAAATTTTGCATGATGTAATTTAACTTTTGTTCTTAGGTTGCAAGGTGAACCGGTTAATTTGCGCGAACAACAAGACGCTGTTGAGTTTTTCATGTCATTATTTGAAAGTTTAGATGATGGGTTAAAAGCTTTAGGACATCCTCAGTTAATGGGTGCTTCATTAGGTGGTAGTTTTAGCGATCAAAAAATTTGTCAAGGTTGTCCACATCGTTATTCTAAGGAAGAACCATTTAGTGTATTTAGTGTTGATATAAGAAATCATAGTTCATTAACGGATTCATTAGAACAATATGTTAAGGGAGAATTATTAGAAGGCGCTGATGCCTATCATTGTGATAAATGTGATAAAAAGGTAACTATATTTTGGTTTGATTCTAGAAATAATTTTACATTCTGTTTTTTTTTTTTTTTTTAAATTAAAGGTGGTGACCATTAAACGATTGTGTGTTAAAAAGTTGCCACCCGTTTTAGCTATACAATTAAAAAGATTTGAGTATGATTACGAACGTGTTTGTCCCATTAAGTTTAATGATTATTTTGAGTTTCCACGATTCTTAGACATGGAGCCTTATACAGGTTGGGAAATTAAAAGTTTTAAACATAAGAAATAATTCACTAAATTTATTATATTTGCCTTAGTTTCCGGTTTAGCTAAAATAGAAGGCGAAATAATCGATGTAGCCGATAGTACAGACGAAGTAACGACAACGACAAAGTATCAATTAACTGGAATAGTAGTTCATAGTGGACAAGCTTCCGGTGGACATTATTTCAGTTATATTTTGCATAAGTAAGCCAATTTAAAATTTTAATTTCCTTATATTACTACAATTCATATATTATGTTTTGCTTATAATTTAGGGATGCGAAAGGCCGTGAACAATGGTATAAATTTGATGACGGTGAAGTGACCGAATGCAAAATGCACGATGACGAGGAAATGAAATCGCAATGCTTTGGTGGTGATTATATGGGCGAAGTGTACGACAATAATTTGAAACGGATGCAATATCGTCGCCAGAAAAGATGGTGGAATGCATATATGCTATTTTATACTAGATGTGATCAAAATCAAGTGGTAGCAAAAACTTCTACCGAACAATTATCTCTCGCCGAAAGTAAAAATAATATTCTGCCAATGCCAAAACCAATAGAAAAAAGTGTTCGAACTCAGAATATAAGGTTTCTGCATTCACGAAGTTTATTTTCCCCTGAATTTTTTAATTTTATAAGAAAATTAGTCAGCACTAGCAACCCATTACCAAGATCTGATAAATTGGTAAGACCACTTATAAATAATTTATTTAACAATTTAATATCGAATTCGATTTTTTTCCTTTAGACATCTACCAGTGAAGAATTATCCTTACTCGGCGTACAACTTGGATCGCAATTCCTATTCCATTCTGGTTTCCGTACAAAGAAAAGTCTTCGTGGTGCGGCAATTGAATGGTAATATTGTGGAGAGAATTATTGCTAAGCTGAAATATCTAATTTAATGTCTAATTTCAGGTATGAAACTCTTGCCCCACATGTACGGGTTTCATCGAATGTTAGACGCTGGTTTGCTCAAAATGCATTACTAAATCCACCAAATCGTCTAGGAGAATATATATTAATTGCACCGTCGCCTGAAGTGCGAACAGTATTTGTTAAGTTGGTCGTATTCTTTTGTCATTATGCTATACATGATGATCCAATACCCGGATTCGATGGAACAAATTTATGCGAACAGGTTTTAATTAGTATTCTACAGTTACTGAAATGTGAAGTAGCCGAAAATGGAAAACATTTACCACATTACTTCCTTTTATTTAATATGTATGCTGGTTTAACTTTCCAAGAGAAACAACAATTATTAAAGGTAAATTATTGTTAATTAGGTAATTGACAACACAATTTAAAATTATTTTGAATTTTAGTTGAATGTTCCTGGAATATTTATGCAAGTAGCGTTAGATGAAGGACCAGGACCGCCAATAAAATTCCAATTTCCCGAACTTACAAAATTACATCAAGTAACTTCTCATTTAATACGATGTACGGATATATCGTTTAAATGTTCAAATAGTATGCCATCAAAATCACCATTACCAAACCCGTATGTTGAACCAGATGTGCCAGTTGAAAGTTTAATGCCATTAAGTAAAGATGCTGCAGAATATTTGTTTAATCGTACTAGGTAAGTAATTATTTAACATGATTTACGCTGAATGTTAAATTGAATCATTGGTGCTTCCAGTTATATCAAGAAATTAATTGAGGACACAAATGTGGGCGAGGAAGGATTAAAATTACTTCAATACTGTTGCTGGGAAAATCCTTCGTTTTCACGGCAAATACTAACCGAACTATTGTGGCAAAGTGGTTTTGCATATTGGCATGATATGAGACACCACATAGATTTACTATTAAATATTTTGTTAATGGAAGACTCGTGGCAAAATCATAGAATTCACAATGCAATAATGGGTAAGTGTATAAGTCACGTTAAAAAAAAAAAGAAATGCTAAAATATTTTTTTTATTTAAACAGGAATTCCCGAAGAACGCGAAGGTTTATTGGATACATTAAGCCGATCTAAAACTCATTACCAAAAACGAGCATACCAAATTATTAAATGTTTAGTGCAATTATTTAGGAAAAGCCGAATTGCTAATAGTTTATTGAATACAAATCAAACGGTAACAAGACAATGGATTGGAGCCGTGGAATGGTTACAGGATGAATTGGAAAGGCAACGGAATATTGGTAGCCAGTATAATTATACATCGTGGTCACCACCAGCACAAAGTAATGACACAACAAATGGTTATATGCTAGAAAGATCTCAGTCGGCCAAAGCCACATTACAATTGGCAATGGATTTGTGCCCGGAGGTAATTTTATCTCATCCGCCACTTTTTATTTTTTGTTTGTTAATTTTGTTGTTCAATTATTATTAATTTTCTTCGTTAGGACCCTGAAGAGCCGAATGATTCGGAAGCGGAGCACACAGACGATGTACCTACTACATCCCAAAATCCACAACAGTCATCACCATCTCAATCCACCGCAAATCCAGTTGTAAATCAAATCGATGTTGATATTACTCAAACACAGCAGTTGGAAAGTTCAACGTCATCGTCGTCAAGTCCTGTTGTGTCTGTGCCACAAATAAATGTGATAACTACACCGTCAAAGGTATTAGTCGAGGAAAATGATAATGGCGAAGTTGTAAATAATCTTACGAATTCGATAGAGCAGGTTAAAATTACAGAACAAGTAAGTAGTCGTTGAGTGCATAATAAATTTGTTTGCTTAGTTAATCTTTGCCCCACAAAGTTTAGAAATTTAACGATATTTTGCCACATATCGCGTTTTTATTGAATCTTATGAACTTTATTTATGAAGCTACTTAGGTTGATTAAATTTGGATACTAATTTTCATAGTAAACATATTTAGTTATGTGCTAAAATAATGAATGGCATGTGTAATTCTCTAATTAGATAAATAGAACCAAAAGTTTAGGTCATTTTATAGAAATTATTAAAATGATATAATTTTTTTTTTTTTTGTTTATTTTTACTTTATCGTCACATTTACAATAGATGGCAATAAATGCATTAATGATATGGGAAGAACCATGAATCACTATTAATTTCATTCATGTAACATGATTCAGAAACCTAAAAAATAGTTCGACCTACAAAAGCCGCGCACGTATTTTTTTATAGGGGTAAGTTTCACCATTTTGTAATAAAGGGACCTTAGTAAGGTGCCTATCCTAAAAATATTACAAATGTGTCTCAAAATTTTAATTTTTTAATTAGGAAGTAAGGAACTAGTAAATAATTATATTCTGCTGTAAAACAATCTAATAAATTAAGAATTTTATAGAAGAATAAGAAATCGCCAAGAAACGGATTTTTTTTTATCTGCAAGCATTTTGTTACGTGCAACGTCATCTAAGAGTTCTGGAAGATTTTAGCTAAAATAAAGCAAACATCTGTGGGTTTAGTGCTTTAAATTCAAATAAAAAATTAAATAAATTTAAAGCCAATAATTAAACGAGTATGTGCAGTATTTTGTTTGATTTAAATAAAGCTATAAACTACTCCAATGTTCTAATAATATGTAGGTATGCCAAACATGATTCATTTTCGACAATGACTGCATCGTACCATTGTTTATTAAATTTTTGTATTAAAGTTATTATATGCTTGAAAAATGTCACAAGATAACACATTTTAGCTAGCCGCAGTTAAAATGTTTGTGGTGATTAAAAAATATAGAAATTTTAACTTTTCACGTGCTTCTTTTGCGATTATGTAAGCATTACGAGTTTCGAGTTTTTCGAAATTGAAACAAAACGCGATTATGTGTAAGACGTTACGAGTTCTCGTAATTGCGACTTGTTGTTGTTATTTTACTCGTAACACTTTTTAAGTATGCGACAGACAACTCGTAACGATTAAAAAGATTTTTTAAAGAAATTTGTCAACATTTTTCGTGTTCGAAACTCGTAACTCGTAATACGACATAGATACATAATCGCATCCCTTTTATGTAAAGCCTGTATTCCATGAGAAAAATTGACTCACAGACAAAAAAAAACGAAAAGAGAAAAATAATCTGATGATCCATATAAGAGACGAAGCCAATGTGTTTTTTTTTGTTTTTTATTTTAAAATAAAAAACCAAAAATAAAAACATTGTCTTTGTCTTTTATATGGGGCATCAGATTATTTTTCTCTTTTCGTGTTTCTTTTATTGTTAGTCAATTTTTCTCATGGAATACAGGCTTAAACCAATAATAATATGTTTGTTTCTAAAAAGTAGGCTAAATTGAACTATAAAATGAATTAGATTCTTTCAAATTTTTTTCGTAGCAGATCACTTTCCGCGCTTGGTCTGTGACAGAATTAAATTATTTGCGTTAAACTTTTATGAAGTTAATAATCTGTACATTATAAGACAATATTTATGACCATTTTCAAGCTGATTATAAAAAAATCGCTACTCTCACCAAGCCTTGGCGACTGAATTTAACACTCAGCCTAAGTAAACTGTAGAAGTATAAACGAAGAAATGCAGTAAAGCATTTACAATGAAAATCTTTTTCATTTTGGCTTGCAGGTTTGTATGAATTTCCAACATAATGAAGAAACATTTTTTTTCGTTATGCTCGAAATTCATACTGCAAACGGAAGTAAATTTTATGATGTAAGTAAACAGTTTCTCCATTGTGAATGATTTGTTATTAGATCAAAGTATTATTCAGAAATAACTGTAATAACCAACGGTTAATAAGACGTTATCTGTTTCGCAAATGTGCTTGAAAATGTTTTAATCAACTGATAATTTATCAGCTTTTCGAATTCATTAAGGAGTGGTGTTTAATTTTGATATGAGTTGTGGAGAACTTTTACAATATTCACAAGTAGCAGAGCAACAGAACTTGGTTTCATGTCTGCCAAATCAAAACAAATAAAACTTTAAAAACTTAAAATATTTGTCAACAAACGTCAAATTTAGAACTGTACTTAATAGAGCTCTTACATGCCACGATCTAGAATTCGATTCTGGCCGCCGATCAATATGTTATAAATACGGTTTGAAACTTCTCAGTGCAGATGCGGTCAATTTCGGTTTAATCTCTATATCACCGATTTTTTTTCCAATAATCATTACGACAAGAAGTCTTTTGATCGTTCGCGAACTTTCATTAAAGTTTAAAAAGTAAGCAGCCACTTAAGACTTTATTGGTCGTGACTAGATATGGTAATTTCTACATTTCAGCCTCGAAGAGAATGTTAATTTCATTTTATGTGAAGTTGTCGATAGAATAAAGTTGAAGTCCTGTTTAACCACATCCCTAGCAATATTGCAAAATTTAAATTTTTAGCTGAAGAGGAAATACGTTAGTTTTACTTTTTTATTTTATAATATGTAGTTATTAAAAAAGAATCGACGACGATGAGTGAAAACCTTCAATTATTGAATCATTTCAAGTCTCTTCGATGGGCCTGAGAACTGTTCGCTCAGTATTTAAATTACGGTGCAATGTTGTTTTAAAAAGTCAATAAGCTATTCTATTTTGGGTTTGGAAGACGAACCTTACCGACATTAATTGTTTAATTGAAATTTATAACCGACTACATTTCAGTATAGCGATGTCTTGGTGAGCTTGAGCAAAGTACAGTTCTGTTAAGTCAATCATCTAAACCTGCTCTGAACGCTTTAAAATTTACCATTACTCATACACAGCAATTGTTGAAGATTCCATATTTAGACTTTTGTGAATAGTCATGGCAAACTAGAGGGGCCCTATCATAATTTCCGCCGCGAAAGAATTTTTTGAATTTGGGATCACAAAACACGATACTTTTTTGATTTATTATTGAGGATTGTGACAGGTCACTCGTTTGTTAAATTTTGCGTCTAATCTATACTAAATTCAAAACTAGTCTCAAAATAATGCCGCTTACACTGACAAACGTCATTAAATGAGTGCGTTTACAGCCTTTTCGATAGCGGAATTCATAATAAGAAAATTGAAGCGGGTCGAAAAGAACATGATATAGGCCCTGGTGAACAAAGCAAAGTGGCATCGCTGATTTGATTGATTTAAACTAAATGAAATAGGGCGGTTCTATTAGATAAAGGCGCGCTATTTTGACTGTAAAATCATAGCAGCTGGTATCGCCGGGAACAATTTTTACGCTTTCGTTTTTTTACGAAATCGAAAAAATTTCATAATAGCCCTCCAGAGCAATCAAAATAGAAATATCGATGAATATTCACGACTGATGAAAATGTTTCTTCGTAATCAATGCCTGGTCGTTGACTGCATCCTTTTGCAAGCATTCGCGCCTTATAACGACCCATTTTGGATTTATGGGTCTTTCGGAAGATCAACCAATTCCCAAGTGCGATTGCTCATCAACGATTGATATTCGTCGTCCATGCTTGCTTCCAATTTTCACGGTTTGATCCATTCAATCATCTTTTGCGATTGGTTCATCGATATTTTCACATGCCAAGTATGTGACAAAATCAGGAAATTGTTTTGGCAATGGACTTCGCTTCGATCGTCTCAATTCAGGTGAAACTTTTTCTTTTGAAACGGTTAACTTATTCGGTGCATCGCTGATATTGTTCGAATCAATTTAAGTAGAGACTTCTGCCGATTTACTTGATGAATTGATGCTTGTGGTAAGATCGCTCGTAGCAGCATCAACATCGTCGCCTTCTGTTTCTTATATAGCAGAATAGTTAATTTTTGAATCAGAAAAATTATCTGATTCCAAAAAGATGACATCTCGACTGATTATCACGCGATTCTAGTTCGCATCATACGTTCGGTATCCATTAACGTCATCACTGTATCCGACGAAAATAAGTTTCTTCGATTTTGCGTCGAGTTTGCCCCTTTTCTCGTCCGGTACATGAACCAAAAATTCGCAACTGATTTAAATTCGGATTTGATCCTGTTCAAATTTCAAATCTTGGGGATCTAAACTTACGACGTCAAAGAGTAAAGAATTGTTTCAAGCAGGGCAGATATCAAAATGTGAATTTTACTCTGGTGGTTCCCCAACATACTGGCCCAGTGACAAAGCTAAGATACCGGATCTAATCGACTTTTATATAGCAAGAGGTATGTATATCTCAGAACTACATTCACATTGAAAACAGCAAATCTCTAGTGTCGGATCACTCACCGAATTCACCAAATTTAAAAACAAACTGGGATCTCTTTCGTGAATTAATGGATGAAAAAATTAATCTCCAGGTACCGATAAGAAATCCTCGACAGTCTGAAGACGAATTGGAACAACTTAATGAAATAATTCACTATGCTGCTTGGCAAGCACCCCCATTTTACAAAATAAGAAGACGCTTAACATATCCTACCCAATGGAAATTAGAGACTTGGTAAGAGAAAAACGACGGGCTCGAAAAATCTGCCAAATTAATCGAACTCCGGAGAATAAAACAATTCTTAACAATTTATGTAACAGTCTCAAATCCCTTCTTAAAGAAGTTAAAAATGAATCAATCAACAAATATCTAGTTAGCCTAACTGATGAAAAAAATTCTGATTACTCATTGTGGAAGGCGACGAAGAGACTCAAAAGACCCAAAACACAAGTGCCTCAACTTAAAAAAGATGATGGGACCTGGGCAAGAGGTCACAAAGAGAAGGCTTATCTGTTTGCGGAGTATCTCCAGGAAACCTTCCAACCACTACCAAGACAAACTGCCAATGAAAATATAATATCAATTCACAAGCTGGATGAGTTTGACATACGGCCAGTAACTCAAAGAATTAAAGAAGAAGTGAAAAGTAACATGAATGTTAAAAAAAACCAGGGTATAACTTGATTACTTGCCAAATTATCAAAGATCTACCAGAAAAAGGATTTTTTTAAGCTACTACACATAATCAATGCGACCTTTCGGTTAAAATATGTTCCGCATCAATGGAAAGTAGCAGTAGTAATCATGATACCAAAACCTGATAAACCACCTAACGATAAAAAATCATGCAGGCCAATTTCTCTGGTATACAACTCTGGGGATGTACCAAGCAAACAAACGCCAAAATGATACAGACGTTTCAAAACTAGGTTCTTCCTAGCATTATCAATGCTCTGTGGTACACAAGAAATGAAGACCTTGAAAGGAATGAAATAAAAATGCATGCCGTAAAACACGAAATAAGGCGCCAGGAACATGGAAACCCCTATATTCGCCATATCATAGATAACCCAGTCGTTGAAAGAAGACTCCAAGTCACTGGCCCAGTATGTTGGGGAACCACCAGAGTAGAATTCACATTTTGAAGTTTGCCCTGCTTTAAACAATTCTTTACCCTTTGACGTCGTAAGTCTAAATCCCAATAAGCTGTTTTTCGCATTAAAGTCGCCTCCAATAATAAAATCACGTCCTAGCGATTTAAATATATAGTTCAATGTAACCCTTCCTTTTCAAGTTATGGATCTCTGAACGCATTTTTTCGTATGACCGCCAAATGTTGTGTTATCTTACACCAGTAAGATTTTGTTTTTTCCCTGGGAGTAGGGAACTGTGGAAAAACCTGCAATACTTTTTTCCTATTCCTTACCCTATTCTTTTTTTCATAATTCCCCAAAATTGTATTTATGCCGGGTTACGAATTACAATAACGAGGGAAAATTATAGTTACTCAAATGATTCAAAATCTCTCAAATATTTTTAGAATTTTATATCCTATTTAACATTTCATTTCACAATACGAATTTTCAAATTAATTAATAGAATTATACACATAAATTAGATTTTATATATTATTCATTCACTGAATTGTTTATCCCTGAAAAATAATAATATTCTCTCACTAAATCAGTGAATTCCAATAATTGAGAATTATTAATTCCCAAAAAATATGTTTCCCTGGTTGCCCAGAATACACTTTTAAGAGGAAAAATCAGAACTGCTAGAAAACTGTGAAAGGTAAGCAATTCCCTGTTCCTAGGGAAAAACCAGAATAGGGCTTACAGGAAGCTTTTCGCCACGATACTTTTGATTCACTAAATTTTTGATTTCTATGGGCAAGAAGCAAAATATAAAATTAATAATACCAAATTGTTTCGTTTCAGCCATCACCACCTCAACAACCATTAATTAATACGGAACCATATTCGGAACCAAATACAACTCAAACACCACCATCAGCCGTCACAACGACACAATCAACTTCACCATCATCAACATCATCTACAATACTAAACCTAACCACAACTACATCTCCATTAAATACCACCCCACTATCAACCGGAACATCTGCTATAACAACAGTCATCAATTCAACAACAACGGCTCCAACACCAACAACAACAATGGAGCAACAGACATAGGATATGATAAATTTATCGTATTTTTTATTAAAATACAATATTAATTATTATATTAAATACTTGTATACATCATAATAATGTTTTTTTTTATATATATAAATATAATTAAATAAAATCGCCTAAAATTTAATAAAAGATGAAAAATCAATATTATAAATGTATTGGAGTACTGGATAGCAAAAATAGTATCAGCCTAAAATATCATGATATATTTTCGGCTTATACAGGTTTTTCTATACTAACAGCAACTTATTTATATCGCTAAACAATACAGATAGAGGTGATTGGCAAGTAAAATAGATTTCATTTTTTGTTTCATTCAATTTAATTGTTTGCTACAAAAATTGAAAAATTATTTTACTACAAAAACTTAATCTGTATGGTTATTTTTGTTATTATAAATAACGGGAAGAAAATCAAATAAGTAAAAAATATAAAATGAGTCTGATATTAAAACAAAAATAAAAAAAAATATTAAAAATCGTCTACAAATAATTAACAATTTCTTGCATTTTATTAAACAAAATATTTCACTGAAATTTATATTTTTTTATTTAATCATTACAAAACCTAAAACCGAAAATTATTAATTAATTTTTTAATATTTTTGTTTTTTTTTTTTGTTCTTTCGATGACGCTTGTTTGTTGAGTAGAAAATATAAAAATACGAAATAAATGTTATATATAAATAATATTATTAATCTATAATATTCTATTTTAATATATCTTAAAATTAATTAAACAAATTTTATTGCAAAAACTGTTTATTATTTATCGTTCTGGATTTTCAAACAGTAATTTATACACAAACAAAATAAACAATAAATACATACATACATACAATAAATTATTGATTTTAATAACAAGTAATAGTGTAAAATGTTTTATATTGTTTTCGTTTGTTTTTATAAAACAATAAATTAATTAATTATCGCAACGACTAAGTGTCATCAATTTTTATCATAAAAACAAATCTTTAAACAAACTTTGGTAATACAATTTATAAGTAATAATATACATTTAAATTTATAAAACATTTATATATACCATACATAAATATTATTATGATACAATATAAAAAACAGATAATTTTGTGATGTTTTTATTTCGTAAAAAATATTTTCTTTATAATTAAAAACGTTATGAATACAAAACAAAATAAAAAATATGATTATGTAAGATAAATATTACAAGTAAACTAAACAAAATAAAATTAAAAAAAAAATGTTTCTCTTAATATTTAAATTTAATTAAATATAGTTTTTTTTTGTTAATATTATTATTAATTATTATTTTTATACATAAATGTGTATAATTTTTTAGTTATTTCTTTTTAAAATTTTGAGATAAAAATAAATTTAAAAAAAAAATAAAATAAAATGTTTCTTAAATTCTTTATTTAAATACAAAATAAAGATTTATAATAACTTTTGTAAATTAAATATCTTAAAATATTGGTAAACCAAATATGTAAATAAAGTTAAATAAAGAATAAATATATCTATATATATATATTATAATCTATTATTTTATTTTTTAAGTTGAAATAATGATAAAAAAATGTTTTTCGTTTTTTAAATTAATTTTTTTTACAAAACCTAACATTTATTTTATAAAATATAAAACATGAAATATGGAAATGTACATGAAACTCGTTATATGAAAAGGCTGAAAATGATTTAAAAAAAAAAGGAAAACAAAAATAAGGAATCCGAATATCCTAATTAAAAAAAAAAAAAGTAATAATAATAAAAGTGACTTATAATTTATTTATATTCAGTAAATAATTTATTTGTTGTATTAAACAAAAATTCTAATAACTAATTTTTTCTATTGTTACACACATAATATTTTATTTAGTCATCCAATCCATTTGCCTTTTTCTTAAAAAAAAATATATAAATTAAATAATATATTAATATTTATAATAGTTTATATAATTACTACACATAAATTTCTGTCATAACAATCAAAAAAAAAAAAATGGAAACATAAATTATTATGAAAGAAAAAATTACATAGATATATTTTTTAAAAACAAAGGAAATTCTTTGAAATACGTTTAAATAAAAAAAAATAAATAAAATGAGAAAATACAAAAAAAAAAATTATTTAAAAAAAAATAACTTGTAAAAAATACTAAAATTTAGTAATTGTAAAACTAATTATTAATTATATATTATAAATAATATAAAAAATGAAAAATTTCAGTGTAGCCACAAAACCAAACTAAAATGAGAGGAAAAAAAAATAAATAAAAATTTTCATTAATAACAAACATTTCTGGAGTTTTTCAGATTTACCGAACATTTTAATAATATTTGCAATATTATGTCCTCAAGTCTTAACTAACGGGAAGCATATTTTGATACATTTAACTTTAAATGTTTAACTTTTTAAATGACGTCTGACTTCATATTCGTTTTGTTCAACAATCATATACATAATATATTATTTTGTTCGAAAATAAGAAAGGCAACATCGGTTAACTGTAAATAATCGTTATATCTGTGGGTCTGGGTATTACCATCACAAATCCTTTTAAAGGCCCTACACACGATCCAATTTGGTTGGAAATTGGTACGTGTGTATGCACGTTGGCTGAAAAAATTTAGTCGGATGTGTTGGATGAAAATTTCCATCCGACCAGCCAACCAACCAACCAAATTGGATCGTGTGTAGTGGTATCGGTTGACAATTTTCTAGTCTATAGTGAAATTTCATAGATAGCTGAGCTAGGAAGAAAAAATAAAATAAATAATGTTGTTATTTGTTGACGTAGTGTTTTGTTTTTCAAACAAACGTCAAAATCGGATCGACTAAATTGGATGGTCTGTACTCAACATACACCAACTAATTGGATCGTATGTAGGCAACTCCAATTTGGTTGGACCGACCAAATTGGATCGTGTGTAGGGCCTTTTATGACAGCAAAAGAGAAGTGTGTCCAAGTTTTGTGTATTTTGGTGGAAAAAATGTAAAAAAATTCAGGTAAATATATTTTTAATAAAGTCTTTGTAAGGTTATTGTAAACGTTAAAATTATGGATACAATAATATACATGCATGTATGGAAATCGAGTGATAGTAGTAGCACTCTGGATTTAGTCAGTGTAACTAACAAGCTACACGTCGTTACAAAGGTAGGCGATGAAAGAAAAAACAGAAGAAGGCAACCATAAAAGAAAATCAGTAATCAACAACGGAACCATATTATTACCAAAGCGTGTAAAAGATAATAATAAAATAAATATTAACATACAGGAAGGCATTTTATTATAAAATATATCAGCTCTTACAGTTCAGAAGTGGGATAAAGAACGGATTATCGAAATAAAAACATCATGAAAAGAGTCGTGCAAAATTTTAATGTGGATCAATTAAAAAAAGAGTTGATTGCACGTGGTTTACAAACGACGGAAAATAAAGAAATGTTAGTTCAGACGCGATTACTGATGGACACTTTAAAGGAGGGCATTAGTGAAGTGGAAGGAGAAAGGATCGAAGGTGATATAACCGGTGAAACAAGCATACAGAATTCGCAACATGGGGAGTACCCGCGTGGAGAGTCGAATTATGAGAAGGACACATATTCTAGAAGGGAAAGGACACGATTTACTATTCGAGATATTGCGGATATACTGCTAAATTTTGACCCAACAGACGTTACTGGATTGAACTCTGATCAGTGGATTAAGAATATTGAGGTCATGATGGAGATTCATCAGCTGGATGAAATGTTGGTGCTGTTACCTGTTAGCCGTGAGAAATAAAATGCAAAAGTACGCGCTGAACTGGTATGAGTCGGCCATGGACAGGATGACGTTTTGGGCTAGATTTGCGTTGGAATTACGAGGAAATTTTCCAAGC
Source organism: Tipula helvola (assembly GCA_963556165.1). Lineage (NCBI taxonomy): Eukaryota > Metazoa > Arthropoda > Insecta > Diptera > Tipulidae > Tipula > Tipula helvola. Next base: position 282,185,324 of record OY744481.1, on the reverse strand, counting down.
AAGTGCTCACAAACAGAAATTTATGAACGGTTGAGAAAGAAGATCCGATTAAAACAAGGATTAATCGAATACTATTTCGAGATGTGTCAAATAGCCAAGGGACAAATAGAAGAGGAAAATATAATTTACTACATAATCATGGGCATGAACGAATACAAATTAAGTTCAGCATTAAAGTCGATCAGAGTTACCACCCTGAAAATGTTGAAGGAACACAAGGAGTGGCACATTAAGATGAATGGGAGTGAGGGAGAAACCGGGACAAAAGTAAATAGCTAGAGTTATCAACAAGAAAAACAAAATGTCTGCGAAAGTAACCCAAGGAAGTACGAGAACAAGCCAGGTTGGGTAAGAAAAGGTAGTGTTATAATTGTTTTCAACAAGGGTACATAGCCACCAACTGTATGTTACCAAAAGGAAACCGACGTGTGAAAGATGCAAGAAAATTGGACACGTCAAAGAGCAGTGTATAGTAAAACTGGAAAAAAAAATCTTGTGCATGAATGGTGAAAAAGAGTTGATAGTGGAAGGCAAAGGACAGCTGAAAGCGATGGTGATTATTGGAGACAAACTGATCGAGCAACGAGTGTTAATAGATTTCGGCAGTAACGTGAGTATTGTAAAGGAAAAATTGATGAAACATTCAGAACTAGGCGAAATGAAGAACAAAAATGTTGTCGAAATTAATGGGAGTGAATTAATAGTTCTAGGTAGTCTGGAAAGTAGTATTATAATAGAAAATAGAATTTATACGGTTAACTGTCGAGTAGTGCCCGATAAAACAATGGATATGAGTATAATTCTGGGAAGGGATTTTCTAAAATTGAACGGAATTAATGTGGTAAAAATTAAAGACGAAAATAAGAAGGGTACTAGTTTTGCAGTGGACATAGTGAACGAGGTGTTTAACACAAATAAGGAACTGCTAGTGATGAATGAAATGGTATTAGACGTAGGCGACTCTAACGAGACAGTGGGATATAACGAGGTGATCAACGGGGTGTATAAAAAAATAAAGAATGTTATTTAGAGAAGAGTATAGGTGTCGTTGATAAGGTTAAATATCAGGCGGAAATAAGACTACGAGACAATAAAATAGTAACTACAAGCCCAAAACGTTTTAGTTATTATGAAAGTGTAGAGTTAAAGAGCCTTACAGATAAGTTACTAGAGTCTGAGATTATCAGGCCCAGTGAATCACAGTACGCGAATCGAGTAGTTCTAGTTAGGAATAAAGATAATAGCTATCGACTGTGCATCAATTATAGACCGTTAAATAGGATTGTTGAAATAATTTAATAGCCTATGCTGGTAATAGAAGATGTTATTGAAAGAATTAGTGGAAAGAGATCTACGTTAGATTTACGGAATGGGTTTTACCCATTGTGACGGATCAGGGGCAGTTTGAATTCAATAAGTTACCATTTGGCTATACTAACTCACCGGCCCATTTTGTAAAATATTTACAGCTTGTTCTAAAACCTTTCATAAATGATAGTAGGATAATAGTTTTTATAGACGATATTCTCGTCGCGACAGAAAATCTAAAGGAGCACGTAATTGTATTGATACAGTTACTTAGCATCTTGGCGGTAAATGAGGTTAAATTGCATGTTAGTAAATGTCATTTTGTTAAACGAAGGTAGAGTACTTGGGATATAATGTGAGTTCGCTTGGAATTACTTTGAGTGACAAACACATAGAAAGTATAACGAAATATCCCGTTCCTACTGATGCAAGAGCATTGCATAGGTTCATTGGTCTGATTAGTTATTTTCGAAAATGTATAAAGGGCTTTAGCAGAATTGCTGCTTCTTTATATGAGTTGTTAAAACCGGATGTTGAGTTTAGTTTTTTAGAAAAGCATATGAAGGCATTTAGTCGGTTGAAGAAGTTGTTGGTAAGTACTAAGTAGGCCCGTGTTGAGTTTATATTCATTAGGACGTGAGACGCAATTACATACAGATGCCTCGAGTTCGGGATACGGTGCGGTACTGATGCAAAAACAAGAGGATGGAAAATTTCATCCTGTCACGTTTTTTTAGCAGGAAAACAACGGACGCTGAGTCGAAGTTGCATATTATGGTGTATATCATTAAGCGGTTTAGGCCGTATTAGTTCGAAATGAAATTCGAGGTAGTTACGGATTGTAACGCTCTAAGGCTGACGTTAAACAAGCGAGACATGAATAGTAAAATAGAACGTTGGGCGCTATTTTTAAAGGAGTTTAATTTTGAGATGATACATAGAGCAGGCATGTGTACTAAGTAGAACACTAGAAGTATAGATTAGACAGCTTGAGGACGATAAGTATTCAGAATACAAAAAGACGAATAGAGGAACAGAGGTTAAAAGGATATGAGTTAAGAGACGGCATATTATACAGAAAAGACGGAAATAAATTGCAACTGTTAGTTCCAGAAAGCATGATTAGGTCACTTATGTGTAAATATCATGATAATACGGGGCATATGGGAAGCGAGAAAAATTGTGAATTAATAAGACGACAGTTTTATTTTGAGAAAATGAAGGAACGGTTAACGCGACATATTAACAACTGTATAGTGTGTATATCCTACAACCCAAAACCTGTAACTATGGAAGCGTTATTACATTCTGTAGATAAGGGAAATTGCCCGTTTGAAACATTGCATCTAGATCATTTAGGCTCTCTAGAAAAGACAAAGAAGAAAAATATATACAGTGGTGTTCAATGAAATAGCACACTCCAAGATTTTTTGCAAATTCTTCATTAACTAAAAATCTATTTATCAATTTTTAATTTTTTGTTTATTTACATAGTACATATAAATATAAACTTACAATTAAATATAAAAAATCTAATTTAATTAATAAAAGGAATATTAAAAAAAATAATAATTAAATATTTTATTTTATAAATAGGCTGTTCAAAATAATAGCACAGTTAATATCAAAATTCATTTTCAGCCTTATTTGTGTATGATTAAACCTAATACATATGCGTTTTTATTGAAAAGTATTGATCTTGTGATTTTCTTTTCAAACCAATTCCCTGCATCAACACATCCCTAGAGCCCACCACCCCCGGCACCCGGAACGGTCTTACGGATTAATTAAGTAAATTACAACGGCCGGATCAGTCGCCTGATCTGAATACGATCGAAAAAATTTGAAATCGAATAAAAGTAGCTATTAACAATGAGAAACACAAAAATAAATAGAAATTTTGGTATTGAAATTTGTCGAATTTGGAATAAACGACCGTTCACAAATGTTAGGAGCTGCGGTAGGCTTTTACTCCGCGATTAAATATTACTTGTGAAATTGAAAACGAAGGTCGTTTAGCCTTTTTGGATGTCATAGTAATGCGAGGTGAATATGGAACCTTAAAAACAGATTGGTATCATAAAAATTCATGGTCAGGTCGTTATCTAAATTATGATTCTTGGCTTCCATCTTCATACAAAAATAATACGGTATTCTTGTTAGCAGACAAAATTATGAAATTATCAGATGATGGTTATCATTCTGCTAATTTCAAGAAGTTAACAGACATATTAGGAAAAAACGGATATCCAAAAAATATTATTATGAAGAACATTAAAAAGGCTATAGACAAAAATAACAATTATTTAGAAAATTCCCGTGAATGTTGTTGAAAATACTCGTAAAATTTGTTTAACCATACCACAGAATAATAAACAACTGTGTATTCTGTGACCATACCTTACGTGAAAATTCTTTTCAAAAAAATTAAATTTGTGTTAAAAAATTACAATATACAAGTTGTAGGTAGATTTCGAAGTTTAGATAATTATTTGTTTACAAAATTAAAAGACCAAATTCCAAAAGTGTTACAATCCAATTTAGTTTATAAATTGAAATGCTCTTGTGGAAAGGAATATGTTGGGCAATCTCAAGAACATTGTTTCGATGTAATCAGAGTAATGATCTACGATTACTAAGATATTTTGTTTCTTGTTTTTATATGTAGCTTCACAGAAATCCATAGAAATAACTTGGAACGGATAAGTTGGAAATCAGCGCTGCCGTTTAAAAAAAACTGGCAGCTCCAATCAAATTTCTATTCGGCTCCACAAGCAACAGAGCATCAAAATATACAAAAAAAGCCTTTTGGTTGCCCTCCAAATTGGTTGAATTATCCACTAATTTTTGATAACGTAGAGTTCAAAACTCTTCTTCGGTCTCTTCAAATTTTGCAATAATTTGCCGAAAGATGTTTAGCAAAGGTATTATACTTTCACCGAATTTTTGAGGATCTAAATGTTGTACCTAATTGAACTAGGTAGTATTTCATCTTTAAAATTGACACGCATCAAAATTTGAGTACACAACTTGATATAAAACTTCTTACATCGCTTCTTTATTTCTAATACATAATCTTCAGGAAGAACATTTTCATTTAATTCATTTAAATTGGATTCTTCGACAAATTCCAATTTAACAAAACTGGGTAAGATTGTCAATAAATATGTTTTAATAGAAGGAAGCAACCTATACATTTTAGGAGTCTTACTTTGGAATTCTTTATTTAAATTGTTTGTAGTTTTAAGAATGTATGATAAAACAGGAAAATAAGCCAAATTAACGTTATTTAAATTTTCAGAAATTGGTGAAGCTAAATCGGAATCGGCCGGAAATGTATTTAATAAAAAAAATGTTGAAGAGGCTACCATTGCTCAAAATTCGATTGACAACTCTTTCAAGAGACAGCCATCTAGTGTTCGCTATTTTTAAGATTTGTGAAATGGAATATTAAAGTATTCCTGAAATGAACGAAATTCGTTTTGCCTTTTAGAACTATGTGCTAAGAAGAAGTAGGTAAACATATTATCTTTCTCACCAATTTTTCGCATTCTTGTGAAAGTTTTTTCGCTGCTGCTGAGGAACATATGTGGAGGGAATAGCATGTACATCACAGGGAGTACAAATAAGGATTTACTTATTTTAATAAAGCTTAAACTCCACAGTTTTTACCTACAATTACGCTGGCATTAGCCCCAAACCTCAAGCAATTAGTTATTGGAATTTTATGAAGATCAAAAAATTTTATAATTTCATTATATACCAACTTTGTGTCACTATTTTCAAGCTCTAAAAGGCAAAAAAACGGCTACAATTAAATTTAAATCGGATTTGAAAATTGAGGTTATAATTTTGACGGGTACATTTGTTCCTATAAGCAGCTTTTATAGAAAACCCAATAACACATACAGATTATAGAATGGAAATACATACAATGTAGAATCAGAAATTTGAAATAAAAAAATGAAATTCATTTAAAAAAACTGTTTTGAAAGCTCCAATTGGAAGATTGACGAGCTCCACCGGGCTCCAGGGCTCCCGAAATATTCTAGAGCTCCATTTTGGAGCCGAAGCTCCACTTTCGACAGCGCTCTTGGAATTTGGTGTGTATCATAGGCAATTTCTGTTGTTGATCTGACTGAGTGTGTGGCGCAAACATAACATGACCTTATTTTACGCTGATGTCTTGTGTTATGTTAGGCCAAAAAATAGTTTGCCTGCATTTTTGTAGACATGCTTGGATTCCTTCATGACCGTAATGAATAATATTGAGATATTTCCCGAGTAACCACATGTCACAAAAAAGCGACAAAAATTTCACATAAAATGGTGATTGGTGGAAAAAAATGTGACAAAAAATTGTCACAATATGGATGAAAAATGGTGGATGGGGTTGACGCCGATTGTCACGCGTAAACGAACATTTGGTAAATCAAATTTGCCGGTTTTTGGTGGAATATTTTTGAAATATTTGTTGAAAATTTAGTCACAAATTCGACAGTGTTTTTATGATAAAAGTGTCACCTAATTATCAACAATTTTGTGGATATTTGTTGGTTTATTGATGCAATTATGCGTAAAAAAAGTTTTTATGACCCTACTTAAATAATTTTGTAAAAAATACTCCATTGTATGTAAAAAAAAACTACCAAATATGTAGAAATATCTAAATCCCCCGTACTTTAACCCTAGCCGAGAGTCCGTACAAAATGTATCCTCTAAAAAAATGAAAACTTTCCATGAGTTTTCTATGTGGTAGTTTGGTTTCGTGCAGAGAAACTAGCACAAACAAAAAGTTCGGTCTACTCATCAGGTACTCAGGTAGTTACGACCAAACACAAACTACAAAAATAAAATTCCAACTTCATACATTAAGTATGAGGCAAGAACGTAGTGACTTAGCGAATTACATATAAATTCACCAAATCAAAAATGATCAAAATCTTTTTTTTTTTTTTTTGGGTGGTAAAATCAACATTCATTTTGTCACAAAATACCCACATAAATAAGTTCCAAATTGTCAACTTATTGTGTGACAAAAAAGAACTTACATTTTATGACAAATTGGTGACTAAATTTTTTTTTTTTTGGGTGGAAAAATCAACGTACATTTTGTCACAAAATACCCGCAAAAATATGTTCCAAATTGTCAACTTTTTTTGTGACAAAAAGGAACTAACATTTTGTGACAAATTGGTGACTAATCTTTGTTTTTTTTGGGTGGTAAAATCAACGTTAATTTTGTCACAAAATACCCGCATAAATGAGTTCCAAATTGTCAACTATTTTTGTGACCAAAAGGAACTTACATTTTGTGACAAATTGGTGATTACAATTTTTTTTGTTGGGTGGTAAAATAAACATTCATTTTGTCACAAAATACCCGCATAAATAAGTTCCAAATTGTCAACTTATTTTGTGACAAAAAGGAACTTACATTTTGTGACAAATTGGTGACTAAAATTTTTTTTTTTTGGTTGGAAAAATCAACATACATTTTGTCACAAAATACCCGCATAAATATGTTCCAAATTGTCAACTTTTTTTTGTGACAAAAAGGAACTTACATTTTGTGACAAATTGGTGATTAAAATTGTTTTTTTGGGCGGTAAAATCAACATTCATTTTGTCACAAAATACCCGCATAAATATGTTCCAAATTGTCAACTTATTTTGTGACAAAAAGAACTTACATTTTGTGACAAATTGGTGACTAAAATTTTTTTTTTGTGGTTGGAAAAATCAACATACATTTTGTCACAAAATACCCGCATAAATATGTTCCAAATTGTGAACTTTTTTTGTGACAAAAAGGAACTTATATTTTGTGACAAATTGGTCTAAAATTTTGTGATCACCATTTTTGGTTACTCGGGTTATCTCTTAAATTGCTTGGTATGACCAATCTGTCATCTTTCAACAAGATTCCATTATGAATTTTTAAATGTTATTTCACGGATGCATACACTTTGACTTTCTCATTGGATATTGTATTTTTCCAATTAGATTTGATCTCAATTATAACTTGCTGTAGAGTATCATCAACAGATCAACTTGAGTTGCATGGCGGATTTCGTCAATTTGTTGATTAATTCCTTCACTGTATTCATATGCTCAACAAATTTTAGGACTTTTGTATCGGGTGGTCTTCACGCACAGGAAGTCTCGATAGTAAATCCGGAATGATTAGTTGTTTGCCAGGAATGTATCTGATGTGCAAATCATATTTTTGAAGACACAAACGCAATCTTTGAATTCTTTTAGCGCATTTATGAATGGGCTTTTTGAAAATATTTTTCAGTGATATGTGATCAGTTTCTATTGTTACATTGTTTCTTCCACTTATGTATTGATTGAAGCATAAACATGTGAATGTAATTGCTAGAAGCTCGATTTCGCATTGGGAGTAATTTTGTTCGGTTTTCATGAGTGTTTTGCTTGCAAATATTACTGGATGCTGTTTTTGCAAAAGTACAGTGCCTAATCCTTTCCTGAAACCATCAGTTTGAATGAATACTTCATCTTCTAGACTGTAGTATTTTAAAATTGGAACTTGTACTATCAACGATTTGATGTTTTCAAATTCATCCTTTTCGTTTATTCCAGCAGAAGTTCCCAGATCTTACCATGTTACGTAAATGAACTGTCGTTTTTGATACATTTGGTTCATTCCCAAAAATTTTTGAGTTTCGGCAATATCAATAGGTTTACTCATATTTATTATTGATGAAATTTTCGAATGATCAGGCTTGATCCCATCTACACTTAATAATTGACCATAAAACTTCACTTCAGTTACCGCTAATTTCATTTTTCACGATTAATTTTGACATTTTCTTCTTGTAATTTTAAAAATAATTGTTTCAGGTTACGATTGTGTTCTTGCATTGCTTCTTCTAAGGTGTTACCTTTTCCATTTCAAACAATTTTTGTTGGAATCAGATGCATTAATTTCAAATGGCAGAACTTTAAATCTGTAACGACCAAAAGGCGTCCAGAAAGTCGTTAGATCCATATAGTCTTCGGATAGAGGTATTTGCCAATAACCATTTTTCGCATCATTGAATAAAGTCGGTACGCATCAATAAGACTGAACATTTTTGCATTCATTAATTCGGGTAGCATTTCTTCATCTATAGTTGGCATCTGGTATTTAGGACGTTTGATAGCTTGATTTGGATACTGAAAGTTTGAATTTCTGTTTGCTCATTGCCACGGGGACAGCTCATTTTCTTCCTCTTTTTCTCTTCCATCTTTTGCTTCGTCGTAAAGCAATGGCATCGCAGAGAGTTGAAATAAGAGCTCGGCTTGAGCGCGATCTCAATGTGATTCTTAAATGGGGTGACGCATACAGAAAAGGTTTAATTCAGCGGAAACGATAAATAGTCACCAACGATGGCGCCTCCTATGCCAGCAAAATTCCGAATCCGTTGACTTGCTCGGTTTAACAATAACTATAACAAGATTTCTTTCAAACAAATTTATTTAGAAAACTAATAATGAAACATACTTAATTATTAAAATAAGAGGGGATTGGGTGCAGCTGTATGTAGGATATTTACGACGCTGCAAATTTTATTTTAATTCATTGGAACTACTGAAAATGTGTAAGGCTTAATCATACCCAAATTGAAATATAATTCATGTGGACGGGCTGAATGGAGACCCACCTGGCTGCCCTCGACTAAGTTCAGAAGCGAGTGTGCTCTATAATTTTGTATTTTAACACCGTCCCTTCTCTAGATTTTCTTTCGCATGACGAAATGGGGAGCTGTGTGTGTTCTATAAATATTTTCATATCATGGCATGTGTCGGTCGTAACTGTATAACCTTGCCTTGTTAAGACGAACAGTTGAGATACAACCTGCTGGTACTAAAATTTGTAAGGACTACCAAGTTTTAAAACTCTTTCTTTCTTCTAAGTACGCGTTTGTGGAACTGGCTTGATGGCCATCCCTTTGGCATATAACTTGAAGAAATTCAAACTCAATATTCAAAGAAGATGAAACTTCCGATACTGTTTAATCCACTCGTCATTCCCCGTTTTATCCTTTTATGGTAACGCTGTGTGGCATTACATATTCGTAATCTAATGACATATCGTCACGTGAGTACTATCCATTTTTTATTTTATTTGACTTTGTAGGAGAAAATTGGATTTCTGGTTCTAATTAAAATGTAATCTAATATTTCTATTTTGTAAGTAGGAGAAAATTGAATTTCTGGTTCTAATTAAAATGTAATCTAATATTTCTATTTTGTAAAATATTCAAAAATATTAGAACATTAAACCAAAATTGACAATCCATCAAAATTTTATTTGGAATGTGAACAAATTATAGCAAATCTAAAATTCGATTTTTCGAAAAATGTCTATATGATACTATAGTACTCACATCACGATAAAACGGAAGCAATTCTTAAGTAAAACCCATAGTATAGACTGATTTACAACAATAAAACTGGTTTTTGATTTCTTCAAAAATTTAAAGAATACCAATTTTTAACATCGGCTCGTTTGCATCCTATATGATACGAGGTCGAGAGTTAGCATAAGAGCCTGTGATGCGAGTGGAAAATCTTCCGTAATAAAGATACGGCGGCGGAGCATTGATCATTTATTTAATGCAAATTCCGCATACGGTGCGGGTAAAAACCATTTATTATTATTATTACATCTATAAAAACAAAACTTCTACTATAAAATATATTCGACCCGAGTATATTTCAGACTTTTAGGGTAATAAACAATAAAAATGGCGTTTTGTCGCAAAACAAACATGATTAAAAAAAAAAAATTAGTTTAAATTAGAATACAATTTAGTTCCATCCGCGTAGGTATGCCTCAATTTACCTCTGCTTCATTAATTATATCCTTTTGCCATGGTACTGCACCTTCATTACTAAAATAATTGGCAAACCTAGCCAAGGTATTAAAATATTAATATGTAGGTAATGATAAATAAATAAATTAAAACCTATTTCGTGTTTCATTTGCCTCGTTTGTTGTTGGGTTGAACGATTTCGTTTCCAAGCCTCTCAGGTTGTCGTTCATTTCAATTCTCCAACCCCCGTCGGTTTGCGTTCCATCGCTGTTTTCCACGTCCACTAAACCGGGTGAAATATATGGCGTTGGAGAGGACTGCTGTATCAACCAATTATGGAGACACAAGCAGGCGCCTATTATTTTTCCACCTGTATCAACCTAAAAAATTACAATTACTTATTTAAATGCAGCTATTATTAAAAAAAAAATATATTAATTTACGTTTGCAATTATTGGTTGTCTAAATACTCTCCATTTTGTCATCAATATCCCGAAACAATTGTCGATTATTCGGCGCGCCCTTGATAGCCGGTAATTATAGATTTTTTGCTCCCGAGTAAGAGGGCTTTGGGAAAAAGGCTTCATTAAATTTTTGTGAAGGCCAAAAGCATCATCCGCAACAAAAACATAAGGCATATTGACACAATGGTCCGATAGATTCGTTGGCTGCGGTAACCTGTATCAAAATTTTATTTGATGTTTGTACAAAATGCGGGATAAATGTTTACTTACGGTATTGAGTTTGAATATAATTGTTTTCCAAAACGGCTATTTTGAAAAACGTTCCCCTCAAATTGTTTTCCAGCAACCCCTATGTCGCACATCGTAAAGTTATAATCGTGGTCACTTATTGCTATGAGCACGATCGAATTAACTTTTTTGTAATTTAAATACATCGATCCATAATGGGAGGGAGCCTGTTAATCAAAAGAATATTTAAAAATAACTACCTATGTACAATTCATTTTATCTTATACTACTATAAAAGTATCGAAGCTACCTGTATAGAAATGTGTTTTTCATTTAAAGCGCCTATGCAGTGTGGAAAGTTCCAATGTTCTTCGAACCCATTTGCAACATCTAAAAAATGTGCTTCATTCAGCTTTTTAAAAACCTTTGGCCTAAGTGCATTTATTATTGCCCGGGTCGTTTCTTCTATTATGAAATCTACATATGTTGGTGAGCATTTATATACAGTTGACAGGCTTTCTTGCGACTCACCAGTTGCCAAATACCTGAAAATTGTATATACATTTTTTTAGTAACATATAAATAAATAGAAGCTTAATCATACCTGAGCGTGATAGCCAATCTTGTACTAGGTTGAATAAATTCTTCCTTGTTAATTGCCGTTCCAACAATTGATAATAGTTCGTCGAATTGGGAAGACGACATTCTCATATAATTTTGAAAAAGCTCTGGATCAGAGATATTCCGGTTCAGCGGCAAAAACGCATTTTGGTAAGCCAATATTTTACCCCGCTCACTATAATAAGGGTGAACCAAATATTTTCTCTTTTTTCTTATTTTTCCAGAACCCCTTTCACTTTTAATGTCTTGGAATATGATATTTATCAAAATAGATTCTTCATCACTCTCGCTATCACTAAATATTATATTTAGAAGGTCAATATCACTTAACTGTTCCATTAAAATTTGATTTTAACTATTGTACCCGTTTAAAAGAAAGTTCGTTGTGCGGCTGTGCAGTGTGCGCTAAAATTATCTGTCAAAAATGGCAATTGTTTATTTTGTGGTTTTCCAGTTGAGAAAAAAAACTCCGAGCGAAAACAAATGACAGCAGGCTGTTATTTGTCGCTCGGTACAATTTTTTGGAGCGATTCAGCGATGCTCCAATTCCCAACGCATTTAATGATTTAATACATGAAATGCCATTTAAACATCAAAGCAAATACATATGAGGAAAAATATATTTATAAAATAATTGTTTTAAGAAAAAACTTTTGCTTTGGGAAAATAAAAGTGTCAAAAACAGTCATTTTCCAACTCGGATTTGACTCGGATTCTGTTTTTTTGCAACTAGAAAACTTCAAAGTGTCAGATAGTTGACAGTTCCTTCCATAACCTAAAAATAAAAACTACAAACAATTTATGTTTTTAAATTTAGTTAACTATTATTCTAAACATGCAGTCCAGTTAAATAAAATTATTAGTAATAGCGTAAAAATGAAATATTTAAATGTAGCCGAAAAAAATGATGCGGCCAAAACAATTGCTGGATTATTATCAAGGGGAACTTCTAGGCGTGTAAGTGTTTACATTTTGATTGGTTGCGTATTTCAGTTAATTTTATTTGAAATTTATAGAGAGATGGACTATCAGTTTACAATAAAATATATGAATTTGACACAAATGTTCTAGGACAAAACTCTTTTATGGTCATGACATCTGTTTCGGGACATTTGTTGACCCATGCATTTGTATCCACTTATAAAAATTGGCAGGGATGTGACCCAATAATGTTATTTGATGCCCCGGTCGTAAAAACTTGCCCACCGGATTATGAGAAAATCAAAAATACGTTACAGCGAGAGATTAGAGGATGCCAAGGGCTAATCATATGGACCGATTGTGACAGAGAAGGTGAAAATATTGGTTTCGAAATAATTGATGTGTGTCGGAGTGTAAAACCGAACATCCCAGTGTATCGTGCAAAATTCTCAGAAATTACGACAGCTTCTATTCAAAGAGCTTTAGATACATTAGGACAACCAGATGAAAAACAAAGTCAAGCTGTTGATGTTCGTTCGGAATTAGATCTAAGGATTGGTGCTGCTTTCACTCGGTTTCAGACGATGAGATTCCAAAAACTTTTTCCGGAACAAGTCGCTTCCAAATTGGTATCCTATGGCAGTTGTCAATTTCCTACATTAGGTTTTGTAGCTCAACGCTATAAAGAAGCAGAAAATTTTATTCCTCAAACATTTTGGAAGATTAAAGGTGATTTATTGTAAATTTTATTTATGTCTAACTAATACTGGTATATTTGTTGCAGTTCTTCATACCGTGGACGACCTGACTGTTGAATTCATTTGGTCAAGAAAGCGATTATTTGATCGACCGTCATGTGAAGCTTTTTTTATATTGTGCCAAGCAAACCCCATTGCCGTTGTAACAAGTGTAGTCGAAAAACCGAAGAATAAGTGGCGACCTGTACCATTAGATACAGTTGAACTGGAAAAACTAGGATCGCGAAAATTGAAAATTACAGCTAAAGAAACTATGACAATCGCTGAGAAACTGTACAGCAGGGGTATTATCAGTTATCCTAGAACTGAAACGAATATGTTTTCAAAAGACATAAATTTAAAAACCTTAGTTCAAATTCAAACTCCTCATCCAGATTGGGGAAACTTTGCCAACAAAGTATTAGTTTGGGGCGTAAATCCGCGCAACGGAACCAAATCAGATCAGGCCCATCCACCGATCCACCCTACCAAATTTACAACTGATCTGGGAGGTAACGAGAGACGTGTATATGATTTAATTGTACGTCATTTCTTAGCTTGTGTTAGCAGAGATGCTAAAGGTTCAGAAACTATTGTCAATATAAACATTTCTAATGAGGAATTCGTTGCAACTGGTTTGTGCATACAAGAGCTCAATTATTTAGAAGTGTATGTGTTCGATAAATGGAACGCTAAAGAAGTTCACAATTATAAAAGGGGTAATACATTCACACCAACCGAAATATCAATGCCAGAAGGGAACACAACAGCCCCTCAAATGTTGACCGAAGCAGACTTAATTGCCTTAATGGAGAAACATGGTATTGGAACAGACGCAACTCACGCTGAACATATTAACACGGTCAAAGAACGTGGTTATATTGGCGAAATTGAGGGGAAATACTTAGTACCGGGAACCTTGGGAATGGGACTTGTTGAAGGATACGATGCAATAAATTTACCCTTAGCACAACCGCAACTTCGCGCGGGACTAGAAGCTGATTTAAAATTAATTTGTGAAGGGCGACGCATTCCTGCTGAGGTATTAAGAGAACAAGTTCAAAAATATAAGGAAGCTTACAAACTAGTTACAGAAAAAGTGAAAAAATTAGATGAGACACTTTCAATCCGACTAAGTGAAACGCCCAGGGATCCACCACCTTCACATACAGCGGGAATAAGTGGTGATATATTCAAATGCGTAAAATGCACTCAATATTCAATGATTCTCAGATCTCGAAAAGAAAATGCCGGGTATTTTATGAGTTGTGCAGGATTTCCTGATTGCAAAAACGCAATTTGGTTTGATGCGAGTATCGTAAAAGATGTAAAAATGGCGAATGAAACATGTTCACGTTGCGGTCCCAGTTTTGAAAAATTAATCTTTACTTTTAAACAAAGAAGCATTATGGCAACATTAGGATCCTCAGAGGATTCATATAAAACATGTATAGTGTGCGATCAAAATATCAAAAATCTGTTGAATATAAGTGAAGAAACAATAAAACGTCGACCAACCGGAAGTAATTTAAATGCATTAGCTAATCATGGCTCGAATACTCGACCCGCTGTGTCTTCCTCATCGTCAATTAACAGGAACAATAGAATAAATAATTTTCGATCCGATGGATTTGATGAAGATGGAAGTGGAGAACGAATTCACTTCGATAGTCGTGGTTCGAATCCCCCTATGTCTGGATCGTCTTCAAGTAATCGAAATAGCAGAATAAATAATTTTCGGTCCGATGGATTTGATGAAGATGGAAGTGGAGAACGAATTCAAGCAGATTTTCAAGGGAATAGTAGCTCGTATGATAATAATCGAAATCGGGGTTGGTTTGCCGATTCAAATACCGATTTTCCCCGATCAGAAAGGTCCCAATCCCAAACCGTCCAAACAAATTGGAATAATCAAACTAATTCCGTGCGAACAACAAGTCAATCTGGAAGAGAAAATAATTCAAGGAATGAACAATCTAGTTGGAACAATTCTAATAATACGGCTAATGATGAAGTTAAATGTACAAAGTGTAATGCAAGTGCCAAAAAGTAAGTAAAGAAAACGTTTAGATATTTTCATAATGCAACAAATTATTAATCGATATTTTAGGCTGACGGTAAAACGAGATGGCCCAAATAAAGGTCGGCTCTTTTATACATGTAGTGTCCCTAACAATACATGTAATTTTTTTCAATGGGATGAAGAAAATACCAACAATCCATCGACATCTTGGGGTTCGACTGGTGCAAACAATACAAATACAATGTCAAGACCTGCTGCTGGTGGAAATGAAGGTAGAAGTCATGCAAGGGCGACAGGCAAACGAAAATGTGGTTTATGTAGACAAGAAGGTCACACAAAATTAAAATGCCCGCGACGTGGTGATCTTGATCTAATGTAATTTTTTTTCTATCTTCATTTTACTCTAGAATATAGGAAATATAAAGAGATTTAACATATTTTTTATAAAAACTGTCGTTTAATTTAAAAATAAAAATACAATTCGTCCATTTGAGCTTTAACCACAGAATACCAGTTGTTATACAGTTGTCATACAGTCACAGAATAACGTAGGTAATGTCCTATCTGGTTGTTTATTATTCTGTGATACAGTGTTGTTTATTATTCTGTTTCTGTGCTTTAACATTCTACTTGGCTTTACTACAGAATAATAAACATAATCAGAACTCAGCTTTTATTTGATACTTACTTTGTGGAACCTAAATTAATGCATAAGAAATATTGAATAAGTTAGGTTCCACAAGATAAGTACATATCAAATAAGTATCGTTTGGAAAACATAGCACATACAAGTTTGTGTTCGCTAATATGAAACTACATTCGTCGGTTTGCGAGAATAGTGACACATCTCAAAATGGCCAATTTTGAGATAATAGGAAAAAAATCCTTTAAATGTAACAATCTTTTATCTGGCATAGTATCACTTCTAAACTACCCATAGTTTTCAATAGATGCGATGTTAAATTTGATGAATTCAACTATTTTATACCAAAAAAAAAATTCAAATCGATTTCCTCAAAAATATGATATTTTGAGATGTGTCACTATTCTCGCAAACCGACGATATACGTATTTTAATTTTAGCGGCGTTTCGAACGGCGTCTATGTGTTTGGGGCAATAACCATTCGCAAAGTATGAAGCATCAAACAGATAAGCGGCGCTCTACGCTTAGCTGCGTTTCTCTTCGCTTCTATTCGTCTTTATGATTTTTTGCAACCACATAGACGCCGCTAATCTGACATTTACATATATGAAAATTGTTCTCTGGGTTTTGTAAACAAAAAATTTTCATAAAAAAATATTTGTTTAATGATTTATTATGACCAAATTTATGTTCAAATTTAGATTTGTTTTACAATTGTTTTTCTCTTATGCCCAATTTGGATATACATTTCAGCTAAAATTACGTGTTTCCAAGTATTTACTATAAAAGCAACAACAACAAATCTAAATGTCATTGAACGCCTCAAAAAATAGAAACTTTGCGAGTTTAGCGCCGCTCTATCTGTTCGCTCTTATGGAAATCCATGTATTCTAAATTAGCGCCGCTGTTAGCGCCGCTTATCTGTTTGATGGTTGACGCGTATAAGTATGTACAATAAAGGTTTGTGTCTTTGCTAAATTTGCTATAAATTTTGAAAATTTTTCGCAGCCAAAGTATTTCATTATGATCATTGATTATGAATAAACTAAGTACATAAGTAATTGCCCGTTAAAACGAACGGAAGTTTTTGAAAAAACAGACAGACGACGGTAATTATTATTATTGGATTGGATAACAGTTTGTTTAATACATGTACTTATTATAAAGTCTTTTGGTACAGTGCACCATCAAAAATTGACTGTCTTCTTTTTATTCAGTCATTTCAATCAAAATTTAAGTATTTAATAAAGTTGTAGTGTGACGATGACGACGAAAATGTTACCCTTGGTTGTGGGCAATTACTCAGCAACTGTAAGCATTTCCTTTAATTTAAATGTATGATTTCTTAGGTTGGTGTTTCTATTCTTTTGGAATAAAGAAAAGCAGGAATGTAAATCAGCTATTAGTTATTATTTATAGAAACAGTGATTGGATTAAGCATTATGTAAAATTAATTAGCGCCTCGAGTCTTTTACGAAATACTCGTACTAATGCTAATAAGTAATAGGTTAGGTTAGGTTTGGGTGGCGGTCCACCAGGACCAGGCATAGACACAAAAAGGTCCGTAGCCATACCACAAATTAAAATTTTTTCCTGCAACTCATTGAAACCACTTTAAGCTTGCTATGAAGCACTGGATACTCCTGACGTCCTTCCCGCTGAGCTCCGCCAGGACGTTGAAAAGGGGTGCCCCTAGAAAATTCAGTCTGTTTCGTGCCAGACGAGGACAGGTGCAAAAAAGATGAAGTACTGTCTCTTCCTCCTCTTCGTCCTCGCAACTACGACTGTAGCCATGTGAGAAGAAACCAAGTCTACTCGCATGTCTGCCTATGAGACAGTGCCCCGTCACTCCAACAACCACACTGATCTGACTCCGCTGAAGTGAGATCACTTTTGGTTTTTGGTAGTTTGGATTTTGGTTTCTGGATTTTGTCGTTTGGATTTTGTTTTTTTGGATTATGATGCCCAACCGAGTTCATGAAGTTATAAATATTTATTTATTTCCAGCTCTCAGTATTTCTAGTTTTTAAACTGAACGATAATTTAACACCGAAAATCTTACCTTCTATAAACCAAGGTCAAAATAATGAGTTCACTTTTCTCCATATAAAAACCGCGTTATGTCGCTTCTGCGTATTCTGTGCCAATGTTTTATTAGTGTTTCAGAAAATTTCCGACAGAGCAAATTTAATAACTGTCTGCAACCAATATAAATGACATTGACAGCTTAAACTTGTCAACAAACGAAAGTATACTTAACTCCGTGATTTTTAATTAAAATTAATTCAAAATATATTCGAATATGAATATACACGGCATATCACAAACGGGCGTAGGGCCCGGTGTTGTAGGAATGCCTGGTGGTGTTGGTGTCTCACCAGGCATGATGCAACAAACATCACCGCAGCAAATGAGTAACGTAATGGCAGTACAAAATGCCCAACAACAACAACAGCAACAAGGTCCACCACCGCCAGAAAAATTAGATAATATTTCACGAGCTAAATCGTTGGTTCCCCCGTTACGAGAATCTTTATTGATGTCCATAAAAACAGCTGCACAATTACTGCATCATAACAATATTACGGATATTGGGACAGCCAAAGGCGTTGACAATGCATCATCAACTCCGGCCCGATTTGATAAACATCTTGAAGAATTCTATTCGATTTGTGATCAAATCGAATCACATTTGGTAAAAATTTAATAAATTTCATAATATATCAACTCTTAACTTTATTTCTTTTTATAGAAAACTTCAATTCAATGCATGCAACAAAATACATCAGCCCATTCATATCTTCCAATTCCATTGAATTTAACAAGAGTTGAGCCACTTCCACAAACTGAGCCAAATCAATTGTCATATCCACAGTATTTAACAACTGTTAGGACACAAATTGCATACGCAAAAGATATACATGACACGTTAATTTGTGCGGCACAAAATATATCTCCGAGCGAGTAATAAATAGACTTCATTCAATTTTATATATATAATGTACATTTATTACTTATTTAACAATATATGAAAACTCCTACCAATAAGCAAAATACTTGTCTATTTCATTTTAGCTTCCAAAAATGAATCACAATTCTTGCCAACTGCTTCCGTGATACTGCTGTATCCATTTTGCTTTAGTTTCTCATCCAATTCGAGTTTAATTTTCTTAATAATCGGTGGCCCGTGATAAATAAACGAAGTATATATTTGGATTAAACTGGCACCGGCCGTTATTTTATCAAAAGCATCTTGACCATCGAAAATACCACCAACTCCAATAATGGGAAATTTGCCTCCCGTTAATTTATACATTTCAGCAATCATTCGGGTCGACTTTGTGGTTAATGGCGCTCCGCTTAATCCCCCACTTTCCTGATTGTATTCTACGTTTTCTAAATTCGTCCGATCGATGGTCGTATTCGAAATAATCAATCCATCGACTAAGCAGTTTTTATCACTTATCACTTCTGCTATTTCTTTAAGTTCTGCGTACGACAGATCCGGTGCCAATTTTAGAAATATTGGAGGTTTCACATCAAGACTGTTTCGTGTACTAACAACATCAGATAGAAGTGATTTCAAATTATCTTTGTTTTGCAATGTTCTTAATCCGGGTGTATTCGGACTTGATATATTCACGACCAAATAATCAGCGATCGGTCCAAATAATTTTATTCCGCTACAATAGTCTTCGTTAGGCGTTTCTGATTCTTTATTCTTACCTAGATTAATTCCTAGGACACCTTTAAAATTTGAATCTGTTTTTAACTTAAGCAATCGATTATATACAATCTCATGTCCATCACTATTAAAACCATATCGGTTTATGATCGCCTTATCTTCAGGCAAACGAAAAACTCGGGGTTTAGGATTTCCCGGCTGTGGTTTTGGTGTAACCGAACCAATTTCAATGAAACCAAAACCTAGGTCATGTAAATTTTTTACAATATCTCCCTGTTTATCAAATCCGGCTGCAATTCCTAGGGGATTATCAAAATTTAAATTTAGTACTCGAATTCGTAAACTGTCGGGGTCTGTGTAGGCGGGTTTTTGAAATAATCCATATTTACATGCTAATATTGCGAAATTGTGGGCTTTTTCTGGGGGAAGCATATGACCTATTTTCATGACAACGTTTTCATAAAATTTGTCATTTCCTTTGTAGAGGCAGACACCGGCAAAAACTCCAACACCGGTAGTCGTAACCAATGTCAGAGTTTTTAGTTTGTGCTGAAAATATATTGATATTATAAATTTATATTACAACTGAATAACTAAAGTAACTATTACCAGTAGTTTCGCTTTGCTCATATTCACTAAAATTATAAATTAATATAAAATAATTATTGATAAGTAAGGTTATATTTATGTCTTTGAATGACATATGACACTAGAGATATTTTTTTTAAACAATAACAAAATAATGCATAAGATAAGTACCGTCTTACTTTGGTAAAAGTTATTCCTATCCGGATAGGAATGAAATTTTGCCCAAAGTAAGAGCAATTCTTCTTCAGAATAATTTTTTGTTTTACATACTTTCAACAGTTGGTACCAAGCCCTAAAATATAATTTATTATTTAGAATTTTAACAAATATAAAATAATAACAACAAATTATTGAATAAAGTGTAATAATTCCAAATGATAATTAACAAAATTGAATATTCTGATTTATCGAAAAATTAATAATTATTATTTAATACCAACTCATAAAATTAAAATATATTATTTATTTACTCTAGTGGTAAACACTGCAACTAGGTGAAGAAGAGAATTTTTCTATTCCTTCTTCTCAGCGGAATGAATCTCTTCATTCCGGAATGAAAATACACGGCATTGTTGTTGTAAAATTGCCAAAGTAAGACTACAAAGATGGAAGGAAAAATCGCCGTTGCATAATGAGGCATACACGTTTTTTTTTGCAACCAAATCAGTGGTAAGGCGATGTGTTGAGCGGTTCAAAAAACTTTCAGTTTTTAACGTTCTTATAATTCTCGACTCAAGAAGGCGTAGTCATTTTGTGTTTTCATTCCAATTTTTAGATTTTACTTTCTTTGATATTACCAAGAAAATTGGAAAATAAAAACGTATTAATAGACAATTAAACAGAAAATGCGCAAAAGTTGATTAGGGTATAAGTCGACTTAAGCCCTTTCAATAGCTAAATCAATTTGGATTTATAAAAACGCAATTGTATTTCTTTCTTTCTTTTCCTTCCGTTGACGTTATATCCCATGGAAGAGTCCGACCGCGGCAAGAGATCGCCACGCACGGTGACCGAGTGTGATTAGGTCTTTTTCAACGTCGTTCATTTATCTGGGTAGGGGTCTCGCGAGGTTCTACTTTCGTTGGTACCGTCTCCAAAGCCTGATTGTGAGAACGTATAATATGTCCTAGCCAGCTGATGGAGGTTCTTTCAGTAACTTAGCCTAAGACGTTCCATGTTTCAAATTTAAAATCCCGATTTTCTCATTAAGTAGTAGTGAAATCTTTTTTCATGAAATCTTCAGAACGTTTGTAAAAATACGAAATGCGCCTCTAGCGGAAAAAATACAATTGGGCCAATGCAGAAATGTGACATTTGAATTTATAACAATTTGCTAATGTAATTGAGTGATGAAAAATAATCATTGAGAGAATATCAAAAAACTGCATTGGGCCAGGTAAAAGAAAATCCGCTACTTATAGCTGGAATCCGTGACTCTCCCAATCGTCAATTGACTTACTAAACTAGAGATGCAACACCGATATCCACCGTCAAATGCTTGCCAATCCAATCATAAATAGGGTTCATATTAATTCCGATAGTTGAACTTTCTACACGTTTTTATGGAGAATGTTATGGAAGCGTCTCTCAATAATCAAAACAATGTCCAAAGAAGACGGCAAAATCCCTACTTGGGATGTAGCGCCAGCGAAAGGAAGTAGATCGAAACAAAGGGGTTAATATTATATTTTTTGTTTTTACTAACATGTATACATATTTTTATGGATTATCAATATAAAAATGTTAATTAAAAAAAACAATTTTCCTTATTTAGTAATAAATGCAGCCTGGTATACGAATAATTGACTGTATGTACTATAAATTAGTACATTCCCCGAATAAACGATGTCTATTCCTTGCTCTCAGCAATTTCAAATGTTATTATTGCAGCTCCTTTAGCAACATTATCACCTGGATTACCACCAATAGTTTTCACAACACCATCTCTCGGTGCCTTCAAGACGTGCTCCATTTTCATCGCTAAAAAACCAAAAATCCTTAATATTCCTTGTAAATAAATAATTAAATTGTATCATACCAATAATAACAGCTAGTGGATCTCCTTGTTTAACTTGATCACCTGGTTTCACCAATAATTTGTCTAATACACCCGGCATTGGTGAGACAATACTCGAACCACCACCACCACTTTCATTTTCCAACGTTAGGAATTTAGATTGAACTAATTCCAGCACAGTTTTGCCATTCTTAAATTATATTTATAAAACCAGTTATGACATGTGCCCTTTTTCAAATTTGAATTTGACCTACCTTATTGAAAATAACGACGTTCTCGGGTGAAATAAATGCACTGAAATTATTAAAAGTGCCATCGATATTTGTCCGAATGGAAAACCGTTCTTGATCCGGTATTCTAAATGCCTCTATATTTTTCCAAGCGCCATCATTGATTCGCACCAGGAACTTATTACTTCCAGCTAATTGATTTACTTGGACGCTATAAATTTGATTCTCGAATTTCAAAGAAATTTCACGAATAGCGTTATGATTTAAACGGAAGCTGGCTTCAACAAGAAAAGGATCGTTGTGATTTAAAGATGTTTTCTGTTTTGCAGCTTGCTCATTGAGAATAACTGAAATTGCACTTTGACCTAGTAGATTGTCGCTAATTGTTAATGGTGGAAATAGCGTATCAAAATGTTGAGGAATAAATCCGGTGTGAACATCGCCCGCCTGGAAAGATGGATGCGAAGCTAAATCTATAAGAAAATTCACGTTGGTTTCAAGACCGGCTATATGATAATCAGTTAAACGTGAAATTAGTGAATTTAAGGCTTGCGCACGGTTTTCTCCCCAAACAACCAATTTTGCTATCATTGGATCATAATGAACTGATACTTGATCTCCTTGTCGTACACCGGTTTCTACACGAACTGTTGTATCTGATTTTGGGGTTGCCAAGTATTCCAATAAACCGGCTCCGGGCAGAAATCCACCGCGTGGATCTTCAGCATAAATACGAGCTTCAAATGCATGGCCAACCTTTTTTATATCATCTTGAGTCATAGGTAGTGGCTCCCCAGCCGCAATTCGAATTTGCCATTCAACTAAATCCGTGCCAGTAATCATCTCAGTTATAGGATGCTCAACCTGTAATCTTGTGTTCATTTCCATAAAATGAAATGATAAATCTTCTTTGTCCAATATGAATTCTACGGTTCCTGCTCCGACATATCCGACCGCTTTAGCTGCACGTACCGCTGCTTCACCAAGTTCTCGACGCAATTCTTCACTCAAACCTGGAGCTGGTGCTTCTTCGATAATTTTTTGATGTCGCCGTTGTACCGAACAATCACGCTCAAATAAATATACTGCATTACCGTATCGATCGGCAAATACCTGTACTTCAACATGTCGTGGTGAACGAACGTAACGTTCCAATAATACCGTACTATCACCAAATGATTTTTGTGATTCAGTGCGTGCCGATTCTAAGCTCGACAGGAAATCCTTTTCTGTATCAGCAATTCTCATTCCTTTACCACCACCACCACGAACCGCCTTAATCATTAATGGAAATCCAATTTTTTTAGCCTCCACAATCAATTTGGCATCCGTTTGATCTTCACCGTGGTAACCATTTATTATGGGCACTCCGGCGGCCGCCATTATATATTTTGAAGTACTTTTGATTCCCATATCGCGAATAGCATTTGCCGGTGGTCCCATAAAAATTACACCAGCTTTTTGACACAGATCCGAAAATTCAACACTTTCCGATAAAAAACCGTAGCCCGGATGAATCGCCTGACAACCTGATTCCTTGGCAATGCTAATAATTTTATCACCGCGTAAATAAGATTGTTGGGATGGTGCCGGTCCTATATTATACGCTTCATCAGCCAATTGTACGTGTAGCGATTTACTATCAGCATCTGAATATACGGCCACTGTTTGTACACCCAAACGTTTCGCAGTTTTTACAACACGACATGCTATTTCTCCACGATTTGCAATGAGAATTTTATTAATTTGTGTAATTTTTGGCTCAACGGCAAGTGATGTTAAATACCTGTATAAAACGGAATAATATAAAAACATGCAGATTAAATAATCAACATTTAGGCAATTTTACTAAATTGACATTTCATAAACATATTACATAATTAAAGTTAAACTTTAATTAAAATTAATAAATTGATTCTTATTTATTTATCACGAATATCACAAAACTTTGTTTACCTTCGGAATATTGAATTAGCCCGTAGAAATGCCATAATGAAATATCACCGAAATAACTCATAAACTAATGATAATTTATAAGTTCTAATTTAATTTTACTTAACCTGAAGCTTAAATTTTTGGTGAACGCACACACGACACTGCGTTTCAGAACCAACTGATTAACGTGTTTATTTTTTTTATACATTCCATTCGCAAAACTATTTATACTAATACACTAATTCACTAAATATGTAACTACATACTTATACGAGTACGTACAATTGATAAGATTTCGGTGATTGTTTCGTTCGCTTCTAAAAGCAAATGACGTCAGATGTACTTTAATCAAGAATGGGTGACAAAAAAAAATTGAGAGGGAAAATATAAACAAATATTTAAGCAATTTAGCTTTAAATACTTGTTGTTTACTCGTGTAGTAAAGTTTAACGTAGAAACATTTGCAACGACAAGAAGATTAAAACTTCCTTTATTACTAAACGGGTTCCGAAGCCTCATTAGTGATCTGCAAATATCTATTATCGTCTGGAAATAATTCCTTGTTTCTCCTGTTGGAATCGTGGAAATAAAACATTTTCAATAGAGAATGGAGCCAAAATATTATCGTCAATTGCTTCGAATTCAAAATTCTATTTTGACTTGATTTATTGAATTTTTGCTCCCTTTTCAACGTTCTTAAATTATCGATGTAACATGTTGAACAAGAACGTGTGAACCTCCGGTCAAATCAACGGATTAAAAGGATTATTAAGTTATATGAAAGTTTTATATTTTATTGGCCATAATTCGTACCATGTCTTTGACGAAACCTTTTAATTTATTTTCAAGCTTTGTGTGGACGGTAAAGACCTTCAGGTGGTAAATTCAATAAACAAAATGTGAACACATTAATTATGTACACAATAATTATGTAGGCGGTACATTTTACTCATCAGCAAGAAGACAATCAGTTCTAGAGAACCTGTGTGTAACTGTGTCACGGATGGTTGACAAGTTGATAAAAGATTATGAAAATAAGTAGACGAAAAGCAAAAATCGTGGAAGGCTTAAGTTCTGAGAGTTAAGTAACCCAGTAATTCCTTTGATGAAATTTAATTTGTATACAGATGTTGTACCATCTCATCCGAACAATATCCAAGCGCGACTGGGAGTGTAATCACAAATTGTACGTTAGGCTCCACGAATTAAAAAAGGCTGAATTAAAAAATGTGTTCATTAATGAAATAAAAAAAGCGAATATTGTATGAAAAAGTATGAACACCTGTTACATTTTTTAATTCATTTCTTTTCACAAATTTTCTGAAATACAAAATGTATTCTTTTTCATACAATATTCGCTTTTTTATTTCATTAATGAACACATTTTTTAATTCAGCCTTTTTTAATTCGTGGAGCCTGTACGTTAGCGTTTCAACGTGCACGTGCAAATAGTATACTGCTATTCTTTATGGAAGTAATGGATTAAAATGTGAGAAGCTGATGAAATACAGTAGAATTCGACTAATTGGACCATCGGTTAAACGGAACAGTTATTTATATGGTCCATGCAAAACTGGATCCAATTGAGAATACAAACCAAACTTTCCAACATGTTAAATTGAGGAACAAATGCATTTGTACATGATAAACATGGAAAATAAAAGCTTCTCTTGTTCCGATGGGTCCCAATTAACCGGAATCTAGGGTATAATGGTTCTCTTGTCTCATTGTGTCTCAATTAACCGGAATCTACTGTATTAGATTGTGCACCAAATAAAAGAAATGGACTTGTGCCCAATATTATACTTTAATAAGAAATGGAAAATACATGTTTCATGTACATATTTACAAAGGTTTCAAACGAGCTGAACCAGTTAAATTTGACATTCAATAGAAGTGACATCATTAGATTGTTATTTCCAATAGTCCGCCTTATTCTAATAAATCCAACGTTTTCGAAGTTCTAAAAAATGCTTCGCTGTCAATCCCTTTGTTATTATGTTGGCCAAATTGTGTTTTACAACAAAGTGTTTCATTCATCTTAATGCACGATTGATTATCTTTGTAGATTTTTTATTCACGTAATACAATTCAGTTAATAATTGTGTAACGAATGACTGAGTTATCTCAGCTCCAACGTATACAAATTTTGGTTCCCAACCGCTTATTGTCATCCAGTGCGGCATTTACCTGAGCTCAAAACCAGTAAAGGTAAATTTTGTCGTTGCGTTTGGAGTAACATGATCGAGAATCCTAGTTATACCGCTTGTAAGGATTAACTTGAAATTGGGAACCAAACCGTTGAAGTTTTGGTAAAGGGGATTTCTAAGGGGTAATAGATTTTTGGACCCATAGATGGAGTTCTTCAAATAGAAATGGATTTGACCATAGTCAAAAGTGGCGAGCTTAGCTCTGAGCCATTTGGAGAATAATAAAATTAGATTAGAGATGAAGAAACATTAATTTTGAGTGTTTAGTAAGAATGTGTAAATTGGTGGCGAGTTTCCAGCATCAGAAGAAGCGAAGAAGCGTTCCCGCTTACTTTCACCTGGCTCTAATGAGACAGCTGACTAACCTGAGAAAGGTATGTGTCTTTAGGGTCGCTCTGTGAACCGTTTGAACTGTAGATAGTAGCACCTTTGAATTATATAAGAAAAACAGTAGCCTTTTTCTTTTTCTTTGTTTTTCCTTTTTAATAAACTAGAGTTACTCGACCCGTGCATATCTTATTAATGTACCTATTTAATATTATAATTAATATAATTAATAAACTGAAGTTGAACTAATAGCAAATCTATTAATATTTTTATTAGGTTATGGGCCCAGAGCGCCATAGTCGAGTAACTAAATAAAATTTAGAAATAAATAATCAAACTGTGTAATATAATGAGTTCGTCAAATTTTTCGGTGGTCGCGCCATTATCGACAGGTGCAAATTTCAATAATTGGAAATTCAGAATTATGTCTCAAATGGAGAAAAGTGAAATCGCAGAAGTATTTACTGATCCAGTGCCAATAGGTGAAAATAAGAAAACATATTTGTTGAAAGATGCAAAAGCAAAAGCTTTGATTATTCAATATGTATCCGACAAGCATCAGGACTTAATTAAGGACTTAACAACGGCGAAAGGTATGCTAGATGCTTTAGAGCAAGTGTTTGCCAGAACAAGCACTTTTTCAAAATTAAGTCATTGGAGAAAACTCGTAAATTTGAAATGTGATAAAAACAGTAGCCTGGAAGATCATTTTCTTATTTTTGATACGTTGGTGCGTGATCTCGATACTCTTGGGTCAAAACTCGATGATTCTGATAAAATCTGTCATCTTCTATTAACATTACTCTCAGAATATGATACTGTTATAACATCAATTGAAACAATCGAAAATGTCAAAATGGAATTTGTGAAATCACGATTGCTAGATGAAGAAATAAAAATACATGGGAAGTTATTGAAATGTGAAAAAGATGATGTCTCATTTGGAGCAGGTACAAAAACATTAAGTACGTCAGGTTGTTACGAGTGTGGAAATAAATTTCACCTACGGTACAATTGCCCTAAGCTGAGCAAAAATAGAGGCAGAGGTGGTAATAGTTTTAGAAGACCACAAAGAGGAAATAGAAATTTCTATAGGGGTCAAGGCCGTGGTGATCAAAATAAAAATTATGCAAATGAAGCCGAAGTTAATTTTATAGCATGTTTATCTCTACAAAATGACACTAATAATTTATTTGTTGTGGATTCTGGATGCTCCAGAAATATGATAAAAGGCGAGTTGGAGGATCAAATACATAATTTGAAGGTATTAAATTCTGGTATCAAAATAAGGATGGCAAACGGAACAGAACTGCTAGCAAATAAAAAAGGGAACCTAAAAATTACTGTTCAAGGAATAGTTGTAAATATTGAAGCTCTTGTGGTTTCGGGTCCAAAACAGAATTTGTTATCAGTTTCTCAAATTACAAGTAAAAATAGTACTAAAGTAATTTTTGAAAATTAAAAAATGATAATACAAACGTTAAAAGGAAGTATTGTGTGTAAACAAACAAATGGTGTATATGTAATTTATGCGGAACGTGTTTTGTGTAATCAAGTGACTAGTATTTCGGAGTTTTTGTGGCACAAAAGATTGGGACATGCTAATAATGAAGTTCTTCGGGCTCTCGAACTACCACAGATAAGTCAGAAATGTACGTATTGTATAGAAGGAAAACCTAAGAGAGAATCTTTTCCACGGAACGAAATGAAAACACACCAAATAGGACAACTTATTTGGACTGATGTATGTGGGCCAGTAAATGTTTCAACTTTGAATGGGGAACGCTACTTTCAAGTTATTATGGATGATTTTTCGCATTTTGTCATAGTAAAACTACTAAGAAACAAAATTGAAGCCGCACAAAATCTTATTGATTATGTTGCTGAAGTAGAAAACCAATTCGGAAGTACGGTAAAACGGATATACGTAGTGACAGGGGTGGAGAATTCTCTTCGTATGAACTTCAAAATTTTGCTAGACAAAAGGGAATAAAGATCGAGTACACAATAAGTCATAACCCACCTATGAATGGTAAAGCAGAGAAAATGAACGATCAACTCCAAAATATGGTTAGAACCAAGTTAGCCGATTCGGGTGTACCAAAATATTTATGGGGTGAAGCAATTAGAGCATCAGCTTACGAATTAAATAGGATACCTACTTTAACTCTGGAAAAGGGGCAAACCCCGTCTATAATTTGGAATGGAAGAAATGATTTATCAAAGTTGAGAATTTTTGGATGTCGAACTTGGTCTATGAATTTGCCTAAAGGCGGAAAACTCGATCCTAGGTCAGAAAGAGGTGTGATGGTAGGATATTGTGGAGGAGGTTACAAAATTTGGTTTCCTTATACCGAAAGATTAATTAAATCGAGACATGTAACTTTTGATGAAACATTTATGGAATGCGCTATTTAGAGAAAGCGCCTCTCGAGGACAATAGTTAAAATGATGCACCTGATAAAATGACATTTGTCCAAAATGCGACGAAAGAAAATTTAGCAATGAGGTAATTAAAAATTGTTTTTATAGTCCGAAATTGGAATAATTTACAATTATTAGCAATCCGGTAAGTAAATATTGTGTTTACAGTTCAAAATTGGAGTTGTTTACAATAATTTCGAACGTCAAATTATCAGGTACCTCAGTTTAAAATTTTTCCACTAGGTGGAATCCGTGATGCTCCAATCGTCAATAAGGGAAATCGCTAACAAATTTTGAAGACACCATGAATCTTAGGTAGAGATGGCATTACTAGTAATTGAACGAATCCCAATAAACAACTCAATTAAATATTAAAGCGAATATAATATTAATATTGAACGAAATAAAAAAATAAAATCTCGGTTGAAAGGTAGGGAACAATTTTATGTGCAAATACAATTTTTTTGACTTTTTTTCAATTTCTTTGTTCGACGGTTAGTGGTGCCATCTCTACCCAAGGCACAGGTACTAGCATTTTAACGCACCCAACAAGCAGATGTTTGCTTCAAGCTTTTCTATGAGAATTATTGCTGTATTTTATTTGACAAATTACAACAACAATTCATCGAATTCCTACTTTTTGATGGTATTGAAAATCCAATTCCAAGTTATAGTTTCAGTGTTCAACAACAGAATCGTTATATTTCATTTTTTTATTTCTAAAGGTTGTCAGTTGTTAAATTATTTGGTATCTAATGCTAAGTAGACAACTTCGCTGTACTTTTTTGAAGGAAAACATTTGACCGTTGAAAAGTCAAGGTTATTACAAAAAAAAGTGAATTTATAATAATATTATTAAATTGCATATTAGCAAACCGTATTTTGTTTTTATAAATACATACATAATATATATACTAATAATCAGTAATCAAAATTGATATGATGGATACAGTTGATAATATATTAATTCAGGTAAAAGATACCTATATTTTTTAATTTTGTTAGCACCATTTACGACAATATATATTTAAATTTACAGAACATCGCGCAAAACATTTATTATTCTGATTCTGAAAGCAGCACATCAACTTCATCAGATGAATCCACGTCAACATCTTTTATGTCAAGCAGCGATGAAGATGAGCAAAACAGGCATCACAGAGTTTCTGATTTTATTGGAACTATACAAAAGTACACCGACGTAGATTTTAAGCGACATTTTAGAGTTTCGCGAAAAACAGCAAATATTATAATAGGTATTGTTTACTGTTTTCTTGTTTATTCATATATCTAATACTTTAAATTTTTTAGATTTATATAA
The DNA here is from genome assembly GCA_963556165.1 of Tipula helvola. NCBI lineage: Eukaryota > Metazoa > Arthropoda > Insecta > Diptera > Tipulidae > Tipula > Tipula helvola. Next base: position 282,154,816 of record OY744481.1, on the reverse strand, counting down.
ATCGTCCGAAATTTGTCCCAGATACAAAAGCGGACGAGCAAATGTTGGCAGTGAAAAGGAAACTTATGTGTTCTTATTCTTCTTCTTCCGCTGGCGCTACATCCCATGAAGGGATTTCTTATGTTATGTCGCAAATTCGATTACATACAGGCAATTAGGAAACCTGTGCGACATTTGCGATAAAACAGCGTGGTCAATTGTAAATCGCATGTCATGTTGGATGGTTTCTGTTACCGCGTTCGATGATGGGTAAACAAGATAAATAAAAACTGTTTTTAATATTCACCGAATATAATAATTCTAATTATTTTATAAAGGAAACAGAAAAACGAGTGTACCATCTGTTTGACAACTTCGATTCACTGTCCAACAGTTTCCATAGCGAACCAATTTATAAAGTGGCCAAGATCTCCAGAGAAGGTTTTACAAATTACGTCAGCCTTCGAGAATATGAAAGGCATCTTTGGTGTTCTTGGGGCTATAGACGGGACCCATATTAAAATAAAGGCACCGTCTGACCAAATCCCTCTATATAGCAATCGCAAAAAATATTGCAGCATTATAATGCAAGCTGTTGTCGATAGCGGAAAGAAGTTCTTAGACGTTCATTGTGGAGAACCTCGATCTTTCCATGATAGTCGGGTCCTGCGTCGATCGCTGTTGAATAAGAAGGCCACCGAAGAATACGAAATGTCGTTTCTGAATAACACATTTTTAATTGGCGATAGTGCGTACGGTACAAAACCTTGGTTAATTACCCCTTTTAAAGATACGGGAAACTTAACTGAACAGCAACATAAATATAATTATATCCTTTCTTCAACACGGATGATTGTAGAAAATGCCTTCGGATTGCTGAAAACTCGGTTCAGGCGAATACTGCATTTCACTGAGCATTGCAAAATAAGCACAGTAATTAACATCACAGTTGCGTGTTGTGTGCTCCATAACTTGGGTATGGATGAACAGGATGAATGGAACTACGATAACCAAAATAGTGAAGACGAAGGACTAGCGGCTATTGACGTGCCAGTTACGGTTAACACCAGTAGTGGCAATACACAGGATCGACGCGCGGCTGTTTTCAATAGTTTTCTTGAGAAAGGACTTTTATAAAAAGTAAACAAACTAATAAAAAATATAATGTAATTTCAAATTCAAATTTAATATAATTTGTAATATAAATTAATTGTTTCTATTAAAATGTTTATTCCTTCCTCTTGGACATCGCATTAATTAGCTCCTTATGCCACTCCCTTTTCTCGGTGTACCAATCCCGTTTTTCGGCATGTCTCTTATTCTTTGCCTCCTCTCGTTCCGCAGCATCCTCGTTTTTTTGTTTGCCTCTCAACTCTGCGGCTTCTCTTTGAAAATCTAATTTCCTCTTCAATAGTTTATCCTTCTCACTTTCTAGACGGGGTGCCCTTCCTGGATTACCTGAAGTTGACGGAACATCGGCAGGCGAATGTGGCGTCAGTGGTTCATCTTCTCTGGGCACCGACACTTCTATCATTGAGTCGAATAGCTCATCATCAAGATTTTGTGTCCTCGGTCCTTGCTGCCCTATACCAACGCTTTGCGTAAGTGAGCCTGTGCTCTCTGATGCAGCATTTTCAAAGCCATATATTTCGTCCATAAGATCTAAGTATGGCGCTATTGCTGGTCCGGCAAAGGGAATTTCCTGAAACAAACGTAAATGTAAAATAATTCCTAAAAGTATAAAGCATATTTGTATATCATTTATTACATACCGATATACCAGAAGAAGTTAAATCTTCGCCCAAATGATCATGGACCAATTTCTTTTTCGTAAAATGCTCGAACTCGGCCTTCTTGTTGTTAACGAAAGCCAATAGCGTTCGTGTCTCGGTACGAATCCATATTCTTCTCGAGGAGCTATTAACATTGAAAAGTTTAATATATTTGCTCTAATTGTATGCTTCATATGGTATATTAAAATAAGCAATATTCAATTCAAATATTTACTAAGGTTTTCTTTTTCGGTTTGCTGCCGATTCTATTTCGTTCATATTGAATATTATATTTATATTGATTAATTATGGAATTATGAAATATGTGTTATAATATATTTTTTGAATATGTATACGGTTGAAAATTAATGTAAAAAGAACGTTAAATTTAAAATGACGCGCAAATACCACATACAAAATGCTACTAACCTTCAGAAAATAAATCCAATTCCAAATAAGAATTCGTTTTGTCATTTCTTTTGACGAAAATTGAATTCCAATTCGAATTCCTTGGTCAAATAAAATACAGCATATGACTAATTTCCCTTATAGATATTATAATTTATTTGAGAAAATATTATAAAGATGAACTAAACGATTTTTTTCGCATTGCTGCTTGGGTAATAATATAGACGCCATCTATTATTTATCTCCACAACTACATATATATTTTTGCTTAATTTATTATTCTCATTGTTTGGAAGTTATTTTTGATTCGTATTTTTGGATTTCAGCTGATGTTCTTAGATTGGACATTAAACTGGGTAAAAATGTTTGAATTTTTCTATGTTTTTACCGTTTTTGTAAGTGATCTTAATGATTTTTGCACTGATTTGGATAATTTCCCAAGTAGCAATCTGAAACCATAGTTTAAAAAAAACGATAAAATTGGGTTCATATTGGTTTTATTGTAACTAGTTATTTTAAGACGGTATCTAAATGTTTTAAATTTGGATTATTCGAAATGAGTTATGAAGGTTTTTGTGTATATCCAAATTATAACTAATTTGATTTTGTAAAAGATATCTAAAACCAGTCAGAAACGGATTCTTTGTTCTTTATGATTTTAATTGGATTGTTTGGAACGTATTCTAAATGTTTTTATATAACTAAATGTTAACTAATTAGTTTTTGTAAAATGTATCTTAAACTAAAACGAGTCCGAAAAGGTTCCTGAAATTCCTGAAAACCATTATTATTCCAAAATTACAAAAAAAAAAAAAGGAAAGGAAGTTTTTGGTGAATATATGTAATTCGCTAAGTCAGTGCATTCTGCTTGCTACTTAATGTATTTATAAGCGAGAATTGTATTTTTGAAGTTTTATAAATTACGCTTATGCTTATAGTGGGAATGAATGTATGTATTTCTAAATAAATGAATGTACTTATGTATATTGAAAATTGAAGTCAAGCAGAGTCCTGTGTGTTTTATTAATTAAAAAAGTGGTGGTCGAATTTATTCAGCATTTTTGGTACTTTATAGCCCTTTTGCAAACCGGTTAAAAATGAATTTTTTGTTGTATTATTGGTACCTACTTTTGAGTTTTTTGCAAAACCGGTTAAAAATACGTTTTTTCGTTTTTTTAGTTTCCGTGTTATTGAAACTAAAATAAACTCTTAAGCGCTGGTTAATTGGTTATATAGACGAAAACAAAACGAAAACGAAACAGAACGAAACGAAAGACGGAGGAGACATGTCACATGGTTATATAGACGAATTGACGAATTCGTTTTTACACGTTTGGAAATTTGATTATACATATTTTATTTCAAGAATTTACTGTCGTGCAATTATAAAATTATTCAAATAAAATAAATTTTGAAAAAAAAATTGACACCGACTTTTATTTATATTAGTATTATTACTAATAAAAAAAATAACAAATAACAAATTTTAAGGGTTGGTAAAAAAACAGAACCGATAGTGAATTACCGGAAGAACGAAACGAAAGCAAATTGAATTGAATCAATTCCACCGGCCGTCTTCGTTTCGTTTCGTCTATATAATTGGTCTCCCCTGTTGTACGACAGAGTGCTCCAAGAGCGATCAATGTGCAATCACGGTGATGATCTCTTATACCTCACCGTGATGATCATATGTCCCCATATTTCGTAAAAAAAGAGCGAAAAAAATGCGATCATTGTAATTTACTCCCATGAAAAACACATTTAAAAAGCCGAACATTTCATTTGTTTTGTTTTATACTTCTGTTTTATGTTTTTAACGTGCCATCTCAAACAAAATTTCTCGATTGCTCACGCAAAGTACAACTGGGATGCTTTCATGCATTCAATTCATTCGTTCCGTTTCGTTTTCGTTTCGTTTTCGTCTATATAACCAGCGCTAATCATAATTTAATTACTCTCAATATTTAGGCAGAATCGAATAGATCTGTGAGCTGTGACATGTTATAGTGAAAACAATTCTAAAGTTAATTAGGACATACTTAGAGATCGTCTCCTAGTTAAACTGGGATCTTGTTTACCATGAAAAAAATTGGAATACAGCATTCAATATTTTCTTAAATAAATTTATTTCCCATATTGAATTTTTCAAAGATACAATTACTTATATCGCAATAACAAGAAGTTAAAGCCCTGAAGAAAGTATCCAAATACCACTCGGTAAGAAAACTCTTTAACGGGTTAAAAGAGTATATTACAAACATACATTTGATTTAATAGGGAATAATCCTTCTTTCTGAAATTCAGAAGTTAAAGAACAAACATTCTAAAGGATTTGATGGAGTATTAAAGTTTTTATTTAATTTAAGTGTAAAGAGTGGAATCTTTCCAGACGCTCTAAAAATAGCTGTTGTTATTGTTTATTGTTTTTAAAAAGGGTGATGCTCTGCAACTGAACAGTTATCGACCGATCTCTCTACTGAGTATCTTTTCCAAATTATTTGAGAAATTAATAAAACGACGATCTCAATCTATAGAAGAAGCTCTCTTAAATTTTTTTAGCAATACATATTTATTTAGGCATTAACAACTCATAGAAATGCTCAGCAGTAGTTTTGGACTTTTCAAAAGCATTTGATACTGTTAACCACGACATACTAGTAATAAAATTATCCTGACATATGTAACAGTTGATCAACACTTTATAAGTATCACGTATACCCATGCGATAGAATCCATGTTTGGGGCAATGTTTTGATTTGCCCTGCATAAATAAGTTTATGCTTCCACCTTTATTTCATATTCAATTATGTATATTGTTTTAACTAGGTTTTAATTTTGTATTTATTTTGTTGAAATAAAGTAGCCCATCGGCATTAGGACATCTAGCTTTATATATCTTGACTACTAGACACGTGAAAAGAGTTCAATAAATACTCAAGGGCACTATCACGTGTTAATCTTCAATATTCGAACTCCTTTGAAATTGTGATGTACACATTTTAATATTCTTACCTACGCTCTAATCAGGAACAGAACACACATTAATTAAAACGCAATTAAATTATATTTTCTTAAAAATACTTTATTTAATTTATATTATAAAAACACAAAAATATTCAACAATAGCTTCAACAAAAAAAAAAGAATAAAAAGATTTCAACAGTTAAAATTAATATTAACAAAAAAAAAAAACAAAGATAAAGAAAACGGATTTGATAAATAACATTTATTTAGGGGACATAAGTAAATAATTAATCATTCAGCCAGGAAGGAGCAAAGCGCAAATCATTAAACCAATATGCCAAAACTTTATTTGTTATAAACATTTATTTCTTTAATTTTAATTTGCTAATTATACTACGCTATACATTTATTTAAATATAAATGCCTTGGTTTTTTTGCTATAAACATGTGGTTTGTTTGCGTGTCGACATCCCGCTATACATCATTGTACGTACAGTGGCTGTTTTCTTTGCTGGTTCATTCAACTGCGTGCTTATGTTAACCAATACTGTATTTCGTGTAAAAAATATCAACTTTGTTGAATTTATTTTGTTTTTTTAAGCTCATGTTTAATTTATATAATAGGTATATAGAAATATGTAGATCTTGAGAATTATTATATCGAAATAAATGTGCACAAAGTAAAGTTTGAAGTAATTTTTATTAAATTGTAGATGATCCTAACAATTATTGCATGCTAAATATCGTTGTGTTATTTAGCTTCGAATAAATCATTAAATTCAATATTCAAGTACACAGATTTTTTTGTTAGTTTGAAGCCATTGTGCCACTGCTAGACTTTTATACCGAATTTTAATGTTCAATGAACGTGCTGCTTTCTATTTAAGGTTGGGATTTTATTTTTATTTTTATGGAAGTAAAGAAGTAACATGACATTTAATTATAACAGTCCATTCCTGTGCCATTTCCTTTTATACGTTTCGATTAGTTGGGTGTGGGTGGTATGAAATTATGAATTAATATTTTTAAAATATTTTTAAGACGATTTAGTTTTCTAACGCATATATATATATATATATATATATATATAATATATATATATATATATATATATATATATATATATATATTTAATTATTTTAATACTCGTTTATATCACTATGGCGTTCCCTCATCAACTTCTTTTATGACCGTATTCTTTTCCATTGTTTCACGTTGCCGAACTAATTGATCGAAATGCTAGAAAAAATGAAGATGACATTCGGTTACGTATAAAACAATGAATGGTCACCATTTTTATTTAAACACCAACCTCATCGTTTTGTATAACCACAATACGATGTTGAACGGCCGGTGCTAATAGGCAGCTTTCTTGCTCTAAATCATCGAGTGATGCACGTCTAATTAACTGTAATTAAAATCACGAATGTTACAAATCTAATTCAATATATAATTAAATGGTTCTGATAAACCTACCTTTGGCCTATTATGACTGTGAGATGCATCAAATGATTGATGTATTAGGGAAATCTTTCTAAGTGGAGAGGGACCATCCAATTCTAGATTGTCTAACATTTGAATCATACTATGCCGCCGTGATAATGTAACCAATGATTGTCTATGCTTTGAGTGCCGTGCTTTACCCATACGCACATCTATTGCTTTGAAATGATTTTGTATTGCTAAACCTAATTCGGGACATGCATCTTCATCTAACTGCAAAATAAAATATTTTAATTAATGGTTTCGAAATATTCGCCACTATAAAAACCACTCTTACTATAATTGGGCATTTTTTAAACATTGAATACCCATCACAGCCACCATACATATAACTTTTAATACATATACCGTATGTTTGTTCAAAATTTAGCCACTGGTCTGCAATTCGGACCAGACGGCTATCAACTCGTTGTCCCGGCGGTTTTCTTGGATCGAATGCAAACGAAATGCCTGACACTTGCGGAAAGCGACCTTCATGTTTTGGATACGCCGATACTGAATTCTCCAATGCGTCTAGTATCGTTTTTCCGGTAGCATCGACCACAATAACCGGATCCTGCATCGGTATTATATTAACTAAATCTTTCATTGTAAATGGACCTGCGGGATGCACTTGATCCGAACGAAAAGTGCCCGAATTAATCATAACAATATCGGCGCCGGTAGCCGATACAATAATATCACAAACCCAATTTCCAAGATTTGTTTCACACGTTCGGATTTCAGTAAATCGGCCATCAAGCGGTACATTAATTACACCTAAAACATCATTCATTTTCGAATCAATCATGCTCATATATTTATCCATTTCAACTTTAACATCCGGATCCTCCGCATAATTCGATGTCACATTGATTGGTACCATATTTACAGCAATTTTTCCATCAGCATTACGTTCGGTTGTAAACGTTATTTTACTGAATTGTCGAAAATCGGTGCCCGATTTAATAATCGAAATTCCATTTATATCGATTTTTTCGAACACATGATCATGTCCGCCCAATATCAAATCGATTTTTGTACAATGTCTTGCTAATTCTATGTCATTTGGGGTACGCATATGCGTCAACGCAATAACTATATCACAACCCTCGTTTCGTAATTCTTCGGCCAATTGATTACCCGCTTTAATGAAATCAATATACGTTACTTCTGTTGGATCAATCGTCGGTAATGTGTCCAGCCATTCTTTTTCGACCAGGCCAATCAATCCGATTTTATACTGTTTGTAACATAGAACATGAGTGATTTTTCCACCACCCAATGGACGGCCAGTTTCGTTGTCTACCACATTTGACATCAACCATGGAAAATCAGTTTTTGTAATCCATTCGGTTAATACATCGAGACCATGATCAAAATCATGGTTACCGAATACGGCACATTTTGTACCGATTGCATTTAAAACGGGTATCATTTGTTCGCCTTTTGTGAAGGAGCTTACTGTAAATAAAATGATTATGGTTAATGATTGAAATATTTACTGCTTGCCACTTTATATTCATACTTACACATACTCGGTGAGAAAGCATCACCGCTAAATAATACCAACGGATTTAAATGGTCAAATGACCTGACGGCTGTACAAAAACGAGCCGCCCCGCCAATTGGCTCCTCCTTCGATATCGATTCGATGTTATAAACATCATTAAAATGAATTAATACTATATCGTTATTATTGGACATATTGTGGCTAGTAGATGAGCATTGATTTGATGACGAACTATTTGGATCAGCTTTATTATTTGCTTCTAAATTTAATTGTGACGTAGGCGAATTACTATTGTCTCGCTTAAATTGTGATATTGGATTTGTATGGTGCAATTGGTGTACGGCACGTTTACTGGCTTCTCGAACCTCCGTAGATGCCTGAAATAAAGATATGCAAAATGGATCAATATTTATTTTAAACCTTTTCGCTCGATTGACTTTTCTATTGATAACATATAGGTTATAAAGGATTACATTGTACTCTATATTTAATACACACACACAAATACATTAAAATATGTAGTAAAAGTATAAAAAACCTGTTTAATCCACCCAACAACATTTTTGAATCCTTGTGTAACGTCCGCTGTTTCGATTGATGTTGTGCCCGTATCAACTAAATCACCCCATTTTGAACGTAAGGCTGCTTGTGAAGCGAACCCAGCCATCCTTTTATAAAATAAGTTTTTTTTTTTTGTGTAAGTGAAAATGTTATTGAAAATTTATTTATGTAATTAAACAACAACAGCTACAGGTCTTATTGGGCAAACAATTAATTGCATGCAAAATTTCGTTCTGCCATCTTCAATTTTTTGTGAATTTTTATGCGTAATTTTGGTAATTTAATATAAAGAGGTTGTGCCAGGTTCACACTGTACTACAACACTGATTGGCACTCATGTTTTTAGTGTTTTACTTTTTTTGTTTTGTTTTAGAAAGAACACACACAGACACACAGAAGACGAAATGAATTTATTTGTTATTTTATGATTGTTGAATTCAATCTGTTTGTCCCATATATGAAAAGAGGAGTTTTATAGTCTGAACATGCTGTTGTTTATTTTGAAAATTATACCTAAAGATTAGATCGTGATTTCAATCACTTAAGGTGTTCTGTCTAGGTTGGTTATAATCAGTCTATATAAAATTCGTAAATTGATTAGTCTATATTAGCAATCGCCGTAGCCACACTGTAGAAGAAACAAAGGGAAAATTGTGTTCCACGCGTAGAAAGAGCGATTACAGTTAAAATGTTGAGACTATACAATTTTTTCAAGGGTTTGCATACAACTTCTGAACTTTTTATAATTTCTGTTACGAAGAACAACGGAAAGCGCTTTATAAAGTTTAAAAGGTGTACACATTTTAAACGTAACATTAGGCAATGGTAGAATTTATTTATCGAATTTACAGAATTTGTAAGATTTACAGAATTTACGGGATTTGTAGAATTTAAAGAACTTATACTGAATTTTTGGACTTTATTGAATTCATAGAATTTATAAAATTAGCAAAATTTATGGAGTTTATAAAGTTTGTAGAAATTTAAAAATCCATAGAATTTAGAGTATTTATAGAGTTTCAAGACTTATTACAATTTATCAAATTTATAGAATTTGTCATGTTTACAGAATTTATAAGAATTTTTAAATTTAGAGAACTTCCTAAATTTTTAAGCTATATAGAATTAATAGAATTTAGACAATTTACAGAATTTATTGGATTTACAGAATCCATACAATTTATTGAATTTATAAAATTGATAGAAATTAATGAATTTATAGAAATATTAAAATTTATAAAATTTATCGAATTTATTGAATTTTTAAAATTTATAATAATTATAATCTAATAAATATAAAGGGCTGACACCTCTTGGGGTGATCAGAACTTCGGCCAATTCAACTCCCAAATCAATCCCTAACTGAACCTCTTAAGTCAATCTTCAACTCAATCGCAATCACCAAAATAACCATCAACCCAACCCTCAACTCTATCACCAGATCAACTCCAAATAACTTTCAAACCCACATAACCCAACCCCAAATCGACCCTTAAATAACTCCCCAACCGAGCAACTCACCTAACTCCAATGCAAGCTAACTAAACCCTAACTCAACTTTAGCTCAACTTAGCTCAAACCAAATCTCAACCGTCTGCTCAACTCGATACTTAGTAGTCAACCCAATCATAAAATCAACTTGATTTGAAAGCTACATACATGTATGAACTCAACTCAACCAACCTCCGACTAAACCGTAAATTAGAACCCAAATTATTCCCTAACCAAACTTCTTACTCGAATCCAATTCAATTTTAAGTCAATCCCTATTCACCACCATTAATCTATTATACCATCATACGTCATAACACTATACAATCATACCAACCTACATCATACAATCATACCAACCTACCATAGTAACGTCGAACCATTATACCATCATACCATCATACCATTATATATTCATACCATCACACTGTCAGACCATGATATCATCATTACATCATACAATAATACCAAACTATCATACATTCATACCACTATATCATCATGACATCACACAATTATACCATCATAAGTATACATACACTACACCAAACAATTAAAGGAACAACAATTTTGTTCAATTTTTTTAGTGTTTTTTGAAGAGTTGTATCTTTGCAAAAAATGGTCGTACAGAGATGAAAAGAAAAGCATTTTAAAGCTCCAAATCTTTAGTTTTGAGATTTTTGGGTAGACAATTTTTGTGAGAATTATCACAATCATAAGAAAGAGCGCGATTTTTTTTTTTGTAAGGCTCCATCCATGGGCTCGGGAAATTTTTTTTAAGTTATACCAATGCATAGGTCGGTTAGCCTGTTAATTAGGCGTAAATTTAATTTCATTCTGGTCTCTCTATGTCAACTTTTTGCTGAGATATCTGACTTTGAATCAAAAAAGATCCTTTTGTCTTCGATCATCGATATCTCAGCAATCAATGATTGTACAGTAAAGTTTAGGGCAGCCTTAAAAACTTGAGTAAATTTCCTACAAGACCCTTTAATGATTGGTTGAGCACAAATTTTTTTCACCCTCAATACTGATTTGAAAAAAGTACAAAAAACGACTTTTTAGGTTGTCTTAGTAAATCTACCGTTACTTTACAAATATTGATGAAAAGATAATGTTGCCAGTAGAGCATTCGAAAACTCGACAATTTTTTGTTCTCGAGAATTCGAGAAAAATGGAAAAAATAATATACAACGTTTTAGGAATAAACTAGAGCTTTATTGTTTTTTTTAGAAAATAACTTTTCAAGAAACAGATGCTATTTAAATTTTGATCGCACTTTTAAACTTTGTAGATTGTGAAGAAATTTAATTAGAGACACTAATTTCTCGTTTCTTCTCTGATCAATATGATGTTTTAAGGCTTCGATAATTCCTCTACCAATGCTACTTGATCGACTAGTTTCTGTTAAAGCATCGAAAAGAAACGTAAACACGGCTTTGCATTGAAGAAGATTGGCATCTCTTTTACCAAGCCTTTCAACCGCAATTTTAATCGGCTTGAGTATTTTTAGCAAATCCTCAACTGCTGAAATATCTGAGGCAACGAAATAGTTTACATTCTCAAATCAACTAGAGCTTTGGAAATACTATCTTTTACTAACAAAACTCGTTCAGTCATTTGTTCAATGGTATTCCATCTCGTTTTGCAGTCTAGCAGTAAGGCGTATTCCTTTCCATGGTTGGATAAAATATGTTTTTGTAGAATTGAGTTGCGCACAGAAGATTTTCTAAACAGTCTAATTCCTGCGCGAATATTCTTTAAAATTTTGTTGATGACATCTCTAATACAAATTTCCATGGGATTGTTATCTGTGCTTCCATCATATTCACTTTCCAAATTTGCTAGATGGGCAACTTCCAGAAATTCTATTGAGTCCAAGATTAACGTCACCATAATCACTAAAAGTATGTAAATTTATATTTATGTACCGCCTGTTTCGTTTGCTAGTCCACTCGTCTAATGTCAAACTGAAGTTTATATTTTGTTTTTTATAATTCTGTAAGATAACACAAGTTTCGATTTTTGCTGTATTGTAAAATTCATGAACAAGTTTCATGATTTCACCTTTGCTTCTTGGCAACGAATAACCGCATTTGGCAACGGATTGTCTAATAAAACTGCTTTTGGAAAGCACATGTACGGTAAACCCATCCAAAGCAACCAATTTTGCAATTATCTCCGGTAACGAGCATGCCCCTTTTTTAATAAAACTATCCATAGACATTTGTCTTTTTAATCCTTTGTTACTGGATAACGTCATTTGATCTGATTGGTTAATATCAACACCATTGCTCGAACTTGCTTCAGAAATTTTAATTTGATGAATAGGTATGGCTTAAATGTCTGACAAGACTAGTAGTAGACGATCCTCAACATGATAACATTTTTGCACATTTTCCACACACAGCTTTGTCTCCTGTCGGTAACTTTTTAAAATGCTTCCACACAGCTGATTCCATTATGACTGACTGTTTTAAGTTTAATAATAAAATAATTGTATTTAATTTCGACAATAACAATAAAATATTTATTTTACCTAGATTCCACGATAAAAAACGTAGTCCAATTTTTAAACGCAAATTAGGTTAAAGTTGAATATGTCTTTTATCAGATTTAAAACAAAATATAAAACACATTCGAAAAAGGCTTGCCAACAAAAGCAAAATTAAAATGTAGAATAAAGCAAACTAGAAGTGAAAGAAAACGTTGAAACTGAAGTACTAGATCAATTTTAAGGAATAGATCATGTTTAAATGTCAAATTTTCAACAATCGTAAGAACTGTCATCTTTCGGAAAACTCCAAAAACACAAGCAACTTTCACATAATGCCACTAGGTGTCACTAAATATTTGCTGTCAAAAATTATATGACATTTTTATGTATGCATTCTGTAAATATAAACAAAAATATTTTGGTGTCATAAAAGTGACTATTATTGGTACATGATAAATAAATTGATTTTGGCTGTCTGTTTTTGAAAAACATCAGTAATATACTTTTGATTGTGTAGTGACATCTAGTGGCAAACGATCTGTACTTCTTTTTTGACCGTGCTGCCTCTTTCGGAAAACGCTCTGTACTTTTTCAACAATCGTACTGCCTCTTTCGGAAAACATGATCTATTATAATAGAATGGTAGGTGTGTTCTTTTTCATTTGAAGGAAACAACGGAATAAAAAAAAATTATTCTCGAGAAAAAAATTTTGGATTTCTCGAGAATCGAGAATTTTTTCTCGAGAATTCTCGAATCGAACGCTCTAGTTGCCAGGTCATTTTTCAGTTTAATGAACCGGTAATAGCCCTGTATTATTTTCAAATTGATCTATCCAATCGTTTTTCCAGACAGATTGATCAAAGTTTTACAAAACAATTAAAGGAACAAGTGATCTTCAAAATAAAAAAACGACTTTTTCACATTTTGCATTAGTTACTTGTTAACCTTTAACGATCGTAAGGTTTTATCTAATTCTCGGCCATAAGAGACGAGATAAAATTAAATAAAGTTCTGGAATATGACCAATTAATATGGAACTTGGCTATTTCTTAACCGATTTAGTGAAATTCAGCATCTACGACGGAAATGGGGTTCTAAAGTGATTTTTAGATAAAGTACTGCAATATGGCTAATTAGGAAGGAACTTATTTCCTATCCGATTTGGATGAAATTCAGCATGCACGATTTAAATGAGATTCTAAAATTTTATATAGAACAAGTCATATAAATCATTTTAGTATTCCACTTCCAACGCACGTATCGAATTTCATCTAATCGTTTAAGGAATAGGCAAATGCCTTCCTACTTGGCCATATTCCAGAAATTTATCCAAAATTAATTTTAGAGTTTCATTTCTATAGGTACATGCTGAATTTAATTAAAATTGGATAAAAAATGGCCAAGTTCCTTTATAATACGCCATATTCCAGAACTTTACCCAAACATCATTATCATTTTAGAATCTCATTCCCAACGTATATGTCAAATTTCATGATAATCGCTTAAGAAATAGCCAAGTCCCATCCTATTTTGCTATATTCCAGAACATTATCCAAAAATAATTTTAGGATCCCATTTCCATCGCGGATGTCAAATTTCACTAAAATCCGTCAAAAAATAGATAAGTATGTATGTACCATCCTAATTGGCCATTCATAATTAGCTAAAGGTTCAGTTTGAAATATAAAAGTTTCAATTTGAGGTTTGAGATATTATGACCTTGACTTAAACAATATTTGTGTAAAGTTTGGCTCAATTCGGTCAAAGCGTATGGATTTGTTTAAATATCATTCTCATTCGCTGTACATACATACAAACACTCACTTTTATATATAGATTGCTCAACTGCTCACTAAACACTAATCCAACCCGAACTCAACCCCAATTTAACCCGCAAACGGCTCCAACCCAACCTTTAACCCAACCGCAAACTCTCTTTGAACTCAATCCTCAAACCTGCATATTTAAAAAATTTCGTCAACTGCTCACTGTATCTTAATCCAACCCCAACTCAAATCCCACTCACCTTCAACTCAACCCGCAAATCGACCCCTAACTTAACTTTCAACTCAATGCCCAACTCGATATTCAAACCAGCATAAGTATATAAAAAATTGGTAAATATTTCTTTAAACAGGTGTTTTGTATCAATTCGTATGGCAGGTACCCGACCCTCTTGCCGTATAGGTTCCAAAAGTTTTTCTAATCTCCACCTTGACCATAGAAATATATAAACAAGCCGTTCTCGAGATACAATGAGTATAGACATCCAGACAGACGGACGAACATTTTTGTTGTTCTTGCTTTTTTAGACTCAGGGACTTTCAAAACGTCGAGAAGTGGTTTTGCACCAACCAAATTTTTCGTCATTTTTTTACAGGATTTCAATAATTTGGCCTTTTTAGACCGAAGTTAATTCCAAAAATTTAACCAAATTATGGAATTTTTAGAATAAGCAAAATTAGAGTTTGTAGAATTTATAGAACTCTGTCAGTTAAAACAATTTTTAGAACTCATAGAATCTACAAAATTTAAAGAATTTTGTAAAATTCATAAAATTTATGGAGTTTATCAAGTTTTTAGAATTTTTCAAATTTATAGAATTTAAAAAAATTATAGAATTAAGAGAATTTACAGTTTAAAGTCTTAAAATTTATAAAATTTATAGAATTTGTCGTGTTTACAGAATTTATAAATTTAAAGAATTTGCTAAATTTTTAGACTTTTAGAATTCATAGAATCAATAGAATTTAAAGTATTTATAGAAATATTGAAATTTTAAATATGTATACATATTATGTAAGTCGAATTTGAGTTGGTAAAATTTATAGAACTGGCATATTTGAAACAATTTATAGAATCCACAAAATCTATAAAATATAAAGCATTTAAAATTTTTTATAGAATTTGTAGAATTTATAAAATTCATAAATTTTTAAGATTTATAGAATTTATCGAATTTACAGAATTTATAAGAGGTACGGGATTTGGAGAATTCAAAGAACATACTAAATTTCTAGACTTTGTATTCAGAGAATTTATAGCATTTAAAGAATTTATTGAATTTATAAAATGTATAGAAATTAACGAATTTTTAAAATAAGAAAAATTTGAGTTTGTGGAATTTATAGAACTCATAGGATCTCAAAATTTATAGAATTTGTCAAATTTATGAAATTTATGGAGTTTATAAAGGATTTTAGAATTTGTAGAATTTATAAAATTTATGGAATTTAAAAATTCATAGAATTTAAAGAATTTATGGATTTTTCAAATTTATAGAATGTCGTGGTTACAGAATTAAAAGGAATTTATAAATTTAAGGAACTTGCTGAAATTAAGGCTTTATAGAATTTATAGAATTTACAGAATTTATTGCATTGACTGAATTCGTATGATTTATTGAATTAAGAACCATATTAGAATTTGTAATATGTATAGACTTTGCAGAATTTATAGAATTTATAAAATTTATAGAATTTATTGGATTTTTAAGATTTACAGAAGAGTTTACAAAATTTATAAGAGATACAGAACTTATGGGATTTGGAAAATTAAACAACTTGCTGAATTTTTAGACCTTATTGAATTCTTAGAATTTAAAAAAATGTTTAGGACTTATTTCTAAAATTTCTAGAATTCAAAGAATTTATAAAATTTATAGAAATTATGGAATTTTTGGGATAAGTAAAATTTGAGTTTATAGAATTTCTAGAACTCTGTCTAGAACTAATAGAATCTACAACATTAAAGATCTTATAAAATTCATGAAATTTATGGAGTTTATCAAATTTTTAGGATTTGCAGAATTTATAGAAATTTAAGACTAATTAAAGTTTATCAAATATATAGAATTTGTCGTGCTTACAGAATTTATATGATTTAAAGAATTTAAAGAACTTGAAGAATTTTTAGATTTTATAGAATTCATAAAATTAATAGAATTTAGAGAATTTACACAATTTTTTGATTTACAGAATTCATACAATTTATTGAATTTTTAAAATTTGTATAATTCAAAGAATTTATAGAAATCATGGAATTTTAAATACAATTCAAATTTGGATTTATATTGTAGAATTTTTAGAACTGATATAGGTACATACATACTTGAAACAATTTATAGAACCCGTAGAATCAATAAAGTATAAGCATTTATAAAATTATAGAATTTATAAATTTTATAGATTTTGTATAATTTGTAAATAGAATTTATAGAATTTATAAATTCATAAAATTTAAAGAATTTATAAAACTTATCGAATTTGTTGAATTTATAAAGTTTGTAGAGTTTACAGAATTTATAGAACTTAAGAAACTTTGTGAATTTTTAGGCTTTAGACAATTTATAGGATTTATAAATTTATAGAATTTATATAATATGTATCTACAATTTCTATAAACTTTATACAATAAGTTCTATAAAATTGTTAAATTCTATAAATTGTGTAAATCTGATAAATTCGACAAATTCGTTAAGTCTAAAAATTCAGTAAGTTCCTTAAATTCTCTAAAACCTATAAATTCTGTAAAATCGATAAATTCTATAAAAGTTTTTATTTATTAGATTTTATTAAATTTACGGGTTGGCCATGCATTTCGATTTAAACGGTTGTGTTTTTTATGTTTTAAATTTTCGTTAAACATTTATTTTATTAAAAATAATTAATTTATTGTTAATTTAACAATTTATTGTTGATTGGTCGGCGCACGAACGTGGATGGTGTAGACGTGTTTTTGCTGTGAGCCGGAGTTAAATTGAAGTGGATCGTGCTGTATTTTAAAAATTACAAATGTTAAAAGGAGGGCGTTCATTTGTGGTTGTCTTGGATTTGGTCTCGATTCTTCATTTTAAGGCATGGTGGGCGTAATCTGGAGGTTTATTGTCGTTTATGTTTGGAGCTCTGAAATTTTTTTTTGTATAATTTTCGTGGTATTTTAAGGAATGCACCTGATCAAAAAAGAAACAAAAAAAATATTTCCAATGGTTTTTGCGGGTGAGTATACGTTGTGTCGTTTCTTTATTCACATTTATAATAAGATTCACGGTTTATAATTTGAAGTCGGATTGAAACAATGTTGTTTAAAGTTTTCGAATGGATTTAGTGGAGAATGTGTCGTGAACGGAAGGTCTGTTGGCTGTTTGTTGTGTACATTTTGATGTGTATTTTGGTTAAATGTTATAAGAGTGGCTTAGCGGTATTTGATTTGTCCCAATAGAAAGTTGCTGCAATATCGATTGCTGCTGGTCGAGTCTAAAGCGAAATAATGTTGCTTATGCTTATGCTGGTGTTTTTGCTAATTTGACCTTGTTTGGATACAATTTTGCTTACTTTGACATGATGGGTGATTGTTTTGCGAAATGTCAATAGATTGAATGCTAGACAACTTCATTGTGATTTTTTGTGTTAAGGAAAACAAATAAACGTCAAAATATTGTTCATATCTTTTTGTATGAAGTGGCACAGATGCAATTTTATTTCTATAATTACAGACATATATTAAATATTTTTTAATAAAAATTTAATTGAAATGTATTCATTTTATGTCATTTTAAGCTAAGCAAGTAAATTTTTTTGTGAATAGCGTGTGAAAAATTAAAACATAAAAAGAAGGCAAATTCGTATTCTTTAGGTTTAATCTAGTGCCGTTTGAGTTTTTTCTATGGTTATTTTTATTAAAATTAAGTTGTTTTCAAACATGTTAAGTTAGCTTCATATAAACTGCTGTTTGTTTTCCTTAACACTCAAAAAAATTTGACATATTTTGGCTGTGAAATTATCGATCTATTTAGCTAAATATAAATGAAGTTGGCCGCAATTTGTAATTTGTTTGCGATGTTATTCTAGTACAAATGTTAAGCATCAAACAGATAAGTGGCACTAACAGCGGCGCTAATTTAGAATACATGGATTTCCATAAGAGCGAATATATAGAGCGGCGCTAAACTCGCAGTTTCTATTTTTTGAGGCGTTCAATGACATTTAGATTTGTTGTTGTTGCTTTTATAGTAAATACTTGGAAACCCGTAATTTCAGCTGAAATGTATATCCAAATTGGGCATAAGAGAAAGACAATTGTAAAACAAATCTAAATTTGAACATAAATTTGGTCATAATAAATCATTAAACAAATATTTTTTATGAAAATATTTTGTTTACAAAACCCAAAGAACATTTTTCATATAAGTAAATGTCAGATTAGTGGCGTCTATGTGGTTGCAAAAAATCATACAGATGAATAGAAGCAAAGAGAAGCGCAGCTAAGCGTAGAGCGCCGCTTATCTGTTTAATGCTTTAGATATAAGATTTAAGGCTGCGTACCAATAGTCTGGTAAATCATTTAGTACAGTAAATTTAAATTTTAGTACATATTTACCTCAATTGGCGTACCAATTCTCTAGAAGTAAAAATGGTTTGATGGACACAAATTATGGTTCGGAGGGATAAAATCGCTGGCTGCTAGGTGCAAAAGGAAACGTCAAATATTTTTTAATACTTTTATTCGTAAAATAAAAATAAAATTTATTTTATTACCTTTGAGTACGTATATTATGTATAATGTAAAACTATGAAATTTTAATAAAAATCACTGAAACGTCAGAAAGTTAACAACAACGTCATTTATTTTTTTCTCCTATTTTACCCAACTTTTTAGTACAGTATTTCAATTTACCCTGTACACTGTTAAAAAGTAGGTAAAAGAGCAATTTACCCGACTATTGGTACGCAGCCTTGTATTAAACACTGCTAATTAAATTTCCAGTACAATTTCTTTTATTTTGTTTATTTATAATTTAATTTTGTTGTGTATGTAGATGATTTAAAACAAACTAAATCATGAGGATTTCAGAGTTTAATAATTTTTAGTTTATTTTAAAGTAATACCATAGAATAATAAACAACCAGAACCGACATTACGTGGACCAAGAAATTTTTGCTCTTACCTTATATTTTACATGTTAAATTTGAATTTTCAGCCACTGAACGATAATTTAACACCGAAAATCTTACCTTCGATAAACCAAGGTCAAAAAAATGAGTCCACTTTTCTTCATATAAAAACCGCGTTATGTCGCTTCTGGGTATTCTGTGGTAATACCTAGTAATAATTAACAAATTTTATCTGTATTTTCAGAATATCGGAGGAACCTAATGCAGATCACCAGAAAATTTAAGTTTAGAAATTGTATTGCCTTATTTTTTGTGTCATCTTAATTCATAGAAACTTCAGGGCAGACTTCGTACTTTTAAAAACTAAATAGTGTCTTATCATTATGATGTAGGTATGGCTTTAATTATAATTAATTACAGGACGGCGTCCAACACAGATCAAACGTCTATAATTTTAGTGGCTGTGGTTCGCGGAAACGCTTCATTTATAAAATCAGTTGTGCTAAACTGTAATTTAAGTTGCGATAGTGACCAGTATGGAGGTAATCATTTGAATAAGTAGCTGATACTAATTACATTTATTATGTTAAGTCGGCTTCGAACTACTGTTGACAGGTTTTAAGTGAAATTTAAATTAATAATGATTACAATTTAAGAAGTGTACAGAAATCTGACCTGTAAGTCTAATAAACTACAAAATTAGATTTAGATAGTTAGTTAATAATTAGATTTAGACAGCTGTTAACCATACTTCAACAACAAATTTCCGGAGGCGGGTTCTGGAATTTGAAGCAGCCAAGGGAAACATACACTAATATTAACATTAAGGCTGTACTTTAAGATTAATTCATAACAGGTTTATAGAAATTAAATTAAACTTAAATTTAAACTTAATTGGCTATGATTAGTTATTTAAAAATCAATCAACCAAGGGTAATTGATAACTAATTAATATTGACGTTGTTAAGTACTTGTTATGAGTAATACATATTTGATTTTTATTCACCAGATATAAGCATAAGAAATAAAAAGAGAGCTCTTTTTATTTTGATCAAGACATTTGTTTAAAAAGGTACTGCTACATGGTAAGAAAAATTCAGTAATTTCACTAGAAGGCGTCACTGTGAGTGTCACTGATGACTTTGATTGAAAATATGAGTACGAGCTTATTTCCTTACGTCGAAGGTAGCCCAGAGCTGTATCTCATCTCTTAACGAGCAGATCAGTTCAACATCCACTTAACGTGGGTGCCAGGGCACTTCAGTATTGCGGATAATGAACAGGCAGACGAACTCGCTCGGTAGGGTATAAATTGCCTCACTTTATCAGAATTGGAGTTGCGGTTGATTCTACAAACAATGCAGGTAATGTTGTAGAATATGATGAAATAAATCAATACCTGAATTGTTGATATATTAGTTCGCATATCCAGGAGCTTCCAATTCATGGCCAATGCCATAATGATGTTACACTATCTGGTTATTTACAAAATGGTCAATCAATATTATTCACCGAAGATAATATTGAAAATGCTTCAAGAAGTGAGTCTGCTAAGACCACAACTATAACCGCCTTCTTTGCATTAAATTCTACAGACGTTGTTGCCCATAACGTTTTTTTTTCAAGATATTCCACTGCATTATATATATAAACAAAAATGGCAAAAATGCTCTCCGAATTCATACTTTGGGAAAAAGCTATATCAGTAGAATCATTTCAGTTTCTCCAAAATATGTTGAATAGTATGATTTAAAAATTTTAAATTTTAAATTTACATTTTTAATAATTAATAATGATTTAAGGCTACTACTCCTTTCATTGAAGGCTACATCTTTCGATACCCGAAAAACTTTTAATAATTGTATATACCCAACGTTTAAAGAATCAGCTAATTAACGATAGCGTTGAGCGGCATAATTGTAGAACTCATAGTTTTGAATCCTTCAACTTTTTAATAATTTTAGACAGAACAATTTTCTATAGATGATTTAAGCTTTGACTCATTGCATGTTCCAGTTAAAAGAACAGTGTGAGCAAGCAGGATTTGATTTTTTATTACTTTAACCTATAATGCAACAGAAATCTTAAATCGAAGTATAGGTTAGGTTAGGTTAGGTTGAAGTGGCTGCTATCGCACACTTAGGCCAGCAATGGCCCGTTGTGATACCACAGGATCCCATCTCCCCATTACTCCCGTTGAAACCAACCAGAGCTATTTATATAGCGTAATAAATCTCGCACTCCACAGTCCGCGAGTTCCGAAAGGCTGTCCATACCGTACACACCCAAATACTTATGCCTTCTGTATGATAGCGCCGGACATGAGCATAGGAAGTGTTCCAAAGTCTCCTCCTCCTCTTCGTCCATGCAACTTCTACAAAAGTCATTCGTCTGTATCCCCAGCCTTCTCGCATGCTCCCCAAAAAGGCAGTGACCTGTCATTATCCCTACGACCAATCCTATTTCTTGTCTTCCCAGGGATATTAGTACCTTGGAGCGCCGCAAGTCCAGTTTTGGCCAAACTTGCTTTGCTACCCTGCACGTGAGAGTGTTGATCCACCTCTCATTTGTCAAGGCGATTGCCCTTTTACTGAGCGCCCATTTTAGCACTGCCATAGGCCTCCCCAGACCTACCATTTCCGGCTGCATCTGGAGAGTCGTACCGTACCTAGCTAGTTCGTCCGCCCTGCAGTTCCCCGTGACGTCCGAGTGACCCGGAACCCAGATTATCTGGATGCTGAAATACTCGCTCATCTCGTTAAGAGATGATCGGCAATCCAGCGCCACCCGCGACTTCAGACAAACTGCCCCAAGTGACTTGATCGCTGCCTTACTTTAACCTATAATGCAACAGAAATCTTAAATCGAAGTATAAATTTTGCTCCTGTTATAAGAACAACTGAACCTAATCTGTGGGAATTACTCAACAATGATCAGTATGTCGCAGCTTCCATAATATTTTCATCCTTACATAATAGGATTTCTCAAAAGGGTTTTTATTTAGATGAACTTGGTGGAAGTGGAAAAACATTTTTCGAGGCAGAAAATAGAAATAATTATGTGTTGTATGGACAGGAATAGCAGCAACTATTTTACCCAAAGGAATGACATGTCCACAACTTTTAAAATCGGTTGATTATGTTATATGGGATGGCGCTCCAATGGCTTCAGGCATCAATTATAAACTCACCCATAAAAAAGTTCCATTTATGGCAACACTTTGAAGTATTAAGCTTAAATAAAAATATGAGAGCAATAGTTGAATGAACAGACGTTTGAAAGAGTTGGTCTGTATCTTCCTGAACCATGTTTTACACACGGTCAAAACACAGCATTTTCTAGAACAGTTACATCAGATTCTTTAAAAGTTCAAGTTTTCGAAACCCCGCTTCAAGGATAAATAGAAAATGATGTTACTGTGACAGCTAATACAGTATATAAAGAAATAGAAAAAAAACTAACTAAGAAACTAACATTTTGTGCAAATGCACAGGGGTCCCCTAGTTTTTATATATCTTTCAAAAAATAGTTTAAAATTGAGTCATATTTTGTAATAAACAACTTTTCGTAAATTTTACTACCAGTTTTTTGTCAAAGACTAACGAAAAATCTTAGTCTAAACATAGGACATCTGGTTTCTACGGGAAAAAATGTTTACAGTTTGTTTTGCTTTCGATGTGCATACTAAAGGAAAATTTCAGTTTGTAAACAACAAAACGCTTTTGAAAATGGGCTTGAATTGAGTCCGAAAGCTCAAATAAAAAATAATAAAAACGAAATCGAGCGTAAAACCAATAAAACAAATTTTTAATTATTTACAATTATTGGCTCAATAATCAACTAAAATCTATTAAAATTTATAGAATTTATCGGTTTTATGGAATTTTAAAAATAAGTCAAAATAAACGCTTGACAAAAATCTTGAATTAAGCTTTTTCTTCGGAGGAAATTTAAATCGCAAGAATTAATGAAGTAAAAAAGATGTTGCATGCACAGGCATCGCTAGACAAAAATATTGCATATATGTAGGTACATATATGTAAATCATAAAGATTGCATGTTTTGGATATGTTTAGAGCGCGCTTATACGTCGATTTGTTTAACTAGGTTTAACCAGAAATTTATTAAGGTACTTTATCCGTTTCATGTACCTTATTATGCTGGTTGTTGGTTGCCTAAATTTGTTTGTCACCGTCACTCCAACTCTATTCAATCTACAGGCCAACGTTATTACTGTATTAATATATTCTGCTACAGAACAACAGACACGTAAGAAATACTTGTTCCGAATCCATTCTTTTCATTATTTACTAGGAAATAATATTGTCTAAATATGTCACCGGCAAAAGTCTATAATGTAAACGAACTTTAATTAGACCCAATATTGTATAAATAGGTAGATAGTACGCCGAAAGCAGACAAACAAAAATACAATCAGGTCATAGAACTAGACGACCTTTTAACTAAAGATATAAAATAAATTGACATTGTAGAATAATAGCAAACTGCCGAAAGCAAAACAAGTTGTAAAAATAGATTTCGTCTATTACCTCATTCAATATTTGAAAGTTACTTATTCCATTTACGAAAAAATTAGTTGTCATGACACATGTGTCTAAATATCTTTGTGTTTAAATTCAAATGTCTAGCTAGACTTGATGCATCAATGTTTTAATGAATTTTCGAAATTAGAAAATTAAAAAAAAAAAATATCAAGGCAGTGGTTTTTGGCAAATACAGGTTTTGATCAAAAACAGGCTTAGCATTCAAAAGACATATTAAAGCATATAGGTGTAAATATTCGTAAAATAGATATTGACCAGCATATTTTGTTTTTGCACAATTGGATAAACATTTCAGCAAAAAATGTAAACAGAAATCGAATTAAAATGCAATTGTAACCATAAGATATGTTGTATTTTATAGATTTTTAGAGTTGTCAGTGTGAAAACATACCATTTCTCAAATCTACACCCACGCAAATTTTACAGCTCAATATGTTACAAAACAAACAAAATGTTTCCCTTCCATCCTAAATCAACAGATTCATTGCGGCTGAAGCTTAACATAAATTAAATATCGTAATGTTGTCTAAATACTTCTGTAAAATATATACCAATATGCTAACTTCCAAATTTAATGGTTTTTTCTTAATAAAATAAGAATTTCATCGACATTTCAAAAGCCAAACATCTTAGGACTTATAATGGTACGATACCGAAATTGTACGCGTTGCCAAAGGTACATAAACAGCCATAATTACCCACTTAGACCTGTGATTGCATATATTGGTTCTCCCTTATATAATCTGTCGAAATATTTCAGTAATATTTTGTCAAAGGTTACCGGAAAAAAGGAATCACCCATAAAATATTCTTATGAATTTAAGAAGAAAATGGATGATACGATGATCCCAGAAAATCATACGATTTTGTCGCTAGATGTCGTAAGCCTTTTTACGGGTCGGTCGTTGACACTTGAAGAGGAAAGACGTGTTTTTATCGTCTTCTTCGAGAATTTTTTTTTTTTTTATTTATTTATTTAATTTGGTGTAAAGAGTTGTATTGATTTTTTGGTTTGAGTGTGTCTTATCGTGTTTTTATTTGCACGCGTATTAAGTAGTTTCGCTTAAATTAAATAATATCGCGTGTGATTTTGTTTAATGAATTTCATGTGCAGTGAATATATTAAATGAGTGTAGTGGAAAGTGAAATTAATGGAAAGTGGATGCGAAATAAAGTGAACAAGGAGAAATGTGTTCAATAACGGTACTGCCCAGGAAGCGTTAGACAGGTATTTTCATGTGTGAAAACATTTTTTTGTTGTTTCTTTTATTTTATTATATATGATTTTACTAAGGGTTTTGTGATATGCAGTTAAATATTTCTAGTCTATACATGGACATTTGTAAATCATATTATTCTGTTCTAATTTTTCTACTCTTCTTAATAGTTCTTGGTATGTGTGGTATAAAACTGGAAATTGTTTGTTTGCCACAAGTCTGTTTGTGTGTACGCAGAGAAAATGTACGAGTGTACGATTCAAGTGGGATTCTTATACCTCATATAATCGAGTGCGTTTGAATCGAATACAAAAACAACATATACGCAATACATAACAAATTATTTATTTGGGCATGCCAAATTTCAATATAATGTATCGGTTATAGAAATACATCAAAAAGTAGAATACATCCAAACGAGCAATACATCCAAAATACTAAAAATCTTGATAATATTTGGGATGTATTGCTCGTTTTTCATAGGAAGAATTTTCGTTGGTTTTGTGTTGTACCTTAACTTCGTATTTTGTATGCATAGCTTGTTCGGTTTTTCTTTTGCTGTGCAAGGGCAACGAGCTCGTTCATGTTGTTATTGTTTCTCCTCTACCTAAGACGAGTACGCACACGAAATACTCACAAGTAGAAGTATGTTTTGACATGGATTGGAAACAATTTTGATGAAATGTATTGACAGAATAATAAAATTTGAAGTTTGAGATTTGAAATTTAAAATTTGGAGTTTCAGGTTTGAAAGTTGGAGTTTGGAATTTGGGATTTGGAATTTGAGGTTTGGATTTTTAAATTTAAAATTTGGAATTTGAAATTTGAAAATTGGAGTTCGAAGTTCGAAATTTAGAATTTGAAATTTGGGATTTGGAGTTTGAAGTTTGGAATTTGGAATTTGAGTTTTGAAATTTGGAGTTTGGAATTTGAAGTTTGGATATTGAAATTTGAAATTTAAAATTAAAATTTAAAATTTGGAATTTGAAAATTAGAGTTCGAAGTTTGAAATTTAGACTTTGAAATTTGGGATTGGGAATTTTGAATTTGGAGTTTGAAGTTTGAAATTTGGAAATTAAGATTTGAAATTTGGAGTTTGGAATTTGGGATTTGAAGTTTGGAATTTGGGATTTAAAATTTGAGATCTAAAATTTAAAATTTACAATTTAAATTTAAATTTAAAATTTGGAATTTGAAGTTTAAAGTTTGAAATTTGGAACATGGAATTTTGGAATTTTAGATTTGGAGTTTGAAGTTTGAAATTTGAAATTTAAGATTTGAAATTTGGAATTTGGGATTTAAGTTTGGAATTTGGGATTTAAAATTTGAGATCTGAAATTTAAAATTTAAATTTAAAATTTGGAATTTGAAGTTTAAAGTTTGAAATTTGGAACATGAAATTTTGGAATTTTAGATTTGGAGTTTGAAATTTGGTATTTAAGATTTGGAGTTTGGAATTTGGGATTTAAGTTTGGAATTTGGGATTTAAAACTTGAGATCTGAAATTTAAAATTTACAATTTAAAATTTGGAATTTGAAGTTTAAAGTTTGAAATTTGGAACATGAAATTTTGGAATTTTAGATTTGGAATTTGAAGTTTGAAGTTTGAAATTTGGAATTTGGAATTTGGAATTTAAAATTTGAGATCTGAAATTTAAAATTTACAATTTAAAATTTCAATTTGAAATTTGAAGTTTAAAATTTGAAATTTGGAACATGAAATTTTGGTTGGGATTTGGAATTTGAATTTTGAAATTTGAAGTTTGAAATTTGGAATTTGAAGTGTGAAATTAGGAATTTGAGGTTTTGATTTTGAAATTTGAAATTTAAAACTGAAATTTAAAATTTGGAATTTTGAATTGGAAATTTGGAATTTGGAGTTTCAAGTTTGAAATTTGGAATTTGAGAATTGAAGTTTGGAATTTGGAATTTGTATTTTGAATTTTGAAATTTGAAATTTAAAATTAAAATTTAAAATTTGGAATTTGAAATTTGTGTTTGAATTTTGGAATTTAGAATTTGAAATTTGGAATTTGGAGTTTGAAGTTTGAAATTTGGAATTTGAGGTTGGAATTTAGTATTTGAAGTTTGGAATTTGGAATTTGAAATTTGGAATTTAAAATTTTAGATCTGAAATTTAAAATTTACAATTTAAAATTTAAATTTGAAATTTGGAATTTGAAGTTTGAAATTTGAAATTTGGAACATGAAATTTTGGTTGGGATTTGGAATTTGAATTTTGAAGTTTGAAGTTTAAAATTTGGAATTTGAGATTTGGCTTTTGAAGTTTGAAATTTGGAAGTTGGAATTTGAAGTTTGAAATTTGGAATTTGAGGTTTGGATTTTGAAATTTGAAATTTAAAATTAAAATTTAACATTTGAAATTTGGAATTTGAAATTTGGAATTTATAATACCAAAATTGGAGTTCGAAGTTTGAAATTTAGAATTTGAAATTTGGGATTGGGAATTTGGAATTTGGAGTTTGAAGTTTGAAATTTGGAATTTGATATTTGAAATTTGGAATACGAAAATTGGAGTTCGAAGTTTGAAATTTAGAATTTGAAATTTGGGTTTGGGAATTTGGAGTTTTAAGTTTGGAATTTGAGTTTGGAAATTTGGAGTTTGGAATTTGAGGTTTGAAATTTGGAATTTGGAATATGTAAATTGGAGTTCGAAGTTTGGAATTAAGAATTTGAAATTTGGGACTGGAAATCTTGAATTTTGAGTTTGAAGTTTGGAATTTGGAATTTATGATTTGAAATTTGGAGTTTGGAATTTGGCATTTGAAGTTTGTAATTTGAAATTTGGAATTTAAAATAAGAGATCTGAAATTTAAAATTTACAATTTAAAATTTTTTTTTTTTGGAATATGAAATTTTGGAATTTTAGATTTGGAATTTGAAGTTTGAAATTTGGAATTTGGGATTTGTAGTTTTAAGTTTGAAATTTGAAATTTTGTATTTGGAATTTGGAATTTGAAGTTTAAAATTGAAAATTGGAAATTTATGAAACTTTGTAAAACATCTTTTTTTGGATAGCTGATCACTATCAGTATAATGTTAAACATTTTGTTTTTTGTAATTTTACTGTGTCTTTAGAAGAATTCGAAACTGTCGTTTTTCGATAAAGAATTCTTCTATTTTCACTCCAATTAAAAAAGAAATAAATAAATAATTTGGGATTTGGAATTTGAAGTTTGGAATTTGAAATTTGTGGTTTAGATTTTGAAATTTAAAATTAAAATTTAGAATTTGGAATTCGGAATTTGAAATTTGGAGATTTAAGTTTGGAATTTAGAATTTGAAATTTGGAATTAGAAATTTGAAATTTGAAGTTTAAAGTTTGAAATTTAGAATTTGAGAATTGAAATTTGGAGTTTGGAATTTAGGATTTGAAGTTTGGAATTTAGAATTTGAAATTTGGAATTTAAAATTTGAGATCTTAAATTTAAAATTTACAATTTGAAATTTGAAATTTCAAGTTTAAAATTTGAAATTTGGAACATGAAATTTTGGTTGGGATTTGGAATTTAAAGTTTGAAATTTGGAATTTGAGATTTGGAATTTGAAGTTTAAAATTTGAAATTTGGAATATGAAATTTTGGAATTTGGGATTTGGAGTTTGAAGTTTGGAATTTGGAATTTGAAGTTTGTAATTTGGAATTTGAGGTTTGTATTTTGAAATTTGAAATTTGAAATTTAAAATTTGGAATTTGGAATTTAAGATTTAAGATTCAAAATTTTGAATTTGGAATTTGAAATTTGGCTACCTTAACTTTCATTCGTCTCCACCTCTTAATTATAAACCTAACACTGTAAAAATTTTAGCACAAACAATTTTTGAATTATCAAATTATCAGATGTCACTTTCCACAAAAATAATTTAGTATTGTTATATGCTACGCTGCAGAATAACAATTATCACACCAAACTTATCGATGAAAATATCTCGAGGTTTTTAAATG
The DNA here is from genome assembly GCA_963556165.1 of Tipula helvola. NCBI lineage: Eukaryota > Metazoa > Arthropoda > Insecta > Diptera > Tipulidae > Tipula > Tipula helvola. The sequence goes on along the minus strand of OY744481.1, from coordinate 282,125,508 downwards.
AAAATGTTTCCACGGTAGAAAAAACGATTACAAATTCACTACAAGCATTCCATTTATTCCAAATATATTCCATAACTTACAAAAGCTTTTAAGTTATCATGATCTCCGAGTAGTAGATGCTACCTACTAATTCATTTAAATCAGCAATTTTCACCAAACTTAAAGATGAAACCGAAAAAGATCTTTGTTCGCATGTATAAAGTGGAATGCAAGGATTGTGAAGAAATCGGAACTCCAGCTTCTTATATAGGAGAAACTTGCAAGTATCTTAAAAACGATTTCCGGCACACATATATGGTATAAAAGTAAGAAACGAGCATCATAGTGGATTAGTAGAACATGCAATTACTAAACAACATACATTTAATTAGGATTCAAGCACTATACTCAAATTCGAACCAAATATTTTTAAAAGAAAAATGAAAGAAGCTATAGAAATATAAAAATGCCCCAATAATAGGGAATGCAATCCCGGTATTATATATAAGGCAATACTGGGATCCCGGATTTCGGTACTGATAAAAAAGCAGAAATTTTGGGATTGACAAAAAGACCGGGTTCCTAAGATTTTAACGCGATCCTGGGATTCAAAATTAAATTTTCCAAAGCTTCAGCTGCAATGAATCAGTTGATTTAGGATGAAAGAGATATACTTTGTGTGTTTTCTTACGAACTCACTTCAATAGGTTAGCTTTTCATACAATTATTTTTTGGAAACTTTCGTTGTGTAATTCCAAGTTGTATCTGTAAAATTTGCGTGGCTGTAAATTTGAGAAAGAATAGGTTTTCACACTGATAACTTTACGTTGCATAAACATTTCGTACGGTTACAGATACATTTTAATTCGATGTTAATTTAAATTTTATGCTAAAATGTTTATCCAATTGTGCAAAAAAAATATGCAGGTCAAGATATATTTTTCGAATTTTTACACCTATATATGCTTTAATTTGTCTTCCGAACGCTAAGCCTCTTTTAGATGAAAACCTGTATTTGCTAATATCTCGGCCTTGATATTTTTTGAAATTTTCTAGTTTCGAAAATCAATTAAAATATTGATGCATCAAGTTTAGACATCTAAATTAAAACTCAATGTTAGTTAGACTCATGACATGGTGACAAATAATTTTTTCATAAATGGAATAAGTAACTTTCAAATATTGAATGAGGTAACGAAATTTATATTTACAATTTGTTTTGCTTTCGGCAGTTTGCTATTATTGTGCAAGGGCAATCTATTTCATATCTTTAGTTAAAATGCCGTCTAGTTGTATGACCTGATTATATTTTTGTTTGTCTGCTTACCACGTACTGTCTACCTTATTTAAATTTGGGTAATTACTTGCACTGAAATTTACGGTTATGATAAATTCGCAAAAATTGTATTCAACTTTAAGTACTTATAGTACTGTTGTTGTTGAATTTTATTTATTTGATCTAGTTAAAGTTCGTTTACATTATAGACTTTTCCCGGTGACATATTTAGACAATATTAACATGAAACGTAAATTTCATTCTTTTCCTGGTAAAGAATGGAAGTTCATTTGGATTTAATATTGTTTTTAATGTCAAAATCTAGTTATGTTGAGTGGAGTCGGAGTGAAGGTGACCAACGAATTAGAAATAAAATTGGTTAGCAAAATGTTTAAGTTAGGTTTAGGTAACCAACAACCAGCATAATAAGGCAACATGAAATGGATAAAGTACCTTAATAATTTTCTGGTTAAACCTAACCAAAGCTAATCGACGGGTAGCTATTTTAGCACGCCGGATAACTCGCAATATCCTCCGACCTGCGTAGTTTTAATATTTTATCTCATATAGATGAGTAATTCTTGGTTCAAATGGGTGATACATTTTGTTTATCTTGTTTGGTATGTTTGGCTACCATAATGATAACTTTATATATGTACATAATATATGAGTAATTTGGTTTATTTATTTTTGTTTTCTCAATTCTCCAATTGGTTTATTTATAGGAAGGGTACCATAAAACAAAAAAAAGGAAATAAGATTAATAAATACATACTCAATAACTTTGCCCAAATTTCCGTGATTACTAATAACTTTACTCGTCTTGTGAATCATGCGCCCCTTACAGATAACGAATTTTTATTCTAGAATAAAAATCAACCAAAATGTCTACATTAGGTTCTACCAATATTACAAATATGTATAATACTTTCATTCATGCTCTGCTCATCGCAAAATGACCCAAAATCCACTTTAATTTCATCTTAATTTCACAATAAAATTCATCCCAAAATTCGCCCCATCTCAAATTCATCCTAAATTACCCCTAAGACCCAAACAAATTATCTCAATTTCAAATCACACCTTAACTCGGGCAGTTTTTTAAACAAATGTTGAATTGAATAATTATTTTGTTTAGTTGAAGTTAGTTATTCCATAAACCTCAGTTACATTTTTGTTTTTTTGCAAACTCGTCTATAATAGTTATTTATGGTACTAGTGAGTAAAACTAGATATTATCCATGAGGGATAAGTTTGTCCCACGAGGCGATAGCCGAGTGGGATATTATCCCGAGTGGATAATATCTCTTTGCTCACGAGTGGCATACAACGTTTTATCCAATTTTGTTGAAATAAATGTAAATAATCATAAATTAATAAGAAATAGTTCCATTTTGTGTTTTCACACTGAAGCATTGAATTTTGAAATACATTTTATCAAAGTGACCGTTTTTTAAATTTATGTGACGTGTTTCTTTGACGTAAATTACGAAACCTATGAATAATTTTTCAATGACTACTCAATATTTTGTTATACAAAATATAACTCACGTTGCCCCTAGCAGCGTGGGTTATAAAATAACAATGGGTTATTTTACATTTTCTTTATTTGCATTTTATTGAAACAAAATAAAAACAAAAATAAAATTATCATGGAAAACGGAAACGGTCAAGATCGACAAATTGCAGGATGACAGTAAATGGTTCACATGGAATTTTTTAATGCGGCAAATCTTGGAGGCCGGTGACATGTATGGTCGAAGTTTCGGGTGCTCAAGACAATAAAGCTGAGATAGTGGAATGGAGAAAAACGAATGAGTGGGCGCAAATAATAAATTGTGAAACGGTAAATGCGACAATAAAAATGTTACGTTATTCACAAAAGAGCCATTGAACGACATTGCGATTTTCTTGTAAAAGTTAATAGAAATTGTGCAGCAAATGGCGTTTTCAGATATAATGATTATTGCGAAAGTTTTGATGGTATTGCCGGCTCAGTATAACTATTTTCATAGTGCTTGGGACAAAGAGTGCGAATTTCAAATTATTAATTCGCTAGAGGATAAATATTCTGCAGATTTTTTTGGAATTAGAAGTGCAATTATTAAGAGAATAAGCTTCAATATTATTGATATATTATGCTCTTTATTTCACCGTGCATGAAGGTACTTCAGTCTTTTAAGAAAGTTTTTGTAATGGGTAATTATCGCCCGATATCTATTCTCTCAGTAGTATCAAAATTTTTCGAGAGAGCTGTTAAGGTTCGGATAGTTGATCTTTTAGATAGATTTAATTACTTTAGTAATTGTCAATATGAGTTTCGATCTGGGTTGGGCACAGAAGATGCATGCAGGAGGGTATTAATTCATCTCGTATGGTATCCGATTTATTCGTAGACATTACAAAACCTCAAAAGCTCTCGATATGGTAGATCATAGCATCCTATTTGAGAAAATATGAAATATTAGGTTCCGAGGTTGCATTTTTGAATGGTTCAAGTCGATGTTATTAAACATTTTCAAAGAGTTAGTTGTGGTAACGATAACGACCTAAGCCATCCATTGGCTCTAGAAGTAGGCGTCCTTCAAGGGTCTGTACTTGGCCCCATTTTATTCCTAATATACATACATTCATTCTATTTTTAGGCAACATTTTAATGGTAAATTAATTGCATTTGCTGCTGTTATAGCATTTGCTTATACTACTCCAAATTATCCCACTGCAGTTTTACAAATGAATAGTGATTTAAATGTTTTGAGTAATTGGTTTGCATCACACAAACTCTTTTTAAGTTCTAAGTCTAAAGCAATGATATTTAATCTAAGTGAGTTTCATTCGTTTAACGAGGATATAGTTTATCACGACCTTCGATGCTCTACGAATAATCCATGCCATTAGAATTGTCTAATAATAGAGTCGGTAAAGACAGTAAAATACTTAAGATTAACCTAGATTGCTAATTAAACTGGAAATGCCATGCAACTGAATTAAAAAATACGCTTCACTCGTGTATTACAAGGTTGTACCTTTTGAGACTCCAGTGTCCCGATGTCTTAAAAGTATTTTATCACGCTCTAATTGAGTCAAGATTGCGATACCGGTATTTGTTGCTGGGGTACTACTTATTATGAAACAATTAAGCCTTTGTTCATTGCTCAAAAGCATGCTATCAAATTAATGCATTTTAGCAGTAAATGTAGTCCATCCTGGCCATTATTTACTAAAAGCAAAATTCTTCCACTGAAGCACTTGTATGCCTTTAAAGTTATGAGTAAATATTTTGAAATGAGTGGAAATCGTCACTTGAGTTGCACTAGCTATTTACTGAGAAAAAATACAATGTATTTTAGGGCTGTCAACAGGAATTAGAATCATATGAGTACTTGTTAGTTCTGCAGTATTGTCATATATGTACATATAATCCAAGAGAAGAAACCGAATTGCATTGCGATGCAAGTTCATTGGGATTTGGTTCAATACTTTTGCAGAAATTTCATCCTATATTTTATTATACCCACAGAAGTACCGAACCAGAGAGCCGATACCATAGTTTCGAGCTGGAAACACTCGCAATTATTTGAGCCGATAATTTTGAAAGTGGTACAAGTCCATTTTTCAAAAAATTAAGTTAATGATAACAATAAACAATATCAGTATAATCTTTCTAACGGTGAACTATTTATAATCAAAATAAAAATCCTTAATACTTGTTCAAAAAATAAGAAAATTCAAAATCCCATATTTTTGCATTTATTGTTTTTCTATTCTTTCATTATCTCGTTTCAACAAATATGAACTTGCCCTACTTTCAAAATAAATAGCTCATTTATTCCCTCCAAAGATTCCGAATCTATTTGCAAGGGTTGAAGTTTGAAATTGTAACAGACTGTAATGCGCTAACTTTGACACTTAATCGAAGCTAGGAGGTGGGTGCTTGAGTTACATAATTATGATTATTCAGTGGACCATAGGAAAGGAAACAGAATGGAACATGTGGATGCTTTGAGTACATCCACAAATATTATTAGTCTAGATCCAATTATTAGAGACCTTAAGTTGAAATTATGTAAGAGATATTTGCCTTTCTTTGAGATGAGGAGCGGACTCGTTTATAGGAAAACCGATCAAAAAATTTTGTTCTATGTTCCGATCGATATGGAAGATAATGTTATTCGGACATGCCATGATTATATTGGACATCGAAAACAGAAATTTAAAATAAAGGAATACATACATACTTAAATGTTTAAAATGTGTCACTTATTCTCCTAACAGTGGTAGAACGAAAGGCTTTCTTAATGATGGAAAAAAGGAGGAGGTCCCTTTCGATAAGATCTACATATCGATCATTGCGGTCCCATTGATAATTCCACCAAATGGAAGAAAGACGGGTTTACGAAGTTTGTGAGATTGTTTACTGTTGGAACCACAAAAAATTAAGGAAGCAATAGACTATTTGCAAATTTATTTTAATACTTATAGTAGACCGATTAGAATTGTGTCAGATAGGGGAAGTTGCTTTACCTCAAAAGAATTTCAAAATTTCATTGAGTCTAACAATATTAATCATGTCAAGCTAGCAACAGGTTCACTTCAAGCGAATGGTCAGGTAGAACGTGTTACCAGGACTATTCTTGCCATGTTGGCTAAGCTGTCGGTTAATAATTCGGATAATCCTTGGTACAAAAAGATAGGTCAAGTAGTACAATTTGCAATTAACAATACCATTAGTCGACCAACCGGTGCAACTCCAAGTAAACTTTTATTTGGAATTAATCAAAGGGGTACTTGTAACGATAATATTAAAGAATTTATTAAAAATGAAATTATTCAAGGGGAGAGAAATTTGGAAAACGTTCGAGTAAAAGCCATGGAGAAAAATAATGATGTGCGCGCTTACAATAAAATCAGTTTCGATAAGAAAAGAAAATCCCCAATTTCATATCAAATAGACGACTATGCAATGATTAAAAACTAAGACACAACCCCCGGGATTGTCAAAAAATTAATTCCAAAATGGAAAGGTCCATATAGAATTCAGAATTTACTCCCAAACCATCGATACGTCATTCTCGACACGGAGGGTCATCAAGTGACACGAATTCCCTATAATGGTGTAATAGAATCTAAGACTAAACATAATTTAAGAAAAATAATATAAATATTGTGCAATTATGAGGGGCACATACGTTATTGCCTTATGTTATTACAATTAATTATTCTACCCGAGTAAATATTAATCAAATTAATCTTATCTTAATTAATCTCGTATCTCTCCACTTATTTTATTAATCAATGTTTTAGGCTAGCTAAGTTATTCTATCAAAAAAAAAAATTTCAGTGGAGTATTGATATTTTCTTAATAGTAGTTTGAACTGATCAATCTTATAATGAAACCTGTTTTCTTTTTTTATTTTTAGTCAAATGTATCTATTGTTCATTAGTTGAGAAGAATGAGAAATGATTTATTCAAGTTTCATTCTGGTTTAAGTTGTGCAACAGTTGATTAAGAAAAAAATTATCATAAAAGAAGTTTTGAAATAAATTTTTGAATTCTTACAATTTAATCTTCTATTTAATTCTAAGAAATAATAAAATACTAGTAATTTTATTAAGTTAAAAAAAACGTGTATGCCGTGTAACATTGTACATACACTCGTGAACAAAATTAATGCATTTTTTTTTTTGTAATAAAAAAAAATTCCGCTGGTCAATTTTCATACTACTAGTGTCAAATGATAGCCCATTTATATTTTTATCAGAAACCACTTTGAATAAAGTCTACTGCAAGCCAATCAATTAAATTTTTCAAAAATGCTTAATCAAGAGTGCATTGTGTTTGAAATCCAGCGCAACGATCGGCTTTTGTACCATAGATTGTATGCTAGACAACTTCATTGTGATTTTTTTTGTTAAGGAAAACAAATAAACGTCAAAATATTGTTCATATCTTTTTGTATGAAGTGGCAAAGATGCAATTTTATTTCTATAATTACAGACATATATTAAATATTTTTTAATAAAAATTTAATTGAAATGTATTCATTTTATGTCATTTTAAGGTAAGCAAGTAAATTTTTTTGTGAAAAGCGTGTAAAAAATTAAAACATAAAAAGAAAGCAAATTCGTATTCTTTAGGTTTAATCTTGTGCCGTTTGAGTTTTTTGTGTGGTTATTTTTATTAAAATTAAGTTATTTTCAAACATTTTAAGTTAGCTTCATATAAACTGCTGTTTGTTTTCCTTAACACTCAAAAAAATTTGACATATTTTGGCTGTCAAATAATCGATCTATTGCATATCAATTATTTGTAAATTCAACCACTAGTTCTTGTAAATGTGTTCTAAAGCAAACACCTATGAGGCCAGAATCCAATTTAGGGGAACTATGTGTTTTTATCTTCGACCTTTTATAATTAGATCCTTAAGAATTTAAATTACTCCGTTTAGAGAGCATCCACAATGTTCAAAATTTACTTTCTGAAAATTTGTGCCGTTTGTTCAGATCACAATATTATGTGAGCAACGTCAGAATTGACCGATATGATTTTTCACTAAGCGCTAAGTACATAATAGAAAAAATATTAAAAACACACTACAACCGCAGCCTAAAAAAATTTAATTTGAAAAATAATTCAAACAAACCTATACGCGGCCATGTTTGCACTGTTAAAATTATAATTTGCTACCTATTATATTTTTGATAGTTAGTATAATGAAATATTATAATAAACTATTATACTATCAACTTCGGGTTTGCATCGTCATAGTATAATAGTATAATACTATTATGCTATTATACTATGACGATGGAAACCCGGTAATAATTTATTTTTAAATATGACGATTCTAATGACGTATTAAATCAAAAGTTTCCGGTCACTTAGAAACTTTGAAGTCCCATAACTCGCAAACCTAAACATTTTTCGGTCTGATCTTTGCGACTGTACATTTTTATATGATTGCATAGGTTATACAGCATAAAAATTCAAAAAAATTTACTCAATATTTTACATAAAGAGAACAACATTTTTTGAACTTTGTTATTTTTATTTTGGCCGTGCCCGAGTATCGTGTTAAATATTCACACGTACTAATTTTTGGCATAAAACGCACTCATCCAAATTATTACAGTCGATCCCTATAATACATTTTGACAGATCCATGTGAAATATTTTAGTAGTACATGTGATTTGAAATAAGCAACAGCAAAACAAGAGGTAGAACACACTTAGTACTTTTTGTAAATACACTTGGGGCATAATTTTATCGATTGAATTTTACAATAATTTATGAACAATTTCTGTAAATGTTTGTCTAGGCATTCCCATTACTACTTTCACAATTCTATGGCTCGTCCCACTGGCAAACCACAATAAAAAAGCCATGAGTTCTAAGTCAGGTTGCCATCCATGCGTTTTGCGTGGTAAAAAATCTGTGGTTTCGTTCGAAAGTGTGGGTTCGGAGTATAATGTAGTCGCTTGAATTTACCAATAGTAGTATTCGATTTCGAAGCATTTTTACAATACTACAATAATTTATAATTATTTTTGCATACCTCGGAATTTTGTAGGAAACCTAAAATGAGCCGTCTAGAATTATGAAGCCTTTGAACAAAAATCCTGTAGTATGATAATAATACAAATATTATTGTTTTTCTATTATTATTTTCCATTTGATTTTATTTAAAAACATGGGCGGGGAAATTAACACGTACAAATTATTATTCAATTCGGGCAGTAAAAATAAAAAATGTCTGCGAAGGGGAAAATTTCTCAAGTAAATATCACAAATTATTATTTATTACGATCACAGTATTCGGGCATGGCCTTAAAATTCGTTTCCATTATTTCATAGTCCAGGGACGAAGCGTGACATTTTCAGAAGCGGAAGCACATCAACTTACAAATTGATTGCTAAGTGGTATCATATACATTTCATTTTCTTTGAAAGATGCACATAACTATTTCTATTAAACAGCGGTGAGATTCCAGAAGGTGGTCTGTGATTTTTGTTTTGGTGATAGGAAAAAGTGATCACCCCTCGGTGATCACCTCCTAAGGTGAAATTGGTACTTTATACAGGATCACTAAAAATTTTACTAAAAGACTAAAAATGTTACATCGGGCAAGTCAAAGTGGAAACGTCAAAAAAAAAATTGTCAACTTGTTACATTTTTACGTTTGCTAGAAATGTTTAATTTTAACTTTGTCAAAAGGAAAATGAAAATAGTTTAACGTCCCTCAACAAAGTTAACGATATTTTAAACGGACAATCAATTTTTTTAAATAAAATAATAATTTGGTTGAAATATTTATTGTCTTTTGATACTCAGCTAAAATTTTATTAAACATAATAATTACAAGAACAAAATTAAAAATACCATTTGGCGCTCAGTAACTGATTTTATTTAAGGGCCATTTGCGTTAAATTTCTTTAATCATTTAATATTAAAAAAAATTAATTAAATGTTCATTAATACTCAAGTTTTCTACAAATAAATCCTAAAATATTTTTTTGTATGCTATTCTCTTGTTGGTGATAACGAAAGTGATAGCTTTAAACACAATCACCAAAAAGTGAGCACCGAAAGGTGATAATCGTGGTGATAGTCATAAAGTGACAGGTGATAATCATTTGTCACCTTCCGGAATCTCACCCCAGATTATATTCATTAAATTATGTTAATATTCTAATTTAAATCATTTATTTCATAAAGAACTAGAAATACAAGAAAAATTGTACACTGCACGCTAGATGCTAATAAAATGTATGCCCGGCGTAGTTTAACATTTTTGAATGCGAAACTATATTCCTCCGTTCAAATAAAATTACTTAAAAGAGACGGCCTATAATTTTATATATTTTACTCACATTAAAAAATCAATAAACGAAATAAAACAAAAGGTTCTATCAAAACTAAAAGCAAAATGGTTCATTTTATGCCGAATAAACTGTACAGTTGTCTCATTTACACAATTCCTATTGGAATTTAATAAGAAATAGAGGAAGAGCAAAGCAACATGAAAAATAATGAATGATCTAAAATCATTATTTTTTCTATGTGACGTGCGATAGTGTCGCGACAGTAATATAAAATTTAACATGAAACAGGGAATGAATTTTTGTAGATCAATCTTTCATAATACATTTCCGTGTGGTTATTTGAATATATGTATAGTGCTAGTAGCTGAAAACTAAAAATGTATAGTTTTAAGATACGACTTAACCCTTTAATGCATACTGTAGCATATCTGCATCATGTTATTCTAATTTGAACTGCATCTAAATTTGAGTATATTTTTTCTGTTTTGTTTCGTATATCTGTTGTTCATTTGTTTTTCTACCTCGTTTCACACATTTTTTTGTTTTTTTCTGCGTTTTGAAAATAAAATCGCCATTTAGAATTAGTTAGTCAATGTTTTGCATACAGTTAGTAGTAAACATACATTTACATAATTAATTTTTTATAAATATGAATATTGTTTTTGAATATTTATTTTAATTTTGAACGAATTGTCTTTTTATAAAGAAGCGTTATAAATAGAAAAATATTTAAATTTTATACCACAACTGCATAATGATGCAAATAGGCATCATGTCATAAAATCAATTTTCCGGGAAAACTAGCTGCTTCCAACCATTTTTACTTTGAAATTCGTTTCAACCAAATACATCTTTATAAGAAAAAAACTATTACAATTAAAAAGAAAAAATCATGCATTAAAGGGTTAAGTAACATTTTTCATAAATTTTATATTTTTTGGAAAAAGAAAGAATAATTAAATCAAATATTATTTAATTTAATTAATAGGTTTAAAATATTATTATTAACAGTTTAAAATATATTTGTACGGAAGCACTCATTCCGTTCAATACATGGACGCTTCGTCCCTGTTTCATACATAGTGCATGAATACGAATTGTTTCGAATTGAAACTATGCTCGTTTTTTTAAACAAGGTTAACTCCACGGATTAATCCACAGTTTTCGAAAATCCATTGATTTAACCGAGATTACTTTTGGTAATTTTAAACGTGGATAGATCCGTGGATCTTTTTTTGTCGTAATTTTGAACGAAGTTAAAACCGGCGGTTTTCGAAATCAATGTTCGAATTATTAACTGTTTGCAGAGACATTTGTCAATTTTTTTGTTGTTTTCCTCCCAATATTTTTTTTTTATACCGTTTACAGATAAAAACATTATCGCAATAATCTCAATTCTTTCTGCATTAAGTTTTCTGGCTTTTTTTTGTATTTCTTATTTATCGAGATTCGAGTTTCTAGATTACGATAATCATGTTATGAAACGCGGTAATCCTAAAAGGATTAAAAGCGTATTGTATAACAGACTGAAAAAAAAACCGACAAATCACGAATTCACGAGTAGGTTGCATGCTCTGTCGGGATTATAGTCTTTAGTCAATACCGTAATTTGTGGGATTCCCTTGCAAGAAATAAATAAAACGGCAAGCGGGCGATGCACGTAATAGGTGATATTTTAAGCGATAATATGCGTCCAAAGGTTCCAAATCTTCTTCGAGAGTGTTAGTCAAATAATAATAAACTCCTTTTTCAGAAAAATGGGGCAGAAACTCTTCCTTATTGTAAAACTCCACGTCTATCCTATCGTGAGACACTTTAGGATATTTAGATCGTATGGATATTATCTCGTAATCTGATTTACCATAGACTCTGATAACAAAGACGAAGATTCATTAAATATATTCTCCATTTTTAACTAAAATTTTCAAAAATGAATTTAAAATATTGAAATTTGCAATTCATTACGTATATTTTGTATTGTATATCTAATTTGACAGATCATAAATGACGTTTTATATTTCCGAATTTTCGAAAATAGTTCTATCCGCTGTTTTAGCAATCGGGCCCGTAATTTTAAACAAGGATAAATCGACGGATTAATCCATCGTTTTCGCAAATTCACTGATTTAGCCGAGGTTACTTTTGGTAATTTTAAACGTGGATAAATCCGTGGATTTTTTGTCTCGTAATTTTGAACGAAGCTAAAATCGGCGATTTTCGAAATCAATTTTCGAATTAATATCCGCTTACTGGGACATTTATCAATTTTTTTGTTTTATCCCGTTGACAGACAAAAACATTATTGCAATAATTTTTGTGATTTCAAATTCATTTTAAAAATGATCGCAAAATAAAATAATTCTTTCTCCCTTGAGTTTTCTATTTATTTTTGTGGTTCATATTCATCGAGTTTCAAAGTTTAGATTACGAAAATCATGTAGATGAAACGTAGTAATCCTAAATGCATTAATTGGCGAGTTTTTTTATTACATCGGAGAGACCAGAGAGATCAGACAGATAAATTATCTGAAATATCCGATAATGTTTAATCTGAAAAGACCTTTTTCGGATTTTAGACGCTTAATTATTTAAATTGGCTAACCACTGTTTTGTAACACATTATGGCCAAGAAAATTGTTTTCCCACGCATAATTAATACATAAAAATTAAATGAAACATTAATGAACAAGAAACCGTTAAAATTATTTACAATAGACTTTAAAAAATTAATTTTTGGTTGTTGTTATCTTAGTCTATAGTGTTCACCATTTTGTACGTCAAACTATGTAATTCTCTGTACTATCTGAAATAAATTTCAGATCGAAAAACAGCAATCTGTGATTTTTCGGATTTAATAAAAAAACGCTAAAAAAATTATCGGATCGATCCGAGAAAATAAAAAAACGCAAAAGGTTTTTTTATATCTCTCTGGTCTCTCCGATGTAAAGAAAAAACACGCCAAATGTAAATCGTGTTGTGACATAGACTGAAAAAATAATTACATAATCTCGGATTCGCGACTAGCTAGTTTGATTCTGCCTTGCATTCCTATATATATAATAAATAAATAAAATGGAAAGCGAGTGGTGCACGTAATGTGCTCTATTATTTATAAGCGATAATATGCGTCCAAAGGTTCCACGTCATGTCGGAGGGTGTTCGTCAAATAATGAACCCTTCTTTAGAAAACTGGAATCGGCTCCGAAACTCTTCCTTATTGTAAGACTCAAAGTCTGTTATATCGTGAACTACTTTAGGATGTTTAGATCGTATCGACATGATATTAGTAATCTGATTCACCAGACTCTGATGGCGAAGACGAATACTCATTAAATATATATATGTATTTTCCATTTTTGACATTAATTTTCAAAAATTAATTTAAATTTAAATTTGCAATTCATTATGTATATTATATTTAGTTTGACAGATTCCCAAAATAGCCGTATCCACTGTTTTAGCCATCGGGCTCGTATTTTTAAACAAGGATAAATCAATGGATTAATCCACAGTTTTCGAAAATCCACTGATTTAACCGAGGTTACTTTTAGTAATTTTAAACGTGGATAGATCCGTGGATTTTTTGTGTCGTAATTTTGAACGAAGTTAAAACCGGTGGTTCTCGAAATCAATTTTCGAATTAATAACTGCTTGCTGGGACATTTGTCAATTTTTTTTTGTTTGTTTTTCTCAAAATATTTTTTATTTTATATCGTTGACAGACAAAAACATTATCGCAATAATCTCAAATCTTTCCTTAACCGTTTTGTCCTTTTTCGTATTTCATATTCATCAATTTCAAACTATAGATTACGATAATCATGTTATGAAACAAAGCACATAATCTCGAAATCTGGACTAGCTAGTTTGAGTCTGTCTTGGATACTAGTCTTTAGTCAATATCGTGATTTGTGGCATTCCTGTACAAGAAGTAAATAAAATGGAAAGCGAGTGCTGCACGTAATATGCGATATTATAAGCGATAATATGCGTCCAAAGGTTCCAGATCTCCTCGGGGGGTGTTGGTAAAATAATGAACCCCTTCTTTAGAAAACTGGAATCGGCACCGAAACTCTGCCTTACTGTAAAATTCCTAGCCGTGGAAACCTATCGCGAAATACTTTAGGACGTAAAGATCGTATCAACAATATTGTCCCGTAATCTGATTAACCAGACTGTGATGACGAAGACGAATATTCATTAAATATATTTCCATTTTGCACTTAAATTTTCAAAAATTAATTTAAATTTAAATTTGCAATTCATTATGTACATACAGTAAGTCCTCGACTTACATGATTAATTCGTTCCGAAGGTTTTCGCGTAAGTCGAAAAATCGCGTAAGTCGAACAAACCTCAAAACTCATTTTTTTTAAATCACGTAAGTAGGAATTCACGAAAGTCAAATTCGCGTAAGTCGAGGACTGTACGAATTCACGTAAGTCGAATTCGCGTAAGTCGAGGACTTACTGTATATATAATTTTGTATATGAAAGGCCCCTATGTGATATGTAGTGAAAATTGGGCCCCTCGTTTTTGTACTTTCGCATGAAGATAGAGCCTTGAAATTGAAATATATGTTTAATCACAACTTTCGAAACCTGTCTGCAAAATATGAGCGGCAGCCTTTTCTTCGTTTTCCAGAAACTGAATTTTTACTAGACCAATTTTTACATGTGTAAGCATAGGAAAGCATAGAACAATGGCATTTTACATATGTTCGCATTGAGATACAATTTTGATTTTTCACTTATATGTTATATAAGAATCGTAGAACAACATACTAAAAATTCTCTAGCAGCCCCTTCTTTGTTCGCATACAATTGGACTAAAAAAATTATTTTTATGCAAGAGATGTCAGATACACATTACACATTACTCTCAATCTCAATCAGTACAATTTGGTTCATAACTTTTATGTTTATATAACAATCACATATATAACAGACTATACAACTCATTGGAAAATAGACCAATCAGATAGTTCAATTTAACACAACTAGTGGTGTTTCGGCCACAAACAAGTAAATCATATTATGTTATAATCATATCATCCATGAATATAAACAAACAATTAATATTTTTGACATTTCGCAAAAATGAGTTTATTTGGTGCAGTTTTTATTTGGTTGTGTAATATATTTGGTTGATTCGTTGTGTAGTCTTAACGTATACAACTCTAGCTTCGAAAATCATCTGAATATACAGTTGCGGGCTCGATGTGTTACCTAGGAAACACATCTCGTCCTCTTAACTGTATATTAGATTATTTTCGAACCTCTTGTTGTATAACTACTGTTGTATAAATCGTATTTCAAGTCTTGTTTTGAGTAATATAACTTGTGTGTAACATAATCTTTAATACTTTTACAATTCGTTAACTTGTGTGTTCATCATCATTAGAACTGTTTGACTTAACACTAATGGGTCCAGAAGGTAAAATGTACTTTTTATATTTATTTTGCATGTAATCTCATAAAATTGTTTATTGTAGTTGAACGATCTCATATTCTCTGTCGCATATGTAAGTCACGCATATTGAAATGGCGAGGAGTTTGCACTTTAGGAGCACCTTCTTTATGGATAAATGTTACTACATACTCAAAAAGCGTAGGAAAGTCATATAATCCAAATAGTTATGCCTGTTTGAAGTGTCATTCAAGATTAAAGTTCAAAAGATATCACTTACTGCCTGGTAATACAGCTGAGGGTAATACAGTGGACAATAATTTGCATAATTATGAAATGGATATAACTCCTGATAGTTCTTGTTGCACTACATCTTCAGAGATTGATTTCCAGGCTTCAACCATGAATAGTACAACTTCATTTTCGACATTAGAAAACACAAGTACTGAATCTCAATCTGAATTTACATCTGAATTTCTCAGTAGTCAAGCTTCTGTAACGTCAAGCAAAGTTTCTTCTGTTCCAAGAAATGGAATTATAGTCAATCTTCCTAGCTGCTCTGGTACACAGAGAATCGATATGTGGAAAAGAAAGAAAATTGTTATTCCAATGAGCAATAGATGCTGTCGCTCACATTTTGACAAAAATGGCTTGTTTAATAAGAAGACTTTAGAATCATTAGTTGCAACTAAAGAAACAATAGTATTGTCCGCTGAACATATTACAGCCACATTAGGTGGCGAGTCAGTAACCATCAGGGCCGTAAAGGGCTGTCCCCAAGGAGGTGTACTATCTCCTCTTTTATGGTCATTGGTTAATGATAGACTGCTGATCCTCCTGAATAGCCATGGGTTTGATGTCCAGGGCTATGCGGATGACGTGGCTATCGTGATTAGAGGCAGGTTTGATGAGATCATCTCTGATCTCATGCAAAATGCACTCAACTTGATATGGCAGTGGTGTGACAAGGAAGGACTTAGTGTCAATCCAAACAAAACTGTCATTGTCCCTTTTACGAGGAGGAGAAAGCTCTCGCTTGTAGCTCCCTCGTTAAACGGTACTATTGTTGCCTTTTCCAAAGAGGTTAAATATATAGGGGTTATCCTGGATCATAAACTGAACTGGGAACAACATATACAAAAAATTCAAAATAGAGCCACAAAGGCTTTTTGGGCCTGTCAGAGACTCTATGGACGTATTTGGGGACTACAACCAAAAATGATCTACTGGTCATTTCTAACAATTATTAGGCCTATGATCACTTACGCATCGCTAGTGTGGTGGCCTAAAACTCAACAAAGGACAGCGCAAACTTTATTGAATAAGGTTCAGCGTATGGCCTGCATTGGGGTTACGGGCTCAATGAAAACATGTCCGACCGCAGCAATGGAGACACTCCTAGGACTAACTCCATTGCATCTGCATGTAAAAAAGGATACTGCTACTATGGCCCTTAAGATGCAGGCGGAGGGTAACATCAAACCAGGCAATATGGTGGGCCATCTGGAGATCCTTAAGGAGTTTCAGACAGACCCCACTATAGGAATGCCTTCCGACTGTATGCCAGCCAAACTGGATTTCCACAAACCATTTTGTGTTAGATTACCTAACCGGGAGGAGTGAAGTACAAGGGGACCATCCTTTGAGCGAGGGTCATTGGTGTGGTTTACAGATGGATCAAAAACGGAAGATGGGGCGGGGGTAGGAATACATGGGAGTGGAGTATCACTCTCGAAGTCCTTGGGTACCAATGCAACCGTCTTTCAAGCAGGAGTGCATGCTATAGAACTTTGTGCTAGGATAGGCATTTCTAAAGGCCTAAACGACGCAAAGGTTTATATAGTATCAGACAGCCAATCGGCCTTAAAGGCTCTTAGGTCTTTTACCATTGAGTCAAGGCTGGTATGGGATTGTCTGAAGGTTATTAAATTGCTGGCAAGCTCAAATAAGGTAACACTTGTTTGGGTGCCAGGCCACACTGGAATTGTGGGAAACGAGGCAGCTGATGTCCTCGCCCGCGAGGGATCTGCCTTTCCATTAATTGGACCAGAGCCCTGCTGCGGCGTCTCTAAGGGGCACCATAGGGCAGCAGTTAAACGCTGGGAGGATGTGCAAAAGTTCTCTTACTGGCGCGGAATTCCAGGTTTGCGACAGGCGAAGGAATTTATTTCACCTTCGTCGGCCAGGGCCAAGGAATGTCTCGTACTTAGGAAACCTGAGTTGAGGCTGCTTACCGGCTTCCTCACAGGTCACATCCCCTTAAGGTATCACCTAAAGAAAATGGGCCTAAGTTCGACGGATAGATGTCGCTTCTGTGACATGGAAGCGGAATCAGCGGAACATGTTCTGTGCCATTGCCCAGCCATTTTCTGCAAAAGGTTACAACACCTAGGAGGGAGAGTAATGAGCCCGGATGGTATGCACCATATACCGGCCGGCAGTATTGTCAGGTTCATTAAGAGCCTGAATATTGACTGGACGGCTCATTAAGTAGGGTCCATGCACAAAAGATCTTTTAGGTCGCAGTGCGGGGTGGCTTGAACGCCCACATGGCCCTCAACTAATAATAATAATAATAATAATTGTCCGCTGAAGATATTGAAGAATTTTTCAATGCCGTTTACTTTAGTAAGGCCAACTCATACTCTAAAATCGATTTCGACAACGGCTCTCCAATAACTCCATATAATTATCAGAAATTCACTGGGATTTCACAAAAAAATTTCGATTGCCTTCATGCTTTTGTAAAGCCACACATCAGAAATAGTTGCAACAGATTTACGAGAAATGCGTTAGGAATATTCCTAGTAAACTTGTCACAGGAATTTTTGGCATATTTATTCAATATATGTAGATGGTCAAGCAAGAGTGTCTGCAATCTTTGAATCTGTTCGAAAAGCTTTGGATGAGCATTTTGTCCATCTTCATTTAGGTTATAATCATCTATCACGAGAAGATGCAATGAAACATCAAACTAAAATGGCTCATAAACTTCTGGGTGCAGATGAAAATTCTATTGTAGTTATCATTGATGGTACTTATCTATATGTTCAAAAGTCATGTGATCAGGAGTTACAATTATTGACGTATTCCAATCATACATACAGAAACTTATTGAAGCCCATGATTTTGGTTTTCCCTGACGGATACATTCTTGAGGTTGAAGGTTTGTTTTTGCAAACAACGACAATAGCGATTCAAAAATTTTAGAATACTTGATTTCTACCCCTTATGGATTTAAAAAATATTTCTTAGAGAATGATGTTTTACTTCTCGATCGTGGGTTCAGAGATGTCATAGAAAAGTTGAAATTGCTAAAACTTAATCCAATAATGCCTCATTTACTAACCAAGGGACAAAAGCAGTTTTGCACAAAAGATGCTAATGAGTCCAGAGCTGTGACTATGAATCGATGGATAGTGGAAAGTGTGAACAGCAGAATCAAAAAATACAAGTTCTTTGCTTCAACTATTGAAGTCACTTATTTCCCCAAGCTGTCATCTTTAACTAAAATTCCTTGTGCCTTACTGAATGCATACAGTCCTCCTATGTTTATAGAAAACGAAAATCATGCACGTTATGCATAGAAGGCAATGAGCAAAATGAATGATGACAATTCTCTTCAAAAGAAGATTGAAGAGCTAGGCCTTGAAAACAAACGAATTTGTTGGGAGGAGGCTACTAATCAGATTCAAGACTTTCCATGTTTATCAGAAGAAGAAATTAAAAATATCACTTTAGGTATGTATCAGTTAGACCAAGGAAAATGATATACTTATGAACACATGAAGGCAGATTCTAGTTACAAGATCTTTATACATAACGAAATGAAGAATTTGATAAGACGCAAAATTGAATTCGTTTTTCGTCAACTCGGATTCATCAGTTATGGTTAGAATTCTTTCCTAATGGTAGTGGAGCCGAATCAATTTTAGGATATTACTGTAAGTGCAAAACTGGGAGCAGAGTTGTCGGTACATGCAGTCATATAACTTCAGTGATATGGTATTTGGGCTACGCAAGACACAACCCACATGTATTATCAAAGCACCGCAAAGGTCTAGCAGATAATATTATAAATGCTATGAATTCTGGTTGTCAAATCTCAGACTCCGATTCAGATTGAGTCTCTACATAACTTGTTCTAAAGTTACAATAGTTTAGTAAGGAATGTTTCTATGGATAAGTTTGTTTTGCTCCTTCCAAAATAATGTGAATTTTTTATGCTGCTTATTTTGGAATAAGGTTATTTCTGCGCTTATCCAAAAATTCTCCGGTAAAATAAAAACGATAATAAATGAAATACCAATTGAATACAATTTTTAGATTTTTTATTAATAATGATCGCACTTCTGTTTGGCTTGGTAGTGTGCAAATTAATTATACAGTCAAGTACTAAATGATAGCCGCACTCCTAATTTAAGATTTATTTAATTTCAAATAAATTCTTTTAAAATTCTTCCTTTGCAAAAATAATACTTTTCACTTTACCAACTTTATTCTCTGCGGCGTCATGGAAAATTTATGGGTAACCCTCATTTAGTATGGTAATAAAAGATAGCCGCACACAATATTTTATTGTTTTTAATAGGAAATAAATATAAAAAGCACAGTTATAAAAATGATTTTTTATTCCAATTAATATTTTGTGTTTCGGCCATTGTTTTTAATTATTTCGAAAATTCGATTTGGCATACTTTTGTACAAGTTTTGGCATATTAATTTGAAATATTAGCCAATTCGCGTTGTACTGATGACTTTAGTTCATGAACGCTGCTGTATTGTGTTCCTTCAGCATATACAACTCTGCTGAGTACACCCCATATGTTTTCGATGCTGTTAATGTCGAGTGACCTTGCTGGCTGTTTCAAAACTGGTATCTGAGCCTCCGTAAACCAATAATTTACTATCCCGGCGGTGTGTACGGCTGCATTATCCTGCTGGAAAATAAAGTTTGGGTCGCCATTTTGTGCATCAACAACTGGTAATGTTTCGGGATAGCATGGATTTATACCGGTTGCTGTTAAGACGACCGGACATAAACTTCACATCCATTCTTCCTCCATAGCCAATTGCACCCCAAACAATCAGAGATCCTCCACCTCGTTGACGCCTCGATAGCACAAGAAGTTCTTTTCAAAGGTCGTGAAAATAATATTGCCATTAATCAAGGCTATCCATATTCAATTTTTTTCGTCACTAAAAATAACGCGCTGCCACTTTTTCTTTCACGACATATGTTCCTTCGCGAAACGCAATTTGGCATCTTTATGATTTGATAACAGTTGTGGTTTTCTTTGTAATTTTTTGATTTGTATATTATCTGACTCTCTTAATACTTTCCTCACATTACAAATCTTTGTATTATCTCAAGCTTTTAACGCAATTTGTTGCACGGTGCCAATAAAATTAGAGACGTTTCGTAAAATTAACCGTTTTTCTCTATCAATAAGTTCCACTGGCCGGCGGCCTGCACTTTTATGCGAACCGTAAAATTGCGAATTTTTTAAATAATTTAGCACTACCTTCTCACTCCAACTAATATTTTCTGCTATTAACGGATACTCATATTACTTTTCTTAATAACGTCAATTTATCAAACTCGTTCAAACTACCTTTTCCACCCATATTTAAAAAATAACAAAAATCGGAATAATATTTAACGGCTATAATACTTAAGCGGCTATCTTTTATAACCATACTAAATGGGGGTTCTCCAATTGTCCATGATCCCGCAGAAAATAATGATTTGTATTTGTGCACGCATTGGTAAACTGAAGAGTATTATTTTTGCATATATAGGAACAATTTTAAATGAATTTATTTGAAATGAAATAAATCTTAAATTAGAGGTGCGGTTATCATTTAGTACAGGACTGTACGTCACTGTAGTGTGCAAATTAATTATAATTCGCATAATTAGGCTAACATACTCCATAATTACTGTTTGGAATATTTTTTTATTCAAAACAAAGCAATTTATTGAATTTAGAAAAATATAAAAATTATAAAAATGACAAATGCATAAAACTGCTGTAACACCCTGTAAACAAGTGGGAGGGAGTTGCGAAATATTTTTGCAATTATAAAACAATATACTAAAGAACCACCAATCCTAAAAAGTCGCAAAAAATATTTAGAAATATCGAAAAATCGAAACCGGAAGTGCGTCACTGTTGTGTGCAAATTAATTATAATTCGCATAATTAGGCTAACATACACCATAATTACTGTCTGGAATATTTTTTTATTCAAAACAAAGCAATTTATTGAATTTAGAAAAATATAAAAATTATAAAAATGACAAATGCATAAAACTGCTGTAACACCCTGTAAACAAGTGGGAGGGAGTTGCGAAATATTTTTGCAATTATAAAACAATATACTAAAGAACCACCAATCCTAAAAAGTCGCAAAAAATATTTAGAAATATCGAAAAATGATGTATATTCAATTATGTAATATTTGCATTCAAAACCGGAAGTGCGTCACTGTAGTGTGCAAATTAATTATAATTCGCATAATTAGGCTAACATACACCATAATTACTGTCTGGAATATTTTTTTATTCAAAACAAAGCAATTTATTGAATTTAGAAAAATATAAAAATTATAAAAATGACAAATGCATAAAACTGCTGTAACACCCTGTAAACAAGTGGGAGGGAGTTGCGAAATATTTTTGCAATTATAAAACAACATACTAAAGAACCACCAATCCTAAAAAGTCGCAAAAAATATTTAGAAATATCGAAAAATGATGTATTCCATTTCATGCAACTGGGCCCAAGCTTATCTATGGGGAAAATAGAAAATACGTTGTTTTGGGCCCAATTTACTATGCTTATCCTATAGGGTCCTTTGGCAGATCATAAATGACGTTTTATAATTCCGAATTTTCGAAAATAGCCGAATCCCCTGTTTTAGCCATCGATATCGAGGTATAAATCCGACTATACAACTCATTGGAAAATAAACCATAATCAGATATGTATTAATTGAATTTTCCTTAGTTACGCTGTATAATATCGGTTATTTGCGTTGCTAAGTAGTGTTTCGCGAAACACCACTAGTGGTGTTTCGGCCGCAAACAAATAAATCATATCTTCCATGAATATAAACAAACAATTAATATTTTTGATATTTGACATGGTTGATTCGTTGTATAGTCTTAACATATATGTTACAACTCGAGCTTCGAAAATCATCTGAATATACAGTTGCGGACTCGATGTGTTACCTAAGAAACACAACTCCATCTGCGGTGTCGTTGTGTTTCCTAAGCAACACATCTCGTCCTATCAACTGTATATTCGATTATTTTCGAACCTCTTGTTGTATAACTAGTGAGGATACAATTTTAAACCAGGGCCGCTATCATGAAATCCGGACGGTAAATTTGAGCGGTAATAAACATTTCTATGAAAAATTTAGAATAAATTCGAAAAATGGTCAAAGTTACCCAAGTTATTTTGTATCAAATCGCAATTACATGAAGGTGAAACGGTAAATTTATGATCGTCAAGAAATATTTGTCGCATACAAATTTGTCGATAAACTTTCATTTATTTGCAATTTCATACAAAATAACTTGGGTAACTTTGATCATTTTTTGAATTTATTCTAAATTTTTCATAGAAATGTTTATTACCGCTCAAATTTACCGTCCGGATGTCATGATAGCGCCCCAGGTTTGATTCAGTGGATTTATCGTTGTTTAAAAATACAAAAGAGGGGATAAATTCGCCGATTTATCACTATTCTCGTTTAAAATTACTGGCCTAAAGGCCGGTACACATTGAGAACGAGTAACGACGATAAATTGAAATTTTGTATTAAAACTGTTAAAATTTTAAATTTTATTTTAGTAAATGCACGATATTTTTTTTAACTATCGTACATTAAAATCGTACGGTTTTCATTATTTAATAGTTTGCTTAGGTAATTTGGTGAAAAAGGGAATATCGTTCTCGTTACTCGTTGTCAATCTATACCTGCCTTAAGCTCATTCTGTTAATAATTTTTACGACATACAACAGAAATCCATAATATGTTTTGTTTAATGGATTGCCCAACTGTTCCGACGAAACTTCTAGACGTTTTTTGTATCCCTTTGACTTCTTAAGTGCAAGAGATGAAGTTCAATTGCAATCCATAATTTCCCAAAATTTTGTGTGGTTTCAGGGCAAAATATTCCTGAAATTCTTTTAATTCATGGTAACGTTTAACTACGGGCAAAAAAATATTTCGGGCTAGTTGCGCAAGCGTAACTGGTACATAAGTGCAACGAATAGCATTTGCAATTTATAAAAAAAAAGATCGGGAATTATTTGTTTAAATTTTGTTTGAACCCCGTTAAATTGGCCAGATATAACTGCGGCGTTATCCGATCCTAGATAGGCCCATTCTGTACCGGAATTTGCAATAAATTCAAATGGTTGAAAATACTACTAATAATTGAGAGTCACTTTTAGTTATGTTGAATGAAAAAAAAAAAACTGAACTGAGATGAATTTCTAACTCGGCCAATAAGTAAAGGCTAAAGAAATATCAATTGATGAAATCGTGATTGTGGCAGCGGCCGCTGGACATCACCATTATATAAAATTGCATCCGTCCTAGGACGGGCTGTACCCCCTAGTATAGAATAGCGTTCCGCAAAATGACTCTTTTTGATAAATTTATTAAGTATTTATAGGAAAAATAAAGCAAGTGTAATACGTAGTACGCTCACAAAGTGTTTTGTCGCGCTTGGTTGTAATTCTCTCTCTCTCTCTCTCGCAAGACAAAAGTGCTACTTTGCGTTCTTGTTACATAAATACACAATTTGTCAAAAATTCAAACATATTTTCAGAAATCTTATAGGAGTATTATTACCCCTCCAAAACGATAAATTCGTCTCTGCGCTTGTATGCTTTAATTAGATGTTTCACTCTCGCAGCACGTTATTCTACTAAATTATACATTTGAATTTTAAATAATCAATTATTTTTGATCATGATCTTGAGACTTTTTTTATTTTTGATATCGCTTTTAGGTTTAGTTAATTTTAAATCGCGTTACGCCCGAAGATTTTCTCAAGGCCAACATGATAACATGTGCTATTGTATATACATTATGCGGTATATCAAAAAAAAAAAAAACTTTGGAAATGAAACGATAACCAAACCTTGATTGTTATTTATTGGTTTTATTACTATGTAGGTACTTATATGTATTATATTATAATTAGGCAAAGTCAACAATATGATGAGCATGAAAAGAGTTAAGTGCTTTATGTGCATGTATACTTGAACTGACATTGAAATTGATACAAGGTATGTAGTGACAACATCATTATACCTATCAACGTCATACTTAAAATATTTCAAAAATTCGTGCATTTATCGAATCCAATATAACTCAACATTAACCCAATTAACTATATTTGTGCGCGGTATAAATGAATCAAATAATTTTCGAAATTTAAATTGATATATCCGATATCTACATAATTTGATAACCCTAAACATTATA
Source organism: Tipula helvola (assembly GCA_963556165.1). Taxonomy (NCBI): domain Eukaryota; kingdom Metazoa; phylum Arthropoda; class Insecta; order Diptera; family Tipulidae; genus Tipula; species Tipula helvola. The sequence goes on along the minus strand of OY744481.1, from coordinate 282,100,503 downwards.
CGCAGGTTAGTATGTATATGAATATGTAAAATTACATTTGGTTTATAAATAACACTACCCTTTCTGAATTTCAAAATGATTTAACCATTTTATTTTAGTATATTCCCACACTTGAAACTGAAACACTTTTGCTTTTATAAAAAATGCCATTCTCAAATTATATTTCTAATTCTAAATTGATTTAACCCAAACTTATTTGTGTATATCGCGCGTATGTACATATCATACAAATTAAATTGTGATTAAAAATAAAAACGTAAACCACACAACACACAAATTTTTAATTTTTTTCGTATAGCATTTGTTGTTTCATTTAGATTTGGCCGCCCCACAATAATTAAGCGTATAATATGATCGATCATATTTTCAATTGTAATTTTTAATTAGTCCAAGTTCATTATTCTCTCGCGATCTTATTCTTTTCAAGTTGAATAGATTTGTGGGTCTGGGAGAGAAATTCTAAAGATAGACCAAATACCGAACCGAAAACGATTAAAAATTTGTAGGATTCATTCAACAAATTTTTTTTTTGTTTACCTCTATGTCGCGATATCTAAGCACTGTTGAATGAAAATAATTTTATTTTTAATTAATTTAATGTCACAACAATCACGTGATTACTTAAGTTATATAGGAACAACACAAAAAATGATGTAATTTTAGACTATTACATCGATTTCAGCACTATAAACTGTTAAATTATTCGCGCCTCAACATTATTATGTTCACGAGTTTACACGTAAAATACAACTGACATTTATAAAATCATTTTGCTTGCATACTAAAATCAACAAACAGTTAAACATTTACCAAAAAACAAATGTATGTATATATTTGCCAAATATATAAATTCGCGTGTGTATAGTTTATTATTATGTTTGTTGTGGTAGGTCTTATGTATAGGTAGTTTTTATAACATGTGCACAATTACACATGTATTAGGTATATATAGATGTATGTAGATAGATAATAATATATACACGCTATTTTATTCGCGGCAGCGAGACTTAAAAGTTTAATCACACATAAACATAAATAAATGAAGAGGGTCGTACTTAGAAGAGCACAACATGTTTAATCATGTACAAAACAAAGTATGAACGTAAGGTGACCAGAATTATTTACAGAATAAATTTGTTGTATAATTATTAATTACCCCACGAATGTATCAATATGACGATGGATCTCATTTCAAACAAAACTAACGTAACATAACAAATACATTTTAGAACTCGGCTTGATGCATTTTAGTAGTTTTGAGAAAATGAAGATTACAATTTTTAAATCAAATGGGGAATACATTGACCTCACTTTCACCAAAATTTGATACAATCTAAATAGCGGACAGATTTAATTATTTATGCGAAATTCATAAAAAACGCTTAAAGTCACTTAGGCGGTTTTTGCTTTTAAATACTGATTTATTTCAAGAACAAGTTTTATGTGGCATTTAAATGTCCGCATTGAGTTAACTTTGATATTTAGCATTGGTTTTTTGTCTACATACTCGAAAATTTAGCTCAAGCCGAAATAGATAACGAAAGAACGTGAGAAGGAAATCAAATAAAATTTAAAAATTTGTAATCATTGTTTATTATTTTATCGCCGAATAAACTATTTGCTAACAGATAACTCTTTACTAATGGATAGAGATAGATTAGCAATAATATTTTGATATTGTTCTTAGCATTTTAATGAATAATATCTACGCAGTTTATAAATCGAAAGTTGATTAAATGCGTAAAAGTTCGGCTGCATTTTTATACAACCGGAATAATCTAGAATAATCGTTTCAATGACTTTATAATTGATACAAAAAAAAAACGATTAACACATATTAACTAAATTACTTTTGTTAAATTTTTCTAGTGATAGACACAAAAATAATATTAACCCTTATGTGAACACGACATACTCGGGTGTGTTTTTGATTTTTTGTAACTGAATGAAGTTTTTTCTAATAAAGTTAAATGACATTTTCATTACGATATCATTTCTATATTTAATGTTTATCCGACTTTGATGCAAAATTGTGAGAAGTCGTTTTATTCTCGTGTTGACACAAAGGTTAATTATTACAAAAACCTTTTGTCAAATAAATTGCCCATAGTTGATTTTACAAATATGTTTAGTTATTAGATTGGCCAAATTTTAACATAAGTTAGTCGTATTTAGTGTAAATTCATTAAAATAACTAATTTTATCCATTCAATTTCTAGTGTTTGACGGTCAGAATTCTTACGGACAAAACTGATTGACGTAATTTGAACAGTATAGGGAACGGCTCAAGGAACAAAAGTTGTATAGTACCGATGTGTGGTTTTATCTTGAGGGTGGAGGATGCCATCCCTTCTTACACTCAAAACAACTGCAGAAATCGATATAGAGGGATGAATTCTTAGCAAGAAATGTTATATATGAAGTTTTTTCGATAAATAAATATTTTATTCGAGTTATTCGCGATTGAAAATGTTGATTTTTTATCTAAAAACATGCATGTTTTAGAACGATTTTTCATGAATAAGGGATCAAAAATAACAAAACGATCGTTTTTTTTTATTTCTGTCTATGCAATATGAACCGAGTTGTGGCTTATTGCTACGAATTTTTGGAGGAAAACTTGTCAGACTCTTCTAAAGTTCTTGAAAAGCACCTTTAAAATGAGCTTTAGTAAAAATCGTTTGCATAAAAAATTACGGAGTTATGATAAAAATAAAATCGTTTTTTCGGAAAAAAAATCAGCAATGATACCAATGGCTTAACCGCCAGTAGACAAAAGAGAAGAGACGCAACAACTTCAACAACGATATCAAGCAACCTTTGCTAAGGTTACTAACATGATTATAGAACGGAATCTCGCCCCTTCCACCGCCGAACCGCCGATGGGAAAAATAGTGGAGACACTGTAATAAGAACGCACGGACGCACACCTTCTTTCTCTACTGACAGCTAATACAAAATTAAATAGTGTAGTTGTAATAGAAGATTCAAGAGATAAACAATTAATAAAACTTACAAATTATTATTAATTATAAACATCATTGTTTTATTTTAATAATTATTTTTCACAATTATTACATGGTGTCAGAAGTAATCAATAAAGAATTCCTAAGAATTGTGTGTATACTACAAGTGTAAATTACGTAATCATTTTAAAATTAATTGAAATCAGTGATCATCGGCCAAATTAAAATCCATCGGAACTCGTGAAATTAAACGTTGTGGTAAACACAATACAACAAATAATTTCGTGAATTTATCAAAGTTTTGTGGAACAATGGCAACAATAAATGATCGCCTACCACCAGAGCTAGATTGTTCAAATTTAACACGAGAGTGGCCAGTATGAAAAAGAACATGCTAGATGTACATATGGTATAGCTATCGGAAAAGACGTGGATACAGAATCAAAAACGATCGCAATATTTTTGTGGTTAATCGGCGCACGTGCAATGGATATTTACAACACGTTATTCCCGAATGATGGATCGACAAATGGGATTTTTGGAAAACCAGCACCAGTGGCAGACGCAAACGAACGTAACGCAATCCGAACGTTGCAAGCGGTAAAATGTACATGCGGACTACCGTATGAATAAAGAATGCTTCGTGAGCGCATAATTATTGGTGTGTGTGATAAAAAATTACAGTTATGCTATATGGAAAAGATCAACCAGTGAATGATGTGATTGACAAATGCAAGGCATTTGAAGCGGCGAACAAAACAAATTACTGTTTGATAAGGGTGTCGTTCAAACGGTTAATAGTGTGGAAGAACAACAATTAAATGTGATTAATGCCATTGCACGCAGATGTTACAATGGCAGTACATTGTTCGGGCCGGGCCGTCTTGGAATGTAAAGCAAAAGGGGTATCATTCAATTGATCTGGAAAGACAACAACAAGCAAAGTGGATTGGAAGCAAAAAACAAAAAAGAAGAAGGAAAAAAGGAAGCAAAGTCGCTTATGTGTTATGTGGGATGACACAGGTGGTGAGATAGGTGATGGGATTGCATGTAGTCTAAGTCGAAATGTATTACATTTTAGAATAAACTCAACCAGTATTAGATCTAGCAAGCGTCGATGGACAAAAATATATCAAATAGGAAATTAAAAAGTAGATTTTAAGATTGGCACTGGCTCAGGTGTGAATTGCGTTCCGATCAACGTTGTACAAAAAACAAAAACAGAGATTCAAAACAAAAAACTGAACTGTGTGGTTCTGTGGACTTGTATTGTTTGGATTTAAAAACAAAAAAGAACCTAACGACCAGATTTTTTGTTGTGGAAAACACTTTTGAACCAATTCTTGGTTTAGATAGCTCTATTAAATTTAATCTCATTAGACGATTAGATATTGACTCGGTTGCCTACTTGCCAACAACAAACGAACAGTTTGTAGGAACCTTCTCGATATTTTTGATGGTTTGGGACAGTTTTCATCAAAAGAAACTGGCGACTTTGGGCTCGGAGTTAAAGCGATTGGTACTGGAGGGAATCATTTCACCTGTATCTTACCCAACGGACTGGGTTAATAGTTTGCAAATTGTGGAAATATCGAAGGGTAAATTGAGAATTTGTTTGGATCCTAAACCTTTAAACAAAGCTATTAAACATGAATATTTTCTCATCCCACACCATAGATGACTTTACCAGCCATATGACAAATCAGCCAGTATTTACGGTTCTCGACCTATCAAGTGGATCTGGCAAATGGAATTTGATCAAGCCAGTTCAAATCTAACTATGTTTATGACCCCATTCGGACGATTCAAATTTAATCGTGAATCTTTAGGGCTAAACTGTGCTTGGAGATATACCAGAAGTTCTGGATATTTTGTTGATATTGCGATTATGGGCCAAACCGAATGGGGTCACGATCGGTCTTTGTCGTTGATCATTGAACACGCCAGAAAAAATAGCGATAGATTTAACTAGAAAAAAAAATTCAATATCGAAAATCACAGATCGAATTCATGGGTCATGTTTTGTCATATGGCTCGATCAAGCCGAAGAATAATTACCTTGAAGCAATTTGTAGCGACTCCTGGGACTTTTCAAATATCTTGCAAAGTTCATCCCGAATTACATTTCAATGGAATGAAATACATGAACGCGAATTTCGTAACTTGTTGCAAGTAGTGACCGCTGACCCTGTCTTAGCAATTTACGATAAGAACAAGCCGGTAATCATTCAACCGGATGCATCAAAGGATAGATTGGAATGTGTAAATTACTCAGGAAGACAACCTGTGGCGTATGCCTCTAGAACATTGAGCAAGAATGAAAAGAAATGGGCTCAAATCGGAAAGGAGCTTGTGACGCATAGTGTGGTCACCTTCTGTTTAAAATCAACTATGTTCGCTGTGCGCGATAAGTGGCCTCATCTGTTTAACACTACCTGTTGGCTTTGTGCTGAGTATAAATTCTCCTATACAATAACTTCTGCTGACATCATCTTTTGTTGATGATGGCGGAAAGAAAACAACTGGTAGGGAGATGAATTTTCAAATCATTTGGTCAGTCAAGTTTTAAGTTTGGTGCAGTATCAACAAGAGCTATAAAATATGTATATATAGCTAGTTCAAATTAAATTTTTAATATTATTAGTGATCTTAATAATATTGTATTGTTATTAATTATTATGTTATCTACTTTGATGGTTTTAATTAAAAATTAATTGAAAGACTTTGAACATAATTTAACGTGAATTTTTTTTGTGAACGGTTCGCTATTTTAATTAATCACAAGGAAAAAAAATACATGTGTGTTGTGATTAAGAATTTTGTGAAACAATTCGAACGGTGCTAAAAGACAGTTTTTTTATGGCATATTCTGTTCGTTTGATATAGTTTTCTTTTTATTAACTACTATCTATTGATAGCAAGATCGTATATATAGCCACTGTGTAAATCTCATAAAACTATTAATAAAAGAAACTATTGTAAATAAATATGACAAAATAAATGTTAATATTATTAAATTATAAAAAAAAAATTGCTGGTGAACGTTATTTTTATTTGCACCTAAACCATCCTGTTCGTACAGAATTATTTTGGTTCCGTTTTTTTTTGTGGCGTGATTTTTTTTCCGTTTGGTCCATCAATAATAAAGACCAATAGTGTTTTGTTCTTCTTGTTCCTATGCTAATGGATCATAAACATTGATAAAAATATATATAAACAGTGAAAATAAAAACAAAAATATAAAATAAACTTCTGAATGAACGTACGCAAGTTACGAAAACGCTATCATCAATAAATGTCATAATATATAAACGCATAAATACATATAATAAAATCACCTAAAAACCAGTGAATTCAAGTATCAATGAAATTATATCACAACCAAATATAAATGATATTGATGAATGGATGTGGCATATATCGAAACCGTCAGTAAACAAGTATACGGTTCCATGCCCGTGTTAAATTGTGTAATTGAAGGGAAAAATTACTGTTGTTGAATTCTGGGGTGCACGAGTGATTGCAGTACGTCGTTAAGCAGTACCACGATGACATCATATGTGTATTCATTATCGAGTTAATGAATATTTTGTAAACCGCAAGTTTTTGTTTATATTATTATTATTATTTACTTATTGTTATTATTATTATAAATTGTTTTTTTTTTTCAATTTTTTATTTCCTTCTTTTGATTATTATATTATTGTGTTCCCTTACGGATATAAATTATAACCTCAGAATATGCATCTCTTAGAATAATTTAGTTGAACCATATTTAGTTTTTCTTTGTTCTTAAATTTATTCATTTGTTACTGTGAACATGTATTTTTTTCTACGGGCGAAACAAATAATTGCTGAATAATTATTTTTGTATTATGGGAATGAAACTGAAGTAGTACAGTTGGAGTAGGAATGGCGTGATCTTAGTTTAATTTTTTTTTATTGTTTTATGTAGCGGTTAAATCAAGATTGCTGTAGCCTTGGAATACCCACGACCGTACCGACGAGATATAGCCGGCAAAGAACACAACCGCACCAAGGTCTACAAAACTGCAGCAATATCTGATAACAGACTCATCGGGTCTGTTACAAGCTTCTTGCGATAGTATTTGCATATGAACCATTTCATTACTTCCTGTAGTATGGTCGAGAATTCACTGTGGAAAGCGACCACAAGCCATTGGAAATATTGGTTAAGTACAAAGAATGTTTATGTTTCAGCTCAAATATCTTAAATTGAGTGTAACTTATAAGTTTGTAACCTTCTAAGGACATGCTTGTAGTTGACTGCTTATTTCGTGTGCAATTGCCGCATGTGATGGAAATGGAGGAGCTATCATGTGTCATACATACAGTAACAAAGGCTGCATGCCTATCGGAGGAAAATCAAAACATATCGTTCACGATCGAACGAGAGGAGCAGTATAAGCGTATCTGATACCCACATTTTAGCTTTTAGAAACTAGAAAGGACAAATTCCAGAAAAAGACTGCCCTTCCCATAAAAGGACGCCTAGGGAACCATAATTCCAACTGATAGTCCGGAATCAGCTTCTCCTCCAGCAAAACAGGCTTCAGACGCATTAGTAGTAATTTGTCAAATAATTTAGACATTATTGGTTGTTGAAGCTTATAGGTCTGTATGAAGTAACTTCTTCTGGAGACTTGCCTAGTTCGGTATTAACTAAACTTGTGAAATATTCTATTTTACTGCAAAATACCCTATTCTTTGTTCTATGAATTATCCTGGTGCTTTTTTAGGGTTTATCTCTATCTGTATAACTGTTTTTACTTCTAAGGTAGAAAACTTCGTCATTGTAAGATTAGTTTACAATGGCGTTTCCAAATAGCTCTGTTATTCTTTCTATCCCTAGTTTTTGAAGGATAAGGTTGAAATAAGCTTTCAAAAAATGGTCTGCAAATTCTTCAGCCTTTTCTTAATTTTTTATCGTGCAATAATCATCACTTTTACGTATCGGCGAGATATGCTGTTGTGGTTGCTTCAGCTTCTTAGTCGTTTTGCTATTATGAATAATCTGCGTTTTCTGAGGATAATCGTTGTAATATTCTTGTATTGAGTATTCTTTTGTTTTATTGAGCATCAATCATTTTTATTATTTCGTGGTTTTGTTTAGCTTATGTTTATCTCTCACCGGCCAATATCGTTTCCATTGCTGTTTTAATTTTATTTTATATTGGGCCAAGGAAAAAGCTTGTGGCTTTTTTTTCATCAAAATTCAAACCCATTTTTCTTCTATTTAAATGAGCTTTATTAAACCAAATATGTGCTGTTTTGATCGATAACCTTTTACCATTTTTGTAGTAAAACCATTATTTCATCACTGTAGAACTTCCGGAATTTCTGAACAAAAACTGAACCACGTGATCTTAACAGGCTTCTTTTGAAGTTCAGCTTTACACCATTAGCAGACTTTTGCAGAGAGCGAAACAAATGGTACCCGGACGTAGCAAGGTTTGTGCTGTACGGTGGATGGATCAAAAATGTGCAGCCAAGCTCTCTCAAATTTTGCCGAGACTATCATTAATATTCTTACTTACATTGCCATGGTGAGAAACGAGAGAGTACAATTATTTTGAAGCTCATAATTTACTTAAACGCGTTGTTGTGGCGCTGTCCGTAAACTAGACATCAGATATTTTGTGTTGTGCTCATTGATTCTGTATACCCAATGGAAACAGAAACATTCACCAACACTAAGAAACACAGGTTATCAAAGTATTTATAAGTAAAGAAATATGTCAAGCAAGAATTATTGGTTTATTAAAAGCTTGAATCAAGGAATTTATTTTAATTTAGATTAATTAATGTTTTAAATTAATTGCGTATATTTTGAAACAATTATTCGAATAAAGGACAATATATAACCGAACTCTAATAAAAATTCATATATTGTATAGTTAAGGCACTGCCGCACATACAAACGGTAAATCGGCATTTCGAATCATCAAATTCATTATTTGGCAAAATTGTTTGATTATCATCTAAATTATTAAATAATGGCGCCAAATCTATGAATATCTCCATCATTAGACAATTTTATTAAAATGGGGTTAGTTTCATTCAAAAACCTGAAATTTTATAAATATTTTGCCGGCCATCGAAGTAAAATTCGTCCGTCAAAATATAAATTTGAGGTTTTTTGAACGAAATTAAATCAAATTTAAGAAAATTTTCTAGAACAAGGTGGTACTTATAGATTATAGAGTAGAACTAGTTTTCAAAAATTTTGATATTGGAAATGAAATAAGTTTGTCGAAAACTGGGTTTGACGGTTTGAAGTGTCATGCCGGTTTACCGTTTGTGCATGGGCATCACCTCTAGTTTTACGAACTTAAATGGGTTCTTAATATATATCAAGTTGTTATTTTGGAGATCAAGTTAATATTATGTAAACTTAGAGACGTGTTTTTATATTGACTAAAACGAATTTTTGCTTTTCTATTACGTTTAGTTAAGAATTCATTTTAAATAGTTCGCTAAGATAATCTAAAATGACAGACGTAGAGGGCATAAGTCTCCTGTCTCTTGTATCACTTTTGTATATTTGACACCAAGGTAACTGAAGTTTCTAAATAAACTTCACCTATTGCTCCGATAAGTTCTCCGGTCTGTTAGCATTTAATTGCAAACATTTAAAAATAACCGTTTTCACAATAATTACATATTTTTGGGGCGTAGACACAGTACACAAAATAGAGGTAATATACTCATTGGTTCTATTTTCGTTCATGTTTGCGCAGCTGTCAAAAATTTCCAATATGGCGAATGTTTGAGGTGTGGGTTTTTTTATGCTGTAGGAAGGATAAATTTAATATAAACACTTCCAGAATTTGCTCTAAGCATTTTAATCAGACTGATTTTTTTGTGAATCCATTGTATGAAACGTATCAAATTAAAGTGAAACCTGAATTAAAAAAAAGTGTTGTTCCGTCACTTTTACTGCCATTGAAACTAACCTTTCGTAGTGTAAAAGGCCCTTCACCCTACACACGATCCAATTTGATCGGGCAGTTGATCCAATATTCCAATTTGGTTGGAAATTGGTACGTGTGTATGCACGTTGATTGAAAAAAATTATTCGGATGTGTTGGATGAAAATTTCCATCCGACCAACCAATCAACCAACTAAATTGGATCGTGTGTAGTGTTATCGGTCGACAATTTTCTAGTCTATAGTGAAATGGACAAAAAATTGAAAAAAGCTTCGCAATTAAGGTAAGTGGAAGTGTCAAAATAAGTGATAGTGTAAATTATCACTTAACCAATGAATATTTATTTTTAAATAGTGCAACTGAGGTTGGCTCATCAGATATTGCTGGACCATCAGCGTCAACGAACATTAGCAGCGGATTGTCAGATGAGCTGCATGAAAATTCCATCGAAAAATTTACATCTAATGAACCAAATCCGGTCGCGCCACAGTGTACAAATTGCAGTACACAAACAACAGAAATTATACCTTCCAGTTCGTAAGTTCGTGGTTTAAGGCAACAGGTTTACAAACAATCTAAAATAATTGATTCTATGAAATATATATTCACCGAAGGACAGTTAAAGAAACTTGAATGCCCAAAGAAGCGTGCGAAATGGACAATCGGTGACATTGCCAATGCCATTGCAATACATGCAGCAGGAGCGCGAGCATATCGCTTTCTTGTTAAAAAGCAATATCCGTTACCAGCAGTAATAACACTCAAAAATGGTGCACAAAAATTAAAGTTAATCCCGGGATAATGAAGCGTATCACGAATATAATGAAAACCGTCGAGTTGAAAAGCGAGGAAAAACTTTAAAGTGAAAGAAAAAATTGTGTACGACAAATCTAAAGATGAACTACTAAAGGCCTGCAAAATATTTACTGGTTGCAATGGTGCGTGGTTTGTTCGGAAATTAGAAGCAACGATATATTATGACTTTGATCAAAAAATGACAAAAGACAGATAAAATAATAAATACCATACAATCGTGTGGGTTTCTTGTGGTAGCCATAGTGTATGATTTGGGAGGATCAAATCAAGGATTGATACGTGAATTAAATATAACAAGCCTAAAACCTTCATTTCCAAATCTAGCGAATCTATCTAAAAATAATTATCTTTTCGTTGATGTGCCACATTTAATCAAATTCATAAGAAACATTTTATTAATAGTAAGGGATTTATTATTGATGGAGCAGTTATCGATAAAAAAATTATAGAAGAGTTTAAGAATTTAAGTGTAGCCTTCAAAATCTCGGCAACGAATTTAACGGTCAGAGGAGCAGCGAGACAAAAAGTTAAATTGGCGACCAAACTATTTTTTCATACAGTTTCCAAGGCAATTCTCCGCGCAGGTAGTTTGGGAGAACTCAGCTCAGAAAATTGGGTTAAATGTGCTGAGTTTTTCAAATAGGTAAAGTTTAAATGTTATGTAATTATGAAAACAATGAAATACATAAGTTGACCATGCTGCCATTTCAAAAAGGTCTGTGGCTAGATTATGTGAAAATTCTACCATAGCATATTGCTAATGTTTTTTAATATTTTATACAAGCGTAATAATGACCAATAATGCGCCCAAAATGCTGTATAACGATTTGAAAGCACAATATAAAACAAAGTACTTATTGACATACAGGCTCAATCAGGACGTCTTCGAATTGTTTTTTGGGGTTATCCGTTCAAAAGGCGGGCTCCACGATCATCCAGATCGACTGAAATTCATGTATCGGATGCGATTATATATACTCGGTAGAAATGAGGGCAGCATTTCAATGAATAGTAACACTATGGTGGACGATACTACTGACTTGGATGCAGTCGGCCATCTAATTGGTGACGTATTAACTACGTTGACATCCGATTTAGATGTGCGGCCGATAAAAATGTAGATGAACTGGAATCACTCCAGTATAATGGGTTGGAGAATTTGACAGGATACATTTGCTATAGAGTGAAAGATTCATGCTTAACGGTGGATAGAGAACTGGTAAACACATCCCAAGACCGTTTATTCATTTGGACAAATCAGTGTTGTGTAATCCTAACCGCGAGTTAATGAACCTACATTAACTCACATTCCAAAAATTCTTTCCCAACATAAATAATTCCCATTGCCCCAAATTCCCAAAAATTGCAACAAACTAAATTATTATAAATCAAACAAAAATATCATAAGCATTGGCCCAATTTATGTTATTGTAACGTAATTTATAATTAAATATCAAGCCGAATTGGCAATTTAAAAATTAAAACTTTATAGAGTTTAAGTAAAAAAATATATAGTCTATAAAAGTGTATCGACCAAAACGGTCTTAGTTTTAAGTGATAAAAAAGTTGTTTTCCATATTTCATCGAAAAAGTTTAAAATAATAAAATTCGATAATCCAGTTTAATTTAAATTAATAAAATTTTACTAAATAAATAAAGTTGTGTTCATTTTTTAAATTTGTTGGTTTTGTAATTTTTGGCAGATGCGCAGTATATTACCTTTATTATGTATACTGTGCTATATATCAATCATGTATGTATATTGGCGCACTCACTGTCATATATGTATGTATCATATGTATACTAAATATAGTATCATGTAAACATTAGATGTATATCAATGAAGTAGGTATAATTTGAAGAGGATTACAAGTATGGACGTCAAATAAGAAAGACGCATTATTAGAGACAAATTATTAAATGGGTATTAATAAAAATATAAAATAATAAAGTCGTGTTATAAACTTATAAATATTAATAAAAGTCTCTTTTTAATATAATAAAGTAATAAATATTATATGGCGCAGCCGGATGATCGGATTAATTAAAGATTTAAATCATATAAATTAAAGTGAACTACGAAAATTATATACGTACACGTGCTTATATCATTCGAAAATCATATTTAAATATAACCACAAATATTAAAATGGACAAATACGGTTTAATAACACCACCTCCATTATCTTTTGGTGGAAATATGGAAGAAAATTTTAAAAAATTTAAAATAAAGTTCGAGAACTACTTAAAAGCAATAGAGGCAAATAAAAAACATGATGAAGTAAAAATCGCCATCTTGCTGAATATAATAGGCGATGATGCCATGGAAAAATATGAAACGTTCAATATTCAAAAAGAAGATAAAGACAAATACGAAGTGGTATTGAAATCATTTGAAGATTATTGTATTCCTACAAAAAAAAATCAAAGTATAAATAGACACATATTTTTTAAAAGAACGCAGCATGAAGGTGAATCCATGGATGAATATATAACAGCATTGAAAAAATTAAGTTTGACGTGTGAATTTGGAGAAATAAAAGAAAGTTTGATAAAAGATAAAATAATAAGTGGAATACAAAATAATAAACTAAAAGATAGATTACTACGAGAAGAGGAGATGGATCTGGATAAGTGCATTAGATTATGTAAAACATCAGAAATTGCGGATCAACAACTAAAAACCTTAAAAGACACGAATACAGTGGACGAAATAAAAAGGCCGAATCAACGTTTTCAAGTAAGTGACAGTGCAGGAAATACGATGTGTATGAATAGAACGAGATATCAGCAGAGACCGCAATATAATCGACAGTATCAATACCAAGCAAACAACTTTAATGGAACCAAATATCAACAAAATCATCAGACTAAACCTAAGTGTGGAAAGTGCGGATTTCAACACCCATATAGGAAATGCCCAGCGTATAACAAAAGCTGTAAAAAATGTAACAAGGTAGGACATTTTCAAAATATGTGTAAAACAGTCATAAAAGCTAACCCCAAATCAAATAAAATAAATAGTTTAGAAAATAATGAATGTAATTATAATGAAAATAATAGTAATTTCTTAGGTAGTATTGAAAATACAAATGAAAGTAAAAAAGGATGGTATGAAAAAATTGAATTAGTTGATTTAAATTTAAAAATAAATTTTAAAATCGATACAGGGGCTGACTGTAATGTTCTAGATTATAACTCAATTAAAAATTTTAATTTAAAACTGATTGATAGTGATTCAAATTTAATAACATACAACGGAGAGAAGATTAACATTGTAGGAATTAGCTATTTAAGATCAAGAATAAAAGATAAAATTTACAATATTAAATATCATATAGTAGAAGATAAGTCTGTACCAATCTTAGGTCTTCCAATAATAGAAAAGACAGGGCTGGTTAAACGAATCAATTTAATTACTGGTAATATTTTTGAAGATTACAAAGATATTTTTGAAGGGATAGGTGAAATTCCAAATTTTGAATATGAATTTGCTTTAAAAAAAAATTATGAACCAAAAGTAGAACAAAGATGTAGGGGAATTCCGTTTAAAATACGCGAAAAGTTTAAAGAAGAATTAGATAATATGGAAAGGCAATTTATTATTAGAAAAGTTGAGGAACCAACTGAATTCGTTAGTCAGATCGTTATTATAAATAAAAAAGATGGATCGTTAAGAATATGCTTAGATCCTCAAAATTTAAATGCTAATTACTTCGGTCTAAACAGACCAAAGTATTGAAATCCTGTCAAAAATGACGAAAAATTTGGTTGGTCCAAAACCACTTTTCTCGACGTTTTGAAAGTCCCTGAGTCTGAAAATGCAAAAAAAAAAAAAATGTCCGTCCGTCTGTCTGTGTGTCTGTGTGTCTGTGTGTCTGTGTGTCTGTGTGTCTGTGTGTCTGGACCCATGGTATCTCGAGAACGGCTTGTCCGATTTGGATTTTTTTTACGCCAATCTGTTTCTATGGTCAAGGCGGAGATTTGAGAAGCTTTTGGAGACTGTACGTCAAAGGGGTGGGGTACCTGCCATACGAATTGACCCAAAATACCTGCTTTTATAAATATTTACGATTTTTTTATACATGCTTATTTGATTATTGAATTGGGCATTGAATTGGGAATTGATTTGAAGGTTAAATTAGGGGTCAATTTGCGCGTTGAGTTGAAGTTGAGTTGGAGTTGAGTTGGAGTTGAGTTGGGGTTGGATTTGGACGTAGTGAATAGTTAACAAACTATTTATATGATGGAACTTGCCTATTTATTAACCGATTATTATGAAATTCAATGTGTATGTTACAAATGGGATTCCAAAATGAGTTTTGGATGAAGTTCTGGAATATGGCCAAATAGGATGGAACTTGCCCATTTCTTAACCTATTACGATGAAATTCGACATTTGTATTTGAAATGGGATTCTAAAATGTTTTTTGGATGAAGTTCTGGAATTTTAAAACGATTTCTGGATGAAGTTCTGGAATATGGCCAAGTATGATGGAACTTGTCTATTTCTCAACCGATTATTATGAAATTTAATTTGTATGTTAGAAATGGGATTCTAAAATGAGTTTTGGATGAAGTTCTGGAATATGGCCAAGTATGTTGGAACTTGGCTATTTCTCAACCGATTATGATGAAATTCGACATGTGTAATGGAAATGGGATTCTAAAATTAGTTTTGTATCAGGTTCTGGAATATGGCTAAATATGATGGAACTTGCCCATTTCTCAACCGATTATGATAAAATTCGACATGTGTATTCAAATTGGGAATCTGAAATGAGTTTTGGACGAAGTTCAGGAATATGGCCAAGTATGATGGAACTTTGCTATTTCTTAACCGATTATGATGAAATTTGATATGTGTGTTGGAAATGGGATTATAAAATGATTTTTGGATAAAGCTTTGGAATATGGCTTTGTAGGATGGAACTTAGTTATTCCTTACCCGTTTGTTATGAAATTTGACATGCAATTTGTAAATGGGATTCTAAAATGAGTTTTTGGATAAGTTCCTGGAATATAGTCAGTTAAACGGTTAGAAGTATCAGTATAGTTTGTTATACTATTTTCGGTATAAAGTTCTAGAATACGATTTTTCGTTTTAAATTGGATGCCTGTACCCATGTTATTGAAGCTTTTGACCTGTTTGTCTGTTGTTGTATAAGTAAATATAATTTGGTTAAAATAGAAATCAATAATGTCAAAACTGTCACACCAACTTTATGACAATATTGAAGATACCAAAGACCGAAGTTCTGATCACCTCGTGAGGTTTCAGCCCTTTATATTTTACTACGTGAAATTTACCAAATGCCGACGTTTGAAGAAATTGCTAGTAATATGAAAGATGCAAAAATTTTTAGTACATTAGATTGTAGTAAAGCTTTTTATCAAATTAAATTGTCGCATGATAGTTCTCTATGTACTACTTTTATAACTCCTTACGGACGCTATTGTTTCAACAGAATGCCTTACGGTATAAAGACCGCAACAGAAATTTACCATAAAAAATTTAAAGAAATATATGCAAACATAAAAAACATTCAGATATATGTAGATGAGATCATTATATGGGCCAACAGTGTTGAAGAACATGACCAAATATTAATAAAAGTTTTAAATTTAGCGAGAGAGAACAATATTAAATTTAATAAAGAAAAGTGTAAAATAAGACAGAAATCTCTAAAATTTTTAGGTCATATTTTTGATGAAACAGGCATTAGAATTGATAATGATAAAATCAAAGCAATCACAAGTATGAAAATTCCGATAGATAAAAAAGGAGTAGAAAGGTTTTTGGGAATGATTACTTATATTTCGAAATTTATACCAAATGTATCTAATCTTACAGAATCATTGAGAAAATTAATAAAGAAAAATGAGATATTTACATGGGGTAGAGAACAAAACGAAGATTTCAGGAAATTAATTGATATAATAACAAAAAACCCAGTTTTAGCTTACTATGATAGTAATAAAGATAGCAGACTAAGTGTAGACGCAAGTAGCACAGGTGTAGGAGCAGTATTAATGCAAGATAGTAAACCGGTAGCATATAGCTCAAAAGCATTCACGGAAAGCCAAAGGAATTGGGCACAAATAGAAAAAGAATTGAATGCGATCGTATTTGGATGTGTAAGAAATCACCAATTAATTGCAGGGAAAAAGATAATAGTAGAAACGGACCACAAACCGTTGATACCAATTTTTAAGAAACCGTTAAATGAAATTCCGACAAGATTACAAAAAATGAGAATGATACTTCAACCGTACGATATTGAATTAGTATTTAGACCAGGTAAAGAATTAGTAGTCGCAGATATGCTATCAAGAGCTCATACAGATGACACAGAAGATGACAAAGAAATCTCAGACATGTCAATTTTAGTCGTTAATTTAAAAGAAAATATGTCGAACAAGCGCATACATGAATTAGCTGTTGAATCGGATAAAGATGAGGAAATAATAACGTTAAAAAAATACATTAGAATAGGATGGCCAAATCAAAAAAAAGCAATTCCAGATATTATTAAACAATACTATACATATAAGGAAAGTCTTTTTGAACATGATAATTTAGTATGGAAAAACAACTGCATTGTGATTCCAAAAAAATACAGAAATGAAATGTTAAAAAGGTTGCATTATAATCACATGGGCATAGAAAAAACGAAACTTAGAGCTCGAGAAATTATATTTTGGCCCAATATGAGTGCACAAATAGAGAACATGATTTCAAATTGTGAAGTATGCTTGAGATATCAGAAATCAAACCAAAAAGAAGAATTAATAAATTCTGAAATTCCAAATGGAGTATGGCAAATAGTAGGAACTGACATTTTTCATTTCAATAACAATAATTATTTAATGGTCGTAGATTATTTTTCGAAATATATAGAAATGGCTATATTAAAGGATATGTCTAGCTCAACAACAATTAACATTTTAAAGTCTATATTTGCAAGACATGGCATACCATTAGTTGTAAGAAGTGACGGAGGACCTCAATATAACTGCAAATCTTTTAAAGAATTTTCAAAAAAATACGATTTTGATCATATAATGTCTAGTCCAAATTACCCAAAAAGTAATGGAATGGCAGAACGTCATATTCAAACTTTAAAGAGAATATTAAAAAAGGCAAATTATGACAATAAAGACCCATACCTAGCATTAATAGAATATAGGAACACACCAATAGCACATAACTTAGGCTCACCAAATAAATTATTATTTGGTAGAGAGGTAAGAGGAATATTACCATATTTAAATAATAATAATAACGATGATATTCGAGAGAAACTTAGAGAAAGACAACAGGTGAACAAATCATATTATGACACGAACGCTAAAAATTTAGATGAATTTGAAATAGGAGACAAAATAAGAGTCAGAAGTAGTAATAACAAAGAATGGGAATCAGCAATAGTTTTAGATAAAAATATAGAACCCAGACGATATAAAATCATTAAAGAAAATGGTAGAATTTTAGAAAGAAATAGAAATCACCTAATACAGGATAGTAGAGATAAGAAATTTGAATTAATTCCAGAAGAGATAGTCGAAATAGAAGAAAGCCAAGATGAAACTAATATCAATCAAAACATAGATAAGACAAACAATAATAATAATCAAGAATTGAATTTAAGGAACAATATTAATGAAGAAACAGTTGTAAGAAATGAAAACACTTATCTTAGACCGAAAAGAAATATGAGAAAACCATCTTATCTAAAAGATTATGTTATGGAATGAAGAGTATACATCGGTATAAGATTGATGTTTTTAGTTCATAAAAGAATTATGAATGTAATAGTTTTAAGAATTAGATATTAAATTTTTTAATTGTTTTTAATGATTAATATATATATAATATATACACATATGATATTTAAAAAAAAAAAAAAAAAAAAAAAAAAGGGAGATGTCATATATGTATGTATCATATGTATACTAAATATAGTATCATGTAAACATTAGATGTATATCAATGAAGTAGGTATAATTTGAAGAGGATTACAAGTATGGACGTCAAATAAGAAAGACGCATTATTAGAGACAAATTATTAAATGGGTATTAATAAAAATATAAAATAATAAAGTCGTGTTATAAACTTATAAATATTAATAAAAGTCTCTTTTTAATATAATAAAGTAATAAATATTATACTCACCACATTATATTTAAACACTCATTCTCATACGTTTTTACATTCACTCATCGCTACAAATAAGTTCGCACGCGAACGTAACAAAAAACAAAAAGAATGCATCTATTTTACCAACAAGCAACATGACATATACAATTCATTTCATTCAAATTATACTGCAGTGCATGAGCCAAACAAAATAATTCATTTTTGTTTCCCCTTCTTCATATTATTCATCTGCTTCAAATTCGCTCGGTATACGAATTTGATTTCTAAAAAAAACAACAACAATCGTTTTTTGACTTTCAACACGTACACATCTTCCATTTTTGCTTGGCATTTTTCGGTGTTTGAAATTCATAAAATATAAATTTTCATTGAATTAATTTTCTTTTCGGGCGTAATACATAAGTGTTATGGTGATCAATATTAGTAATCACATATTGTATCAATTTATCAAGTTTTATAATATAAAACTGGCACGCGATATATACGCGTCATAAAATTAATTAACAAAGTATTGCGCGTGGATATAATTTACATGTATAACACCGGCTAGAGAAACAGTGTAAATATTGGTACCTTAAAACATCCTTTCTTAGGGATTGAACATATAAAAAATAAAAAAAATTATTATTAAAACATTTATCACATATTTAAAAAGTTTTATGCAATTTTTGGTGCGTTTAAAAATTTTTTTTTCCACATATGTTTACGTATATTAAAAATCAAAATACCCGCCATATTTTTTTTGTGCGTGTGAATTTGAACGTGAAATACAGTAGTTCAAGTATAATCTACATAACATAAAATTACAACATTGAAATAATGTTTACAACAAAAATTTATTGCGATTACGGAAATTTTTAAAACAATTAAATTTACACTATAAATAAAAAAAACTTGGTACAGAAATATCCGTATTAAGTACAGGGTGCGTATAAAATTGCAACGTACCAAAATAATTTTTTTTAATCAAAAGCAGTAAAACAAAAATATGTAAACATTATCTCTATTTTTCTTTCATCATTTTACACAGAAAATTTAAAACATAAGAAACGGGAAAACAACGGCGAAATTAAAACGATACAAAAGCAGCCACAGGGAGACATTTGAGAATTATTCTCAAGGACATATTTTTTTTTTTATAAAAGTTTGTTGTGTTAAAATCAGCAACACCACATCGGCTAAAAAGCACAGCGTACAACGTGCGTGTTACACAAAACGAAACACACAGACGATAAAACAAATAAATAAAAACCATCTATCAAAAACCAACCACATATGTACAGGGTGCAACGAGTACACCAACAAACATGATAGACGTTGTAACGTCATCATGTACAGCAGTAACAACAGCTAAGTTTTTTTTTGATTAATTTCCATTATTTTTAAATCAACATTTTTTTTCTTGCATTATATTACATTAAATTTCTTTATCATCATTAATTCAAATATTCAAAGTTGATTGTACATTTTTTTTCTCATGTAAATTTTTCACCACACACACGGGTAATTTTCTCGATACATATTTTTTTTCTCTATCAATTAATTTGTTTGGTATTATCACTGCAGCATCACAGAATTCAATTCTCGTTTATCTCTAAGAAATTAAATTTCTAGTTTTTTTAAATTATTATCAGACGGGGGGTGCCCCAAGACGAAGGTGACCGCACGTCTCATACTTCTAGTCGGACAACTATTTTACGGCATAGGTACATTATTTTTGTTTGTTTTGCCATTACACGTAACCATTCCGATCAAACTTCAACATTTTGAGTTCGATTTTGTATCGATTTAAATACGCCAGTCACGATAATGTCCGACAACGAGCAAGAAATGCCCAAACCAAATATAAAAGGCCAGGTTGAGACCATCTCTCGTTCCATCGAATTGCAACAGTTCTTTCTAGGCAATCCCAGAAACTGGTTTAATATGGCGGAAATACAATTTCGAGTCGCAGGAATTAAAACGGACAAAGAAAAATTCGTAAGTCTCTTGTCCGCGCTATCTTCTCAAGCTTATGAGATCGTCTCGGATATCATGGAAAATCTGCCAAACGAGAATTTGTATGACACACTCAAGTCAGCACTACTCACTCGTTTGACACCAACAGACGAAGCAGAACTCGAAGCTCTATTATCGAACCAGAATCTAGGAGACAGACGGCCATCCGAGGCACTTCGCCATATAAAACAACTGGCAGGAACAGAATTTCCAATCAAAGGTATAAAATCATTGTGGATGCGTAAGATGCCTGAAATTATAAGGATAGCGTTGTTGGCACAGCCGGACTCTCGAGATCTCGATGAACTGGCTGCCATCGCTGACAAGTTGTACTCCGCAATGTCAAGCAATCATAGCCAAAATTATTCGGCGGTCACGAGACAATCACGTTCCACCGTCCGCACGGGTTCCCATCGACCACCAACTGCAAGCACATCACACAGTGCCACAAACGAGGATCGACTCGCAAAAATTGAATCAAGGCTAAATAACTTGATTAGCAACAACAATAATCGCAGTCGCTCAAGAAGTCGACAATCATCACAATCCGAAAACAGACGGAATTCCAACTCGCGCAGCCCCAGTAACAATAACCGCCGATATGAAAAATGCTGGTATCACTGGAAGTTTGGCACAGCAGCGCGAAAATGTGTGGAACCGTGCAACTTCCAGCATGAACGTGGACGGGTCACTCACCGGGTAGAGAAGAGAATATCCCACACCCATCAATTAGATCGTTTATTCATATACGACATAAACAATAATTTCATATTTCTTATCGACACTGGCGCTGACGTTTCGGTCATTCCAGCTCACTATTTCGAAAATTCGTTTCCATTCACAAACCGAAGTCCCGATCTAGATCTATCGGCCGCCAATGACACCACAATCTACACTTACGGCACAAAATTGCTTCAAGTGGATATCGGACTTAACAGAACCTTCACACATGCTTTCATTTTAGCTGATGTGAATCGTCCGATCATTGGCGCCGATTTCTTGTGTAAATTTAGCCTCCTTGTTGACCTCGAAAACAAAAGGCTTGTTGATTCCGCAACTAAGCTGTCGAATCAATGCCACAACGGTTTGTGATAACACACCAACTCCAAACCATTATTCAGTCAACAACGATTATGCCACTCCGCTTAATGAATTTTCTTCACTTACGGCAGAGCCGGACTAGAACTTACTAGTTCGACACAACGTGGTTCATCATATTGTCACAGCAGGCCACTGCCGCTCTAACAGAATTCCAGCACATGGTGGGATTAGGGATTTTCCGGCCATCTGCATCTCCCGTCTCTAGTCCACTTCACATGGTGAAGAAAAAAGATCAAGATTGGAGACTATGTGGAGATTATCGTTAAACGCCGACACGGTTACAACACCGATCGCTACCCGATACCTCATATTCAAAATTTCTCCATGCATGATCTTCTCCAAGATTGATTTGGTCAGAGCATTTAATTCCCGCCGCACCTGAAGACGTTCATAAAACGGCACAAAAAGCAGACCTAGAACTTCAGAATTTATTTTCTGGTTCCGAATGTCACACTAGTTCATCAATGAAACTAGAGCTATTCAAACTACCTGGCCTCGAAATAATCTGCGAAATCTCAAGTGGGAACAATCGCCCATACATCGCAGATTCACTACCTCGCACCATTTTCAACACATTACACAACATATCACATCCTGGAGTTCATGCAACTCTTAAATTGATTACAGCTCGCTACTTTTGGCACAGTATAAACAAAGATGTAGACAGTTGGGGTCAGTCTTGTTTATCCTGCCAATGTGCTAAAGTCCAACGGCACATAAAATCACCTCATGGACAATTTCAAATTCCACCTGGTCGATTTGAGCATATTCATATAGACATGATAAAACCACTTCCGTCATCTAATGGATATTCATACATATATATCTACTCACTTGTGTCGACCGCTTCACTCGCTGGCCTGAAGCATACTGCATGACCAATATGTCAACTAAAGCCATAGCCACCACCTTTGTCAACAACTACGTATCACCATTCGGCGTGCTCCTTAACATCACAACTGATCATGGAACGCAATTTGAGTCCAACCACCTATTTAATCAACAAGCAACATGGCATATACAATTCGTTTTTTTATTCAAATTATACTGCAGTGCATGAGCCAAACAAAATAATTCAAATTCGCTCGGTATACGAATTTGATTCTAAAAAAAAAAAAAACAACAATCGTTTTTTGACTTTCAACACGTACACATCTATGTGCGCGTTGGGCATTTTTTTGGTGTTTAAAATTCATTTCACGTCGATTATAGAATTCGCGGTTGCGGATCTATCGCGGATCGTAAACTACATATAAAAAAAATTGGAAACAATTGGTGTAAATCAAAGTATCCTGGAAAACTTCTATTGATTTACATGTGATTTATATTTTTTGATTCCCCGTACAAACGCAATATTTTTATTGCGGATCTAAAACAATTTTTTTTTGACGAATTGTAAAAATATCCTAAGGAATTTCAATGAAACTATGATAACAAATTATTGTTTCCATTTTTTTTTTATATGTAGTTTACGATCCGCGATAGATCCGCAACCGCGAATTCTATAATCGACGTGAATATAAATTTTCATTGAATTAATTTTCTTTTTGAGCGTAATACATAAGTGCTGTGGTGATCAATATTAGTAATCACTAATCACATATTGTATGTATCAATTTATTAAGTTTTATAATATAAAACTGGCGTGTGATATACGCGTCATAAAATTAATTAATAAAGTGTCTGTTATTATGCATGGATATAATAATTTATGTAACACCGGCTAGACAAACAGTGTTATAGACTTATTATTATTTACTATTTACACATATTCAAGACATTATGTGGCTGTTGTTTATATTGTTAAATTTAATTTCATTCATAATGCCTTTTATCTCTAATATGAAAATGTGTCAAAAGCAGTGTTTAAATTCATTTTTTCGTTCCCTTCTTTAATCTTTTTTTTCTCTCTTTGTGAAAGGAAACAAAAATTATTTTTGTTTGTTTCTTTCCCCGGGAACGAAATCGAAAAAGTAAAATATCTCTCCTCATATAAAACACAAAGGATGGGAGAGGAGGGAGAGATATTTTAATTTGTTGGATTTCGTTCCAGAGGAAAGAAACAAAACAAACTATTTTTTCTTTTCTTTCGCAAAAAGAGAGTAAAGAAAGGAACGAAATTTGAATTTAAACACTGGCTCAAACGAGATAAACAAATTCGTGAATTCGACAAAACCATAGAGATAAAAGCTATAGAGCTGAAGCAACGTTTTTTCCCATAGAAATTCTTCTATTTTAAGCAAACATGGTTGGGGAGAGATGGTTATATCTTTTATGTCTTATGCTCTTTCTTTTATGTAAACAAACCATTTAGTTTTTATTCTTAAAAAATATGTATAATTAATTATTATTTGTGAAAAACTATTAGAAAAACATTATGAAAAATAAAGTGTTTAATCTTAAAATGTAAAAACTCGCAACAAATTACCTGGAATTTCTTTTCATCGATAAGTTTTATTCTGGTTTATATATGTACATATGAAGCAAAGCGCTAGAGCGAGAGAGATGCCTTATATCCCCGCTATTGATGTCTGTTAACAAATATTAATTCGAAAAGTACTTATCTGATTTTCATGAAACAAAGACATACTTATAGACGTTGATCAGATAAGAAAAAAGAGGTATGGCTAAGATCTTTAGGTGGTCGGATTCTAAAGATAGACGCGTAAAGATTTCCTTTGCAATACATTCACGTAAAAAACAAAAACAATGGGCCTATCCAGCACACAGATATCTACTTTTGAGATATTCTCAAATAATGTAGAATAGTCTCAATTGTAGACTGTCAAATGTGCTGGACATAAAATCTACATATTAGTTTTGGTTTGTGTCTTAGATTATCTGTATAATAGTCGTGTTCCAGTCGACCACTCACAAGTACTTATGAGTAGTTAGGTTTGTGTCTTTGCTTAAATTTAACTACTCGTAACTGCTCTTGCCAGAATGCAAGAGCAGTTACGAGTAGTTAAATTTAAGCAAAGACACAAACCTAACTACTCATAAGTACTTGAAGTGGTCGACTGGAACACGACTAATATCATTGTTGTAATGATCTATTACATCTTCAATTCTTCAATGTTGTAATGATCCATTATTATTTATTTTCTAATTTCAATTTAATTAAATTGATTCAAAAGATTTCAAATGTGCATAATGTGCTGTTGTCTTTTTAATATGTACTACTCGTATAATAAAATTTTCCAATAAAAATGTCAAAAAAAAAGCGAAGAAATAAACCAAAGAAATACTACTCAAATGTAGATTACATTTTTTTGCCTCACTAAATATTGAGAATATCTACATTTTTCTAGTGAGATATTTTGCATCCAGCACGTAAGATGTAAGATATCTACTTCTTTTAGTGAGGAATCTATGTGCTGGATACTCCCAATGAAAGTACATAATAGAATACTATGTTCATTTGTTTTTGCCTTTGAATGAATGAAAATGATTTTGTTTGAATGTACATATATAAAGTAGTATACATGCAAGTTCAATTATTACGTAATATAAAGATTTTGCTAATCCTTCTTTATTGTAGATATTATATGACGGTATCGTTCAGATGCCGGTAATGCGATTATATCCTGTAATGGGTTTTCCTTCTTTTTTATAGCTTGAATTTACTTATGTGGTATAGTTATCTGTGCTATTACAGTGAAACACTAAATTCAGAAATTTATCAAAGGATTATGAATATTTCGCATCCAATAACAAATAGTAATTCTTGTCATATTTTAACTAAATGAAAACTATTTGTAGGTACACTTAAGCCGCAAACACACTGTTATCACGTCACGTGAGCTCACGTGCTGTCACGCAAACTCACATCACGGGTAAAAAGTGCAAATTATCGTTTTACATAGTATTTTAATGGATCAGAAACACACTGTTATCACCTCACGCGTATCACGTCATGTCATCAAACTCATGTGTGACAGCACGCTTCTATTTTCTGTAAATTTACATATTTCTGAGTCACGTAACCTCACGTAAATTTGATTTTAGCAATTATTTTGCGAAATCATTGACTTTGCGTATGTTTGCTCGTACAGTTGCCGGTATTTTAAATTTGTGGCAAAACAAAATTGAATTTACATCACAACTTTAACTTCGTAAATGGAATATTAGTTCTAGTTATATTTAAAAATGGACGAGATTTTAATAGAAAAAATCAGGGAACATGAGGTTATTTATAACCATGGATCGCCTACCTAGTTATCGCGATCAACATATTCGACAAGCAGCTTGGGAGGAAATTGGAAGTGACCTACAAATATCAGGTATTTACAAAAATATTTTTATTTTATAAATCATATAATTTTATCGTGAATAATTTTTGATTATTTATGGATGAATTCTTCCCTTACGCACATACTCAAGTTGCCAAACTACACTGCCAGCTTCAGAATTAAAATATTCTTTAAATTTCTCTCGCACTTGAAAAGATTCGCGTGTGCAATTTCTTCTTAGAGAATCTAAATTTAGTAAGGCTGATTCTGAAAGATAAAGTGATTCGAAATCTGGTTCAAATGCACTATCAATACATAACATATTATGTTGGCAGCACGATGCAAGAACTACAATATTTTTGCAACAAATTCTAGTTGTACTTCCAAATACCTCCGAAAACAACTCCAACGAGTAGCCAGAATGCCAAAAGCATTTTCTACGATACGTCTTGCTCTTTATTGGCTCATTGTCTTTTAAGTTATTTCTACTATACCGGGTGAGTTTTTTAACCTGATACACTCAAATATCTCGGAAAATAAGCAGTCTACGAAAAAAATTGGAGAGATCAAAATTTAATTATTCCGCGGGGGAAATACATTAGTGTTAAAATTAGTACCCCCACCCCTCCTTGTAGGTGAGGCGGGGGGTAACTTTGAAACTAAGATAGGAACCCCTATTTTGTATTGCAGATTCGGATTCTACGGCTAAAAATATGTAGGATTTAACTGAAACATTTTTTCGATTCTTGATAGATGGCGCTGTAATTGACGATATTAAATTTTTTTTCTCCTACTGAGAACCTACGCAAACGATTCTGCAATACGTCTGCAATGAAAATACCATGGTTTCGTTGTACATACTCGAAGTTAGTTTTAAACAATTTGTACTATCGTATTCATATGTATTTGTGCAGTGTATATTTTTAATACAACGCCACACAAACTTGTTTAAAATTGTTATAAATAAAAATCTTTTTGAAACTAATAATTTTTATTTAGTTAGCTTAATTACATTGCTTTATAATTCAATAAAATTTTTTTTTTAATTTTAATTCTAGGAAAAATTATAGATGATTTAATTGTATAAAAAATTATTTGTGCATACAAATTTTTATTCATAATTATTTGTGCACATTAAGATTAAAATAAAACAATAGTAAATTAATTAAAATTAAATTTTTTTTTGCTAATTAAATAGTGATTTAGTCAATTAAGATGTATATGCCCTTTTTTAGATTTTATTACTTCTCTTTGACATCTCGCAAGTGGTCCAGATTTGTCGATAAAATCTCATAGAACCTTATCGCTTATGGTTTAATTAGCAGCCTTCTATAAATGTTTGGTCTTACTATATCGTGATTATGACCTTTCGCTTTCATTTAAATCCTCGCAAGTTTAAATCGGAACTCTTCCTTGGTCGTGGTTACTAATTATTCAAAAAATTTGTAAAATTTACCTTAAATTATTAAAATTTACCTTAAAAATTTACAATAAACCTGAATTGAGCTTTGATTTGGCCTTGAACAGTTTTTAGCGGCTTAACCTTTTATTCCTCCTGCAAGAGTAACTATCAGAAGTAGTATTTACCCTATTTAATACTCACAAATTATGTTATCAAAAAAGGTATTCCATATTATCAAATTAACGCAAAAATCCACAAATCTAGGCATAGAGAGTTTAATGGACGTATGAACACGATGACGAACACATTTTTTTGGACGGTAAACTATGTTGCGTTTAGATGTAAGTATGTTTCATATACTTCAATTATTCAAGGTCAATGTTCAATTCCGGTTTAATAAATGAGATAACATTTCTAGTTAATAATAAATTAGTCCGAGCTCAATTTTTCGTCCAGCTCAATTATGTTCCCTTACACAACAAGAAACATTGCTGAGAAATTGTTCAAAATTTTAGAATTTTAGGCCTTGAACAGATTTTTATTTATAAAAATGTTAAACAAGTTTGTGTGGCGTTGTATTAAAAATATACACTGCACAAATACATATGAATACGATAGTACAAATTGTTTAAGGCTAACTTCGAGTATTTAAAACGAAACCATGGTATTTTTATTGCAGACGTATTGCATAATCGTTTGCGTAGGTTCTCAGTAGGATAAATAAAAAAAATTGAATATCGCCAATTACCGCGCCATCTATCAAGAATCGAAAAAATGTTTCAGTCGAAATCCTACGTATTTTTAGCCGTAGAATCCGAATCTGCAATAAAAAATAGGGGTTCCTATCTTAGTTTCAACGTTACCTCCGCCCCACCTACAAGGAGGGGGTGGGGGTACTAATTTTAACACTAATGTATTTCCCCCGCGGAATAATTAAATTTTGATCTCTACCATTTTTTTCGTAGAGTGCTTATTTTCCGAGATATTTGAGTGTATCAGGTTAAAAAACTCACCCTGTATATGTATATGGACGAAGAAGGTAAGTTTTCAGTGTAAACGCTTCATCTCCAACGACTATACATGGTTATGTTTCTCCGGTTTCAATTAGAGGTGCTGGTGGTGGCACACTGAAACTGTTACTGTGTAATTTTTTACCATTTAATGAATTAGAAAAAATCCCACCATATCACTATTTCTACCATATGAGCCGACATCAATCGCAATAAACTTATAATCAGCATCAACTAAAGCTAAAAGTACAATAGAATGGCTTCCTTTGTAGTTGTATTACGTAGATGCAGCATTAATAGGGCATTGTATGTTAATATGCTTGCCGTCGATAGCAGTGGCGTAGCCAGAAATTCGTCGAAGGGGGGTTCCTTAAATAAAAAATAATCTCTATAAGGAAATAATGCATTTGAATTTATTTGAATTTCATTTTTTATTCGTTTTTTTATAATTTTATATTGAATCGTCATGAAACTAATGCCAATTAATCGAGGACACAGTCTATTTATATAACCACATCGCTGTGAATATTTAATGATGCCAATCCATTTAGTCGCTCCTCACCGAGTGTGTTTCGAAGATAATTCTTAAGGCGTCTGTATTATTTAATTAAAGTCAATTATAAGTCGTTTTTTTTTTTAAATTCATTTTATTTTATATAATTATTAAAAAGTTCTTCACTTTATTTTATATAAAAAATATTTTTGAATCAAGCTATACATAATTTTTGAAAAAAAAAACTTTCAAATCAAGCTACACTGGAATTTTTTGTGAATAGTTTTCAAATTTTTGAAAAGAATTTTTATTGTTGGTTTCGATTGCTCCTTGAGAATGGTGGAAA
Organism: Tipula helvola; assembly: GCA_963556165.1. Lineage (NCBI taxonomy): Eukaryota > Metazoa > Arthropoda > Insecta > Diptera > Tipulidae > Tipula > Tipula helvola. The sequence continues at coordinate 282,071,024 of OY744481.1, read as the reverse complement.
ATACCACCGAAACGTCGGAGATTTAAAAAATAAAAAATAAGTTTAAAACCAAACAAATATAATTTTTTTTTTTTAATTGACTAAAAGTGACATAGGTAAAAGGTAAGTACTAATATTAACAAAACGATTTTTTTTTTACAGTATTAGCTGCTAATAGCAACAATTAAAATTTATTTATTTATCTATTGGGCAGCAAACAGGTAAAACTCAATAACATACTGCCACATTAATCAGCCGTGATTTTTTCATCATTAGCCGGAAATTAAACCCGGGACCTCCGGAGCTTAAAGCAAGCAAGCTAACCACTGAGCCACCGAGCAAGATCAACTGGTTTGGAAATGGCGGAGGCTGTTTTTCAAAGCTTAATTAAATGGACCAGCTATTATTTTAGAGCAGAAACCGGAACGAAGTTTATTATATCTTCCTCGTCGACATCACGTATGTGAAATTATATTGCGTCCTGCAATTGAATCAAAAATGGGCAATATATCAAGAGTAAATGTTCCGTTATTTGTGTGATTCAACAATGACTGGAATTCCTTGAGTAATGATAATTTCAAAGCAGGCATAGATGATTCCAACGTTCCTATACAATTAAATGATGTGAAAGCGGAATTAGCATGTTTTTGTATAAGAACGAATTGGCAAAGGAACATGCTCGGAATGATTACAAAGAATTATTGAAAATCACTCTAATTTTTTTGGGCATGATACCAAATTAAAATGTCCGTTTCCGTCTGCCAGGGCCTATCCATCATGCTCGCTGGATGTCCAAAGCCATTGAAATTATTTATCTCTCATGAAGAATTTAAGTTAACAGCACAAGAGCAGAATAATTTAAGGGACTTTGCATTTTTGTCGTACGCTTTTATGTGCAAATTTGGTTCCATTGTACTAAAGCAATCCAAACCCTAGGATTTTCGAAAAAAGATTTATGTGATATTTGCAAGGCATTCCAAAATATGGATCATCATGAGAAACAGCGAATTCAAATATCTCATATTGAACATTTGTCCAACAAAAACAGAGCTCATGAGATCAAACACAGTGACAAATCAAAATAAAAAACGCCGCGATGAAGGTCATCTGTTTTAATTTTCAAAAATCCTTTAAACACCGTGTAGCAAAGTTAGCGCTTTTTATTACAAAAGAAAATTATCTGTCTTTAATTTTACCATCTATGATTTTGCTATTAAAAAATGTTACTGTAATGTATGGTATGAAACATAGCTAAAAGGGTGTCAATGAAGTTAGCAGTTGTCTTTTAAATTTTGTTACGGAAACCGTCAGAAATGGAGTTAATGAATTTATTTGTTGGAGTGACAATTGTCATGGCCAAAACAGAAGCAGCATTATTTTCACATTGTATGCTTATATGGTGAATAAATATAAAATAAGTATTAGTACCTAGAAAAAGGACATACCCAAAACGAAGAGGACAACGTCCACTCAAACATAGAACGCGCAAAAAAAAACACATACCAGTCCAATGGTACAGTGTCATGAGGACTGCTAAAGTATGAGGTTATTGAAATGACCCAAGATAGTTTTTTTGATTTTAAGACAATATCGAAAAAGTTAAACTTCAACCACAACATTCTGAAAGAAAAAATTAACATGATAAAAATAAAGAAATAAGAATAAGTCATGAGGCTCCTAATAGCTGTTTTATAAACATCATTTTGATGAAGAATTTAAAAGCATCGTACTTTATAATATAGCCAGTCTCAACGAAGGGCCAAAGCGTGGCCGAAAAAACCTAACTTTGAATTTGGTGTTCTACATAATCAATTTGATCGGCCTATTCCTATTCTTCAACCGAAGGATACGGACCTTATTTCTCTTTGTTTATAGGAATTTGACGTTGAAGAAAATAATTAAATTTATTTTGTTTACAATGTTCTCTTTTATATGTATAATATGAATACTATACAAAAAGTTCCTAATTTCTGTATAATTTAATTAATATTGTAAATGAATTATATTTTAATTTTTTCTGTGCAATTGTTGTTTGATTATAAGTTAAAATTTTAAATTTAAAAAAATAAATGTTCCAGTCATAAACAATTTTACCGGACTAAAGGTATAAACAGAACAAGAGCGATGATGCCTGTCAAATTAAAATACATAGGAAACATGCAATACAAACAGTACACAACCATCGACGCCGACGACGACGATTTTTTCGTTGAAATTAACTCTGAAAACCCATTTGGAAGAAGTTTCATAATGTCAAGATCACCAACCAGACTATGTACAATACACAAATCAGAGAGATTTGTTACTCCAGGTGGTACTTCAGTCAGCCGACTGGACAATCTGTTCTCTTCGAAGGCTGGCTCTATAGATTCTGAGGAGGGCCAAATATTGTATGACAGAAGTGATGCTAGCGGAAATCTTACATTGCGAGCAGCTGGATCCAGTGAAAAAATTATTGGCCTAAAAAAGAAAAATATGGATCTCTTGGGGAGGTTACAGAAAATTGAACAATCATTTGCCAAGAGAAAATGAACTTCTAAAAATGAATCGAGATGCTAAAGAACATAGCGAATAAAAGAGTATTGAACCAGAGAAATTTAACTATTTCACTGATGATGATGAATTAGAAAGGGAGACGAGACGGACTGGATCCTAAAGAAGAAAAAACGGTCCAGAAAGGGTAAGAAAAGAAAAGCTGAACCATCACCTGAGGTTGAACAACTAAATGGTAGCGGAACTACAAGTACCGAACTGAAAGTTGTCGAACCCGAGGTCAATCAACCAAAAGGTAGTAAATCTACCAAGAACATTGCACCAAAACTGGTACACCCGAAAGATAAACCACCCCCACCAATAAATATTGTGGGCGTAACCAGTTACTCAAAAATGCAGTCACTGATGAAATCGATTACGAACAAAGAGTATAAGCGCTAAAAAGCGTTTGGAAAATTAATACTCTGAAGTCAGATTCCTATAGAACCTTACCTATGAAGCTGAATGCTGAAAAGTATCAGTGATTTACCTATGAGGACGAACAGGCATCCCACTTACTCAAGTTAAGGAATAACGGAAGACTTAAAACATAAAAGTTTTCAAATACTAGATGCTGTGAATATTATTAAATAAGAGAGAACAAAAAACCAAAAACGAACCCAAACTTTCAGTAAAAGGGGACTCCCTCTTTTTATGCTGGTATTTGATAACAAAGAGAATGTTCAAAACATTTATAGTATAAAAGGAATTTTTCACATGAAGGTAAAAATTGAACCAATGAGGAGAACCACTACACGCATACCCCAATGCAACAAATGTCAGGGATTTAATCACAGCCAAAAATATTGCAGCCGGGATCCGAGATGTGTAAAATGCTTAGGTAAACATATTACCCCGGCATGTACAATAGGGAGGTAAGGGTCAACATCGGGCAATTATCGAGACTGTGGGGTTGCTAAACAACTACAAAAATTAAGAGATAAAACACGAAATCAATTTCAAAATCATGAAATTCAAACCAGATGGATCAAAATCCATAACCAAGCAATGCAGGGCAAAGAAGAACATTTGCTTAGGTAGTGAAAGACTCGGGTTCAACCAAATATATGGGCTCTGAAAATAACCGAATTATAGAAAACATTATGAACAGCATCGAAGCTATTACAAAGCGGCTAGATGACCAAAGTACTCTTAACAACATGATATTTGATCAACTGAAGAAAATGCAACTCCCTCAACGCAATCCGATAAAAAATGTTAAGTAAGAACTCAACTTTCAGGGGTTACAACTTATATCATTTCATTCATCCAGCGGAAAGAGCAAGAGGTGGCTCGGCATTATTAATAAAAGAAAATATAAAACACCAATTAGAAACAAAAATCGAAGAAGAAACAATGCAAGTCGCTATTGTAAGGATTTACATTAAACACAGACAGCTTACTGTCTCTGCAATATACCGTCCTCCCCAGCATAACTTGGAAAAGAGAGGGCTACATTAAACTATTTAAATCGCTAGGGCGTGATTTTATTATTGGAAGTGACCTTAATGCGAAAATACCTATTGGGGATCTAGACTTACGACGTCAAAGGATAAAGAATTGTTTCAAGCAGGGCAGACATCGAAATGCGAATTTTACTCTGGTGGTTCCCTAACATACTGGGCCAGTGACTCACTGTGGAAGGTGACGAAGAGACTCAAAAGACCTAAAATGTAAGTGACTTCACTTAAAAAGGATGATGGTACCTGGGCACGAGGTCACAAAGGGAAGGCTGATCTGTTTGCGGAGTATCTCCAGGAAACGTTCCAACCACTACCAAGACAAGCCAATGAAAATATAATATCAATTCACAAGCTGGATAAGTTTGACATATGGCCAGTAACTCTCAAAGAATTAAAAGAAGAAGTGAAAAGTAACATGAATGTTAAAAAAAAACCAGGGTATGACTTGATTATTTGCCAAATTATCAAAGCTCTACCTGTCAAAGGATCTCGTAAGCTACTACATATAATCAATGCGAGCCTTTGGTTAAAATATAAAACCACCTAACAATAAAAAATCATACAGGCTAATTTATCTGCTGTCAATTATGTCAAAACTCTTTGAAAAATTATTACTAAAGAGACTTAAACCAATAATTGAGGACCGACAACTAATATCTCCACACCAATTTGGATTGAGATAAAAGCATTCTACAATTGAACAGTTACATAGAATAACAAACATAATTGAAAGAACGTTAGAACATAAAAAAGTATGCTCAAGCATATTCCTGGGCGTCGCGCAAGCATTCGATAAAATTGGGCACAGTGGTCTGGAATATTTACAAGCTACATAGAGCTCTGTCGAGACAATTCTATGCCATACTAAAATCTTATTTATCCAATAGACTCTTTCGAGTGAAATATGAGGATGAATGCTCTGAGCTAAAGAATATCTCTGCTGGTATCCCGCAGTGATCTTATAACCAATCCTGTATTTACTATATACAAGGGACATATCAACCACAAATGAAGGAACTATAGCCACTTTTGTAGATGACACAACAATTATAGCAATTGGAAGTAATGTCGCTGACGCAACGAGCAAACTCCAGAGGACGACCAATGCAGCTTGTAAGTGGAGGACAAAGCATTGGCGAATCAAACCTAATGAGGTAAAATTCACGCATATTAACTTTAAGGCTTACCATCTACATATAGAAATTAACTCGCGACACGTGCTATATGCAAATACAACAAAATACCTTTTTAGGGGCATGACCCTCGATGCCAAGCCCAAGTGGAGAGAGCATGTTAAAAAGAAAAAAGAAGAACTTAACAAAAAGTTCAGAAAAATGTATTGGCTCATAGATAGAGGCTCTGAGCTTACAGTTCATAATAAGCTGCTACTATATCTGCAAATTCTGAAGCCGATATGGACCTACGGTATACAACTCTGGGGATGTTCCAAGCAAACAAACGCTAAAATGATACAGACATTTCAAAACAAGGTTCTTCGTAGCATCGTCAATGCTCCGTGGTACACAAGAAATGAAGACCTTCACTGGGACCTATGGATGAAATACATCAAAGAGGAAATAAAAATGCATGCCGCAAAACACGTAATGAGGCTTCAGGAACATGGAAACCCCTCCATACTAAGTGTATGCATAAGTATTTTCCGGTTTAACTGGGAGATGGCGCCAGCGAAAAGTACGCAGCGTATTAATTTGACACATACGTCATTTTGTTCGGCTGACATTTAAACTACAAACACACATAAGTTGAGTCCACCAATAATTAGCGTCTTTGTTTTATCGAGCAGTGATCATTTCGAGTTTTGTGCCTGAAAATAACATTTGCGGCACACATTGCTTTTCTTATTTAATCAAAAGAAAAAGGCTGTTGAAAGTTATTGTTTGCTGGTAGAAACATATGGTGAACACGCTCCATCGATTAGAACATGTGAGACATGGTTTCGACAATTTAAAAGTGGTGATTTCAATGTGAAAGACACTGGGCGCTCTGGTAAACCAAAAAAATGCGAAGACGAGCAATTAAAGGAGTTATTGGATTTCAAACTCAACGCCAATTAGCAGAAGCATTATATGTGTCACAAGAAATATTCAACAGACGTTTATGAGCAATGGGAAAAACAATAAACTCGGTAAATCTGTCCCACACGATTTGAATGAACGTCAAATAGAAAATCGCAAAGTCACTTGTGAAATGCTGCTTCAAGGCCACGAAAGGAAATCATTTTTGTATCAAATTCAACACCAATGCCAAATCGAGTCGGCAAGAAGACCATGCTCTATGTCTGGTGAGATCAGAGCGGTATTGTGTATTATGAACTCTAGAGAAGCCCGGCGAAACCATTAATATACACAACGCTATAGCCAACAAATGGTTAATTTAAACCACGCATTAATCGAAAGACGACCGGATTGGGCCAGAAGACATGGCAAAGTGATTTTGTCACACGACGATGGGTCGTCTCACACAGCAAAGCCAGTGAAAGACGCCTTCAAATCGTTTGGATGGGACATCCTACTGCACCCGCCGTACTCCCCAGATCTGGTGCCATCTGTCTATCACCTCTTCGCATCAATGGGGCACGCGCTCGCAGAGCAACACTTCAGCAATTTCCTGTTTGCCGCAAAAGGCAAGCAGTTTTTCTGGCATGGTATTCATAAATTACCTGAAAGATGGACGAAATGTGTAGAAGCCGATGGCCAATATTTTGCATAAAACAAAATTAATTTCCCTTGAAAATTACGTGTTTTTTTACTAAAATACCGGAAAAAACTTATGCATACACCGGTATACACAAAAACAATGTAATTTAAATCAGCGTTATGTACTTTATTAATTACCTATGTACAAATAAAATATATATTTCGACGCAACGAAGACAATAAAAATAAAAATCAGTTGCTGAGAAATGGTCGTCTTAAAATCATCATTCAGTGTGTTTTATCAGAACCATCTTGATATGAATAGAGCTTGTAAAAATTGAACTTAAAATAAAGGACGTAGAAACACTAAAAAATAATTTATTTTCATATAGTTTGTATGAGAAAACGCGATTTCGATTGACGAAAAAAATTGAATTAAAAATTAAACCTAGGTAAATAATTTTTTCTGAAATCACTTTTAAATAACTCAATGACCAACTCATTTAAAACACAGATTCTCAAGTTTCCCCATTTCCCAGATTTAATCAAAAGAAAATAAGGGAAATTAAATTAAAAAACGTTCTACAACAATAACAATATGTATTAAAAAGAGAAAATTCAATATAATGACGTCATCATTTATCCACATCTAAAATCAAGGGTGAAAAAAAGACAACACGTCGTCGCGCAACAGCCGAAATTAAAATAAACCAAAAAGAGCCAAACAGAAAAAAAATTAAAACACTGCATTGAGCGAGAAGAAAACAAAAAATGAACAACCCAGCTTTTCATGCATCACAAATAAACGACATAACCAATATTTATTTTATTTTTTTATTATTTTATTTTATATACAAACTATTCTACGGTAAAACAACCTAATGAATAGTAACACAAAAACTCACAAAATCACGAAATATTTTAGAAAATAAAATCCTATCTTAAACACTAATTACAAATGTATAATACAGACAAAATTGGTTGTTAAAAATCACACTTACGAATTGCAACACGGAAAATCTCTCGTGACCTCGAAAAATCGAAAAAAAGATAATATTCATTAAATATTCTAGACATAGAAGCCGTCGGTTCATTACTTCCATATTCAGTCCTGTGGCATGGGACATATAAGAATTCCCTTTGGCGTAGATTTCGTTTGGGAACATAAATGCACCAGGTAGAAGTGAGGTCTAAACAATTAACCCGTCCACATAAAGAAGCTCCCACAAACATAGCCGCGGCAATTTTACGACGTTTTTCTAAAGTATCAATACGAAGATCATGACATCTATCAACATAAGACGGCAGGTCACATATCTGTTTCCACCTAGGCTGACTACGATCAGAAAGGAACCCGAGTTTCCTTAGAATATAAATGGTAAATCGCCTCTGAATTGACTCCAATCTATCGATGTGTACTGCATGATGGGGATACCATACAACCACAGCATACTCAAGGTGTGATCTAACCAAAGAGACATACAGAGTTACACATGAAAATATATCATGAAACTCCTTTGTCATTCGAATAATGAACCCTAACATAGAATTAGCTTTACGTATTATGTTATCAATATGTAAACAGAAAGTTACTTTAATATCAAATATAACTCCCAAATCCGTTATTGAAGTTACCCTGCTAAGCTGATTACCGTCAAAATAATAGTTAGAAATTATAGGGTTAAAAGTCCTATAGAACGACATGACACTGCATTTACTTATATTAACAAACAATCTATTAGCAGAGCACCATCTAGATAAATTATTTATTTCAGACTGTAGTATATCAACATCAACTAAAGACCGAGTTCGCATAAAAATCTTCAAATCGTCAGCAAACAATAGAACATTACAAAATTTAAATATATCGGTGACATCATTCACAAATAAAAGAAAAATAATTGGGCCCAAATGGGAGCCTTGAGGAACACCCGAATGGCAATAAATAAAATTTGATTTGATGTGATTCAATAGAACAAACTGCTTCCTGTCTTCTAAGTAAGATGCAATCCACTTTAGAAACCTTGGATCAACTCCAATCGCAGCAAGTTTTTTTATAATAATTCTGTGGTCAATTGAGTCAAAAGCCTTAGCAAAATCAAAATAGATTGCATCAACCTGTGCCTTAGACTCTATTGATTCAATAACAAATTTTGTAAACTGTAAAAGGTTGGTAGATGTTGATCTACCACTAGTGAAACCATGCTGGAAAGATGAGATGATTTGTTTTGTATAAAATGTCAAATGATTAGTTACTATTAATTCAAAAAGTTTTGGTATGGTAGACAAAATTGAAATACCCCGATAGTTTGATATATCCGAGCGATCGCCTTTTTTATAAATTGGAACAATGTGTGCGATTTTCCAAGCAGCTGGGAAATATCCACTCGCTAAAGATTGATTGAACAGATAACATAAAGGTGTAGTTATGTAGGATGCTACCGATTTAAGAATAGATGAGGGTATTCCATCTGGTCCGCATCCATCCTTAAAATCAATAAGAGCCTTGGTAATCTCATCTTCCGTTATTATTAAATGAGGGATGTTATGTTGGGAAGCACCGATGAAGCGATTATTATCAACTTGAATATCATACGTTTTATACACTGATTGAAAGAATTCTGCAAACCCTGCGCAAATGTCAGAAACTGTGTTCAACTGTATGTTGTTATACTTCATTGTAGATGGAAATCCAGTTGTGCTGCGCTTATCGTTCACAAATTTCCAAAACTGTTTAGGGTCACTTTTAATTTTAGCTTCAATCGATTTAATGTACTGGCAGTATTTAGCCTCAAATTCAGACTTAAATTGGTCCCGAAGAATTATAAAAATTGACTTGTTATGTGCGCAATCATTTTCCCTAAGTCTGTAGTAAGCCTTATTCTTACGATTGCGCAAATTTATCAGGCTGTCATCAAACCAAGGTGGGTAACTATAATTACGACTCTTTTTCAAAGGTACGAAACGATGAAAAGCTGCAAATAATAAGTTGTTAAATTTATCCACATTTACGTCTAAAATATTATTATTAAATAAAACACCCCAATTAATACCTTTAAGATAATCGGAGAGACCATAGATGTCACAGGACTTAAAATTGTAATAATAGGCATCATTCGAAAAAACCCAGCATTTATCTTTGAGACCGATAGTACAAATTTCGACTTCAATAGAAACATGATGAATATCATTCTCACTATTTGAAAAAGGTCCAAAAGATTGACGGACAGAGAGATGTTCCGTGTTATTTGCAAATACTAAATCTAAAAATGAATCATTACTATTTGAGTAGCGGTTAATTTGTTTTAGGTTAAAACTGAATAATGAATCCAACACAAGAGAATCATTGGCAGATCGAGCGTCTGACGGAAACAAATCCAGAGATTCAGGATCGAACGACCAATGAACATCGCTTAAGTTAAAATCGCCAAGTACCATTACATTATCAACACAGCCACTCAAATTACAAACTTCGTTTATACAATCAATGTGATTTAGATAAATATCAATAGAAGATCTAGGAGGTATATATAATATTATAAAAAAAAAAAAAATATTCTTACAAACTAGAACCTTAGCTGAAAAAGTCCTAGCTGAAAATAAATACTATACTTAAAAATATTTGGCATTTTTATTCCCAAAAATTAATGATTTACATTCGAAATAAGTTTTTGGTTAGAATATTTGAATTGTCATTATAAGTATGTATGTGCATTTGAATTGAGAGCGGTTTATAAAATAAAATAGCTCTTACTAATTATTCCTATTCCTAGATGTCACTTAACACACCAAATACAAAAAACAGAGATTCGGGCTGAGTAATCGATGTGAAAGAAATTTTTTTACGTAAAATTAGCATAATTTCTTTCAATGCAATGGTTCATTTTTAGTAAATTTGTAAAAAAAATTATATTAATTAATTATTATTACAATTTATATATTTAATTACTATCGAGAGCAGCCACCAAAAATATGTTTAACCGAAGCAAAAATCAGACTAAAGAATTAAAATATCGGTTCGATCCCCTATATAGTAATGAATTTGATTTTTTTATGTTTTGTATCATCTGTCTCTTTTACCGAAGTAAGAGATAATTATTAAAATTCAATTCAAATTTCAAACTGATAAGGCCCAAAATATTTAAAAACAGTTAAGTTTTCAAATAAGAAAATTATTTATCGTAAAAACACAATTTAAATTTGTATTCGCAACTTTTGATTCACAATTAATAACAGAAAGATATTCGAATTCAAATTTGAATGGAGGCGACAGCTATGGTTCATTCCATTAAGCTTTGGTGTATTTGGGTAAATTTGTGTCATGTGGCAATACTTTTAGAAAGAGACTAAAAAGAGATGGTGATTATGATGTATTTTACAAAAACAACATTCGAGAAAAGTTTAGCAACACTTTATATTCCAAGAGGATTTTCACTAAGAAATAAACATTTTCATGATTCGATTTCTCAATCAAATAAAATTAAACGTTTTATGAACATTTTTGTATAAAAATAATACAAAAGCTCATAATTCTTATAGACTAAAAATGTAAATGAAAACAATCGTTTTCCTATATATAGTCCTATTCAGATCTTAAAAAAAAATTTTTTTTAATTGTTCTGCGCAGCTTCCAGTGATGTAGAAAAAAAATTTATAAAAATTTCGATGAGTCGCATTTATCTTATGTGGTTTTCGATTCACCAAAAAAGAGCAAGTCTGCTTGCTCTTTCTGCTGTTAAACTGTTCGATTCATCAAGAAAAACGCTCGGTCGAGCAAAATTGTTGTTGTTTTACGAATCTCGATTTTTTGGCAGATTTACAAACACAAACACAAATAGAACTGTCATTTTGAATGACATTTTATTCGATTTTAGTTTATTGAAAGCGTCATTTGTGTTTTTTGTTTTTTTTTGTGTTTCTGTTTATTTTTATATAAATATTTTATATTAAAGAAATTATTTGTGTTTAATTAATATACAAATATGGATTTAATAAAAATTATAGGTTATGTTTATACAAACGTCATACACACACATATATATTAAGGAGCAACTGTTCGATTCACCAGCAGTAGAGAGTGATCTTTTAAAGATTTGGTAAAAGGTGAATCGAAATCGACATTAGATAGTAAACCTAAATAAAATAATAAATAATCATTCAAATGTATTATATTTCAGTTTTAATACACAAAACATTCAAAATGTTTATGATTTTATGTTATTACAATCAAATTTCATGTGAAAATTAATAGGTGTAAAAAAATATTGCACGCCTATGGAAACAACGTCAACATTTAATTTTCGGACGGACTAAGGAAAATAAATAACTAAATGCCAGACATATCGATCAAAACCTCAATAACGTAAAAAAATTGTTAAATTGCATTAATTCTTCGATTATCGATTTCAAACGATTCTTTTAAAATAAAATTATAAAAACATTTTGTGATTCAAAACGTTATAAGTAACATATAAATAAAAAAATAAAATGATGTAAATAAAAACCTAACCTAAAAACTCAAGTACAAATACAACATAAAAATGTAAACAATTAAGCCGAAATAGTACATCACTGTGTATCCGCCATGTTTTTTCTGCGCGAGAACTGTCAGAATTCCAGCGAGATTTGAATACTACTATAGTTTCATAGTCAAGAAAAAAATTTATGTATCTTATTTTAAGCTTACTAAAAAATATAGTCGATACTGGAGGCTCTTATTTATAGAGTAGGCTCTGGTTTTATACATATATGCATATATAGTGACATTGCGAGTGCAAGTGATAAAAAGTTTATCCAGCTGTCCAAGTTGTTATTGTCCGAATCAAGCGTTCCAATAGAATAAATTATTAATAGACAATACAAAAAACGAAACGTTATCATCGGACTGTGGACCAAACAACCGCACGCTGACAAGCAATTTTCTAATACCGTTTTGGAATTGTACATTTAAGCCGTGTCTTGACGGCAAAATTAATTATAGTTCTAAAAATTAATTTTATGATCATAATTTGAAGTTATCGTCTTGATGGTAAAAGTAAACTACTACCCTCCCTCCTTTCGTCAAATACGCGAACTAGCTAGTTTATTATTGTTATTAGACGTCAAATTTTGAATTAGGTGTGCTATTTACTATTAGCACTCAAGCGAATTTGTAAAGCTTTTTAATTTGTATTTGAAAAAAATTACCAAACCAAAAATCAAGAGAATATGAAACCAAAGAGTTTTATTTATTTCCAATCAGTGAATGTTTGAGCCTGCAAAATAAAATAAACGCGCACATACACAATAGAAAACAGAAAATATTCATTTTTTAAATTTCTTGACAAACCGATCGATGCGATCCACCCGTATTTTCTGAGGAGTAGAAGTGTGTTCCAGTTAATTATGGGTATTTAGGATAATTAATTATAGTACTAAAAATGGTTAAATTATGTTCGTATTTTACATTTGCTGTGTAATATTACACTGCTAAATCAAATTATGCTCCAGTTAATTATACCGTCAAGACTAAGGCATAACAATCAACAATAAAAAATTCAAATCTTTCGAAATAAGTGATTCCCAGGAAATCCAAGGAGCTTTACACAACCTACAAATAAGCCGACAGCTAAATAAAAACAAAACAAAATATCCAAAAAATACAATGGAGTTCTATTTTAACAACGCGCAATAATTGAAAACCATAATTGCATTTTTTAGATTATAAATTCAAATTTACATTTTAGTTAGTTAAGATTTTAACATTAAGAATGTAACAACATAAAAGTGTAAAATAATAAAATTGATAAAAATAAATATTTTTTTTATGATCATATAAGTCTCTAACTCATAATTATATATTCAAGTATATATACAAAGAACATGATGCTTACAACATGAAGCTAACATGAGACTTATAATTGGGACGAAATCAAAACTTTTATCGTTACAAGGTATATCACGGCACCAGAAGCAATGTGCAGAAAATACGAAATTCAGGATTAATGCACTCTATAATCCGGCTAGCTGTACATCTTCCAATGCAAACAGTTATTTTTGTGCATTTTCAAAGCGAATTGAAGCTACGGTTAGCCACTCCATGAAAATCACCAAAGCTCAAGGACAGACCTTCGACAAAATTGGAGTGTATTTGCTTCAGCCAGTTTTTACACATAGACAGGTTATCACTACACGCGAATGAAGAATTTACTAAATTTTACTACCTAGCTGCACTAGCTATTCAAACGCATACATCCAGGGGTATTTGTGATTAAGGTAGCGAATATAGTTTCATCCAGAAATAAATTTATGAAATTTAAACATGCAATTTAAATGTTAGTTTCGTTAATTTAGAAAACACCCATTCTACTTTCTTTTATTTAACTTCATTAAACATTCTTGGAATATTCAATTAATTTACATTTTTGTTTAATTTTCAAACCGTGTTTTGGGGAATACATTTCTCCAAACATGGCTTTAAGGTTAACTTTGCTACTCATTGCATCATTTTATAAATAAATTAAGGACACATAACTCAAAAGAATTTAAAAAATTGCATTATCCCCATTTAATTAAAATTAATATTAAGGAATTCTATTTCCCGTAACATCGAAGTAAGTTGTAAAACATATACACAGGTTTAAGGTTAAATAAAAGTAAATGGTGTGTTGTGTACAAAATTGAAAAGCGACTAATTAGTAAGGTCGATATATAAAATTAGATATTTATTTATAAACAATTTTCCGAAGATCCCATCGATCTCGTAATGTTTTTTGATTAGTGTACTGGATTAACAATATATGTGCAAATTTTCATGAAGTTGTCACGGGGTTCACTACCCCTACTAAGAAATACTAAATGTAGAGTGTTATTCAATTTACATTGAACAACTTAGATAACATAACTGTAAATTATCCGAAGATCCTATCGAAAATCCTATCGAAAATTACATATCATGGTTTGGTCCCACTTCATTGCAAGGCACCATTGGCAATGCTTATTAATGCTTCTAGAAATAGTTAGGACAGCTTAGGAACAAATCGACGGCCGATTTTAATTTTTCTATACTACTAAAAATAAAAAATAAATAAATACATTTTGCCGAGAGTATAAAAGGAAAAAAAAATCTGTTTCGTTTTAATGCATTTTCAGACCTTGCGCTGTTCGTTTCGTATTGTGTTTTGAGTTTTTGGTATTGGGTTGTAATAGTGTTTTTTATAAAAAGTTTTTTTTTAAAACTACAGACCCGGCTTTCTTTTGGATATTCTCTTATTCTTGATTTTACATTTATTGATTGTGTTTTTAAATTGCGATTGGCTTAGGCTAATTTTAGCTAGTTTACTGGTTAGTTTATTAGCAGAATTATTAACCGCAATTTTGTGGATTTTTAATTTTGTCCAAATTTATTGGATACGTGCCAAATTAACGTTTTAGCTATATCCTTTTGAGTTAAGGTTTTTTTTTTATTAACTGTTTTTTTTTTTGTGGATTTTTTTTATAATGGGCAACCTAAAACAAAAAAAAATCGTTACGTTCAACAGAACCTGAATATGCTCAAATTGAATAGCAAGACACTGCAAACCACACTATTAAATTTGTTCGGACAACAAAATATTAAATTTGGTAGAAGCAATTGTCCATTTATGAAAGTAATTTGTCGCTCTTTGAAGGTCAAGAATTCATCGAAAAATCGAATGAAAATTTATGATCTTTATCGAAAAAGGAATCGAAAATATGGAGAGGAGGTACCTGACGATTTGAATTCAAATAATGACATTTTGTTATCTGAACTTGTTCCACGTGTTGCGAGTTCTTCTGAGTTCTCTGACAAGAGCAAAGAAAGCAACAATAATTTTTTTAATAATTCTCAACTCGAATCCGCTGAAACTATTCAAATACCCAATAATAATATTGATGTTTTAGAACCAATGTTTATTGTTACATCCAATACGGATTTATCTAATGTGATGGATGAAAATGAATGTACCCCAATGCCAAATCAAAAGGTTAGTATGACGGATAATGTTGATATCGACATATATAACCTACCGATTGTTATAATAAGTCCAACAATTAATGAATGGTATTCTCGTGGGACGATGAAGATAGAGGTTAATATTTCTGGAAGCTGGACTAAAGAAGCATTACGCACTGCAATTAGATGCGCTCTTACCCGAAAAAAAATAATTGTGTATTGTCATTTGGTACATTGAACTTTAATAAACATCTCTTGCAATTAGTTCAATACGCAAATTGCAAATATTTAATTCATAAACAGAAATATAAATTTCTTATTAGAGAAGACGTAATGGAAGTATGGACTAAAGGAATTGATATTGAATCACACGGCTTAATAAAAGAATTCGTTCAACTGATAGGTCAAGAGAGATTACATATGCAATCAAAAATGGAGAATAAACTTCCATACGTTGCATATTTAGAAAATAATACGGAAGTTGATTTAAATCTTCTTTGTGTTGGAAATACGCAACACATTAAGCAACCAAATATATTTCGAAAAGCCCGATCTGAAAGATTGTTATTACATGATTTAGTTAAAGGTTGCGATTTGATGGATGTAATTTATCGCGCCAACCGAAAAGATGATAATCCTAATTATGTTTATTTTGCTGGTAATCCCATGTTTATTATTTTAATGCGTCAACCAAATATACGGGTTTTAAACAGACCAGGTGGTATTCCAATGAAAGGTGGTATCCAAATGAAAGAGGATCGCTGTAAAAAGGATTGTATGAACGAGGATCCCTATAAACGGGCTCTCCTGCATGAATGATTGCGTGAAGCCGAGAGAACGAAGCGTATTATCAATTATTCATCTTTTAATATTAATTATGAATTATTAATTATGAATTATTAATTATTAGTTATTAATTATAAATGAATAATGTTAATAAAAAACACATAAATTTTTTAACATACAATTTAAAATGAAACTTTATTTTAATGGATATTTACAAAAATTAAATAAATAAAGAAATTAAAATAAGTTACAACTTTCTTATAGTGATATATAATTTTTTTCTATTTTAGTTCTTTCGATAGTTCTTTCGTAATCATTGATTATGATTACGAAAGAACTGAAGGAGGACGAAGGTCCGAAACCGGTCTTAAAATCGAAAAAAAATTATATATCACTATACGAAATTTGTAACTTATTTTAATTTCTTTATTTATTTAATTTTTGTAAATATCCATTAAAATAAAGTTTCATTTTAAATTGTATGTTAAAAAATTTATGTGTTTTTCATATACATTATTAATCAGTGATATAAGCCACAGTTGAAATTTTATTAAAAATGGAATACTTATTTCCATCTTTATAATAATTATAAATGATTAATTATTAGTTATCGCCTGAGTCGAAACTCAGCTACCTGGGGGGTCGACAGGTGGTGAATAGACGACCAGCCTCGAGATATTGCGGAATATTCAGCAGACATTTGATTTGACTAATCTCCTTTATTGACCCCAATTAGTTCGCATGTTTGTAAGACGTTTTGGTATTTCTATACTTAAGGCATGGCCCTATGCAAAACGAAAACCCGGGATTTAAAACCGTTCACTTTGCAATATGAAAATTATTAAAAAATAGTTCTAATCTATAAGTCCCACCTTATTCTAAGAAAATTTTATTAAAACTAATTTAATATCATTCAAAAAGCCCTAATTTTATGTTTTGCCGGCCGTCAAGCAAAAATCCGTCCGTTAAAATATAAAATTGGAGTTTTTGAATGAAATTAAATTAATTTTAATAAATTTGTTCACGAATAAGGTTGAACTTACAGATTCAAACTATTACTTTCTTTTACGTAAGTAAAATAAAGTATAGTAATCATGAAAATTTTCGACCTTGAGATTATTGAAGATTTATCTGTTTTGAGGTCCCCTGAGTCCGAAAAAGTGGGTTTCGAAATGATGTCTGTCTGTCAGTCCGTCTGTCTGTCAGTCTGTGTCCTCTCTACAGCCCAGATGGCTTAACCAATCGAACTGAACTTCAGATTTAAGCTTTTTGGATAAATTGGGAGGTCCCAGTGAATTTTACTTCAAATCGGTCCACCGGAAGTGGCCACTCCCTTGGGCCAGAAAATTTGTTTTGCAAATATCTTAAAAAATGGAGGTGTGGCCAACACACGACTTTCTTTTACGAACAGCGAATTTTGAGAAACTTTTATAATCCAAATTTCTCGCAAACTTAATTAAGATTGTTTTTATTATTTCATGTTTTCTGTAAATTGTATATTTTTGAAATATTTGCAAAATAAATTTTCTGTTTTACGGAATCTGGGAGCTGGGAGCTGGAACCCCAAAATTTATGTAAAAAGTTTAAACATGAAGTTGCAGTTTGATTGGTTAAACCATTTGGACTACAAGTTGACAGACATATATACCAAGACACCACTTCAAAACTCAATTTTTTGAACTCATTAGTACACACGTAAAAGAAATAAAAGGTGATATTTATGAATTTAAATTTTTTCTTTTATTTTGTAAATCTTATACTTTTCAAAATATGTGCAAAACACATTTTCGGGCTCAAGAGAGTGGCCACTTCCGGTTGACAGATTTGGCAATTTAACATACATGTAGGCTAAATATTTTTATAACGTACAGTACGTCACTGAAGTGTGCAAATTAATTATAATTAGCATAATTGGGCTAATAGGTACACACAATAATTAAAATGACAAATGCAAGAACTGCTGTAACTCCTTGTAAAAAAGTGTGGGAGGGGGGCAGGAGTTGCGAAATATTTTTGCAATTATAAAACGATATATATACTTATGTAAGTATTACAAACCCTAATAAGTCGTTAAAAAAGTTAAGAAACCTGAAAAAATGATCCACATTCAATTATGTAATATTTGCATTAAAAACCGGAAGTATGTCACTGTAGTGTGCAAATTAATTATAATTAGCATAATTAGGCTATATACATATACAAATATATTTATGTGTTGGCAAAACAATATTTAATTTTTTTTTTATAAAATTTTTAAATTTTTTTTAAATTTTTTTTTTAATTTTTAATTTTAATTTTTTTAATTTTTAATTTGTTTATTTTTATTTTTTTTTGATTTTTGGAAACATTTTGTATTAGTAATTTTTTGTAAACCTTATACTTTTTAAGATATTTGCAAAACAAATTTTCTGACCCAAGGGAGTGGCCACTTCCGGTGGTCCGATTTGAAGTAAAATTCACTGGGACCTCCCAATTTATCCAAAAAGCTTAAATCTGAAGTTTCAGTTCGATTGGTTAAGCCATCTGGGCTGTAGAGAGGACACAGACTGACAGACGGACAGACGGACAGACGGACAGACAGACGGACAGACAGACTGACAGACAGACATCATTTCGAAACCCACTTTTTCGGACTCAGGGGACCTCAAAACAGATAAATCTTCAATAATCTCAAGGTCGAAAATTTTCATGATTACTATACTTTATTTTACTTACGTAAAAGAAAGTAAAAGTATAAGGTTTACAAAAAATTACTAATACAAAATGTTTCCAAAAATCAAAAAAAAATAAAAATAAACAAATTAAAAATTAAAAAAATTAAAATTAAAAATTAAAAAAAAAAATTTAAAAAAAATTTAAAAATTTTATAAAAAAAAAATTAAATATTGTTTTGCCAACACATAAATATATGTGTATATATAGCCTAATTATGCTAATTATAATTAATTTGCACACTACAGTGACATACTTCCGGTTTTTAATGCAAATATTACATAATTGAATGTGGATCATTTTTTCATGTTTCTTAACTTTTTTAACGACTTATTAGGGTTTGTAATACTTAAGTATATATATCGTTTTATAATTGCAAAAATATTTCGCAACTCCTGCCCCCCCCCCCCCACACTTTTTTACAAGGAGTTACAGCAGTTCTTGCATTTGTCATTTTAATTATTGTGTGTATTAGCCCAATTATGCTAATTATAATTAATTTGCACACTTCAGTGACGTACTGTATGTTATAAAAATATTTAGCCTACATGTATGTTAAATTGCCAAATCGGTCAACCGGAAGTGGCCACTCTCGGCCCGAAAATGTGTTTTGCACATATTTTAAAAAGTATAAGATTTACAAAAAATCACTAATACAAATTCCAAAAAATTAAAAGAAAACACTTAAATTCATAAATATCACCTTTTATTTCTTTTACGTGTGTACTAATGAGTTCAAAAAATTGAGTTTTGAAGTGGTGTCTGTTGGTATATACATATGACTGTCAATTTGTAGTCCAAATGGTTTAAGCAATCAAACTGCAACTTCATGTTTAAACTTTTTACATAAATTTTGGGGTCCCAGCTCCCAGCTCCCAGATTCCGTAAAACAGAAAATTTATTTTGCAAATGTGCAATTTTGAAATTTGAATTATAAAAGTTTTTCAAAATTCGCTGTTCGTAAAAGAAAGTCGTGTGTTGGCCACACCTCCATTTTTTTAATAATTTTCATATTGAAAGACAAAGAATTTTCTCAATAATTGGATTTGACGGTTTGAAATACCGGCTTGCCGTTTGTGCATCGGGCAATGCCTTTAGGGCGTCGTTACTCACTGTTATTAATAACGGTGAGTAATCTTTAGATAGATCATATCAATCGGTTGTTTTCACATACGTACGTGGAACGCCTTTAGCTACAGAGAAGTCAATTAAATCAGGAACTTTCTGTTGATCCGTGGGAGAGTAAGTTAGCTGACCAGCAGATAAATAATCCAGATACAGCCATATCGATCCCTATTGCACATGTTTAGATTTGTAATCGCTACCCACAAGGAATTTATTGGCCAGCTGGTTAAGTCGATTAATTGTTGCTTTTAAATTGCATGTTTTGGAGGGCAATAAACGGTCGATATTACACATTTTTCAAACCATTCTTCTAGGCAAATATTAGTTGTTTGGATGTTCTCTTTTTCATACTTGCTGTCTTCCTAATGCTTTCTCTTTTTAAGATTAAGATGGTAGTACCATCGTGTGCTTTTCCGTCCGGGTGTTAGGAGTCGTGTACTGAATGAATATCCCTTAATTTTAAAAATGGTTTTATTCGCGAAGCGTGTTTCTGATACTCGATTGGCAACTATATTGTGTGCGATAAGAAAGGCTTGTAACTCAGATTTGTACTGCGAAAGACCATTCGCATTCCAAATAGATATTTTTAAGACAATCATTGTTGGTTTTTGACGTTAATTTGGATTAGTATGTTGATATTTTGCGTCATCATGCTCATTTGTTTCTCCATCAACATCATGGCACTTTTTATCGTTTCGGTTAGTTTGTTTACAGTTGCATGAATTGATACTGCTTCTTCAATAAAATTAACTTTTGCTTTCTGAGCGGCACATTCCAGGAAGAGAACCCAGGTTGCGCTAAACTGCTGGCATTTGTCCCCAAATTTCCAGTTTGTTAAACAATTGAAGTTCTTGGCGTCCAAGTTCTTTGGTTGTAATTTTTTCTTGACCAATCTTTGCTTATATCGCAATTTTGGATTGATTTTACTCTTTAAATCCAAGTATACGGGGCAACCTCTGTAATTTACGGGGTGATTTTCACCACAGTTACTACAGTGTTTTACTGTAGGAGCGTTTTTCACCATTTTGCACTGTCGCAATCGTAAAATTTACCACATATAACACAAACTTCGTGCAAGGTGCTGTTTAATTTGGGGTGGTCGTATTTACGCTCTGAACTAGTCCGGTCCTCCTCTTGGGTTCCTCGACCATGATTTTGCGATAGAGTAAATATTCTAGGTTATGTAAATCGTGCTATTTCTCTTTTCCCGCATCTGACTCTAGTTCCAGGCGAAGAACAGGTTGAGTTTTTTTTCGTTGGTTAGAATATTCGTGAGAGATTTGGCATGAAAGCCTTTTTCACTAAGAGCAGACTGTATCTCGCTTACATCTATAGTTCTCAATTCCTCTTATATTAACATGATTAGCTAAGGCTCTGAATCCATTAATCTGAATGGCTGTGTCTTCACTTCGTTTAAGTTACCGCTTTTGAGAAAGGTAATATGCAATTTTAAATCGGCAACGACTTGATTTTTCCACAAGTTTATTATTTAAGGCCTCTCTTAAGTAAATTGACGGCGGCTCTCGTTCTTAACATTAGCTGCTGTAGCTTCTGGAGCTGCTACGTTTAACTGGAGTACCTCTTACTGAGAGGTATTTGGTCCGCCCTTGTTCCATTCTTGTCGCTTTGCTTCTGTTCTGTTGTTTGCTTAAGCTTCATTTTCGCTTGGTATGAACAGAAAAATACCCATCCAACCCCTTTTACACTAATTGTTGTATATTACCCTGACCTAGGTCACTATCAGAATTTATATTATTGGTCGACGATGAGTTCGGTGCACTGAGCTCATTATTTTTGTTTTCATTCACATAAATCATCTTTTCTTCAGTTATAAATAATTAAAAAGAACAAATACCGCACCTTTTGATTATTTTAATTTAATTTTATTAGGCGCATATCGATTTTGCGTCTATTCTTCACGAAGGAGGTAATCAATACTGACCTATCTATTTGTTAAAATAAATTCAATCATAGATACAATATAAGTCAGACACCAGCCGAAATCTCTTGCATTTATTCGTTTTTGTATTGTAAATTCAATTGTGAGTGCATAGATAGTTTACCATCGACTCGTAAATCTCTTTGATTTTATTAGTTCGATTTAGTTAATTCAATTGTAGATAATTTACCGTTGAACCAACGGAACCTGTCTCACCTTGCCTTTGATGTACCATATTTGAATAGTGCAGGTAGCGCCATTCAAATATGATACTTCAGCAGCAAGGTGAGACAGGTTCCGTTGGTTCAACGGTAAATTATCTACAATTGAATTTACTAAATCGAAAGAATAAATTCAAAGAGATTAGCGAGTCGATGGTAAACTATCTATGCACTTACAATTGAATTTACAATACAAAAACGAATAAATGCAAGAGATTTCGGCTGGTGCCTGACTTATATTGTATCTATGATTGAATTTATTTTAACAAATAGATAGGTCAGTATCGATTTCATATCGATTTTTTTTTTTAAATAATCAAAAGGTGCAGTTATTATTTATTATTTTCTTCTAAGTGCCGTGTGTCTGTTTTTAAAATTAAAAAAAAAACAACACCGAAAACAAACTTACAGTTAAATGAACTTATATTGAAGAAATTTAGGCCCCTATTCACAAAATGTAAATTCGCCCTATAACCGTAAAATTTCCGATTAGTACTAAATTGGTATTTATGAAATGTACCTAGACTCTATAAATGAAAATTATGCTCTGTAAGTTTGCAGTGCCAAATTTGTTGACGTAAAGCTACATATCTTGATTTTATTGGCCCATAACTCGGCAGAGTAACAATTTTTCAACATTATTTTTTCAGGAAACTCTCGATAGCATCTATTTACTTGCAAGAAATTAAAATGATTTTATTTGTAGTTTTTGAGATTTTCACTAAACAATTTTCAATTACGATTTCTTTATGTTCTTAACGAATCAATAGACGTATCCTTGATAGTGTCTGTAATTCTTATCAAAATAACTTTTTTCTTCAGACTTTTGAACATCTGAACTCATATAACTACTCATTTGAGAAAGTATTCTGATTCTTGTGAGATTTCTTAGCCCCCATGACAATGGTCTATGTGATGCCACAATGCCAAATAATAGGGATGAAATTGGAACGGAATGAAAATACACGGCATTGTTGCTATAAAATTCCCAAAGTAACACTACACATATTTGAAATCGTCGTGCGTTTTGTTCGAATTTTGATACCCATAGCGATAGGACTGATCAACGATTTTACTATTATGCTTTCTTATAAATGGGTCCTGGTAGTGAGGAATTAACTAGATTATTAATTAAACGATATTAATTACGAATACATATTTGGTAAAAAATACATTATCCACTTTAATAATACTGTGAAACACATTGCCCCTAAATGTCATTAATTGAGTAGCAAAGTTTTCTTGTTTAGGATATTTTAGTAAAATTTTCATTGATCTATATACTTCAATGAATAATTTACTAAAATAGAACTAAAACAAATTTAGTAAAATATAGTAAGAAATTCATTACCATATCACTACAAGTTTCTCAAGAGAATAATCAGGGAAGATTTTTGAAAAATGACAACTCGGTATACAGTTTTAATTGTGTTTATTCTGAATTATTATGAGTAATTTTGGTAGCGTGGTTCAAGCTTTAAATAATTTTAATAAACCTTCCAATATATTTTTCATCCATGTTTAAGCTTATTTGTTTTGTTTTCGCGATTTTGCATACGTAGTATACGAAAAAAATGAAGCAATGAGCATTTATAACGACCAAACCAAATTTTATTAAAACATAGAAAATAATTTTTTATGGGTGATATCAATCAATAATATTTATTTGTCCCAACAACCATTTATAAACACATCGTCTCAAACCCCTAGCTATTCATATATTATTAAAAGGCCGACCTAAAATTATTTTACGATAAATGAGTTATTAATCGATTTTGGCCCTGTTTAAGTAATTCATTTTTATGTACATATGTACATACATATTGAGGTCGGTATGAGTTCACCTAAATTTTTGCAAAATTGCACGGAAATAATTTAAAACATGAAGAAGACACTGCATTTAATTTATGTTGAAAGAAATGTAATATGCGGTACAAAAAAAAAAGTTCAAAAGTAACACGAGTTTTATTAGTACACTCGTTAATTTGAAAGTCATGCAACGATTTTGAGGTCATGATACATATTGGTAAATCAAAAATGAAAAATTGTTCTTCACATGCAATATAAATAAAATTGAGTTTTCCAAAATTTTAACAATTTATTAAAAAAAAAATTGTTAATTACGATTTAATGGTAATCATATGTTCGAGAACGCAATCAAAGAAGTTTTATTAGTGTAATGCTTTAGATCGTCAAACATTTAATAGTATGTCACTCTTATCAGTGTGTACCTATGACTTTAAGTGACCTTCAATATTTCCTGAATACTAATTGACTTGTTTGTAAAATGTCATGTGCTTTCGCTTGAAGCTTGTGGAGATTTCACAATTTTTTGGTGTTTCATAAACTTGCAACGTGGTTTAATTGACATTTTAGAACGCTAATACTGATATATATAAAGTATGTTATTTTAAAGAATCGTTGAAAGCTCGAAAAAAAAATTAGCAAATGATATTATTTTTAGGTTAACAAAATTTCCACCTAAATATCTCCCTCCTATATGCGAGATTCAAATATTATATTGTCACCAAAATACCTGGGAAATGGATTAGGTCAAAATGTATCCCATGCAAAAGGGGAGACGAAAATAAAAAAAATTCCGATAAAATATATCAGGTCCCAGCCACATAAATTCATATACATACACTTGTGTCGTTCTTTCATTGATAATGTTGACAAAAAAAAACATGAGATTTTAACGAATATTATTACATGTTTTATATTTTTGTAAAACACGACAATTATTGTTAATTAGATTTTTGTAATGGGTACTAATTAAAAATAGGAAGAAAATAAAAATTGAAAATTGTTATTGTAATAAACAATAACACAACAAATTTAATATTGATCTAATAATTTGTAAATACGCATGTCTATTCTAAAAAAAAAAAAAAATTATGGAAATTTTTTTTAAACATTTTAAAACAATTTTATGACACCTTTTTATGTTTTACGAATTATTTTGTTTAACACTAAGTATTTTAAATATTATGTAAAGCTTAAATTTGGCTATTTTTTTTATATAATATGTACACAAACACACTGCAATTGTAAATATTTTAGTTTTTCACAACTTTTTATTTTTTCTTTGGTCGAGAATTTTACTTGAGCACTTTTATAAAATACAAGAATACAAGATTGATGTTGCAGGAAGACTGCGCGTTACTGACGAAAACAAAACTTCTATTATTATAAATTTTGTTTTGCTTTTTTTTTCTATGCTTTTGCTTTACTTTTTGAATAACACTCAGGGATGATACCAATTTGTATGTATTTGCCAAATAATTCCGTATTTTTGTATTTTTGCATCGGAAATTTGATAAGGGATGTGATGAATTGGGTTGGAAGGAAATTATATTTTGTTAACAATGAATCGTGGTAGTTTGAGTTTTGCACCAATAACGAAACGTTTTTTATATTTTCGTTGTTTGAAATATAATTTGACAAATTTGCCATTGGAATGGTTTTAATAACGTAAATATTTTCCATTCACCAATAGTCATCTGCAATCAAACTTGTTTTTAAAAAATTTAAAAATCAAATTTGTTCAATTGCGGTTTTGCTCTTGTTTGTTTATTTTTAGTCATACCGGAGGCCAAAATTTGAAATAAAGAAGGATAATAGCAGGAAAGCAGCTACAAATCACCAAGGTGACAGTTTGGCCCAAAGCTTGTTATGAGCTGCTGTTATGAGCGTGAAAAAGTTCAGACCATATGTTGACGATTATACCTTCACCATCATCGCGGACCATTCTAGCTTGAAATGGAGTCTGGAGCTTCAAGGCTTCAACTTCAAAATAGAATACAGGAAAAATGCCTTAAATATAGTCCCGGACGCTCTCTCTAGAATGATTCTTGATGAACTTGCTCAAGCAGAAAATGGTGATGTTGTTGAGGGTATGACTCCTCTGCATGTGGATCTGAATTTCGCTGCATTCTAGGACACTGATTACGTTGGCAGAATTACCACACCATGGACGGTAAAATTTACATCTTACCTAGTGACAATGTAAGCGAAATAATGGACCTTTCAGTTTGGAAATTAGTAATTCCTATTCCTTTAGTCACGACCTTGATAAGTCAGGCTCACGACTTCCCAACCAGTGCGCATCTTAAATAATCAAAAACGTTATAAATCCTTCAAAGACAATTTTATTAGGCAACGATGGCACTAGCAATAAGGAAATATATTCAAGAATGCGACCGATGAAAACAAATAAAAGCTGCTAATTTCATTACTCGACCAGAGATGGGTAAATTTACGGAAGTGCATCGTCCCTTCCAAAGATTATTTATAGATTTTTTGGAACCTTATTCGCGTAGTCGCCAAGGTAACACCTGATCGTGTGGTATCATTTTCAAAACATCGTATTTTCAGTGTTTTTGAAGTTCTCGAAATGGTAACAACTGATAATGGCCCACAATTTAGGGCACAAATCCTTTATGAGTTATTTTCTCGTTATAGCATTTCGCATCAATTCACCCCACTTCTTTCTGCGATCTTCATCTACCCGAAATTAGTTCGGCATTGAGAAACGCAGTACATGGTGCCAACGGATTTTCACCTTACTTTTTAATTTTTGGACAACACATGATTAATCATGCCTCCTCGTATACCTTCAAAAATGGATGTATAAATAACCGTTTTTTCACTGCGCAGGAATTATTACTTTCTCACTTAAGTAATGCTTATCAGCGGAATTGTATAACCTACAACTTACGTAGCAAACCACGGTGTTTTAAACCTGTCCAGAGCGCAAACTTCTCATCTAAACTTGCTCCAAAGTTTATGAAGGGGAAAATTACTAAGAAACTTGGTAACGTTGCTTATAAACAACTTGAAGTTTACCATTGCAAGGATCTTCGGTGAATTAACGTTTATGATCCTTTCTTTCATTTTCCAATTCATTATAAGTGGTATTTGATTCTTTCTTTCACTATCAGTAGTATTTGATCGGTCATTGGTGTGTTTGTGTGTGTGGTCGGATTTATTGGTACAATTTGTATTAAAGAATTGAATGTATGGGATTTGTTCGGCGATGTTGGTGATACCTTACCCCATAAATCTTTTCTTTTGTTGCAGGCGGTAAGCGGTAATGCTTAAGCGTTTACCATGTCCGGATGGGCGCCGGGGATAGAATAAAATGATAGCTTAATTAAAATCTAGGTGTTTAACTGTTTGTTTTTATTTAATAATATTTAACGTTATAATTGTTATGAATAATATTTAGGAGGTGGCAATATAATTATCAATTGAAATTACATAACGGTTAATCCTCGTTTTATGTTTGCTAACAGCTGCGACGTGGTTTGTGTCTCCGACGTCGTGTGCTTATTCCCAATATGCACGCCCAACGGAAATCCGTGTGAATTTTCGTGCGAAAAACATACTGTTTCTATGGAAAGAAACATCAAAAGTACACGGAATAGTGTACTACTCGCCAAAGAAAAGTGTCTCAAAAATTCCGGTGTGGGTGTGTGCCCTAACTAAAACGAGACAAAATCAGATTTGGAAAGTAGATGGAATTTTGTTGGAAATTTGCATATTTTCATATCCTTTTCCGTACTAATTTCTGGCAATTATAAAAAAGTTTTCCGTCGGAAACAAAATATTATTTCCATAGTAGATTTTTGGTTTTTTCCTGATGGAATCAACCAATAATTCCATGCGAATAATAACTCAAAATAAAATTTTCATTTCAAAATAGTGTTTTATTTATTTCAATTACAAATTCAATAATTTTGTATATATGTATGTACTTAACCCTTAACCACTTTTATGCGCCGATGCGGCTATTTCGAATGTAAATATTAAATATTTCTTTTATTCTAAATATTACCACTCGAAGATTTTAAACTCTTCTACTGTAGATTTTCTGATTTTTATTTGAAATAATTGAATTAAACGAGATTTGTTTGTCGGATTTTCTAAAATTACATGTAATAAAAATCATAACAGTGGTTGAGGGTTAAATAATAAATGTTATACATATGTAAATAAATAAATAAACTTATATTATAATAATTGCGTTTAATGTGTAAAACATAATTAGATAATTAATATTCTTAAGATTACAACGAAGTATAAAATAAATTTAAATAATAAATTGATAGATAATAAATTGAAAAAACACTTTAATTCACACACACTACACACGTCTGGCTCAATCAAAACACAAATCACAACAAATTGACAAACTCAGCTGAGGGTAGAAAATGGCGTGTGCGTCGATACTTATATGTGAATATTTTTTTTTGTGAGAGAAAGAGAAAGACAAAACCCGATGCACTTCAAACGAA
Organism: Tipula helvola; assembly: GCA_963556165.1. Lineage (NCBI taxonomy): Eukaryota > Metazoa > Arthropoda > Insecta > Diptera > Tipulidae > Tipula > Tipula helvola. Next base: position 282,042,358 of record OY744481.1, on the reverse strand, counting down.
TTTTATGTGTCTTTGATATTTTATTGTATGGAATTTCGTATGGAATTCGAATAATTTTTCCACAGTGTGGAAAATTTGCATACTGGGTTGTTGTTTTTTTTCATTGTAAAAAGCTTTTATACCAACTGACTTGTTTCTTTGCATTAAGCATGGTTTCCACGATGGCGAGGCGAAAAAATTAGTCAAACTAAAAAGAGGAAGGAATAAAAAAAATAACATGAGAGTGAGTGAAATAGCAACAAGTCGTTACACCGAATTTTTATTCATTTATTTTTGACGTTTCGAGATTTCATCACCTATAACTTTGTTTGTGTTTGGATTGATATACATTTGGAGACATTTCATAATTTAAGTTGCATTTTTTAACTTTATTAACATCCATTACTGGATTGATGCGTTATATTTAATTATTGTCTTTACAAATCAAAATCAAAATTAACGGTTCTATTTTGAAATTTATTTTATTCCGAAATTATTCTTCAAATTGACATATGAATTCCGAAAATCAGCGGCTAATCCGAAAAAAGATGATCCATTTCATCTTTTTTTCGGATTAGACGTCCAATTTCGGAGTGCTGAATTAAAATATTAAAAACTAGACGTCCCAATTTTTCTGTCAAAGAGGTATTTTGTCTCTATCGTACTATTGGTGAATTTTTACTTTCTCTTTTTAGTTTGACTAATTTTTTCGCCTCGCCATCGTGGAAACCATGCTTTAGCTATTTGATTCGGTGAAAATCTGAAACTATTGAAAATACTTTCCCCACTAACCATCCCTTCTTTGACCGGCGGACAGATGGCATTGCTGCTCGCTAAGGTGAATAAAAGTACAGATATTTCGTGGTTACTTTGTTATCAGCATGTCAAATTTGTCATTCTTAATTTATTCTATATCGTGCCAAACGGCACAAATGTGCCCGGCTTGAGACTTAAGGCATTGCCCCATGCACAAACCGCAAACCGGCATTTCAAACCGTCAAATCCAATTATTGACAAAATTGTTTGTTTTTCCACATGAAAATTATTAAAAAATAGTTTGAATCTATAAGTTCTACCTTATTCGTAAAAAAATTTATTAAAATTGATTTAATTTCATTCATTTTTGCTTGACGGACGGCAAAACATAAAATTGAGGCTTTTTGAATGAAATTAAATCAATTTTAATAAAATTTTCTTAGAATAAGATGGAACTTATAGATTAGAACTATTTGTTAATAGTTTTCATATTGCAAAGTTAAGCAACTTAGCCAAAAATTGGGTTTGACGGTTTCAAATTCCGGTTTTCCGTTTTGCATGGGGCAATGCCTTTACTCAGGGCGCTGGGTCTGCCCCACGATTTGTAAGCGGTAAACCGGAAATTTTCGTTTGTTTTATTCACCGCACACGCGATGATTGGGATCACTGAGAACCAAATGTCTTAAAAAGAAAAAAGAAACCAACTGATTGGAGGGGAATGGGAGGTGTAATGGTTGTTTGCGGTTCAGCACAAAGTCAAATCACAAAATCAAATACACACGTGTGTTCGTCTTCAAACTTTTATTGCGATTAAACATTTTTTCTTTTTCTCTTGCATTTGATATAATTAAATTCGTTCGGTTTGTTTGTAGTAATCAATTCCCATCGATAGATGGCATTAGTAATATTAAGAAGAAACAATATTTTTAACAATGATTGAGAGCCACAGGTATAAATAAACAAATATAATTTTAAATAATATCCGTTGGTTTAACTTCATTATGACCTCATGATGGGTACCATCGTCATGTTCGATGATTCTATCAGATAATTCTTTCCTACTATTCCCATACAAATAGCGCGGTACAAACATGCTTTTCTCGTATACAACATTTCATAATCAATATTTAGCATTTGCTCTAGGACACTGGAAAAACCTTAGGGACAACTTCCATTATAAAAAAACCCTAAGGAAAACCAGCATCGGATGTGACTGCTCCTTTCTTCATTGGTAGTAAACATAATTGATTGATTGCTCTTACTAATTTGCCTTTCTCCATCTTTACCTTGAATATTTTCGCTTTGTCATCTCGTCCAATAAATACTTCGATAATTCTGGCCATCATCCATTGACTAAGTGCCGTTATTTTACTGTTTACAACATTACCCTTCACATGACCATTCAAGTCATTTCTCTTCAAATTCCCATCGCCCCTTTGATTTGACATCCAGAAACTTCCCGAGTTGGCCCAGTGTTGGCAGGCGAGCTTCGCCATCCTGATAACGATTTGCAACGGTTTCCAGTTGTCTGATTCCACCATTTAAAAAGTCTAGTAAAACCCGTAACGAATCATGAGTTTCACGATCCTGGTTTTTAACAGCATACATTCTACCCAAAATGCCATGAATGCAAAATCAGTTACACCTTCATAGCTCAACTCATTGAGCGATTCATCTAATACAAAAACAAATATTTCCATTATAACTCAACTCATCGTGCGATCCATCCAATACGAGAATAAATATTTAACCATTACAACTCAAATCATCGTGCGAAACATACAACACGAGAACAAATCTTCAACCGTTATAACTCAAATCATCGTGCGAAACATACAACACGAGAACAAATATTCAACCCTGACAATTTATCCCCCAAACCTGCACGTGGAGTCAATCCGGCAGAGCGATCAAGCATGTGTGGCCACACAATACTGCACAAGCGCAACTCAAAAGGAGTATGCAAAATAAATAACTACGATAATTACGTTACGTAAGACCACTCAATCTTCATCAAACCTCGATTGACAATGGTACGGTATACCGGGTGTTTCTTTTAAACTGAGACGATCAAATATCTCGAAAAATAGCCACTCTACGGAAAAAATGTCCATAATCAAAATTTAATCATACCGCGGGGGAAATACATTAGTGCAAAAAAATAGTCCCCCACCCCCCGCTTTGTAGGTGGGGCGCTGGGTAACTTTGAAACTAAGATAGGAACCCCTATTTTTTATTGCAGATTCGGATTCTACGGCTAAAAATACGTAGGATTTGACTGAAACATTTTTTTCGATTCATGTTAGATGGCGCTGTAATTGACGATATTCAATTTTTATCTCGGATTAAATATCTCGGAAAATAAGCACTCTACGAAAAAAATGGTAGAGATCAAAATTGAATTATTCCGCGGGGGAAATACATTAGTGTTAAAATTAGTACCCTCACCCCCTCCTTGTAGGTGGGGGTACTAATTTTAACCCTAATGTATTTCCAGCGCCATCTATCATGAATCGATAAAAATGTTTCAGTCAAATCCTACGTATTTTTAGCCGTAGAATCCGAATCTGCAATAAAAAATAGGGGTTCCTATCTTAGTTTCAAAGTTACCCCCTGCCCCACCTACATGGAGGGGTGAGGGCTATTAATTTTAACACTAATGTATTTCCCCCGCGGAATAATTCAATTTTGATCTCTACCATTTTTTTCGTAGAGTACTTATTTTCCGAGATATTTAATCCGAGATAAAAATTGAATATCGTCAATTACAGCGCCATCTAACATGAATCGAAAAAAATGTTTCAGTCAAATCCTACGTATTTTTAGCCGTAGAATCCGAATCTGCAATAAAAAATAGGGGTTCCTATCTTAGTTTCAAAGTTACCCAGCGCCCCACCTACAAAGCGGGGGGTGGGGGACTATTTTTTTGCACTAATGTATTTCCCCCGCGGTATGATTAAATTTTGATTATGGACATTTTTTCCGTAGAGTGGCTATTTTTCGAGATATTTGATCGTCTCAGTTTAAAAGAAACACCCGGTATAGCGCATCTTATTTTTATCTTTATTTCACGTTTCAATTTTTTATTCACTTTTACAACTTCTCTAATCAATAATTCTATTTACCGCAATATTTTCTTTACCGGTATCCCACGATTCAATTTTTTCTTTTCCTTTCACAAACTTCTCTCTATTTCATTACACTATAACGCGCCCAACTAGACCATTTCCACAAACAATATGGCCAAATTACCTCGCAATAATGCCGCTTGTTTCTTGCATTTAAAATAAATCATTTTGTTCTTTTTTTTCTAATATCACTCTCAAAATTCTACAACAGCGCTCGCGTTGCACCGCCGCGCCGTGCTCCAATACTCCTTCTCCTTTTCTATATATCGCAACACGCGAATAAACCGCGCCTTTTCCGTTTACAACTTTGCTTCTACTTTTAATTTACAAATTTGCTTCGTACTTTAATTTAAAACTTTGCTTCTTCCAAATCCCCAATCGTTTCTCAGGTTTCTGTCATCAATGTTTGCGCTTCAGCACAAAGTAATTAAAATCAAATACACACGTGTGTTCGTCTTCAAACTTTTATTGCGATTAAACATTTTTTCTTTTTCTCTTGCATTTGATATAATTAAATGCGTTCGGTTTGCTTATAGTAATCAATTCCCATCGATAGATGGCATAAGTAATATTAAGAAGAAACAATCTTTTTAACAATGATTAAGAGCCACAGGTGGCGTTAATAAATAATAATATATGTACATAATTAAATTTCACAATATATTGTAATTTCAAATAATATTTATCTATGTTTATCTTCATTACGATGGCCAAGTTACAAGGTACGTAAGGCGATTCTATTATTTATTGTATTATTTTCGTTTTGTTTGGGTTTTATCAGTATTTTCTTGGCGACTATTAAATTCGTGGAGCTGAATTAATTTCATCTCATCGTATCAGCCGGTGTAATAAGACAGTTACCTCAAGAGACGCTGAGATATTGGATTGTTCGAGTACGCTGAAGAATACGGTTATTTTACGAAAATTACCATAAACGTAATTAAGATAGTTTCAACTTTATCCTGTTACCGGATATAAAGGCACATTTAAGCGGGAGATCTTTGTGCTTCAAAACAAAATTGATTTGAGGTATACTTATTTTGAGGTCTGGTTCCGCGGCGAATAAATAGGATGTCTTACTAAATAGTTTGTTTTAGTCATCTAACCACATGTCCACAGTCTCATATGTTACTAGCAGCATTCACTAGCCTTCCCTTAGCCCAGCAAAGAACCTTCCTAGCCAATGAACACTAGCCCGCTGAAAAAGCTGCTCTAGAAGAACTAAGAGGAAATCTGCAGCAGGGATATTCTCAGTTTAATAAAACTTGAGTCTATAACTGTTACAAAGCCATTCACAACAATACCATAACTCATGATCATATAATCATTATTGGATTTTCCTAGTACAACCCTCTTTGAACGTATGCAAGAATAAAATTGTTATTCACTTTTATCTCTTCATCAAGTAATTGAGAGTTTTTCAAGAGAACTTTTGGCTTGTTATGAGCATTGCATAGATCGAAGGGCATGACCGTAAAATGATAGAGAGGGCGGCCCGGAACAGTGAACGTAGTTTTATCACCCGAAACCACGTCAAGAGGGATTTGCCAGAAGGCATCTTTTAAATCGATTGACAATATATACATACTTTGTGTGGTCAAGTCGACTTAACCATCCCTCAATCAGTGGCAGCGGATATGTGTCTTTAGTCGTTACTTCATTTACTTTCCGGGCATCAAGACATAGCTTCATTTTCCCAGTTTTTTTTTAAACTTTAACCGAACACGGAAATGTCTGAATAATGTGCCGTAGCTAATTGATGTTGGTTACTCGGAATTTTAGGCTCTATCTAAAAGGAGCTGACAAGGTCTGGCGCAATACCAAAAATCCTTCATAAATCAATGCCCAGATACAAAGGCTGTATCAATCCTGGTGCAATATGAAAACGGAGACGTTTTATTTGCCCTTTATAAGTTACAAGTAGAATAGTGTACCCAATAATACGCTGTTTTTCACCACTTGCGATTTTTAAGGGAAACGAGTGTATTTTGATTCCGTTCTGCGTTAAGTACTTTTCTGAGCCAGCGCCGAGCACGCTAATGTTGAATGACATGATTAGGTAAACTCGATTCACATATCATTTTTTTGAGAGTACGAAAAACTTAAAGTACTTGCCATTCCGAGAGGATGATTATAACTTTGAAGTTGACGGAACGATTTGATTGTCATTAGAATATAAAAAAGAAAAACGATGATTAGAATTATGTATATTAGAAAGGTTTGGTACAAGAGAAACTACGGGTTGGTTGTCAACGACGAGGCTATTTAGAGGTTTGCTTCGGTTCAATTCCAGGCAAGTGTTGGAGGCGGCCTCCTCCGTATGTGTCCTGGTATGAGTGACGTGCTGGAGAGTCTGAGCACCAAGGATTCTCATCTCCCGTACCAGGTTTCCCGAACTTCTTGTCTGACAAGCTTGGCAATTAGGTTTAATTACATTATTGGGAGCACCACACCCATAGCAATCTTTCCTGGGTACCGTTTTTGCTTGTAGTTCTCCAATTAGAAGATTTTCGCAAGGCAGTCGATGGTTACCGCCCGTAAGAAGGCAGAACATTATGTGTGAACTGCTGATTGGCATGTTCCATCGCATATAATTCGTAAGGATTTTCGTTATGAGTGCTACGACCCTGACTTTGGATCTGCTTATTCATATTATCTTTAAATTCACGTAATGGTGGATAACAGGAAGATGGGGAATTTCCAAAGGTCTCGACATGATGGTTTCTTTCCGGGGAATTAAAATCTTGATATCGACGGATATTGGCATCCAGTCCCGAAAAACAATTTCTAACCGCTTGGTTAGAGGTGTGTAAATGGTCGGTACAAAATTGCAAGAAAAAATTAAAATTTTAAGAAATTATCACCCGAATGTTCATCGATATGAACGAAATGTTACGAATTCATACCCATGTGCCGCGATCTTTACACGACGCGACATTAAAATAATTTAAAACCTATAGTAATGCCATATAACCGTCACTTGACGATCACGCGATTTAAGATACAATTACACGAATGTAAATAAAATAGTAAGATTGTCCGAGCAGATACCCAAGTACCACGATCTTCACACGACTCTAAAAAATTTATTAAAATGCGGTAATGACAAGTAACAGTCATTTGATGGTCAAACGATTAAAGTTACGGTTAAACGAATGATTGCCGACAGAATATAAACGAATGATAAATACAAGTCGATTTTACCTGTAAAATGCTAGAAAGAGAAGTTTATTGTCTGTCTTTCTATTATTCGTGTGGGCATGAAACACACAGAAATGAAAAGTTTTCTTTGTGTTTTTTTGATTTAGTGAATTTATAATTCGCTAAGTCACTACGTTCTTGCCTCATACTTAAAGTATGAAGTTGGAATTGTATTTTTGTAGTTTGGTCGTAGCAACCTAATGAGTAGATCGATTTTTGTAGTTTGGTCGTAGCTACCTGATGAGTAGATCAAACTTTTTGTTTTGAGATTATCCATTATTATTAATATATTGTGTGTCGTGTCTCGTGTGTGTCTATAGAAAGCCGAAAGAATCTTATTATAAAATGCTCGATATTCGTTCGTACTTCAGTCGGTTAATTGCAGTGCCAATTTGCTGGTGGAATGTTTATCCTTAAGTCGCACTTTTGTCAGTCGATTTTATCTGTAAAATGCTCGGTATTCGTTTTTAACTTAGTCGGTTAGCTTCAAATAATGCCTATTTTTCAGTAAAACGATTGCCCTTAAGTCACCCCTATGTCAGTCCATTTTACCTATATACTACTCGTTGATGTTCGACTTAGACTGATAATACAGACATTATAACGCGCTAAGGTCTGCCAAGCTATGGTCTTTTCGAGTACTTTTTAACCAAAAAAGTCCGAAAAATAACTACACGGTCCTCAGTCTCAGGACGGTCAAATTAAATTACCGAAATTGTATTTTGTTTTTCGGGAGTTAATCCATATTTCGAAAATCAACCGTCTTACCTTTTTTGTCGTTACTCACCCTCTTCCAAGTATCTTCTATGACTATACATTGACGGACCAATTCGGATACGGAACTAATTTGTCGCCCTGCCGGTTTATACTACAATGATCTCAAGTCATCATCATGAAGAGACGTATTGAAAGCCAAAGTTGAATCTAAGATACGGGAGTAAAAGTCCATAAAACTTTCGTTAGGATTCTGCACAGGGTGATCATTCGAAGAAACGTATCGGGATGAACTCGGTTCATACGGTGGTGTACTTTGCTTTGTAGCGTGCTGGGTATCAACAAGCTGAGGAACACCAGTAGAAATAGTTAATTGTTTCACTAAAGCCGTTAATTTGTCATATTCTGCAACTGGTACAGTGATCAGTCCAGAAATAGTATTACCAATCGATTGAGGATTTAAATTTACTGCATCGGAATACCATGGGTGTGATTGTTTTTGAATAGTAATAACCGCACCACCATCAGATTCTGAGGATGCAAATGTTGGCTGCGCATCACGTAAGCTGTTCTGGTCATGTATTAGGCAGCTGTGTGATAGGTACAATTGTGAAAGGGGTAACCTGGTCGCAATTCGCAAGAGTACGTGCTGCCTCCTCGGGGCAACCACTGGTAACTGAGGCCATTGTGACCTTTTGTCACTGTTACGTACGGCACTGAAAGAGAAACCCTTGACAAAAAATTCTAATCTAAAGTGGAACAGCATATGCCGATGGATGAATGTCTGATAGGTTAATCAGTTCAAAGTATGTGGACTCTGGATACCAGGCACCCTCCAGTTTTATTTAGCCTTCCTTTAGTAAAGCTGGGTGACCTACAGGCGACTTTGCAGTCCCAGTAACTCGTACGAGTAAAATCAAAACGGTAGACGGGGTGGAGGGGTTAAAATATATGGGAGTGCGACTGCCCTCTCGATGTCCTTGGGTCCCAATGCTACCGTCTTTCCAGTAGAAGTACTTCCTACTGTAAACATTTAGGAGGGTGAGCAATGAGCCCAGATAGTATGTATCGCATACCGGCCGGCTGTATTATCAGGTAATAGCCTGAATATTGAATGGACGGATAATTAAGCAGGATCCAAGCATAAAGATCTTTTAGGTCGCAGTGCGAGGTGGCTGAACGCCCACATGGCGGAAATCAGAGACATGCCAATCCCCAATTAGGCTCAAAAATTGAAACCCTGGAAATCCTGGGAAATCCCGGTTACATGTTTGAGACAAAAACGGGATTCTTAAAGGCAAATAAGACTTCACCGCATACCTAACTCTTAGATACGTTACTGGTAGTTCTCTACAAGTAACGTATCAAAGCAGATTAAGGTTAACCGGTTAATTTAACCTTTTCGGTTAATTAATCCGATATTAACCGAATTGTTTCGAATATAAAATGTATACTGAACTATTTATTAAATTTTGTGAATAAATCACAAAGAATTAGGATCCTCAAGCAAAAAATTCTGCTTAGTGCACTTCAGTTATACTGCAAGTTGTACAATTGCGTGCAAAAGTCTACATAGTTTTTAAAATAAAACCAAAAAAAAAAATTGTGTTGCATAAATCAACATACGCTTTAGTATTACAAAACAATAAAGTGAAATTTGTGAGATTTTCGTAGGAATCAGTAGGAAGTTAGGCCAGCCTTATTTCTGATAACTTCTTTCATCCGTTTAGGCATACACATCACCGACTTTTGGGTAACCACAGGCCCTGTTTTGCTCTATTCGGTTTGTAAGGGGTTTTTCAACTCAGCTTTGCTTCCGATGTTGTGAATCCGAATCCGGCGCTCTAATTCGTTGCATAGATGTTCTATCGGATTTATGTCCGGTGATTGAGGTGGTGTCTAAGTTGATGTGAGCAATTGTAGATAAGCCACTTTTGAACAATATGTGCAGTACAGTGTGCAGTAGAAGGTAAACACTCCATCAAGACCAAGTTGTGTTGTCTTGAAATTATCTCCGCAGCTATTTTACTTGCAGGTTTACGTGGATCCCGTGGTGTTGCAACTCACTGTTCTTCACGTTCATTGAGTTTATGTGGTCTTCCCGATCGTTGTTTTGATGCTACAGAACCATTTATTTCATAATTTCTAATAATTGCATTCTTCTTAATAATTTTAGATATTTCATTTAAGGATTTTCCTTCCTTCAACAAACGCAAATTCTTATACAACACCTTTCGTATATCTGATATTTCCAAAAACTCCTTATTGCAAATAGAAATAAAGGACGATCAACTGCCAAAATTAGTAAATGTGCTATTTTGCAAAATATTCGGTAAACGACAGGTAGACTCTGAATTAACGTACCCTAAACCAAATGTAAAAGAAGAGTATGCAGATTTTTGCAACACCAAAATAATCACATGAATTTCTTCGTTTAATTACCAAAATACCGTTATTTGAAACAAACGTTTTTTTGTTGTGGAAACAATAAAAAATTATAAAAAGGATATCCTAGCCAAATCCCATTAGAGGCCCGATTGTTTTGTGACCTGAATGCGGTGCCCACGATTGTTTTGTGATAGCGATTGAAGGGTATGTAGACTTTTGCTCAAAGATTATTGATAAATTAATTACCTATCTAAATAAATTTAATTTTTTAATTGCAAAAGCACGATTATTTTGAAATAAATTCACTAAGAAACATGTCTAATTATGCATTTATTTACCGGTTGACCACCATTGGCTAAGTTGTAAAACCGTTCACCAGATGTCAGCCACTTTGCATTAAAAGGCAAATACGGAGAATAAAGGTAAAATTAGATCCATAATTCGACAAAAAAGAACGCAAGTGTATCATTTACATATTTCCATTGGGGTTTTATTATCCTACGCCGATATAAAGATCATAGTTTCAAGGGCAACAATGAACGTTAACGACCCCCAACGGGACTACTCTACCAGTAGTGGAAGAAAACTGTGTTTAGATCTGTGTTAAAAAAAAAGTGTTAACTTTGGAAATGCTTAGCAATAAGCAATCAAACTTTAGTTGAACTTGAAATGCAAGCGCCACGAAGAGGTGGAATCGATGAATTGAATTTCGAAATATGTATTGAAAGAAAAATTATAATGTTGATGAATTATTGCAATACATCGCTCAAAACAAACCATTGATAAAAGCAAGCTTATAATGTCATCATGGATCATGTGATCAATTCATGTGGAGCAATTTATTTGGTTGCACCAGGAGGTATCTGCTAAGTTTAATATTGGCTGCAATACGCGCTAATAAAGATATTACGCTTGCTTCATCATCTGAACTTGCGGCAACATTAATGGAAGGACGACGAACCGCTCTCTCTGCTTTGAAACTGCCATTAAATGTTGTAGAACAAGAAGCTCCAGTTTGCGGCAACATTAATGGAAGGACGACGAACCGCTCTTTCTGCTTTGAAACTGACATTCAATGTTGTAGAACAAGAATCTCCAGTTTGTAATGTATAGAGGATCTGGACGACGTCAACTTTTAAAACAATGTAAAGTAGGTAATCATTTGGGACGAATGTACAATTCACATTTGATAGAAGCTGGCTGGCTTTATCCGAGCGAAGAGAGGGTAACTCCGGGTAGTTAGAAATAAAATATACCTACTCTAAGTTACTATGCAACATTTTTTGAAATGTTATATTTGTACTTATCATAACTTATTGATCATGGCGTGAAATGGTTTCTCTCTTTTTGGTATCTTTCACATCCTTTAATTTAGAGATAAACATCAGAATAAACTACCCATATCTCCACTCTCTCTAATAAGGCCAGCGAGATTATATCAAATATTGTATTGGAAAGGTATTATGTATTCACAAAAATCAAATGTTTTAATTCAAATGTTTTAATCAACACATTTTTTAATTAGGTACTTTAATTCGTAACATTATTCATTAAAAATATAATTATATACTTATCTATTAGTCAATTTAGGTTTAATTATAACATTGTTTTTAAAATTACTTAGCATATTACCAACAAAAATTATTTCATTAGCATACGGCCTCAATAATGACGGTATTTTCTCAGACAAAATTTTATTATATTCTGCTAACTCATTCATTCTCTCTACGAATATTCTCCTGTTTGCGGTTACTCGTGTTTCAAGGATGTCGTTCGAAGGTAGTAGCTGTTTATTCCGAAGAATGGGAGGAATATTAACAGCAACGCATTTTATTAAAATTTCACTTACGTCGAAACTCCGATCAGCTAACACTATGTCGCCTTCTCTAAGTTGATCAATGATTCCGCATTCCTTGACTATATAGCAATCACTACGGGTACCACAGAAGACGTCGGAACAAAAAATTACTGTTCCTTTTTCATCAATTCCAACTAAATATTTTAGAGTACTTTTCTTTTTGTAAAAAGAGAACCAATCTTCTTCCAACACGGGATTTAGTTTGGAATTTTTTGTAGCAATTTCAGAGCAATGTAAAATTACAGTATATGCATCTGGTTTCTTATACCTTAGCGACCACCAGTTAACGGCTTTGAAGACAGTATTCATGACTTGAGTCCAGTGGATAAATATTTGCCTAGTTTTTAATAATGGTAGACCGTACATATCACCGATAATTGATAAAATAATATTTTGCCTGTATTTGATCAGACACAATATTAACTGGTCCCGTTTTGTTAAGTATTTGTCAAAAGGAGACGGCTTAAACTGAGCAAGGAATGAAAACAATTTGTCAAAACTATTGTATGATAGTCCAGTGTACGTTTTGAATTGTTCATCCGACAAGCGATCATAATACAAAGCTATTGGTACACATTGCGAGGCCTGGGTAAATTTGTTTTCACAACACCCGGTTAGTGCAACATATTCAGAATGTATAGGAAGCAATGGGTCTGCCACATCAACAATGTTTTGCTTTTCATTCGTTTCTTCCAAAAAGTCATCATCCTGAATATCATTTTCTTCTATATCGAGAGGATCTTGTGAATCAGAAGAACTGGTCGAATCAGAATTAAGTGGATTTCTTCTTTTAAGTTGTTCTCGTTTTGTTTTAACATTTTTTACCACCTGCGATTCATGATTTGTTCTTGGCAGATGAACACTAGGAACAGCATTACTTTTTAAAAATCGTTTTATATAACCTAGAATTGGCATACGTAAAATATTTATTCGAACGATTCAAGAAAGACAAACTTACCATGATATATTGTTGGCTTATAATCTTCTTCTTTAAAATGCAAACTACAAACTTTCATATATTTGCTGGGCTTCTTACCACTTTTAATTGCCCTTAACCATTCCGTTACCATTTGAATATTATCTGGGAATTTGTGAAATTTTATGTCTGAACCCGCTACTTGTTTCGAATTACATTGCGATACACAACAATTAATCACCATAATTATAGTTTATTGCAAGTAAATATTAAAATATACGAAATATTTATTTTTTGTATCGATATCGATGTACAATTTCAGTTAATTTAAATTTGTTCCTCATAATAATCAAGCTATAAAATTTCCAAACAAATGTTTCTATTTTGACATTTTGCTGCAGACAACCCAAAAATAAACGCGTCCGGAAAAAGACCAAAATTAAATTGTACAATAAAATCGTTCGTTTTTTTTTATTCGGAGAGCATCTATCTGGATGTTTTCGTTTATTCATTCGAGATATTCCGGACATTCCGAAAGTGACGTAAATCGTTAAGTGAAATTAAATTTTTCATATAAAATTGACACAAGCGAAAACGAAAATGAATATGTATTTCACCGCTGAATTTCAATTTGCGGTACGCAATTTAGTTAGCGAAATGGGAGTTTGCGTATTCGAATACAGATGTCTCTAATTAACATACAAAAAACACAAAAACTCTTAATTAATTTAAAAAACACCGACATTTTACAAACAATTATTTGATATTCAAAAACTAAATAGGCTGCATTAAAAAAAAACTTTTAATCGCCATTAAAATTTGAGAAGTGTCAAAATGTATCTCTACACATTTTGGTTAGCTCGTTTTTCATATGTATCTAATTGGAAACGGCGTTAAAAGTTTTAGCGCGAGTTGCGTATAGTGAAAATAATATCTCAGCGAAATTCTGACAGATCACGCGCATCTACAAAAACCAAAACAAATGGCGTAAACAGCGATGTATTTAGGCTAATTTGTTTACATTTTGAGGTTAGAATTTGTCTATTTTGAATTATGTTTTTCCTCAAATTTATTGACTATAATTAATGTAACTTTAATTTAGATAACACACTAGCACTAGAACTTTTGATAACATTTAAGATGATTTTAATATCATTAGCTTGCCTCGAACAAATTGAAATTTAAAATCGAGTTTTTTTATTGTTTTGCTTTAACTAGGAAAAGACATTTCTTTCTAAATATACCTAGTTCATACCTCAAATGGGTATAACGTTATATATCCAGTGGTGTTGACCATTTTCAAGGCTTACCTGTTTTAATTTACAAATTGAATATTTTTATAATTAATATACAAATTAACACAGTTAATACAATATATAAAAAAATATGTATTATGTAGTAGAAAAACATGAATATAAAAATGATAAAATTCTGAATCATTCCAGTATATCCGGCTATTTCGTTTAGTTTTTTGGTGTTTTCTCAATAAATAAACGGTGAAAATCATTTGGAACAAGTTTATATATTCGACGCAAACGAAACGACGGTGGCGCCAAATTGTATACAGCGGAAATAATGGGAAAACGGTTTGAGTGTTTGCTAAGTTTGACATATCTTGTCCTAAAATAGAAAATGTATCTTTTGGAAAATGCGCATTTCATTTTTTTTCCTTAAACAAAATAAATATCTGGAAAATGGAGAGGAACTAATTTCCATTGTCGACGCCAACGAAACGACGGTGGCGCCAAAATGTATACAGCGGAAATAATGATAAAACGGTTTGAGTATTTGCTAAGTTTGACATATCGTGTACTAAAATAGAAAATGAATCTTTTGGAAAATGCGCATTTCATTCTTTTTTTTGAAAAATACAACAAAATAAATATTTGGAAAATGAAAATTTCATGTTTTTCCCTAAAAATAAAATTGGAAAACACACAATTTGATAAAAAAACATTTTTTTATGTTTCATTTTTAGTTCATAAAAATTCTAATTTAAAAATAAATGTGCATTTAGTTAAAAAAAAATCTGCTTTTTAAAAATTGGCGCTGAATTTCATTTCGCGTCGACAATGGAAAGTTTAGCCAATGGAGATTTCATGTTTTTCCCAAAAAATAAAATTGAAAAACACATAATTTAACAAAAAAGTGTTTTTTAATGTTTTATTTTTAGTTCTAAAAAATTTATTTTTAGTTCTTAAAAATTCTAATTTAAAAAAAAAATGCGCATTTAGTTGAAAAAAAATCTGTTTTTAAAAAATTGGCGCTGAATTTCATTTCGAGTCGGATATGTAAACCTTAGCCAATCATTTTGTATTTATGTATGTACATAAGTTCAATTATTTTTCTTAAAAATTTTAAATAAAGAAAATAAACAAGAATGAAGGAAAAATTGTCATGAAATATCGCTCGCCTTGTACGTGAATACAATTCGCTTTGTTCTATCACGATTCACGATAAGCCCAAAACAACATCACATTTCCCAAGTATAACAAAAATTGAACTCATTCATAAGTTACAAGTTTTTTTCCATTTATCAAAATTATCGATGGAACTTACGTAACCCCCATATATCAAGTTCCATCGGTTTAGTATTTTTGTTTCACTGTTCATAGGAAATTTTATAATATAATGGAACTCAAACTTGTACTCAGTTCCATAAAAATGAATCATTTAATTGAAGTAGTAGTTATATTGTATATGCTGCGAGTCGAGTCGAGTTTAATCCTAGTTTAACTCTCACTATATACAGAGTCGAGTTATTTTCTAACCAACTCTTGGTGTATATACTGCAGAGTTAAAAATATGCAGAGTTCAAATAGGATTAAAACCGAGTTAAAATAATCGAAAAAAAAATTAACAAAAAATCATTAGATGATTATCAGATTGATTATTCTTTTTGTTTATCACCATATTATGTGTTGTTTTAATTTTCCAGTGATATTTTGGCGAAAAAATTGTTATTTTCAAATCCTGAAAAAAAAAAATATTTATGCAAATTAATTAATTAAAATCTTAATAAACAAGATATTTAAAATAAAACATCGAATTTGATTGAAAAAATTAAAAAGAAAATTGTTTATTATATTTAAATATATTTTTTGTATATCGCTTTCATTCTTCAATAACATAATCTGAAATAAATAAATAAAATGGTGTGTACGAATTTTGCATTAATTTTGTTGTTGTTTTTTTAACTCTACTCTACTCTGCGTATATAGTGCATTTTTAGAGTAGAGTTTAACTCGACTCGGCAAATTATTAGGTCGAGTCGAGTTTAACTCGACTCCGTATATAGTGAGAGTTGAACTAGGATTAAACTCGACTCGACTCGCAGCATAGACAATATAAATGATACTTGGGTTCGTTCGAAACGCTTGGCTAGAATAATGGCTTAATGGGTTTATCGATAAATGTAAACGGTCGAAAAAAAACACAAATTATCACAATTGTCAAAATTGCTGTCATCATACAAAATATACGAATTTCAAAAAAATTGCATATTTAAATTAAAATTATAAACCATTACGTTTTAATTATGTCAGAAATTGCAAAAAAAGGGGTACTATTTATTTGTTTGGGTACTTTATCCTAGTCTTGTAATGTTTCAAAAATTAATATTAATTCACTTGAAAATCAATAGGAAATATTTGCAGATCTCCAATAGCAGAAGCGGTATTTCTCGATCGCATTAAAAAGGATGGCGTAGAAAATAGGTGGAATGTTGACAGTGCCGCAATTGGTGGATGGCATGTGGGCAAACCTGCAGAATCCCGAGCTTTAGCCACAATGAAAAAACATGGCCTATTATATAGCAATCGATGCCGACAAATAACCAAGGATGATTTTAATACGTTCGATTACATATTCGGGATGGATAATGAAAATATAGCGGATTTAAATGAACGGGCACCCAAAGGATCCAAAGCCAAAATATTGTTACTCGGTGATTTTGATGCGGAAGGTGTAAAAATTATTCGTGACCCTTATTATGATTCCGGTTCCGAGGGATTTGAACAATGTTATGTACAGTGTGTACGATGTGTTGATGGATTTTTGAAGAGTTTAGCCTAAATTTTAAACTGTGTTATTAATAACTTAATAAAACGGGCTTTTTAAAAGACATATTTTTAATAATTTATTCAAAATGTTTTACGAATTCTTTTAAACATTTTATTATTTCATCGTAGCTTCGGTAAAATCCATGTATCCCACGCTCAAAATATGGGTCTATTATAATACTGTTTTGGTGCCTGGGGTCATAATAACCTAGTAATTTTATTTTATTTGTTATTTCGGCGTCTTTCGGTGCAATTTTCAGTAGGTCCTTAATGTTTTGATCGTCCATACCAAAGATGTAGTCGAAATTGATAAAATCTGCAGGTGTTATCTGTAATATAAAATAACTTAGTAATTCGTCTGATACTACTTAAGTTCTTATCTTTCTAGATAGTAATTCAGTCTTCTTCGGTAGAAAAATATCTGCGTGAAACGAATTAGCAGAATCTACTCTGCATAAGGTATGTTACGGTGGATTATGGAGCAACAATTGAAAAAAAACTAATAGCTTTTCACCACAGTTTAACAAAAAGTAACTGACGAATATTATTACCTGACGTCCAATATGATCCGAAGATAGACCATTTTCTCCAAGCACTTGAATACATCTTGGTTCCGGTCCATAGCCTACATTCCAATCTGCGATGCCTGCACTATCTATGTACCAATCGTATTTATCATATTTTGATTCATTAATTAGTTTTTTCAATACTGCTTCAGCCATTGGAGAACGACATGAATTTCCTAAAATGTTAAAGTAAAAAAAAATTTAAATTTGGAAAAATGTTTTATAACTCATTTCACTTTTTAAATTTAGTCGTTATTTTGTAGACACAGTGTCGCCATTTTTTGGTTACTTATCGTTTCTTGGATTTTTTTTGCGAAAATTAATCATCAAGCGATATGTGAATTTCACAATATTTTGAAAATTGGGCCTGATGATTAATTTCCAGCAAAATGTGTAATAAATACTACTGATATATGAACATAAAAATTATCGCAGATAATAAAAAGTACGATAGGTACATAAATACAAAACTAACCAATGCAAACAAATAATACTTTCACTGATTTTTTGTCTTCCACATTCATCTTAATTTATAAATTATAGAATTAATAAATATTAGTTAGGTAATTTGGCAAATCACCGGAAAAAATTTGATGAAATTGTTATTGTTAGAATTTAGCACAACGTATGATTGTCAAAATAGAAATATCAGCCATTTATAGCTTTGCCACATGATGACAGAAAAATCGATGACGATCTACCAACGAACATCCAATTTTCAATTAAATAAAAAAATAATCTTGATGAAAATTGATAAAATCATCTACCAAATTTGTCCTATTAGTAATTAGTTAATTACAATTAAAATATCATACAATTGTAGTCTTACTTTGGCAATTTTACAACAACAATGCTGTGTATTTTCATTCCGGAATGAAGAGTTTCATTCCGCTGAGAAGAAGGAATAGCAAAATTCTCTTCTTCACCTAGTTGCAGTGTTTACCACTAGAGTAAGTTGGTATACGCTTTATGGCGTTAAGCAAAAGTAGATGTCACTACCACTGTGAATGTGGATTAAGCTCTCAAATTATTAAAAATTATACGCCGAGAAAGCTTGTGAATTAAACTTTTGATAAATAAAATTATAATAAAACCATTAATTAATTTGGCCATAAAATGTTACACGCCTATTTCTTAGAAAAAAGTTTTGTTTTGACATTTAACCCACATTCACATTGCTAGTGTCACCATTTTAGTTACATAAATTAATAAAGCGTATTGACGATTGGAGCATCACGGATTCCACCTAGTGGAACATTTTTAAACTGAGCTACCTGATAATTTGACGTTCGAAATTGTGGTAAATAATTCCAATTTTGATCTGTAAACACAATTTTTACTTATGGGATTGCTAATAATTGTAAATAATTCCAATTTTGGACTATAAAAACAATTTTTAATTACCGCATTGCTAAGTTTTCTTTCGTCACATTTGTGACAAATGTCATTTTATCAGGTGCATCATTTTAACTATTGTCCTCGAGAGGCGCTTTCTTTACTTTTACAATCGTCAATTAAATAACAATTTACAATTTTTCGATAAATCAGAATTTTAAATTTTGTTAATTATCATTTGGAATTAATTATACTTTATTCAATAATTTGTTATCACTATTTAATGTTTGTTAAAATTCTAAATAATAAATTATATTTTAGAGCTTGGTACCAACTGTTAAAAGTAAAAAAAAAAATTATTCTGAAAAAGAATTGCTCTTACTTTGGGCAAAATTTTATTCCTATCCGGATAGGAATAACTTTTACCAAAGCAAGACGGCAAATATATTAAGTTTTAATTAAAAATAACAAAATCTGAATTTGAAAGAATTTGTCGGCGATATTTTACTAAATGGTATAATAAAATTCGTGACCGAACTCTTCCAAAAATAAACACGATTTCCGCATTCATTCTAAAATTTCGACGATTTTTTTTTTGTTCTGATTTAACCTCATTTCGTTGGCCTGGGTTGTCAAAAGTATTGAATAATATTATTAATATAAATAATTCATTTGAACGCACCATGATTTGTAATTTTCAGACTACTTATCAAATTAGAAACTGAAAAACGCTAAAGCCAAATGTCATTTTGTTTGTGTGACGTCAATTTTTATCGACGATATATCATTTCTCATGTGGCGCATTTTTGTATAAACGAACGAAATCGTTCGTTTTTATATCTCCATGTGGCATCGCTATTATACCTTCAGTCGCATCCCAAGTATAACAAATCTTAAGTCTTGGTTTCGACCGCAAAGTTCGTTGTTATTTTAACAACGGGAAATTTTTTTATTTTTACGATTGTGTCGGTATTTCATTTGTATATGTATTTATAAGTTTTGAGGTTTAATACAATTACAATTGTAATTGCATTACAAATCCATTTACAAAAGAAACATCGATACAACCGCAAAAAAATAATATTTCCCGTTGTTAAAATAACAACGAACTTTGCGGTCGAAACCAAGACTTAAACTAATACAGAACTCAGCTAGAACTTAATCTAAACTAAGTTTAGATTGAGTTCTGGAAATTCGACCAAAAAGCTGGAAGTAAAAATACTTGGGATATGTTTGTATTTTAATCAATTCAAGCTAAATTCGATTGTGCTGATTCAACTTTATTGGCGTATTTCTTTGGAGGAACAACCCAAGTACATATAACAAATCTTAACTCACTAGTTGAGTTCTGCCAAAATTCTATTTTTTCGTAAGTTCAGCTGTAACTTGTTTATAGGGGAAAAGCGATGATTTTTTTGTTTTTTGTGTTGTTTATTTTGCCTTTGTTTATTGTTATTGTACAGGTCCGCCATTTAATAAATTAATAGTGCGACAAAAAGTGTGTAAATTTTTCTTGTTTTTTTGTCGAAGTTTAAGTTGATAATTATTTAAATAAATAAATAATTCAATTTTAATAATATGGTGCATTTTAACAATAATAATTACATCCGCACAACAGCAATGTCTAACAAAGAAAAAAGACAAAACAACCAGCTCCATTCAAATTCAAAAAATTTCTAAAATTCATAGTATGTTTACTTAATTTTATAATAAGATATATTTATTTTAATTATAATATGTTTGTTTCGCTATTAGATGGAAATCACAAAACTATTAAGACGGATATTAATGTTCCAAGTACATCAAGTTGTTTATCGAGTACTTTAGAAGAAATATTACTAAGTACATCAACAGAAAATACCAATCAAATTATTGAACTATTAATTTATAAAATGTTACAAATAAAAAATATGCAACTCAAAATAAATTATTTTCATTTAAAAAAACCGCCATTGAATGTGAGCAACACCCATCAAGCATTCGAAATATTTTGACATTTGGTTTTGCCCAACAGACACATGGGTACACATCCGGATATTTTGAGTTACTCCAGTTCCAGATCTTCGTGCCAAGTTTCATATGCATTCTTAAACTAATACAGAACTCAGCTGGAACTTAATCTAAACTAAGTTTAGATTGAGTTCTGGAAATTCGACCAAAAGCTGGAAGTAAAAATACTTGGGAAATGGTAGGCAATAAGTTTCGATTATGTATTATTAAAAATTTCACACTACATAATTGGATCATTCTTCTGAGGTGAATTCTGCATATACATAATTTTATAGTATTATTCAGCAGAGTTGTTGCCGACCAACTTGTACCAACTAGAAGAAAATTACTCAAACGTTACTCAAATTAGAAATCCCTTAAGAAGTGAGAGGTCGCCTGCGTATCAGGAGTTCCCATCTAACACCAAAATATCCTCGGCTCACGAGTCTCATTTATTGAGATTGTTTTCTCTAGATCCGTTATATCCCGCGAGAGGTCACCTCTGGAAGAGTCTGATTCTTTACCACGTAAAATGGTTTTGAAACAGGAAATGCTTTGGTCTACGCATCATTGTTCCGCTCATCCTAAGATGTCGACCTCCACCTACTCTGTGCTTGTGTTGTTAATAAAGAGACAGAAAATATTGGTAAATTAGTCTTTAAATACTCATCTTTGGAGAAATGCGTCATCACTTTGTCATTTTTGGCCTGAAAAGATTTAAGCCGGATTCTATTAAAATTGGACAAGGACATGTCTGCTTCTTCTCTAATTCTGAAACTAAAGGTTTTCGTAGGAACACGTTTTAATCTTTTTTCAACTACCTTCTGAACTATATGCTTCTGCTATACTTTTAAAGTTTTAACTGAATCCCACTAATATATTTATGTCTCTCAGCCCTGCCTACTTAAGGTCACTCTTAAACTATTCTTTTACAACACCTATTCCTTTGTATTGTTATTAGTGCGGGAAGAGGTCCTGGTGGTTGATTTCTTTGTTTTTTTTTCTGAAATAAAATCATTAAGATTATTATTATTATTAAAGGTGGTTCGGCGGTCTACTGGAAGGGGGAACAAAGTTGAGTAGAGTATAATCTACCAGCTCCGTAACCTTTCAGTAGGGTGTATATCACGTGAGCTGTTCTGGTCATGGTTTAGGCAGGTGAAAAAGCAGTATAAGAGGCATCATGACGAAGTATAAGAGGCTTCTTGCAGTAGCAGTATGATGGCCACAGATTGTGTGGCTGCCCCCAAGTTGTACGGAGGATGGCACCGCAAGGGATCTCTCCGCGCAGGCTACTAGTGAGACCTGTAGGCTCTCAGGCATCGAGGAGCAGTAATAAGGAGGTCCAGGATATTGGTCGGCCATCTGCCGATAATACTGACTTGAAGGGTGACGGTGGTGCGATAAAGGAGGCTGACCGTGCGTTCTGCAGATGTCATCGGAAAAATTAAAGCACACAAACCTACATCATGCAAATGCTTGGCGTGGCTCTAATCCAGGAGCCAAGGGTGACAAGTAACCAATTTAGAGCTACACCAAATCAAGTGGGTAAGTTGATTTATCATAAAGGAACTGAGATTCCAAGAGCGGCCATTTTGGCCAGCTCGCAAATTAATTTTATTCCCATTTCAGAGTTCATCTCCAGAGACTTGGTTGCAGTGATGGTGGAGGCTCTGCGGGAAAGAGGCAAACAGGAGGCTATAATGGCCTCCGCCTACTTTCCTGGAAACTCAGTGATGGCACCTCCTTTCGAAGTTAGGTGGCTCATAGCTCGCAGAATGAGGTGAAAACGCGCATCACACGGTGTGGGGCAGCACGGACATCAATAACAGGGGTGAATACTTTTTTGAGTTTCTTATTACTAATAATGTAGATATTGTCAATAGGGGAAGGAAACCTACCTTTTATAAATGCGATTAGGCAAGAGGTCCAATATTTGATGCTCGCTACCTAGTCTGAATTTTAGCAATTTAGTTAAAAACTGGTATGTGTCCGAAGAGGCCTCCTTATCGGATCACTTGCACATCTGATTCGATTTGGCGGCCGAGACAACGCAGCGGCAAGAAAATAGAATTCCAAAACTGACCAACTGAAACTTATAAAGTTTGTTATTAAATAAATTTACACGCACAATTAATTAATTTTGTTTAGTTTATAATTTATTAATTTATTTTTATATGTTTACAAACACAATTTAAGCTTTATCAATACCATTTTATGTTGCACCAATCATCAGCAGCGATGAGCACGCGTTGTTTTGTGTTTGTGTGTGCGTTCGCGTTGTGATGTGAATATGCGATTGGCTCATGTGATTTTCCAGCTGCAACAAATTTGACAGATAAAAAAAACCCGGGCGAAAACGGGGCGACAGCAGCTGTCATTCGTCGCCCGGTAAAATTTTTCGGGGCAATTACTAACACAATTACATTTCCAACGTCATTTAAATAAAACCTAAATATACTTAAATAAATTAACACGAAAAAAATCTTTCATTGCAAAATTAACGTAGAATTGTTAAAATAATTTGACAATTAATACGTAAACCCATGCAAAAAACAAAAAATTACGGAAACCGCATTTTTTGCTGTTCCAGTTGAAACGTCAAAACACGAACCCGGTTTTGCCCCGGTTTCACCCCGGTTTTTGTTTTTTGTGTAACTGGAAAACCACATCAGCCAAGCACGAAGGTGAAGTCAACCCATTACACATTTGAGGTGTGGTTTATTGGGTAAACCGCTATAGACTCTTATAGAGTTTCACTCGAATAAGAAATGCACTCGGGTATGGGGAATATAGAGTTTCCAGAGGGTATGGAATTCTGTTCAAACTAGCTGCATAATTCTATACACTTGGCTTACGAGAACAGCTGCCCGGTTAAGCGAGGAGAGTTCGGGCACTGAGTAAGCTGAGGAAAAATTGAGAGGGTTATTCAACAAGGCTAATTGCACCGCTGAATGGGGTGAGTATAAGATGGCCTTGACGGAATATAATCTCGAATTAAGAAGATTCAAAAGGGCTACCTGGAGAAATTACTGTGACCGAATCAATTAATTGCTCTGATCCCATCTTATCTGACATGAAGACAACAATGTTTGTGTATTTCGCAGATCCATTCGTTCGAATTTGTCATACCTTCTGGTGTTCCTCAAGGCAGCCACCTGGGACCTTTACGGTTCACTGTATTTATTAACGATGTTGTTCATTTTTTCAAGTTTTGTAAGTGTCTATTGTATGCTGACGACTTAAGCATTTGTGCTACAGTCTTTAGTAGACACTGCGCACTTGCAAGTCGAACTTGATGTCTTTTGTGATTGGTTCGCTCAGAATAAGTTGCCCTTGAATACAAGCAAATACAAAGTAATATATTTTTGTCGATCATGCTAGAGATCACTTATTTTTTAATGGATGCACAAATTAGCAGAGTTTCTGATATTCGTGAACTTGGCAAATTTAATAAGCATGTGGACTACATCATAAGCAGAGGGTATTCCTTATTGTGTTTCATTAGGCGTAATGGGACTGAATTTTGCCACCCTCTAATATTGAAATCAGTTTATATTTCTTATATTGTTAGGTTCATACTGGAATCAAATAAATTATAATATCTATAAGGGAAATTAGACATAATTCTCATAGTAAAGCTTGAAGCAAACATCTGCTTGTTGGGGTGCGTTAAAATGCTAGTGCCAGTGCCTTGGGTAGAGATGGCACCACTAATCGTTGAACAAAGAAAATGAAAAAAAAAGTCAAAAAGATTGTATTTGCACATAAAATTGTTCCCTACCTTTCAACCGAGATTTTATTTTTTTATTTCGGTTAATATTAATATTATATTCGCTTTAATATTTAATTGAGTTGTTTATTGGGATTCGTTGAATTACTAGTAATGCCATCTCTACCTAAGATTCATGTTGTCTTCAAAATTTGCTAGCGATTTCCCTTATAGGTTATTATAATTTATTTGACTGGAATATGCCTCAGTGATTTGGGATCCGTTCTATAACACGCATTCCGAGAGAATCGAAAGTATTCAAAACTAATTTTTGATGTATGCATATAACGTAGTTTATCTAACTTGAACCAAGGTTTTGTTTGTGAACCCTATATAAAGCGTCTCGAGTTAATAAATTTACATAACTTTAGAAAGCAGATGCAATATTGCATTTGCTATGTTTGCTCAATATATTGACACCAGATATTGACTGACAGCATATTCAAGTTGATATCTGACTTAGGCATATACAGGATCTTACTTGTCTCGAGGTCATAAATACTTCTCGTCCAACGCTTAATAAAATCAAGCATTAGTTCTATCGGCGCATTCCTCAATGTGTTTAGTAAAGCACATGTTTTCTACGAAAGTAATCCTTAGGTTTTTAATTACGAATACTTTTAGTAAAAGTATGCCATTAATTTGATATTGTTGTATAATAGGGTTAACTTTCCGATGGAACTATAAACTCTTACACTTGTTGATGTTGAGATTGAGAAGGTTACACTCACACCATTTCGCTAGATTGTCGATTCTTCATGTAATTAATTGGTATCGCCGATGTTTTCTACTGTTTTAAAGATTTTTAGATCATCTGCAAACATTAATACCTGTATTACTTCAGTAATGTCGTTGATGAAAATTATAAACAACTGGTTCGTTTCCTATTCTATAAAATTAATTATTAATTTAAAAATCAGCCCGTAACTCTCTAAAAATAAATTAAATTAGGCATCTAAATTGTCAATAAATCAAATTAATCACTAAATTTGACAAGCCTTAAAATACTAACTAGCACAGATTATAAATTTGTATCATAGGTATTCCAGCATAATAATAAAACGAAGCAGCTTCAATCTTGTACGAGTACGAGATACATACACCTAAGTATTGAATAGTTAGTATTTTGTTATGTATAGTGTTATACATATATGATAAAGAGAGCTAACCTTTAAGCGCAAGAAAGCACAATTCCAAAAACCACAAATCCGCTAGATGCTTAAAGATTCTGGAAGGTTGTGTCAAGTTCCACTGGGCTTCCTAAAAATCGAAGTCGAAATCGAAATTGTGATTAATTAGTTATTTCTAATCTTTACTTACTTAAATAAAATCGAATTTATTTAATTTCAAATTTGGAATTAAAATCAGAAACTAAAAATTAAATTTAAATTTTTCAAGTTTAAGGACAAATTATAAATCAATAAACAAGCCCGCGGAGACACAGCAATATTCTGGAACCCAATTTACAAATATGTAATAATATTTATGGTCATTAATGACAATTGAGATTAAATTTAATTTAAGTTATTTTTAAGTCATAAACCGAACAAAAAGTTATTTAAATTTAGACTAAACTAACTTCCAAAATTCCGCATTCACCTACTGCTTCAGGTTCAAGGTATTTATTTCCGGAAACTCGTGCTGATTCAGATGCTGTTTAGTCATAATCCAATTAAGCAATTCACCCAAAGTTACCTCTAAATTTCCATTAACCGGTACTACAAATCACGACCATCTGCTTTTGATTTCAATCACATCCTCGTAATTCTAGTCCTGTAAAATCAATCACGTCACAAACCCGGTAGCGTTACATTAACTGGATGGTCACTCTTTTGCGGTTCCTGTATTCGCCTATTTGATCTTTTATTTAACAATGATATAATCTCAAGCCAGAACTAAATTAGATGGAATAATTATGCTTTCACTAATAACAATTTAACTAAACATTTTAATTTGCTGGGATTTAAGACAAGCCAAACACCTCTAATCCACCCCTACACCATTCCATCAATTACATATCACATATTACGGGTGCGATTATGTCAGCACTACGAGTTTCGAGTTATCAGAATTTGCGACAACGCAATTGAGATTCCCTTGTTGTTAATGTGAAGTATGACCGACAACTCGTAATGATTAAGGTTCGTTTTAAAGAATTTGTCAGCATATTTCGAGCTCTTGAAAGTCGCAATTTGTAATTCGAGAGAATAATCGCACCCCACACATGCCTACAAAGAACTATTTGTTCATGACACACTTCACTAAATCCATCCAAAACTTTGTACAACATTGCTTCAATTCAATTTGTTTATATTTTACAAATTTGCATTATGTGAATCTTATTCAATGAACAAAGAACGGTAGAACCGTAGAACGTATACTCACCCGCCGTCGGACTTGATCCGAAACTATTGCAAATGCTTGCAATCAGATGCACTTCCAGGCTATGTCCGCTACGCCACAAATGAAGAACTGAATCGGGTCCAGGACAATTTCGATGTACGCCTTCCAGATTTCAACCTTCAAAGTTAAAGGCACCCGGACAATTCACTTCACACACACCAGGTAATTCACCTTTTAATCAACAGAACACTAATAAAATTTATTTAAATTAAATTTTTGAGGAAAAAAAAAACGAAAAAAAAACACGATCGTTTGACTCGAAAGTCATGGCCAACCGGGAGTTTATATTTAACTTAAATAACTTGTGCTTGTGACAAAATAAGGCTTCATTCATATTAAATGTGAACCAAATAAATGTCAAAAAATATAGAGCGGCACGTAGCAATGTAGAAATTCTACACATCTACATATTTCCAACATTTACCTTTTATATTTAAAATGACATCTTCTACAAGAAATATCCTTTGCTACAAAATATTGTACGCGTAAAACCGGTTTAGTTTTGAAATTTTCTATTGTTTTTCGTAATGTCATGTTCAAACACAGTTCGCAGTGAATCGTTTCGAAGTGGATATGTTTTGTAATTCTTTACTTATATTAGAGATTAATTATAATTTGTGTTTTCTCTTTAAAAATTTCTCAAACTGTATGTTTACTTTTTGTTTGTAGGCAACGGTACATTTTTGCCTAAAAATGCCACGGGAAAAAGATCTATTGGAGAAGTTACGGTAAAATCGAAGAGGACGAAAGCCACAAGAGTTTTTTTTACGAAATTCGCCCGGTTTAGCAAAAACCGGTGTCATAAACTAAATACCGCTTTCCTAGCTGATCAACGAATTACATCGTTCGAGAAGTCGTTCGAGACATTCAAATACAATGAAGATTACGATTATAACACTCTAATGTTTTAACTGGGCAAATGGATAATATTCCGCCCATTGGAATTTTGTTAATCGAATGGGAAAGTTCAGTTACCTCGTTTTAATCGTGTAAATTGTGTAAGTATAAGGCTGTGATGTGGTAAACATTTTTAATTAACTGGATCATCTTTATATACAAATTGCATATTATGTTATGTATAAATACAAGTTACAAAAAATTGCTTCATAATCATAATATTTACTCAGATTGAATCTTATCGAAATATTCTAACATAATTTCAAAATAATGCTACACTTGGAACAATCTATTAGTCTGTATACAGTAGAGTTATCTACCTTGACCGTTTTCTTTATGTACGCGAACATATTGACATAAAATATGAGTTAACCAACTCAATCAAACATTACGTAACGACGCGGGGTGAAATTATTTTAGATCAATTTTTTTTTTTTTTAAATTATTGTACACACAAATTAATTACACTTTATAAAAAGACAATTAGAAATTTAAATTATTATTAGTTACATTTAAACTGCCATTGTATGTAGATTGTGTGCGTCTACAAAAATAATTTAAAGTGAAATTATTCCTAAAAGTGAAAATTATTAATTATTAATTATTACATAACATGTTCAAATTAATCGTTATTTCGATTTTTTGTTTTGTCCAAATCATAAATTCTGACCAAATTTCATCAGATGAAGTGGTTAACGGGTCAAATTATACTGATGCATTTCTACTTGAAGCCGTTCAATTATTTGACAAATTAAAACGATTAGAAGTCGCCACTCTCGAAAATATTAAACGGTTGAATGTTTTGTCAAACGAACAGACGATCGCAAAAAATAAATTTTATGGAAATTATAATTCACAATTTAATAATGTACAAAAAAAATATTTAATGTGTTGTGCGGTGATTAAAACGTAATTTTATTGCTTTTGTTTGTAGGAAATCAAAACTCTTCAAAACACAGTCAAACCTAAAATGTACAAAAATTTGGAATTGACAAACTGCTCGGCTGAAACGGCCAAAACATTTGACGCTATGTATGCCGACGAAAAATCGTATCCAAATATATTGATGGCGGAATCGGAACTAGAGCAAAATAAAATTGTTACAAATTATACGCGAACAATTGAGGAATACTTTACGGAAGGTATTGAGGAATTTAAAATGGCATTTATTAATCCGGAATCGATGAATAAAACGGAATTAACAAGTGTAAGTAATTATCTGTATTAATGAGTTTATCGTAGTAATAAACGGTTTTATATTTTTATTTGGGCATCAGTTTAGCCAACATTTTGATGAATTTTTGGTGATCCTCAATCAAAAGGTGGACGCAGAATATCGCACAGCCCGCCAAGAAATAGCAAAGACAACTGCAACGTATGAAACAAATTTGGACGCGAACATGACAAAAATTAAAGATCAAATGAAAATTGTAATTGAAAAATTTGAAAATTGTACTAAAAATGATTTATGAATTTGATTTATTAAATAAATAAAATGTTTTAGTTTTATGTTAAATAAATAATTCGAAATTTCCTAAAAATCGTGAAATAAATGTAGTGCACGAGAAACTCTTCGTACTTTGGTGTGTTAAAAGAACCATAAAGAAAGTAAATTTGCATCGTCGCCAAATATTGACGATAATGAAAACAATGAAAGTACATCGACAACAGATGACAATAAAATAAACAGTGATGTAGGTCAGCGTTTAGTACAAACGGGAATAAACCGGTATATTACTGCCCGAGTAAAAAAAAAACGAAGGAGAAGCCCTAGATCAGCGGTCAGTACAAGCGCGAAAAAATTTATCAAGCTGGCTAGCGTTGAATTAACGCATAAAACTCTAAAAACTGAGAATCCGCCACCAATCTATTTGAGGAAAGAATCAAATAGTGAACTTGCAAAACCGATCGACTTTAGTACGGAAGGTGCATTTTATATTTCCGATATCAAAAGAAGAGATATAAAAAAAACAAAATGCTTACAGAGCGTTAATTAAACATTTTGATCAAGTTGGTAAACATTACTACACGTACGTGGTACGTGGTTTGGCGTCTATCGGAGGGGGCTCCGTAACCTTCCAGTAGAAGCAAGTGTACGTACTGCCTCCTCGCGACACCACTGGTAACTGTAACCATTAGGCAGAATGTGGCCTTTTGTGACAGGCTAAAGTACGGCGCTAAAGGAGAAAACCTTGACAAAAAATCCCTAATCTAAGGTGGAACAGCATATGCCGATTGATGAATGGCTGATAGGTTAATCAGTCTATATATGCGGACTCTGGATACCAGGCACCCTCCAGTTTTATTTAGCCTTCCTGTAGTAAACCTGGGTGACCTAGAGGCGACTTTTTTATTCCCAGCAACTTGCAAGAGTTAAATCAAAATGGTAGACGAGGCTCTCGAAGTCCTTGAGTCCCAATGCTACCGCTTTGCTAGCAGAAGTAAATGTTATTACATCTAGGAGGGAGAGCAATGAGCCCAGATAGTATGTAACGCGTGTAGAAGTACTTCCTACGGTAAACATCTAGGAGGGAGAGCAATCAGCCCAGATAGTATGTATCGCGTGTAGAAGTACTTCCAACAGTATACATCTAGGAGGGAGAGCAATGAGCCCAGATAGTATGTCCCAGCAACTCGCAAGAGCAAAATCAAAACGGTAGACGAGGCACGGATAGGAATATACGGGAGTGGGTCTGCCCTCTCGAAGTCCTTGAGTCCCAATGCTGCCGCTCTTCTAGCAGAAGTAAATGTTATTACATCTAGGAGGGAGAGCAATGAGCCCAGATAGTATGTAACGCGTGTAGAAGTATTTCCTACAGTAGACATCTAGGAGGGAGAGCAATGAGTCAAGATAGGTGTATCATATACCGGCCTGCAGTATTGTTAGGTTCATTAAGAGCCTGAATATTGGCTGGACGGATAATTAAGTAGGGCTTGATGCACAAAAGATCTTTTAGGTCGCAGTGCGAGGTGGCTTAACGCCCACATGGCCCTCAAGTAATAATAATAATAATAATAATCTATTAATTTCAAGGCTGTGTCATCTATTGTTTTATGAAATTTTAACCTCATTTCCAAAGTTTTCCATTTTTCAAAATTTTCCAAATATTCACTTGAAGTTTCATGGTAGGCCACTTTGAGATTTATACCCCTATTATGGTTCTCACCTCACCAAACAGCTCACCTCACCTCACCTCACCACTCTGAGTCGCGCGACTCATATTTTTGTATTATGGTTCTCACCTCTTTTTTGGTGAGTGTAAGTATGCGGCGCTTCGCGTCATTTCATATGTTTTTTTTGTCAAGCTGGTATTATTGGATTTTGAAAATTTCTGACGTTTGACATGAAGGTTTTGTGTGTATACAAATTAAATTTTCTGTGTTTGATGTAAATAAATAATTAAATAGTTTTGGGTGTGTTTAAATAAAAAATTTAATTTTTTTTTTTAATTACATAATATTATAAATTAATTCCATGCAAAAACCATAAAAAATTATATCTCAAAAAAAAAAAAAAATTTACGTGCTCTTGCCTTCCATTTTTTTATATTTTTGTTACAAAATAAAAAAAAAACTATGAAGTCACCAAAAAATTGTAGGTGAGGATTTTTGACATTATACTCACCTCACCTAGACTCACCGCGAGAACGATAATACCAAAATTTCAAAGCGGTGACTTCAAGTCACATTTTTGTCGTTTGGTGAGGTGAGGTGAGAACCATAATAGGGGTGTTAGTTTCCACCACTTGGGTTACACAATAATTTCTTTCTGACCTGGATAGGATTCTGCTGAAGTAGCAAATCACTCGTTCTTCTGCTTCTTGTTGTTGAGACAAAACACCGCTCCAATTCCCAAGTTGCTGGCATCCGCGTCCAAGATGAATTTATGGCCTGGTCGAGGATATGCCAATATCGGTATTTGGCATAATGCTGTTTTTAGCCGTTTGAATACTTTTGGCAGGCTTCAGTCCACTGTAAAGGCTGGCTTACCTCGGTGAGTTTATGCAGGCTGGCAGCTATATACGAGAAGTTTGCGACAAATCTCCGGTGGTTTGCAACAAAGCTCCGGTAGAGTCCCAGGAAGCTTCTAGCCTCATGCACATTCCTTGGCACTGGCAACTTCGTACTGCTTCTATTTTCTCTGGATCAGTGCGAATTCCTTTCTCCGACACTATATGCCCCAAGTACTTCACTTCGTTCTTGAAGAGTGCACACTTGTCCGAGGACTCTTTCATTCCCGCAGCCTTGGTACACCGTAATATTTCGCACAGATTTTTGAGGTGTTCGTCGAAATTTTACAATGACGTCGTCTAGGTAAACGAGGCATGTCTTCCAGTGCAGTCCTCTCAAAATTTGCTCCATCATTCTCTCGAACTTAATAATAACATCATTTAGTTTTCGTTAGTCTACGAAAACCTCATTGGCCCGTCTTTCTTTTGCACTAGAACTACCGGTGAACTCCGCATGGACTGTTGAGTTGCTCAATGATTTTATCCAGGCACATCTATTGTATCATTCGGCCCGGCTCCTCTTCTGGGTGACTGTCGAATTGGTGGTTTATTTCTCGTTTTGATTTTGTGCTGTACCACCTCCGTTCGGCCGTATTCATCCTTGCTGTTTGGAAATACCTCGGCGTACTCTAACAACATTTGTACTGCCTTCGCGAATTGCTCGCCTTTCAAATGCTGGCACAATCTCTGAATGGGTTTCTTCGCCTCGCTATTATATTTATAATTATCAGCACAGAACTCACTGGATCTTCCCGAGGACGACACCGGAGTTTAGATGTTTAGCTTGTTCGGTTACGTTCATTATTCCGTCAGGATTGCTGGCTCCGATTGATGTTAGTGTTTTTCCATACAGTGATCCTGTCCGGTATATCCCTGGTGTTGGCTCTAATATTTTCACTTTCATGCTCTCAGGATCCCCATCCACCCATGCGTAAGCTTAGAATAACTCTGATTTCTTTCCAGCATCAGTAAGGCCCGGATGGATTTCAATATTCTGCCATCGTAGTAAGCATTCCTTCATGTCGAGTGATATCCCATGTTCTGTCATGAAATCCAATCCCAGGATGCATTCGTCTATAATGCTCGTCACAATAAACTAATGACGAACAATGAGGCTTCCTATTTTTACCGCAATATCACACTCTCTTTGGATGGCTACACTATCTCCGTTAGCAGCTTTCAATCGATATCGAATCTATGGAATAATGGCTTCTCTCGTTACTATATCTGGTCTTATCACGGATTTTGATGCGCCGTTGTCAAGAGTATTCGTACTCGGCCTGCTATTCATTGTTCCTTCAACGACGAAACTGTGGTTTGAACATTTGACATTTGACATTTGAATTGATCGACAGGATTATGAGCTATCTCCGATTTCAATAGGCAGAATACATATTTTAGTAATAGCCCGAGTAAATATACCTGATTTTGTTTTGACTGACACAACTCGCACAAAACCTTCATCGTCCGGATGCGCTGTAATTATGCGCCCTATAATCCATTTAGTTGGCGGGATATTATCTTCTTTTAATAGGACTAGCGATCCCACTACGACATTTTTATTTGGTTCGTTCCACTTCCGTCGTTGTTGCAATTCGCAGAGATACTCAGTTGACCAACGTTTCCAAAATTGTTGCAACATGGATTGAAGCCGTTGATAACGAGATAAACGATTGAAATCTAAATGTGATAGAGATGGTTCAGGTATTAAATTTATAGGATGACCGATCAAAAAATGACCTGGCGTTAGTGGGGATAGATCTGAAGGATCATTTGATATAGCACTGAGGGGCCTCGAATTTAGACAGGCCTCTATCTGCGTAGAAAGTGTAATAAGTTCTTCATATGAACAGATTTTGTCTCCTAAAACCCTTTTTAAGTGGTGTTTTGCACTTTTAACCGCAGCTTCCCAGAGCCCTCCAAAATGTGGGGAGCGAGGTGGAATGGTATGCCAGCGAATGCCTTCCTCGTGACAATATCGTAACATTTCCATTTTGTGAGTTTCTGAATTAAATAATTCTTGAAGTTTGATTAATTCTGATTTTGCTCCAATAAAATTGGTTGCATTGTCAGAATATACATTAGAACAGCGACCACGCCTAGAGACAAATCGGCGAAATGCGGAGAGAAATGCTTGAGTTGTGAGATCTTGAACTACCTCAATGTGAGTAGCTTTAGATGAGAAACAAATGAAAATTACAAGATATGCTTTGCATACAACATTTGAGCGGAGTTTAATGTTAACATTAAATGGACCGGCATAGTCAATTCCAGTATTTTCAAAAGGACAACTGGGATGTATACGTTCTACTGGCAATTGTCCCATGAGTTGTGTGATTGATAATGGTTTATTTCGAAAACAAATGAGACACTTGCGAACGATTTGTTTGCAAAAGGTTAAACCTCCTGGTATCCAGAATTTTTGTCTAACGAAACTGAGCAAACTTTGACGACCTGCATGAAGATTACGTCGATGTTCTTTTTTTACGATCATGGTTGTGAGTGGATGATTAGCAGGCAACAATAGGGGGTGCTTTTGATCATATGTTAAAAGTTCAGAGTTTTTTAATCGACCGCCAACTCGCAGCAGCCCTTTCTCATCAAGAAACGGACTCAATACTTTTAACCAATTTGTTTTATAATTAAATTTTTTTCCAGTTAATTGTCTGATTTCTTTGGCGTAATATTCTGATTGAAACGATTTAACTAATCCGATTAATGTGTCTTCAATTTCCTGTGTAGTTAATTGATTATTAAATGATGCATTTTCAATGCCACGAATATTATTCGATAAGTAGTTCAAAAACCGGCGAGCAATTGCAGATAAACGCAAGAGGTCATCATAATCCTCGGCATGTTCTAAGAAGCTATTTGGTGTGACAACATGAAATACAACTGGTGCCTTACTATCGTCTGGATCTTTATAATTTGAACCATATTTTTTTATTTCAGGCCATTCTTCCTGATTGACTAAAAATTGAGGTCCATGCCACCATAACTTACAATCTTTTAATTGCGAAGGCATTAATCCACGGGATACCAAGTCAGCGGGATTTTTTTCGGAAGGGAGATGAGCCCATACTTCTGGAGGTGTGATTTCCTGTATTTGGGATACGCGGTTAGCTACGAAGGTTGCATATTTAGCGGGAGAAGAATTAATTCGATGGAGAGTAATTTCTGAATCTGTCCATAGAATAATTCGCGTGAATTTAATTTTTAATGCGGTTACAACCCTTTCGTATAATTGTGCCAATAGTAGTGAGCCACATAACTCCAATCTTGGTATAGTTTGACCTTTCAGCGGTGCAACCTTTGATTTTGCACAAAGAAGATTGCAATTGTATTGCTTGTTTTGACTAATAGTAAGTATATAAATACAGCATCCCCTTTCCGACGTATCACCAAATCCATGAAGTTCTATTGATTCTGAATTTGATTGTATGATACATCTAGGAACTTGAATAGTCTGTAATGTATTTATTTGAGTTGAGAACTCACTCCAATAAGATTTGAGTGGTTCGGGTATTTCATCGTCCCAATCTAAATTTGGAATTGCCCACAATTGCTGCATAAAGCGTTTGGCAGAAAATATAACTGCAGCGCAAATACCTAAAGGGTCGTATAACTGAGTAATTTCAGATAATACAGTTCGTTTTTTAACTGTCGATTGTGTACCAAATTTAATTAGAGATATGTTGATGACATCATTTTCAGAGTCCCAATTAATAACTAAAATGTGAACGATATGATTGGTATTATTTTCTATGTTTGAGGGAACTACATTTTTGTTATTGGATGTCCATTTTCTTAATTCAAAGCCTCCAGTGGCTAATAATTTAATTAATTCTTCTTTTATAGAAGCAGCTTCTTTGGCGGTGTATACGCCAGAAACTAGATCGTCAACGTACATTTCTTCTAAAAGAATTGTACATGCATTTGGATATTGGGAATATTCATCGGATGCTAACTGCTTTAGCGTCCTGATGGCGAGAAATGGTGCGCTCGTTGTACCGTATGTGACCGTGTTTAATTTATATATAGACAGAGGATCGTTACTTGATTTACGCCAGAATATAAGTTGTAAAAATCTGTCGTTTGGATGAATATTAATCTGACGATACATTTTTGTAATATCAGCGGTCATAGCTATAGAGAATTTACGGAAACGAATGATAACGGATAGTAAATCATTTTGAATGGTTGGTCCTGTTATAAAAGTGTCGTTTAGAGACAGACCAGATGTTGATTTCGATGAACCATTGAATACAGCTCGCATTTTGGTTGTGGTTGAACTCTCTTTAAAAACAGGATGATGCGGTAAAAAATAGCATAAATTGGGAATAGGTTCCTTGACTAATTCCATTTGATTCAATTTTATGTATTCTTCCATAAATTGTACATAATCATCTTTAAGCTGTGGATTTCCATCTAATTTTTTTTCTAACGAGTAAAATTGTTTTAATGCGTTGTTTCGATTATTAGCAAGAGAATTAATATTTTGTTTTTTAGGTAGAGCAACACTATATCTACCACTACTGTCACGTTTCACATTGTCAACATAGTGTAACTCACACGACTTTTCCTCAATGGAAAAATTATTTTTAACTTTCACGTCTTCAATTTTAGCAAACTCTTGAATTTCTTTACGAATTCGATCTACATCACAGCAGGACATTGATAATTGCTGGGATTGGATATTTTTATATATTGGACCGCCAATTATGTATCCAAAAACGGAATTGAAGAACGGTGGAAGTTCTTGAATTAAATTGATTTTTTCGTTGTTCATTATATTAAAGTATATATCTACCTTTTGTGGAATATAAAATGTTGGATCCGCTAATTCGATCGACGTTGGTATTTTGGAAATATCGAAATTGATCTTTTGTAATGGTAATGTACTCAATGCATTTTTTAAGACAAGAAATTCTAAATTTATTTTGTAATTGTTTATTCTTGATCCAATAGTTAAATTTACTTTATGTTTAATTTCCATGGTTTTTTGATTGATACCTAAGATGGAAGTGCTTATTGGTTTTTTATTAATAAGAAGAGGAGAAATTGTTAAGAGTTTGCAATTCAGTTTCGATCTGCGAGCATGTGAAAAATAAATCATCTTTCAGTACATCTCATCAGGCTATAGCGACTGAACTGCTAATTTTTATTACACTGATTTTTCCTATATATAGGAATCAACGTGCACTTGTAGTATTAGCGAATTTTACATTCCCCTTTTTAAACTTTTAACAATTTCAATGTTATTGTATTTAACGCATACATGCGGTTACTATGTTCAAACTTTTTCTAAATTATTTTTTTGGTATATTTCAAATGC
Organism: Tipula helvola; assembly: GCA_963556165.1. Lineage (NCBI taxonomy): Eukaryota > Metazoa > Arthropoda > Insecta > Diptera > Tipulidae > Tipula > Tipula helvola. The sequence continues at coordinate 282,005,050 of OY744481.1, read as the reverse complement.
TCGCAGATCGAAACTGAATTGCAAACTCTTAACAATTTCTCCTCTTCTTATAAATATTTATCAATTTGGAATATACCAAAAAAATAATTTAAAAAAGTTTTTATTAATTCCTACAATTTGAGCGAACTCTCGAGTAATGAAATTGCATTGTGAGCCGCTGTCGAGTAACGCACGACACTGATATTTTACCCCAGTTGGGCTTTCTATCCATATTATCACAGTGGATAATAGAATTTGTTTATGTGTGGCAAAATTACAAACGTTTATTGTGTTTGAATTAGAACCAGAACTATCGGGTATGATTTGTTGGGATGGTAATACGAGAGGTTGCATTTGAACTGAGTAATTTGGTAATAAATTTGTAGATGCGGTACTCTTAGTGTTACCTGAATTTATATGAGAACTTTGTTCATAATTATTGACTTGATTGTGATGAGATACTGATGGGGTTAATTGATTCAATTTGGAATTTGAATTGTTGAAATTTGATTGTGAATTTTCGTGACTATTGTTGGAAACATTAGAATAGTTTATATGTAACATGGTATGATGTTTCCCTTTACGGTGATAGCATCGAGATGTAGATTGGCATTTACTGATGTAATGCGTACCTATGCAATTGTGGCATAGTTTATTTGTTTGAACCCACTTATTCCTATCAAATATCGACATATCTGGAAGGAATGCTCTTTCTTACAGAACTTACAACTAATTTGATTCGTAAGTTCAGTTGCTATGTATGATTGTAAATTTTTTGTATTAATATTTTGAAATGATTTTGATTTATTATTGTCCTTGTAAGGTGATATCGCTTCGAGAATACGTGCCCTTTCAGATAAAATGTCCATGATTTCTTTTGTAGACGGAATTCTATCTTTTGGCTTTTTGGTTTCAGAAGCTTTCAATAAATTCTCGAAGAGCGGTAGGACAATTTTCGTTACGAACAGGCTTTAAATGATACAAATTTTTTATGTGTAAATATTTAATTCGTGGCTCATTCTCGTAATGATTAAAAAGAGATTCCCAAACCTGATTGTAATTCTCTTCCGTGTTAGGAATGGATTGTATGAAATGTTAAGCGGTTCCTCCCTTTATGCAATTTTGAAGGCAAGTAAATTTTAATATTGCACTTAATCGTTTTTCTACATGAACCCTCTGTATGTAACTTTCTCTAAATTCAATCCACGATGTGAAACTACCGTCAAATTTAGGAAGCGGAATATCTGGAAGAGGGAGCGAAAGCGGATGATGAAGCGCCTGTGCGATTGGTTGTTCATCAATTTTTATGTTATTCAGCGTTTCTAGAAAATTTCTAATGGACGATTCAATAGGTCTACAATTAGCTTCAAAATCGGAACGATCAATGTCAGAGGTTTCGATAGTGGTAGGATCTATGTCCTTTAAATTTGATTGAGCAATATCAAATTTATCGTACAGTGATTGTACTCTATTTAAAATTGATTCTAAATCACCTTTGGTAAGTTTTGTGATATCATCTATCATATTTTTGTATCTGGTGATATAACCTTTGTATGCGCTTACTGACCTTTTACACGACTCGATTTTATCGTGAACACTCATTTTTATTTAATTGAAACCATAAAATGAATAATAAAATTTTAGTGTTGACTCACCTGTACAATATAATATTTTTGTGAACTGGACTGGGCCATCCCTCATTGGTTAACGGTATAATATGACAGCCAAGGACCCAATTAATCAAAGGTTTGGAATTAGCAATCGGGTAAACTTCCACCAACTGTTAATTCGAAATTCTGACTTCTAGGAAAAGTGTGGTCGGACTTCAAAATTAATATAAAAAAGAGACTAACATTGCAAGAAATTTATTACCCAGTTGGCTGAAATAATCCAAGAACTGAAGTTTTTTTATAGCATGTTTTGGAGGACAGTACACTGCCGATATGACACAGTTTCCAGACCACTCCTGAAGACAGATGCTCGTTGATTGTATATGTTCTTTCTCATATTTCGTAAATTCATAGTGCTTTAATCTTCTTTTAATCAATACAGCAGTGCCTCCATGTGCTTTCCCATCTGGATGCTTGGTGTCATAAATAGAGTACCCATTAATTTTGAAATAGCTATTTTTGGTGAAGCGTGTTTCGGATATTAACATTATGTCAATATTGTGCTCAGTGAGGAATGCTTGAACCTCCACTTTATGTTGTGCTAGGCCGTTTGCATTCCATATAGCTATTTTGATGATGGTCATTTTTGACTTTTTACGACTATCTGCATCAGCGTGTTCATATTCTGCATCATTAGATCCATGGTTCTCTCCATCATGGACATGAAGCTTTGCATCATATTAGTCAATTTGTTTTAAGCTTTTGAGATGTTTCCCTCTTCACTTGCTTGCACTTTAGGAGCCGTACCTTTAAGAACACTTGCGTATGAAACCCCTTGGTGCACACTACCATTGACAGTTGCGTACTGGTTTCCATTTTGAGCGTTTGGGTTTACAATTTCTGGGCGTGCTTCTTTTTTAGCTGAAGAATGGAGATTAAGCATTCGTTGTTCTGCTCGCTGCTTTGGATTGATTCTCCTTTTCAATTCAAGATAAATTGGGCACCCTCTATAATTATCTGTGTGATTTCCATTGCAGTTGCTGCATTTTCTCACTGATGATTCCGTTTTGGCTTTATTGCAAACCTTTGCGTTATGGAGTTCACCACATATAACACAAACATCGTTCAAAGTGCAATATGCTCTAGTGTGTCCATATTCTTGGCACTTAGCACACTGTACCGGCCCATTTCTTTACCTGGGTTCTTCGATGGTAACCCTTCTGTGCAGTAGATATTTTAGGTCATATATTGCATGTTTACCTTTGACCTTTTTATTGTCTGGTTCTAATTCCAGGCGGAACAATGGCTGCGGCGCCTTCTCCTGATTAATAATATTGGTAATAAATTTGCATTGGAAACCTTTCTCAGCGATAGCAGCTTGTATTTCGTTTGCATCTACGTAGCTCTCTATTCACTTCAATACTACAACTAATCCTTTTTGGGTGTTTAGTTGGTACGTGTAGTAATGTTTACCAACTTGATCAAAATGCTTGATTAACGCTCTGTAAGCATAAATATTGAGCGGTTGAATTTTTGTTTCTTTAATATCTCCTCTTTTGATACCGGAAATATAAAATGCATCTTCCATAATAAACTCGATTTTTTTTGGCAGGTTCTCTATTTGATTCTTCCCTCAAATAGATTGGTGGCGGCTTCTCAATTTTTGGAGCTTTTTCGGGCGGCGGATCTTCAACAACCAAGCAAGAATACCTATTGCCATGTGTTAATTCAACGGAAGCTAACTTAGTGAATTTGTTCGCGCTTGCACTGGCCGCTGATTTAGGGCTTCTCCTTCGCTTTGATCCGACAGTAATATACCGGTCAATTCCCGTTTGCACTAAACACTGACCTAGCTACATCACTGTTTATTTTATTTTCATTTGTTTTCAATGCACTTTCATTATTTATTTTATCGATAATATTTGTCGACGATGCACTTTTATTTTCTTTATGGTTCAACACACCAAAGTTATTTAAATTAATTTCTAGTTCATTTTGATTTAAATTGCCTGGTAAAGCAATTTTTTGAGCATTTAAAATTTGTTGTCGATTTGGACTATGCTGCACATTTCCACTTTTATTAATAATTGAGGTCGTGACGTTCGGTGATAAATCGCTTCCGGACATCACTGTCTGCTGATTTAGCCCAGCCTGTTTTACTTGAGGCGAAGATTTGAACATCACGATTTCACTTACTTTTCACATCACAATATTTTTTCAAAAAAAAATTAAAAACTGCTGATTCAACTTTTCACACAAATAATAAGTAAATTATTTTAAATGTTTACTCGGTGGTAGTATTGCCAATTTAATAATTTATTTGTTGTCCTTGACCCAATATTTATTTACGAAAGTTCAAAAAATAGCTGACCAAAGTTCAAAATAAAAACATTGTGACGTAATAATTTAAAAAACTACATGGATTTCTGAATGAAAATTTTGATTGTATTATGTGTGGTTTTCATGGGCGGATCCAGCTTTTAAGTTTGGAGGGGGTAATTTGTAACTAATGTGTAACTATTATACACAGAAATATCTTTTTTACAAAACCCGTTTTTAATCATTTATAAAATATATTGTATTTAGGTAAGGACATGCTCGCACGGATTTTATGATTCTTTCTTGCTTAGCCTTCAATCCATGAACCAGGGCCGTTTTCGTTCTGGCCAAAACAACTTTTTGTAATTTTTCCGAAAGTTGCTCCATATGAAATTAAAAAGAAATATTAGTTTTTTTTTGCGGGCAAAAAAACGATTGTTTGTTGAATAAGGACGCCTAAAGATAATCCGCGAATTATTTAAGATTTTTTTATTGATAATTGTTGATTTTATAGCGCAAAGACGAAAACGACCCTGATTCATGAAATTGAGCTGCTTAAAATACCTTCATGGATTGAGGATTAGTGTTAGTAGTTTGCTGCTTTCAATTAGGATATGAGATATGCGTAAATACTAAATTTTTTGTTTACATTTTAATTTCAATTGACTGGTAAATATAATCAAGATTTTTTTTCATTAGTACATTATTTAATCCATTTTTTTAGCATTATTTCTGTAAAATGTCGAGTTTTAACCTCGCTGAATTTAACAATTACATATATACACTTAGGCAGTTAATATGTACATAGTTGAATTATTTGCGTTGATTTTAATGATTGAAATGTAAATTTTTAGAGGTTTTTGTTTCATTTTGGGAGGGGTAATTACCCCCTCTACCCTCCCCTTGTATCCGCGCCTGGTGGTTTTTAATAATATCAATATAGACAGATTGTAATTTATTTGTGTCTTGTAATTAACTGGATTCTTTGCCAACCAGATTGTTACGGCCAATCAAATAAGTTTTGTTAGGTAATAAAATTAAATACGATCGTTGAAGTATGGTAGTATACGACATCCTTTAGTTTAAATAAGTATATAAGATGAATATATATTGAACATTGGATTTGATTTTTTTTTTTGAGTAAATAGGTCATTGAACTTTTATTTATTTGTTTTATGTATTTCGGCCTATTTACTTCTCTTTTTTTTTCGATGATAATGTGTAGTGAGTCATTATTATTGTAATAAAATAAATGCATTTTTGCGATTGTTGTTATGTATAGGATAAACGATGTCGTATGCATCTGTAGAGTATATACGTGGTACTTGTATTTCGACATTTGTATGTTTGAAATATATGTACATAGCTAAGTATCCAAATAAATGGATGGCTATCCTATATACATAATAAAAGGCGCGTATGTATTCCGGAAAGTATAGAATATAAATCTGTATATAATAACTACCTTTCTAGAAAATGTAAAATTTTTGATTATGCAGATTTTGTTGAGATTACCGCGATGAAACTTGTGCCTAAAATTGGCGATAGAACTAAATTTTAAAAAAAATATATCCGGTATTAAATTAAGTGATAAAGACATTTTTTTTGTGGCAATAAGATCAAATATTATCTTATTAATATAATAGTGTCGGAAAAAAAAAATAAATTTCTTAAATATAAGAAATTTCTATCAAACTACTTAGTGGATAGGTACTGGCTAGTTATTAGTTAACATTTTTTTTTTTTTGAACGGTAAGCTTTAATAGTTCATTAAACGAATTTTTTTTTTCTGTGGAATATTATTGATTTTTGTATTTTCATGTACATAGATAAAAACAAATATTAAATCATAAATTGGCAAAATTTATGTCTCGTACGATAGGACCGCTGCATTAGCGGGTAAGTTATCGTATAGAAGTTCGTTTTATCAGTGCTAAGAATATTTTCATTTATAGTCTTAGCGGAGCCCCATAAAAAAAACGGTTAGTGGATAAATAACTATATGACGTCACCAACCTAAGAATTCCAGCTCATTCCATTCCACCGCAGTGATCAATAGGAATCTACCCAAGATTGTGTGTGTGAATAGTGATCAATAAAAAACAATTGTTTAAGAAAAAATGTGCGATAGAAAAAAAAATTAAAAAGTTAAGAAAATCGGGTTAGAAACTGTGATAGTTATAAAAGAAAAAATTGTTTGTACATACATATATAAAAGAAAAGCGTGTATACGTATATATTTAGTAATTTCGGTAAAGTTTAAGGAAGTTTTTTTTTACGGGCTTAAAATTTTACGATATACAGTGCAGTGTGTGAGGAGCACATAATATAAATTTTGAATTTTCAGCTTCCATATTGCGGAGAGTACTCTTGGCGACTTGGTGAGTTTTTTTTGATAATTATTTGTGTATTTGTGATTCTGTGTGCTCCCAGCATAATTTTGTGCTAAATTTATTTTGCGGTTCAATTGTTTCAGTTACAAGTTTTTTTGAATTTCGTACCGATATATGTATACATAGTATATATGGATACAATTTTTTTTTGATGTTTGTCAAAAGAAATATGTGTAATAATTACAATTTGGTTTAACATTTAATAAATTGATTAAAATGGTACATTAAGTTTTTTAATGATGATGATGTTGAACTGGGGAAGTTCACATGAGTGTGGATGCTGTATGTTTTCTTTGTTTTTTTTTTTTTGCAACACGTAAAGATTTGTGCGATCTAGGAGTTTATTTGGCGGCAAAGAACCCCCCACGCGGCTGTAGAATATTCCAATAAAAAAAACGTGTTAGCCGCCAAAAGATCGGTTACAAGATATGGCATGCTTCCTTAAATAACCTTTTGTTTTTCTTTGGTTCATACTCCAAGATGATTCCATTATCGATATCGAACTCGTGTTTCCTTTCTGCTGAAAAGAGCTGATCTGCTCTTGTAAAACATGTAAACGAAAGGAAACACGAGTTCGATATCGATAATGCAATCATCTTGGAGTATGAACCAAAGAAAAACAAAAGGTTATTTAAGGAAGCATGCCATATCTGGTTGGCAAAGAATCCAGTTAATTACAAAGTGGACACAAATAAATTACAATCTGTCTATATTGATATTATTAAAAACCACACATAATACAATCAAAATTTTCAGTCAGAAATCCATGTAGTTTTTTAAATTATTATGTCACAATATTTTTATTTTGAACTTTGGTCAGCTATTTTTTGAACTTTGGTCAGCTGTTTTTTGAACTTTCGTAAATAAATATTGGGTCAAGGACAACAAATAAATTATTAAATTGGAAGCCTTTGGGGAAAAATTTGAATCGCAGAAAGTAAAAAATAAAATTTGTAAACTAAATATACCGCCTGGAAAATGATGTGAAACATCGAAATATCGACGACAGCAATTTTTTAAATAAAAACATTTAAATTAAAAACTTAATAAACATAAACGGTCTATAATAGCCAGTAATTAAAAAATTAAAAATTAAATAAAGACCGGATATTATTTAAATCAACAATTAAATAAGTTTGTCCGAGATGAGGGGAGGCAAGTCAAATGTGATTGACTGATTGATTTAAATAGAGCAATTGAAGTACCCGCCGGCACTCGGGAACTTGGTGAGAGCAACTTGGGAAGCAACTTTTTTATATTTCCATCAATTCACCTCCAACTTTACCAATAAACGGATAATGGTCATTGGTCAAAATAAAAACATCGACGTTATTGCCAGCAATGTAGAGACTCCTACTCCCAGAACATTAAGAAAATCTAGGGACAAACGTTATCATCAAATTAGAGTCTCTCACCGTGACTGACTCGAGCAAGTCATTGAAGCGACAAGTTCAATTAAAAGAAAAATCCATAGAAATAAGGGAACGGGAAATTAAATTGAAAGATGATCTTGAAGTTAAATAGTGTAAATTAGATATTCAAGAATTTATTATTAACGGGTTTCTAAAATTAGAGTAAATAATTAACATTTTTCATTTAAATGTAAATTCGCAACCAAGATGTGATTGAAATCTGCGATATTAATTTTAGAAAAACATAGTTATGTAAATAGTAATACCATATATACATATTTTAAATAATTTTATTTTGAAATTGAAGTCTGAACATGGAATGAATTTAAATAAAAGTTTATCTCCTTGCTATAATATTATCAGGTTCATACATATAATTCTTGAGAATTTTTACCATGCGAATCTTAGTTTGCTGATGTCTCATTTTCTAAACCATATGTAATATTGTAATATAGGCACATCTTGCGGAGCATGGCGCAAACGTTGATTATCTGAGCCGCCTTTACAATACGAATTCGAGCAGTTTTTGTACGTTCATGAACGGATTAATTGTGTTCAATCACATATGTATTAGTTAACCACACCAAAAATGAATAAATAATAAAGGAAGATGTACACATGAAATTTGAATTTTTAAAATTTTTTATTTTTTAAATAATATGTAAATATTTTTAAAAACGAAAAGATATTTTTTTATTTGAAAATATTATTTGTTAAGCAAAATTCCACATTATTACTTTTTAGCCCGAATTTAACTACCATATTTTTTACTAAAACCGAATCTTTCGTCATCAGCAATCACTAGGTAAATAAAACCAAAATAACACGGCTTTTAATAATACGTATTCGATTTCATTCACATAGAAACTAGATTGACATACATTTTTATACATATTTTCGTGACGTTCATGGCCCTTAGGCCCGTTGTACATTTCAGCTAAGCTAAGCTAAGCGATGTGAGCTAAATTCTTATCCCCCGGTTGAAAATAAAAAATTTTAATGGGAAGATATAAAATCAGCAATGTATGTTTGTATAAGGCTAGTTATCAGCTGGAAAGTGCAAAGGGGTGAGCTAGGCGAGCTAACAAAGCTAACGAAAACTACATTTCTCGCTTAGCTTAGCTGAAATGTGCAACGGACCTTATTCTTGAAATTCACCCGAAAAAGTCGCCGATAATTTTCTAGTGAGATACGTCATTTCAGTCGAAAATTTAAAATATTTTATACCAAAGTCACCGGCGACTTTTTTCGGCGAATTTCAAGAATACGGGCCCACGTATTTTTGTTCGATGTCATTTTAGTTAACGACAAGATAAATCGAGCAAAAAATATTCAATATGTAAGTAAAATAATTTGAATATTTTTATTTAAAAATAAATAAGTGCAATTAGAAACTAAGAAATATTTCTTTAAATTCGTAAATAATTGTACATATTTAGAATTTGTCAATATGATTAACAGAAAATGCTAATTAATAATTTGCAAATTAATAATTTGCAAATTTTAATTTTAGGACAAAAGCAGTAACCACCACAAAACAATATGAGCTTTTGGTGTCATTTATGGAGAACCATCTCGATTTGGCAAAAGGATATTGCACAACTTCCGATGCGAGAATACTGGCGAAAACCTTATGGGAGGAAATTAGTACACGACTAAATAGTAACGGGCCACCAATCAGGAGCTCTGAGGGGTGGAAAAAGGTTTGGTCCGATTTTAAATTCCACATCAAAAAAAAACTTAAATTAAACAAAATTAGTATTTCGGGTACGGGGGGTGGCCCACCAAAAATTTTTACATTTTCGGCACTTGAGGAAACAGTCATACGGCTAATCGATTTGCGATCTGCCGTAGAGGGGACCAGTGGTACGCAATCTTTTGGAGATGCCGTTTTAGAATTACCTGTTGCAGTCAATTCGCCTCCTTCAACCGATGTAAATTATCCTAATGGGGGAAATGTTGAAGAAAACGCAATTATTGAGTTACAAACACCAAGGGCATCTACCAGAAACAAATCAAAACAGACTCTGTTAGAAGAACAAATAGCCTTACAGAAAAGATTTCATGAAAATATTTCGATAAAATTAGATTGTATGAACAATTCCATAACTGACACAAATAAGTCGTTGAAGCGATTGGTTAGACTTAAGGAGAAGTCTTATGATTTAAAAAAAAAGAAATTGGAAATAAAGGAAAGAGAAATGGTTTTAAGGGAAAGAGAAATTAAATTAAAAGAGAAGGCTGATTTAGAGAAGCAAAAATTGAAGTTACAGGATTTGGAAATAAAGAAACAAAAATTAGAAATTGAAGCGGCAAAATTAAATTAATTATTAAAAATGTGATTATGAATTTATCTGCGATAATAAAAAAAACTTTGTTTTAAGAATTTATGAATATGGACAAATAATGATAATGAAGTTTTATATGTACATATGTAGCTATTAGAATAAAATGAAATACAAACAATTACTTTACATATGAAATTAACTATGAAAAAAAATTTACGTTATGGAATTTAAAATATTTAGTCTAATCCTTCTTGCTGCCGTATTTTCTTGTTCATGTGATACATTTTCTTCACCATCTTGATGTTCAGTTATAGCCTCATTTTCTAAATCGAACGAGACATTGTAGTGCAGGCAAATGTTGTGAAGTGCGGAGCAGACGTTAATTATCTGCGAAGCTTTCTTTGGCGTATAATGAAGCTCGCGGGCTCCCAGAAGACATCTGAACCTCGTCTTGAGCAACCCAATGGTTCGCTCAACAACGTTCCTTGTTCGGGAATGAATAGAATTAAATATAGCTTCTCTGCTGGCTTCGGTAGCCGCTCGAAAAGGCGTTATAAGCCACGGTTCCAGAGGATAACCAGAATAACCTATTAACCAAAATAAAGGTAGACAATTATTTTAACATATGGTATATGTACACAAACATGTTCTAACATTATGTATTGTATATAAACATAATGATTCATGCAACAATATTATATTTACCAAGTAGCCAATAATTAGAATTCTCAGAATTAAAATTGGATTGCAAATATTGACGACATGTACTCAAACTCCATACTAAAGAGTCATGGGATGAACCGCCATATCTTGAGTCAACAGCCATGATCCTCATGTTATGATCGCATGCCTATAGGTGGGAATAACACAAATATTAAATACTTGACATAATATGAGCACCAATTAGTGACAATTATAAGCTTACTATCATTGTATTAATGCTGTGTTTGCCCTTCCGGTTGAAATAAATGTGCTCATTTTCTATTGGGCGTACTATGTTCACATGGGTTCCGTCTACGCAGCCTATAACGCCGGGAAATCCACTTTTATTAAAAAAAACACTTGCTGCCAAATTTTTATCTGTGTTGGATTGACGAAACGATATCCACTTTGAGCACAATTTGGATTCAAAAACATTTAGCACTTCGCTCATTACACTGGATACCGTTGATTGTGCCATTCCAACAAAAAAGTCCTGCCCTACGCTTTGTTGGTAACTTCCTTGAGCGCAAAATCTAAGCATTGCGGCTAATTTTAAAATATTTGGGATAGATGTTGCTCTTCCCCGGTTTGGTAAATCGGCATTTAGCTCATCAAATATATATTTCACTGCACTTTTTGAGAGTCTAAATAATCTCAGAAACCTATATAGAATAATAAACAATAATTTGAAACATTCAGAAGCTACAGATGATATACATTATATCAAATTGCTTGAACTAAATAAATTGAAATACTCACATTGTATCTGAGAGTTTAAAAATGTTCGAATTATCCCGCATTTGCCTGTATCTAATAGGGTGGGAAAGGGTTGCCTCATCATCGCTCTCTTCACTGGAAAAATAAATCGCTATGGATTCCATTTATTAAATACTATTGTATTTATTAATTTATAGCGTACAATATTTTTTTTTCAAATTGGACGTCAAAAATTTGACAAATAGTTCGCTTACTCTGTGATTAGGGCTATTCTATGAAAAAAAAATTTCCCTATAATACACTGCAAAAATTAAACTACTTGATACGTTCGTATTCAAAAATACCAATTCATATTCGTATCGTATATCATTTTCGTATCGTACAACGATACGAATCGTATTCAGAAATAGGGGCCCTGGTTTTAATTAATTGATTTGTAAAGTGTTGATTGAAGTTTAACTTTGATGTCAGCAATATTTTTTGTATTGGTTGCGCCAATAGCGTTTTGCAGTGTTTAGAATAAACTTTGTCGTCAGCAATACTTGTTTGTGTTATACTTGCGCCAATAGCGTTATGCGGTGGTTATCAAACTGTTGATTTCTCTTAAAACTTTCTTGTATTAGTTGCGCCACTAGCGTTATGCGGTGATGATTCAGCAATTATGCTGTTATGCCGAATATCAATCCGGCGCTCGAAGGACCAAATGTTGCGGAATACGCGGTTTCGTTCGTTGAGGTTTAGCGGGTTTAATTATAACATGGTTAGCGGTTTAAATTTTAATGCGTGTGGAATGTTGCGGTGTATGCGGTTTCGTTCGTGGATGATTAGCGGTTAACCAAAATGCGGTTAGTGGTTTTAAATGTGGATGCTTGTGGAACTCACACTTTTAGTTATAAAGGTGCATTATTAATGGTATATAAACACATAAACCAATTTAGTTTCAAGTAATAAATGATTTTATTTGATATACTTGAATGTGCTTCGCCTTTTGCGGCTATACATAAGAATGAAAAAAATAAAACATGAACGTTAAACAAAAATGATGGTCTGGCTACTTGGTATTTGTACTAATATTTTTAGAATAAGAGGAGTTCTTTCCTAAACGTTTCCTTTAGGTTGATATTTTAGTACACTAATACCAATAATTTAGACATCGTACAAAAAGTTTTTCTATTGAATTTTATTAACCATCAAATCACAAATCACATACAAAAAAAAATCTGCTTATCAGTCATAATGACATCTTTTAAATATTTTAGTAACTAACCTTATAATTAAACCAATCAATACAATACCCCCCATCTATTAGTACATATATTAACTAACCAAAACATTTTCAACACAATGAAAATTGCGACATCTACTTTAAAAATCAAATTATTTCCAGCCGTTTAGTTCATGCACATAATCAAATTACAACTTATTTTTTGGTTTTATATTTTCTCGTTATCACAAAGCATGGCTTCCGTAATCATAAATACATTAAAATCGAAATTATATAATGACGGGTATTTTTTGTAAAGAACACGAAATTTTTGCTATAATTAATAATTTTGTGATCATAACTGTGTAAACAAAACATTTCAAATACAGAAAATATTTGTATACAGCTGCGGATTACATACAAATAGTGTTGAATAATATCTTCTCTCGTAAAGTTCTGCGCGCGAGGCGAGAGATAAATGAAAATCTAGCAGAGAGATCAAAAAAACCAGCAAATCTATAATTTTTTTTTTTTTTTTTTTGTTTCTAACAACTTTGATAATAATTGCACCTACTTCCCTTGACATTGTTTATTTTGCTGTTTTTGTGTGCTTTTGTACTTTTTTGTATTTACATACATTTCAATTAGAAAATTTATGTTTAGTTACTTTTTAACGATCGACTGATCGAGTTGCGATTTTTTTTCAACCTCAATTATTTTTTTTTTTGTATTTTATGTGTTGTGTGTTATGGTGTCTGTTATAAATTTATAATAATATTTATATTGTTTGTTTGTGTTATTTGTGATTATTGAACTGGATTGTTATAGTGCTAAATAAATAAAGGTGGTCGTCGTTCTGCTGGATTCAAAACAAACTGTTTATTACATAAATATATTTATTTAAAGGTAATTCCATTTACTACATATATCATATATATTCATTGTGGAAATCCGTTTTGTATGTTAATTACTTATTAAATATTGATTGCTTTTTTTTTTTGAGTAATTGTAAAAAATAAAAGTGGTTTTGTTTTGGCGACATTAAAGAGGCTTATGTAAAATAGATAAAGTAAAAGTTGCAGTTTAACGAATAAAATGCAATTGCAAACAAATGTATTACAAATAACACACTTCGAAATAGTTTTGAACTGCAAATTAAAATTTTAATTTGTAATATTACTATTAATTACATTTCAGTCATTGTTTAAATATTTTATTAAATTTCTCAATGTGCATGAAATATTGTTTGCGGCTTAATTATAATGTTTATTATGGTACTATATATACTACAAAATATCACCTTTCTAAACTATCACGTATTTTGTATTTTAATTTAAATATCTAAGTGTTTAGATTCGGTTGATGCTGCAATAATATTCATTTAATATACGTACAGATATTTCGAGGTTTTCGATTTTAAATCTTGCATAAGGTTTGGTTTCGTAACTCCGCAACAGTTTAATTTAAACTGTTAAACGTTAAACTCTCTTGACAAAATGAAAATGTACAGATCAAATAAATATTTTTGTGCAAAATTAAAAACTTGTTTAGAACGTATGATTGAAAACAAATATATCCAAAAAATTCTACAAATTCAACGAAAAAACTGGGCAAAGTAGAACAACTAATAAACCCAATTTGAGGATTACGTGTCTTTTCGGTTTAGTTGATGTTCTAAAGAGTTTGATCCAAAATTTTGTAATTTTTACATCCATCTTATGACATTTTATTTAGTTTTATCTTATTCAATATGGCTCATTGTGACGTCCATGTTGAAAGACAAATCAGTCACAGATGATCATTTGGCATGCAAATATGTTACAGCGATTATCGTCGAAAAGTATCGAAAGCCTGCTGATTTTACTAACTATGACTTCTGCTGTTGAATTTCTTGGTTTGTTTAACCAATCAATACTATATATAACTGTACTGTATCTTGAGGTTTCTGAGTCGATGAATCCTGCTTGAATTTGAGTTTCCAATCGTTTTTGATTTATTTGGACAATTTCTGAGATTTATGTTTTATTCAGGAACCTTATGTTCTCAATTGGTTCTGGTTGTGGACTAAATATTCCTAATGGCAGAATTTTTTCAAAGAATTCTGTCAATAAAATTAGAGCTTGCATATATTTCTAGTAATATCAATGCATCTCTTATTCACGAATGCAATTCGGCTGATCTCTCAGCCGTAATGATCACTATCGAATGGTAAGTTAATTTCTTCGAAGAAAGAAGCAAGCGAGTTGCTTCTTTCTGTTCATTTTCCGGAGTGTGCCATCGTTAACTTTGATTTTGTTCACTCTCTAACCAATAGGAATTCCAATGTGTAGAAACTATAGATCTCCTTTAACTTTGTAATCTATTTGCCAGCTGTAACCAGTTCAAGTAAAATAGAAAGAAACCGAAATGCTTTTATAATACAAAAGTATAACTGCTTTATTAGCTGTATTACAAAGAAGTGAAAAAACAATATGAGTTTGACGTTTAGATATTAGCATGAGTTGATTCAATATTAAAATGGTCTGATCATTTCCCAATGAGCATTTCAACACTCCTCCTCAATTTAATAGTTGTAATTGCTCGACGAAATTCACGTGTTTTGATGTTGGCAACGGCTTTGTCATGATATCCGCCAGCATTTCGTCTGTTGGACAGTACGTACACCTTATGATTCCCTTTTCGATGTAGTCTTTAACAAAGTTTCGTCGCGTATCGATGTGCTTTGTTCTGTTTGACAACTTTTCCTCTTCAATCAAACTTAGGCAACTTTGATTGTCTTCATGTATCACTACCGCTGACGCTATCGGTTGCTGCATATCCTCTAGCAAATGCCTGAGCCAAAAAGCCTCCTGACATGCTTCCGATAATGCTACGAACTAAGATTCTGTCGATGAGAGTGCCACACATTTTTGCTTTCGGCACGCCCAACTGACTGTTGCGCCATTGACGATGACCACATAACCGCTGTTCGATTTTCTGTCGCTCTTGTCTTCGGCCCAACTTGCATCCGCATAGCCATACAACAGTTCACCGTCATGTTTGCTGTTACCAAGTACTAATTTCAAACTTGCTGTAGATTTCAAGTACTTGACAACGCGTTTCAATTCGTTCCAATCGTCTTGTGTTGGTGCGCTCATCTTCTGCGCCACTATTGAAACACTTGCTGAAATGTCTAGACGAGTGTTTACCGAAACAAATAGGAAACACCCAATTAAGCTTTGATAATTTTTGTTGTCGATCAGCAAATTATCTTTGCTCACTGCTTTTCCGTAACCAACGTCCATTGGTACTTTTGAATCTTTAGCGTCCTTCAAACTGAAATCCGATGTGATCTTTAGAATGTACCTTGATTGACTTAAACAATAGAAGCCGTCCGCTGTTCTCCGACTTCTATGCCCAAGCATTTCCTTATATCGCCCAGGTCTTCGATGTCAAATTTCAATGATAAAATTTGAATTACCTCATTGATTGCTTCCATTGTTTTTCCGAGAACAATACCGTCATCGACGTAAAGCAACAAAAAACACCATTCACCGTTGATGTTTCTTCGGTACAAAGATCGATCTGCTGTGCTGCATTCAAAACTTGCATCGACCAAGACCGCATGGATTGCCTTATTCCATGACCTAGCTGATTGCTTCAGCCCGTAGAGACTTTTCTTCAACCAACAAACCTTATTTTCGCCCCTTTCAAAGCCTGGAGGTTGCTTCATGTAGATTGTTTCCTTTAAATTTCCATTTAGAAATGCTGTTTTGGCATCGATGTGACGAACGATGTAATTGTTTCTGGATGCCAATGCCAACAATACTCTAAATAATGTCGTCTGCTTTCCCACTGGAGCGAACACTTGATCGTAGTCGGTGCCGAACTTCTGCGAAAAACCTTGAGCCACCAGTCGACCATCAGCATCTGTTTTCAATTTGAAAACCCATTTGCATCCGACTGCTTCACTACCATCTGGCAATTCGCACAATTGCCACGTGCCATTTTTATGCAATGACTTCATTTCTTCTTCCATTGCGAGCTTCCATTGTTCGCATTCTTTACTTTTTAGCGCCTGTGATAACATCTTCGGTTCGATGATGTCTTGTTCTACCATGTGAATCTCTTCAATTAATCGCTTTGGTGGAACACCTTTATTTGATCGCTGTGAAACGCGCCGTTGCTGTTGCTGTCCCCCAACAGCCAAATTGTCTTCGGACCCTTCTTCGTTTTCGTCGATTGCTGCGTTCTCTTCAATTGATGATGTCGATTCATCTTCTGGCCTTTCGACGTCTTCATTGAATTGATTTCCCCTTTGCCATCGATGAATCGAACGTCACGGCTTATGACAACCTTAAGCTTTACTGGATCAAAACATCTGTATGCTTTCGAGTTTTCATCATAACCAACAAAAACCATTTGCGCTGCCGTATTGTTCAATTTTCGTCGCTTTTCTGATGGAATATGAACGAAACATTTAGAACCAAACGTAACGCAATGCTTCATACCTGGTTTTTTGTTGTTCCATAGCTTGAATGGTGAAGTTTCGATCGTTCTTGATGGTAAACTATTTTGCAAATAATTAGACGTATTCACCGCCTCAGCCCAAAACATGTTTGGCAAATTAGCATCCACCAACATGCATCGAGCCATTTCAATCAACGTGCGATTCTTACGTTCAGCAACGCCATTTTGAAAACTTGAGTACGGTGCTGTGTGTTGCATCTGAATACCGTTGTCCTGTAAAAATTTCTTTACCGCAGCGCCGGTGTATTCTCCTCCTCGATCCGATCGGAGAATAACTGGCTTTCGACCGAACTTGTTGTGAACCATTGCCACGTACTGTTGCAGCTTTTCGAAGACTTCCGACTTTTCCTTTAACAGATATACGACTGTATATTTCGAAAAATCATCGATCATCAAGTAGCGTCGTCCACTCGGCGATTCCGTTTGCATTGGCCCACACACGTCCGTGTGAACCAAATCCAAAACATTCTTTGATTTGCTTATTGACTGTTTTGGAATCGGCGACCGAGTCTGTTTTGCCTTTAAACAAACTTCGCATTTTTCCTTGATGCCGCAATCAACGATTTCGATACCATCAACCATTTGCTTCGAACACATTTCCCTGATTGCTTCTGGATCTAGAAGATTACCTTAAAACGTTTTGCTGCTAATTTCTTGACCGAAATTAGATTTCCCTTAATTCCTAGCACATACAAAACGTCCGTAAGTGTAGCTGCATTGATTTGCCCATCGCTGTTGACAAATTCGATTTCGCATGCACCTTCTCCTTCGACGTGAACCCTTTCACCGTTTGCAACAGTCAAGCTGCTGCCGGCCGCGCCCAACTCAACAAAGAAACCTTTATTGCCACTCACGTGACTTGTTGCAGCGCTGTCGACCACCCAAGTGTTGATGTCACTGGTCGATGTAGTGAACAAGAATTCGTCGCCATTTTGCTTTACTGCATTCGCTTTATGTTTTGAACCCTTTCCTGGGTTGTTTTTTTTCCACTGTGCGTATTTTCTGCAGTCTCGCTTTAGATGACCTTTAGATTTACAAAAATAGCACTCCAAATGGCTGGTAGTCGTCTTGTAACGAACTTGCTTGGGCATATGGGGGTTGCGAGGCGATCTCGTTTCCAAAAAAAAAATGCCATTCGTCACGGAATTCATACATCCATCAGAGCTTCGGGGTGGTTTATATCTTGCTGACTAAAACTCAGGGATTGGGGTGGGGTTTTCCGAAGATGAATGGAAGCTTGATTTACCACCTAGGGAGAGAGGGGATAAGGGAAGGAATAGACCGGTTCTTTACTCACCTAAGACTTACCTACATCGCATTCTCAATATTCACTACTCACTCCATCACGAAACGCACGAAAAGCGAACAAAAATTTCGAAAGCCCCAAAACAGGCGATAGATACACGTAACTTTATTTAAAGCAAACTAACTTAGTATATTTGGAATTAAAGAAATGTACATTTTGAGAAAATAATTTGTCTTACGACAAAATAGATATCCGAGAAACAATTCATAAATAAATTTAATCTAAGAATACTAATCTCAAAGGTTAGTAGGGTTAATGCATCCCGACTAAATAATACCCTACACCTTACACTAAATATAAAAATATTAATTTTAAATAAATATTCGGTAATAGATAAAATGATATATATGTATAAAGAAAATGATAATATAAAGGAAAATTCCAAAAAAAACTTAACTTAAATTCACCAAGTTGATTGCAGCGTCGTTATGTTGATTGAAGCATGCAGCGTCATCCATAAAACAGTATTATAGCGCGTTATTGCGATTGATTATAATGTCACTATTAGGATTTGCTTTTATTTTTTTTTTTTATTTTTTTATTATTATTATAATTAGTTTTAAATTATTATTATTATTTTGAAATATAAATTTATTTGTATTAGTCACATACAAACATATGTACATACATATTACGCATAATCATAATTTTAATGTTCAAATTTTATGAATTCCGTAATGTACACACGTAAAACAGTTGGATAAGCATATACGGGATTTATCACGATAACCGTGTCTGTTTGTTACACTGTATTCAATCACAAGTATAATGCATCCAGTTAGGGTCCACAAAATTATTATTATATTTAGGTAGTTGTATTAATTTCCACTTTTAAACAATTTGACTTGCACTTTTAAGTTTCACAGTTTATTTCGTTTTGCTTAATCTCTAATTTTTCGATTTACCAAAATTACTATTATATTTGGTAATTTTATTATCTTCCACTGTTAAACAATTTCACTTGCACTTTTAGGTAAAACACATCCATTTTTACATATCTTTAAATTGATAGTTATTATGTATATAGGTAGCATTAGCATAATAATTTATAATTATATATTAGATAAGATTTAGTTCAATATTTCTTTAGATATTTAGATATTAGATAATAATTAAATACTAGGTACAATTAATTAGGCACAAATTTATTTATTAAATTGTTCCTTTCCCATTACAGAAAAATAAACTTTTTAATACCAATATCATTGGTTAATTCTCTTTTTCTAATCACAAGATATTTCTCGGTCAATAACTGCCGAGTTACACATCCAAAAACTGACTACCGCGTGTTCGCAATTTCGTGAATTTATCATCTTTTTGGGAGTACCGTAATATCGAATCACTACTCAATTAACGATCAAAAAAAAATTTTTGTTTAACACACACAATATTCAGGGCTTTCCAACCGTTCGTATTGGAGCGCGCTTCGCGCGTTACAAATCGTGGGGACGACTCACCCCAGGAGATGGGTCTCACAAGCCGGGCAGAAATGAAACCATTATTAAATGAATTTATACGTGTCGTTTGTAGCTACAAATTACAAAAAAAAATGAGAATAAAATTTTAAATTTAGATTTTTAAATCCTTGAAGTGATATATTCCCATAGACCGACCGTCCGGATCAGCTATTTCACAAGTTACTCTTCCCACTAGCTTAACAACGGTACCTTTCACAAACCGGGGTGCTAATTTTTCGGAGTAATGATCACTAGCTTTACTTTGAGTAAAGTGTCTAACGTATACTGGTTGCCCAATAGTGTATCTCCGTGGTTTACGATGCAAATTAACACGCAAGTTATTTTTCTGCATAGCTTGTAGCAAATAACGTTGAATTTTCTCGTGAATTTTTACCAGAGTTTCGGGTCTATCGTCATATTTCAACTGATTTCCGCTAAGTTGATACAAGTTTTTAAGTAGACGGTATGATGAACCATGCAAAATAGCATGTTGCCCGAAAACAGCATAGTGTGGCGAATATTTAATTGTCTCATGAACGGCGTTATTAAGGGCACAAGTAACAGCATATAAAGTCTCATCCCATACGCGATGATCCTCTTGTATATAAGACCGTAATGCATTGAGTATATTGCGGTTAACTCGCTCTGAGGCATTCACCTGCGGTGAGTATTTGGCCGTAAATATATGTTGTATTCCATATTTAAGACATAAATTTTCTACGAATTTGGACGTGAATTGCCGTCCATTGTCTGTTACAATAGTCTCCGGCACTCCGAACTTGAAAAATATCTCGTTTTCCAGAAATTGACTAACCCCCAGGGCCGTTGCTTGCCGAACAGACTTCGTCAGGACAAACTTTGTGAAATGGTCTACTGCAATAAATATTGAGGTATTTCCGCTTCGAGAACGTGGGTATGGTCCAAGAAAGTCCAGGTACAGCCGTTGCCAGGGCCGAAACGTGTTTGGTAAGTTACATAGTGGAGGTTTATTCATATAATTCAATGGCTTGTTTTCTTTACATGCTTCACACGACGATATGAAATTACGGACATCTGTCAAAAGAGTAGGCCAATAATAATAGCGTTTCAGAATTTCTGAAGTTTTAGTAATTCCTAAGTGAGCCGCTGAAGGAGGACAATGTGCTGATGTAATCAAACCTATTTGAAGTTCAGGCGGTATCAGCAGTTTCGAAACTGGTAAATCCAATACTGGATTAGATTCCAGAGATTTAGTGGTTACGTAAATTTTACCATCAACTAGTTGTACGTTCCATTTCTGGGGACTATTCTCTATCTCTCGTGCCAATCGTGTGTACTCAGGAGAGCTAAATGCAGGCGAATCCCAATCGACGTGCAATGGTGACGTTTGAAGTTCGATCGCTTCGAGGTCTACCCGGGACAATGCATCAGGAACTGTATTTTGGCTGCCTTTCCGATACTCAATGTCGAAGTTAAAGGCCTGTAGCTTCAAACTCCAGCGTGCTAGTCTACCTGACAAATCTTTAAGGGACATAAGCCAGGTAAGGCTAGCGTGGTCCGTGATGACAGTAAACGGAAGACCCTCGACGTAAGCCCGAAACTTCTTAATCGCCATAACTGCAGCGAGGCACTCTTGCTCGGTAACGCTGTAATTTCGTTGCGCTGCATTTAACTTTTGTGACATGTATGCCAATGGTCGATCTTCCCCGTCAATATCCTTTTGAAACAGGACAGCTCCTATTCCAGTGGAACTAGCATCACATTGGATATAAAAACGCTTTCCAAAATCCGGTGTTGCAAGTACTGGTGAGGAGGCTAACGCAGCCTTTAAGGAGTCAAAAGCGATTTGTGTATGTTCATCCCACCGAAACTTTTTACCCTTTTTTAATAGGTTTGTAAGGGGAGCCGATAGTGTGGAATAGTCCTTTATAAACCTGCGATACCATCCCGAGACGCCCAAAAACCTCCGTATTTGGCGGACGTTTTTCGGTGGAGGGAACTCTGCAATGGCCTTCACTTTGTCTGCATTAGGTTTTAATCCACCGCTGCCAACCACATAACCAAGGTACGCGATCTCCTTTAGGAGGAATCTGCTCTTTTCCACATTTATGGTAAGGTGAGCCCTTGCCAAGCGTTCAGAGATATCAGCCAACAGAGAAATATGTTCCTCAAATGTTGCGGTCGTTATGAGCAGATCGTCCAAGTAGACGAACACCCGGTCATGTAGGTGGTGCGGGATTACTTTATGCATTAGGCGAGACAAAGTTTGTGGCGCATTACAGAGCCCGAAAGGCATCACCTTAAATTGATATAAGGGACGCCCCGGAATGGTAAATGCCGTCTTATCTCTCGAGCTGGGGTCCAAAGGAATTTGCCAAAAGGCGTCCTTAAGATCCAAACTCGAGATATACCTGGTCCTGTCTAGTCGACTGAGTAGACCGTCGATCAACGGAAGCGGGTATGTGTCCTTCTTTGTTGCTGCATTCAACCTCCTGGCATCTAGACACAATCGTACCTTTCCGTTGGTCTTTTTCACGACTGCCATTGGCGAACTCCACGCACTGTTACTTTCCTCGATCACATCTAGTTTCAACATGCGGTCAATTTCACGAAATATTTCTTCCTGTACAGCAGGGGAAACGGAATAATACCGCTGTTTAACAGGTGGGGAGTCGCCTACGTCAATTACATGAGTAACCAAGTTAGTTTTCCCTAAACCTAATCTTTCGTAACTTGGAAAGGAATCGATTATTGTCTGGAGTTGAGTCTGCTGATCGGCGGTCAAATCATGGTGTTTAGGAGCAGCTATGGCAGGCAAATCTGTGGATTCAGCGGAATCTATTGCGGTTGGTAGTATTTCTGAAATAGAGGGCTTCATTCCGAAAACTCTCCAAAAATCATATCCAAGGTACAGTGATTGATTTAAAGAGGGAACGATCAAAATTTTCATTCTATGGGTTTTATTTTTATAAGACACCTCCGTAGTGATATATCCGATGACTCTCTGAAATGAACCACAGGCAGTCTGAAGACTAGTTTGAATCGGTGTAATGCAAAGATTGTGCTTAGCCACAAAGGCTTCGGATCCCTTTCCCAATGCGGTTACTGAAGCGCCACTATCTAGTAAACCACGCAATTTGAAACCAGCAATATGAACAACAGCGTATGGTCGAGGGTCCTCGGATGGTTCAAAAGTAGTTTTCAGGAGAGTTTCCGAAATTCGTTTTGTAAGAGTTATGATGTCGTGTTTTTTCTGGAAATATTTAGCACACCGTTGGGATCGAAATTTTTCGGTGGGGATTAAATTGGGTGGATTTAAATTGTTATGTATTACAACTGATTTTTGTCGGTCTTCGGTATGTTTTCCTGGACCGAGAGTCTGCTGGGCCGTGTTTGAGTTGATCGGAGATGCGGTTGCCCAGATGTTTGCGTCTCCGCAACTCGGTTTCCCGACCTTTTCTTGCACTCCAAGCAATGTGGCTTAAGGACATCAGGCGTTCCACAACCATAGCAAAAATCTTTTGTTTTCGGTGTTTCGCAATCAAAGTAAGCATGGCCTTTTGTTCCGCAGTTCCAGCAGGTGATTGTAACTTCATTACGAGAGCTAGGCAAATTCTGCAATCTAGGTTTGTTAAACGATTCAACTGTGCTCGGTATTGGTGACTGGCATTGAGAATAGAGAAGATGAGCTTGTTCTTGCTGTATATTTGGGTCCGAAATTTCGCTAACAAATTGGTGTGAACTTCTATATGTCATGTTAAGCTCCGGAGCATAGTTCATACTTTTCCAGGAGTCTTCCGTAGCAATACATACCGAAACCAGATCGACCACACTCGAGAACATTCTGCCGGCTAGATGCGCTTTAAGTCCTGGACGCATGTTCTTTCTCAAAATTTCAAGAAGTTCTAAGTCGGGCAGCGGAATTCTCAATGGCAACGCTAAACTAAGCATTTCGTAGTAGAACTCCATGAAGGGTTCCTTTAATCGTTGTATCCTTGATTGCATGGATTGCTTTATTTCAGCGTCGGATCTTCGAATCCTGAACCTGTGAAGAAAGGATTCCCGTATTTCCAACCATTTACAACCAGGATTTCGCTCCATCGTGAGCCAGTAGTGTTCACGAGCACAATCTTGTACTAGCGAATGAATATCAGTAGCCAATTGGTCTAATGGGATATGGTGGATCTTAGCTAGGTGTTCCACTCTAAAAAGAAATTTTTCAACAGGTAATCCTGTGTGAGAACCATTAAACATGATGTTCCATTTATGAACAGGTGTAGTGGATGGTAAAGTGCATGAATTATAGAATTTATTACTTGGTTTTGATCTTTCTTCCATTCTCACGGGAGCACCAGTTTCTGCTGAAGCACCGCCTGAAATTACAGGAGCTGAAACTCCCGCTACTGCGTTTGTCATTGGAGGAAATACTACCGGTGGGGGCACAGATTGGTGAAAAGTTGTGTATGGATTAAATGGTATGAAATTAGGTACCGGAATATAGCCAGTAGGGAATGCTGCCGAGCCCACTTGACGATGTTGTACTGGAATATTATTACTAGTTTGTGTACCAGACGGAATATTTGAGGCTAACAGTGTAGCACCGCGCGGATCAGCTGTTTGGAGGTTAGGGCCAATCTCTATTAAAGTGCCATTAGCAACATTGCCGCCTTCTGCATTCGATGCTTGCTGATTGGTAACCTGTTTTGGAGTTGATGTATTTTGACCAGTTGGGTTTCCTATATTTGTATCTGTTAAAAGAACACTGGTAATATCTATTGATTCAATAGGATCAATTTCTATGACCCGAATATTATCTAATATTTCATTATTGGTTAGCTCACTATTTTGAAATTTTAAAGCTAATTGCATCAGCTTTTCAATGGTACTAAATAGCTTGTCCATAGCCGTCGAACATTCTAATAATTTAGCTACACTTTTCAATCGGGAGTAAATATGTACGAATTTAGATATAGTAGCTTCTACTTCTTCATTAACAGGGTTACCTTCTTCAACCAACTCAGTTAATGTACCCTGTACATTTTTTAATTTACTCATACAAGCCGCCACTTCAGTATTTGGAAACTTTCGAGCTAATGGGTGAAGCTGTTGTGGAAATTCCTGTGGGTTATTATACTCGATCTTCAATTGAGCTTCTAAGGCCCTCATCTGGACCCGAAGAGATCCCGTAATCTGGCGAATTTCACATTCGAACTTAATTTCGTCCATATCTAAATAATCGATGTTTAAAATTGGTAAATCCATATTTGAAATTTAAATAAACCGTAAAAAACTAGAATTAAAATGGTTTAATGAGTTTAGGAATCAAATAAGAAATCACAAAATGAAATCTTCAAAAAAAAAATAAATAAAAAAAATGTATGTGAAACAACAATAAAAATAATTATGATCGTATCAATTTAACGCCAAAAATAATATGAGAATGAGATGTAGGCAGAATTATAATGAGATTATAACGGTAGAGTTTGTACCGGTCTGTAAGGGAAATGGAAAGGGTTGATAACAGAATAATAATAAGAGTATACCAAGTACGAACAACGATTCAACAAGGTGATATTGGATGCATTTGCGCCGATATACACTAAAAAAATACGTTTTGATCTCAGCAATGTCATTTTTCGAACAACACCATCAATACAAATGTAGAAACTGTTGCGAAGGCATGGCCGAGGTCATATACAACAATATACTAAATCGCATATACTAACACTAGATTCGACGGTTACACTTGTTACCGGAAGTAACGCGAGGCGACACAATATATTGTTGGATAAATTTAAATTATATAGGATTTTTCTTTTCTTTTGGGGATGTGGGATTAAAATGCTCAAAGAAAGGAAAAGAGGAAAAGAGAGAGGAAAAAAAAATTTAATACTTCATATGAGTCAAACAACCAATTCTACAGATATTCTGGGTAACGGTCGCGCATATGATGTAATAAACTAATTAATAAGATTACTGTATTTTTAAAAGGAATCGGGAAAAGTAAAGGGTAATTAGCCATATAGTTTTGGGCGCCATCTGTAACGAACTTGCTTGGGCATATGGGGGTTGCGAGGCGATCTCGTTTCCAAAAAAAAAATGCCATTCGTCACGGAATTCATACATCCATCAGAGCTTCGGGGTGGTTTATATCTTGCTGACTAAAACTCAGGGATTGGGGTGGGGTTTTCCGAAGATGAATGGAAGCTTGATTTACCACCTAGGGAGAGAGGGGATAAGGGAAGGAATAGACCGGTTCTTTACTCACCTAAGACTTACCTACATCGCATTCTCAATATTCACTACTCACTCCATCACGAAACGCACGAAAAGCGAACAAAAATTTCGAAAGCCCCAAAACAGGCGATAGATACACGTAACTTTATTTAAAGCAAACTAACTTAGTATATTTGGAATTAAAGAAATGTACATTTTGAGAAAATAATTTGTCTTACGACAAAATAGATATCCGAGAAACAATTCATAAATAAATTTAATCTAAGAATACTAATCTCAAAGGTTAGTAGGGTTAATGCATCCCGACTAAATAATACCCTACACCTTACACTAAATATAAAAATATTAATTTTAAATAAATATTCGGTAATAGATAAAATGATATATATGTATAAAGAAAATGATAATATAAAGGAAAATTCCAAAAAAAACTTAACTTAAATTCACCAAGTTGATTGCAGCGTCGTTATGTTGATTGAAGCATGCAGCGTCATCCATAAAACAGTATTATAGCGCGTTATTGCGATTGATTATAATGTCACTATTAGGATTTGCTTTTATTTTTTTTTTTTATTTTTTTATTATTATTATAATTAGTTTTAAATTATTATTATTATTTTGAAATATAAATTTATTTGTATTAGTCACATACAAACATATGTACATACATATTACGCATAATCATAATTTTAATGTTCAAATTTTATGAATTCCGTAATGTACACACGTAAAACAGTTGGATAAGCATATACGGGATTTATCACGATAACCGTGTCTGTTTGTTACACTGTATTCAATCACAAGTATAATGCATCCAGTTAGGGTCCACAAAATTATTATTATATTTAGGTAGTTGTATTAATTTCCACTTTTAAACAATTTGACTTGCACTTTTAAGTTTCACAGTTTATTTCGTTTTGCTTAATCTCTAATTTTTCGATTTACCAAAATTACTATTATATTTGGTAATTTTATTATCTTCCACTGTTAAACAATTTCACTTGCACTTTTAGGTAAAACACATCCATTTTTACATATCTTTAAATTGATAGTTATTATGTATATAGGTAGCATTAGCATAATAATTTATAATTATATATTAGATAAGATTTAGTTCAATATTTCTTTAGATATTTAGATATTAGATAATAATTAAATACTAGGTACAATTAATTAGGCACAAATTTATTTATTAAATTGTTCCTTTCCCATTACAGAAAAATAAACTTTTTAATACCAATATCATTGGTTAATTCTCTTTTTCTAATCACAAGATATTTCTCGGTCAATAACTGCCGAGTTACACATCCAAAAACTGACTACCGCGTGTTCGCAATTTCGTGAATTTATCATCTTTTTGGGAGTACCGTAATATCGAATCACTACTCAATTAACGATCAAAAAAAAATTTTTGTTTAACACACACAATATTCAGGGCTTTCCAACCGTTCGTATTGGAGCGCGCTTCGCGCGTTACAGTCTTTAAAATCGATTCCTTAGTTTCGCCTGAATTTTCGATGCGTCGATGATATTCGGCAATCAACTTGGCTTTGACAAATAGCATCGTCAAATCAGCTTTGTCCCTTGATTCAAGCGCTGTAATCAATGCATCATAGCTGGTTGGCAAACTCCTCAAAAGCATCGCCACTCGCCATGCTTCCATCACCGTCTCACCATGCTCGACCAATTGTTGAAACAAATCGTTCATATCATTTAGGTGCGTTAAAACATTGCCGCAGTCAGCCATCCTTTTCTTGCAAATGCGTCGTATAATTCTAATTCGATTTTCGAGTGTCCTACCTTGGAAATGGTCTCCCATTGCTTTCCAAGCTTCAGCTGCCGTTTTCGCCGATCGAGTGATACTGTGAAGTGGCCGCGATGTGTTCAAAACAATTTTTGCATGAGCCTTTTGATCGCTTTCTTCCCATTCCTTGATTTCAGCCTCTTTTGCACTGGTTTCAGTAGCGACCGGTTTTGCTTCCGTCAAAATCGACCAACATTTGATTCATTTCAAGAAATGCTCCATTTCATACTTTCAGTCGAAGTAATTTTCACCGTTCAATGGATGCACATCGTAGCTTCTTTTTATTTCTGGATTTGCCATTTTTTTTTTAAACTTTAACTTTATTTGGTTTCTTTATTTTCACCTTTCGGCAAACGATATTTACTGGGCCTGTAACCTGTAGAAACTATAGATCTCCTTTAACTTCGTAATCTATTTGCCAGCTGTAACCAGTTGAAGTAAAATAGAAAGAAACCGAAATACTTTTATAATACAAAAGTATAACTGCTTTATTAGCTGTATTACAAAGAAGTGAAAAACAATATGAGTTTGACGTTTAGATATTAGCATGATTTGATTCAATATTAAATTGGTCTGATCATTTCCCAATGGGCATTTCAACACAATGAAGCTCCTGACTGAGATTTATCGGATCGGATAGTTACGTTCGAAGTTCTGCATTGGAGTATTTTCTTCTTTAAACCATACAAATCAGGTGGTCCTGATGGGAATTTTCCGGCTGTATTACAGCATGGTTTTTCTATTATTAGGGACCACCTGGTCCACCTTTTCAAAGTGTGCGTTGCTTTTAGTATTGTTCCTCAGGTTTGGTGCAAGAGTAACGTTGTTTTCTTACCGAAGGCTGGCAAATCAAATTACACTGGTCCCAAAGCATTTCGACCTATCAATCTGTCCTCAACATTTCTTAAAACGTTAGAGAGGATTGTCGACAGATTTATTAGAGATAAATATTTATCTAATTCCTCACTCAGTAACATGCAACATGCTTATAGATAGGTAAGTGCTGTGAAACGGATCTACATGAACTTGTCACTATGATCGAAATATCCCTCAATAACAAAGAGTTTCTTGTAGGTTGGCGTGGATAATGCTTCAATATCGGTCAAAGTTGCCAAAGGTTGTCCTCAGGGAGGTGTGCTCTCACCCCTGTTATTGCTTTTGGTGATTGACGACCTACTTGTGAAACTTTAGCAGTCAGGCTTTGTTGCTCAAAGCTACGTTGACGATCTTGTTATTATAGTTGCTGGAAAGCACCTGAATGTGTTATCTGACTTAACGCAGAATGCCTTACGTATTGTGGAGTCGTGGTGTGGTGGAAAGGATCTACACATTAATCCTTCTAAAACTGATATGGTTATATTTAACAGGAATTGAAATATTGGTGGACTAACTGTGCCTTTACTTTTCGGGAGGCCGATTAACAGATCCGACCACGTTAAGCATTTAGGTGTCTTCTTGGACAGTAAACTTTCCTGGAAATTTCACCTGGAGCATAAACTTCAAAAATCGACTGCCATCTTTTGGCCTTTGGGAAAACACGAGCCTTTGGGAAAACCTGGAGTCTAACTCCCAAAATGCTGTCTTTCATCTATAAATCATTGGTTCTACCAATGTTATCTTATGCTTCCACGGCATGGTGGCCAGTGGTTAAATTAAAGACTTAATGGTCTACAAATTATTGCTTGTAGGGCCATTACAGGAGCCATGGCCTCGACTCCCCTTCTTGCCATGGAATCAATTCTATTCTTTTCACAGCTACATTCTTTCATTCTTAGCACAGCATGTTCTGCTGCGTTTCGGCTAAGGAGCAAAGGAATGTGGAACTCTCTTGGTTCAGTCGTCGGCCATAGAACAATTTTAAATGATTTCACATCATTAGTACCAGGAATTGATATGGTTAATGATAGACTGATGTCTGAATTCAATTTCTCTAAATTATATTTAGTGGTGCGACCTTCGAGAGATCAGTGGAGATCATTGGATTTTCTTGAGAACTTGTATGAGTCGATAGTCTTCTTTTCTGATGGCTCTCGCTCTGATAATACTTCTGGTTATGGAGTGTACTGCCCCACGTTTGATTTAAAATTTTCAGGCTGCCTCGGCTGGTACTGCACAGTTTTAATTGACGTATTGAATCTCGCTGTTACAAATAAAAATTTTGTTTTCTGTACAGACAGCTTATCTGTGCTGAATTCTTTGGATAATCCCTTGACTGTGTCAAAATTTGTTAAGGACTGTAACACTTTTTATATATTATCTGTTCTAACAATAGAGTGACGATTATGTGGGTTCCTGCCCATTGTGGCATTGAGGGCAATGATGTCGCTGATTCTCTAGCGAAAGCTGGGGCTGAGTTTAAATTCATCAGTTCCGAACCAGTTGCTTCTTTACCGTTTAGTTATGTTAAGAAGTCGATCAAAAACTGTGCTGTAAGTGAATTAAAATAGCAATGGCTTAAACTTTTTGTTACTGGACCTAATTTGAGGGCCACTAGGTTTGCTTTATCTCTAACGAAGAAACAGTTGAGAGTCTTGATCGCGACTCTTACTGGGCACGGTCATTTTAAGGTACACCTTCAGCGCATGGGGCTATCTCTTGACGCTGTATGCGAGGATTGCCTTGAAAACGATTATTATTGCATTCACTTCGTGTGCAGTTGTCCGGCTTTCAACAGAATTAGGTTGCAATTATTTGACTCTAGATCCATTGCTGATAATCAGCTGTATTCCTTGCCTTGGCCTAAACTACTTCAGTTCACTGGTATGCAAGGCTTTGTCTGTTCAATTCTAACGTGTAAAATTTTGGTGTACGGTCGATAACCAAAAACGGCCCTGTATATGGTGGTTGCAGTGACCTGCGTATTGCGTCAGTCCGTAAAAAAACGTGCAAGCACGTATGCAGATCTTTGCTAATAAAAATTTTGTCCGTTGCATGTCGCGAAGCCGGTAACGGTTTAATTTCTTCGAAGTGCCGTTTGATATTCGTTACAAATTCCGACCGTAAAATTTGATCGTTCGTGGTATTCAAAAAAGATTGAAGAAAGGACACTAGTCTATCCACTAGAGTGGTTGCCAGGTATCTGAAATAAACTGCTAAACTACTGCTCCGATCGCCGTATCGGAAGCGTCGCCGATGATGGCCAGAGGTGCTGATGATGAAGGATGAATCAGTAAGGTATAGCCTCCGTAAGTTTATTTTCCAGTTATCGAACGCTTCTATAGCTGCTGTCGACCACTATATTGGAGCGCGACTGTTCTTTGTGTAACCTTTTAGATTATTAGATTATCGTTCAGTCACACGGAATACAGCGACGATAAAAGTTAACCATCACAAAAGGGGTTTGAGATGTTTTACAGTCAGTGGTCATTCGAATTTTTTGATGACTTGAACCCGTTCATGCGGTGGTAAGATACCTTGCCCAGATACCATGTGGCCTAAAAAGAGAATTTCGTGTTTTGCAAAGTTGCATTTGTCTACGTTTACTACAAGATTGTGTTCTTCTAATTTCGAGAAGATAATTTTGATGTGTCCAATATGTTCAGGCAATGAGCAAGTCGTCCAAATAAACAAAACAGAACTCAAGTCATCGTATAAGACCAAGTGCATAAGGCGTTGGAATAACTGTGCTGCATTGTTAAGGCCGAAAGGCATTCTACAAAATTCAAAAAGTCCAAAAGGAGTCGAAATTGCTGTTTTTGGAATGTCCATGTCTATCGTTGGGAGCATAGAGTAGCCCTCGAGTTGTTATGTAAAATCTTGGAGATGTGGAATTCGACACCGGTCCGGAATCGTGACCCGATTAAGTACTCAAAAATCTGCACACGATCTCCACTCTCCATTCTTTTTTAATACTAAATGTAACGAACTGTCCGTTCGTCTCTAGTTTGTGAGTCACAATATGTTTTGTAACGTTGAGGTTGGTGTCGCCGTAAATAACTGTCCGAAATTTTGTAAGAACGTTGAAGACTCCTGGGTCCGTCACTGACCTGTCGATCCTGTAAGCACACCGTGTGAATACAAAGAGTATTTCTTTGTATATTCACGAGCAACCCTGTGTTGCTTAGAAAATCTGCGTCAATGATACTCATCGACATGTCAGCAACGATAAACTCCCAGGAGAATTTGCGGCTCAGTCCGATGTCAAGCTTTAAAATTTTGGTTCCGAAAGCGTTTACTGAAAATTAAAAGGCTTCGGGATTTGGATATGTCATTGCACTCCGCCAGTTGCGAATGAATTAATGATTTTTTGGCACGCTATTATCGGTATCGGAAGAATTAGATCTAGATAAAAATTGACAACCGGTTTTACATTTTTTTGCTTTAGTTCCGAATCGTTGATGTTAGTAACACGTAAATCATATGAACTTTGAAAATTTGTTGAATTTTGTCTTGAATTATTCGAACCATGTTGCGCCCGAGAATTATAGTTACGATTAGGATTTGACTTTGAGCGGGATCGAGAACTGTGTTGGATAATTTCCGATATTTCCGAGAACAGTGTTTTACGAAATTCTAAAAATTGCTGGTTGATCGATATAGAGTGGAATTTTGATTGGAGCCAGAAGCAGATTTCTTGAATCACCGTCTCATGCACATTGTCAGCCCATTCCCTCAAGACCGGCAGGGGGATTGATTTTCGAATGGTGTGAGCACCATTTAAACCTGCTGTGGCAACCTCTTCATCCACAATTGGCGAAGGGATGCTTCATTTAAATTGACCAGCGACGGCTTCTTGTCTCCAAGTGTCAAGCCATGCAACAGGCTTTTAAGCTTCGTCTTCTTTGATTTGCAGAGCACCCGGATCACTTCGGTTTTAAATGTTGTGTACGAATGTGTACTCTTCGCGCTAGTAATCAAATACGCGAGAGTGTCATAGAGTCGTGCATCCAGAGTACCCACCGCATGTGCGTATCTCGTTGTTTCTACGTTCATTCCAGCAACTAAGAACTGTTGCTCCAAAATCTCAAACCACACGCTTGGGTTTTGAGTATGCAGCGACTGCGAAGGTTTAAAAGCCGCATGAGCAAGTAATACACCCGCAACGGGAGGGCTTGTATTCAACTGTGGGGACTCTTGTGTCATATTTTTATTGTTGCTTTTACCGACGGCTTTGGCAACAGCATCTTTAATGATTGCCGCTTATTGTATGGGGGTTAATGCAACAACGGCAGAAGCTGCTGCAGCGCTGACCGATGATGATGCCCTGTCATTGCCGCTCATATAACCGGGCCGCTTATGTAACCACCCGAATTCCTGTTCAATGATAAATGAAAATGAGAAATGACTTGATTTTTTATTTCGCCTACTGTAAAAAAAAAGGGACAGACTAGTTGAAATAAAAAATCAAGTCATTTCTCATTTTCATTTGTCATCGAACCGGAATTCGGGCCGGTTATGTTTTACTTTATTTTTATTTACAAAAAACTTTTTTTCTTTGCTTGCTGAGTTTTTTGTATCTATCATCAGTGAGTTTTACTCACACTATAATAATAATTTTTTACTCGAATTTTGTACTCAACTATTCATAAAGGTATGCATGTAATTGTATCGTTTTGGAATGATTTTAATTTTGGACCACGCCACAACAGCACATCAAATGCCCTTTGACTCTAAATATGTAGATCCTCCACAGTAATTATACACAAGATTGGACATCCAGAAAATTGCCTTTTTTACTGTCTTTCTGAACGGGTTGAAACAATAAACAAATATCGTTCCACTGAAATGTTACCAAATATTGAGCTCATTATTAAACTAATTGGCCAATTGTCAATTATATAATCCGCATCCATGCTTTTCTCTTTGGAAAAATCTAATACCGTTTTCTAATAGATTTCATTTAAAGTTTTCAGATTTTCGTACTTCAAAGGGTTGAAAAGTTCTTTACAGTTTTAATCTTGATGAAGGTACCAATTCCTATTTCTTCATCAAAATCAACTGAAATCTTACAGTTTATAGAAATTTCCAACTCTGAACACAAATTTTGGAAATATTATTAGATATTAAGATATAAAGTTGAACTTTCCGCGACAGTTTAAGCTGTATCGGTGTTACCAAAAATTGGGAAAACGAAAAAACTCTTGAGGCCACATTTGTGGCAATTAATTCCGCCACGCGCTTGGCAGCCTACGTGTGACTTCTCACAGAAATAACTTAGTTTGACAGTTTTTTTTTTAATTTGCTTGGAATTATTTTACTGAAATGCTGCCGTATGTGAATTTCTCAATTTCTATTTCTTTTTTACTAGGATCATTTGGATTTAATACACATTGTGATCGATGAAATCATCTTTCTTGATCTTTATCTCTAGATTTCCCGCCGATCCATATAATCGAAACTCTTCTAACTATTTAGGTTTTGTTTGTTTTTGTTTAACTTTGCAATATTTTCTGGGGCTCAAGGTACTCCTAACTCTTTCACAGTTGGCTTTTAACATTCCACCTTAACGTTGCACAATAAGTACACAAATCGAGGACGTGTGGTTATAGACCCATTTTTGCATAGACCACCTTTACAACACATTGCATTGCTTCATGCCAGCTAATAGTACTAATATGAAAGATGAGTCGGATCATGAATTCTGCACTCTCAACAGGGAGACATAGTTGTGTTCATCGTCATCACCGACCGTAATTGGAGTCCCCCATATTAGTAATTATATTCATGGAACCTCTGTTAGCTAGTTTTCTTCCGCGAATGGTATTTTATTTTCCATCTATCTGCCGACAAGTCGGTTAGGGTTTACCCCTTTCAACCACCTGGGGACGCGCCCGATGGAAGCAAGTTTAAATCGAATCCTTACCCTGGCCTAAACCACAAATTATATTCAAGATTTTTTCAATAATTTTGTCGAAATGCCTCTTCTTATGTACGGGAGCATTAAGGCCTTTTCACATGAATCGCGATTTTGCTCGTACGAGTAAAAAAGATTCACCGATTTTTCTTCAATTACATGGTAACATAATTACTAGTCACTTGAAAAATAGTAAGTAAACGATTTCGAATGTAATATCATTGACAGTTTTTTTAGCAAACTCACATTTCCTAATAATTGCCGTGTTTTTTTATAAGTCTCGATAGATCTCAATAGATTACATCCAGATGTTCTCTATTTTTATGGTTAAACTGCAATTGATTCAGTTTATTTGAATCAAGAATAACTTTTTATTCAACATTTCATCGTTTTTAATTCATTTCCGTGAATTACACAACTTATTAATTGTATATGAAAATCTTGCTTTTTATCCAGATATGCTATCGAGACTACAGATTTTCCCTTTTATGAGTAAAGACCCAAATTAAAAATTTGTATTTTAGCATGGAAGCATACCAAGGTCAATTTTTAGTACATCTATCATACAATAGAAAACTAGTAGCTGATTTACATTTAATCTTTTGCTCTATTTTAAAAGACAAAAAATGTACATTAAAAGTATTCATTTTATTATTATTTCCTTCCATTATGAAGAGGCATATTCAAAATGTGTTATTTAATACTATTTACCGCAATCCAGAAGTTTTTTTCAGCGAAAAAATGGAAAAATCGCAATATGAACCTGTTTTTCATTTTTCGTAAAAGTTGCTCAACATTAAAAGATCATAGTAGCATTTTGAAAGAAAAAAAAAAGTTTTAATGTTTTCGTCTCATTTTTATATAATATGGATAAAATGTTTTCGCATTTTTCCTCATGTAGGTATTTATACTTTTGGAATAACAAAATATAATGAAAACAACATGGCGTAGCGTTGTCAAAATAAACAGAATTCTTAGTGCTGCGAGTGCCAGTATTTTTAAGTGGATGATAGGAGTAGCTACAATTTCCCATTTTTAATTTTTGTAAATATCTGAATAGATCTATCGAGACTTATAAAAAAACGCAGCAAATATTTGCAAAAAAGTGTTTTCTCGCGCCAACTTTTCAATATGGCGGCGATTTAAACACTTTTTGCAGCTTTTATTAGGAAAAGCGGTTGCTAAAAAAATTGTCAATGATATTACATTCGGAATTGTTTATTTACTATTTTTGAAATAACTAGTTTAAATTTTACTATGTAATTTAAGAGAAATCGTTGAATCATTTTTACTCGTACGAGAAAAATCGCGATTCATGTGTGTAGACCATTACTGCGCTGAAGAGTAAATTATCAACTACTAGTGTTACTTGATTCAATAAACCGAAATCGAACATGGGCTTTGAACAGTTGTAAATAATAAGATATATAAATAAATGGAATATACTGCCGAGTTAAGCATGTTTTACATAATTACATATTTGGCCAAATTGAATTATTGATGCTATTCGACAGCTAATTTTTGTTCATCATTTTTGTTTTAATTTCAATACTTTTAACATCAATTTTCTCGAACGCATGTTCTGTGGTTATACTATATAAAACTTGTTTAGTACGGCAGTATGCATAAATAATATATGTCTAGGCTTAAAGCATTAAGCTCTCTTTCGTAATTACTTTTTCTTTTAACGGCCTTACCAATTATAGCATTCAGTAACGAAAAAATTGAAGGTAAGCACAATTTTCTTTTTTTATAAAGAATCTATTGCTGATAAATTACACAGTTATCTCATTTTACACAAATTTGGCGAAACACATAAAAAATAACAAATCATTGCTAATGCATTTATAATCCAATATAGAATACTAGGGGATACAGCCTGTTACTTTCTTTCTTGGTTTTAATAAGAGAAACACGGATTCGTAAGCTTCACTTTCTTTATTTTTCCATTTCAGTGAGTGGTGCTACAAATTATCGTATTTTTTCCTCTTTCAATTCAATTTCAAAAACAAATCTCAATTACGTGGTGTATACCACGTTCGTTTCACGTTGTTTTTTCACCCCGAATCCTTTGTTCATTTTCCTTTTTTCTCCATATTGTTGTTTGGGTAATAATGAACACGCCATCTATTATTCATCTCCACAACATCGTCCCCCTCTGTATGATGAAGCAATTCGTCATACATCCATTTCGTTCTTATTCAGGTCCAAAACTGCGATCTTGGTAACCGGTCTAGTATACGTTACCCCTCCGACTTTCACGCGCGCCTGACGAACCTGTCCGTCCCTTGCTACAATCACCTCTTCGACTATACCCATCGGCCAGGAGTTTCTTGGGTTATTTTCGTCCGCAATCAGAACAACGCTACCGATTTTAATTGGATCCACCTTCTCGTACCACTTTGTGCGTCTTGTTATGATGGGTGCATATTCCCGTACCCACCGCTTCCAAAAATGATCTGCTACTTGCTGGGAAATTTTCCACTGTTTACGAAGCAGCATTACTCGATCGTCAAATTTTCCAGCGGGCTTGACCCCACTCGATGAACCAAGTAAAAAATGGTTTGGTGTTATAGCTTCTGGCGACTCTGGATCAATGGGTATATAGGTGAGTGGTCGCGAGTTTACGATGTTTGCAACTTCCAGCAAACAGGTGCGTAGTAGTTCATCGGAGGGTGTTCTCGTAGGTAGGACACATAGTAGGTTTGTTTTTACGGACCTTATTAGTCGTTCCCATGCTCCGCCCATGTGTGGAGCGCTTGGCGGGTTGAAACGCCATTTAATGTCCATAAACTTGTCCTTAATTTTGTCATCACTGATTTCTGATAAAGCCTTGCTTAATTCATTTTTTGATCCATGGAAATTAGTCCCATTGTCGCATTGCACCTCTCTTGGCGCTCCTCTTATCGATAGGAAATTCCTAAACACCATTATGAATGAGTCGGTTGATAAACTGTGTGCAACCTCAACATGCACAGCGCGTGTCGTCATACAAGTAAACAGTGCACCATATCTTTTCTCCTGGCGTCTTCCAATGGCCACCGTCATTGGACCGAAAAAATCTACACCCACAAAAGTGAACGGCCGAGTAAACGTTTCTAATCGAGATGGTGGTAACCCCGCCATCTCTGGCGGATTTGGTTTGGCAGCCTCATTTCTACACTTCTGGCAGGAGCTGCGTATTGTTTTTAAAAACTCCCGTAAACGAGGAATGAAAAACTTTTGACGTACTTCGTTGATCACTGTTTCATGATTTTTATGGAGATACTTCTGATGATAATGTTCGACTAGTAGATGCGCAATTGAATTTTTCTTTCCGAGTATAATTGGTCGTTTTTGATATTCAGTCACATTGAGTAATGCATCGATTCTGCCTCGGATTCTCAATACCTTATCTTCATCCAGATACGGAGATAGCTGATGAAGTTTGCTGTTAGATGTCACATTCCCTCGTGGGTTTGTAAATAAGTATATAACCTCGTTCTTATAATCGTCCCACTGTGCTTTGCGTATAATTTCGATTTCTGATTTTTTGATTTCATTGCACAATAGTACACCACCGATTTTTTCGGTCTTCCTGATGCATGCTGTTCAATTATTCCTTGCTCTATGTACATATGCATTTACTCGTATCAATTTATTCCAATTGGAATACTTGTTGATTGATACTATTACCTGCGGCTTCAGATTCTCGATATTTACGATCATAGTATGTATTCTTAGTTCTTCAATAGTTGGGGTTCGATTGTTGAACGATTTGCCTGGCCATTCAGTTTCATCTTTATATAGAAAAGTTGGTCCTTGAAACCAAGGCGCCTCACTTGACATATCCGGCAGATTTGACCATTTCGTCGCCTTATCTGCGATATTTAGATGTGTTGGTATCCACCTCCACTGTTTGACGGACGATTCTTCTAAAATCATGCCAATGCGTGCCGAGACAAACGGCTTATAGTTAAGAGGGTCGCTGTTTATCCACTTTAGAACAGTGGCCGAATCGCTCCAGTAGTTGGGTTCTCCGAACTTAAATGTATGCCCTTCCTTGATATGTTTGGCGAAATTCAGGCCCAATACTGCTGCTAGTAGCTCCAAACGAGGAATGCTGATAGGATGAAGTGGGGCGACCTTTGTCTTAGAACCCACTAAAACTACATCCACCCCGGTCTCATCTTCTATTCTAATATACGCTACAGTAGAGTACGCTCTTTCACTGGCATCGCAAAATAAGTGTAACTGTATTAATGGAACCTCATCGTTTGACAATTTTAGAGAGTAGCAGCGGTTGATTCGTAAGTGCTGCAGCTTCTCCAGCTGACTTACCCATCGCATCCATTTTTCGTACGGTCTGTCACCAATTTGTTCGTCCCAATCGGTTCCTGCCCTCCAGATTTCTTGGAGTAAAATTTTTAAGTATATTAGAAAGAACGAGAGTAGTCCATGTGGATCGTACACACTCATTAAAATAGCCAGAACTTCTCTCTTAGCTGGTCTCTTCGAACCGTTGAAAAGATCCACACTGAATCTACTTAGATTTACCCGATATTGGAATGTATCCGAGTTAGGGTTCCACCAAATACCCAAAACTTTCTCCAACCGTCCTGTATCATCAATGTCCATGTTGACTCCCGTTGAAAGAACAGTCTCACCTAGTTCACGCACCACAAACTGCGAATTGGATGTCCAGCCACGTATTTCAAATCCAGCCTGTTCGTGCACTAATTTCACTTGCTTGCTAACATTCGCGGCCTCCTCACTATTGGTAAAACTGTCCAGGAAATCATCGACATAATGATTATCGATGATACCTCTGACGGCGCGTGGATAGTTCTCCTCAAACATACGTGCATTTGTATTCTTAACAAATTGTGCCATTACTGGTGAGCATGCGGCGCCGAACGTCATGACATTCATAATATATTGGTGAGGATTATCCCTGTCCTTATCATTTGGCCATAGGAATCTTTGCGCATTTCTATCTTCGGGTCTTATCGTCACCTGATGAAACATTTCTTTAATATCAGCGCAAACTGCCACACAGCCCTCACGAAACTGGTATTGAATGGAAAGAAGTGATGTCAGCATATCAGGTCCTTTCAACAAAAAATCATTTAGTGACACCCCGCTAACTTTTGCAGCGGCATCCCACACCAAGCGTAACTTGTCTGGTTTGTTATGGTTACTTACAGCGAACACCGGCAAAAACCACGTCCGTGAGGTAGGACGTAGTTCAGTTCCCTCCAGCTTTCGCGCGTAACCCATGTGAACATAATGCTGCAGTTGCTTCTCAAGCCTCTCCTTGAAACCATCATCCTTGCTCATTTTCTTCTCTAAACCTCGAAGCCGTTGCACTGCCATGTCGTAGGTATTCGGAAATTCGAACTCGCTATTCTTCCATAGCATGCCTAGTTCGTACCTGTTGTCTTTCTTGAAAATAGTACTTTCCATAATTTCGATAGCTCTTTTTTCTTCTCTTGACAACGATTTACATGGTAGACTTGTTCCCAAATTTTCAAGCGCAAAATACCGTTTAACTTCCTGATGGAGGTCATCATCTTTATCTTCGTAATGGTGTACACTTGTTCTTATAATCTCCTTTTCGCCATACAAAGGTCCACAAACGACCCATCCTAGTTTTGTTAGTGCCGCAACGGGTTGATTATAGTCTCCTTCAATTAATTTATGGGTTGCAATCAAGTACGATTGGTCAAGACCAA
Organism: Tipula helvola; assembly: GCA_963556165.1. Taxonomy (NCBI): domain Eukaryota; kingdom Metazoa; phylum Arthropoda; class Insecta; order Diptera; family Tipulidae; genus Tipula; species Tipula helvola. Next base: position 281,964,627 of record OY744481.1, on the reverse strand, counting down.
TAAGAATCTTTGGTTTTACGTCGACGTAGTTATTAAATGGTACGGTTTTAAGATACGGATATCTTACAGATATTTGCTCTTTTACTAATGTTTGCGATGGCAAATTTTGCTCTTTCACCGTACGTACTCCGCACATTTTATATTTTTGCTTGTCTGCCCCAGAGATTGAAATATTTAGGTATTTCGAATTCTCTTCAATTCTCGAATTATTTGCAGTCCACTTTATGTGCAGATCGCTAGTTGGGCCCTCAAGCCCCAACTCATCTGCTATATCGTCGTCAAGTAGTGTCCCGGATGAGCCGTCATCCAGGAAAGCATAAGTATCGATTGACTTGCCTCCGTTGTGTAGTGTTACTGGTACAATCCTAAAGTATATCTCTTTTCGTACTCTGTGTGCCAGGTTTGTAAGTTTGGAAGGCGAGGAATGGCTCTGTTGCCCCTCATTGTTTAGCATATCCTTCTTCTTATGCAATAGTTTGTGATGCCACCTTTCACATCCATCTGTCCCACATTTCTTTGGTGTAGGACACTTCCATCCCTGGTGAGCTTTTAAACAAGTGCGACATAGTTTATGTTCCTCTATGACATCCCATCGTTTCTTAATTGACCATTCATTGAAACGCTTGCAATGGTCAACTTCATGATAGCTATCATCGCATAACATGCATCGTTTTGGGATTTCATTTTCGTGTTTTACTGCTGGCTTCTGAGCATTTATAACGTCATTGGTATGTACCAACATTGTCGACTGATCACGGTAATTTGGACCTGAGCTGTTATTTGGCTTAGCTCGGAATTTTTTATCTGTCACCTTAAATCCCGATACCACGGCCAGTTCGGCTGCGTCATCAGCTAAATATGATAGGAAGTCTTTCAGCGCTGCTAAGTTGGATTCTTCATTATGACGTCGTCTGTATCGCGTCCATTCCAATTGTAATGCGGGTGACATTTTCCGCAACACCTCGTGAAACATTACGGGGTTATTAATGTGGTCATTGGAATCCGATGCCTCAATTTTGATAATAAGGCTTCTTACGGCCGAAGAATATTTAATTATGGATAGCATATCTGAAATATCAGGCGATGGTAGCACTCTTAGACGTTCTAAGGCTGCATGGATGATCACATCGGGACGCCCGTATACTTGTTTTAACGTGCGCATAACGATAGGAATGGATTCGGGAAATATCAATTCTTCCCCTACTAACTCCAAAGCTTCTCCCTTTGCGAGTCGGACAATTTCGACTCTTCCGTTGATGCCTGGAACGCGTGATAAAACACAGGCCAATCTTTTACATCCCCATTAAAGAACGGTAATCTCCTAGGCACAGCATTTCGTGACATAATGTGATCTGCGGTTTGTTCTGCTATTCTCTTAATTTGATTTTTACCCGTCATTTGAATATCTTGATGTTGTATATTTTTAATTCATTTTTGGGTTTGGTTAGTTATATCTTTATTGTAATTCTCTTTTGATTCCCCTTGTGTCTGTTGAACTTTGGAAATGGATGTGGTTACTTCCTTATTTCTGCACTGTTCATATCCTTTGAGTGACGGTTGTTGTAAAATAATTGCCTTGTCGATGGGACCTTGCGTTAATTTACATTCCTTGGTCACATTCACTGATTCGTTCACTTCCCCGGGGATGTCCTCCTCGTCTTTTAACAATAGTTTATATTTATTTTTTATGTATTCCACTTGTGCGTTGTACAGTTCTTCACATTCTAGAAGCTGTACTTCCCGTTGTTTTAATTTTGACATCGTGGTTGATGGTTTTGATACAGCGGATGACGCTTTTGATGTAACGGATGACGCTTTTGATGTAACGGATGACGCTTTTGATGTACCGGAACGTGTCTTCGCTGTCGGTGTATAAGATTTCTGCGATACGGTTTGTATTTCCTTTAGATTTACCTGGAGCGTTGTTTGTGTTTGTGACACTGTTGGCGAAATGCTTGGAGCCTTTTGTATATTAATTGGAGCTTCACATGCTGTGCAAGCCCAATGTGGAATATTTTCTCCACTCGATACTCCCACACAGCTCATATGATACCATTTTGCACATTCGTCGCATTTAATGATCGGATTGTCTTCATCTTCTAGACAAACCGAACATTTCCAACTTTCCGACAGGAGACTTTCATTTTCCTCATCAGCCACTTCTCTACTTTTCCTTATCTTCGACATTTTTCAAAAAAAGGATAATTTGTAGATTTGTTACTTTCTTTCTTGGTTTTAATAAGAGAAACACGGATTCGTAAGCTTCACTTTCTTTATTTTTCCATTTCAGTGAGTGGTGCTACAAATTATCGTATTTTTTCCTCTTTCAATTCAATTTCAAAAACAAATCTCAATTACGTGGTGTATACCACATTCGTTTCACGTTGTTTTTTCACCCCGAATCCTTTGTTCATTTTCCTTTTTTCTCCATATTGTTGTTTGGGTAATAATGAACACGCCATCTATTATTCATCTCCATAACACAGCCCATCCTAGGACACGATTTAACCATTTGAAATTTTTTAGCCGAATAGGAGTAGTTCAAGATTAAAGGCTTAGATTATTGTACCTTAAATAGACCTTAAACCAAAGAGTAAGGGCTTTTAAGGATGATTTTATGTGTTGTGGGCATCACACAAAAAACCTTAAACCGACAAACAGCGGGAGCTGTGCTTTTCTTCAAAAAAAAAAAAATATTAATTGAAAAAAACAAAACTAAAATTCCTTAAGCACAATCGAAGCCCAGACCTTAGCCGCTCTCGTCCAATACGTCAAGCGCTTTGCTCATAGAAAAACGAAAACTGATTTTACTGTTTTTACAATAACTCCAAAATCTTAAGCATATTATAGCTTAAAGACTCTGAAACTTATTCATAAACACAATACAAAAATATTTTAATTTAAAAAATAATTTAAAAATATTTAACATTCCCAGAAAATTAAATTAAATTTTTTTCTGTCAGAAAATTTAAAATATTATTTCAATTTTTCGTTTTGTTTTTCTGTTATAATTTTTTATTCTGTTATAATTTTGTAATGCCGGCTAAAAAAATGAATGAAATACCAACTTACACACTAAACACAAAAGCATTTTCTTTTTTTTTTAATATTATTCTGAGAATTCCATTTTCTTTTTCAATAAATTAAAAATAAATTAACTCACAGATCCAAACATATCCAAGTTTTGATACTGGAATTTCAAACGAAAATAGTTTTTCGGTTTTATAATGGGCAAGGCAAAACGAAAAGATGCTAAAAATTGTCAAATTTTTCGTTTTTTATGTTTTTCGTTTTCCTATGGGCAAAGCGCTTAAGAAACTTTATTTAAGTTTTCACTGTTATATTGTTTCAAGAAGTTTATGACAAGAAAACAAGTTTTTTACCGAATAATTTTCATGGCTTACTAAAACTCATAATAGAAAAGTTTTTAAATAATTTGTAGTATTGTAGTATTGTTCGCATACATTTAGGCAAATCATAAATGCGTACCACGTATTTTCTTGTGTAATTACTGTAATAACTATAAAGCGGATTATTTTATTAAAAGTAAAATATTTGGTCATTACATCAATACTAAAATAAAATTTTAATTTCAAAGCGTTCTACAGTCACCCTATTAGCTATTAGGGGTACCCATAACATAAGTAATCAATTATTTCAAAGTAAAACACAAATATGAGCCAAAATATTTTTTTATTATTTTTCAATCAATTACACATTCACCATTATTATCCAAAACCTTTTATCATCTCATCAGCAAATTTTCGATTCCCCTCCTGTAAAAATGTGTTTATTGTGATGAAAAATATGTTTCAAGGTCTGTTTGGACTTTGGACATCGTTCACATTTCGAAAATTTTTATTTTTAATGGAATGTTCCATTGATCTAAATAAATGGTAATCCGATGGCACGATGTCAGGCGAATATGGCGGATGCGGCAAAACTTCCCAGTGAAACTGTTTAATATTATTTTGTGTTTGTTTAGCTGCGTGAGGTCTGACATTATCGTGTTGCAAAATCACATGTTTTCTTTTGATAAAAGCCGACCGTTTTTTCACTAATTTATTACGTAGACGTTTTAATTGTTGGCAATAAACATCAGCTGTAACTGTTTCGCCCGGTTTTAGTAGCTCAAAATGATTTTTTCCAGTTAAGTCCTATCAAACGCACAATAAGACCTTTCAGTCACATTCAACAAATTTGCCTCAAATTTACTTTAAAATTTTTCCTAAAATTACGACAAATTAATTCTAAAATTCACTCTAAAATTAACCCTAAATTTTACTTAACATTTACCCTATACGGTTATATACCCTATGGAAGTTTATATCATAATCCTCACTTTTCACATAATTTAAATAAAAGAATATTAACTTTAACTTAGTTCTCTATATGATCTTTATTGTTTAGCTTACATTTTCTTAATGAATAAATTGTTGATTCACGCGTCTTACCAAATATTTTTGACGTGTTATCAAATCATAATATTTAATTTAGTTTCAATATACTTAAGCTCATTGTCCTATGTGCTCACATAAGAAAATGTGTGCAATAAATAATAATTAATACAGGGTGGTACATACACTGCAACCCTTTAATTCAACTTACCCTAGAAATCACCTTTAAATTTACTGGAGAACTCTCTCTAAAACTCCTGAACTTCACTCTAAAATTCACCCAAAGTGTCAGGAATCTAGAAATAAGAATTTAAATAAGGATTTTATCAAAATTAAGAAATCTGGAGTTTGAAATTTTATATAGTGGAAAAATTAATTTAGGATTTTACAAATTTTATAAAATCCTTAAATTCAAATTCATCATTTATTTGAAATTTCGAATTATTGATTTTAGAAATTAACGAATTTTATAACGTAGTTTGGAAAGAAAGGAAATTAGGATATTAAAGAAGATTTAGAAGTTTTGTATTGTGGGGATAAAGAATTTAAGAAAATTATTGCGAATTTGGGAAGGTAAAAATGGGAGATTTCTACGCGTCCGATTTCTGTGATAAATTTGACATTAGTGAAATAATTTTCTCTTCCACATTTGAAATAAGTCCATTTGCTGTCCGAATACTGAAATAATTTTGACATAATAAATTTCACAGATAATGCTTGGAGAATAATACAATAACACTAAAATAGTGCCTAGATAATTTTTTTTTAAATTTTAACCCCAATAAAGAAATGTACGGATCACCGGCGTATTCACCATAAAAATTAATGAAATTTGAGGCACGCTAAATGAAAATTTAGCATTTTTAAACAAATAAAATTGTTAGTTGATCAACAATATTTGCTGTATATTAATAATCTAAAAACCATCATTTAACGATGTAATGGCAATGAATTTAGGAATTATGTACTTATAAGAAAAAATTAGGGCTTGCAGATAATACCTGTGAGAGGATGCCTATATGCCCCAAATGTACGAAATTAATAGCTCAGGGACATGACGCAATACGATGTGAGCTGATTAAATGTGCAAATTGTACAACTACAGAGCATACCACATTCGACAAAAGCTGCCCAACATTCTAAATGGACAAAGCGATAATAAAGATTAAAACCATAGAGCGAATCACTTACCACAGAGCCAGGGAATTTTATTATTGTCAAAATGCCAATACAACAGGAGCAACCATTGCCGCACAAAACAAATAATCATAAACACCGACCAAAATAGTAGAAATGAAAACAATGACAACAAAGACAGTAATAATAATAATAATATCGATAAAAGAAATAATAATAATAACAGAAATAATGGTTGAACGCATGATTCAACAAAAACCCAGGTTAGCTCAAAATATGTAAACAAATGGCCATCTTTTTTTTTTGACGTCACCCAATTCTTTTACGTATAGATTACAACAACAAATAAAAAAAACGAAAAGTAAAAAAAGAATAACTTACATATTTATCGGAATTGCATGACGTCACGAACACGTGGTTTGAAAAATCGAGATAACCTGGGATTTATTGAATCATGGGTTGAACGTATGAATGAGAGAGATTCTCATAACAAATGAAGTAAATGATGCAAACCAAATTGACTGTGAAATAGAGTATAGAGAGAGTGAATGAAACGTGCAGTTTTGAAATAAGAGCGAATGAAATTAAAGTAAACGGTTGGTGGAATAATGAGATTCAGTATTGTTATGAAAGGAAACGGGTAGCTTTGTGTAAATTCAACAGGAGTATATTTGCTACACACATTTTTAAAATTTTTTAAAAACACTTGTTAAATAGTTCGGAAAATTACAAAAGGTTTAAAAAATCACTCGATCGATTTCGGCTTATTAGGCCATCATCAGGAGTATCTACTAAACTGTCAGTTTAGTAGATACTCCTGATGATGGCCTAATAAGCCGAAATCGATCGAGTGATTTTTTAAACCTTTTGTAATTTTGCGAAATATTTAACAAGTGTTTTTAAAAATTTTTAAAAATGTGTGTATTAAGTGTGTGTGCCTACGGCAGAAAGTGTAAAAAGTGTATATTTGCCGTGAATGTAGACGAAATTATAAATGGGTAAATGAAAAAATGAAAAATGCTGTCCGTAGAGCAAAAAGGAGAAATTGTCAGAAATGACACATAGAACCACAACTAAAGATATATGGAATAAATTTAATAGAGTGAGAGGTAAAATGAGGAATGAAAGAAATGCTGTAATGGATGACCCCGAAAAGGGAAATCAATTGTTACAAATAAATCGTCCCTCTAGTAATGAAACAGCGTATAAGAAAAATAGCAGTTTTAAAATAATTCGCATTTAAATGTTTTTCGAAAAAACTTTTTAAAATAAAATCGTTTATATCATAGAAAATTAAATTTTCTATAAAATAAAAGATTTTATTTCAAAAAAAAATTTCAATAAACATTTAAATGCGAATTATTTTAAAAGTGCTATTTTTCTTATACGCTGTTTCATTACTAGAGGGACGAAATGATGATGGATGTTCAGAATAATTTAGGTAATAGTAACGATTAGGTGTTACCGGAAACTGTTGGTGAAAATTTGAATGAAATGTGTATACAATTTGAATGGAATCAGTTCCTGGGGGTTTTAGAAACGGCAAAATCTACGACCCCAGGAATAAATAGAGTGAGTTATAAAATGATTGAGCATTGCTCAATTCTCAAAAGGGATCGCGACACAAATCTGGCAATAAACTGTAGAGGAATATGTATATTGAATGATTTTATTAAAATGAGAATGGGATACTGAAAGGCAGGTTTAAAAAGTTTATGAATGAAAATAGTTTATTGCCAGAGACCACTTTTGGTTTCCGACGTAACCACTCTGCAAACGAATATATGAAAAAATTTGTGTGGAAAGTACAAAAGGAAAAGAAGTTTGTTGTGACGGAATTTATGGATATTGAAAGAGCATATGATTGTTTGGTTTCAGGGAAACTATATCAGGTTCTTTTGAACCTGGGATTTCCTTGGAAAATTTGTAAATGGGTGTATGAGTTTATGAGTGAGCGAAAGTTTGTTTTGTGTGGAAGGGGTTACCGATTGGAGGGAGCGGTGAATATTGGGCTCCCACAAGGGAGCAACATTTCTCCGACTCTCTTCAATCTGTATACGAGCTCAATACATAGGTATAATTCTCCTGACAAAGTTATCTTGGAATTTGTAGTTGATTTTGTTCTAATCGGCAAGGGCAAAAATATTGGCGAGGCCCTAAATCAAGCTCAGGAATGTGTGCTTCAGGTAACACAATATTTGAATGATTTAAATCTGCGTGTGAATTCGAGAAAATGTAATAGTATGGCATTTAGAACGAAACGAAGAATTGATGTGCGAAATATGATGAGACAATTGAGTATTCAAGATTAACTAGGTATTTGGGAATCTGGATGGACAATCGTTTGAGTTTTAAAGTGCACATGGAATAATTAGCCGATAATTGTAAGAGCAGATTAAATGTGATCAAAAGGATGAGTAAACCGTAAGAGGGGCTCGCCCTAGTGTGACTGATATGCTTCTAAGACGCTACCTAGTGTCTTCCAAAATTTCGTATGGGATGAGTGTGTAATGGTGGTGGATCTAATGAAAGTAGAGAATGCAAGTGTTAGAGTGGTATTGGGGGCGATTAATTCTACCCCAGTACATACTCTTTGGTCTAAATTGGGTAATTCACCTCTCAATTATAAGAGGGAATGGATCACCATTGAGACGAATGTGCGAATGTTGACCAAAGATAGTGTGTTAGTGACCGAGATAAAAGTTAGATTGGAACGCGGAACGGATTACCAATTAACGCAACAGTCGAAAATAATGGCAGAAAATATGAATATATTTTCCAAAATTATACCAGTGGGTTCAAAAGTTCCTGCCGATAATGTTAAATTAAAATTAATCGTTAGTTAAACAGGGAGGGGGTACTCAGGATAGTGCGTTTGTAGAAATGATGTATGAGTAGACCTTCAATCTTGTGGAAGTGAGGTGATCCTACAATTAATTCCTTCACACCTACAGATTGAATGTAATGAAAGAGCCGATATGCTTGCCGGAAGGGGTTGTATGCTTGAGGAGATTACAGATTATGAATTCATGGATACAAGAGATGTACTTCGGTTGTTTCAAGAGAATCTGTGGAGAAAATAGGAGAATCAATTTATAGGAGGTGGTGTAGTGTCCTTTGAGGAAACCTGTTTTAATAAACATCACTCAAGTCGATTCCATCAAGCTGGGGAAAATTCCGTTATCATTGCGTGGTATCGCATATAGAATTGATGCTAATCATCATTTTTGTAGTGCTCTTGAATAACTTTAACACTGTATTCAATCGAATACGACTCCACAGCGATAAATGATAAACATTCAACTAACAAAATGATATGAAATAACAGAAAACAAATATGGCGTCTTTTCAAAATTATTGTTTATTTTCCTGCGTCTCATTTGGACAACTCTTTATATTTTAAAAATTAACTGCAAAGCTCAGTATGCAGCTCGAGCTAGGATACATTTTAGCGTGCTAAAAATAAAGGCCGGCACGCTGCTGAAGTGAAATGAAATTTTCATATAAATTTGACACAAGCGAAAACCAAAATGAAAATTTTACTGCTGAATTTCACTTTGCGGTACGCAGTTTAGCTGGCGAAATGGGAGTTTTCCTATTAGAATACAGATGTCTCTCTATTTTATCTCTACACATTTTTCACTTGAATTTTATCTTCCCGGACGATAAAAATGTGAAGATAAATTTTGACAATTTCATTTGAGTTTTTGTTTTTAGATTTTGAATAAGAAAATAATCAACTATCGAAAAAAAATTACATATACAATATTAAAATATAATTTTATTATTGTTTATTCCAATAGTAATGGAATTTGTTGAGCTAGAATATTTGTTGGAGGATGAAGACGGGGAGGTGATTTTACAACAATCAAATAACAGCGAACCGTCTACGGCAAACTCGCCAAAAAAGCGAAAATTCAATACCGAGGAAAAAATTAAATTAGCATCCTGTGTGGAAAAGCGTTCATCTATATGGAATTTAGAAGATGAACACCATATAAATGTATATTCAAAATATATCTGTATGTATTATACAAAATATATTCCTTATTATATAAAAAAAAACGTTCTTCTATTCAAACACAAATTAATTCACAAATCGAAAACCATTTTTAAATCCCACAACAAATCTAAAACACAAAAATTCAGCCGCTTGTCAAAAAAATCACAACAAAATAAAATATGTTGTCATATAGCGACAACATGAAGTTATCCACACTAAAATATTTACGAAATTCGTCAAACTAAATTATAACGTCAGATTTATCTTCCTATTTTTGGAGACCAGTGAAAATTTCATTTCACTTGCACAGCGTATTAAGTATTTATTTATTTATTTGATTTTAAAATTTTGGACACTCTATTTTGAGCATAAGCTCATTCATAATAGAGCGTATATAGAAACTAATACCAAGATTAATAAACTAATCAGCTAAGCCTTCAAACTCCGTCCGGTGGTAACAGCATATTGGCCCTCGAATCGTGGCTTGGGTCGTCCATACTAAGTATTCATAAAGATGAGATCATTTTGATGTCACCGTATTTTCTCGATTATTGCGATATTGCTGACTTAAAAGAAGTAGGCTTAAATCGTCAAGCTAAAAATTTGTGTAGAGATAAATTTCGTTGATTTTGTTTCACTTTTATTCGTTTGTTTTTGAATGAAGTTTCTTTTAGTTTCTTCTAAAGAATTGTTCAAAATTGCACAGTTTATGAAAAGTATACAAAATAATTAAATAATGGATTCCATTGACGAAGAGGATAATATTTTTATTGCATTGTGTTGCAGCCGTTGCTGTTCAATTAACAAAATACGGTGTACAACGAAAAAGGAGGCCTGTTTATAGAGTAAATCCTTATTTACAAGACAGGCGAAACATGCTACGCTTTAAAGATGTATTTAAGGCTTCTACAGATTTTCTTTCAATGATTTGGGTTATTATGGTATATCCACACCATCCACACCATCCACACCATCCACACCATCCACAGCATTATTGTCGTCCAAAAAATCATCTAAATACTCGACTTTTTAATGTTGGTCGGTCATTTTGACTTCTGTCTTCTTTATATAAAAATAAATTAATTTTACTTCGTGCCAACTTTGATTATAAAATGAATCAAAATTCAAAACCGTTAAAATTTATCTTCAAATTATTGTCCTTGTGAGATAAATTGCGGCTAAAATGTTTGGAGAATTTATGGTGGCGTAATCTAGATTTGAATGAAACAAAACTGTTTTCAAATTTTTCACAAAAAAGGTTCGGGAATTAGTTGCAAACACTTTCTTAAGTACTTATAGTCAAAATAATATCTCGCTGAAAATTTCTATTCTTTCATTCCCGAGTAAATACAACAACAAATTCATTTTTTGTTGTTGTTTTACTCGAGAATGAAGGAATAGGAATTTTCAACGAGATATTATTTTAACTATATTTGTTTTTGCTTTATAGAAACGGTTTATGAAAAAATTCTCACACATAAAATATTCTAAAAATATTAACAAATTTTCTTTATTAATGACAATGGAAATGACATTAACATAACGTGTTAATCTGTCATGTATACAGAAACAAGTGTACTGTATCAGTACACTTGTGGGGGTATATTTAGTGTGGGCGATACTATGAATAAGCTATACGCGTAAGTACCCCACTACTTTTGTCACACGTGTTGTGTGCCCCAAACTCCGTTTCACTCTATGACTTCACATATACTATATATACATATATCTCAAAACACTGGCTTAATTGTTTATTTCTCACTCACGAAAACACAGATTTATTTTTGTTTATTTTGATATAGCAACAATTATTTATTAAACATTTATTGAGAAAACATAAAAATTAATATTCAAACATGGCTGACTAAAATCTCAGCATACAATGTCGAATTTTTTATTATTGGTTTATGTCCTTCCGTGCGAGTTCGTGACCATACTGTTTTTTTATTCGATAAACAAAAATCAAGCCGAAAAACAGCAGCCTACTGCGAAGTCAAAAATGACGTTTTTTTATTTGTACAGTATGTATAGTGTTGTTCGATGTTGTGCCCTACGACCACAGTACTCCCCCACCAGAGAACCTGTATAGGTGAGCGAATCCAATAATCGAGCCGGTGGTCGAGTCATCCTGGCCGCTCGAGTTAACCTAGGTTCTTCGCCGTCCAACCTATTGAACAGTGGTGTCGCGTTGTCCTTTATTGCATTATCGTGTGCCAAAGGTTTCGTTATTGTCCTAGGTATGTCGTTGTTGACTGGCTCAAGTGGAGTAGGAGCGTACATTATGTTAGGATTAAAAGTTACCTTATTCGATTTGTTTTCTCTAGAACTTATTTTGTTCGCGATCTCAGCATCAGACGGAATTCTGGGAGTCGAATAATCACCCGTGGAATGATCACTAGTTGTTGGACAAAATATGGCTTCAAGCGGTCTATCGACACTCTGACCTGCCTGCCTTTAATGCCGATCACAAAATTTTTCTCGGCACGGTTGATTACAAATACGGGCCGTCGTAGGGTGGTTGTAAAGAATTACGCACCATATCTGACCGCAATAGAACATGCGAACATGTATTTAATGCTTTAAAAATGAATCCGCGATTATCCGATATATGACGAGTAGGCGGATGAGGTCGCAACTCTTTGAAGTGTTCTCTAAGCGCCACGACAAACTCTGATTGCGGCTTTAGAACCTTTGTATCCTCGACTAGCTGGCCTGGAATTCGTATCGTTGTACCATAGACAAGTTCAGCCGACGTTGTCTTAAAATCCTCGCGAAAGACAGTTTGAAGCCCCAACAAAATTGTAGGAAGAGATCGTATCCAGTCCGGTCTGTTATGACTCATAATTGCAGCTTTTAGTGTCCTGTGCCAACGTTCGATAAACCCATTGGCTTTAGGATTATAGCTCGTAGTTCGTTTTCTCTCAAATTCCAATATTTTGGAGAGCTCTAAAAACAGTGCCGATTCAAATTGAGAGCCCTGGTCCGTGACAATGGATTCTGGGACGCCAAAACGAGATATCCATCCATTCAATACAGCCAGTGCCACCGTCTCGGCTCGAATATCTACAATAGATATCGCCTCTGGCCAACGTGTGAAGCGGTCTATCATTGTAACACAATAACGTTGCCCGTCGGAGGAAGGAAGCGGCCCAACTATGTCCAAATGGATTTGTGTGAATCTCTGAGATACGAATGGAAAATTTCCCAAGGCGCTTTTATTATGTTTGGTGATTTTTGACTTTTGGCAGTCCAAACAACATTGTGCCATTTCACGCACGTCTTTGTTAATCGAAGTCCAAATATACCTTTGAGTGGCGAGTTTAGCGGATGCATTACTTTCTGGGTGTGCTAAATCATGAATTGAACTAAAAACAATTTTTCGAAATGCGTTTGGTATATACGGACGGTTTTCTTGCGTTGACGTTTCACAGACGATGGTTTTGTCAGTACCTGGTAATGGAACTTTTTGGAAAATTAACTGTGTGCTTTTTCCCATAAGTTCTTTTAACTCCAAATCGTCATATTGTGCATCAGCAATTCGTTCATAATCAACGGTTGAGGGTATCGTAATTTCATCGATTCGCGACAGCGTGTTGGCTACTACGTTTTCCACCCCAGCGACGTGTTTAATATCGGTGGTAAACTGCCCGATAAAGTCCAACTGGCGAAATTGCTTAGGGGAGGCTTTGGCCTTATTTTGCCTGAAGGCCAATATCAACGGCTTATGATCCGTGAACAGCGTGAATGGTCGTCCTTCTAGTAGGTGTCGAAAATGCTTGATTGCCGAATAAGCGGCCAATAATTCACGGTCCTACGCGCTTAAACGCTGCTCCGTTTCGGTTAGCCTCACGGAGAAAAAAGCGAGTGGTTGCCAGTCCTCTGCATTTTTTTATTAGACTACCGCGCCAAGTGCCTTATTCGAAGCGTCAACCATAACGGCAAGCTGGGCTTCCGATTTAGGGTGCACTAAAAGAGTGGCTTCAGCCAATTGCTGCTTGCAGTGGTTGAACGCCTCTGCGGCCTCCTGTGTCCAATCAATTTTTCGTTTGTCATTTTTCTTACTACCTCTAAGATAGTTGTTCAGTACAGCCTGATTACCCGCGGCGTGTGGTATAAACCGCCTATAAAAATTCAGCATGGGCCCAAAAATCGCCTAAGCTGCTTAACCGTCTCAGGCTGGGCATATTTGGTTATGGCGTCGACTCTTTCAACAGTCGGTTTAATACCCTGTGAATTTATAGTGTGACCAAGAAAATTTATTTCGCTCTTAGCAAACACACACTTGTCGCAGTTAATCACTAGACCTGCGTCTTTTAATCGTTGAAATATAATTCTCAAGTGGTCGTGATGTTCTTGAACTGTACGCGAAGCAATCAACAAATCATCGATGTAGACAAAACAAAAATCTAATCCTCTGAGAATAGAATGCATAAAGCGTTGGAAGGACTGGGCGGCGCTTCGCTACCCGAAAGTCATTTTCGTAAACTCATAGAGTCCGAAAGGTGTCATAATCGCCGTTTTTGGAATGTCGCTTGTCTCAATAGGGATTTGATGGTACGCTCGTACCAAGTCTATCGTTGAAAATATCGTACATCCGTCCAATTGAAATGAAAAGTCCTGTAAATGAGGAATTGGATATTGATCAGCCTGGGTTATATTATTAAGACCTCGGTAGTCACCGCATGGTCTCCACTCTCCATTGTTTTTTAAGACCAGGTGAAGAGGACTCGACCATGGACTGTTAGAGGGTCTGCATATGCCCTGCGATTGCATTAGCTCAAATTCCCTTTTTGCAATGCAAAGTTTTTCCGAGGAAAGACGTCTTGATTTCGCGGAGACAGGTGGACCAAGACTTTCTATAGAATGTGTAACCGAATGTTTAACTTGGTTTGAAATTGTCGAACTAATGTGTGTAATTTCCTTGAACTCGACAAGAAGAGCGGTAATTTCTGGAATTACTGCATTATGATTTATAGAGGTCAAAGTGTTCACCGGGATTCTAGAAATTTGACATAACGAGGAAACTGTTGTGAGGGGATCCCACAGACGCTTGCGTTTAATGTCGACTAATAGACCGTATCGGCTAAGAAAGTCTGCTCCAAGTATGGGCACTGTGACATCAGCAATGATAAACGTCTGGGAAAATGTTCGTCTGAGCCCTAAATCCAATTGAATGGTTTTCTTCCCGTAAGTGCTCACTTTCGTACCATTTGCTGCGTATAGGGAAAAGTCTGATCTTCCTCGAGCCTTATCCTTTTGTGATGACGGAAATACAGAAATTTCTGCTCCGGTGTCAATAAGGTATCTGTTAAGTGAGGACTTATCATAAATTGTTAGGCGACACTGGGTTTGGTTGTCATCACATGTCGCCAACTGCGATGACTTATTTATTTTTTTGGATCGTATTTGGTGGAATCGTAAAATTTACAAGCAGGTATGCATTTTTTTGCTTTATCATTAAAACGATAATGATACCAGCAAATTCCATCCCTAACTGTTGTGTGCGTATGTGATCTAGACCCTGACCTATGTCGATACCGCGAATCCCGACTGGATGAATTACTTCGGTTACGGCCAATATATCCCGACTGCTTCATTGCCTGGGTCAGTTCGTTAATTTGGGCCTGCATATCTAAATTCCAACTCTCTAATCGCTGAAAATCGTTTGAGTCAAGTTCGCTGTATGATTCGGTAGCTCGGACCTCTGCATATCCCTAGCGCTGCCGGAAACTTCCATAATCTTATGCTCTGTACAGGCTTCCAGTACCTTGTCGGCCAACTGTGCAATCTCTTCCAACTCTCCAGTACTGCCCGCTAATACCGTTCTAACTTTCGTTGGTAGTTTAGCGTCCCATAATACCTGAAGTGTTTCCGCCGGGAAAGCATTCACCGCGATGGCTTGCGTTTCCCGTAGGAGCTGCGACGGTTTCCTATCGCCAAGATCTATTTCGCTTAAGACCTTGCGTATTCTGGCTGTCGATGATTCCCCAAGTCGTGTTATCAATGCCTGTTTAAGAAGATCGTAAGGCTTTACGGGTGGGATTTTTTTAACGATATCTGATACTATCCGTGCTAATTCCGGAGTTAAAACTGTTAACACCGTGTAATATTTGGTTTCTTGGCCAGTGATACGAGAGTTAGTAAATTGGGCTTCGAGAGTACTAAACCATAATTCTATGTCTGAATTTTTTATATATTTCCTCGTATTATTTCATAAAGCCAAAACACTTTTTTAATTTTATATACAAATTTTATATACATTATTATAGACAAAAAATAGGTTTAGCAATGGGAAGTCCGTTGTCGCCGATATTGGCGGACATAGTTATGGAAAACCTTTTTGACACATGTCTCGACATAGCTAATATAAAACCAACTTTAATAAAGAAATATGTAGATGATATTCTTATAGCCATACCTGAACAATATATTGTAGAATTAAAAAATATATTTGAAACATACCACACAAACATTAATTTTACGATTGAAAAAGAACAAAATGGAAAAATCAACTATTTAGATATAGAAATAATTAGAAGCTCCAATAATAGCAAAATAATAACAAACTGGTATCAAAAACTAACTTCATCAGGTAGAGTTCTAAACTTTTTATCAAAACATCCCTTTCAAATAAAGAAAAACGTTGCAGACCAATTAATATATAAAATATTATATGTAAGTAATAAGGAATTCTTACATAACAATATTGACAGGATTTATGATATCTTATTAATTAATAACTACCCTAAAAATCTAATTAAAAAACTTATATACAAAAATATGAACAAAATTGAAAGGAAACGTCAAAATAACAATAGCATAAACACGACATTACAATATAGGGAAAACATAGAAACATCAGAAATCCTTAACGAAAATAACAATGAACAACAACCAAAAATAATAGGCTCACTTAGATATATTCCAATATTAACGGACAAGATCAAAACTACTCTTACAAATTATGGAAATAGCAAAATTGGATGTAAACCTATTAACAAAATGGAAGGACTGTACACAAAACTAAAAGATAACATAACTAAAGAAAAACATAACGTCATATATGAAATACAATGTAACGATTGTGAAAAAACATATATAGGTCATAGTAAAAATTTAAACAACAGAATAAAAAGACATAAAAGTGATTGTAGGAATGGTGGAAAATCGACGGCTTTAGCGCACCATCATATACATGAACAGCATAACTTTAATTTGGACGAACCTAAAATTCTTGAAACAGAGAAGAATAAACGAAAAAGAGAACTGATTGAATCGGCATATATACTATATAACAAAAATAAAGTGGTTAATTTTAAGTGTGATACACAATTTATTAACACTAAACAAAAACAAATTATTGCAAAATTAAAATATGAAAGTGAACGAAAACAAAAACGCCGGAATGATACTAATAATTATCGTGTAAACTTGTAATAACCTGTATTTAACTTTTTTCTACATGATACTTACAATAACATAGTTACTTATTTACAACTTGTAAAATTGGCCATTTTTTATTGTTGTCTTTTAATAATTGACAATTTGACATAATGAAGAAAATACTTAAAAAAGATGCCGTAAAAACTAAATATTACCAATTAAATAATTAAAACTGGTAAAAATTTGTTTTAAAAAATTGTAAAATTGTAAGATTTTTAGTTAGAAGTTTTATAATGTTTGTAGTTTGTTTAAAAAAATTTTTTAAAAGTATATTTATTTTCAGACCATGATTATGCCATAATAAGGCGAAATATCGGTGCTATATAGGTTATATTAAAATTTTTTTAAAAATTTGTATATAAAATTAAAAAAGTGTTTTGGCTTTATGAAATAATACGAGGAAATTTATAAAAAATTCAGATAAAACCAAGAAGCCAAAGGAAATAAATTAAAATTCCAAAAAATAATTCTATGTCGTGCGTCCAAATTGAGGAAGGCTTGGGTGTAACTAGATGGACCTGGTTGGGTACCGAATCGGTTGGAGTGATTCGCTGCTGGTTGGACACTGAAACCTTATTTGTTTGTTGATCCCGCCCCAGTTCAACCGGGATAGGAGAATGCTGTGACGCAACAGCGTTCTGAGCTGCGAACATTTGCGACATCATCTCACCAATCAATGACTTGACCTGCGTAACGTCAACTAATTGTGTCTGTGTCGGTGCTTCGTCCGTTTTGCTTCCCTCGCCATCTGCCATTCGACTGTGATAATTGTTTATCTAATACGCGGACAAAAAATTAGTGTTAAAATTTACACAAACAAAACGAGAAAATAAAAAACTTTTTAAACTCGGCGTAACAATAGACATGACACTGTATGATGAAAATTAAAATCACTCACCTGAATTGAACATATTTAACCTTGAAAAACAAAAAATATTATAGTACGAAAAAATAGGTAACGTAGTGTTTTCTTAGTAGTGTAACGTAGTGTTTTCTTTATCCCAAGCAACGTATATGAATTGTTGGCTGGGTTGCTGCTCACATACAACCAATGTGCTCCTTGATGGCAAGTTAGGTTCTATTTCTTTTTGGTCGGTGATTTATATGCGTGAATGTGCTCAAATCTCCAGGTTGAAAATTTACCGTTCGGAAATTACTTGTGTTCGAGTCGGGGTCACCACTGTGGGGGTATATTTAGTGTGGGCGATACTATGAATAAGCTATACGCGTAAGTACCCCACTACTTTTGTCACACGTGTCGTGTGCCCCAAACTCCGTTTCACTCTATGACTTCACATATACTATATATATATAAATATATATATATATATATATATATATATATATATCTCAAAACACTGGCAATTGTTTATTTCTCACTCACGAAAACACAGATTTATTTTTGTTTATTTTGATATAGCCACAATTATTTATTAAACATTTATTGAGAAAACATAAAAATTAATATTCAAACATGGCTGACTAAAATCTCAGCATACAATGTCGAATTTTTTATTATTGTTTTATGTCCTTCCGTGCGAGTTCGTGACCATACTGTTTTTTTATTTGATAAACAAAAATCAAGCCGAAAAACAGCAGCCTATACTGCGAAGTCAAAAATGACGTTTTTTTATTTGTACAGTATGTATAGTGTTGTTCGATGTTGTGCCCTACGACCACACACTCTTGTATGGTGTTGTTCTACTCGTAGTGTACAATTGGACACATTTAATTGAAAATTTGTGTTTTGAAACATCTTCATCGATAAATGGATAGCCGATACAACAATCCCAATAAAAAGTGATTTTGTAATAAGAAAACAATCTAAAATCTAATGAAACTAAATAATTTAATTTTATAACAGGAAAGTTAAATTAAATTAATTCATTTATTACAATACTTCTGATGATTAGATTTTATGAACATATGCATACAGCGAATTTTTATATAACTTTATTTTATCTCAATTGCAAACAAATTTACCTATTTTTATTGACAATAGGAATACAAAAGTTATGTAATTTTGCAATGACTTGTGTATAATTATGTAATTTAAACAATATGCCGATTTAATGTATATACATACATAGTTAAGAATAAGAATATTATAGAATGCCATAAATTACCTTGACCAAAAAAAAAACTCATGATGACCAAACATTGCCAAAAATTATAAGTGATAGGTAGATAAGTAACTTGGCATTAAACGTTATAATTTTTTGTTTAAAGCGGTCCCCCATTATTTCAATGCTAAATTGAATATTCTGGTAATTATACCTACATATATATATATATATATATATATATATATATATATATATATATATATATATATATATATATATATATATATATATATATATATATATATATATATATATTTAACAATAAACTGTGACGAATTCGTTTATTAGTTATGTATGTTTATTATGACATTTAGTCGTTCAAACTTGAAGGTTTGTTATAAAATACGAATCAATGAAAATGAAATCAAAATCAATTTTTTATGTACTACGACAGGTGTATAGTGTCGCGACAGTAAATTGTAATTTGTTGTGCACTAATTTATTGATATTTAACATGATGTTTTACAATTACTTTTATAATTAATGTTTGTTGACCTAAATATTTAAATTGAAAATTTAATAGCAGGATTTGCTTTCCAACTGGGTTTATCAGAAGATTTATGTGTACATATATTTGCAAGTACTTATCGATAAATTATAATTTACAATTGCAATTATATCTGTACTTAAAAGCAAAAGTCGCTTATCTGTATTTTAGTAGTTTTAAGAAAATGAAGGTTAAAGTTTTAAAATCAATGGGGTAACATTGAGAGTATTATACGTATTATGTTTCCGGTATTCAATATTAAAATCAAAACCTTGTAATTTCAGGCTCCACCGCGCTAACCTCACTGTCAAATCTTTTTGGGACATTAACCACTACAATACGGAGCCCACCCCAGTAGTACTTGCGTCGCACTGTAGAATCATTTATTAAAGTCAGCAGTGTTTAGAACGGGAGCAGTTGTAAGGGCTAATTAAAGTTCATGAAAAGAGTTTTGCGCTTGTTCCGACCAGATGAATTTTTGGTTATTTCTCAGGTGATTAGTTAATGGCGCAGATACTGAGGAATACTTTTCTCACCTGGCGTACCGTTTAAGGCACCGGATACTCTGCAATGGCTCTTACCTTTTCCGAATTAGGACGCAGAGTGCCCTCACCAAACACATGACCAAGATAATCGATCTCTCTCAGTAAACATTTACTTTTTTCCACATTAATGGTGAGGTGAGACCCGCTGCGTCTAATCGAGTTGCTACATCGCCCAGAAGAGAAAGGTGCTCATCGAATGTGGCGGTTGTAATGAGAAGATCATCGAGATATACGAAAACAACAACTCACGTCTAACGAGATCCGCCAGAACGCATCCTTTAAGTCCATACTGGACAAGAACTGCATTCTCTTCAGCCGATTTAACAAACCATCTATGAGTGGTAAAGCATACGCATCGTTTTCGTGACGCTATTAAGTTGGCGGGCGTCAAGACAAAAGCGAATCTTCCAATTAGATTTTAGCACTCGTGCCATTGGTGAGCACCCTCTTTAATAACACCTAAAGCCAACATATGGTCTAACTCCAAATACATTTGAAACCGAGAAAACCCGCTGTTTTATTGGAACTGCGTCTCCCATGTCTATTTTGTGGATAATGAGGGATGTCCGGCTTACTAATTGATCTTTATTCAAATCGTGATATTTTGAGATAACATTTACCTTAAGTTGATTCGTCAATTCTTCTATTGTCCAAAAATTGTAGCCCAGGTATAGTTCTTATTGCATTTCTGGCACGATAAATCTTTGTATTTGTAAGGTCTTTTGGTTATAAGTTATAGGGACGTAAATATAGCCAAGCACGGATTGTTTTGCACCGCTCGCCATCTGTACACATGCAGATAAAGGGTAGAGTCTTAAATTATACTCTGTACTATTTTTACCCAAAGCATTGATTGTTACACCGCTATCAAGCAGACCATTAATGCTAGTTCCGGCAACATTCACCACTGTGTAGGGACGGTTATCTGAAATATCATCTGCATTTGATACTGAGGCGAACATAGCTTTAGCTAATTTCTTATACATTAATCTTTTCCGAACGTCTATAACTTATCAAATGACAAATTATCAAATTTTTATGATAAGTTGTAATGATCCATGACTAGGGTGAGACTTGGCTATTTATCAACCGATTACGTTGAAACTCAACAGGTACAATGAAAATGTGATTCTAAAATGATTTCTAGATGCAGTTCTGGAATATGGCCATGTATAATGGAACTTGGTTATTTCTCAACCGATTAGGATGAAACTCGACAGGTACAATGGAATTGGGATTCCAAAATGATTTATAGGTGAAGGTCCGGAATATGGTTAAGTTCCATCATAATTTGCCATATTCCAGAACTTAATCTTAAAATCATTTAAGAATCCCATTTCCATCGTGCATGCTCAATTTCATTATAATCGGACAAGAAATGGCTAAGTTCCTTCCTAATTGACCACATATCAGAACTTCCTTTAAAAATCATTTTAGAATCCCATTTCCATCGTGCATGCCAAGTTCCTTCCTAATTGGCCATATACCAGAACTGCCTGTACAAATCATTTAAGAATCCCATTTCCATTTCAAATGCTGAATTTCATGAATATCGGATAGGAAATGGCCAAGTTTCTTTCTAATTGGCTATATCCCAGAACTTTATCTAAAAATCATTTAGAATCCCATTTCCATCGCCCATATCAAATTTTATTATATAATCGATTATGATGAAAAATGAAATTCAAGATTTGCGATGGAAAGGTGATTCTAAAATAATACTGCTAATTCCGAGACTCTACACTACCGTTAGTAATTTTAATTCTTCAGCGCTTCAGGCCAAACTTACAGCTCTGACAGTAAATATTCAGAAACATACCCCAATGTTTAAAGCGAGTTTCTAGGTGAACTTGAATATTATTTCGAAGATAAGCAATTGAAATATGTAGTCTTTTACGCTGCCTCAAAGAACTTCAATAGCTGCATGATTTACAGAAACCTCTTCAAACAACAATTTAAAAGCCATATTGCTCCTCACAATCTCATCCAAAAATAATTTTTGTGTCATGTTTCCTTCTATTAGTTGGAAACGCTCAAATTCATCATAGTCGGTTAAAAATAGCTAAGGTATATCCTAATTGTCCATATTCCAGAATTTAATCTTAAAATCCATATTCCAGAATTTAATCATTTGTCGAATCTCCTCGAAATCGGTTAAGAAATAGGGAAGTTCCATCATAACTGGCCATATTCCAGAACTTTATCCAAAAATCATTTTAGAATCCCATTTCCAACACACATGTCGAATTTCATCATAATCGGTTGAAAAATAGGCAAGTTACATCATACTTAGCCATATTCCAGAACTTTATACAAAAATCATTTTAGAATCTCATTTCCATTGGAAATACTGAATTTCAACAAAATCGGATAAGATATAGAATACCAATAAAATTTTTATAAAAAAAATCACAATTCCTCAGTTTAACAACTCACTAAACCCTAATTCAACTTAAACTCTGCCCTAATTCAACCCGCAAACGGAACTCAACACAACCCTCAACTCAACTGCAAACTCTCCGTCAAGCTCAATCCTCAAACCAGCATATGTAAAAAATTGATTAACTGCTTACTACATCCTAATCCAACCCCAACTTAACTCCAACTCAATTTCAACTCAACCCGCAAATTGGCCCCTAACTTAACTTTCAAATTAACTCTAAATTCAATGCCAAATTCAATAATCAAACCAGCATATAAAAAAGTCGTAAATATTTATATAACCAGGGGCGTTTGTGAATTCGATTCGAACGTATTCGACTCTTCGAAGTGTTAGATTTGATTTAAATAATAAACGAAGGAATCTGATTCAATTCAAATAAGAATCCAATTCTTCAAAGACTCGAATACGTTCGAATTGAATTCACAAATAGCCCCCCAGGTGTTTTGGGTCAATTCGTATGGCAGGTACCCCACCCTCTTGGCGTAGAGTCTCCAAAAGAATAAAAACAGATTGGCGAAAAAAAATTCCAAATCGAACAAGCCGTTCTCGTGATTCCTTGGGTACAGACATCAAGACATCCAGTTATCCAGACGTCCAAACATCCAGGCAGACGGACGGACATTTTTTTTTTTTGCTTTTTCAGGCTCAGGAACTTTCCTACGATGATGGTTACATGGATTTTTTCCCCGGAGGCGTGTTATCCTTCGAACGGTTTCCCTTGGCCGCCGAGACCTCTGAGGGTGCTCTAGAATCCTCTAGTGACCGTAGTTCAAAAGTTTTGTTTCTCGCCTGGAAGATTTGCCCTGCCCAAGAAGCCTATTATAGCTCCATACATTTTTACATGAGGATCCTTCGAAGTAATATGATTAACATCCCTCTTCACCCATGAATCACTATCTCCTTTACCATGTCCTTGCTCACCACTGTTTACATTAATAAACTTCTCTCACTTGCAAGGGTTGTTGCTTCATCTCCTGAGATGCTCTCCTGCGTTTTTGGTGAAAAGAGGATTTATTTCTTCATTCTCTATAATGAACCTCTCATTCGCTGGTATCTCAGTCGAGAGGTCTGCAGTGAAAAGATGGCCGAGGTTTTCGGAAACCACGAAGGAACTACCGCTGGTTTGTGACGCTTTAGGAGTATCACCATATCCTTAAATATAACTGTCTTATCTATTTTGATTCCCACAAGTTGCTGGGGTGGAAGGGTCACCTCTTTAAAAAATGAGATCCACCACTGGAAACCTAAGATGAAACTGGAGGGCGCCTGGTATCCAGAGTCTTCATACTATAGACTTATCCTAACAGCCATTCATCTACCGGCGTACACTGTTCCACCTTAGATCAGGTTTTTTCTCAAGGTTTTCTCCTTTAGTGTCGTACTTTAGCCTATTGTCAAACGTTAAACAGTTTCCGGTGGTCTCCACGAGGAGGAAGCACGTGCACTTGCCCAAAAATGCCAACAATGACCGGAACAGCCCACCGGATCTCAATCTCTGTAAGTATAAAGCGGTTATTTAATGTTTTATATTTTATACCAACCACAATGAATACCAAATTTCTTTGATGTTACGCCACAGAAAAGAATGAACAGATATGGAAGTTCCATGTCAAGTATTTACATAGAAAGATTCAATCAAAAAAATGTATTCCTGCTCTAATCTAACCAGTTAAGACAGAGATAATATAATTAAATATTACATATTTCGCTTCTCTTCTTTGTATAAAAAACAAAAAAGAAGAGAAGCGAAACATATTATTGTATTATATTTTCCCTGTCTTAACTGGTTAGATTAGAGCAGGAATACATTTTTTAGATTGAATATTTCTATGTAAATACTTGACATGGAACTTCCATATCTGTTCATTCTTTTCTGTGGTTACGCTATCGGAGCAAATTATAGTACACATAGAGCGAATTCGTTGTTCACTTGAAATACGGTGTTCTTTAGCACCAGTGTGTTCGCTTTTTAACGAATATTTTCCTTGGTGGATTTATAATCACCACCAATATTACCATCGGTTTTCTTATCTGAACCAGTATAGGAGTGGCTTGGTCTCATTCTGCTACATGGACCATAACGTGCATCAAAAATTAGAAGTTTACATGGATGGCCTTTAGTAACACAAATCTTTAGATATGCTGTTACGTAACACATCGGTGCGTCAGCACTATCCGCGATTGAAAAGAGGTTAAATTACATAAATCGTTTATACAGCAGTCAATCACATTAGGCTTACATTAGGTTATATCCATTGTCGATTTTAAAATCACAATTGCACTGTTATTGAAAACCAGAAATGGCAAATCTAATTTTTTATTTATTTTATGAACCATAATAGGTCCAGTTCAACCTTATGGCCGAACACTTCAGACCATGAAATAACAGATAAAACCTTAGGAACAATTTATAGGACCTACAAAATATTTCAGATATACAATTTCACTTGAATCCATCAACAAATGTACTTTTTGTATTTTATGCTAGAGACGGTGAAGATAGTCTGAACTAGCTATGTAAGTAAGTAAGAAAAAATAAATTTTGCGAATATAATTTGGGATTTATATCGATCAAAACCTCGGTGGCAGTGTTCCCAAATATTTTTTAAGTAATCCGACTTCAGATGATATAGCCGAAGGAATTCTCCAGAGCCGGAATTAATCAACTTTATATTAGGAACTACACATCTCAGATAAGCAATTTCATTTAAAAACATTCACAAACGTGCATAGTTCCATTTGGAGCTTGATTTAACTGCTTGAGTTAGGTGATGGTCCGGAATATTTCTTGAATTTGGCTGAAGGAATTCTTTAGAGCGTAAAAATTTGGTTTTATATTAGGAACTATTTAAAGAATCGGTTTAATAGCTCAGATAAAATTTTTTTTTTTTTTGTTTGTTAATGTAGGGTGGGTGTCTTTGCAGCCCAAGCACTGCGACCATTGAGGTCTATTGTGCGTCCCTAGAGGTTATTAACTGCAATGTAGGTCTTATTATGTCCCTGATAAATGCCGCTACCTGATGTATATCCAGTGGGTCGGCATTAGGCCACTGGATTGTATCTGCATTTTTACTTTAGGATGATAGCATCACATGTGAAGAGTATATGTTTCAACAGGGGGTCATAGATGTGTTCATAGTCATCACCGATCGTAATCAGATGATGAAAAATCCCTTTTGCATCCCTCCCCGATTGGGATTCGAACCCGGTGCCCCCCGATCCAAACGCAGTAGCTTAACCACTGCGCCCCGGGAGGGCTATAAAAAATTTTACTAAAATCCGTTGACAAATATGAATTCCATTTGGTGCTGCGAATATAGGAAAGGAGATGCAAAAACAAATTTCTTTTTGACAAATCTAATTCTTTTTATTTATGGTTTGTATTTATGGACCAAAGTATCATTAGTAGTGTTCCGTAATATTTGTTGAATTCCAGCCAAGTTTTATTTAAGAAACTCTAACCGTGTCCGTTTGGACACTTCTGCATTTATGCAGCAATTCCATTGCAATGTGGTATCTGACTTAACCAGCATATTTGATGATAAATAAATTAGTTGCAGCACATCCAAATGATGAATAGGGGATTTGAAATTTTTCTAGAAGATATTTCACCAAACATCTGTTTTGTAACCATTGTAAGTTCGTCGCCGTTAAATCAATTTTAGACAGCAATTTTTTGTTGAATCTTATACAAGTTGTTTTAAATCGACATTTTCTGATTTTTCAACCTTTTCCAGACTTTGCCCAGGTTTAGTTTTCGACCTGGTCACCCTATAAATATTGTAAATAATAATAAATACTTTTAAAATTTATATTATGATGTAATTGTTATATATAAATTGATTACAATTACTAAAAGTAATATATGTTCGGGACCGGCAGAAACCAGGAATATATCTAAAAAAGAAGGGGAACAAAAATCAAAACAAAGAAACACAAATCTTGGAAACAAATACTTATCTGAGGTCATATTTTTCAATTCCAATCGCATCGATGAATCCGCGGAATGATACACATTCTAAAAGTAGATTGGAATGATAGAAATAGTTTAAAAATATGTTATATTATTAGTTTAGTCACCTATTTAATGTTTTGTCTTGTTTATGTTAATTTATTTATTTACTGTCAAAATGTCAAAACTAAGGAATCCATTAACAAGAGGAATACATAAAGTGTCCGAAAAGTAAAACTGGCCGAATTGAATAGTCGCGCCATCTAAGTATCAGCACATGCACTATGCAAGCCAATCTTCTGTCGATAAAGCGAGTTTTTATTTCGAGTGTTTGCTACATGGTGCGTCGTTGTCCTGGGATAAAACTGCAAACGTCAAACATTTACATATGAATTTCTATGCAACACAAGTGCAAATAAATTGTTATTTATGAATGATATTTCTTGATTTATTGGAATTTTGTAAGAGGTTTTTATTTATAAAGTGTTAATGAATACATTTTAACTTTAATTGGAAGATATTTTTCTATTTTGTTTAAAATAAATTTAGAGGTGTATTTCTAAGTAAAACTTGTCAAGATACGAATATTGTTATTTTATAAAGATAATTTATTAGTTTTTGTGATGAGACGTTTGTATCTGCAGTATTTCAAGTTAGTTCTATTAATATTTACTTAATTTTTTACTAAATCCCAGACACACCATCTATATGCGAACTCTCTTACTGAAAAATCCTCCTATTGGCGTAAATATTTTATTAGAATTAATTGCGATCAGCCATCCGAAGAGTCAACAACAAAATATAAAATAAATGGTAAATCATCTTTTAAATTGCAAGTAATCAAAAAGTAAAGTTGTAATCTTCATCTTTAAAGGTTGCATTCTGTGATTCGAAGCGATAAGAACATTAATAAAGTAATAAAGCAAAATAAAGTGTTTATAACCAAATTAGTGTTGTGTTTGTATTTTTCTATTTGTGACAATTAATAACCACGTTGGATTTTTGGGAGTCATTTATCTTGTGGTGCCTAATTGCACGTAAACGAGTCAGCCCACCTTATCTACGAGTGCACGAGCTTACAATATATGCTGGTTTGCTAAAATTCTGACACAAAAATATTTGCTTTCCAATCGACCAACCGCAAGCACTCGCTAGCAAACCGCTAGTAGAATGGTTTTTGTATTTGCTATGGTTGATTGCTACGCTCACATATGAATGTTATGAGTAAAACCAAAACCAACATTAATGTATTACAAGCCTGACTATCATAACTGATTTTTCGCTTATACATGAAATTATTGGTGATCGGATACACTATATAAATTGTAGACAAAACAAAACATACGAAGTTTCCCACCAATACTTCCAAGTATAACCGATTTAATGTAAGAAGGTATCTGTGTACCTCATTACGGAATCAGGCTTGTTGTACATTAGTGTTGGTTTTGGTAAAACATAACCTTAAAATCGTAATTGTGTGCTATTACTCTAAAGTTGTTATTTTTTTTATATAAAATCAATAAAAAAATAATTAATATACATATAACGCGCTAAACAAAATCAATTACAATTTCTAATTTTAACATAAATATTAAGTGGTTCTACATTTAAAGACCTGGCGTCGAAATTGTGCGTAACTGCTTCTAACTGCTCGTAATAAAATAGCAAGAGCAGATACGAGTAGATAATTTAGCGAAGACAAAAACCATTCTACTAGCGGTTTGCTAGCGGGTGCTTGCGGTTGGTCGATTGGAAAGCAACTAAATATTAAGCATTCCCGAAATTATTGTTTACTGTGAATTACAACGTTTGTAATCTACCTATGTATGTAAGTACATTACTCTCATCAAATTTATTATGGCCCAACCAGCGAATCAGTAACAAGAACAACTTAACGTAATAATGCGATATACAGAAAGTATATGTTACTGGCCAGCGAATCTTTTAGAACTTTTCGTTCAGTTCAGCTGTCACTTAACAGAGCGAAAATTAACGCGCAAACTGAAGGAAATGTCAGAATAGATCAAAATTTTCAAAGCATACTTTTCTTAAAATTAATAAATTTTGATATTCACATTACAATTTTAATACTGTATTTGTCAGTTGTTACGGATTCGGTGGCCGATGTGTCAAATTTTCTGTAAGGAATCTTACTGATTCGCTGGTTAGCTCATTACCGTGAAAACATTACATTTGACTATTCTACATATATTTTACTTTATGATTAATATCATGGACCTTATAACTTTTAGATTATATTCTGTTGTTCTTTATGAGAAAGTAAACCAGTTTGTATGTAACACGACGGTACATACACAAGCGGTGCCACAATCATTAATTTAAAGATTATAAGAACAATAATAAAATGTCGATGCTATTTTTATCAACTATCGGATCTTTCAAATTGCCCACCATTATTTGTAAGATTATATTTCGCAAATTTCGCACTCAATGTCACAATTTGTTGTTGGAACGTGGAATTTATGACAGTTTTAATAATCGGTTCTTATAGTGTTAAACAACGTGTTTGAATTGTTAAATTATTTTACAAAACGGGTGTTCTATTGAAAATTTGTTTTGGTAGTTACGTTAATACGCAAAACTGACGAATTTGGGAAAACGAAAATCAAAGAGCGTTTGTTGAATGGAAAGAGAAACAAAGAGTTACTGGTTGGTGTCCATTTACGTGAAAGAGTAGGTTCACATTAATCTACAAAAGATTCTCGATTTGAAGTATACAGCAAGTAGGTAAACATTTGTCGGGTATTCCATTGGTGCGCGGCGAGGGTTAATCTGTGATTAATATACTTAACCTCACTATTTATTTTCGCAACGCTATATCTGTCTAAAATAACATGGTCAACATTTATTTTGATTGAAAACAAAAACATTAATCAAATCATATTTAACTTATTATTAAACACTAGACTGAAATACTAAGGTCGAACGTGTTTTTTTACCATTGATTACTTGTATTTTGATTGGAGGTTTATTAAACCTTCATATTTACATAACTATTATTTAGTAAACAATTATAGTATACAAAAAAAAATAAATTTCGCCAAAAATTGAAATATATAATTTAATATTGATTGCACCCGTCATAGGTTATATTGTGTTACTATTACCAAAAAATGATTTCGGTAATCATACATTAAGGTGGGGAGTTCTTCTCGAAAACGGCACAAAATCCAAAATGTGGTCTTGATTTTGACGAAACCCGGTGAAAATGTTCTCGATACGAAATAACTCGACCCGTATTTTGATGAAGAATTCATCCTCTCGTACTTACGATCATGTGAGATATTTTTTGGCAATCGCTTGGGATGTCGCTTGAATGTGGTAAGTCCAAATGTTAAAACGGTTTGAGCGGGGTGGGTAAGCTACGTAGAAGAAACTCTAGAAGAAAGCTACGTAGTAACTTTATAATATCGTTGAAAATGGCAAGAAACGGATTGAAATTTACCATATATCAGTGAAAAATGTAGAAATAGAAATTTTTAGTTTACTGTTTCAGATGTACTGTTGATTGTGAACCCACAGTGCAGTACAGATGTTTAGAACGCCTTCACAGTATACTTAATGAGGAGTTCCCTATATTGAAAAGCGTAAGAAAAGACAGGCTCAAGCTACTGAACGTTTAATTAAAGTTCCTGAAACTGCTGCTGCACGGAACAGATAATACCTGATTTAAACACTACGATGGAAGAAACTACGTCGAATTGTTTACTGAAACATTTGCGGCTATGACCTAACTACAAATGTATATAGCCTCCTAAGCCTCTCATTGTTTTTTTCTTACCTTCTACGTCACTGTTCCTCGGAAGGGTATAGTGCGCTGTTTTCTGTTTTTTTCTCATTTTTCTTTAAAACTCAAATTGAAAATTGATTCGATCTGAAAAACTACTTAACCGAATTTAATGATTGATGGCTCAAATGGAAGGTCGTGACTAGCTTTTATTTTATTTATATCTATCAAATAAAATATAAATTATGTTCTCGGAAAAAGAGCAATGGTGGGTCATTCTATTCGTATAATCTAGCATTCAAAACTACTCTTCTGTTTCTTGTTGTTCCCTTCTTTTTAAATGAATTTTCATTTCTTTTTTCTCCAGACAAGAAAGTCATTTGTCAATATGTAATTGACAACTGGTAAAGTTGAAAAAGCGCCTTAAGCGGACGACATTGAACTAAGTAAACCATGTAAACAAAAATGTGCTATATGAAGTTATATGGAAATAAAGTCTATTTCATTTTAATTTTTATTTATTAAAATTGTCATGATTGGAAAATCTAATGAATCCATTATGTTGTTTAACATGTGATTTTTATATATTTGATTAATTTGGACAGTTTTATAATTTTAAATAACAAAAATTTATTCTTGAAAATTGGAGAAATTTCATACTAATCTAATGTTACTAAAAACATAAATATTTTAAAAATATTGAATTTAATCATGTATTTATCATTCAAAACGTGGTAAATGTGGTATAATATAATTTCAAAAATATTTAATGACTCAAACATTATACTTATAGTGAAATTAACATTAATTTTCTGCAATTTTCTGTACAGTTTTCTGGCATTTTTAATGATTAAACTGTTCCAAATTAATCAAATATACAAAAATCACATGTTAAACAACATAATGGATTCATTAGATTTTCCAATCATGACAATTTTAATAAATAAAAATTAAAATGAAATAGACTCTATTTCCATATAACTTCATATAGCATATTTTTGTTTACATGGTTTACTTAGTTCAATATCGTCCGCCAGAGCACACCATACCAGTAGTCAATAATATAATGAATTTTTTAACACGAGTCGTTTATCCAAAATAAAATAATCCCAAAAAACTTAGAACAGTGCTCCTCAAACTTTTTCATACTGCGGCCCCCGAGATCGGAAAAATAAATCCAGGGCTCTTAAAAATTGTATTCAATCATAAAGAATTTACTGCTAAGCATTTTGGGAATTCCTGTTCAAGGATCTCAGATGTCCTGCGCAGCTTATTCAATAGTAATCCATATCCGTGTTCCGCAATTTAAAAAAATGTTCTACCAACCCAAAATATTCTTCTGAATTATTGAAAAAAAATTGAGTTTTTCTGTATAAAATTCAGAGCTATCCAAAGTTTTTTAAGATTTTCTCAACTACCAATTTTCAATGTAATTGCTTAGCAATTTTATATCGTAAATTTGAAATTTTATTTATGAGCAGTTCTTCAAAAAAAGAAAAAAAAACGGAACTTACCATAGTATAGAACATGATATCTCAGTAGATCATGGTATAGTAGCACAAATTAATATATACAGATCATTCATATTGAACAAAAAAATGAAAACTGATGGGGTGCTGCAACAGAATAGAAACAAACCTTTTAAACATATAAATATTTTAGAAACAAACCAATTTGAAATCAGAAATACGCGCCTACTTGGATAAAAAGCATTAATACATTGTTCAATCTATGTACATATAAAGAATGTGTGTACAGTTTGTTCTTTCTCTCTCAGCAAGTGTAATTTAAAAAAATTATAAAACTTAGTAAGCAGAAAAAGCGAAGCAATTGACGACTGGTAAAGTTGAAAAAGCGCCTTAAGCGGACGATATTGAACTAAGTAAACCATGTAAACAAAACTGTGCTATATGAAGTTATATGGAAATAGAGTCTATTTCATTTTAATTTTTCTCGCGCGGAGTTGCTAGACTCCCATCGGGCGCGTCCCCAGGTGGCGGAAAGGGGAAAACTCTCACTGACTTGTCGGGCGGGTAAATGGGAAATAAAATACCATTCGCGGACCAAAACTAGCTAAGGGTGGTTCCCTGAAAATAATAACCAATATGGGGGACTCGAAACGAGATAACCTTACGGCGCAGGGAATCGGATACCCAGTGCCGGCGACTTTGAGGGGTGAGCAAGCGGTCCCAGTCGTCGATATCCAATGACCGCAATACTTCAGAGCTGATGAACTCTGACCCATTTGGAAGAAGTTCCATAGTGCAAAGATCACCAACATCATTAGCTAGAACAGTTGAGATAGAAAATGCAGAACTACGCAGACAACTATGTAACATTGAAAAAATTACGTCGGATTTAATGAACGAAGTAAAATCTCTTAAGTTAGAAAATGAGAAACTGAAAAATTCTTTACAATCAAAGGAACCTGAGGAACAGGATGCTTCAGTTTTCCATGAGAAAAATGCTTTGCAACCCAAGAAGCCAGAAGAACAGTGTGCTACAGAGTACCACACTGACGAAGAAGAATTAAGAGAAGAAACTGACTGGATCTTAAAAAAGAACAGGAAGAAAAGACCTGCGAAAAAACGGAAGGCAGAATCTTCTCCAGAGATTGTAGCTTCAAGCCGCACTTCAATAACTGCTGTATTAAATGAAAATCAGCAAAATGTACCAGCTCAGGAAAACCAAACTGCCAAAATTAAGGAAAAGGTTCCACCACCAATCAACATTATTGGCGTAACTGAATATAGTACTATCCAATCGTTAATGAAATCGGTGACTACAAAAGATTGCAGAGTTGTAGCACTGAACAACAATATTTGGAAAATCAATACAACAGATATTGAAAGTTATAGAGCCTTGGCTTCAAAGCTGACAGATGACGGCAAGGAATGGTACACATATGAGGACAAAAATGATCGTCCGATTAAAGTGATGGCCAGAGGTCTTCATCCAACCTGTGCAAAGCAGGATATAATGGAAGACCTTAAACACCAAGGCTTCAAAATAGAGGATGCGGTAAATATCCTAAAGAAAGAAAAAACTGTAACTGATCAAGGGATTAAAATGAATAAAAGGGGGCTCCCATTGTTTATGCTTACTTTTAATAGCACGGAAAAAGTGGAAAAAATTTTCAATATTAGGGCAGTCCTTAACATGAGAGTTCGAATAGAAGCGTTAAGAAAATCCACAGGCTTGATACCTCAGTGTAAGAAATGCCAAGGATATAATCACACGCAGAAATATTGCAAACGAGAGCCTAGATGCGTGAAATGTTCGGGAAAACATCTCGCCCAAGATTGTAGGTTCACAAAAGCTACGCCTCCAAAATGTGTAAACTGTAATGGAGAGCATCCCGCTAATTATAGAGGATGTGAAGTAGCCAGGGAACTTCAAAATCTGAGAAATAAAAAACAACAAGGCCCGCTAAACCGTGGGATGTTCAATAATAAGACAATATCTAAAAATCCAGTGGTAGAACTACCACTAACAAGTGCAATAGCAGGCCGAAAAACTTACTCCCAGATTGTACAACAGCGGGAAGTAGTAAGTAACAACGAAGACGGTCAAAGCCTAATTCTTGAAAAAATTTTAAAGAATATAGAAGCATTAAACTTAAGGCTACTAAAACAAGAAAGAAGCCTGGACGCTTTAAATAAGCGGTTAAATAAGCAAGAAACAGTGAATGAAATCACTTCTATGATGTACTAATCTATGAAGATGAATAACACATTCAGAATCGCCAATTGGAATGCAAATGGGCTGTTGCAACAAATTCCAGAGTTAGAAATTTTCCTAAATATAGAAAAGATAGATATATGCCTAATTTCAGAATCTCATTTGACAAAAGATTCATTCGTTAGAATTCGAGGATACCAGTGCTATCACGCCATCCACCCGTCAGGAAAAGCGAGAGGAGGTTCAACCATATTTGTGAAGGAAAACATCAAACATTACGAAGGAGTAAAAATTGAAGAAGAAATTATGCAAGTAGCCACCATTAATGTTCGAATAAATAGTCAAAAGGTAATCAACATATCTTCAATATATTGCCCTCCACGTTATAATCTGACTAAAGAAAACTATGTTACGTTACTCAAATCGCTCGGTTTTAACTTCATAATCGGAGGCGATTTTAATGCTAAAAATACATATTGGGGATCAAGGCTAACAACCCATAAGGGTAAGGAGCTATTTGCAGCTGGTCGGGCACTAAACTGCGAGTTCCTGTCTGGAGGTAAACCAACATATTGGCCAGCGGATACAAATAAGATACCAGATTTGATAGATTTCTTTGTAACAAAAGGGATATCTGTAAACTACGTATTACTCGAAAACAGTGAAGGAATTTCATCTGACCTCACACCTGTCATTATGACACTCAGTGATACCATTATCAAAAAAGAAAATTTACCTAGGTTAACAAATAATAAAACAAACTGGGACCTCTTCCGGAAAATAGTCGAAGACAATACGGAACTACAAGTACCAATTAAAACTCCGGCAGAACTTGAGGTTCAATTGGAGCTGCTGAACAACAGTATTCTGCAAGCAGCATGGCAGAGTACTCCTCCTACTTGTAATCAAACGGAAAGTTACATCAACTACCCAGTAGAAGTGAGAGATCTGGTTAGAGAAAAGCGGAAAGCTCGAAAAATCTGGCAGAGGAATCGAGCACCACAAAGCAAATCACGACTTAATTATTTAAGCAACAAATTAAAAATGCTTATCAAAGAAGTCAAGAACAAATCTTTTAATGAATACCTGGCTGGCCTTTCTGGCAACAAAGACACTAATTACTCCCTTTGGAAAGCAACTAAAGGTCTTAAAAGGCCTAAAGTACAAATAGCTCCTATCAAGAATGACGATGGAACTTGGGCTAGAAGTGCCAAAGAAAAAGCTGCATTGTTTGCAGACTATCTTGAAAACACATTTCAACCCCTCCCAAGGCAAACAGCTGAAGAAAATATAATTTCAGTAAATAAAGTGGATAACCTAAACATAAAACCTGTAACACTACAAGAGCTAAAAGATGAAATTAAAAACAACTTAAGTTCAAAAAAATCCCCTGGTTATGATTTAATCACTGGACTTATAGTTAAAACTCTCCCAGAAAAAGGAGTACGAAAATTACTGCAAGTAATCAATGCAGCCTTCAGATTAAAATACGTTCCATACCAGTGGAAAGTGGCAGAGGTGATAATGATTATAAAACCTAACAAGCCGCCAAACAAGAAAACATCGTACAGGCCGATTTCCCTACTTCCTATAATTTCAAAATTATTTGAAAAGTTACTACTCAAGAGATTAAAATCAGTAATAGAAGACAGAAAACTCATTCCTCCTCACCAATTTGGATTTATAGAGAGACACTCTACCATAGATCAAGTGCATAGAATCACAGATCTAATTGAAGATGCTCTGGAAAATAAAAAAATATGCTCAAGTGTATTCTTGGACGTATCTCAAGCCTTTGACAAAGTATGGCACCGAGGCCTGGAATATAAACTACACAGAGATCTGCCGAAGCAGTTTTACCTGATTTTAAAGTCATATCTAGCTGATCGACGCTTTCGTGTGAAACATGAAGAGGAATACTCCGAATTAAAGAAAATATCGGCGGGAGTTCCACAAGGGAGTGTTCTGGGGCCGATACTCTATATACTTTATACGCGAGACGTGCCAAGCACAAAAGGAACAAATATTGCAACATTTGCGGATGATACTGCAATCTTGGCAACTGGAAACAACATAGAGGAGTCAACCAGCAAATTACAAAACGCTGCTAATTCATTGAGTAATTGGACGAAGAAATGGCGCCTTCAACTCAACGAAACTAAATCTGTACATATAAACTTTACCAACAAAAATGTTAATTGGTTACCTGTTCGACTGAATTCACAACTTATTCCACATGCAAACACGGCAAAATATTTAGGAATGACCCTTGATGCTAAACTCAAGTGGAAAGAGCATGTTAAAAAGAAAAAAGAAGAGTTAAACATCAAATATAGAAAAATGTATTGGCTCATAGGAAGGAACTCTGAGCTAACATTACATAATAAACTGCTATTATATCGGCAGATATTGAAACCTGTATGGACATATGGTATACAGCTATGGGGCTGTACCAAGAAAACTAACGTAAAAGTAATTCAAACTTTTCAAAATAAAGTCTTGCGTAGTATGGTCAACGCACCATGGTATATAAGGAATGATAACCTTCATAAGGATCTAAAGATGGAGTACGTCAGTGAAGAAATTAAGAAATATGCTAGGAAACACGTACAGCGCCTCAGTCAACATGAAAATGCGGATTTGCGTCGTATGCTGAATAACCAAAATCCAGTAAGACGGCTTCGAAGAACGAAGCCCTTAGAACTAGGACAGATAAATTAATGAAGTATCCAACCTGGAGCTAACCGATGGGTTATTCTCCTCAAACAGTTAACATCATTTAATATAGATAAATTACTAGATGAAATTGTATTCAGTTGTAATATTTGTTAAATAAAAAAAAAAAAAAAAAAAAAAAAAAAAAAAAATTTTAATTTTTATGTATTAAAATTGTCATGATTGGAAAATCTAATGAATCCATTATGTTGTTTAACATGTGATTTTTATATATTTGATTAATTTGGACAGTTTTATCATTTTAAATAACAGAAATTTATTCTTGAAAATTGGAGAAATTTCATACTAATCTAATGTTACTAAAAACATAAATATTTTAAAAATATTGAATTTAACCATGTATTTATCATTCAAAACGTGGTAAATGTGGTATAATATAATTTCAAAAATATTTAGTAACTCAAACATATATTTATAGTGAAATTGACATTAATTTTCTGCAATTTTCTGTACAGTTTTCTGGCATTTTTAATGATAAAACCATAAAATAAGGAACTACAAGAAGACTCAAACAATGATAAATTAAAATAGACGCTAGCGCTGTTTGTATTTGGCGTTAAAAAGTTTAACTAACATTGGCTGTAAACCAAAAGCAACAACAATTGTATAGCAGAGTATTATGTATAACGAAGTAAATACATAAATAGCAATCACAGAAACGAACCAATTTGTGTTTGTGTGGGCAAGTTTAAATTTTACGATATAGTACATACATATGATGTTTTCCTCTTTCAATCACAAGGAAAATAAAATGCTTTCTCTCTTGCACTTGCAGCAAATATAATTGCATTCTCTAAAAAAAAAAATCAACCAAACTAACATTAACGTATTTAGATTTACTCGACCAAGCTGAGCTGTTCCAATAATAATTAGCCCATTTGAATGTGTTTGTTAATCGCCAAATGTAGTAATAAAAATTTAAAAAACAATGGGTTTTTGTTTTTATTTATGAAAGGGGACAGAAAGGAAAAATCTAAAATTAACATAAAACTCTTTTTTGCTTAAACCGGCAACGATAGTATTTACTAATACAGATAAAGGCTAGTTTTGTATTGTAAATATTATACCAAAGACGGTGTTTACACAGTAGGCATTTTATTCCTGGATTTTTTCTCTTTTCATACAAAACCGGTTTTGTGTGATTTTATTTTTGGGATATTTTTACACCAAAATTTTGTTGGTTTCTTTGGATTCTTCACACTAGCCCAAACAAAAAACAATAAAATAATCTTTTCTGTTTGAAGAACAAATACGAAATGATAATATTTTTTACACATACATATGAAGAAATTTCGGTTTCTTAATGCGTAGTGTAAACGATGAGGGATTTTGTTGCCGAAGAATCCGGCATAAAATACCTAAAGTAAACACCCCCAAATGCACAGACCATATAAACACAGTAAGTGTAGTTTACAAATTATCATTCATGTTTTTATTCGCACTTTTCATGCAAGTAGAAACCAAAGCCGTGCTGTTTCTCTTATATGGCATGGGCATCAAACATGATAAAACAAATGTACATTGAAATTCCACTATACAAATTTATATACAAAGTGACTTTGTATTATTGTGTTGGTTGTACACAAATACATCTAAAATTAAAAATTGAACATTTGTTTTAGTTATTTATCATGGTATAAATATACAAGGTATGTATGTTCCAACCAATCAACATATCGTCATTTTTCCTTTTGGTGACGTCACTTTGAGTAATATATTTCGTAACGTTGACTCCGTTGGTTGAGATTTGTGTTTTTTCTATCGTGTACAATCGTTGAAACTTATTTCTATTTCTAAAACCTAAAAATATTCTTATAAATTTAAACTAGTTCGTAAAAAAATATTCAAATTGACTCTGAGTGACGTCACGCTCCATGATTTTAGCTGTCAAGCATACCTTGTAATGTTGGGATCACAGTTATTTACTATGGAACATGAAGAGAAATAACGAAACATTAAAAAAAACAACAATTTACGTCAAGGCAATGTCGTATAATAATATGATACATAATCAATGAATATACTCGGATACGAAATACGAATACGATTTTGTTGAAATTTTCAATTTCTGCTTTTTTAGAAACAAACTCATAGTTTCGCTCACACAAACTCTCTTTCCTTTTCATACATACATATTTCGTTTTTGCGTTTTAACAATGCCTATGTATACATAGTATGCCTATGTAATATATAGGCATTGGTATATTAACCAATGTATATTGTTCTTGGTTGTGTTTATACCTTTATACATACAAAATTGTTCATTACCAATTACCAATTTCATTTATCATAGACACATTCTGCTTGTTAATAATAGTTCCGAAAAATAAAAACATTAAAGTGTCGCTACTATCGACACTTCCCGATATGTTATTATTTTTTGAGTCCTCTTTATAGTATTTTCTTTATGATAAAACTGTTCCAAATTAATCAAATATATAAAAATCACATGTTAAACAACATAATGGATTCATTAGATTTTCCAATCATGACAATTTTAATACATAAAAATTAAAATGAAATAGACTCTATTTCCATATAACTTCATACAGCACATTTTTGTTTACATGGTTTACTTAGTTCAATATCGTCCGCCAGAGCACACCATACCAGTCGTCAATTAGGGATTTTTCCAAATAGAATTTCAACGCTTGCTGACTGGCGGCTGAAATATGTCGTATGTAGTTTTATATGGTCAAACATGTGTTTGAATGTTTCATTAAATTATTAATTTCGATTAAATTAATTTTAAAATTTGATATTTATTATTAATCGCAACATACTCATCTTTATTAATCATAAAAAAAAGTAGGGGGACATCCACTTATTTAGACAAGAAACTTGTATTTGTAAACATGATTTTACTTGTTTTTGCATGTAAAAAAAAAAAGTAGTCAGCGCTGCCCAAGCGTGGGGACAAATGAACTAAAATCGATTTTGGGAAAGTCCCTCATTCAATTTTGGCTTAAAAATTCAAAGCAATGAATAAAAACTATAGTGTGTGATTGTATGAGTAAACATACAAGGATAATAAAACCAAATATGTAATTTATTTTGGAAATAAAAAAATATGGTTCGTTAATGTATAGACGTGTTGGCTTGTTGCAAAAATTTGAGCTTAACAATTTTTATATAAAATATAATTATTATACAGGGTGTCTTGTACTTGAATGCTAATCCTTAACGGGGTAATTCCGTGATCAATTTTGAGCAAAAAATGTTTCTGCGAGGGGGTCTATCTCCAGTATCCACTGAGATACAGAGCTTGAAAGAAAATTTGCTCGAGCCTGTACCAACACTCACATTTAGGTTAATAGCTTATATTTTACTCGGCGTATATTAGGTGTGAAGAGCATACATTTATGGAATTATAGTTATCTTTTAATCGGTGTATCAGACCGCCGCGTAGGCCTTTCCACTTCATAGATATTGATATTCAAACGTGGAAATATTTGCGAGTTTGAAAAATTTTCTGTGTTTGATCAAATTTTTTCTGAGAAAATGTATTATCAATATGTCACTTTTATAATTTTTATTGATGCTCCATATTAATAACTACCAAAACTAAGAGAAAACATTTGGCTTCAGTCTTATAGTTTCAAAGATAACTTGGAGAAGGCCGACTATTGTAGAAATATTACATACGACCAATAATGTTGTTTCATTATTTTTGTAGATTTTATGATTATAATTCATGTATCGATGGTCTCCTCTGTTTTGAATGCATTTTAGAATCATTTTATGTATTTCACGTGCTACGTTAATTCCTAAAAACAATTCTTTCCACCATTTAAACCTGTAAATCTGAAGCAGCATTTTCTTTTTAATTTGGTTTATAAATAAAATCAGTTTTCCCTATAGTCGATTTGACCGTTTTTTCACATTTTTTAAAATTAAAATTGAACCTAGTGAACAATGCTGATTTATTCAAGCAAGGAGTACCTACGCAGATATAGTTTATGTGTATGGTTTATACATAGGAAATTCGAGAAATGCTCGTTTATAGTACCGACAGTTTCCTAATCGTTTACATGATGATCGAACATTTTCGTCTGCATTTAGAGCCTTCGAGAAACAGAAAGCTTTTGTAACCAGCGAGCAGACGCAAATCCAGTGTAAGTCGCATCAGCTGATAACGACGAATTAATTTTACGGGCTGTTAAATTCCCATTATAGAAACCGCCAGATTGCCTGATCCCGCCAGATTGCCTGATCTAACGGTGGTAGACTTTTTTATTTGGGGTCGAATGAAAGAGCTAGAAGACAGTAGAAGAATTAAATTACAGAATTAATGAAGCAGCAGCCGAAATACGTGCACATTTACGGAATTTTAATGTGACACGTGAAGTGTAGAAAAGACCCTTAAAATGCATCCAAAACAGAGGAGGACATTTTGAACACCTACTATAATAATAAAATCTATAATAATCATTAAACAATGTTTTTTTTATGCAACACTTTCACTCGGTAAAGAATAAATCTGAAATCATAAGGCTTAAGCTAAGTGTTTATTCTTAGTTTTGGTAGGTATTGATATGGAGCATTAATAAAAATTATAAAAGTGACATGTTGATAATGCATTTTCTCAGAAAAAATTTTGATCAAACATAGAAAATTTTTGAAACTTGCAAATATTTCCACGTTTGAATATCAATATCTATGAATTGAAAAGACCTACGCGGCGGCCTAATACACCGATTAAAAGATAATTTCAACCCCAAAAACGTGTGCTCTTGAACTAATATAAATCGAGTCAAATAGAAGCTATTAACCTAACTGTGAGTGTTGGTACAGGCTCGAGCAAATGTTCTTTAAAGCTCTGTATCTCAGTGGATACTGGAGATAGACGAATTGATAGAAAATTTATCACGGAATCACCCCGTAAAGGATTAGCATTCAAGTACAAGACACTCTGTATAATAATTATATTTTATATAAAAATTGTTAAGCTCAAATTTTTGCAACTAGCCAACACGTCTATACATTAACGAATCATATTTTTTTATTTCCAAAATAAATTACATACAATTTTGGTTTTATTAACTTTGTATGTTTACTCATACAATCACACACTATAGTTTTTATTCATTGCTTTGAATTTTTTAGCC
The DNA here is from genome assembly GCA_963556165.1 of Tipula helvola. Lineage (NCBI taxonomy): Eukaryota > Metazoa > Arthropoda > Insecta > Diptera > Tipulidae > Tipula > Tipula helvola. The sequence continues at coordinate 281,922,821 of OY744481.1, read as the reverse complement.
AAAATTGAATTGCTTCGCTTTTTCTGCTTACTAAGTTTTATAATTTTTTTAAATTACACTTGCTGTATTAATGCTATTTATCCAAGTAGGCGCGTATTTCTGATTTTAAATTGGTTTGTTTCTAAAATATTTATATTTTTGAAAGGTTTGTTTCTGTTCTTTTGCAGCACCCCATCAGTTTTCATTTTTTTGTTCAATATGAATGATCTGTATATATTGATTTGTGATAGTAGTTCAATTCTTTTAATTAGATCCGTTTTTTCGTTCCAAAGAACTAGGAAACCGAAAATTACTGAACTTTTGAATTACCGCTTTTCCGTGATTTTTTAGTTGGAATATCCGTAATTTACCGAAAAATTGATTTCGCTAGAAAACAATAAAGAATAATCCTCCTTCCCTTATAAATTCTAAGTGAACACATAATTTGTCAGAATTGAAAGCTCATTTTTTTCATTGTTTGTATTAGCAAAGCCTACTTAATAAATAAAGCCTCCATGATGAAAGCAAGCTTTATTTATGGTATGAAAAAATCCAAAAAAAAGTTTATTTCATAGCTTTTGTATGGAGAGATATGACCTCAGTTTATTCAAAATATATTAATGAAAATTGACTCGAAATTAATTTTATTTTAATTCAATTGAATCTATAAACTTTCATTTCCACCTGATTTGGAGGATTTTTCCGTGAGCTTTTCCAATTTATGATAATAATGATAACAAAATAAGATATTTTGTATCTGAAAAAGCTTATAAATAGAGTACAAACATGTAAAAAAGAGACAGACATATATATGAAAAGGCATATATGATATTTACAATAATAAACACAACAAACAATATGGTAGAACGGTTAGCATACAGAACATGAAACAAACATATAATATGTATGATGCATATTATCAAATGCAGTAAATAAAATGAAACCAAAAAATATGAAAACAAATATTGTTTATTTAAAATATATTTATTATTATTATTTAATCGTACATAAAAATGTTTCTTTTTGAATTATTGTTTAGGTAAAAAATAAAATAAAATATTTTATGTCAAAAAAGCTTAAAAATAGAGTAGAGTACACAAATGTAAAAAAGAGATAAACATATGAAATATAAAATGGCGCATGATGAAGCAGATGCCAAATAAAAAAACAACAACAAATTAACAAAATAAATTTTTATTTAAAATTTTTCGGAAACATTTAAATTTTTATTTAATTGTCTAATCGTTTTTGTTGAATTATTGGATAGTTAACAATTTACAATTTTCCAATCGTCTTATAGTCCAATTTCCAATGTTGGTTTGGCAGCTAAAAATAAAATTAAGAATCATAACAAAAACAGCTGTATGGAAAATATATTTTTATGTTTAGGCTGTGTTTCAAACGAAGAGAAAACCGCATAAAAAGTTAAAAAGTTAAATTTTTGACATTTTATTCACCACACAAATTTTAACTGGTCTTGGACCACTTAAAATTTTTAATTTTATTTTGTTTCATTTTGACGTTGCAAACAATTCATATAATGGAAAATTTAAATAAACGAAAACGGCAGGTTACGGTCTCTTACACCAAATGTAAGTAAAAAATTGGAAAATTAGTAGTTTGTTATACTTTTATTATGTTTTATAATTATATTACAGGGACCATGGAAGAAAAAAAAAATTTAATAAATTTGAGAATTAAATATGACGGGATGTTTACTGGCAAAAATGCTAACCAACGAGATGGATGGAAGTATGTATTTAATCAATTAATATAAAATAAAAATAGCTAATATATATATACATTTTTTTAAATTTATAGACAAATTAGTCAAGAATTAGGGAAATCTTCTGCATTATGCCGACAACAGTGGCAGGCGCTAATCAGGAAGTACAAGGTATCTATAATTTCCTTATTAAATATTTAATAAAAAAATGTCCGAATAAGCACCTACATATACGTAAAACATTTTGTATTTCTAATCCATTTACAGGAGCTTACTCAAAAATCATCGGGTATTGGAACGGGAGACGAAGGACCAAAGGGTGACGTTGGTTTGCCTATTAACTGGCCATATTTCGATGCTCTTCATAAATATGCATCGAAAAAAGATAATTTTAATCCACCGCACCTTTCATGTAGTGTCGAAGGGATTTGTGATTTGCCGGATAATTTGTCAAATCATTCAGATGAAGAAACAGTGACAGAAAGTGAATCTCCAGGCCCGTCAACTGATGATTCACGGTCTACACCAATTTCGTCCAGCAGCAGTCGGTCATCAAGATCATTTTCAAAGGTCGAGACTGAGTTACTAAAAGAAACCAGAAAAATTGGTAAAAAAATCAGCGCAGCGCTTACAATTTTTGGGCAAATGGCGCAACAAGAGTTCCCAAATATAGATGTGAGTGCATTACTCATCTCCGAGTCAGACGACTCTTCTTAGAAAACTTTTTAAAAAAATTAAAAAAATGAATTAAAATATTGAAATTTATTTTATTACTATGTACATATTGTTATTAAATTTATAAATGAATTGAAATAGAACATTTTAGTTTTAATTTATGTTTTTATTAATTTAGGTTTGATAATAATAACTGCTGTAATAAAGCATCTCGGAAAATCACGCCTTCGTTTGTGTCATTATTTAAATTATCGTCATTAGGATCAACAATTTCTTCTGTTTCTTCGTAGCTTTCAAGCATATCAGCATTGATATCATCCCCCATTACGCATAAATTATGGAGAATACAAGAAACTGTCACAATTTTCACACAATTTTTGACGTTTTGCTCCAGTGCTTTAAAAAATATGTTCCTCCAACGACTTTTCATTATACCGAATGAACATTCAACTATATTCCTAGCCTTGCTGTGAACCATATTAAATTTTTTTTGATTTTCATTAGGGTTTTTATATGGCGTTATCACAGCGCAAGGCTTCAATCGACAAGGGTACCCCCCGTCTCCTAATAGATAATAATTTTCTGGAGGAAATGTAGAAGACCTGTATATATGGCTGTTTTGAAATATGCGGGTATCGTGAACCGATCCTGGATACCCAATAAAATAATTTATAAACCTCCCTTTGCTATCGACGACTGCTTGCAGTACAATAGAATAAAACCCTTTATAATTAATATATTCGTCGTGCTTCTTAGTGGGACATTTTATTCTAATGTGGCAGCCGTCGATTGCTCCAACCGCATTCCGAAAAATTGGCGACCTTGCCCGAGAACAAAATTTCGACCCTATTTCATTTAGTTCATCTTGTTGTGGAAAATGCACAATATGTCTCATTTTTATTGAAAAAAAATCCAGCATTTTATATACAAAATTGGTAACGGTGGCGCGGCTTAATCCCGAAAAATTTGCGGCAACCCTGTAACTGCAACCTGATGCCATCCAGTAAAGGAACACGATAAGCTCATACTCCACAGACCAACCATGGTGCTTAATAGGCATTTTTTGCAAAATTAATTTAAATGTTTTATGGCTTATCCGTAAAGAACGCTTGGTTTCATCTTCATTGCCATTTAAAATTGCTTCAATCGTTGCAGAAACTACTCTAATTTGCAGATATTTAGGACGCTAAAATATTTAATTAAGTTTAGTTAAAATTTCACATAAATGAATTAATAGTGCTTATTACCTTGACAATTACTTTTGTTCCGTAGTACTTTGCAGTTAAATCAAGTAATTTTTTGTACAGAGCACATATTTGAATTATAATAATGATATATTTTAGTATTTTTTTATTCATTTTATTTTAGTTTTATTAATTTTAAATTACAATTATTTATTTTAATTTCACAACAAATTTTTGACACAATACAAATCGAAAATAAAAACGAAATGTCAAAATTTTAACTAGTTTTCATTTGAAACACCAAATCGGTTAAAAAGTGAGAAAAATTTATTATTTTTCACCACGCTTAAAATATTTAACTTTTTACCCGATTGAAACACAGCCTTAGTTGAAGAAGATTATGTACGTAATTTGGTAAATCCCATTTTATTATGAATCGATTCAATGTTTCTTGGCATATTTCTTTGTTAAACTGCCAAAAATGCCATCAGATTTTGGTCGTTGGCCCTTTTTCTGCCAAGGTACAGGTTTTATTTTCTGTAAGCAAATTAAATGTTGTTTAGCACTTTTCACATAATTTCACCATAACACACAATAATATTCTAAATATTTAATGAGATATACGAGCGTCCTGGCATTATAATTATTGATTAATGATTATCCAATATACATTTTGAACATAAATTTTATATTAATTTATTACACTAAGTACCTACTTAGGCATTCACCAGAAAAGATTTTGGTTTGTTTGTTGATTTTTAATTTTATTTTTAGTTGCCAAACCAACATTTGAATATTAGACGATTGGAAATCGTTAACTATTCAATAATTCAACAAAAACGATTAGTCAATTAAATAAAAATTTATTTTCATAATTTGTTGTTATTGTTATTTTTTTATTTGACATCTGCTTCATCATGCGCCATTTTATATTTCATATGTTGATCTCTTTTTTACATTTGGGTACTCTACTCTATTTTTAAGCTTTTTTGACATAAAATATTTTACTTCATTTTTTACCTAAACAATAATTCAAAAAGAAACATTTTTATGTACGATTAAATAATAATAATAAATATATTTTAAATAAACAATATTTGTTTTCATATTTTTTGGTTTCATTTTATTTACTGCATTTGATAATATGCATCATACATATTATATGTTTGTTTCATGTTCTGTATGCTAACCGTTCTTTTATATTATTTGTTGTGTTTATTATTGTAAATGTCATATGCCTGTTCATATATATGTCTGTCTCTTTTTTACATGTTTGTACTCTATTTATAAGCTTTTATTTTGTTATCATTATTGTCATAAAATGGAAAAGCTCACGGAAAAATCCTCCAAGTCAGGTGGAAATGAAAGTTTATAGATTCAATTGAATTAAAATAAAATTAATTTCGAGTCAATTTTCATTAATATATTTTGAATAAACTGAGGTCATATCTCTCCATACAAAAGCTATGAAATAAACTTTTTTTTGGATTTTTTCATACCATAAATAAAGCTTGCTTTCATCATGGAGGCTTTATTTATTAAGTAGGTTTTGCTAATAGGCAGAAAATCAAGTTTGTCGATTGAAAACAAACTAAGGCTCTATAAAATGGTAATAAAACCTATCTGGACATATGGTATACAGCTGTGTGAAACGGCCATCATCTCAAACTTGGATATTCTTCACCGGTTCCAGTTTAAATTTCTAAGAATCACAGTAGATCATAGAGATGATCTACAGGTCCCAATAATACGGGAGGAAATTAGGGATTCCAGTGCCAGGTATCACTCAAGATTGAAAATTCATCCAAACGATCTGGCCAGCAAGCTTCTCACTATCACAACGAGGGAAAGATTAAAACGTCACGAAATTTTTAATTTGCCAAATAGGTCTTAGATATTCCTTTAGACATTAATTTTTAAAATCCCTAATGAATCTTTTGGGTTATATCAATTTAGATTGTAAAGAAAGAATAGGATTGACTTGCCTTAAAGGCATTGTAATCGACTCCTTGATGCTATTAATTTCATTGCCTTAACCTTAATAGTAAAAATTGTACATGTTACAATGCCTTAAAACTCGAATTCATTCAATAGGAGCTTGTTACAATTTTTAAATGTATAGTGATTTGGTTTATGACATCTAATAGAGAAAGTTTCATATCAAAAATAAATGTTTTCTATTCTATATGTAAAATGATATACGCCTTCATTAAGTACCACAATTCAGCTAATTCGTAGAATACATCTACCGATTTTAATGATGTTTTCTTTCGTTTAGATTTTACTAAACCACCCGCAGCGTAATCCAGGAATAATATAAATAGATAAATCAATATTGCTTAGCAAATCGTAAGATGAAAAATGAGGTGGCAATATAGAATGAGGATTAAAATATTCACCACTCCTTCATATCTATTTTAAGATTTTCGAGACATTTCAGCGGCTATAAATCAAACTGTGATTCAAATTAACTATTTAAATAAAAACTTTTAAATAAATCTACCTATAAAATAGAAACTAATGATCACTGAATTTTTTTATTTACAGCAAAACGGCACAATACAAGTCAAAACAGGTAAAGTACAGTCTCATCAATTACAACTTTCTGATAATTGCGCTAATTAAAAAAGGGAAAACACAAATTGTTTTTAGCTCTGATCTCAGTTAAGCACGAATTTTAAATAGAGTTTTAAAGTACTTGAATAGCCTTAACCTAAAATACATTTTAGTGAGAATTTAGGGGTCAAAAAAAAATTCAAGGGTATAGACGTACACATCTTTTACGCAATTAGAGTCTTACCCCGTACCTGCATTGTAATTTAACAATTATTATTATTATTATTCAAAACTAAAAACTATGATTATAACATATTCATAAATCCGGTTGATTCGCGACTATAAAGTGAACAACCTTTCATCATTTAATAATCTTCATACATATATGTATGTACAATGTACATACATATGTATACGATTAACGGTTTCACATATGAAAGCCAATAAATAATTGACAAGCGCAATTACAAAATTTGTGCGATTATTTTTAACAAACACATTTATACATACATCACTATATGAATTTGGTTAATACCGTGATCGTAATCTGACCTAAAATATTGCTGCCGTACACACCGGTTCAACTCTATTACTATACACACCTTGTTTACAAGAGAATTGGGTAACTTCTTATTGAACTTTCATATTTTCAGATTTGATTGATTTGTACTTGTACATGAGGGTTATTCACTGGAATTAGTGTCGTCTATTCAGTGCTGTTCAAAATCTTTAAAACTATGCGCCAATTATTTACATGAACAGCCTAACATTTTGTTTACTCAAACAATGAAAAATTTATTCAATCGTTTCACCAAATTTGGATGAAATTCTTAATTGGAAGAACGGTGTTTTGCATACCAAATTTTAAATGAATGTCGAATGTGTATGCCTGCCTGTATTATTACTAAAGTGAATCAGTTTTGAATTTATTTAATGGTTTCAAATATTTCTATTTTCAATAAGTAAGTTAGTGATGTGATTCAACTAAATTGGGTGGATTTATGAATATCAATGTTCGTAAGATGCACGGTTGCCTCTTTTGGCCGTTGAATCCGTCATGAACGATTTACAGAACATTACGGTAACGTTCAATAAAGGCGGCCGCATGTATGCAGATAATATCCGGATAAACATTTATCCGCAATTTCAACCAACCAAAATCACTGAAAATGAAAAAGAATTCCCCTTCCCAAGTTAAAAAAATTGTAACTTTGAGCAATTTTATCCGCAAGCATCCAACTTGAGAGGGGAAATTCTTTTTCATTTTCAGTGATTTTGGTTGGTTGAAATTGCGGATAAATGTTTATCCGGATATTATCGGCATACATGCAGCCGGTATAAACGAATCAAGGTGGATTCATGGTTGCCGTCGTTGTTTCATTTTGGTAACTTTTTTTAACAAATCGAAGGATAAGGATAAGGATTTCTTAACAAATAATGTGTTCACATTGTATCTGTTGTCTATATAGGTAGTAGGTACATGTGCTACTACGTGAAAAAAAGTAAAGGCGGAAGTACCGACATACTATAGTGTAAATGTGGATTTATATTATTAATTCCTACACGTATCATGTCAGACATCATCAATTTATACTATCCGTACGTTTCAATTCAGGCATTTTCTTTCGTATCTATAGATGATGTCAAATTGTCAAGAAAATACTACTTTTGAGTGAGTTATAAAATGATTGGGCTATTGAGCATTGAAGCAAAGGAAACTTTACTTCGAATTCACAATGGGGTATGGATGAGTGTTCAGATACCGGAAAGATGAAAGGAATGCAGAGTGGTTCCAATTACCAAAAGGGATTGCGACACAAATCTGGCAATAAACTATAGAGGAATATGTATGTTGAATGGTTTTATTAAAATGGTGAATGGGATGCTGAAAGGCAGATTTGAAAAGTTTATGAATGAAAATAGTTTTTTGCCAGAGACCACTTTTGGTTTCCGACGTAACCACTCTGCAAACGAATGTGTGGACAAATTTGTGTGGGAAATACGAAAGGAAAAGAAGTTTTTTGTGGCGGTGTTTCTGGATATTGAAAGAGCGTATGATTATGTGGTTCCAGGTAAACTATATCAGGTTCTTTTGAACCTGGGATTTCCTTGGAAAATTTGTAAATTGGTGTATGAGTTTATGAGTGAGCGAAAGTTTGTTTTGTGTGGAAGAAGTTACTGAATGGAGGGAGCGGTCTACATTGGGGCTTCCACAAAGGAGCAAATTTTCAGGTGCTTCAGGTAACACAATGTCTGAATGATTTAAATCTGCGTGTGAATTCGAGAAAATGTAATAGTATGGCATTTAGAACGAAACGAAGAATTGATGTGCGAATATATGATGAGACAATTGAGTATTCAAGATTAACTAGGTATTTGGGAATCTGGGTCGATAATCGTTTGAGTTTTAAAGTGCACTTGGCAAAATTAGCCGATAATTGTAAGAGCAGATTAAATGTGATCAAAAGGATGAGTAAACCGAAATAGAGGCTGGCCCTAGTATGACTAATACGCTACGAACGGCGCTAGTGTCTTTAAAATTGCATATGGGATGAGTGTGTATGGTGACGGATCTAAAGTCGAGTTTGAAAAGTTAATGAAAGTAGAGAATGCATGTGTTAATTGGAAGGAGGAACGGATTACCAATTAACGTAACGGTCCAATATAATGGCGGAAAATATGAATATATTTTCCAAAATTAGGCCATAGTGGGTCCAAAAGTTCCTTCCGATGATCTTGCTGTGTACTTGAATTTTGGAGGCATAACAAAAGCGATGGTGAATGAGTCATCGGTTAAGAGAGAATTTCGAAGAATGCAAATGAAGTTGGCAATTGGTGGTTTAGAGTTAATAAAACAGGGAAAGGGTACTCAGAGCAGACTGTTTGTAGAATTGGTGTGTGAGTACCTTCAATCTTGCGGGAGTGAGGGGATTCTACAATGGATATCTCCAAACCTACAGAATGAAGGAGCCACTATGCTTGCCAAAAGGGCTTGTATGCTTAAGCAGATAACAGATTATGACTTCATGGATGCAAAAGATGTACTTCGGATGTTCAGGAGAATAAATTTATAGAAAAGAGCAGGGTAAAAGTACTTTGAATGGTGTAGTGCTCCTTTGAGGAAACCTTTTTTTAAGGAAATCAAAGGAGACACTACCATCATACGAACGATGGAACGAATGAGATTGAATCATGGTAATTGGAAAGAATGCTTAAAGAAGCGTCATTTGATTGAGAATGATTTATGTGAAAGAAGTTTGGTTGTGGAGGACATCGAACATTTAATTCTAAAATGCTCAAAATTTAGCCAAAATAGAGGAATGTTCGATGTCCTTATGAATGCAAGAAACTTGAATGAATTATTATGAATGAGGAAAAATTAGTACAAGAATAGGTATGAATTTATCAAACTGAATGGTATAACGGTATGAAAGTGGATCGCTGTATGAAAGTTGAGTGAAAAAAATAAAAAATCGAAAAATTGTAAAAAAATTAAATTTGTAAATTTGGAAATCGGGCCAGTAGGTCAATTTTGGTCGCAAAATGAGGATTGAGAATTTTGTACATGTACACGGCATATAATATACATTTTGCTATTGTGTGCCGTCAAAAATTTGTATTGTATTGACGGTGTTTACACTAGGCATTTTATTCCTGGAATTTTTCTCTTTTCATACAAAACCGGTTTTGTGTGATTTTATTTTTGGGACTTTTTTACACCAAAATTTTGTTGGTTACTTTGGATTCTTCGCACTAACACAAACAAAAATGATTAAACCAATTCTCAAGGTTACATTATTTTTTCATATTTTGTTGTCAGTTTTCATTTGTGTGTGTGATGGTAACTACAACAAAAATATTTTTTTAAGCAGCAAAAAAATCTTTTCTGTTTGAAGAACAAATACGAAATGATAATATTTTTACACATACATATGAAAAAATTCCGGTTTTTTAATGCTTAATGTAAACGATGAGGGATTTTGTTGCCGAAGAAACCGGATGCCTAATGTAAACACCTTAGAGTATTTTCTCATCCGTTTTTGCCATGGTAAGTATCAAAAATAAGCGAAGCGGGTGAAATCGGTTCAAATTTTTGATACTAACGCTCGCCTTGAGTTTTTTTCCCATTCTTCTACACATGAGGAATTCATGTTTTTGTCTCTATCGCTGTTATAACCGACGACATTCATTTGGTTTCGTTAATAAAAAATCAAAACAAAATTCATATACGGAAACCATGATTCAATAAAACCAAGGTTAGCTCGAAATATGTAAACAAATGGCCATATTTTTTTTTTGACGTCACTCAATTCTCAATATGTATATAAATTACACCAACAAATAAAAAAACGAAAAGTAAAAAAGAATTGCATGACGTCATTAACACGTGTTTTGAAAAATCGAGCTAACCTGGGATTTATAGAATCATGTACGGAAACAAAAAATTTCTCGCAAATAAAAAAAAACAAAAAGCAACATACCCTCCCAACAAAAAAATGTATACGTCAAATACGTAACATAAAAGTTACGTTTACGTACATTTTTTTAATGCTACAGCACTGCCTCTCGTGAGTGGTAAAAAAGGCAGCCATATTTATATGGATACGTAAAAAAATGACAACCATTTTTGTTTTTATCTCGCTGTAGTACGTAAAAAATTTAGTTATGGAACACCGTTTATTTTGATGCCGCTGATATTCATACAAATTTTTAATATTTTAAGTGGGTGTTTATAGTAAATTTTTGAAGTTTTGATAATAGATTTTTTAATATTAATAATTGATTAAGTATTGTTATTAGTAATTAAATAGTTTTACTATTGTGCTTTATTATATTTAGCGTATTAAATAAATTGGTAATAGTGTTATAAAAGTATATTATAGTATATTATAAAATTAAAATTTTGTTTATTTTAGATTACATATTATTTTTTAAATATATAAATAAAATATAAGTTGTAACTAAATCATGTTTGCCTTTTAATTTAAAAAAAATAATTTTTGAATGTGCACGCTACTGTTCATTTATATTAACGCTTGGGTGTAACAGAATTGAACTGTTTTGCTGTAACTTTTACGAATCGCAAATGAGTATCAAATATGTTACATAATTGCTATTCGTAAAAGTTACACAGAAATAGTTCAATTATGTTACGCATAAGCGAATAAAAAATGTAACATTTATTTGTTTCATTTCTCTTGTGACAAATGTTTCGGTTACGTATCATTTCTATTACACAAATACGTTACGTTTACGAAGACTTTAGTATTAGGAAGCCTTCGTAAATGTTACGTTTATGTTACGCTATGTTTGAAGGGATAAATGAATGATTTTTAATTTATGTATTCTTCGTCGGCTCCATTCATAATATTTTTAATTTTTAAATTTTGAACAAAGGAACCAAAACAGAAAGTAAGAAAATAAAATGATTTTGTTTATTTTTTTAGTATTGTGTAATTGTGTTGCCTTGCAGCTCGTGAGGGTTGTTCCTTTACGAGGTTATGTCGAAGTGTGGGGACATTTTATTCTAAACAAAAATAAATTGTATATAAAAAAAGGTTACGCAAGTTAAAAAGGAAAATAATAAAATAAACCATCTCGCTTTTTTATTTGCTGTGTATATGCTAGAATAAAATTTCTCCACCCTCGGACATAACATCGTATTGAAGCAACCGACCATCATGAGTTGCAATTGCAACACAAAATACTAATGCCCGATTTCAGAACAAAACAGCAATTCGTCAGTTAAATAATATTTCCTCTCTTTCTTCTTTTATGAAATTGCAATTTGTTTCATAATTCAAAATCAATGCTATCTGATTATTTTTCAATTTTACATGAACATTTTAAAGGGAGAATTAAATTTTTATTTGAGTGATATTGAAAAGTCAAATATTTAATTCTCCCTTTAAAATTCTCATGTAAAAAAGAATTATGATCCAGATAGCATTGATTTTGAATTATGAAACAAATTGCAATTTCATAAAAGAAGAAAGAGAGGAAATATTATTTAACTGGCGAATTACTGTTTTGTTCTGAAATCCGGCATAAACAAAATAAACAAAATCATTTTGTTTTCTAACTTTTTTATTTTTTTTGGTTAATATTTGTTATTTTGAGTCTCTTTCGCTTCGTAATATTTTTAATTTTGTTGTTCTATCTCAGTCTCCCTTAATACATCCTTTCAATCGTTCTCCTCTGAGCTTATTTTTCTTATTTGTATGTATCATGATGTAATCCCTATTACTCGCGTCATTTTATTTCTTTTATTTGCACGATATTAAACGAAAAACTGAAAGAAAAAATGCACAATCGACACCAATACAATTCACCAAACTATTGCCTTCCGGTAATCCTCAAATCAATCCTAATTTTGCGATCAAAATCGCTGTCCAGATCTGAGAAGCGAATTCAAGAATAGACCGAACAAATGACACATATAAAGATTTTAGTGTGAGCGGGTCACAAAAGTTTTTACAATTACGCTTAATGAAGCCTAACATAATGTAAGCCTTAGCAATAATATAATCAATATGTTTTGTAAAGGAAAGATCAGAAGAGAAAATTATACCCAAGTCAGACATGAACTCAACTCTGTCAACCACCATATTATAAAGAAAATACTGCTGAAGAATAGGTGATCGCTTTCTAAAAAAAGAGATAACCTTACATTTGGCCACATTCAACAACAATTTGTTGTTAAACGACCAACTGCAAAATGTGTTCAAATCACTTGTAACTTTAAACAATCAGAAATTGAAGAAATCGGAGCGAATATTATCATATCATCTGCGTAAAGAAGGCAAAGTGCAAATTCAAAACACTCCACAACATCATTAATAAATAAAGAGAACATAAGTAAACCAATGTGACTACCTTGCGATACTCCAGAAGTTACACGAAATAAATGAGAAGCAGAATCATTAAGCTTAACGTATTGTGACCGGCCAAACATATAAGACTCCAACCAAAAAGATAAGATAGGGATGAACTCACAATTTAGTTTCTCTAGCTTATAGATAAGAATTGAATGATCAATTTCATCAAAAGCTTTTGAAAAGTCAGTGTAAACTACATCTACTTGTGGCCGGCCCTCAATTCTGCTGTATAAATGTCCAGAGAAGGCAGCCAAATTGGTAATTGTAGATCTTCCCGGATAAAACCCATGTTGTCCAGGCAAAATAAGAGATTTCACATGAAAAAACAAAAATTTCTTTACGATGGCTTCGAAAAGTTTGGGAATAGCAGAAAGAATAGCAATTCCTCGATAGTTGCTAATTTCACATCTTTTGCCAGATTTATAAAACGGACGAATGAAGGAAAGGGATCAGGAAAATCCCAGTCAAAAGCTAAACTTTCTGCACAATTTTTAATGAGGATGGGTGGAATGCCATCATGACCAGCCCCCTTATTTACATCAAGAAGAGACAAGCAGTCATAAATCTCCGTTTCAATGTATTTTAATAAATTGTAAGCAGTACGTTTACAAACTAATGGAGACGTGTTATGTGATGGAAATGATATCGCGGATGGTTCGTACACGGACTCAAAATATTTGGCGAATAGATTGCAGATATCAGGGGTTGACTCGCCAACAAATTCTGATAAATCATCGGCTTCGTTCAAGTTTTTCCCACGCCTACGTTTAAAGAAATGTAGTCAGCATGCCTAAAATCAAAATGAAAAGAATTATCAATGGAAAAATTAGTATTGCATTTTTCATGAAAAATATTTATCATTATTGGAGTATGGTAGCCACCTTAGACCATATAATATAATGGACCGCTAGCGAAGTGACGTTTCCATATAAAATTGTAAAGTAGCCTGTCTCCAACATCTGCAGCGCAAAGTAGCCTTGTGACCGATAGGGTAACTATAACAAGTATAATCAAAATTAGTACCCACAGATGTCACTACAAAATTCAGTAGATACATTTAGTACCAACAGATGTCACTGCAAATTTAAATTTACATATAAATAAAATAAAAAACGATAATTCAAAAAAATTATTGTATTGACCTATAAAATGGATAATTTTATTTAACTTTGTTCTAACATAAGATTTATTATTTAGATTTATAAGATTTACGATGTATGAAGTTTCAGTGACATCTGTTGGTATAAACAAGTCTACTTAATTTGGTAGCGACATCTGTGGGTACTAAGTTTGATTATACTTGCTATAGTTACCCTATCGGTCACAAGGCTACTTTGCACTGCAGATGTTGGAGACAGTTAAAAGCCATTGCTGGCGGTCCATTATATTATATGGTCTAAGTCCACAATAATAAAATAATTTTGATTGTATTATTGATTTTATAGTGTGTGATTGGGTGTTTTGATATATACATATTATACGTACTTATACATTATACACGTACATTTATTGTTATTGTTGTGTTTTTGTTTTGTGTTTTCGTTACTTTTCGTTGGTGTTGTGTTTTTCCTTGTTGTGTTCTTTTATTCATTATAATGAATTGTGGCAAGTGTGATGCAGAATATTAGCTTAATACTGAAAAAGGATAATATTAGCTTAATACTTAAAATATTTGAAACTGCAGACAAGGTGATTTTTGATAGCAGAATGAAGCCGACTTATCGCCAAAAAGAACGATTAACAAGCGACCAAGTGAAAGTCGACTCAATCAGAATCAACAACTAAGCCCAAAAATATTGATTCTTCAAAGAAATCATCGAGCAAACCAGACAACATTTGCCTTAGCAGCCCCTCGAATAATGGGGAAATATCCGAAGTAAATACCCAATCGAAGTTAAACAAGCAGTACGAGGTTCTAATATCTTGCCAGATATTATTAACAAAACGGTACCACATAAATTTTGGCTTCACCTATCCAGACTGGATCCTCTAACAACCGAGGATGATGTTTTAGCTATGGCTAATAAGTGTTTGGGAACAAGTTTCTACTATGTTGGTAAATTGATTCCCAGAACGAAAAAAATTCAGGATCTGGAATATTTACATATGTTTTAAGTTGGGAATAAACGAAGATCTCAAGAACAACTGTAGAAATCGAGACTCCCAGAGTTTAAGGGATGTTGTTTTAAATAAGAAGATGATTCGGCCCATATGTTCAAAACTAACCACAGTATCCTCTATTTATTACCATAATGCATCCAGTATTCGAGGGAAATTTAAATTATTTCTGTTGGGTGTCCTCGACAACGATTATGATGTCATAGTTATTTGTGAAACATGGCTTACAAAAAATTTCAATTCAGAAGAATACTTTCCATCAGATTACGTGGTCTATAGAAAAGACAGGCATGATTTTGATACCAGCCTTAAAGGAGGAGGTGTGTTGATCGCCGTGAAAAATTTACTTTCGAGTGAAGTTATAGCATGTCATCCAGTATACGATATTATAGCTGTACGTATTAAAGCCGATATTTCTTTTATCTTCGTGGTCGCTGTATATGTGCCCTGCGGATCAACTTTAGAAATTTATCTGGAATTTATTGATTTTTTCAATTCAGTAATGTCTGCAGTGCATATTGATGAACAACTCATAACTCATGATCATTGGTGATTTCAATCTTCCAGAAATTGTTTGGTTTAACGATGATGGTGTTCTCACGCCCTCTTCTAACGATCAAAAAGCATTGGCCATCACCGATTATTTTCCGAGTATGGCAGCCAAGCAATTGAACCAGATAAGCAACAGTCGAGGAAAACTATTGGATTTAGTATTTTCATCTGATGTTATGTATTCGGATATTTCTTCATGTGAGGATTTTACTGGATGTGGAAGTGGCTACCTTAGACCATATAATGGACCGCCAGCAATGGCTTTTAACTGTCTCCAACATCTGCAGTGCAAAGTAGCCTTGTGACCGATAGGGTAACTATAGCAAGTATAATCAAACTTAGTACCCACAGATGTCGCTTCCAAATTAAGTAGACTTGTTTATACCAACAGATGTCACTGCAACTTCATACATCGTAAATCTTATAAATCTACATAATAATAATTATGTTAGAACAGAGTTAAATAAAATTATCCATTTTATAGGTCAATACAATAATATTTTTGAATTATCGTTTTTTATTTTATTTATATGTAAATTTAAATTTGCAGTGACATCTGTTAGTACTAAATGTATCTACTGAATTTTGTAGTGACATCTGTGGGTACTAATTTTGATTATACTTGTTATAGTTACCCAATCGGTCACAAGGCTACTTTATAATAATTTTATATGTATTTAACGGTGGTGGTAACAAATTTAGCGTTGAAATGAATCGTTTTACTTTCATTACACTATGAACAAAACCATTATTTTGAATTTGTCTGTAGAGCAAACAAAACTGGCAAAACAATCGTTCCACTTTTTCGTGGAAAATCGTGGACAATCCACGGAACCCAAATAATATTTAACATTGGTATAAGATCAGTCTCTAGGGTACATGGATGTGATTTGTTGAACAGCTATCGTTAAAAACAGTTTAGTTCAAGTTTCTCGAATGAAATTTGGAAAAATTCGATTTTCCAAAAAAATAGAAACTTGTATACATATAGATCTTGTATAGGTACCCCAGATTTAGCACCTAGCAACGTTTTTCTGTTTCCAAAAATAAATGGTGACTGCGGGAAGAGATATTTACGTCGAATGATGGAGTAATACCCGAAACAAACGGATATTTCAAAGTGTTTCAAAAATCGCTTTACAAGACAGGTATTGAAATTCTGGAAAATCGTAGGAAGAAATATATTAAGTTTGTAGATTAAATAAAAATATTGCCAACAACGCTGCGTTTTATTATCAAAACAGGGAACTATTGATCCCATGTGGTATACTTAAAAAAATAAATAAATGTTGGTATTTTTTAAATATTTTATTGTAACTTCAAGTTCGTTACTACAAAAAAGTATAAGAAAATGTTTACTACACGTCAAAGCTATTCAGATTTTTGAAATTATTGCTGTAACATGAACAACGTCATTTCTCCTTCATCATGTCCGTAATGATAATCAAAATAATATTCAAACTATGTATTTTTATCTTTATTAATGTAAACGTTTGTTCTTGACGTGCAACCGTTTCAGAAGTTTGCAAATCTGGGCCATAATTGACACTACAATAATTTGACTAATTCCTTATCTGTATATACGGTTTTGAAACACAAAGGAATCATTCGACGGACCTAAGTTTCTTGAATTCACTCATATTGCCAAATAAATAAAAAAAGAGATGCTCTTTGCTAAAACTTAAATAATTTTTTCAAATCCAGTATTTGGAGACTTAGCTCTACACCTTTGTAAAGTAAAGCTTGCTTTTCTGTTTTAAGCGTAACCTTACACCCTAAGTACATTACAAATTTACAATATACATTCTGAAAACCACGGAAAATGGAAAACTTTCAATTTTTTTTACATATTGCTTAATTTCAATAAAAATCTAACAAATATTTTTGTCTTCTTTCAGTTTAAATAAATTTAAATTATTTCTTTCGTAATTACTTTAACGGCGCTATTGATTTAAGTCGCTTACTATATTGACAAAATATTTGGTGGTATAATAAAAAAAAATGTGACATATTGCAACCAACCCCAGAACGAATTAGTAATAATTTTCTTACGACTGTGGACAAACCAATTGAAATGACTGCTAGTAAGCTGCTCAAATGAAATGAAATTTTCATTGGTCTGCAAAAATAGGAAGATAAATCTGATGTGAAAATTTAGTTTGACGACTCTCGTAAAATTGTAGGAGTATATCAGATAATTTCAATTTGAAATTTAAAAACAAAATTAAAGTTGAATGCAATAGGCATTGGAAAACAAGAAAATATCGTGTGTTATGCTAAGCGGGTGTGCGAATCCGTGGTAAATAATAACACAACAAATTTGTTTTGTGTTAGAATTATTTATTATTTTGAACCACAATAAAATATTAATTAAATATTAATCAAACGTTATAATTAGATTTTTTATTAACTATTTTTACCACCGCTTATACGTTTGCTTGATAAAGATTGATGTGTCATTGACAATCGTGAGAGCGAGAAAAATAAAACAAAAAATATGGCGGTGTTTGGAAGAAAAACATCGAATAGAAAATATGTGTTACAGTCTTTTCCAGTAGCGTTCTGTTTCTAATTCGAATAGTGAATATTTTGTGTAACGGTTGAAATATTGAATTGAAATATTTCAGCCGTTACAAAACTCAAATTATGAAACGTCAAAATTTAGCTTCACATTTATCTAAATAAATTATAATACCTATAAAGGACATAACTATTGACGATTGGAGCATCACGGATTCCACCTAGTGGAATTTTTTTAAACTGAGCTACCTGATAATTTGACGATCGAAATTATTGTAAACAAATCCAATTTTAATTTTAAATACAATTTTTACTTACCGGATGCTAATAATCGTAAATAATTCCAATTTTGGACTATAAAAACAATTATTAATTACCGCATTGCTAAATTTTCTTTGATCGTGGTTGTGACAAATGTCATTTTATCAAGTGCATCATTTTAACATTTTTCCTCGAGAGGCGCTTTCTCTACTTTTACAATCGTCAATACTTTTCCATAGTAAACTTGTGGTCAATGATATAGGCAGATTTATCGAAAATGCAGTATTATTTGATACGTGAAAACTGAGTACGGGATTACTTCTAAAGATGTCAGCGTTAACAATTCTTAATTTTTTGTATAATTCATGTCTAGTTGTAAGTTTTATTCGTGTTTTTTGCTTTTGTTTACATTTTAGTTTCGATACAACATAAAAAAAAAAAATTTTTAAAAAAAACTACTAGTGCCATCTTTAGATTTAAGCCATCTATCGCCGTTTTTTGACAGCAATGTCCTTTATAGGTTATTAATTATAATTTATTTGCATTTATCGTTCGGGAAGATAAAAATAAAGTGAAAAATGTGTAGAGATAAAATAGAGACACCTGTATTCTACTACGAAAAACCCCATTTCGCTAGCTAAACTGCGAACCGCAAAGTGCAAATTCAGCGGTAAAATTATCATTTTCGTTTTAGCTTGTGTCATTTTTATATGAGATCCTTACATTTTTCCTTTCATTTCAGCAGTGTCCCGGGCCTAAAATACAACTTGATTTTTTGCCATCAATTAGGTAATCTATTTTATTTTATTTTTATTTATACAAGAGAAAAAGTCTACAAATTTTACTTTAATTTATAACAACATTGAACAGGGTAGAATAAAAATTGAATTAAAAATATTTTCAGGTTGGAGCATAATGTTGCTTCAACCATTACCTACTATACGTTTAAAGCTGCCTTTACTTAAGTAAAAGTCGAACAGATGGTCGATTTTATTAAAACTCTTCGACATCATGATTACCGGTTCATTGTTGCCATAGTTTGTTCTGTGTTTATTCAGATGAAGGAGCTCTTGATCTATTAAATTCCTACTAGGTGCCTTTATTTTAATTGATTCCAGTATGGATGGCGCATCGATTTGATCAAGTATAATGTTTCCAACATACGAACACTTTAAAAGCTCTCGTCTATTTGCCAATGTTGTCATTTGATAGGTTTTACAACCAGTAGCATACGATGGTAATCGCTTCAGGTTAACGTGGTGCGGTAAGTCATGGTCGTCTTTCCACGTTATGATGTTGGACAATTTCGATTTTTAGGATAGGTTCGTCGTAAAAAGGATACCAAATGTTGATAGCGTATTCAAGTTGAGGTCATAAATATCCCTAGTCCAACGCTTAATAAAATCAAGCTTGAAATTGGCTCTAGCAATGCATTGCTCAATGTGCTTAGTAAAGCACATGTTTTCAACGAAAGTAACCCCTAGGTCTTTAATCTCGAATACTTTTTATAAAAGTATGCCATTTATTTGATATTGTTGTATAGCAGGATTAACTTTCCGATGGAACGATAAACTCTTATATTTGTTGATGTTGAGACTGAGCAGGTTAGATTCATACCATTTCGCTAGATTGTCGATGTCCTCTTGTAGCTTATGGGTATCGCCCAAGTTTTCTATTGTTTTAAAGATTTTAAGATCATCTGCAAACATTAGTACCTTAGAATATTGTATTACTTCAGTAATGTCATTGATGAAAATTATAAGGATCCAAGGACCAACATAAGAGCCTTGTGGTACTCCTGAAGTAGCTTGAATTAATTCTGATCTTCTATTACTAAGCTCAATATACTGAATGCGATTACTCAAATATGATTTAAACCACGCAACAAACTGTTTAGAAAAACCGAATCTACATAACTGTTTCAATGTTTTACAATGACTGACGGAGTCAAAGTCTTTGGCAAAGCCAGTATGTACCATATTAACTTGCTTATGCATTTCAATTGGTGTTTCTGGTAAATTCAATAAGATTTGTTGATGTTGATTTCTTGGGTATAAAACCATGCTGATACTGTGAGATGAATCGAGGAACCAAAGATCTGAATTAGTTGCATACTACCAGTTCAAATAATTTGGGTATTGAAAATATTGATGTAATTCCTCTGTTACAAGAGACAACATTTCTTGCTCCTGTTTGAAAAATTGGTGTTACTCTGGTTACTTTCCATTTCTTTGGAAATACTACTAGTTGTAATAATTGATTAAATACAAGACCCAGAGGAATTGCCGACGATGTGAAATCTTTCAATAATGAAGCTGGAATGCCATCAGGACCACATCCATCTCCGAATACTTCTAGAGCTCGATGAATATTCTCGGTTTCAATCCTTGGTGTTAGTATGGTTACGTTGTTTTCACCATTGTTTGGATTTTCATACTTATCAATGTCTTCCGGTTTATAAACTGATTGAAAAAACTCTACAAACATGTTTGATATAAACTGCGGGTCACAAGTCACAAGATTTACGTTCCTTGTATGGCATATACACTAGGTAACCATTGTTTCACGTTTTTCTTTAAAAAATCTCCAAAAATGTTCCAAATATTCCAATCCATTTAGTTTGTGGTGCCAAAATTACTATAAAACAGAGAATCTCAAAATTTCTAATTTTTTTGCATTTTGAATAATAGTTTAACAGCTAATTATTATTATGAAAGCCAATACAATTTCTACATAATCTATAAATCTACGTACATATAAATTTATTACATGAAAATAATTATATATTAAGCATACATATTGTCACAAAAAAATTATTTCAGGTGATGTTCAGTGAAATACAATTTTTTTTGTCATGCTACCGGATAATTTTAATTCGCAATGTTTGCATGTACGCGATATTATTGTATTAGCATTGTTTGTTTTTGTTTATGTAATATTTACACAAATATTTTAATAATTGAAGGTTATTTCCTAAATTTATCATTTGCAATCAATTAATTTACTTAATAGCTTTTAACCCATTATTATGTAAATGCAAGTGTTTTTGTTTATTTCAAATTAACATTGGGCTCAAATTAAATGACCGTTCAACGTGATGTTATCATTCGGCTGCTAGGAAATAAATATATCTAAAATGCGCACCTACCCTGTAAATAAAAACAAAACACATTTTTCCTCACGTAACATATTCTGTTTGATACTATCATATTTACTATCACCGTAAACTACCAAAACAACTAATAAGTAAACTTCCGGTCGTTCATAGAAATCGGAACTATTTTATTGATTTAATTAGCTAGTAGGTATTATTTATTGCTTCACGTGGATTGAGTTAATTTTAGGCATCTCAACTCAAGCAAAACTGAAGGGAGGGAGATGTCTTTTATTTCCGTATCGAATGCTCACTGTTAATAAGTGATCCAATTTTCTTGAAACAAAAACAAACTCTTAGACATGGCATAACCAATTCAAGAAAAGGCTAAGATCTGTTTCAGCAATGCTAACGTCATTCCACGGTGTATTGTAGAGAATTACTTCGGTCTAAAAAGACCAAAGTATTGAAATCCTGTCAAAAAAGATGAAAATTTTGGTTTTTCCTAAACCACTTTTCTCGACGTTTTCAAAGACCCTGAGTCTGAAAAAGCAACACAAAAAAAATGTCCGTCCGTCTGTCTGGACGTCTGAATGTCTGGATATCTGTACCCATGGTATCTCTCTTCATATGAAAAGCTTTTAGAAATTGTACGCCAAGAGAATCGGGTACCTGGCTTGCGAATTGACCCAAAGCACCTGGTTATATAAATATTTACGATTTTTTTATATAATTATGCTGGTTTGATTATTGAATTGAGCATTGAGTTTGGAGTTGATTTGAAGGTTAAGTTAGGGGCCAATTTGCGGGTTGAGTTGAAGTTGAGTTGGAGTTGAGGTGGGGTTGGATTAGAATGTAGTGAGCAGTTAACCAATTTTTTATACCTATATGCTGATTTGAGGATTGAGTTTGGCGTTGAGTTTGCGGTTGAGTTGAAGCTTGAGTTGAGTTCCGTTTGCGGGTTGAATCAGGGCTAAGATGGGGTTGAGTTGGGCTTATTGAGTGGTTAAGCTGAGGATTTGTGATTTTTTTTTATAAAAATTTTATTGGAATTCTATATCTTATCCGATTTAGATGAAATTCAGTATTTCTAATGGAAATGGGATTCTAAAATGATTTTTGTATAAAGCTCTGGAATATGGCCAAGTAGGACGAAACTAGGCTATTTCATAACGCATTTTAGTGAAATTTGGCATCTGCGATGGAAATAGGATTGTAAAATATTTTTTGTATAAAGTTCAAGAATATAGCCTAGTAAAATGGAACTTGGCTCTTTCTTAACCGATTATGATGAAATTTGGCTTGTGCGATAGCAATGTGGTTCTTAAATGGGTTTTAGATAAAGTTCTGGAATATGGCGAAGTAGGATGGAACTTGGCCATTCCTTAATCGATTTTGATGAAATTTGACATGTGTTGAAGGTTGAGTTGGGTTCCGTTTGCGTTTTAAATTAGGGTTGATTTGAGGTTGTATTAAGGTTTTGGAAGCACTTGAGCCATCTATATATACCAAAACCTCACTACAACGGAAATCGACGGGATCAAAAAAGTTATCCGTTGTAGTGAGTTATCGGTTAAACTGAGAATTTGTGATTTTTTTATATACAAATTTTATTATCTTATTCTATTTTGTTGAAATTCAGCATTTCCAATAGAAATCGGATTCTCAAATAATTTTTAGACGAAGTTCTGGAATATGGCGAAGTGAGATGGAACCTGCCTATTTGTAGATAAAATTATAAAATATGGCCAAGTAGGTTGGGATTTGGATATTCCTTAACCGATTTGGATGAAAGTTCCGGAATGTGGACAAATACGACGGAACTTGGCTATTAATTAACGGATTTTAGAGAAATTTGACATCTGCGGTGGACATGGAGTTTTAAAATAATTGTTGGATAAATTTCTGGAATATGATGGTATGATTATGTGACGGAATGATGGTATGATGGTACGATGATAAATTTGTATCATGGTATGATGTTGTGGTAGTAGGATGATGTAATGGAATGACGGTATGATGGATTTATGGTAAGATATACATACATCATGGTTTGATGGTTCGACTTTACCATGGTACGATGGTATAGGTGAATAATAGTTTAATGGTTAAGTTCGCGTTCGCGATTAATTTCTGTCGGGCAACAAGTGGTGTTGAGAATTGGTCCCCCAATTATTTGCTCAAAAATAAAAACGGCATAAATAAATTCACGGCACATATAGCAACCAAATTGTGTGGCCGAAATTAAATTTTTGTGCGTTGTGCTTTTAACGGGAAATACCCTAAAACACCACAACTGGTGGAAACGGAGTTCAAGAGAATCCCGTAACTTAATAAAGACACAAACGACGTCTTTATAAATCAAATCTTACAAACTAATACAAAATTTTGATTAAGACTTAACCTATGTTATAGTTCTTAATACTAACTTGCACTTAGTAATTACTTTTAAAATTTCCCTGGCTAAAGCATTGGGATGATGTTCTAATTTCAACTGGTACTTTTTATTGCACTGCTTGATTGTGTCTGCTACTGTATCGATGTGTAGGCCCCGATGTATGTTTGTGTTACGTATATATCAGGGTGAATTTATCATTATTCTTAGTATTCTTGACTGCATTCGTTGCAGTTTTATTATGTTGGAAACACAAGCGGACCCCCACAATTGAATACCATACGTCCCAATATATTTAAGTACCATTTTATATAGTAAAACCTTACAGTCTAGGCTTAAGGTGGAATGTTTCCCTATTAACCAGTTTATTTTAATACACCTTAACTTGATTTGTTGACGTTTAGCTTCGATATAATTTTTCCATGTAAGCCATCTAAATGTAGGCCGAGATATTTAATGTTTTGGTGTTGTAGTAGAATGATATTGTTTAGTCTCACAGGCGGACAGGTAAGTTTGCGGAGTGTGAATGTAATGTGCACCGATTTACGCTCGTTAACCTTAATTCTCCATGTAGTTAACCATTTTTGTATTTCGTCTAAATGATCTTGCAGATTTCTTGATGCTATCGTGGGATTTTGATGCGTAGACATGATTGCTGTATCATCTGCAAATGTTGAAACTTTTACGTATTTTGATGTTGGTATAGATCTGCTGTATAGATCAAATATAATAGTGGTCCTAGCACACTGTCTTTTGGAACTCCAGCGAGGATTTCGGATAAATTGGTGGATGTGCTGTTATATTTCACGAAAAACTTTCGATCAAGCAGATAATTTTTAATGATGTTAGAAAAACTTTTTGGTACTGTCTTCTAACTTTGTGTATAAGTCCTTTATGCTACACTTTATCGAAAGCTTGCGCAATGTCTAAAAACGCTGCAGAGTAGTACTTTTTTTGTTCTAGGGTGTTCCTGATTTGAGAGACGACTCTATGAACTTGTTCTACGGTTCCGTGTTCTTACCTAAATCCGAATTGATGATTGGGAATAATTTTTTTCTCGTGCAGAATTGGTTTAAGTTTTTGCAGGAACATTTTTTCGAATAGCTTAGAGAAAGTCGGTAGTAAACTGATTGGACGGTACGAGTATGATTTGCGAGATTTTTCAGGTTTCAGGAGAGTAGATAGCCTATCCTCATTACAGCGTTGAAAATGTATGTTATTAATTTGATACATTTTTCCAGAAGATTTTTTAGTATTTTACCACTTATCAGATCATGCCCTGGTGCTTTTCTTGGATCAATGTTTTCCTTGATTATCTTTTGTGTTTGTTGGGTATAAATAACTTACTAAGATGTTGAGCAAATATGTTTGCTTTATCTGCATCACTTCTTGCCCAGTTTCCGTCAGGGAGACGAATCGGAGGACATGAAAGTGTTGGTCGTTTCAGCTTACGTGTGGCTTTCCACAAAGAATAATCTGTTGCTTCGGTCACTGTGAGTTCACTGAGATAATGTTGAACCCCTTCATCACGTTCTTTTAATTAGACCATTTTTAGGTTTTTGGTCGCTTTATTTAAATTTGATTTAAGTGTAGGCGATCTGTGTAGTTGCGATTGCCTGCGTATTGGGCGTTTTATGATTAACAGCTGCTGAATATTCTGAGACGGTTTGTCCAACTTTAAGTAAACTAAGCTACATGGTGTCGCATCCGCTGCAGCTTGTTTTAATACAGCCGTTAGTCTTTGTACTGCTGCATCAATTTCATGTTTTGTTTTTAGCGGGATGTTTAAAGAACATTCTTTGTTTAACGTAGACTTGAATTGGGTCCAATTAGTATGATGATTCGTCAGGAATCTAGCTGGCGATAATTTTAGAACTTGCATGTTCAGTGTTATTAATATCGGTGGTGATCAGAAGATAGATCATAACAGGTTTCGGCTCTTTGTTACACAAAAATCCAGTAAATCGGGAATTTTCGTCTCTCAGTTGGCCAATAAGTTGGGTGGCCAGTAGATATGTGATCTAATTTCTCATTTTGCATACATTCCCACAATTATGATATTTTCCTTTCGAAGATACTAGTCTGGAACCCCACTGGATATGTTTGGCGTTGTAGTCACCTCCCGCAAGGAACTTATCTCCCAGAGTTTTGAAGTAGTTTGCATACTGATGTCTTCAAAATGTTTTTGATAAGAATTTGCATGAGGATAGTCATGTTTTGGAGCATGAGCTCATATTGGTCTACATCATTTGCTAAGTTTATTCATTGATTCATTTAGGCTATTAATCACTTTATAAATTCCCTGGTCGTCGTTTGGGGTTTGATCAAGAGGTTTACCAGCATTGGTTTGACTCTTGAAAATATGGTTTAGTGTTTGCTGTTCCGCTCTTTGACGTGAAGTCAATTTTTTTCTTAACTCCTTATACACCACGCATCCTCTATAGTTTGCGGTATGATTTTCACCACAATTACTGCATTTTCTAGCCTCCGGTTTGCTTTTATCCAGTTCACATTTGCTGCTTTCATGCCACATATTACGCAAACAGACGGGAGTTTGCAGTAGTTTCGCGAATGTCCATATTCCTGACAGTTGGTACATTATAAAACCGATTTACGTTTGTGTGGCTCTTCCACTATACTTTTCTGTACAATAAATACCTAATATCGTAGATTGCATGTTTACCCTTAGTTTTTGTTACTTCGGGTTCCAACTCAACTTTAAACATTGGTTGAGGTTTTCTGTCACGTTTTATAATGTTTATTACATGCCTCATTTTTGACAGCTCTTCACTTATATCCTCTGGCTGCACAGTGGACTCGATTCCTTTTATCACGACCGTGACTCCTTTTGCGCTCTTTAGACAGTATGTGTAAAAATATTTTCCATTTTTATCAAGAACGGCTACCATTTTTCTGTGTCCGTCGATGTTTTTGGCTTGAATTCTGGTTTCGCTGATGTTACCACGTTTAATGTGGGCAATGAAAAAGTTCTCACTTGTTTCCACATTTAGTGTTGTCAGTAACAGTTTTGATGGCGCCTCTCTTAAGTAGATAGGAGGCTCTTCCTCCTCATCTTGTTATCACCTTCCACTTGTAGAACTTCGAATCGGTTACCAGATATTATTTCGGATAGATTTAGCTTTACGTTCTTTAGGTTTGAAGCCGCTTCCTCTGGAGATTTTGGGTTTCGTTTTCTTTTTGACGTCACCATAACATATTACTGTGGGTACTAATTTTGATTATACTTGTTACAGTTACCCTATCGGTCGGAAGGCTACTTTGCGCTGCAGATGTTGGAGACAATCTACTTTACAATTTTATATGGAAACATCACTTCGCTAGCGGTCCATTATATTGTATGGTCTAAGGAGAATACAAACAAATAAAACAAATAAAAAGTTAAAAATAAAACAAACGCGCAAAAAAGATAAAAATCTCTCTTAGATTACATCGATTATGCCAAATTTACATAGATGACATAGTTGACATAGATTACATGGAAATGTAATCTATTTTAGATTACGCGTAAAAGAACAACCCGGATATATAGCCTACCGCTCCGTTGCGGTACCGTTATAGGAGTTTTATATTCCGCAATCTTTTGCGTTTTATTTTATTATTATTTTTTTCAAATACTTGAATAAAATTGAATAAAAGATGAGGCCCCGCTGTTAAATAAAACACTTGTTTTAGCCATGTACTTCTAAATTTGATTCGAGCTTATAACTCACCAGAAAAATGATTTGTTTCGCTGTTATTGTTGTTTTAATTGTGTTGGCACATAGCGTTTTCTGGGACATACAATGGTTATATCTCTAAATAAATGTGATAAAAGCACTGTCAAAAAAAACTCACAACACTACACTAATCAGATAAACCTACTATAATTTACTAAAATAATTTGCGCTCTTAAATTTTCGGAACTTATACCACGGTTGCCGCACGCATAGGGCATCCAATTTTTGACTAAATAGTAATTCCGGAATTTTCGAATTTTAATGCTCTCGACTCCGGAATTCTGGAATCAATTCCGTAATTAATTTTTTTTTTAACTCTGAAAATAAAAAAATTAAAAATAAATTTTTTTTAAAACACAACAAATTTCTTTTATTTCGTTTAAAATATTAGATATTTTTACAATTAGTGCTCATACATATGTATGTAAGAACGATACTAAACCTTTGTAGCCCTTCTTAAGCCTTAATATGTCTGTAAGCTAAAACAATTTTGTGAATTTTATAAAATCTATCAATTCTATAAAATCTACAAATTCTATAAAATTTATAAATTCTATAATCTAAATTCTTTAAATTTTGTAGATTCTTTGAGTTCTATTAATTTTTTCAAGTGTGTCTGTTCTATAAATTTTACAAACTCATATTTTACTTGTATTATAAATACAAAAATCTCGAAAAATTTTATAATCTTTAACAATTTTGGAAATTCAATAATTTCTATACAATTTATAAGTTCTATAAATTCTAAGAATAAAGTTTAAAAATTCCGTAAGTGCTTTAAATTCTACAAATCCCATAAATTCTTTAGATCTTATAAATTCTGAAAATTCAATAATTTCTATAAATTTTATAAATTCTCTGAATTATATAATAGACCTTGTAATAAATGTTAAAAATTCTAATATGTTTATAACCTCTATACATTCTATAAATTTTATAAATTTTGTAAATTCCATGCATTCTATAAATTATATAAACTCCACAAATTTTATAAGTTTAAACAATTCCTTAAATGAATTGTTTCAAGTTTGTCGGTTCTATAAATTCTACAAACCTAAATTTTACTTATTCGAAAAATTCCATAATTTCTATAAATTCTATACATTTTATAAATTCTTTGAATTCTACAAATTTTATAAATTCAAAACTTTCGATAAACATTAATAATTCTACAAATGCAGTCATTTCTATAAATTTTTTAAATTCTTTAAATAATTCTATAAATTTACGAAGAGGAGAAATTGTTAAGAGTTTTATAATTTAGTTTCAAACTGACGAGGATTTTGATCTATCTATCTATGGATAAAGTTTTAAAATTCAGTAAGTTTTTTAAATTTTCTTATAAATTCTGTAAATTCGATGAATTCTATAAATCTTAAAAGTCCAAAAAATTCTATAAGTTTTAAGTCTGTAAATATTATAAATTCTAATAAGTTTATAAAATCTATAAATTTTCTAAATATTAAGAATTTTATTAATTTTATCAATTCGTCTATAATTTCATAAAATTGTCTGTTAGTTCTATAAATTCTACAAACTCAATTTTTACTTATTTTAACAATTCTGCAATTTCTATAAATTCTACAAATTTTAATGTTTCTAAAGTTTTTTTAATTTTTATAAATTTTATAAATTCAATAAATTCTTTAAATTCTATAAATCCAAAAATTCTGTAAATCCTTTAAATTCTATTAATTCTATAAATTCTATAACCCTAATATCCCTTACTGGAACCATTTAGAGCTAAATACATTATTAAAATGGGATGACTCCATTTTTATATTGGGTTGTTGTGGCTTATGTCACGATTACACATATATAATTTTCACAAATAAAAAAAATTTATTTAAAAAATTTTTAATTTTAACTTTTATTTTTATTAAAAACAAAATAAAAACAATGTAAATGTTAAAAACTTTCTTTATGTGACATAATACTTTTCTTATAAAGAAGACCGGTTTCGGACTATGCGTCCTTTATCAATTCTTACTTAACATTAAGCAAATTTTATTCACGTAGGGCTATTTTATAGTATTATTTGTTGTATGTGTTAGTGATTGTTTATTATTTTATCATATATTTTGTTTGTTTTTGTATTAAACTTGTCATTTAAATATAATGGATCGTTCTTATGTTTATAAATTTCCAGTTCCTCTAATCTATCCATAGTCGGTCCTTTATTTAGTCTGTATAACACTTTTAAATTTGTCTCCATGTCGGTGTATGTGTGGTTTTCGTTAGTGATGTGTTGAGCGTAATTTGATTTTATTTGTGTGCGACCAATTTCGGAAAACGGATTTGTTATCTAAAACAATTTACCTAAAAACAATTTATCTAAAACAGTTTATCTAAAAACATTTCGTCTAACTACAATTGATCTAAAAACAATTTACCTAAAAACAATTTAACTAAAAACAATTCGTCTATACACAATTCATCTAAAACAATTTAACTAAAAACAATTTAACTAAAAACAATTCGTCTAAACTCAATTTGTCTAAAAACAATTCGTCTAAAACCAATTTATCTAAAATCAATTCATCTAAAAACAATTCGTCTAAATACAATTCATCTAAAACAATTTGACTAAAAACAATTTATCTAAAAACAATTTGTCTAAAAACAATTTTTTAGATGAATTCGTCTCAAAATATCTAAAATTATTTAAATAAAAATAATTACCGATTAAACTTGGCCATTCCAAAAAATGTTTTTAATAATGTGTCTTTACTAAATTTTAGAAATATGTATAGGTTTACATAACCTACATAGCGCTTTCCAGTCGACTAAAAGCAGGGGCGCTATCATGAAATCCGGACGGTAAATTTTAGCGGTAATAAACAATTCTATGGAAATTTTAGAATAAATTCAAAAAATGGTCAAAGTTACCCAAGTTAATTTGTATCAAATCGCAATTACATGAAGGTTTAACGGCAAATTTCTGATCGTCATGAAATATTTGTCGCATACAAATTTGTCGATAAACTTCCACTTATTTGCAATTTCATACAAAATAACTTAGGTAACTTTGACCAGTTTTGAATTTGTTCAAAAATTTCCATAGAATTGTTTATTACCGCTAAAATTTACCGTCCGGATTTCATGATAGCGCCCCTGATTTACATTCAATCTTTCCGTTCTTTTCCAAAAGATTAAAGATTTACAATACAAAATACGTTTTAGTATGATTTCCTTGTATTAAAATCAGAAGAAATACTCAAAAAGTATTATTCAATACTATTTACTGAAACCTCAACTTTTTTTGGTGAAAAAGAACGGAAAACCTGAAAAAGATAAACTAGTTTGACTTTTTTCGTAGAAGTTGCTCAAAAGATATAAAATCCAAGTAACATTTTGAAAGGAAAAAATGAAATTTTGCGTATGCCCGTCTCTTTTTTATATATGGGTAAAATATATTTGCACTTTTCTTCGTGATTCTATTCTTTTGAAAATGAACGAAAAGATTGAATGTAAAAGGGCCTTATTACATTCAATCATTTCGTTCTTTTGCAAAAGAATAGAAACACGGAGAAAAGTGCAATACATTTTACCCATATATAAAAGTGGGACGGGCATATTCAAAATTTTCATTTTTCCTTTCAAAATGTTACTTTGATTTTATAAATTTTGAGCAACTTTCACGAAAAAAGACAAACCAGTTCATCTTTTTTAGGGTTTTCCGTTCTTTTTCACGAAAAAAAAGTTTAGTGTTGCAGTAAATAATATTGAATACTACTTTTTGAGTATTTCTTCTGATTTTAATACAAGGAAATCATACTAAAACGCATTTTTTATTGTAATCTTTTATCTTTTGGAAAAGAACGGAAAGATTGAATGTAAATCAGCTTTAACCGGTAGTTCCCGCTAATTGTTTTTTGGTTTTTGTCTATGCTATGTAGAACTGGACATAACCTAGAATTATTTTTTAAATATTATCAGTCAAAAAATTATATTTTCTTTTTGATTTTATGTCGATACACACAAGACGTGTTTTTTATTGGGAATTTTTTTTAACAGTTTTAGTGATTATTAAAAATAAAACTATGTATTTCTCTTTGATTAAATAATCTAAATGGACTACTTAAACTCATGAAAAAATAGCAAAAGTTGTGATTACTAGATAATTTAGCAAAGACAAAACTTGTCTACTAACAATTGCTTTTAAATAAATTGGGTTTAGATGAATTGTTTTTAGATGAATTGATTTTAGATAAATTGCTTCAGACGAATTGTTTTTAGACGAATTGCTTTTAGATAAATTGGGATAGATGAATTGTTTTTAGTTAAATTGTTTTAGATGAATTGTGTATAGACGAATTGTTTTTAGTTAAATTGTTTTTAGTTAAATTGATTTTACGTAAATTGTGTTTAGATCAATTGTAGTTAGACGAAATGTTTTTAGATAAACTGTTTTAGATAAATTGTTTTTAGGTAAATTGTTTTAGATAAACTGTTTTAGACGAATTGATTTAGACGAATTGTTTTTAGATGAATTGTTTTTATATAAATTGATTTTAGGCAAATTGTGTTTAGATAAATTGTTTTTAGTTAAATTGATTTTAGGTAAATTGCTTTAGTCAAATTGGTTTAGATAAATTGTTTTAGACCAAGAGTCCGCGAATCATTTAATTGTGTGTAATTCTTCCGTATAGTCATGACTCATGATTATCCATTGGAATATTATTTAACCTGTGTACCATATGATTGAATGCAGCCATTTTCTGTTTGTGTGGGTGATTTGATGTGTTGCAAATTGTGTGATTGGTTTGTGTCGGCTTTCTGTGTATTTTAAATTTATGTTGGTGATTTTCATTTTTAATATTTAAATCCAGGAAATTTATACTTTTGTTGTTCTCTAGTTCTAATGTGGATTTTATTTTATTATGTACGCCGTTTATGTATTGTAATAATTTGTCAATTTGTCTATTTGAATCCTTAAATAGAAATAAAATGTCATCCACATATCGTCGCCAGTAAATGATGTTGTTTTTATAGACGTTTGCATCACTCAATACGTAGTGTTTCTCAAAATGGTTTAGATAAATATTGGCGAGTGTGCCTGATAATGGGCTTCCCATGGGCAATCCTTCTGGTTGAATGTATATTTTATTATTATGTGTAAAATAATTTTGTTCCATGATAACCTTTAATAAATTATTTATTTCTCGTATTTTATTATTATCGATGTTATTGTTTTTTAATAATTCAGAAGTTATTCTTAACGTTTCTGCCACTGGAATATTTGAGTACATGTTCACTATGTCAAACGATGCTAATTTTGCTCCGCTTGGGATGTTTATCGCTTGGATGCTATCAACTAATTCTTGGTTGTTTTTGATTGATAGATTGTTTTCTAATTTTACATTGTGCATCAGCCATTTATTTAAAAATTTTGCAATCTTGTACGTTGGTGAAATACATTTAGAGCTGCTTAGGTAGCATAGCACATCTCGCACTTTACTGTTTTCGAGAGCCGACAGGTTATCCATCTTCAATTTGGCTAAGTATTTATTTATTGAAAATGATTACTAAGCATTTAAAGGTGCACCAATTTGCTTCTACAGAGGTCATTTCTACAGAGGTCATTTGCTTGTAAGCCCAGCCTTCTTGCTTGCTCTAAAAAATGCTGTGTCCCACGAGTATCACTACGACCGTTTTTAATTCACGAGAGCTTAATTGGTAGTTTGCTAGTTTTGGCCAGACTTGTCTTGCTTCACTACAAGTGAGGATGTCAGTCCAACTTTCCGATTTAAGCGTTGTGATAGGACTCCCCAGACTAACTAACGATACTAAATCACAGTTAAAAAATTGCTTGTTTAAAAATTTATTTTTCTACTCACTCGTCCCAAAATTCGAAACGCAAAAAGTAGTATTTAGGTTTTTGGCATTTTTTAGGAAGCTGGAAATACTAGCAAATTTGTCATTAAAATTAACAAAATTAAATATTTTTTAAATTTTGAATGTTTTGCTGTCACAAATTAATTAAAAAGAATTGACGACTGGTCAATTTATTCTTGAAAATTGGAGAAATTTCATACTAATCTAATGTTACTAAAAACATAAATATTTTAAAAATATTGAATTTAATCATGTATTTATCATTCAAAACGTGGTAAATGTGGTATAATATAATTTCAAAAATATTTAATGACTCAAACATTATACTTATAGTGAAATTAACATTAATTTTCTGCAATTTTCTGTACAGTTTTCTGGCATTTTTAATGATTAAACTGTTCCAAATTAATCAAATATATAAAAATCACATGTTAAACAACATAATGGATTCATTAGATTTTCCAATCATGACAATTTTAATAAATAAAAATTAAAATGAAATAGACTCTATTTCCATATAACTTCATATAGCAAATTTTTGTTTACATGGTTCACTTAGTTCAATATCGTCCGCTTAAGGCGCTTTTTCAACTTTACCAGTCGTCATTCGTCAATAGCAATCACTAATTTTCTTACCGATAAATCACTAAAACGA
Source organism: Tipula helvola (assembly GCA_963556165.1). NCBI lineage: Eukaryota > Metazoa > Arthropoda > Insecta > Diptera > Tipulidae > Tipula > Tipula helvola. The sequence continues at coordinate 281,888,653 of OY744481.1, read as the reverse complement.
TTTTAAGGAATTTTGTAGGTAAACTTGCAATACTAAATTTGAGTCATATAAAGCCAAATTTTATGCATAATTATACCAATGACTAATAGAGAAACATAAAGTCATCAACACAAAAAAAAAAAAATAACCAGACAGGGTGGTTATTTTGTGGTGCTATATCACACTTTTATATCACTAGTGGAGACTTTTCTTGTGTGATATAAAAAATTGGAGAAAGTCTACAAGCACAACCCTGCAAAATGAATTTTAAGGGGTAAATAATGAATAATAGTGATAAGTTGACGTTTCTTCATAACCTCGAATGTCATAAGAACATTTTATATGAAGTGCTAGTTTATGTGGTGATAAAATTAAATTCAAAAGTAAATATGGGTGGTCATTTTGTGGTGCTATATCAAATTTGGTGATAAAACTGTGATAAACTGACATTTGTCGTAGCTTACTGCGGTGTCACGTGTCATCATGGATGAACAACGCCTTGTCGGATATTGATTTGAATGAAAAAAACACAATATCTTCCATCTTACTTTTACAAATGCCAAAAATTGTATATTTTGTTTACATTTTTTTATATGGATGTTGGTTAAAAACACTTTTAATTAAAATTACAAAAAATGAATGAAATTTACAATGACGCGAAGTATAAATAAATTATATTTTTTAACAAAATAATAGTTTATATATTTTTGAAATAACATAAATGAGTTATTGTTAAAATTACAAGGCAAAGGAAATATAACATCAACAATTATTTAAGTTTTGTGTAATAAATTATATGTTAAAAGAGCGATTCTAATTGCATGAAATAACATATTTCACAAAACCAATGATCCACAGGGAGCTTCTAATAGAAATGGACAAAAAAAAAATAAATTCTTGAACAAAAAAGTCAACATAAACCATCAACATAACTTCACAAAACGCAAACAATGGTCTGTGTTTAACCATTAAATTCTTGTAAATTTAAAGCTTTTCTAATAATGTTATGTTAAAAAAATAATAATTATTCTTTTTTTAATCAATAATTTTGTTTTGCATTTGATATCATGGTAATTTTCATTCATTTTTTTAAAACTTTAATTTAGTTGTTTTTGATCAAACTCTATATAGTTTGATAAAAAACAACTAAATTAAAGTTTTAAAAAAATGAATGAAAATTACCAATACACGAAGTGCAAAAAAATTGTTAATTAATAAATGACTAATTATTATATTTTTAATATAACTAGAAAACCCTTTAGTTTATTTAAATTTGATGTTTAAATACCGACCATTATTATTATTATTATTACTTGAGGGCCATGTGGGGGCTCAAGCCACCCCGCACTGCGACCTAAAAGATCTTTTGTGCATTAAGCCCTACTTAATTATCCGTCCAGTCAATATTCAAGCTCTCAATGAACCTGATAATACTGCCTAACGGTACGTGATACATACTATCTGGGCTCATTGCTCTCCCTCCTAGATGTAATAACATTTACTTCTGCTAGAAAAGCGGTAGCATTGGGACTCAAGGACTTTGAGAGGGCAGACCCACTCCCGTGTATTCCTTCCCGTGCCTTGTCTACCGTTTTGATTTAACTCTTGCGAGTTGCTGGGAATAAAAAAGTCGCCTGTAGGTCACCCAGGTTTACTACAGGAAGGCTAAATAAAACTGGAGGGTGCCTGGTATCCAGAGTCCACATATATAGACTGATTAACCTATCAGCCATTCATCCATCGGCATATGCTGTTCCACCTTAGATTAGGGATTTTTTGTCAAGGTTTTCTCCTTTAGCGTCGTACTTTAGCCTGTCACCAAAGGCCACATTCAGCCTAATGGTTACAGTTACCGGTGGTTGCCACGAGGAGGCAGTACGTACACCTGCGCCTACTGGAAGTTTACGGAGCCCCTTCCAATAGACGCCAAACCACCAAATACCGACCATTATTTACATTTCAATAAAAAATAAAAACAAAACATATTGAACTCGTATTCATACACTTTTGGTGATAAGCGGAAATAGTAAAAACATGATCTATGGAAATATAATAAATAAAAATGCATTTAATTGCATTTTATTTAAATATTAACAATATTTTCTTTTGTGTATCATTTTATCACCACCTATAATAGCACTTCATATAAAAAGTTCATATAGTGACATTTGAGGTTATGAATAAACGTCAACTTATCACTAGAATTCATCATTTTCCCCTTTAAAATACATTTTGCAGGGTTGTGCTTGTAGACTGTTTCCAATTTTTTATATCACACAAAAAAAGTCTCCACTAGTGATATAAAAGTGTGATATAGCACCACAAAATAACCACCCAGGTTGATTTGGGAATTGAGTAAGGCATTGAGGATTAAGTGGATTGAAGGTTATTTGAGGATTCAGTGAGAGATTTGAGTTGGAAGGTACACATGTAGTTTTCGAGCAGTGTTAATTTAGGGTTTACGTTGAACGTTGGGTTTAGGATTGAGTTGAGGATTGAATTGAGGTTAAGTTGAAGGTTCAGTTGTAATTGTAATTGAGATATGTTAAGTTTAAGATTGGGTTACGTTGAGGTCGAGCCAGGATTGAATAGGGTTTGATTTGGATTTGAGGATTCGGTTAGGAATTAATTTAGGGTCGAAGTTCATTCGATTTGAGTTCATATACATGCAAGTAGCTTTCGAATCGAGTTGGTTTCGGGATAGGCTTGGCCGTTATGTGTAGAGTTCAGTAGAGAATGAGATTTGGTGCGAGGTAAGTTGAGTTGAAGTTGGGTTAGTGTTTAGTTAGCATGCGTACTCCCCCAGAAATAAGCATGTTGAGCTTTTGCGAATTCTGCATGTTTTTCTATCTATTTCGATTTTTTTTTTTCGAGTTCAGAAGCAAATTTTACTTTTCTTTTGCGACCTCGTTTGATTCTTCTTGAATATTGGGGAGCTCTCCATCGGATGAAGTTTCTGAAGAATACGGCTCACCTGACAAAGAGAACTCAAACTGCTTTGTTTATCACTATCTGAAGTAAAGCTAGTGTTTCCATTTTTATTGTATGTTTGTATTGTAGCAACCTCGTTCAGCAATCCTACAGTGTGGGTTAATATGTACACTATAGTTAAATACCACACGTATGTATTTGTTCTTGGTTTACAAAAAATTTGTTTTTTAGATTATACTAACCTTCAAAATTGCCATTGTATTGTTCAGTCTCATCTCTAATCATATTTTGAATATGCCAAACGGTGGTATTTGATTCGATTTCGGCATCACATCCGGCAAGATTTGGTTCATTTTCATCAAAATCATGTCCGACAAGATTTGGTTTGGTTTCGTCGGAATCGTAACCGGTTGAATTTAGTTCTGTTTCTGCGGTAACGTGTCCGGTAATAATTTGATCGGTTTCAGCAGCATCGTGCCTGGTAATATTTGCTTCGGATTATTCGGCTTCGTGCCCGGTAATAATGCTTTGGTTTCTTCGGCATCGTTTGCAATAATAATTGCTTCGGTTTTTTTCGGTGTCATGTCCGGTAATAATTGCTTCGGTTTCTTCGGCATCGAATTTGGTGTCGTATTTGGTTGAGATTCTTCGGCATCGCCAGCGCTGTAAGAGTGGATTTTATGTCTAATATTTACAGAACTAAAATGACTTTAAACAGCCTTTACAATGACATGCTACTCAGTTATTGCAATATGTTATCTGCATGTAACCAAACAGGAATATCTACATATTAGCAGCGCCGTAACGGTGACATTTGATGCGTTGATACTATTGCTAAACTAGCAGTGCTACAAATGTCAGTTTCATAGCAAGGCTGAGCTAGGTATATGTCGCGTTTATTCCGTTGCTACAGTTGTGATTTCGGTTTGGCAATGCTAATTGTTGCATAACTTTACAATGATATACTCCATGATCACATTTGATAAAAAAAATTGGTTTATCGCTATGCCGTGGTGAATATTTATATGTGTGGTAAATAATGTTAGACTTTTTGTCGATTTAAAAAAAAAACTTCAACGGTATCTTCCGCTAGAATGTGAGTACGTAATTCATATAGAAGTGGCCACACATTTTTACGTTACATACATGTTTCATAATATGGTGAAAAATACGTTAATTCACAAATGTGATATTTTAATTTTATGATTTTTATGTTTTGAATGGGAAAACTGAGTAAAAAAAATGTTTTGTCGAACATCATGATTGTTGTTGTTGATTTTTAGGATACAAATATATTAAATATTTAAAATTTTTTGCACGTGGCGTTGTGTTGGGCTCATACAATAAATTTTAGATAAATCGGGAGTTGTAGTTTTCAAAAACTTTATCAATTTTTCGATGAACAAGTAAACTTCTATACTGTCATGGTGAAGATAATTTGATATTATAATGAAACTGTAGTGCTACAATTTTTCCCCTACCGTTTTGTAAATTACGAACGGATGAATAGTCGCTTGCTTGTTATTCCAATGAAAACACACATAAGAATCCAAGACCGCCGAGCTGCCATTGACACGCTGTGATTTAATAAAATGGATACTAGTGAATTTTTCGAGTACATTTTTCGAGAGCAGTCTGTCTCTAGGGTATTATGCTCAAAATAATCACGGTAACACTATAGGTAATTACATTCCAAAGATATTGTTGTGCTTTGATGAGATGTGAATAAATATAGCTAGCATTTATAAATTGCATATTGAAATGTGAACTTTTCACATTCGTTTTTATTATTAAGTGACGAATATTTCGTAAAAATAAAAACCAATGTCAAAAGTTCACATTTAAAAATGCAGCAGAAGAAGTCACGCATTGTTTTGTAATCAAAATATCTAAACATAACTATTTAATGGATAATTAATGTCCATTACAAATTGTATCTATTACATTATCACGTTAATAGTTAATAAATACCATACAATTCGAATTCGTATTTTATGATTTCCACACGTAAAAATATCAATTTATAAATTAAACGTTTGTTTAAAAATTAATAACTTGTCTTAATTAAGATTGATGGTAAATGTGAAGATTCAAGGCTTTGCTTCGGTTTTAGTATTGTCACCGTAAAAAGTTCATCTGTAATTTGAGCGTTTTACGATTAATTGGGATGTAAACAACTAAAGAAGACTTATATGGCGACAAGTGTTACGTATTAAAACAATTTTATTTATTATTTTATCGTAATGGAAATAAATGAAAGTACAGCATCTTATTCGGGCACCTTCTCGTTCTTACTTTATTTGTGACAGGTGAAATTAAATGAATATCAGCCAAAATAAGACCTTCACATACAAATACATCATATTTTGTCAATTTGTCTGTTTTGTTGTTCTTCATACTTGAAAATAAACAAAATTAACGACAGTAGTTCAAATATTGAATGTTTGTTATTTATGCAAATTGATGATTCAAGTGTAATGTACATCGTACTACATCCATAACACATTGAAAATTAGGGTTCCCCATCTAAAAATAATAAATTATTCTTAGCGACAGCCCCAGTTAGCATATTAATTATTCAAACAATTGTTTGTTTTGAATTTACGTTTTAAAAGTTATGCAACAAAGTTAAATTCATAAAATTATTTGAATACTAAATACTTTGTTGACACCAACATTTTTGACGGTACAGGCAAACTTTGAAAAATCATTTAATCAATGTTAGAAAAGTGTTGGCAAATAAATATTGGATAGCGTTAAGAAACTCGTGTCTTTTTTGCAAAGCCAACATTATTATCGAACCCGATTGGCCGTTTTTATGAAGGGTATATCGTATTTGTATCACGTAGAAACTGAAACGACAAATAAAGTCAACTGCGTCAATAACTACATGGTTTGTTAGCTGCTATAATTTGTGAAATACATAAAGAGATAGACTCAACCGTTTAATTTTCTAATTAATACATCACTTGTTTGTTGTCAAAATAATGCCGCGATTTGTTGTTTTATTGTTATTTTAAAATTTACAAGAATGTTCATTAAGTAAATATGTACATTTAAAAATTATTCTATTGTTATACGGTTGGTGACATAACAATGTGATCAAAAAGTAGTAACACTTTTTAAATAAAACACAAACGGCTTAATATTCTTTCAAATTTATTTCATCCCCTTCAAAGTAATCCCCTTCGGATAGAATACGTTTAAGCCAACGTTTTTTCCGGTCTTCGAAACAGTGGAATGGTTTCCAAAACCTTCTTCGATTCGGCTTGTATCTCTTCAATCGAGTCAAAACGATGTTCCCGGAGTTGTTTTTTGAATATCAGGCAAAAAGAGCGGTTGCAGAACGATATGGGTCGAATTTTTGGCCAAATAGTCACGTACAATCAATGCAGTGTGAGACGATTCATTACCGTAATGCAAAAACCAAGAGTTGTCTGCCCAAAATTCTGACCCAAACGATATTTGCTTGATGTCAACAAGTTCTTTAATTGTTAATCCACGATATTTGAGTTGCAAATCCTTGACTTCGTTGACGTGGTGTTTATCAGTAGAGAAAAACGGCACGAGCCACCTTAAACCTTTTCCAATATTTTCAACGATTTGGAAGCCGAAATTATTACATTTTTGAAGCAAAATTTGATGCCACTTCTGTGCTGAACTTTTCAAAAAATCAAAAAATGCACTATTTTAGATGAAAGTAAACACTAAACATATTGACACGAAATTTTACACAGGTTTCTGCTAGGGTGCTACCAGCATAAGAAAAATATATGCGTATGAAGTATATGCTAAAGCTCTGCTAAACTAATTTTTGTTGTTGTAGCTAAAAAACCACTCATATTTTAAAAATTCTGCTAAACTAGATCGTGTTGTTGTATATAGTTTAAAAATATAACTCATATTTAGCATAGAGTAAAATTTAATACGAACATACTACAATAACAGATGGAGTCCCCCTCAGTAAACTATATTATTACCATTTGGAGAATCAGGCGATAAGGGCTCCATTTCCTTAAAACATTGATGGCCATATGCAATTTTGAATGTAAATTTGATATTCCTCGTTTTGTAAAATTGTCCCCAATGATTTGTCATTGGTCTCACCAACTTTTTTTAATCAAATAGAGTCCTCTCATTAAACTGTATGATTACCATTTGGAGAATCAGGGGATAAGGGCTCCATTCCCATAAAACATTGATGGCTATATGCAATTTTGAGTGTAAATTTTATATTGATCGCTTTGTACAAGTGTCCCCAATGATTTGTCATTTCCCTGTAAACAGATGACCATATGAGTTTTTGGGTATAGGCTTGTTATTCAGCGCTTTGTAAAATTGGCCCAGATGATTTATCACATTAGTTTGATAGCTCCATAACTAAAATCTCATTTAAGTTTCCTTATCTGGCAATATTAGTGTTTTCATCGCTATACTCAAGCCACTCCGTCGCGTCATGGCTGTGATGTTGGAGGGTTCTTTGGGATATTTAAAAAAAAAATTATTACAATGCTTCTCACCTAAGGCCAATTCTGCTTGGTTGGACCTACCATGAGACGAAACTCACCCAGATTGCCCTTGGGATCGTTGAAGCAAAAACCAAAAACTCAACTACATATTTTTAACAAAACTCACAAGTTTCATTGTTAAATCTGGTTAAACATTTCGTGTGTGTGTGAATCGCAGACATGCTTTGCATTGTTTACTTTCTTGTTTGGCGTAATCGAAGCATATAAAGCATTTATCATGAACTGCTTCAGATTTTTCGATAATCATGTTCTGTATGCATTTGCGATATTCACTTAAGGCGTTTAGATAATTGGCGCTACATCCAATTTAATCGGTTTCGTGAATTCCGTGTAAATAGTTTTCGTTCAGTAGCAGATCTACCGAATATATTAGCAATACGCCACAGTTGTAAGAATCCCTTTGCTTCGGAAACCTGGCTTCATTTGTGTGAACTGTGTATTGTCGATATGGCATATTCCACTTTGTATACAGAGCCTCTATAAAATTGTAGGTAAATGACATAATAGAGTTGTCGATTTTAGCCGGAAATAATAGGTCATAAAATATAATAGTATTTGCTTCCATGTTAATAATTATAAGCACCCAATGTTGGTGTTGGCAGATTGGCATAATGATGTACTTATTGGTTAACGGAACGTATAGTTCTGGTTGATTAATGGTTTCATTGTATTGATACGGACTAGATATATTAAATATTTTATTTATTTGGTATTGGTCTAGACAAATCGTTTCCATTCGAGATTTTTTAGCTAAGAGCATCATTGCTACATACATAGCATCAGAAACTATATAATGGTCCCCACAAAAAGATTTAAATGAAATATTATCCAAATGTGTTTCCCAAGAACCAAAATTATAACGGGTGAAAACTAAATGTTTCTGGATACGTTCGTAATGCTCAACAGAACTCATTAGACCATTTGGCAGGATTTCAACACAAGCCTCGTTTTTTTTTTTAAATTGTTTTTGATATTTTGCCAGCACTTTAGTACCCATGTGTTTGGTGTGGTTCTTCCGATTTGTTTTCCTTTTCCATACTTCTGTTTTCTCATACAAGGAGTCAGAGACTAAACCAATACCCCCTTTTGAACACTCGTTTAGTTTAATTTTTTTCGAGAGCTTGGTTGTCGCCCTTCTCTTTGCGCGCAAATATGGTGCATAACTTATATTTTTCATTAAAAGACCCGTTTTTTCCCTTAAAATTTCTACAAATCGGCCTATTTTCAAATGGAGATCACTTAAGTAAATATTTTTTACTAAATTGAACCAATTTTCTGCGATAGCGTTTGATGTACGTTTATTGGTTGACATTTTTTTTAAATAGACGCTGCTTCAGAGTGGTAAAATACTCATATATTTTCGGCAAAAAAAATCCACAAATTCAGGACAATACATATAAATCGTTTTTATCGTTGGAGCTCTTTTCGTTGATATTTGTAGAAATCACACATTTCAATCGAATGGTTTCGTACCTTTGATGGAAAGATGTATGGCTGATTGTTTGACCATCAGATTCTAACTCATAATCATTCAAATTAAATTTGTCATCCAAATGCTGTTTAATGTCCGTAGTATTATCTACCTGATTTGCGATTATATCAAGCATATTTAAATTTGAAACCAGCTCATCGGTTTTGTACTCCGAACAAAAAATATTGCAAAATATTGAAAACAACAAATCAACGCTAAAGAGATCGTCAGAATCGAGTATCAAATTTACCAGTACTAAAATGAGATATTTACGGTCTCTACAGCATTTGCTTTTTATTTGACGAACAATTATGGCAATAAAATGGGCGCAACAAATAAATATACTTGTTTTAATTTGATCTTTTGGCTCTCCTCTATCGAAAAATGCATATATGTTTTCCAAATATCTATGAACGTCCATTAAATTAAATTGATTCAAAAACGAATTTATTAAAACAATTGAAAAATCGGAAACAAAATAAAGGGGATACTTAATTTTCGGTACTGCCCTCGAAATCTGAGAATTGACATTTAGAAAAAAATGACTAAGTGAAGGTACATCATGTTGACTCGTTATATATTCAGCTATTGGAATAATTGGACCTTCTTGAGTTTTAATAACGCATGCGTAGTAGTATATTCGTTTAAATTCGTGTTCGGGACAACACCTTAAATTACGAACTACACTACCTGTTGCATTTACATGGACAACTGCTTCCTTTTGAGTGTTAATTAGTCGTAAAGTACTTTGTCTTAAGAGTGTTACGGCCAATGGATCGCTTACCGAAAACATATAGCGTTCTGTTTCGGGATTGTTGTCTAAGGTCAATTTGAAAGGTTTAAAAAGTTTAGTTTCCAATTTTAACCGGTACTGTAAGTCCATCAAATCGCAGTCCTGGACAAGGTCATGTACATTTTTCGTTCAGAACGGGCTTTTCTTAAATTACTTGCATGCACGAAATGCTGAGGATTACCTTTTTTAACAATTCGACATCTAAACCGCTGTATGACTTTAATAAAACGTTTTGAGCCATTTGATTTTCAAGATTGTCTTGTAGGTCGATTCTGCGCTGCCCTCTCAACTGATAAAACTTCTTAAGCTCTCCATAGTACTGCATGTCTCTTCCAATATTATAAATTGTTAATTCGCTTGCTGTAATTTCGAATTTATATTTCATATTATGATGTTCGTATTTACAGTGTGTGTAGGCAACCGTGGTTGTATATTGGTTGAAATTGATGCTATCAAAGCTTAAGACACACGGGTTTTCTATATTAATAAGAACCTGTTTAATAAAATTTCTTATTACCTCTTTCGTTCTAATAACTTGATTAACTTTAGTATTAATAGAAATAACTTTATTCCAAATAAGTTTTCTATTTTTTTCAGTAGTCTCTTTAACGGTCTCTACTGAACTTGGAACAATAATCAAAAAATGTTCTTCATTAATTTCATTCTCTTCACTAATTAAAGTTTCGGAATCAAAACTAAGCGCAATCTCTTTTACTTCAGAAGGATCGTCAGTATGTGAAATATGGCAGCTGTTAATATCTGCAACTTTCTGCGTTAAAGGAATTTTTTTCCAGGCGTTGTAAATTTTTAAAATGTTACAAGAATTCGGTTTCAGATTAATTAATTTACATAATGTAATCAGTTCTGGTGTTAAATGCCTAGGAATATTGATTTCTGAAACAAGATCGGTTTTAAAAATGCTTTTCATAATCTTTACAAGGTTTTCTTCGTTAAAGGCTTCAATCTTTAACTTCGGTTTCTTCTTGTAAGTTGAAAGCATTTTTAAATTTAATATAAAATATAAACTTTAAAGTACAAAAATAATATATGTATATAATTATCCCAGTGATTATTACAATATACAAATCAAACAAACAATGAAAAACAAAAATATACAAAATAACTAAATAAGTACTACTAAAAGGTACAAAATCACTAACAAAAAAATTTCAAATTTTTCTTTTTAAATTGAATTTTTTATCACACTTCGTAACTTTTTTGATGTGAAAACATCTTTAGCGGTAGGAGTAAGTAAAAAATTGTATAGAAATCGGGTTACGGAAATAAAAGTGCCGAACAAAAAATATTGCAAGTATGTATGTGTGAATATCGACGAGAACAAAAAATAAATAAAACGTAAAATCAATGCAAAATCTACGCATACACATTCAATATACATCATCCGGCATTTCAAAAACATCGTGAGCCGAATACAAAAAAAATTCTAAAGAAAACCGCCTACTTTAATTAATTTCGTAATGAAAATATCTGCTATATATGGCCGCAGCAGCAAGTGTTTTTGAAAATAAAAATTTCATACGATTAAAAGGACCACAAATTATGCTTGTGTAGTGTAAACAAATTAAATTGAAATAGCGAGCTGTGAAAATTGCACATACCTAATAAAATAAAATTTTCAAATGTTTAATTGGTATGCTTGGTGGTGAGTTTGGTTATGGGGGGTTTCGCGCTACTGTCTTTGAAATTACAATGATTTTACGGTCAACATTGCGCCCAAATAGAACCGCTCTATTTAATTTATTTTAAACTGATCAATGATAAAGCGATGCGATTTTGCTTTGTTCAGCGAGTTTGACGTTAACCATTTAGTACTATGGAATCTTGAACAAGATTGCTGTGTATGAGTAATGGTATATTTTAAAGCGTACATGGCAGATTTAGGTGATTAATTTAACAGAACTGTACTTTGCTCATGCTCAATTAATGTCAGTAAGGTTCGTCCTCCAAATTCAAAATTATAAATTCTGAATTTTTGAACCAAAAATGTAACTTAGTTTAAATACTGAGCGAACAACATCCGTCTTTATGGAGGGGTTTCTGAGCCTTATCGAAATGGCTTGAAATGATTCAATAGATATTTATACAAAAAGTTTTCACATAAATCTTTTGCGAGTTGAGGGTGAACTCGCTCGTTGTTTTTTTTCATACACAAATTACGCGAGATGTTGCTCTCACAAAATTCAAAAATATAATGAATACATTTTTTGTCTTCCATTTCCTTTTATACTAAATTTATTTTCTCGAGAATTTTTGTTTTTCACCATTTTTATTTATCTATGTATTATAAAAATCATTGCAGTGCGTGCGTAAGTCTGGCAAAAAGTCGAGAACGGCTCGGCCGATTTGGATGATTCTTTTTTTGTTTTATTTATCTCAATACAGGGGCGCATTAGGGGTAAAGAAAATTTGGAAATCCTAAAAGAAAAGGCAGAAAATCAGAAAATTCGGAAATGGAGCCCTTTCCCTGATTCTCCAAATGGTAATCATACAGTTTAATGAGAGCACTCCATTTGATTAAAAAAAGTTGGTGGGACCAACGACAAATCATTGGGGACAATTTTACAAAGCGATATGTCAAATTTAGGCTACACGAATTAAAAAAGGCTGAATTAAAAATGTACATCAAAACTGAATTAAAAATGGTGATTTTAGTATGAAGAATTGGAACCATTTTTAATTCATTTTGAATAAATAAAATCTGTATTAAAAATGTTGTTTTAGACAAAGAAACGAAAATTGAAAAAATGAATTAAAAATGGAACTTTAACAAAATAAAAGACAATTTTATTTCATTTTTTTTTAATTCATTTTCAAAATGAATAAAAAAAGGCCCATTTTAAATTCATTTTAAAAAATTAACAAAAAAATAATTAAAAGTTCAATATATTTTATTTTTATGTATTTTCATTAATGAAAGCAATAATTACAAACATTTAAATAAAATTGGAAATATTTTATTTTATATGAATTTTAAAATATAACTTAAAAAATTGAAATTAGTTTTAAAATATTCTGGAAAATGGAGATCCCTAATTTAACTTAGAATTGTAGAGGCTAACGGCTTCGGTAACTCTCACGGGCACGCGGGAGGTCGCTTCGCTCCCCCCCGCTTAGCCCTCCGAGGGGCTTTAGATTTCAACTTCGGGGGACGTTGGAGCCGGGATAGGCAAACATGTCGCACTGCGTGCCGCACGTAGGAGCGGATTATATGGAATCTATTAATGACACTGCAACATTTTATATCGATCCCCATCAAATATTAAATAATTTGTATCGATTAAATTTAATTTTTTGTCTAGAAGTTTTTATTTTTTTTTATTACTAAAAATTATTTTTTTCTGTTCCAAAATATTATATTTGTTGCCAATTTATTATTTTTGATGCTAATGTTTGTCGCCAAAAATTGTTTCTTGTATGCCCGTTTAAATTGTCCCTTTTCTAAACACATTTTTAATTCATTTTTTCTTAATTTCTTTTCAAAATGAAATAAAAAATGCATATTTTATTTCATTTTTTAACGCATTTTTAATTTACATATTTTCAAACTGAATAAAAAAAGGCCCATTTTTAATTCAGCCTTTTTTAATTCGTGTAGCCTCAAATTTACATTCAAAATTGCATATGGCCATCACTGTTTTAAGGAAATGGAGCCCTTAACCTCTGATTCTCCAAATGGTAATCATACAGTTTACTAAGAGTACTCCATTTGATTAAAAAAAGTTGGTGGGACCAATGACAAACCATTGGGGACAATTTTAAAAAGCGATAAATATCAAATTTATACTCAAAATTGCATATGGCCATCAATGTTTTAAGGAAATGGAGCCCTTATCGCCTGATTCTCCAAATGGTAATAATATAGTTTACTGAGGGGACTCCATCTGTTATTGTAGTATGTTCGTATTAAATTTTACGCTATGCTAAATATGAGTTGTATTTTTAAATTATATACAACAACACGATCTAGTTTACCAGAATTTTTAAAATATGAGTGGTTTTTTAGCTACAACAACAAAAATTAGTTTAGCAGAGCTTTAGCATTATTCTTCATCCGCATGAAAAATATTACTCGTTTGGATAAGCCCGCGCGATTTAAATAGAAAAGTCTTACTACTTTTTGATCGCATTAGTATATCTTTGATGTATAGTATTTGAATAATATACACATATTTACACTAGTTGGGGTGCCCGGTATTTACCGAGAAAATATTAGTAGTGGTAAAATTACAGGCTTCACAGAAAGAAAGTTTATGCCTTTTACAGTGACAACTCGTACTCTTCCATCAGCTCCTACGTGTGTCTCAACTACACGACCTAGTTGCCATTCCCCAGGTGAAATTATTATTTTGAATCAAGACGATGTCATCAAGCTTTGCGTCAGGCTTCCCGGGCCTTCCATTTAGATTTGTGTTGCAAAGTGGACAAGAATTCCAAATACCATCGACTCCAAAAGTGAGTAACTATTCGACGGACGATATCCCTACTGTTATTAACTGTAATTCTTTCCTCTGGTACTACATCAGGAACTTGATTCATTGGTCGGTCTATCAAAAAATCGACTGGAGTGAGCAAATCTATATCGTCGGAACTTGTAATTGAAATAGGCCGTGAATTTAATATTGACTCTATTTGACAGCTCAAGATTGTGAACTCTTCCAACGTCAATATTTACTCTCCTAGAGAGTTAAATTTCCACGTAATCTGGCTATCTAAAAGAAATTTAGAAATGTTTTCTTTGGGATAATTACCGGCGTCGACGAAGTTAGTTCCATTATCGCACGGGATAGTATTGCACAGGCCATGACCTTGAATGGAATCGCACCTCTTTTTCTGAATGGACGCACTCGGAAAGGTCCGGCAAAATCCAAACCAACACACGCAAATGCGGATATGTCATTTGAACTCTCTCAATAGGTATAGCTCCCCCATAATCTGTTCTTACATTTTTGGCCTATACCGTATACACCTGATGCAATTACGAAATATGCGACGCATCAAGTCTCTTCCTCGTATTATCCAAAAGTGTTCTCTTACAAGTTGTAGCAATAGTCCCGGTCCTGTATGACAATTTGTCTGGTGGTAATACTTTGAATCCAATCGGACTCTCATTAGCCCATATTCGTCTAAAAACGGAGATATCTCAACAATGGATCCTTTCTTCTTCAATCGTTCGTAATCTTATTTGGCTAATTTCCGACAAGAACCGTCATATTTAGAGAGAACATGAATGCATCATATTCTGGGTTCCAAGTTCCAACGAATACCCAGAACTCGCACCGCATCCGGATGATCGGAAAGTGTTTTAGTTCATGTATCTAATTCGCAGTTCAGTAGTTTTCGAAGCGTTGCATCATTTGTTGTGAACTTCCGCAAGTTGAATCCCCCACTACTCAATATTTCCACGACATCTCTCTTGATTGTTAACAGCTTACTCAAAGACTCTGCGCCCATCATTACAACATGTACATAAAAGTTTTGTTTTATGACCTTTACTGCTTCTGGGTTGGTGCCTTCAAATTGCACAGTCAAACGATTTATGGTGTATGTAGTTACGAATGATGCGGATGTCGTGCCATACGTGGCTGTTTTTAATTTGTTGGCAGCAACATCATCTTTGGGTGATTTTCGCCATAATATCAACTGGTATTTCTGATTCTGGTCGGGTACAAGAACCTGCCGGAACATCTTCTCGATATTTTCGGTCAAAACGTGTTTAAAAATTCTGAATTTCTGTCCCTACATTGTAAACGACTCGCAGCTTTGTGGTTGAACTCGTTCGATCACTTGCTCCGTTCACTTTGCTCATATGACCCAATGATTCATATTCGTCTAAAAAAAATCGATATAAAGGTGGCGTAGGTTTGGGTCTCGTTTGAATCGCCTTTCCATGATGATAACTCGTTCGTACTTTCTTTGAATGGAAGCCTAGTGGTGAATCTACCATCCTGCGTTCGTGTTGTATAGTCTCTTCGTAATATCGCACACAAGCTTGCTCTTCAGGAGTCATATAATTTTCTGATGCGCCAGAGACTTCCTCTATCTCCCAAAAACTTTTTCAAGGCCGCGTCAATATCGATTGTTGTTGTATAATATGTTAAGACCATTTCACTTGACCCGATTAGCGCGCCTCCTCCAACGACATATTCAAATTTGGTTTTCTGAGCTACGAGAAGATCATCAGGAGACCTCATTTGACCATCCTCGAGAATATGGAAGAATACATCAACTTCCAGTAGTAATTCGATGTTAATTGAGCCATTGAACCATTGTCGATCGCCACGCTTGATGGTTACATCTGGCAAACTGAACGAAATTGTTGGCAATATCAAAGCCTTTAGTGTAATTGTGTCAATCTGTGGATATATGCTCAGACGAGGTCTGATACACACGGTAACTACTCCCTTTGAACTTCCTGCACTGATAGCATCTATTCTCTTTATTGCGATGCGGGTATTTCTTCTTTTGAGACCTAACCTCTGCACACAATCATTCGTTATAAATGAGGTATGTGAGCATGAGTCCAACATCGATCTAATTTCCCGTTCTACCCCATCTGCATCCGTGACTCGAACTATTGCTGTTGGTAAGATTCGTGTTGACCCTTGATTGGCTTAGTGCAGACGTCACTGTAACATCTATGTTTTCCGCTTGTTTCGGAAGATGACGACGGAGTTAATTTTGACACCTTATCTTCGACCTGCATTCGCTAACTCGATGATGCCCAATGCTTAAACAGTTGAAGCTGTTGAAGGTTGGTTTTGCTGATGTATTGTCGTTTTCTTCGATGGGCATTTCTTTAAATTTAGAGCCATCCGACAACCGATGGCTTCCAATTTTGCAAACCAAGCACGAATCAAACTCAGGCGTTGCCAAAAAGGTTTTGGCTTTGGTGGCGGTTACTTCTTGATTTTTTTTCGACTTTTCGAAGGGCCAGACGATGATAAAAATGTTCTCGTTGACTCGAAAGTGTTTGCTCGTTTATCAAGAAACTTAAGGAATTCATCGATGGTTGGAATATATCAGCCGACTCCTTTTCTCATAAAGCCTTCGTGCTATCATCCAATCTCTCCAAAAGAAGATAAATCAGCTACTAATAAGTGAACGCGACCAAGTGCCTCACCGCGAAGATAACGCACTAATAATTGAAATTTTTACGATGGTGTGTATGCTTCATTATTGTGCACTCCCGAATTAAATAAATCTATAAAGCTTTTCCATTCCGTGTAGTTACCGGAAAATACCGGAATTTCGATTTTATAGTACTTCACTATATTCGATACGTTTTGTGACACACTTTAATTAGCGGTTTCAATAAAATTTGCACTTTCTATACCAAATTGCCGTTTTCTTAATCACCTGTTCAGCATCGAGTAGGGTAGTACGTATTTTCGAAATCATTAATTTGCGATTCCTTCTCTGGAAATCTCAACAGTTTATCCTCAATTGAATGAAAGCGATCGAGTAAATTATGGGCATATGACAAACGTTCTTTTATATCATCTATTGTTTCTTCAGATTTATCAGTTAAAACATTTGCAAAGTTCAAAATCTTTCTCACACTACCCTTATACGCACTTCTTTGTTTCGTCAAATTGAAAACGTCAAAAAATTCGTGTCGTTGTTTATTTTTTTTTTTTTTTTGTTTTTGGAGTATTTGATTATTGTGAAAATTAATCAAAAAAGTTAACAACCAGATTATCCAGTGGATTTAATGTCCCTTTAAGGACAGAATAAATAAGTTGTGTTATTAAAATAATTTTTGTGACAAAATCTGTGTAATTTTATACATACTCAAACCTCAAACTAAAGATTTACTGACGGTTAACATAACCTCAAAAAAATTCACATATATTCACCAGTACAACCATGAAATAAATCGTGCTGCATGTGCGTACGATAGGGCATCAAAAACTTGATTTTTTTGACAATCCTATCATCAAATTATGAATTGCCTTTATGAACGTAGGAATTCGAATGTGTAATTGTTTATATTATTATAGAGAAAATATAACTTCAACAAAACAAAAACCGAGTCGAAAATAACTGTCGAACTTCTTAGTAACGCCGCCACTGAATTACGAACTCAACTTTAGGATTGTTTGTCAATATTGTGTTGCGCTTATGTGTTGGTTTTGTCTGACTCAGGATGTGAAATCCATGTCCTAATCCATGCCAGGAATATAGTCGAGTCTGACCATAAGCATATTTTATCAAACTGGATGTCTAAAATATTACTGATTTTGTCGTAGAGTCGCGAAAATAGAAGCGCTCCGCATAATTCAAGCTGGGGAATGGTTTGATGCTTTAGAGATGCAACCCGACTCTTGGCACATAATAACCTTGTTGTAAAATTTCCATAGAGATTAATGGCTCGAATGTAAATGCAGGCCCGATATGCGGCTTGACTACCGTCTGCGAAACCATGAAGCTCTAAAGCTTGCGGTTGTTTGGCGATGATACATCTATCAATGCTAACTGACTGAATGGAACAAAAATCATCCAAAAATTCATGAAATTGATTTATCAAATCTGGCGACAGTGTTTGATCCCAGGAAATCTGTTGAAGCCAAAGCATTTGCAAAAAGATCTTAGCTCTGATGACTACTGGTGATGCGAGACCCAGCGGGTCGAATATGCTGGCCACGATGGAGAGTATCTCGCGCTTTGTCGTGGGCTTCCTGTCGCAAAAGTCGTGGAATGAGAATATAAGCCTATCATTCAATGGATCCCACTTAAGTCCCAAAGCCTGAATAATTGTATTAGGGCTCAATTGATCCAGATCAGCTTCAATTTTTCTGTCATCTGCAGGAATAGTACTCAAAAATCGTGTCTCATTCCTCCCTTGGATAACAGCTCGCATAACTGGTTCTTTACATTGATAAGACACTCGATGTCATCATCTCCTGTCATGACGTCCCCGACATAAAAATCACGCAATGCTCTTCGTCCTAAGTGAAATTGGTCACCTTCATCAATGCCGATTTGCTTGAGAACGGCTGTTGCGAGATAGGCAGCCGGTTTAACACCATAAGTAACGGTAGCGAGTTCATAAGCTGTAATCGCTTCGTTTGGAGACTCTCTATACAAGATTCTGTGAAATCGTCTATGTTCAGGAGCAACTTCCACTTGCCTATACATCTTTTCTATATCACCCGAGAAGACGTATTTTGGAATTCGAAATCGTAGAACAATGTTGAGCAAATCATCCTGGGTCTTTGGCCCGTCGAGCAAAGTATCATTCAGAGAGAGACCCGATGTAGTATTTGCCGTCGCGTCAAAGACTAATCGTAACTTCGTAATTGTGCTTCCCGGTTGACAATACAGTGGTGCGGTAAGTAGTATGCAAATGAACTGTCGGTTAGAACCCTGTACATGTCGCCCAACGAAAAATACTCTTGAATGCATTTTTCATACTCATGTTTCACATCTTCATCTCGTTGTAATTTTCTTTCGATTGACAGGAAGCGGTTTAGAGCGATGTTCTTCGATTCACCAAGTGCTTGAACGTTGTTGCGAAATGGTAAATTTACAACGTACCTTCCAGTACAATTGCGTGTATGCGTGTTAAAGCTTCTGAAATTTTGATGCGCTGTTGTCTGAGAAGATCGAAGAAGTATTGAGCTCCAATCAATACGTCAATCGGTGATGGCAAATTAAATGATGGATCGGCTAGTTGTACATCATGAGGTATTTCGATACCTTCAAAATGTATGGGCATGGCAATCGATGCGTAATTTTTGATACCACCAAAAATTCTATATTCAGACTATAGTTGATGCGAGACTTGATTGTAGTTTTTACTTTGTGCTTGGTTTTTATGGAGGTTGTGTCAATACCAGATACGCTGTGTTGGTGTTGCTGTTTGACAAGTCCCAATTTCTGCGAAAGCTTGTCGGTTATGAAATTATTTTCCGATGCCGAATTGAGAAGCGCACGACATAAGTAAACCTGGTTATCCGCACCGGTTATGTGAATTTGCGCTGTTGATAACAATACGGTTTTATCAACTGAAGCAATGTGAAATATACTGCTCATTGAATTGTTTGGCTGTGTTTGAGTCGCGCCACGTGTTGTGGTGCTAACTGCCGGTTGTGATGCTGATTGTAAAACCTCATTCGTGACTGTTGACGGCTTTGACTGCTTTTGGTAAAACCCGTGGTGTGTTGTGTTGTGAGGTCTTTGGCGTATCTTACACTTCATCGATCGACAATATTTGGCGATGTGCCCTTTGCGCAAACAATTCAAACATAAACGAAGCGATTGAATTTTTGTGAATCTGTCGCTGTTAGATAGTGCGAGATAGTCCGGACACGTCGAAGAAAAATGATCATTCCTGTTGCATACGTTGCATTGTATTTTGGCGTTGGTCGCCATGTTGGTAACAAAACTCCTACTAAATCCTTTTACTACGTTAGCTTTCTGGTTTTCTTTGTTAACCGTACTTTCAACAACAGCTGTTTTTACAGCAATTGTCTCCAATATTCGATATCTTGAATTGAGGAAAGTCTTCATTTCCTCCCACAACTCTCGAGTATCATTATCTAATCTGGGCAGAATCATTCCAATGACTAGCAAGTCCCAGTTTTGCGTGGGAATATCAAGCGCATTTACGGAGAGAATGTGGTTGTTCATCTACGACTGCTTGAAGTTCCTTGCCGGACCTGATTTTATTTGCATTCGAAATTTTCAGTAAAGCTTTTATGTGATATGCGATGCGAGTATGCGACGATACGCCGCTTGTGTCCATATCGCTTGCATAGCTCTTCCCGAGCAAGCGCATAGCCCACTTCCGTCAAGGCAATATTTTTGATTAAATCAAATGCTTCACCTTGTAAATAACCTCGAAGATGAACATATTTTTCAATATTCGACAAGATAGTCTTATTGTGTATATACACCATATACACTTCCTTAAACGTGTTCCACTCTTCAAAATTTCCCGAAAAATCCTCGATCTTTGGGTCAATTGGACGCGACGTGATTGCTTTTATGTCATTAACAGATGTCGTGGCACTTGTGTCAGGTGTGGGATCAACAACAGTTTTTGATTTCGGTAATGATTCCACAATTTCGTAATATTTGTCCAAACATGTTATAACCTCCTCCTCGAATTGAATAAATTCATCCGGGTGTGCATCATCGTACTCGGACAACACATACAGTTCTTTTTACACTTTCTGCCGTAGGCACTTGGCGAAACACACTTAATACACACATTTTATTAAAATTTTTTTAAAAACACTTGTTAAATATTTCGCAAAATTTTTCGAAATATTTAACAAATGTTTTTAAAAAAATTTTAAAAATGTGTGTACATACAGTTCGTTGTAAATTGATTCGTATTTCAACTTCAACACGAGTTTTCTTTTCATTTGTCTCGAGAAATGCTTTATGTTTCGTCAAACGTCCGTTTTGTACACTGCGCCTTTTGATTAGCGAAGCAATGACTCCTGCCATTGCAATTATCAATGATTGAGGCTCGGTTTAACGCGTTACATGTTGAATTGACGAGAATTGACGTTCACCTAACCTCACTTTTTGCACTGAGACGCGTTGTTGGCAGCCCTGAAATCATTATATAGCTAGCTGTGTCTTTCTATATGTAGGACAGTTAGTCTTTTGTCATATTACTTGAATGGAAGTACAATAAAAGATTAAAAACTGAATTATTATTATAAAATTACATATGTTGTTTAATTAAAGACACAACATATATGTGGCGACGAGGATAAAGAAACAATTTATCAATTTTTTTTGGCGAGCAATTGAACGTGCACTAAAGAAAAAAACAAATCAAATTTTCATTTTGTTTTTTCAACGTGGCGAATAATTTGTGGCAGATTTTTTTTAATAAAAAAAATTAAAAAAAACAATAAAAATATCAGAGATGGATCCGAAGTATTTGGAGGCATTGAATAAAATTCTTCAAAACCAGAATGCCGCTATTAATCATTTGGCAAAATTAATTGGGGATGAAAACACATCAGCCAACATAACTTCAAATTCTGCATGCAATCTTTCATCGCAAATCACAGAGTTTTGTTACGATTCTGATTCACGTGTTTTCTTCGAGGCTTGGTACAGCAGATTCGCAGAATTATTCAAAGAAGACGCCAAGAATCTCGACGACTCAGCGAAAGTGAGACTTCTGCTCATGAAACTACACACGTCGAACTATGAAAAATATTCGAATCTGATTCTACCCAAAACACCGAAAGATTTTTCGTTTGCCGAGACGGTTCAGAAACTTACAGAGCTGTTCGGACCACAGAAATCTCTATTTCACCGACGATATGAGTGTCTACAGGTCGAAAAACACGACGGTGAGGATTTTGTGTCATACGGGAGCAAAGTCAACAAGTTGTGCGAAAGTTTCGATTTGGCCAATCTTTCAAGCGATCAATTCAAAAGCTTGATATTCATCATTGGTCTTCGCTCGAGTCGCGATAAGGAAATGCGCATACGGCTTTTGTCAAAGATGAACACAAGAGACGAACAAATCAATGGCATAGACAAATTGATTGCAGAATGTCAGACCCTCATTAACCTCAGGTCTGATGTCAGGTTGGTTGAGAAACACCAGCAAGAGAAGTCACCAGCTGTCAACCTGATCAAGCACACAGGAACAGTGAAGAAGGTGTACAACAAGACGCAGCACGCAGGAGACAACAACCTTTCCAACAAAGATCCAGCAAAAACTCCAAGAACCCCTTGTTGGTCATGTGGAGGCATGCATTTTTCGACAGACTGTTCCTTCAAAAGTCACAAATGTCAAAATTGTAAGCGAACTGGACACAAGGAGGGTTACTGCGGGTGCTTTCCTGAGAAGTCACAACAAACACAGATTCGTACCAAAGCAAAATACAATCCGAAGGACAATCCAAGTGTTAAAGAAATCTCAGTTGCTAACAGCATGGGTGGATTTGCGAATAAGCGCAAATTTATCGCAGTACTCATCAACGGCGTCGAAATCAAACTTCAAATGGACAGTGGTTCAGACATCACAATCATATCCGAGTCGATGTGGCATCGCATCGGGAAGCCCCGGTTGTCAAAACCAACTTTCGGAGCACGGACCGCAGACAAGAGCCAACTCAAGATCACTGCACAATTTGAAGGCGACATCAGTTTCAAAAATGTCGTAAAATCAGGAATAATAAACGTCGCGCCAGACATCAACAAGCGTGGTCTGCAATCACATTACCGTCGAAGACGTATCAAGTTTAGATGTAAAATCATTGTTCCCCGATTTGTTTTCGGGTAAGCTGGGTCTCTGTACAAAAATGAAGGTCACATTACATCTAAAGCCAGTCTTTCGAGCAAAACGACCAGTGGCTTTTGCGGCACTGCCACTCATTGATGAAGAACTCAAACGTCTTCAGAATTTGAGCATCATTACTCCAGTCGAATACTCCGATTGGGCCGCGCCGATAGTCGTTGTCATGTCAAAAAAAAAGAGGGAAATGTCAGAATATGTGCAGATTATTCAACCGGTCTGAACAGCGTTTTGGAACCAAATCAATATCCATTACCAATTCCTCAAGAGATCTTCGCAAAAATAGCAAACGGAACAGTCTTCAGTCACATAGATCTTTCCGACGCATTTCTTCAAGTGGAGATCGAAGAAGAATCTCGCAAGCTACTCACAATCACAACGCATCGAGGACTTTTTCAATTCAACCGTTTAGCCCCCGGCATGAAGTCGGCACCGGGTGCATTTCAACAAATTATGTCAAACATGGTTGATGATTTGGAAAGAGTTGCTGCCTACATGGACGACATTATCGTCTCCGGCACAGACAAGTTTGATCACAATCAAAATCTGACACGCGCACTCAAGCGAATACAAGATTTCGGTTTCAGCCTAAAAATCGAGAAATGCAAATTCGCAATGAGATCGATTCGCTATCTGGGTCACGTCATTGACAAGGATGGTCTACGCCCAGATCCAGGTAAAGTGGAAGCTGTTACGAACATGCCACCACCGACAGATATAGCAACTCTACGTTCATATTTGGGTGCTATAAATTATTATGGTAAATTCGTAAAACAAATGCATCAACTACGACGACCACTCGACGTGCTGTTGGAACAAAATGTCTCATGGAATTGGACACCAGATTGTCAAAGGTCATTTGACAGTTTCAAAAAAAATTTGAAGTCTTGAGATCATCGTAGCGGCTGACGCATCCAACACTGGCATCGGAGGTTGCATTTATCATCGGTTTCCGGACAAATCTGTCAAAACAGTTTATCACGTTTCAAGGACCTTGAACAAAGCTGAACAAAATTATAGTCAGATCGAAAAAGAAGCCTACGCTTTGGTTTTCGCTGTGACTAAATTTCATAAATTCGTATTCGGTCGAAAGTTCTTACTTCAAACGGATCACAAACCATTATTGTCAATTTTCGGTTCAAAGAAAGGTATTCCTGTATACACAGCGAATAGACTTCAGAGATGGGCACTCACACTACTTATGTACAACTTCAACATCGAGTACGTGTCCACAAACAGTTTCGGATACGCAGATGTGCTTTCACGATTGATCAACTCTCACGTCAAACCAGACGAAGAATTTGTGATTGCGTCAATTCAAGCGGACGACGATTTTCAATCAGTTCAGCTCGAAATTTTTCATCATTTGCCCGTAACACACAACATGATACAGCAATCAACGGAAAAGTCAGCTGTTCTTCAAACAGTCATTCAACACGTCAACAATGGCTGGCCTACTTCATTCAAGCAAATTCAAGACACTGAGGTCAAACAATTTTTTCATCGTCGAGAAGCACTGTCAATAGTGAACGGTTGTCTCATGTACGGTGATCGCCTTGTTGTTCCAGAAAAATTTCAGCGACGAATTCTTCAACAACTTCACAAAGGACATCAGGGAATGCAGCGAATGAAGTCGATTTCTCGAAGTTATGTATACTGGCATGGCCTCGATATGCAGATCGAAGAGATGGTTCGCGCTTGTAATCAATGCGCGAGTGCAGCTAAATCACCACCGAAAATTTTCCTCGAATCTTGGACCGTACCTGATGGTCCTTGGCAGCGAATTCACATTGACTACGCCGGACGCATTTACGGGTATTTCTTTCTCGTAATCATCGACGCATATTCAAAGTGGCCGGAAGTTTTTCTGTCGCAGACAACAACTTCAACAAAAACTATAAAAATGTTGGAGGAAACATTTTCTCGTTTTGGTATTCCAAAAACCATCGTATCGGACAATGGAACTCAGTTTGTTTCAGCACAATTTAAAGAATTTTGTGAGTCAAATCATGGCATCAAACACGTGCGTACCGCCCCATTCCATCCACAATCAAATGGGCAGGCGGAACGTTTCGTCGATACGCTCAAGAGATCTCTTAAGAAAAATCAAGGGGAAGGAGGTATCGAGGAAGCTCTACAAATATTCTTGTCTACATATCGCTCAACGCTGAATCCTAACACACCATTGCAGAAATCACCAGCCGAGATCATGCTCGGACGACCAATGCGAACAACGTTCGATCTGTTAAAACCATCTGATCATTCAAACATTAATCACGATGATCTTAAGCAGAAACAGAATGAACAATTCAACAAGCAACATGGCGCTAAGAATCGACAGTTCAATGTCAATGACTCAGTCGATGTCAAGGTTTACTACAACAACAAGTATCGTTGGCAGTCTGCAATCGTCAAGGAACGACTGGGAAATGTAATGTATCGCGTCAAGTTACAAAACACTAACCGAATGGTCCGTTCACATGCAAATCAAATGCGATCTCGACCGTTTCAAGAACCATCAGCCTCATCTGATTCTCGATCGGAATTACCACTTAACACGCTCCTGGCTGAGTGTTCTACTGATTCACTTCCAAATCATCAGAACGAATCTCTATATGAAGAAGCGGTTGATGTGCAACAAAACAATGGGCAACATCCATCTACTCCGGTTCGTCGATCAACTAGAGAACGAAGATTACCTCGACGACTGGAAGGGTTTAAATTAAACTAGGGGGAGATGTTGGCAGCCCTGAAATCATTATATAGCTAGCTGTGTCTTTCTATATGTAGGACAGTTAGTCTTTTGTCATATTACTTGAATGGAAGTACAATAAAAGATTAAAAACTGAATTATTATTATAAAATTACATATGTTGTTTAATTAAAGACACAACATAATTAATTACGACCGAATTAATAATCCGCTCCTATTATCCGGCTTGCTGCGACCAAAATGTTATCGTGTTTAATGATTATACGGGCACTGAATTATTATTAAATCGGTCGGGTATTAAAAACTCACGAGATACCAAAAATTTATTTTATTTTTTGCTTTGCTTGCATTGACAGTTTTTGTATTACTACTATTCTCAGTACATTTTCCTTCTTATGTTAAATAGACTATAAAAATGAGAGAATGAGATGCATATATGTTATAAAATGAGACAATCGATATTTCAAGTGATCTTTTTTAACAGAGCTAAAAATGTGGACTGTATATATCCTGTCGATTATAGAATCCGCGGGAGCGGATCTATCGCGGATCGAAAACTTCATATAAAAAAAATAGGAAACAATTGTTGTAATCAAAGTATCCTGGAAAACTTCTATTGATTTACATGTGATTTACATTTTTTGATTCCCCTTGAGTGCGTTCACGAACTCTACATTGTAACAAATTGTTACAACTGCCATTGTACAAATGACATAGCAGTTAACAACGATATTGTTACAAACGTCAAATTTGCTACCAAAACAAACTTTGTTTAGCAAAATTTTGGTTCTTCGTTATCATAAATACATATAATAAAAAAAAAATAATTATTTAATTAACAAGAACCAATATTCATTTCACGTATTCATTTGTATCGAATAATTTATTTTCATCCGTAAATTGATCAATACGATCAGAATCCATAATTGTTTCTTTTAATGACAGCTGGAAAGGCAGTATTGAGTAGAGTTGTAAATGACGTTTGTAACAATAAGGGGAAATTTTGGTTTAGGTTTATGAACAATACAAAGCACGTTGCTGTGGTTACAACCGAGGTTTATGAACGCTTTAGAACTGTCATTGTTAACAATATTGTTACAATGTAAAGTTTATGAACACAGTCCTTACAAACGCAATAGTTTTATTGCGTTTCTAAAACAAATTTTTTTTGACGAATTGTAAAAATATCCTAAGGAATTTCAATGAAACTATGATATAAAATTATTGTTTCCAATTTTTGTTTTTATATGCAGTTTTCGATCTGCGATAGATCCGCTCCCGCGGATTCTATAATCGACGTGAATGCAAATTATGTTTATTGTTTTCAAAATGAATATAAAAATTATAAAATACTAACTTCAATACATTTACAGAAATTAAATGAGAAAATCTTTAATTTTGACGTAACAGTAGCTATTAATCTTTACTTGCAGGATCGCGCATTGGGTGCATAAGCTCTGACAGTTACAAGGAGCTAGGACCGTTAATAAGTCCGCTCTGCACCCAATTAAAGAATGTATAAAAAAAGCATTATCATCGAATCCGCCCCGCATAAGTAGAAGCGTACTCCAAATTCATGGCATCTTGAACCTTTTTTAATAACTTTGCCAATAGCATGGCACCACATAATTCTAACCTTAGAAATGATATTCTGTTTTTTATATAAGTGACTTTGGTTTTTGCTGCTATTAGATAAATTACTGGTGTGCCTTCGGAGTTTATTGTTTTGTAGTATACCACTGCTGCAAATGAATCCTCTGATGCATCGCTGAATCCATGGAGTTCATTTTCTCCTTGTTGTTTGTGTAATTGTGTTCTATCCATCTACCTATGGTAATATTTTCGTTCTTATTCAAACCTTCTTTGAATTAAATCCATTGTTGTTTTTGTTCAACACTTAGTGTTTCATTCCACCCATTGGTGCTGGATAATAACTTTGCTTGGATGATTATGAAAAGTTTGGCAACTTCTGCCAATATCCTTTTTATCGGCTCTCTCATATTTTTGGACGATGAAATCTTGAACTCAAAAGTGTCTAAAAAGAGGTCCAGGTAATTCCGAGCATTTTTATTGCCAAACGTTTTTTTTTAATGGAGCACAGTCCATCCTCGCGAGCGTTTGCATTTTTTTTAATTAAAACCTCCTGCTTTCAGCAGTTGTATGAGCTGTGACTGGGCTTCTAGTGTTTCTTCTATTCTCTTGTAACGTTATTGTTAAGGCGACTGGGTAATTTTGTATCTCATCATTTGCTAATTGACATAAGACTTTAGTGGCATGTTGCAGACGTGGTCCCATAGGTCACTCTTTTCATTTTAAACCGTAAACGTTTTGATCTCCCCTTTTGGTGATTCTCTCCATAGCAGATTATGATCTGGCAGCACATCTTCTGTATGTCAGCTTTGATAACGAATTGATGTTTCCTCCATCGCATTAGAATCGATATTAGATCCTGTTGTAACGTTGGACCATTTAGCATTAAATCATTCAATGATACGCCGGACGTTGTTTCTGCCGACCCATCGAACACGACCCTTAGTTTCGTTGTCGTGCTGTCTGACTTCATCACTGCGTGATGTGGAAGGTAATATATTGCAGTTGGTTCTTCCTCATCTTTTAATATTTCCATGTGCTTAAGTTGTTCGTATTCACGCATAAAGAACCTTCTGTGAGATTTGGTTCTCTAGATAACCTTCTTTCGACTTGAAGGAATCTTGCTATTGCCATACTTTTGGAATCTCCCAAATACGTAGCTGGGTCCTTGTGAAATGGGATACGTATTTATGAAAAATCCCTCACACTCCATCTCTGGACATATTCGGACATATACTAGGTTTGAATATTTCTAAATAAGCTTCCTATGTAAATAACAAGATCCCAGTAAATTTTATCTGACATCGGCCAACCTGAATTGGCATTTTATCATGTTTGTTATCTCATCTTGAAAGTTAAATGATTAAAGGAACTAAGATATTTCTTAACCGAAAAAGATAAAAATCGAGTTGTAGAATAGGAAGGACTCTATTCTTTGATAAAGCTGTTAAATATTACCAACTGGAATGGAACAGGCTATTTTGTAGAATATTGTCAATTAGGATGGAACCTCGGTATTTCTTAACCTACTTTGATGTAATTCGATATTTACGATGAAAATAAAGTGAATTTGTATTTCTAAATCTGACAACAAAATTGTCCGGACTATAATGCCAATGACTTTACCATACATTCTAGGAAATAAGCAGAAGGCCGCAATAGCTCAAAATGTATTGAATCATCAATAACTTCGATATTGTAGAGAGTGTGCGAACTGTTTGGTAAAATCAAATATTTATCAAAGCTTTACTTAACAATCTAGAACACAACATGTTTATTCCAGAAACCTATTATATTTCCTCGGTTTGAACAAACACGTGCCATTATCACATTTTGAATGACTCATCTACTTAGAATCTCAATCAACCGGGAATTTATAAATTATCATGCATAGATGCCATACATACATATGGTGAATAACCGTCAATAATTCCGCATTGCTCATATATAAGAGTCAAGTGTTGAAGTTGAATGAAATCGGCACAAAGCAAAATTGAAAGCTCGTATGATGTTTTGTATCCTCATACGAAAGTTGTTAAGATCTAGCATATTTAAATTTAATCAATCAAGCTTCACCAATTGTTCAACGATTTAATTAACAAATAATAAACAAAAAAAATGCAAAACACACTTTGTATATGGTGTCGATCAGCATATGATGTTGTGAGAATTGAGTTTTTAAGAAAAAAGTGTTACACGCATCATGATGCATGATCAATCATTATCAATCATTTTTTTCATTCCTGCGGTTCATTTTTTTTTTTTTGCTTTAAAAGACTGGTTTTTATTGCCAACCTCATCTCAATTCAATTACTCGTACAACAATAATTATAGTTGTTAAGCTTAGTAATAATAATTTAAACAGTAATGAATTGTGCTCGGTAATTTGGTGTGGTTAGTTAGAAATTATGCTACGTCATACTCTTAGAAATTACTAATTGCAGTTTTTTTATTGTTTTCAGGTTATAAAAGATCGCGCACAACTAAATAAAATTTCGTAGAAATATGAAACTGGAAACACAACCAGCCCAGAAGCCAGGCGAACCGCATGACAAAACACAATTACCAGAAGTATCCCGATTTCGTCGAATATTGCCACAAGTATTAGCAAGTACAGCCAAAAATTTTCTACTATTTGATCTCGGTTTGGCGGTAGCATTTCCAACTATTGTGATACCAGCAATTCGTGGCATCTCATCAAATGCCGATCAATATGAAACACTAACATTAAGCGCGGTACAAGCATCGTGGCTGGGTAGCGTAGCCTATATTTGTCAACCAATTGGCAGTCTACTATCTGGATTGCTGACCGAACCAATTGGCCGTAAAAGAGCTATGATCGTTGTTAATATACCGCACATAATAGCATGGGCTATGCTTTATTTTGCCACATCGCTCGAAGAAGTATTTATTGCTGTTATTTTGCTTGGTTTGGGCGTCGGATTTATGGAGGCGCCAATTATCACGTATGTCGGTGAAATATGTGAACCATCCATACGAGGCATATTAACATGTTGCGCTGGCGTATCCGTTATGTTGGGCATAACCCTAATTTATTTTCTGGGTACTGTGATTTTGTGGCGAACCGCTGCACTAATAAGTTTGTCGGTACCGATTTTAACAATGATTGCAATATGTTTTGTGCCAGAAACACCAATGTGGCTTTTATCGAAGAAACGTGATTCGGACGCAATAAAATCATTACAATGGTTACGGGGATGGGTATCCGAAGGGGCTGTTCGTCCTGAATTCAATGAAATATGTCGCTACTCAGTTACTTCAAATAAATGTGTCAAGTGTGAAAAGGGTAACCTAAATTGTGATCATCCACCGGCCACGTTAAAAGAAAAACTCGCAGATTTATTGCGAAAACGTACACTAAAACCATTCTTACTAGTGATCACGTATTTTACGTTCGTCCAATTTAGTGGGCTCCATGCGATGCGTCCGTATTTAGTGCAAATATTTAAAGCATATCGTACCACAGTAGATCCCGGTTGGGTAACCGTTGTTATCGGTATGCTTGGTTTATTGGCTAATATTATATGTATGGCAACTATAAGGGTAGTGGGCAAACGAAAAATGTCGTTGATATCGATCTTTGGTACAATAGCATCGTGCTTCTTAATCGGACTGTACAGCTATAATTATTTGCCGCACCATTTAAGCTCCTTCGATATACCTAAGTATGAGTATGCTGAACCGAGCTCTATACCAATGTATTTATTTTTTGGACTAGCATTCTTCACCAGTATTGGTATATCATCGGTACCTTGGATGCTCATGAGTGAAGTTTTTCCATTCAAGTATAACAAATAAAAAATAATAAAATATTTTAAATTTATTGTAGCATGACGATATTGACATGTAATTAATTCCAATCGATTTAATTTACAGATCACGTGGCTTTGCAACTGGAATTACCGCCGCATTAAATTATTCCCTCTCGTTTGTTTCAACCAAAACATATCTCAACTTTGAAAATTGGTTGGGACTGTACGGTGTTATATGGTTTTATTGCTTCATAGACATATGCGGGTTTGTATTTATCTATTTTTTAATACCAGAGACAGAACATCGCACGCTGGAGGACATTGAAACGCATTTTTCGGATAATAAACGTAAACTGACTGACATAAATATAATAAAACTGAAGAAAGTACAAATACAAAACGATAAAGAGCCTAATGCAAGGTACATTATGAAGAGTAACGACTCTGTGGTGGTCGAAAATAAGAATGGCTGTGATAATAAAGGTTTTAATGAGCACTAAAAGTGCAATTATTTATTTTATTCGAATTTGTTTTTTATTATTAATACAACTAGTTAGTGCCTAGATACAAAAAAGACAATTTATTTTATACAATTCCTATACACAATGAAACTGATCCAGTATTATGCCTAAAGCTTGAATATTAAAATAAAATAAAAAATATTTTTTCATTAACAATTCGCATTTTTATTCACTTGTCCGTTCATAATCCTTAAATTCCTTAATCTCTTTAAGAAATGGATACTAGCGGAAACCTTGTCCAAGGGCAATCAAACATCTATAGTATTGGGATATGTGGTAGGTACTTATTAGCAAATAAAAGCAGGCAAACCAGCAATTTATACTCACTGTATGGTTGAGGGTAATAGGAGAAGATAGGTGGGTCAAGTTGTTTAAGTTACAATACTTGAGAAACTACAAACCAAGTTGTCCGAATCAGATCTAATCTATATATAAAATATAGGTTTCAATGGGCCCGATTCTGCAACATTAAAATTCATGTTATGTTATTTTATTTCCCCGCTTTCTATATGAATTTGTATTGAAGAAATAAAAATAACATAACATAAAATTTTGGAAGGCAGAATCGGGCCTAATATCTCTGAGTAGTAAATATGATAGCATCCTTGGCTATAAAACTATGCGTAGCGAGTTCGACGCTGATGGTTGTCGATTTTTATTTTTTTTATTTCGTACTTCGCACAGTATACATATTTAAATTTTGATTTCAAACTATATGGCATATGTATAATTAAAAAACCATATTTAGGCCCGTTGTACATTTCAGCTAAGCTAAGCTAAGCGATGTGAGCTAAATTCTTATCCCCCGGTTGAAAATAAAAAATTTTAATGGGAAGATATAAAATCAGCAATGTATATTTGTATAAGGCTAGTTTTCAGCTGGAAAGTGCAAAGGGGTGAGCTAGGCGAGCTAACAAAGCTAACGAAAACTACATTTCTCGCTTAGCTTAGCTGAAATGGGCAACGGGCCTTAGGCTTGTTTTTTTTTAAATCACCACATATGTACAGTAGTATTCAAATCCCGCTGGAATTCTGAAAGTTCACGCGCAGACAAAATACATAGGTTCCTTAGCTCGTGCCAACACTTTTCCATATGCGTTGCTTCCAAAGGTGTGCAATTTTTATTAATCTTATTTTCACAAGACATATGATTGTAATAACATAAAATCATAATCATTTTGAATGTTTTGTATTTTATTTAGGATTACTCTAAATTAAATGCGACCATTAAAGTTTTTATAATTTTTCTATCTACATCACTGAAGATGGCGAAAAATTACTAAAGTAAACACAATTTTTTTTAAGATCTGACTAAGACTATACACATTGTTACGTTTTGACTTTGTCAATCAAGGTTCGTATCACTGGATTGCTGATAAAAGAACACAACACTTCAATTTATCACAAACGATTTTATTTATTAAAACCAAAAAATAAATTTAACACAACTTGTTTACAATAAGTCACAAAATCACTTTTTATTATTTTTGCACAATTCTACTGTTCACTTACAACTTTTATTTCGCACTAAAACACTTTTTAAATCAGTTTTTAATTTCCGTTTTTTTAATATTCACTTTATCTTTTACCAAAAACTAATGTTCTAATTCGAATTCGTTCACTCACTCCTTATTATACTCAAACCAAAACTTCTCGAAATTTCATGATTGTTCCTGCAAGAACAGTTTAGAAACATTTAGAACAGTTTTATCATGGAAAATTCCATTTTAGTACAGTAGAACTTTGTGCTATCAATTAACTTATTCTATTCTATCCTAGGTGTCACTATCACGATATTTAAATTTTTGTTACAAACAAAAACTGCATTGCATATGTACATTAACATTTAGGCTATTGACGAATGGAATGGTGTGCTCTAGTGGACAATAGTGAAATATGTGATAGACTGTAGAAAGAATTGCTATTGACGATTTGAGCATCACGGATTCCACCTAGTGGAACATTTTCAAACTGAGCTACCTGATAATTTGACGTTCAAAATTGTTGTGAACAATTCCAATTTTGATTTGTAAACCCAATTTTTACTTATCGGATTGCTATTAATTGTAAATAATTCTAATTTTGGACTATAACATAACTTTTAATTACCGCATTGCTAAATTTTCTTTCGTAGCATACATTTGTGACAAATGTCATTTTATCAGGTGCATCATTTTAACTATTGTCCTCGAGAGGCACTTTCTTTACTTTTACAATCGTCAATTATGTAGTTTAAAGTGTGATTTTTGTATATTTGATTCATTTGGTACCAATTTTTCATTTTAGATGCCAAAAAATGATGCTTAAATATTGCATAAATTTGATATTAAGCTACTTGATACTAAAAGCATAATTGTTTTAAAAATATTAAATTTTGGCTTGTAATTATCTGTTAAAATGTGGTAAATATGCTCTAATTTAGTTTGAAAAAGGTTTAGTGACTCAAAGATGTATTTATAGTGAATTTAACATTAAATTTCTGCAATTTTTAAGCAGGGTTTTCGAGCATTTAAAACAATAGAACTGTTCCAATTGAATCAAATATACAAAAAACAAACTTTGAACTTAATAATAGATTAACTAGGTTTTCCATCCATCGCACTTTTAATAAATAACAATTCAAATTAAATAGACACTATTTCCATATAACTTCATATAGCAAACTTTTGTTATTAAAAGTCTCATAGTTCACTATTGTCCGCTAGAGCACACCATACCAGTCATCAAAACCATCCCAAATTTAAAAACTGGTTTTCTGCTAGAGGTATCAATCATAGAAATCGGATCAAATTTGCAGATTTTCGAATTTTGTGGCTCTGAATTTGTGGGCTATAGTTCAGTTGATTTCCAAAAAAATTGAATTTTCCACGAAACGTGTAGAAATATTCGATCGATCCAAATTGCCGTTTGTATGACAATTACAGGTCTCAACGCCTATTGATAGAGGTATCAATCATCGAAATCGGAGCCCATTGGCAGATTTTAGAATTTTGTGGCTCTGAATTTGTGGGCTATAGTTCAGTTGATTTACAAATAAATTTAATTTGACAATTACAGGTCTCAACGCCTATTGATAGAGGTATCAATCATCGAAATCGGAGCACATTTGCAGATTTCCGAATTTTGTGGCTCTGAATTTGTTGGCTATAGTTCAGTTGATCTTCAAAAAAATTGAATTTTCCACGAAACGTGTAGAAATGTTTGACCGATCGAAATGGTCGTTTGTATGACAATTACAGGTCTCAACGCCTATTGATAGATGTATCAATCATCGAAATCGGAGCACATTTGCAGATTTCCGAATTTTGTGGCCCTAAACTTGTGGGCTATAGTTCCGTTGATTTTCAAAAAAATTGAATTTTCCACGAAACGTGTAGAAATATTCGATCGATCAAAATTGCCGTTTGTATGACAATTACAGGTCTCAACGCCTATTGATAGAGGTATCAATCATCGAAATCGGAGCACATTTGCAGATTTCCGAATTTTGTGGCTCTGAATTTGTTGGCTATAGTTCAGTTGATCTTCAAAAAAATTGAATTTTCCACGAAACGTGTAGAAATGTTTGACCGATCGAAATGGTCGTTTGTATGACAATTACAGGTCTCAACGCCTATTGATAGAGGTATCAATTATCGAAATCGGAGCACATTTGCAGATTTTAGAATTTTGTGGCTCTGAATTTGTGGGCTATAGTTCAGTTGATTTACAAATAAATTGAATTTTCCACGAAACGTGTAGAAATGTTTGACCGATCGAAATGGTCGTTTGTATGACAATTACAGGTCTCAACGCCTATTGATAGATGTATCAATAATCGAAATCGGAGCACATTTGCAGATTTTCGAATTTTGTGGCTCTGAATATGTGGGCTATAGTTCAGTTGATCTTCAAAAAAATTGAATTTTCCACGAAACGTGTAGAAATATTCGATCGATCAAAATTGCCGTTTGTATGACAATTACAGGTCTCAACGCCTATTGATAGAGGTATCAATCATCGAAATCGGAGCACATTTGCAGATTTCCGAATTTTGTGGCTCTGAATTTGTTGGCTATAGTTCAGTTGATCTTCAAAAAAATTGAATTTTCCACGAAACGTGTAGAAATGTTTGACCGATCGAAATGGTCGTTTGTATGACAATTACAGGTCTCAACGCCTATTGATAGATGTATCAATAATCGAAATCGGAGCACATTTGCAGATTTTCGAATTTTGTGGCTCTGAATATGTGGGCTATAGTTCAGTTGATCTTCAAAAAAATTGAATTTTCCACGGAACGTATAGAAATGTTTGACCGATCGAAATGGTCGTTTGTATGACAATTACAGGTCTCAACGCCTATTGATAGAGGTATCAATCATCGAAATCGGAGCACATTTGCAGATTTTCGAATTTTGTGGCTCTGAATTTGTGGGCTATAGTTCAGTTGATTTTCAAAAAAATTGAATGTTCCACGGAACGCGTAGAAATGTTTGACCGATCCAAATTGCCGTTTGTATGACAATTACAGGTCTCAACGCCTATTGATAGATGTATCAATAATCGAAATCGGAGCACATTTGCAGATTTTCGAATTTTGTGGCTCTGAATTTGTGGGCTATAGTTCAGTTGATTTACAAATAAATTGAATTTTCCACGAAACGTGTAGAAATATTTGACTGATCGAAATGGCCGTTTGTATGACAATTACAGGTCTCAACGCCTATTGATAGAGGTATCAATTATCGAAATCGGAGCACATTTGCAGATTTTCGAATTTTGTGGCTCTGAATTTGTGGGCTATAGTTCAGTTGATTTTCAAAAAAATTGAATGTTCCACGGAACGCGTAGAAATGTTTGACCGATCGAAATGGCCGTTTGTATGACAATTACAGGTCTCAACGCCTATTGATTGAGGTATCAATCATCGAAATCGGAGCACATTGGCAGATTTTCGAATTTTGTGGCTCTGAATTTGTGGGCTATAGTTCAGTTGATTTTCAAAAAAATTGAATGTTCCACGAAACGTGTAGAAATATTTGACCGATCGAAATGGCCGTTTGTATGACAATTACAGGTCTCAACGCCTATTGACAGAGGTATCAATCATCGAAATCGGAGCACATTTGCAGATTTTCGAATTTTGTGGCTCTGAATTTGTGGGCTATACTTCAGTTGATTTTCAAAAAATTGAATTTTCCACGAAACGTGTAGAAATGTTTGACCGATCGAAATGGCCGTTTGTATGACAATTACAGGTCTCAACGCCTATTGACAGAGGTATCAATCATCGAAATCGGAGCACATTTGCAGATTTTCGAATTTTGTGGCTCTGAATTTGTGGGCTATAGTTCAGTTGATTTTCAAAAAATTGAATTTTCCACGAAACGTGTAGAAATGTTTGACCGATTGAAATGGCCGTTTGTATGACAATTACAGGTCTCAATGCCTATTGATAGAGGTATCAATCATCGAAATCGGAGCACATTTGCAGATTTACGAATTTTGTGGCCCTAAACTTGTCGGCTATAGTTCAGTTGATTTACAAATAGATTGAATTTTCCACGGAACGTGTAGAAATATTCGATTGATCGAAATAGCCGTTTGTATGACAATTACAGGTCTCAACGCCTATTGATAGATGTATCAATCATCGAAATCGGAGCACATTTGTAGATTTCCGAAGTTTGTGGCTCTGAATTTGTTGGCTATAGTTCAGTTGATCTTCAAAAAAATTGAATTTTCCACGAAACGTGTAGAAATGTTTGACCGATCGAAATGGCCGTTTGTATGACAATTACAGGTCTCAACGCCTATTGATAGATGTATCAATCATCGAAATCGGAGCACATTTGCAGATTTCCGAATTTTGTGGCCCTAAACTTGTGGGCTATAGTTCCGTTGATTTTCAAAAAAATTGAATTTTCCACGAAACGTGTAGAAATATTCGATCGATCAAAATTGCCGTTTGTATGACAATTACAGGTCTCAACGCCTATTGATAGAGGTATCAATCATCGAAATCGGAGCACATTTGCAGATTTCCGAATTTTGTGGCTCTGAATTTGTTGGCTATAGTTCAGTTGATCTTCAAAAAAATTGAATTTTCCACGAAACGTGTAGAAATGTTTGACCGATCGAAATGGTCGTTTGTATGACAATTACAGGTCTCACCGCCTATTGATAGAGGTATCAATTATCGAAATCGGAGCACATTTGCAGATTTTCGAATTTTGTGGCTCTGAATTTGTGGGCTATAGTTCAGTTGATTTACAAATAAATTTAATTTGACAATTACAGGTCTCAACGCCTATTGATAGATGTATCAATAATCGAAATCGGAGCACATTTGCAGATTTTCGAATTTTGTGGCTCTGAATATGTGGGCAGTTCAGTTGATCTTCAAAAAAATTGAATTTTCCACGGAACGTATAGAAATGTTTGACCGATCGAAATGGTCGTTTGTATGACAATTACAGGTCTCAACGCCTATTGATAGAGGTATCAATCATCGAAATCGGAGCACATTTGCAGATTTTCGAATTTTGTGGCTCTGAATTTGTGGGCTATAGTTCAGTTGATTTTCAAAAAAATTGAATGTTCCACGGAACGCGTAGAAATGTTTGACCGATCCAAATTGCCGTTTGTATGACAATTACAGGTCTCAACGCCTATTGATAGATGTATCAATAATCGAAATCGGAGCACATTTGCAGATTTTCGAATTTTGTGGCTCTGAATTTGTGGGCTATACTTCAGTTGATCTTCAAAAAAATTAATTTTTCCACGGAACGTATAGAAATGTTTGACCGATCGAAATGGCCGTTTGTATGACAATTACAGGTCTCAACGCCTATTGATTGAGGTATCAATCATCGAAATCGGAGCACATTTGCAGATTTTCGAATTTTGTGGCTCTGAATTTGTGGGCTATACTTCAGTTGATTTTCAAAAAATTGAATTTTCCACGAAACGTGTAGAAATGTTTGACCGATCGAAATTGCCGTTTGTATGACAATTACAGGTCTCAACGCCTATTGATTGAGGTATCAATCATCGAAATCGGAGCACATTTGCAGATTTTCGAATTTTGTGGCTCTGAATTTGTGGGCTATACTTCAGTTGATTTTCAAAAAATTGAATTTTCCACGAAACGGGTAGAAATGTTTGACCGACCGAAATGGCCGTTTGTATGACAATTACAGGTCTCAACGCCTATTGATTGAGGTATCAATCATCGAAATCGGAGCACATTTGCAGATTTTCGAATTTTGTGGCTCTGAATTTGTGGGCTATAGTTCAGTTGATTTTCAAAAAAATTGAATTTTCCACGAAACGTGTAGAAATGTTTGACCGATCGAAATGGCCGTTTGTATGACAATTACAGGTCTCAACGCCTATTGATTGAGGTATCAATCATCGAAATCGGAGCACATTTGCAGATTTTCGAATTTTGTGGCTCTGAATTTGTGGGCTATAGTTCAGTTGATTTTCAAAAAAATTGAATTTTCCACGAAACGTGTAGAAATGTTTGACCGATCGAAATGGCCGTTTGTATGACAATTACAGGTCTCAACGCCTATTGACAGAGGTATCAATCATCGAAATCGGAGCACATTTGCAGATTTCCGAATTTTGTGGCTCTGAATTTGTGGGCTATAGTTCAGTTGATTTTCAAAAAAATTGAATTTTCCACGAAACGTGTAGAAATGTTTGACCGATCGAAATGGCCGTTTGTATGACAATTACAGGTCTCAACGCCTATTGATTGAGGTATCAATCATCGAAATCGGAGCACATTTGCAGATTTTCGAATTTTGTGGCTCTGAATTTGTGGGCTATACTTCAGTTGATTTTCAAAAAAATTGAATTTTCCACGAAACGTGTAGAAATGTTTGACCGATCGAAATGGCCGTTTGTATGACAATTACAGGTCTCAACGCCTATTGATTGAGGTATCAATCATCGAAATCGGAGCACATTTGCAGATTTTCGAATTTTGTGGCTCTGAATTTGTGGGCTATAGTTCAGTTGATTTTCAAAAAAATTGAATTTTCCACGAAACGTGTAGAAATGTTTGACCGATTGAAATGGCCGTTTGTATGACAATTACAGGTCTCAACGCCTATTGATTGAGGTATCAATCATCGAAATCGGAGCACATTTGCAGATTTTCGAATTTTGTGGCTCTGAATTTGTGGGCTATATTCAGTTGATTTTCAAAAAATTGAATTTTCCACGAAACGTGTAGAAATGTTTGACCGATCGAAATTGCCGTTTGTATGACAATTACAGGTCTCAACGCCTATTGACAGAGGTATCAATCATCGAAATCGGAGCACATTTGCAGATTTTCGAATTTTGTGGCTCTGAATTTGTGGGCTATAGTTCAGTTGATTTTCAAAAAATTGAATTTTCCACGAAACGTGTAGAAATGTTTGACCGATCGAAATGGCCGTTTGTATGACAATTACAGGTCTCAACGCCTATTGATTGAGGTATCAATCATCGAAATCGGAGCACATTTGCAGATTTTCGAATTTTGTGGCTCTGAATTTGTGGGCTATACTTCAGTTGATTTTCAAAAAAATTGAATTTTCCACGAAACGTGTAGAAATGTTTGACCGATCGAAATGGCCGTTTGTATGACAATTACAGGTCTCAACGCCTATTGATTGAGGTATCAATCATCGAAATCGGAGCACATTTGCAGATTTTCGAATTTTGTGGCTCTGAATTTGTGGGCTATAGTTCAGTTGATTTTCAAAAAAATTGAATTTTCCACGAAACGTGTAGAAATGTTTGACCGATCGAAATGGCCGTTTGTATGACAATTACAGGTCTCAACGCCTATTGACAGAGGTATCAATCATCGAAATCGGAGCACATTTGCAGATTTCCGAATTTTGTGGCTCTGAATTTGTGGGCTATAGTTCAGTTGATTTTCAAAAAAATTGAATTTTCCACGAAACGTGTAGAAATGTTTGACCGATCGAAATGGCCGTTTGTATGACAATTACAGGTCTCAACGCCTATTGATAGAGGTATCAATCATCGAAATCGGAGCACATTTGCAGATTTTCGAATTTTGTGGCTCTGAATTTGTGGGCTATACTTCAGTTGATTTTCAAAAAAATTGAATTTTCCACGAAACGTGTAGAAATGTTTGACCGATCGAAATGGCCGTTTGTATGACAATTACAGGTCTCAACGCCTATTGATTGAGGTATCAATCATCGAAATCGGAGCACATTTGCAGATTTTCGAATTTTGTGGCTCTGAATTTGTGGGCTATAGTTCAGTTGATTTTCAAAAAAATTGAATTTTCCACGAAACGTGTAGAAATGTTTGACCGATTGAAATGGCCGTTTGTATGACAATTACAGGTCTCAACGCCTATTGATTGAGGTATCAATCATCGAAATCGGAGCACATTTGCAGATTTTCGAATTTTGTGGCTCTGAATTTGTGGGCTATATTCAGTTGATTTTCAAAAAAATTGAATTTTCCACGAAACGTGTAGAAATGTTTGACCGA
This sequence comes from Tipula helvola, assembly GCA_963556165.1. NCBI lineage: Eukaryota > Metazoa > Arthropoda > Insecta > Diptera > Tipulidae > Tipula > Tipula helvola. Next base: position 281,847,537 of record OY744481.1, on the reverse strand, counting down.
TCGAAATGGCCGTTTGTATGACAATTACAGGTCTCAACGCCTATTGATTGAGGTATCAATCATCGAAATCGGAGCACATTTGCAGATTTTCGAATTTTGTGGCTCTGAATTTGTGGGCTATAGTTCAGATGATTGTCAAAAAAATTGAATGTTCCACGGAACGCGTAGAAATGTTTGACCGATCGAAATGGCCGTTTGTATGACAATTACAGGTCTCAACGCCTATTGATAGAGGTATCAATCATCGAAATCGGAGCACATTTGCAGATTTACGAATTTTGTGGCTCTGAATTTGTGGGCTATAGTTCAGTTGATTTTCAAAAAAATTGAATGTTCCACGGAACGCGTAGAAATGTTTGACCGATCGAAATGGCCGTTTGTATGACAATTACAGGTCTCAATGCCTATTGATAGAGGTATCAATTATCGAAATCGGAGCACATTTGCAGATTTACGAATTTTGTGGCTCTGAATTTGTGGGCTATAGTTCAGTTGATTTTCAAAAAAATTGAATGTTCCACGGAACGCGTAGAAATGTTTGACCGATCGAAATGGCCGTTTGTATGACAATTACAGGTCTCAACGCCTATTGATAGAGGTATCAATTATCGAAATCGGAGCACATTTGCAGATTTACGAATTTTGTGGCCCTAAACTTGTGGGCTATAGTTCAGTTGATTTTCAAAAAAATTGAATTTTCCACGAAACGTGTAGAAATATTCGATCGATCCAAATTGCCGTTTGTATGACAATTACAGGTCTCAACGCCTATTGATAGATGTATCAATCATCGAAATCGGAGCACATTTGCAGATTTTCGAATTTTGTGGCTCTGAATTTGTGGGCTATAGTTCAGTTGATTTACAAATAAATTGAATTTTCCACGAAACGTGTAGAAATATTCGATTGATCGAAATAGCCATTTGTATGACAATTACAGGTCTCAACGCCTATTGATAGATGTATCAATCATCGAAATCGGAGCACATTTGCAGATTTTCGAATTTTGTGGCTCTGAATTTGTGGGCTATAGTTCAGTTGATCTTCAAAAAAATTGAATTTTCCACGAAACGTGTAGAAATGTTTGACCGATCGAAATGGCCGTTTGAATGACAATTACAGGTCTCAACGCCTATTGATAGAGGTATCAATTATCGAAATCGGAGCACATTTGCAGATTTTCGAATTTTGTGGCTCTGAATTTGTGGGCTATACTTCAGTTGATTTTCAAAAAAATTGAATTTTCCACGAAACGTGTAGAAATGTTTGACCGATCGAAATGGCCGTTTGTATGACAATTACAGGTCTCAACGCCTATTGATTGAGGTATCAATCATCGAAATCGGAGCACATTTGCAGATTTTCGAATTTTGTGGCTCTGAATTTGTGGGCTATAGTTCAGTTGATTTTCAAAAAAATTGAATTTTCCACGAAACGTGTAGAAATGTTTGACCGATTGAAATGGCCGTTTGTATGACAATTACAGGTCTCAACGCCTATTGATTGAGGTATCAATCATCGAAATCGGAGCACATTTGCAGATTTTCGAATTTTGTGGCTCTGAATTTGTGGGCTATATTCAGTTGATTTTCAAAAAAATTGAATTTTCCACGAAACGTGTAGAAATGTTTGACCGGTCGAAATGGCCGTTTGTATGACAATTACAGGTCTCAACGCCTATTGATTGAGGTATCAATCATCGAAATCGGAGCACATTTGCAGATTTTCGAATTTTGTGGCTCTGAATTTGTGGGCTATAGTTCAGATGATTGTTAAAAAAATTGAATGTTCCACGGAACGCGTAGAAATGTTTGACCGATCGAAATGGCCGTTTGTATGACAATTACAGGTCTCAACGCCTATTGATAGAGGTATCAATCATCGAAATCGGAGCACATTTGCAGATTTACGAATTTTGTGGCCCTAAACTTGTGGGCTATAGTTCAGTTGATTTTCAAAAAAATTGAATGTTCCACGGAACGCGTAGAAATGTTTGACCGATCGAAATTGCCGTTTGTATGACAATTACAGGTCTCAACGCCTATTGATAGAGGTATCAATTATCGAAATCGGAGCACATTTGCAGATTTACGAATTTTGTGGCTCTGAATTTGTGGGCTATAGTTCAGATGATTGTCAAAAAAATTGAATGTTCCACGGAACGCGTAGAAATGTTTGACCGATCGAAATGGCCGTTTGTATGACAATTACAGGTCTCAACGCCTATTGATAGAGGTATCAATCATCGAAATCGGAGCACATTTGCAGATTTACGAATTTTGTGGCCCTAAACTTGTGGGCTATAGTTCAGTTGATTTTCAAAAAAATTGAATGTTCCACGGAACGCGTAGAAATGTTTGACCGATCGAAATTGCCGTTTGTATGACAATTACAGGTCTCAATGCCTATTGATAGAGGTATCAATTATCGAAATCGGAGCACATTTGCAGATTTACGAATTTTGTGGCTCTGAATTTGTGGGCTATAGTTCAGTTGATTTTCAAAAAAATTGAATGTTCCACGGAACGCGTAGAAATGTTTGACCGATCGAAATGGCCGTTTGTATGACAATTACAGGTCTCAATGCCTATTGATAGAGGTATCAATTATCGAAATCGGAGCACATTTGCAGATTTACGAATTTTGTGGCTCTGAATTTGTGGGCTATAGTTCAGTTGATTTTCAAAAAAATTGAATGTTCCACGGAACGCGTAGAAATGTTTGACCGATCGAAATGGCCGTTTGTATGACAATTACAGGTCTCAATGCCTATTGATAGAGGTATCAATTATCGAAATCGGAGCACATTTGCAGATTTACGAATTTTGTGGCCCTAAACTTGTGGGCTATAGTTCAGTTGATTTTCAAAAAAATTGAATTTTCCACGAAACGTGTAGAAATATTCGATCGATCCAAATTGCCGTTTGTATGACAATTACAGGTCTCAACGCCTATTGATAGAGGTATCAATCATCGAAATCGGAGCACATTTGCAGATTTCCGAATTTTGTGGCTCTGAATTTGTGGGCTATAGTTCAGTTGATTTACAAATAAATTGAATTTTCCACGAAACGTGTAGAAATATTCAATTGATCGAAATAGCCGTTTGTATGACAATTACAGGTCTCAACGCCTATTGATAGATGTATCAATCATCGAAATCGGAGCACATTTGCAGATTTTCGAATTTTGTGGCTCTGAATTTGTGGGCTATAGTTCAGTTGATCTTCAAAAAAATTGAATTTTCCACGAAACGTGTAGAAATGTTTGACCGATCGAAATGGCCGTTTGAATGACAATTACAGGTCTCAACGCCTATTGATAGAGGTATCAATCATCGAAATCGGAGCACATTTGCAGATTTTCGAATTTTGTGGCTCTGAATTTGTGGGCTATAGTTCAGTTGATTTTCAAAAAAATTGAATTTTCCACGAAACGTGTAGAAATGTTTGACCGATCGAAATGGCCGTTTGAATGACAATTACAGGTCTCAACGCCTATTGATAGATGTATCAATCATCGAAATCGGAGCACATTTGCAGATTTTCGAATTTTGTGGCTCTGAATTTGTGGGCTATACTTCAGTTGATTTTCAAAAAAATTGAATTTTCCACGAAACGTGTAGAAATGTTTGACCGATCGAAATGGCCGTTTGTATGACAATTACAGGTCTCAACGCCTATTGATTGAGGTATCAATCATCGAAATCGGAGCACATTTGCAGATTTTCGAATTTTGTGGCTCTGAATTTGTGGGCTATAGTTCAGTTGATTTTCAAAAAAATTGAATTTTCCACGAAACGTGTAGAAATGTTTGACCGATTGAAATGGCCGTTTGTATGACAATTACAGGTCTCAACGCCTATTGATTGAGGTATCAATCATCGAAATCGGAGCACATTTGCAGATTTTCGAATTTTGTGGCTCTGAATTTGTGGGCTATATTCAGTTGATTTTCAAAAAAATTGAATTTTCCACGAAACGTGTAGAAATGTTTGACCGATCGAAATGGCCGTTTGTATGACAATTACAGGTCTCAACGCCTATTGATAGAGGTATCAATTATCGAAATCGGAGCACATTTGCAGATTTTCGAATTTTGTGGCTCTGAATTTGTGGGCTATAGTTCAGATGATTGTCAAAAAAATTGAATGTTCCACGGAACGCGTAGAAATGTTTGACCGATCGAAATGGCCGTTTGTATGACAATTACAGGTCTCAACGCCTATTGATAGAGGTATCAATCATCGAAATCGGAGCACATTTGCAGATTTACGAATTTTGTGGCCCTAAACTTGTGGGCTATAGTTCAGTTGATTTTCAAAAAAATTGAATGTTCCACGGAACGCGTAGAAATGTTTGACCGATCGAAATTGCCGTTTGTATGACAATTACAGGTCTCAATGCCTATTGATAGAGGTATCAATTATCGAAATCGGAGCACATTTGCAGATTTACGAATTTTGTGGCTCTGAATTTGTGGGCTATAGTTCAGTTGATTTTCAAAAAAATTGAATGTTCCACGGAACGCGTAGAAATGTTTGACCGATCGAAATGGCCGTTTGTATGACAATTACAGGTCTCAATGCCTATTGATAGAGGTATCAATTATCGAAATCGGAGCACATTTGCAGATTTACGAATTTTGTGGCTCTGAATTTGTGGGCTATAGTTCAGTTGATTTTCAAAAAAATTGAATGTTCCACGGAACGCGTAGAAATGTTTGACCGATCGAAATGGCCGTTTGTATGACAATTACAGGTCTCAATGCCTATTGATAGAGGTATCAATTATCGAAATCGGAGCACATTTGCAGATTTACGAATTTTGTGGCTCTGAATTTGTGGGCTATAGTTCAGTTGATTTTCAAAAAAATTGAATGTTCCACGGAACGCGTAGAAATGTTTGACCGATCGAAATTGCCGTTTGTATGACAATTACAGGTCTCAATGCCTATTGATAGAGGTATCAATCATCGAAATCGGAGCACATTTGCAGATTTACGAATTTTGTGGCCCTAAACTTGTGGGCTATAGTTCAGTTGATTTTCAAAAAAATTGAATGTTCCACGGAACGCGTAGAAATGTTTGACCGATCGAAATTGCCGTTTGTATGACAATTACAGGTCTCAATGCCTATTGATAGAGGTATCAATTATCGAAATCGGAGCACATTTGCAGATTTACGAATTTTGTGGCTCTGAATTTGTGGGCTATAGTTCAGTTGATTTTCAAAAAAATTGAATGTTCCACGGAACGCGTAGAAATGTTTGACCGATCGAAATGGCCGTTTGTATGACAATTACAGGTCTCAATGCCTATTGATAGAGGTATCAATTATCGAAATCGGAGCACATTTGCAGATTTACGAATTTTGTGGCTCTGAATTTGTGGGCTATAGTTCAGTTGATTTTCAAAAAAATTGAATGTTCCACGGAACGCGTAGAAATGTTTGACCGATCGAAATGGCCGTTTGTATGACAATTACAGGTCTCAATGCCTATTGATAGAGGTATCAATTATCGAAATCGGAGCACATTTGCAGATTTACGAATTTTGTGGCTCTGAATTTGTGGGCTATAGTTCAGTTGATTTTCAAAAAAATTGAATGTTCCACGGAACGCGTAGAAATGTTTGACCGATCGAAATTGCCGTTTGTATGACAATTACAGGTCTCAATGCCTATTGATAGAGGTATCAATTATCGAAATCGGAGCACATTTGCAGATTTACGAATTTTGTGGCTCTGAATTTGTGGGCTATAGTTCAGTTGATTTTCAAAAAAATTGAATGTTCCACGGAACGCGTAGAAATGTTTGACCGATCGAAATGGCCGTTTGTATGACAATTACAGGTCTCAATGCCTATTGATAGAGGTATCAATTATCGAAATCGGAGCACATTTGCAGATTTACGAATTTTGTGGCTCTGAATTTGTGGGCTATAGTTCAGTTGATTTTCAAAAAAATTGAATGTTCCACGGAACGCGTAGAAATGTTTGACCGATCGAAATGGCCGTTTGTATGACAATTACAGGTCTCAATGCCTATTGATAGAGGTATCAATTATCGAAATCGGAGCACATTTGCAGATTTACGAATTTTGTGGCTCTGAATTTGTGGGCTATAGTTCAGTTGATTTTCAAAAAAATTGAATGTTCCACGGAACGCGTAGAAATGTTTGACCGATCGAAATGGCCGTTTGTATGACAATTACAGGTCTCAATGCCTATTGATAGAGGTATCAATTATCGAAATCGGAGCACATTTGCAGATTTACGAATTTTGTGGCCCTAAACTTGTGGGCTATAGTTCAGTTGATTTTCAAAAAAATTGAATTTTCCACGAAACGTGTAGAAATATTCGATCGATCCAAATTGCCGTTTGTATGACAATTACAGGTCTCAATGCCTATTGATAGAGGTATCAATTATCGAAATCGGAGCACATTTGCAGATTTACGAATTTTGTGGCCCTAAACTTGTGGGCTATAGTTCAGTTGATTTTCAAAAAAATTGAATTTTCCACGAAACGTGTAGAAATATTCGATTGATCGAAATAGCCGTTTGTATGACAATTACAGGTCTCAACGCCTATTGATAGATGTATCAATCATCGAAATCGGAGCACATTTGCAGATTTTCGAATTTTGTGGCTCTGAATTTGTGGGCTATAGTTCAGTTGATCTTCAAAAAAATTGAATTTTCCACGAAACGTGTAGAAATGTTTGACCGATCGAAATGGCCGTTTGAATGACAATTACAGGTCTCAACGCCTATTGATAGAGGTATCAATTATCGAAATCGGAGCACATTTGCAGATTTTCGAATTTTGTGGCTCTGAATTTGTGGGCTATACTTCAGTTGATTTTCAAAAAAATTGAATTTTCCACGAAACGTGTAGAAATGTTTGACCGATCGAAATGGCCGTTTGTATGACAATTACAGGTCTCAACGCCTATTGATTGAGGTATCAATCATCGAAATCGGAGCACATTTGCAGATTTTCGAATTTTGTGGCTCTGAATTTGTGGGCTATAGTTCAGTTGATTTTCAAAAAAATTGAATTTTCCACGAAACGTGTAGAAATGTTTGACCGATTGAAATGGCCGTTTGTATGACAATTACAGGTCTCAACGCCTATTGATTGAGGTATCAATCATCGAAATCGGAGCACATTTGCAGATTTTCGAATTTTGTGGCTCTGAATTTGTGGGCTATATTCAGTTGATTTTCAAAAAAATTGAATTTTCCACGAAACGTGTAGAAATGTTTGACCGATCGAAATGGCCGTTTGTATGACAATTACAGGTCTCAACGCCTATTGATTGAGGTATCAATCATCGAAATCGGAGCACATTTGCAGATTTTCGAATTTTGTGGCTCTGAATTTGTGGGCTATAGTTCAGATGATTGTCAAAAAAATTGAATGTTCCACGGAACGCGTAGAAATGTTTGACCGATCGAAATGGCCGTTTGTATGACAATTACAGGTCTCAACGCCTATTGATAGAGGTATCAATCATCGAAATCGGAGCACATTTGCAGATTTACGAATTTTGTGGCCCTAAACTTGTGGGCTATAGTTCAGTTGATTTTCAAAAAAATTGAATGTTCCACGGAACGCGTAGAAATGTTTGACCGATCGAAATTGCCGTTTGTATGACAATTACAGGTCTCAACGCCTATTGATAGAGGTATCAATTATCGAAATCGGAGCACATTTGCAGATTTACGAATTTTGTGGCTCTGAATTTGTGGGCTATAGTTCAGTTGATTTTCAAAAAAATTGAATGTTCCACGGAACGCGTAGAAATGTTTGACCGATCGAAATGGCCGTTTGTATGACAATTACAGGTCTCAATGCCTATTGATAGAGGTATCAATTATCGAAATCGGAGCACATTTGCAGATTTACGAATTTTGTGGCCCTAAACTTGTGGGCTATAGTTCAGTTGATTTTCAAAAAAATTGAATTTTCCACGAAACGTGTAGAAATATTCGATCGATCCAAATTGCCGTTTGTATGACAATTACAGGTCTCAACGCCTATTGATAGAGGTATCAATCATCGAAATCGGAGCACATTTGCAGATTTTCGAATTTTGTGGCTCTGAATTTGTGGGCTATAGTTCAGTTGATTTTCAAAAAAGTTGAATTTTCCACGAAACGTGTAGAAATGTTTGACCGATCGAAATGGCCGTTTGTATGACAATTACAGGTCTCAACGCCTATTGATAGAGGTATCAATTATCGAAATCGGAGCACATTTGCAGATTTTCGAATTTTGTGGCTCTGAATTTGTGGGCTATAGTTCAGTTGATTTTCAAAAAAATTGAATTTTCCACGAAACGTGTAGAAATGTTTGACCGATCGAAATGGCCGTTTGTATGACAATTACAGGTCTCAACGCCTATTGATTGAGGTATCAATCATCGAAATCGGAGCACATTTGCAGATTTTCGAATTTTGTGGCTCTGAATTTGTGGGCTATATTCAGTTGATTTTCAAAAAATTGAATTTTCCACGAAACATGTAGAAATGTTTGACCGATCGAAATGGTCGTTTGTATGACAATTACAGGTCTCAACGCCTATTGATAGATGTATCAATCATCGAAATCGGAGCACATTTGCAGATTTCCGAATTTTGTGGCCCTAAACTTGTGGGCTATAGTTCAGTTGATTTTCAAAAAAATTGAATTTTCCACGAAACGTGTAGAAATGTTTGACCGATCGAAATGGCCGTTTGTATGACAATTACAGGTCTCAACGCCTATTGATTGAGGTATCAATCATCGAAATCGGAGCACATTTGCAGATTTTCGAATTTTGTGGCTCTGAATTTGTGGGCTATATTCAGTTGATTTTCAAAAAATTGAATTTTCCACGAAACGTGTAGAAATGTTTGACCGATCGAAATGGCCGTTTGTATGACAATTACAGGTCTCAACGCCTATTGATTGAGGTATCAATCATCGAAATCGGAGCACATTTGCAGATTTTCGAATTTTGTGGCTCTGAATTTGTGGGCTATACTTCAGTTGATTTTCAAAAAATTGAATTTTCCACGAAACGTGTAGAAATGTTTGACAATTACAGGTCTCAACGCCTATTGATTGAGGTATCAATCATCGAAATCGGAGCACATTTGCAGATTTTCGAATTTTGTGGCTCTGAATTTGTGGGCTATAGTTCAGTTGATTTTCAAAAAAATTGAATTTTCCACGAAACGTGTAGAAATGTTTGACCGATCGAAATGGCCGTTTGTATGACAATTACAGGTCTCAACGCCTATTGATTGAGGTATCAATCATCGAAATCGGAGCACATTTGCAGATTTTCGAATTTTGTGGCTCTGAATTTGTGGGCTATAGTTCAGTTGATTTTCAAAAAAATTGAATGTTCCACGGAACGCGTAGAAATGTTTGACCGATCGAAATGGCCGTTTGTATGACAATTACAGATCTCAACGCCTATTGATAGAGGTATCAATCATCGAAATCGGAGCACATTTGCAGATTTTCGAATTTTGTGGCTCTGAATTTGTGGGCTATAGTTCAGTTGATTTTCAAAAAAATTGAATTTTCCACGAAACGTGTAGAAATGTTTGACCGATCGAAATGGCCGTTTGTATGACAATTACAGGTCTCAACGCCTATTGATTGAGGTATCAATCATCGAAATCGGAGCACTTTGCAGATTTTCGAATTTTGTGGCTCTGAATTTGTGGGCTATAGTTCAGTTGATTTTCAAAAAAATTGAATGTTCCACGAAACGTGTAGAAATGTTTGACCGATCGAAATGGCCGTTTGTATGACAATTACAGGTCTCAACGCCTATTGATTGAGGTATCAATCATCGAAATCGGAGCACATTTGCAGATTTTCGAATTTTGTGGCTCTGAATTTGTGGGCTATAGTTCAGTTGATTTTCAAAAAAATTTAATTTTCCACGAAACGTGTAGAAATGTTTGACCGATCGAAATGGCCGTTTGTATGACAATTACAGGTCTCAACGCCTATTGATTGAGGTATCAATCATCGAAATCGGAGCACATTTGCAGATTTTCGAATTTTGTGGCTCTGAATTTGTGGGCTATAGTTCAGTTGATTTTCAAAAAAATTGAATTTTCCACGAAACGTGTAGAAATGTTTGACCGATTGAAATGGCCGTTTGTATGACAATTACAGGTCTCAACGCCTATTGATTGAGGTATCAATCATCGAAATCGGAGCACTTTGCAGATTTTCGAATTTTGTGGCTCTGAATTTGTGGGCTATAGTTCAGTTGATTTTCAAAAAAATTGAATGTTCCACGAAACGTGTAGAAATGTTTGACCGATCGAAATGGCCGTTTGTATGACAATTACAGGTCTCAACGCCTATTGATTGAGGTATCAATCATCGAAATCGGAGCACATTTGCAGATTTTCGAATTTTGTGGCTCTGAATTTGTGGGCTATAGTTCAGTTGATTTTCAAAAAAATTTAATTTTCCACGAAACGTGTAGAAATGTTTGACCGATCGAAATGGCCGTTTGTATGACAATTACAGGTCTCAACGCCTATTGATTGAGGTATCAATCATCGAAATCGGAGCACATTTGCAGATTTCCGAATTTTGTGGCTCTGAATTTGTGGGCTATAGTTCAGTTGATTTTCAAAAAATTGAATTTTCCACGAAACGTGTAGAAATGTTTGACCGATCGAAATGGCCGTTTGTATGACAATTACAGGTCTCAACGCCTATTGATTGAGGTATCAATCATCGAAATCGGAGCACATTTGCAGATTTTCGAATTTTGTGGCTCTGAATTTGTGGGCTATACTTCAGTTGATTTTCAAAAAAAATGAATTTTCCACGAAACGTGTAGAAATGTTTGACCGATCGAAATGGCCGTTTGTATGACAATTACAGGTCTCAACGCCTATTGACAGAGGTATCAATCATCGAAATCGGAGCACATTTGCAGATTTTCGAATTTTGTGGCTCTGAATTTGTGGGCTATACTTCAGTTGATTTTCAAAAAATTGAATTTTCCACGAAACGTGTAGAAATGTTTGACCGATCGAAATGGCCGTTTGTATGACAATTACAGGTCTCAACGCCTATTGATTGAGGTATCAATCATCGAAATCGGAGCACATTTGCAGATTTTCGAATTTTGTGGCTCTGAATTTGTGGGCTATACTTCAGTTGATTTTCAAAAAATTGAATTTTCCACGAAACGTGTAGAAATGTTTGACCGATCGAAATGGCCGTTTGTATGACAATTACAGGTCTCAACGCCTATTGATTGAGGTATCAATCATCGAAATCGGAGCACATTTGCAGATTTTCGAATTTTGTGGCTCTGAATTTGTGGGCTATACTTCAGTTGATTTTCAAAAAAATTGAATTTTCCACGAAACGTGTAGAAATGTTTGACCGATCGAAATGGCCGTTTGTATGACAATTACAGGTCTCAACGCCTATTGATAGAGGTATCAATCATCGAAATCGGAGCACATTTGCAGATTTACGAATTTTGTGGCTCTAAATTTGTGGGCTATAGTTCAGTTGATTTTCAAAAAAATTGAATGTTCCACGGAACGCGTAGAAATGTTTGACCGATCGAAATGGCCGTTTGTATGACAATTACAGGTCTCAACGCCTATTGATAGACGTATCAATCATCGAAATCGGAGCACATTTGCAGATTTTCGAATTTTGTGGCTCTGAATTTGTGGGCTATAGTTCAGATGATTGTCAAAAAAATTGAATTTTCCACGAAACGTATAGAAATGTTTGACCGATCGAAATGGCCGTTTGTATGACAATTACAGGTCTCAACGCCTATTTGATCGTAATTATGTAAAGTATAATTACATAAGAGAAGTCATTCAGTAAAATAAAGTTAAAGTGGAGTATGTTTCAACACAAGGGCAATTGGCGGATATTATGACTAAAGGATTACATCATGTTCCGTTTATTGAATTTAGAAGGCGGTTGCAGCTATTAAATTGAAATGGGTTGCTTAAACATTAGAGCAATTTAATTCTATATCGTATCTAACTTCACTCTTTATCTATAGTATGCAATCTGTTTTACATAAAAAGAAATTATTTAACTTAGTCAGCCACGTTTAATGTACAATATAAAACAAAAACTACATTTTAGTTGAAATACAGGGTTTTCTAATAAGAGGTTTCATTTTGAATAGCCTACTATTTGGGCAGCTGGTACGATACACGCCTCAACAACGCATTGAAATTATTAAAATCCACTACAAAAATGGTGAAAATTTTGCAGTCACAGTTTGCAAAACTAAAAAATTTTTCGGTCGTCGTGAAGCACCTTCTCGGCCGGCAATAGTGAAACTGGTGGAAAAACCTGAGCTGTTGGTACAAGTTAGTGATGTGAAGATTCGAAACCGTATGCGTCGCTGAAGAACAACTGAGAATATTGCTGCTGTAGCCGAAGTGCGTTGAAGAAAACTCAGGTTTATTGATTCCTCGTCGATCTTTGGAATTAGACATTCCACAAACGACATTACACCAATCAACACCGATTTGGAATTCTAAAATTATTTTTAAATGAAATTCTGGAATATGGCCAATTACACGGTTAGAAATATCAGTATAATTTTTTATACTGCGTTCGGTGTAAAGTTCTAGAATACGATTTCTCGCGTTAAATTAATAGTTTTTTGTTGTATAAAACTGATTTATAATCAAATATATTAATTTCATACTATAAGTTATATTAAACATAATTAGCTAAACGATTTCCTATTAAATTAATAGAATTATTCAGAAAGACCGAAGTTCTGATCACCTCGTGAGGTTTCAGCCCTTTATATTCTCTTAAATAGAATAAAATAAAATTGGCTACATTTCAAACAAATCTAATCAACTAGTTATTGGATTCATAAAAACGTATTTGATTATGACAATGCAACAGTTTTGAAATATTCTTTATTTTATTCTGTACAATTCAAAGGATGTTTCGACCAAGTATCAATCCATCGATTTTCAAAACTTGCAATACTTATTTGAACTTATTAGAGCTTTTTAAAAGCAAAACCAATTACCATTGATTAAACAAATTAATTGACAATTTTTATCAATTGTAAAACTAAATAAAACGTATAATTAAATTTAATATAAATTTGGCATACAAAACACGAACACACACATGTTCACCTTTCGTATATATAGTATGTAACAAATGAGCTTTTCCTCTACTTCTCTTCAAACACATATACACCCACACACAAACGATAAGCTTTTGTCTCTCCATTTTCATTTTTCAGTTCGCTGTTATACCTAAAGAAGATAGTCGAATGGATTATTACATTTACAAAATGGTAAATCCTTACATCTAGAAAATATATTTTGGGGGTCACTTTACCGTTAATGCTAATAAAAAAAAATTAAAAGTGACATAAATACATACAATAAAAGTGTTACAGGATTACATCCTTAAAATTTTTAGTTTTTCCGAACCTCAGAGGTTTTATTGTACATAAAAAAGTGGAATTGTGTGATATCAAAATAGTTTGTAATTATTTTGTACACAGGAAAATAAAGGAAATAGGATGTTACTAGTTGTTCCCATTTATGGCTGTATGGCAATTGATGGTGTATGTGAAAATGATGCAATACACCTATATATCTGGTGATGGTATGATTAATGAGTTCGAGTGTAGTATACAACGTCATCGAATCGGACACATGTTGCAAAAAACAAAAAAAAGTGAAACAAAAGAACCATCATAATATACCACAAAGCGCACACAAAACAGGATCAATACTCTTGTTTTCCCATGTTCAAAGTGATAATTTCCAAAAAAGAAAATTTTCGTTTCGTTTTTTTTTTTTAATAAGTTTTATGTGCTTAATATTATTTAGTACAATCGATTTTCGTGTTTTCCATTTTTGTTTGTTTTTTGCTGTGCTTTTATTTATTTGATGTATGAATGAAAAATGATAAGGAAACTTTTTTTTGTTTTTTTTTTTGTTTAGTAAAATCATGAATGAACGAATGGTTATGTATGCATGTGTGACTGTGTGTGGGATTACTGTGTATAGATAGATGCAGAGGAAAACAAGAAGATTTTATTTATGCCAAACACATACAAATATATTTCCTTTATTTTCTGTTATAACATCAATCTATACGAAACTGTTCGAAAATGGCTGCGCTCAATATTAAAGAGAAAACAATAAAAGCATATCGTCATTCAACATAAAAAATTATTATATTGCAATATATAGATAAGTTTAAAACTATTTTTAAGCAAAATATTAAATATCGATATTTTATGGTAGTTGTTATAAATATAAAAGAGCATAAGTGAACTTATATTAATATATATATACAACACACACAAAAGGATATAAAAATAAATAGAATTGAAAAAAAAAACGCAAAGTGATTAATTTAAAGTGAAAATCAAACGCTTCGAAATAAAAAATTAAAAATGAAATTTTCATTTCCAAAACCTGGTGGTGGTACAGGCCTTTCCCTATTCTCGAAATTAATCCGAACAAAAGATTTAAGGCAGCTACAGCATGAGGATCCGCGTAGCACAAAACCAAAATTAAAAAAATGTTTGACCACCTTAGATCTTACGTCGCTCGGTATCGGATCTTGTTGCGGCACAGGAATGTATTTAGTCGCTGGTATGGTGGCACGAAATATCGCTGGACCCGGTGTTATATTAAGTTTTGTTATTGCGGCAGTCGCGAGTATATTTTCAGGTAAGCTTTTAAGTATATTACAAAAAAAAATAAAAATGTATGATTCACTATTTATCATATTAATCATAATGGTGACTGTGCGTGCGATTGTGATAATTCGCGGAAATTATTGTTGAAAAATGAATATCTGGTCAAAAAGAAAAACTTGTTGATTATTATTAAACTTGTTGAGGTAATTAATTTTAATATATTAAAACTGCATCCTATATCTATCGAATTTATCGGTTCCGTTTATTAAAAAAGTTTTTTAAAGTTTTAAACTAGTATGTAACATCTTTTTTGTTATAAAATTTAATCAAAAGTTTTATTTGAATATATGTATAGTAGAAAAAAACTTAAGTTTATGTTCAGGAACAGTTGTACCTGTCGAAAATGAATTATAACATACTGAAAACGTAACTAAACTGTAGAGTTGAATTACATTTGTAAAAAGTAATAAAATTAGCAAGAAACTCGATACGGTGTTGACAGGAATATTGCACATTGAACACCGCTTAAAATAGGCTCACCAGACGTACTCGTTTGGTCAGGTTGATTTAATTTCTGTTTTAAAAAATAATAATTTGTAACGGTATCGCCATGCGGGGGAACCTGAGGTAACTGAAGTATTTTATAATAAAAATCGATGAAAATAATGTAAGACAATTATGTATTTGGTCAACTTGCAAATTAATTTTGGTAGATGGGATGGAATATAGCCCAATTAATTTAATTTAAATATTTAGTAAGCGTATCCTTTTCCAGAATGGTTAATAAACCGTATTAAAACTGAAGTTATTTATCTTACACGTCAGAATTTGGTTAATTCTAACGTTCAACAAACAAGGAAAAACCATTTGCGTAGGAATAATCTCAGTTATTGATCTGCTGGGTTGTGGGTAGATAAATAAACGATTGCAATTAACTTTGGTGTAACCTATTAGTTTAAATTTGGTTATTCCCTTTGGTTATTAAGGTTAAAAGTTAACTTTAATCATGTTTTTATCCATATCTAACCTATCAATTTTTTTTTATTTGTAGATAAAACATTTTAAAACAGTAAATAGTTTTAACAATAATTAAATTATGTACTTTAATATTCTTAATTTATACCAAAACCAAGTTTACCAAAGACAACCGAAATATTTCGAAAACGAGCATGAACAAATGGTCCAAAGAAGGATTGTTTGGTTTTAAGGTGGAAGCATGTTGGTTTAATTTTTCTTTTTTTTTGTTTAAATGGATATTTTAAAAGTTGTTTAAAATAAAAACCTTTATTTTTATTACAGAACCTTATTCAGTTTGATTTTTATTAGCTTTGAAATATATAGTCACGACCAGAGAAACAAAATTTGTAAGATAGCTTTTTATAATCTTGAAGGACCTTTCAAAATTATTAATTTGTATAATAGTCCGTCATGCCAGATACTGTCAAACGCATTTTCTACGTCTAAAAGTACTACCCCAGTCGAAATTGTTATTAGTGTTTTGTTTAATTATTGAAACTAGTCTACTAACTTGATGGTTCAAGTGAGATTTTCTAAATCTAAATTGCTCATTGGGCAGAGATTGATTGATAGTGACGTGATTTAAAAGTTTAAATTGAGTGATACGCTAAAAAAAAAATTCATAGAGAACAGAGAAGGCTAATAAGTCTGTAGTTCATAGGGTATGAATTGTCCTTGTTCGGATTAGGTACAGGTATCCGTATCACTAATGCATGTTTCCAAGGATTTGGAAAATAATTAAGAATAAAACAGGAATTGAATAGATAGGTCAGCATTATATGGACATTGCCGGGAAAATATTTTAGAAGCATATTATTGATTTTATCGTTACCTGGACTCTTCTTAGTTTTGAGTGACTTAATTGTATTTTGTATCTCATACAGTAAACACAATTTCGCCATTTGATTAATTATCTAGTATATTTACGGTTGATTTCACAGTCTCCTCAAATACGAACTGAAGAGAAGAAAAGAGAACTGAAGAAAAATGGTATCATTACCAACTTTCAATGGAGGCAAAAAACTGATTTTGTTCCAATAATTTACATCATTTTCCAGAAAGGTTTGGAACCCGATTTGACACTGTTAAGCACTATCTCTGCTTTCATTTCCAAAAAAATGTATTTATTAAATGGATCTCTTGTAGGTTGCCATTGCCTTCGCTTTATATTCTTGATCCTAATGAGCATTTTCAAATCGTCAGGTAGTTGGAGATCTTTACAGGATTTTATGGAAACTTTAGGTATAGCTCTCTCTCTCTCTCTCTCTTGCTTTATAGATATTAGATACTATACTATCTAGTTGTTCATCAATAAGATTTGAATTTGTGATATTAACAGCAGTATAGTTATCTAATTTAATAGAATTTTGAATTGTTTCTTTATATATATCCCATTTTACAAGGTGATAATACATTTTACATTTTATTACATTTTCTCCAACGGAGGGTTGGTATCTTTTAGCAGCTGGGTAGAATGTGTATACATACATACTTCCCTCTTGGTTTGCGCTATTACTCGTACATCCCCAGAACCTGTGACAAGCATTTAGATCATCACATACAAAATAACTATCAATACTTGAACAGATTTTATTTAGGTCTATTATAAAATAATTAAGTTTTTCTTTAGTAAGAAATGTTCCTGGAAAATATACCGCTATTAAATGTATACTACCAGAATAATTTACTATATTAATACCAAGACATTACCATTACCATCACCTCTAGAATCCCTATCTAATCTATAACAAATAAAGTTTGAAACATTTAATCTATCACTAAATTTAAGTTGGGTTTCATTTAAAATCAAAATATCTATTGAATTATCATTAACATATTGAATGGTTTCTATATAAGCTTGATTTTGATACTGCAAGCATTCCAGAAACATAATATCTTCATAATTGTTGGTTTTTTGTACGGCACATCTGAAACTTATCAATCACTTCTTGTACAATTCTTATAATTTCATCAGTGGAAAAAAAGTCATCGGACTTATTTTGATTTTATGGTGTGTGCTGAATGTTGATTATTGATGTTGTTGACACTGTTTTGAATATTCCACCAATTATTATGTCTTCCAGCTGTTAGACCCGGGAAATGTAGTTCATTCGACAGAGGGGGAGGAACATTTGTTTGTTAAGCAGGTTGAGATTGTCGAAATTTAGGTTGTACGTTTTTCTTGATCTGTATAAATTCAGCTTTTTTAGGGTAACTATGAAAGTTGGCCGGATAATTCTAGATTGCTGAGCGGGCAGTTTATAATTGTAAAGTTCTCTCCACAAAGATGACATTTAAAATCCCTATGGCAGTTACTAGTTCCATGTCCAAAAAGTTGCCAATTCCTGCATTGTGTTGGACCACGTATCTGAGATTGGTAGTAATTCCAATTTACTATTATAGACAGACTTAAATTTTTTTTAATCGGCTAGAGTTGTTTCACCGTTACTATGGTACAGGTACACCATTTGTTAATCATAACGTGGTTTTTTTTAATTAAACTGTTTTATCTTGTTATAGGTATTGGAATAGATTCATCATTCAACATAGTTTTTATTTCTTCAATTTCAAAATTTGGTAGCCCGGAAAGAGTTATTTTGATTGGTTTGTTATTTAGGTCTTCAAATGTATATAATATTTAAACTCCGTTTGTTGTATCAATATTTCAGAAAATGAGTGAAAATCATTCATATTATCAATTAAGAAATTTTCCGATTGATTGGATTTTTATTTATTTAATTTAGTGATGTTGTGTATTTTCAATAAATTATAGACGTCCTTCAGTTTTTTGTTTGTTATATAACAATAGGATGAATTTTAACTCTGGTTGTTTTTGTGATGAATACGTCTTCATCATAATTTTCGTTCAGGTTTTTAGTTGGTTGTAACGGTGAAAATCTGTTATTTCCATATTGATATCGCAATTATTATTGACTGATTTTTTGGTATTGACTCTGACACTTTTTGAACATCACTTTCACTCTTCTTTTGTATAATCACATATGAGGGGGCTTAAGCCCCTTTTGGGACAGAAACTACCTATAGAACTTCAGTAATTTCACACAGTTGGTTACACAAATACAATACACTGAGAGTAAAGTAACTGTTAGCAAAAAAAAATAAAATAAACTAAAATACATTTTATTTTTTATTAATTTATATGTTTCTTCGACCAGAGTTGAAACTAGAATGTTGCATTGGTTGTAGGTACGTGACTACTTGGTCAAAAATTCGATTCGACCCATATCGTTTTTGTTTAAACTCCGCCTGAATTCTGGCTTTGACTCGATTGAAGAGATACAAGCCGAATCGAAGTTGATTTTGAAGGCCATTCCGGAAATCGACTTTAACAACTGTTTCGAAGACTGGAAAAAACGTTGACATATGTGTAGTGTGGGATGAAATAAATGTGAAAGAATAATAAGCCGTTTGTTTCTTATTTAAAGTCTTACTAATTTTTGATTACTGTGCGTTATTACATATTATATAAAATAAATTAATTTAATTTGATTCAGTGTTGTGAAACGTTATTGTAACGTAACGCAAAAACGGAAAACCGGAATTTAAATTTCGTACCGTAACCAAAACGGAAACGATATAATCCATATTAACTGTAACGAAAAACGTAACAAAACCGCTATTTTTTTTTAGGTTATTACATTACATATTTATAATATTTTATTTTTATTATGTCATATTCACCTTGATATTTAAAAAAATAAAAAACAAAAACAAATTAAAAAATTCAGCTATTGCAGGTAATAAACTGAATTTTATGAATAATATTATGTAACAAGTTAATTACTATCTATAATTCATTTCCCAATTATCACTTTTATATTTTATTTATTCATGAGTGATGTATAACAAAATCGTAACTGTAACCGAAACGTAACGAAAACGTAACGAAAAACGTAACCAAATTAATTGATCGAAACAATAACTGAAACGAAAACCGCTATTTTAATTTATAGAATAACGAAAACTGAAACGAAATTAAATTTGATTCGTTTCACAACACTGATTTGATTTAATTAAACTTAATTCAATTGTATTTATAATTTATATAGATTGTATTTATTATTATTATACAAAATTAATTCATAATTTTGTATTTTATTATTTTTAATAACATCGCCGCGTAATAAAAGTACATATTATGGTTGGCGGTCAACTCAGAGAGCGACGTGTTGTCACGTTGAGATTCGAGGCGAGACTAATTTAATTTTTATTTTGTTTTAAGGGCCCAATACACGAAAAATACAAAAAATGCTTGAAGAAAGTGTACCTTTTCTAGAGAATTACTGATCGTATCAGCGCAAACCATATATTAAAATATTCTTTGAGGTTTTATTTAGTTAATCACGGTGGCTTTTCCGAATTTTCCGCTTAGTTTTCCTGCTATTTGATTTTAATTATGACCAGTTTTGGCCAAATTTGGCATCGAAAATGTACCTTTTCTCAAACACCAGCTGATGAAACTAAGATTTTTTTATATCAAAATGCGCAGGAGATAAAACTGAATTTATTCACGGTGGCTTTTTTCAAGTTTTTAATTATTAATCGAGAAAATTGCAAAAAATTAATAAAATCGTTTATTTTGATTATTAATGTCAATTGCGTCTAAGATAAAATTTTACCTCATCTCTTTTTGTTTAGTTCTGTAAACTGTTATTAGATGGCAGTTTATTTTGTATATGTAGTAAAAACGAAGTTTGCTAAACCATTTTTTCGTCTATCCAATATAATTTTTGTTTTACTATACATACTTATTACATACATTTACTATACTTATTATACATACAAAAAAAATTAGATCGTTTATGAAAAATTTTTGGAAAGGAAAAATTATATGTACATATTGTGTTTCGATGTTTTATAGTGTTTTACAATTTTTGTGCAATTTGAGATCGTTCGATCAAGAGATCGGTGGACTGGACTTCGGTTGTGCTGTTATAGGGCATTGAAGGTGGAACTGCTTTTCCATTTTATTTTTTTTAGTTTTAGTGGTCACGCGCTATGGATCTGGTTTCTGTTCTAAAACCGATATTTTTTCAGCTAACACTATTTTAGAAGGGCCTTAAAAATACTAAATTAATCAATTAGGAGTTTTATCTAAGTAAATGGAATCACTCGATTTCATATATTTTTTAAATATAGGTACCACCATTTGGAAGGGGGTTCAAACTTTCCAGTGAATATACCTTTGTGGATGTTTACGGCCTAGTTCGGCCAGCATGTTTGGTTGAATTAAAAAACTGTAATTGTTACATGTATATGTCGAGAAAATATATTACAGAAATGTCGAAAGGAAATTAAATTTGAAATTAAAATTTTCTTGGTAAAACCGGTCTAGTTATTATATTTTTCGACTTGCGAATTGCGATTTGCTAAATTCATTCTAGATTATTATCAGTAAAATTAGCAATGCAAATTTCTAATACCCTAAATTAAACTAAGTGAAATTATGTTATGTTCTTTATTTCATACATACATAATGTATTATATTGAAATTTTGTGCATTTAACCTATTATACCGATCTCTAAGAATTATGTTGCAAACTATTTTACTATATACGCAAGATTTTATATTGGAAGATTTTGTCTTGCAAGATTTTGTAAATGCGACATTTTATAATGCGAGACATTGTTTGCGATTTTTTTTTTTTTAAACAAGATTATGTAATGCAATATTTTGTAATGCGAGATTTAGTAGGGATTTTCATTTGTTGTGTATTTTCAACAAACTAATTGAATTTAAAACGCAACATATCAGGGAACTGGATGAAAATCAGAGTATGCTTGTTTTATCTGATCAAAATAAAAAGGAATGCCATAATTTATCAGATGCAAATTCAACATTTGAACCTTTTCCTGAACAAAAACCTGATTTGAATGGTAGAAATTTTATTATTGAATTTGAAACAGCTGAAAAAAATGCTCAAGAGGAAAACGTACATATGTATATTAAATGGCAAACGCATATTAAGTATGTATGCAATATTTTTTCAACGAACTAATAAAAGTTAGCAATCACAATATGGCTTTCGGATGCTTCCTACTGAATTTAAAGTTTATAAGCGAGCGCAGAATCGGATTAAATTCCAAATTTTATTTTAAATGTAACATGTGTAATATAATTCAAAATATTTCGTCTGAAAATCCCAACGAAAAGAAACCACATCAAAACTCAATAAATTATCAAAGTGTTTTAGCTGGCATTTCAATCGGTATTGGATATCAACAAATAGAAGAATTTTTTGGTGTCATTGACATATTATATTTGGCACCAAATACATTCAATAAATTACAAAAACAAGTTCAACGTGACATTCAACAAGGTTGCGACCGAGAAATGTTTAAAGCTGCGATATGGAAAAGCAAAACAAATAGCAATTGAAGAAAAAAGCGTAGATTTCGATGGTATACGGACACAATAGTAATTATACCTCACTTTCTGGTGTCGGAACAATTATTGCTCAATCTACAAAGAAGGTCGGTCATAAGGAGTTCCCTTCGTAATAAATATTGCATTCTTTGTCGCAGAGCAGAATTGTAAAAACATCACCTGAACATCATGAATGCAATTCGAACTATGCTGGCCCATCAACTGGAATGGAACGGGATGCTTTAGTAGAAGGTTTTAGAAAAAGAGAAGAACTGTATGGTATGCGCTACAACAAAATAATTGCAGATGGCGATGCCAGCGTATACGTAAATATTTTAGAGGCTAACCGCTAAACCATACACAAATGCACTCATAGAGAAAATTAAATGTCGCAATCATTTACTCCGTAATTTTCGGAAACACGCAAAGGAACTATGTACTAATCGCACTAATCTATAATTCAACAAAAACTATTACGAAATCAAATTAATCGATGTTCCAAAGACATAATCTGCGCATTAAAAAAAGGAAACATTCTAAAAATTCTCTTCCATAGAAAAAAAATGAGGAACTTGCGCTTGACATTGGAAATATCCCATTCCACGTTTTTCAAGACCACAGGAAATGTGCCTCATATTTCTGTAACCGTCAACGATACGAAATACCTGAAATATATCAAAGATTTATGGAAAATGAATTATTCAAAGCATTTAGTGGATTATTTAAGCGATTAAAATACCACGCTAAAAGCCTTGTGTACGATGTCGACTCAAATGCCGTAGAAGGTTTGAATGCAATTGTCGCAAAATCTGTTGGTGGCAAAAGAATTAATTTTTCCCGTGGGCAATCATACACATCACGAGCCAAGTTCACTGTATTACAACACAACAGTCAAAGGGGACACTATAATCTAGCAGAGTATTCATCAAATTACAGCTGAAAATCGAGAATAGCAGAACTTGAAAAACGACGATTACTACTAAATAAAATAGCCACCACAAATCAACCAAAACGACAAAAAGAAAATTAAAGTTTTTTGGAGACGACTCTGAATATGGAAATCAAACCTGTCAAAATTTGGATAAATCACCTGAAGAGTATACCGAACTTAGAAATGATTTTTTGAAAAAATTGAAAACGTAAGCTGCTGAACATGACAGAATTGAAAGGTCAACTATAAACCAGTTCAATGAAGCGAAATGGTTTCAAGTGCGTATGAGTCTACAAAATTTGGAGAAATATGCCGCAATAGAAAGAAAATAATATAGAAGTAGCGAAATGCGGTGAATTCATTTATTATGTGTACCGAATGAAATTTGTGATTTGTACATGAAGAATTAAAACTAAACGGCAATATATAATCATTATTTTTCTGTACTTGTTCTATTGCACATATTGTACAGTTTTTAAATAATCGTATTCATTCAAACTTTTTGTTCATTTTACGGCGAACATTCACCTTTTCATAATCCCATTTATTTTGTATGGATGTGATCTTAAGCCGTATTGGCAAACTGCTTGCCAAACCATATGTTTTTTTGCCAAATTTTTCAACAGCTATGGTAGTAATTGCTCCGTCCAGTCCTTTACCTTTCTTTTTGATGTAATATTGGGGACCTGGAAGTGTCGAGAAATCCATTTTGACGTAGGTCTCGTCGTTCATTTCGAAACAAGAATCTTTTCTTTCGTTCAACCATTTGTTGTGTTTCTTTGCTGGATCGATCCCTCTATTAAATAGTTCAACACTTCTTTTGGGGATTTTTGACTTCTTGTATCTCCGTAGATTATTTCTGGTTTTAGCTCGTTCCACAATCGATTTGGTTGTTTTGGGTTTTCTGGCCAAATCTCGCACAGACATCGAGGGATGTTTCGAAATGACTCTTACAATTTTCTGATCCAACATTTTATTTGGAGCACCTGATTTTTTTCGGATCCGGGCTTGCGTGATACAGAAAGATTGATTTGACATTTTTTTTTACATTTGTTACCGTATTATTGGAAACACCGGCCAATTTACCAATTTTTTTATTGGTATACTCGGGATGATCATTACACAATCTAATTATTAAATCACATTTTTCTCCTTATGATGCGTCCATTTCGAAACAAATAAAACAAATGTCCAATTTGACGTTTATTCGTTTTTTTAAATTGTTTTTCTACAAAATAACGGTACCAGTTTTTTTCTTTTGCGTAGTAACCTATGAGATAATATAAATTTGGGAATCACAAATTTCATTCGGTACACATAATATCAAAAAAATCTATCTATGAATAATTGAAGTAAAATATCCCTTTAATGCCAAAGGCTTGCATCCACTAGAGGCTGCGAAATAAGAATAATAAAATTCCTTGTCTATGACGAATATACCGGCAAAGTGGCAATTAAAGAAAAACATCCTTATTATTGCCAGATACATTATCGTTTTGACGCCAAAAGAACTTATTTCTTTACGAATAACCTGGAATTCAGATTTTTTTATCAAAATATGCTGCAGAAACTTCTCAGTTCTCAGTATCTTCTTCAACTGTCTACTCAAAGAAATTATAGATTAATACTCAAAATCATATGAGTTTTTTGAATTCTTGCTTTTTTAAATGATTATTACGGTTGTTTGTAGTTGCTGGACCTAAATTATCACAAAAAATTGATGTGATATTAATTCGAATATGGAGATTTCAAATTTGAAATAAAATGTAATATGGAATAACTCGAGTTATTACGTTATGCCTTGTTACCGCAGAATTATAGACGAAACCAAAATATCCCGTAAAAAAAATTAAAATTTATGAAACTTATTTGTATGTGTTTATTATTTTTTATACATGCATAATTGCATATGTTTGGTAAAATTTTTATTGCCGTTGAATGTTTCATTCATATTTTCTTCCCTTACATTAATGAAAGTCAAAAGAAATAAGCAAATGTGGATTCGACAAAAACACGAAGCATTTACAACTTTGTTTGGGTTTTTCGTTTTTATTTTTTATGTATATAATAAAATAACTAGCCGTAAAAGAGAAAATCGTTTTGCATATTTTTTTTTAATTTAGTGTATATAACTCCATCTATCGTTAGTAAAAATTTTTAATATACATATGTGTCTTAGATAAAAATTCGATGACGTGTTTTCTTGTATTTGGCCCTTAAGTTCGTGTGTTTCGTATTTGCTATTGTCATGTCGTATTTTTTTTTTGTGTGAGGATGAGGACGATGGCTGATGAGTGAAGAACGGGGAGTAAGGTAGACAATGCGGTTTTCTGATATTTGTGAGGTAGCGCAGGACAAATATAAATATTATGGTTGAATATATTTGGTGCAAAGTACATTGTAGCGTTAAATTGGTTGAACCCAAAGCTGTGTTTCGGCAAATATAGGGTGAGTGTTTTGGGCCTGATATTTAATCATTAGATCAGAGATGGCGAATAGCATATCGAATGACTGAAATGTTTTCAAACGATGAGTTGAAACGCCGTTTGTAGCAGTAGATGTGTGTTCGGTCAATGCTTGTGTCGGTAGGCAGCGGTGAAGGAGAGCAGAGGCTTCGACTAATATCTGGTGTGCACCACTAATATTCCTTCACTGGGTGTTGTGCCACACACAGAGCTGACTTAAGATGTCTAGTGAGTTGAACAAGTAATGGCGAAGTGCTCCATTGGCCTAGTCTTGGATTTGACTGTGGCCGGGGAAAGTCGACGTGAGTCTCGACTGTGGGTGGGACCATCGGAGTCTAGTGAGCCTCAACTGTGGCCGTATCAATGGAAAGACAAAGCGGCGAGTTATTGAGTTATTATTTTTTTTATTGAGTTATTTTGAATAAAATGTGGTGAAAAATTTACACAAAAAACTGAGATCATGGTAATGATGTTGTTGTTGAACCTGCTGTTGTTGTAGTTGTTGTTGTCAGTGGCAGGATATTGTTGCTGCTAATGCTTGAGCTGATGTTGTTGTTGTTGTTGCTGGCCATGAAGATGGCGATGGCGGTGATTGTACTGTGATCCTGCCACCGTAGCTCCCTCTTTGCACTCATTAACCTTAAGTGTTTTTTTGTATGTGGTTATATTGGTGCAAAGATCTATCGATGATGGCGGTGAATTAATTAATATTTTAGCAAAATCTTTCTTATTTAAAAAAGAAATATTATTTTTTCTGTAATTAAACAAACTTTTAAAACTTCCGCTGAAGGAATTTTTAAATTCCCACGAGATTTTTCTTTTATTAATGAAAAAGAATTCATTGAAAACGATCCTTAATGTATAACACAGACATTGTTTTCCAATAGTTTAATGCAATCTTCACATTTTAATTTTTTTTTTTTTTGTAAACTATGTAAACGAAACCAGCTATATAGTATGCTACGACACTTCTAGAATATTCATTCAAATTAACAGAATGTTCATTTAAATTTAATAAGACACTTAATTCTCCTAAATCCTCATTATCTATCTTACCTTTATTTTCAGTTATTTGATACCGTGGAAATAATCAATTTAACAGAGTAATTTTTATTGTATTGAAGAATTGGAATTTCTTCTAATGGCAAGCAATTACCAATTCCACTGTCCCTAATTTGACAATGACATAATAATTCTATATGGCCTTGGTTTAACTTATAAAAAAGTAGATATGTTAGCGGACCATTTTTAATGTATTTACAATATAAAATGTCTATATTTTTTAATCCCAAAATAATTCCTATAAATACCTACCAAAAGTCGTCCACTAAGTAATTTCAATTTGAAAAATATTTAATTGACTCTTGTGAAAAAGCTAAAATTTTTGAAAAATCGGAATCACAAAGATCCTTGAATTTAAAATGTCGAATACCTTATTAGAAATTCTAATAAAGTTAGATACCTCCAAATTTTGAAATTGATCTAGTTTTAAAGTGTGGTTACAAAAATCTAGTGCATCGGCAATCGATTCACTTAAGATTTAAGTGGTATACATACTTCACTTTAATTTTTTGCTTGTAGAAATATACAAATAAATCTTAAATATAAATCTCAAACCTTCTTCTTCTTGCAATATTGTAATAGTTGCTTTAAAAAACACCAATCCACTCTTTGGCCATCGCCATCGAAAAATGGACCCTTTTCTGCTAACGTATTTCGGAGAAATTTTATCATGTATACAGGATCAAGCATCATTAAAATGTCATCCGCAACACCAGTTATTTTTAAAATCGGGTTTAGAGCTGGAAAAGCAATTTTACAGCATAATAACTTTGCCTCTGATATATTTGTGCTACACCCATCAAATGTTGTTCCGATTAGTTTGGCACCGGTATCTCTAATTATAACACTTTAAAAAAAAACACTCTTTTCTACTTAATTTTCAAGAAATTTTTATAAATTTATATTAATTTTTAATTCTAATAATGCTGAGAATAAAATCACAATTTAAAATAAGATAAAAAACACACTAATTAATTTAAAAGCACAAAACACTACACAGCTCACAATTATCGTTTGTCCTACACCTTCAAAAAAAGCTCGGGGTAGGCTGTGTCTTCTACACGGCCGTAGGTGTTTTCCGTGATAACGTTTATAAACGGTGCGAGAAATAGCACGATGTATGGGTTTGTTAAAATAATTTTTTTTATTATTATCATCATGAAATGAGAGTACAGAGGTTGATTGCAAACGATTAAGTACTAGGCGATGGTACGAGAAGTACGAATGACGCGCGGGGTCTCAGCGGTGATGTGCCTGACGAATGTGAAATCCAGATAAGTGCCTCCAAAAGTCGTCAAGACTAGTGTGTTGGAGGCGCAGTCTAGGTCAAAGGTATCTATGGCATTCTTGCATATGTATAAAATATGCCATTTATTTAGTATGTAGTTCATTTTGTTATAATTAGTAATTTTATGTTTATTTATTTTTATTATTTATATATTAATAAACATTTTTATTAGACATACATTTAATTTTTATATTATTTTATAAACAATCAATTATTTGATTCTTCACCATTTTATTATTATCGTGCTCGTATTTATTAAATGTGACCACGCGATGTGGGCGGCATGGCATGCCACCATGTTGAAGAATTGAAGATCGTTAGCAGACTGATCATTTTGTATTTTGTTCTTCTTGTCATGTCATTTGTTTCGCCTGGAAAAGCTGTAGTTCAGTTGTCGTTTTTATTAGGTGTTTTCTGTTTGTTTATTTCTGTTCGCGTTGGGATTAATTTTTGTGGTGGCGAACGCATAAACTCCGGCGCAAGATAAAATGCGTGAACCGCCACATATCCTTGAGGAAGCGCACAAATTCGGGTTTAGCGATGACATCAATGTTGAGATCGCCACAGCGCATAAAAGCTATATCGGGGTACACACTAACATATGGCGGTACGTACTGGCATCGGGAGATGCCTCATCTGCTCCTATCAGATGAGGCATACTCCCTTTACAGTGCTCTCTAGCATTGTAAATCGCCACTTTGTAGATTTAAATTTTAATTAAAATTTATGTGAAAATTAATTATTTTAATTTATAATAAATTATCTGCTACAAGTTCTTTACGAAATTGACACTAGAATGGCCTCCGATCAGATGACGCATTCTCCCATTACAGTGTTCTCAAGCTTTGTAAATCACCATTTTGTAGATTTTAATTTAAATTAACAATAAGTTATCTGCCATAGTTTCTTTAGGTACAAATTGACACCAGAGTTACTCCGATCAGATAAGGGGTTCTCATGGTTGATTGTAAGTCGCTGTTTTGTACTTTGTAATTTTAATTAAAATTCATGTGGAGATAATTTATTTTAATTTAAAATAAATTATCTGCCACAGTATTATTAAGCACAAATTAACAACCGAATTGCTCCGACATGATGAGGCATTCTTTGTAAATCGCTATTTGGTAGTTTGAATTTTTAATTAAAATTTATGTGGAGATTAATTAATTTAATTTAAAATAAATTAACCACCACTGGTTTTTTACGCAAAAATTGACACCATCTTATCTCCGATCGGATGGGCCATTCTCTCATTTAAATCGGTCGAAATCAGAGGTTCGCGGGCGAGTTCCTTTGCCGCCGGATGACGTCATTGCAATAATATTATAAGGAACACATAAAGCCGAAGGACCAACCTAAGCAATCATATTTTTAAATTAAGGGTATGCTTATAGTTGATGAGTAACTGCCCACGACCAAGGGCTAAATTTCTGGTCAATTTTCTGAACATGCGGTGTAAAACGTTATCACGTCAAAACACCAAATTTGATCTGTCAAAAATTTTGGAAGAAAAAGGTCTATTGTGGTGGTGACCTTATATTTTTTATTTGTTTCCTTTAAATTTTTATTTTGATATTGTGGTTAAAAAAACCTTTATTATGTAAAATCAAAATAAAAAAAAAATCGTCGTGTCACATCGCCAAACAAAATAAGTATGTATGATTTTTACATTATAATTTTTGCTCTTCGGCTTTTTTGTTTTAAAATATTTTGTTTTATTTTGCTTATAGGCATATAAAAAGATATTTATATTAAGTGCCTGCTCAAATTCTGTAGTAATTGTTTTCTCGTAGTAGTTTTTGGCATGTGGGTAACTGCAGCAGGAAAACTTTCGAATTTAAGCTTGAAATTCTTTAAACGATTTATCTGTAATTTAATGGAGACTTGTGGAGACTGCGGTAAAATTTATCTTAGCTCGAGCTGCATATTTACCTTTAAGCTTGAAATTTCTCATACCGTTAGAACTGAATTTGTGCTAATTAGTGCTCATTGGAAAAAATTAGTGCTAGTCCAGCAGCTGAGAAAATGGATAAAGAATTTTCATATTTCGCCTGAAAGACGGTAAAAAAAAACAAAATAACAAAACCCGATTTTCAGCGGAAACCAAAAAAGATTATCCAATTAACGAAATATTTTTAGTTAGTCAATACAATGAAGAACTTTGTGCTTATCACAAAAATATAAATTTTGACAATTTTCATTCATTAAATTATAGAAAATGAAAATCAATCCATATCCCTAAATGATACTATACGCAACCATCCAGGATATATTTTGAATTCAATAATTTCCAAATTTAGCAACAAAAATAATTGATTTAAAATATTTCCGACATAAAATGTTTTACAAAATAATACAAATGTTATTAATTACATATTTATTTTATTTCATTTTATATTTATTAACGATCTAGCAAATAGGGTTTTTTACAGTTTAAAAAACAGTTAAAAAAAAGAATGTTATGTCTGATTACACGTTCTGTTCGATACTGTAAAAATAATGCAAGAGCGAAACCTGATTTTCAGCGGAAACCGGGAAAGTTTAACAAATAAACTAGTTAAATCTAAGTAAGTTTAACCTTGAAGAAATTAGTGCTTATCGCAAAAATATAAATTTCGAATATTTTCATTAATTAAACCAAGGAAATATGAAAATTGATCAACACATTTTCAATCATCCAAGATTGCGTGTTCAATTAACTTTCGAATTTAAGCTTGAAATTTCTCTTACCGTCAGAACCGAATTTGAGCTAATTAGTCCACATTGGAAAAAATAGTGCTAGTATAATAAAAATAATAAACTTTATTAAAGCACAACGTGTTAATTAATTTAACAGGACAAAATTCTGTATTAAAAATGTTCTAAATATACCAACTCACAACTAAATATCCTATATAACCTAATACCCTTGACAGACTAGGGATTAGCTAAGCGCGATTAGTGATTTTTTCGAGATTAGCTGTAGTGTGTCAAGTTGAAGATTAGCTAATCTCGTTTTATTTGAGGATTATACTACTGACAGACTAGGGATTAGCTAAGCGCGATTAGTGAAACGAGATTAGCTAATCCACCACAAATCCATATGCGTTGACAGACTAGGGATTAGTTTCTTGCAGAGAAATAAAATATTATTATGGTGATTCGCTGAAACATAGCTAGTAAATCAGCTGGACTCATTTTTTAATTCAACATTTATAAGATTTATACATTAAAACACACTATATTTTCTTTTTCCTCGAAATTTATTCAGCACAAATTTTTTAAGATGTCATTGATTTGATAACTTCTATCGTAAATTCACGCCACTTGCATTTTCAGCCATGTTTAAATAAGTATTTCACATTGTAGTGCCACTTGTACCATCACTAAACCCAATACAACGAGATAAGCTCGAAAATTTTCAAGGATTAGTGCACTAATCTCGAAATCCTCAAATAAAACGATATTAGCTAATCTTCAACTTGACACACTACAGCTAATCTCGAAAAAATCACTAATCGCGCTTAGCTAATCCCTAGTCTGTCAAGGGTATTAGTCACTAATCGAGATTAGTGCACTAATCCTTATCTCGTTGTATTGGGTTTAGTGATGGTACAAGTGGCACTACAATGTGAAATAATTATTTAAACATTGCTGAAAATGCAAGTGGCGTGAATTTACGATAGAAGTTATAAAATCAATGACAGTTTAAAAAATTTGTGCTGAATAAATTTTGAGAAAATAGAAAATCTAGTGTGTTTTAATGTATAAATCTTAGAAATATTGAATTTAAAAATGAGTCCAGCTCATTCAGCGAATCACCATAATAATATTTTATTTCTCTGCAAGAAACTAATCCCTAGTGTGTCAACTCATATGGATTTGTGGTGGATTAGCTAATCTCGTTTCACTAATCGCGCTTAGCTAATCCCTAGTCTGTCAGTGGTATAAGTTAGTTACAACCAATTTATAAAAAAGGAAAAAACGAGATTTTAGGGAACGAAAGGAAAAATGTAAACCTCATATGAGTTGAGAAAAGGTTTGCTCTCCGAGTTATTTAACTTGTAGCATTTTAATTCACTCAAAACATAAGCTCGAATTTAAAGTAAATCAGTCCAGTTAAATTTTTTTTTTCGTGTTTTTAATGGAAAAGAGCGTCATTTCTTGGTTAATGGAAAAGAGCGTCATTTCTAGGTTAATTTGGTAATTTTCTTTAAATTTGAACTGTGGTTTTTGGTTTAGATTTTCTTTAAGGCTGTGTAGTACCTTTGAGTATATATATATAGAGGAATCACCAAACCAAAAAAAAAGTTGTAATACTACCTCGCTGCAAGATGAGAGCGCGACAATCGGCATGTTTTTATACAAGTAGAATGAATAATACATAACGAAACGAAGAAATAACCTTGAATGGTACACAAATGTATTTTTTCCTTAGACCATATAACATATGGACTGATAATCGTTTGATAATTTCATACATTTTGTTGTTGTAATGCGTATCGCGAGTGACACTAGCGGTCAAGTGGAGTCGTGCGGCCAACTGAGGAAACACACAACAAATTTAGATGAATTAAACTATCGACAAATAAAAAACAATCAACTTTAGACCATTTAAGACGATCAACGATTTTAGGATTGTCAGCCATATTTTATTTCAATATGACATTTCAATTTCCTGTTTGGAATTTGGTTTTGTGTTCGTTAAATAATATTTATTTTTTGTGTATAGAATATATATAGAACATAATAGAAACGATTATAATTTTCTTTGGACGATATTTTATTCAGAAAATAATTAATTTTTGAATACATACCTTGAATTACTTTGAAAATACGCTAATGGTATTTTTAGACCATTTATAGTTAAAAGGTGTAATTTAGTACCTCAATTGGCCGCGCTGGTAGACTTGACCGCTAGCGTAACTCGTGATACAACCGTGAAGTTATCGCTAGCAGTCCATAGTTATATGGTCTAAGATTTTTTCGTTTGTTTTTTTAATTTTTTTTTATTTTCATTTTCACAAAACATTATACATATGTATGTATCAGGGTTGCCACCCGTCCTCGTTTGGCGAGGATTGTCCTCGTTTGACTATTTTGTCCTCGCGTCCTCGTCGATACTGAAAAATCCTCGCTATTTAAAAAAATGGTTCTCATCGTTTACAAAAATCAAAATGACTTTAAACGGCGCCAATAATGTTTGTTATTTATTTATTTAATACATAGATTATTGATTGGGCATAAAAAAGTAACAATTTATGCAGTTTACCTTTTTTTTAAAAAAACAACTCTGTAAACTCAGCTAATAAAATCACAAAAAGTGGGTTTTAAATAAATTTCTCATCTCCAGTTGTAATACAATTTAGTAGAATATAATTTAACTTTGGGCAATTATCAATGCATTTTTCTATAAATTACTCTTAACTATATTTGTTTGCCTATCTGTGCAAAAAAATGTTCGAAATAAAATTTGCTGATTAATTATTATTTTTATAAACACTGGCGACTTTAAATTTGACATGCATTTTCTAATGGTAGCGATTGTAAATTCACAGAATATATGAAATTTGTCTTTGATTGGACTAAGCAATAATAACCTTGTAACTTATTTTTTACATAAGAAGGGGCATAATGGCGGAGCAATGAACTTTAGTGATTTTTGGTTGCAATTGAAAAGTTGGTTTAAAAAAATTTTCAAGTGATAAAGGGTGCTGTAATTTATATAGTGTGGAAATATTAGTTTCTAATAAGGGTTTTCGGGCTCTATAAGACCACGAATGAACAAAAAATCACCAGACAAAATTAACAGATGCCTGTTGCAGTGCTGTAATCACCAGAATGCCGATTCCCTTAGTTGCATCGTTTACCAAGCCAAGCAACAGTCAAGTTCCAATACCACTTCTATAAATACTAAACGGCTTCTATATGCAAAACATAGCAGTACACTGATTTTTCACGACAATAGTCATTCCAGGTGACTACCAGCACATCTCCTGATCTCTTGAAAATACATATATCATGACAAAAAAGTCTTTTCAAATGACAATTGTAGTAAAAAAACCTATAGTTTTTATAGAAGTAATATTAAATTTCGACTGTTACTTGGCGTGATAAACGAAACGACTAAGGGAATAGGTCCTACATTCTTTAATATGAAAGATTCAATTGATGAAGAACTATAGTTGAAGAACTTGTCCATGCATTGTATCAAACATTGCTGCCTACAATTAATTAAAGCAAAACATTTCGACACCAAAATTGGAAATAAAGTGAATTGTGGCCGAACCAAAGCTGAGGCGATTTGAGAGGCTCCTCAAGAAATTGTAGACGTTATAAATAAAATAATTTCTAACAAAATTTGTTATTGAAAGTAGGTGCTTCGATTCACAAAAATAGAAAATGTTTTGCGGTAGTATTACAATATTACTCGTCCGGGAACGGAATTGAAAATTAACTCGAAGATTTGTTTGAACACGCTAATGAAACCGCAGGTGGTATGTTTAGTGCAGCAATACATGAATCGTTCAATTCCTTAGGTTTTTCTCTAGAGACAATTTCAGCTTTCAGCGCGAGCAATACAAATTCTAATTTCGGAAAAATAATTATCTATCACAACTTGAAAACGTTAAATCCGTATATCTTAAAACCGAATTGTTATAGCAATGTCATCCATAATTCTTTGAAACGTTGTTTAAATATGATGTCCTTTGTTTTCGATAATTTTATTCAAAAATGTTTTAATTTGTTTTATTAAATCAGTAAAAGGACGGAAAAAGCTAATTTTTTTCAGAATTATTGTAATCTCGAGTTTAGGGAGCTAATCAAACACTGCCCGACTTAATGGGTTTCTTTACTTCCAGCTTTAAAAATATATTTCACTTGTATTTTGTACAGTACATAACCAATATTTAAGTAGTGTCCTTGCGAGGCATTTTGAAAAGGTGGCAACCCTGGTATGTATACCTATACATACTCATCTAAACATAAGCAATATTATTGTCGTTTCTCATTTTTTAAATAAACTTTTTGGTTTTCCGTTACAATAAAATGTTTCATTAGTCATGAGACGAATAAAACAAAGTGTCCGTAGTTTATTGTGGTATTTTTTAATCTTGGGATTTGTGCTTGTGCGTAGAGCCTTAATAATTGCTTATAGATGACAACAAGTGAAATTTATTTTCTGTGAAATATAGAAATAATAATGAATACAATCAGTGCTTTACATATCAGACTAAAGTTGGTTTAGTAACAAAGAAAATACAGGGTATTCTTGAATCCCAGCTCGAGTTGAAGATTAATCAAAATCACTTGTTAGGTAAATTTTGTTGTAATGAGAAAAAATAAACCACAGAGTTGTTGCTGGATTTAGATTAGACTCAAAGGTAGTACTCAAAAAAAATTTCTGTTTTGTTATCGATATTTAGGCCCGATTGTATGAACGAGGATAGAAAAAATAAAATCCGAGAGTACAGATATATCTTTATCCGAGAATTTTATTTTTTTCCTATTGTATGAACAATTTAAAATATTTTTCTATCCTCTGTTTTATTGCAGTTTTAGAGCAGTTTTTATTTGAATGGTAACACTTTTTTGTTTGACGTTTATGTAATTGAAAATAAATTTTCATATTTTTCCTTTTTCATACGTTTAATCGGTGGATTATTATTTGACTTCATCTTTATCTCTTAAGTATAATTATTAATTAATCAATGTTATCGTCACTATAACACGATAACAAACTGTGAACATTTTAAAATGTCAAAAAAAAAACAACAACAACATTTTGTATCCTCTGTTCTATCCACCGAAAAGAGAAGATAGAAACAGAGGATATAACTCTATCCATGAATTTATTTTCTTGTTCATACAATGCAAACGACGATAAATCCGAGGTTATATCGTCTATCCGCGTTCATACAATCGGGCCTAAAATGTCCAAAAATGGGTCTAACTAAACTGTGTCTATAATAAAAAAATATATTTATTTTTTTGTTTTATTTTGATGTAAAATAAATATAACTGTATGTCGACTTGTCTTATTTCCCTTTTTTCCAGTATAAAATTATATACTATTTCGGTTATTTATTTTCGTTGTTGCCATAGAAACTCATTATGTTAAAATATATAATTTATTGTAAAACGATAAGATCCTAGATATTTACCATTTTTTGGGGTTAGCCATCTCGTAGAGTAAAAGGAAACAAAAATTAGCCGAGATCATACCCCTTTTTGACAAAAAAAAATGTATTTATCGATACTGAAGTTTTTCGTATCGATAAATATATCGATATTCTTAGTATTTTGATTATATCATATCTTTCTTATTTTAATATTAATCTTTAGAATCGTGAATTAATCCCTCAAAAATATCTTTCTGCATAGGTCAATATAAAAGATATACATGGTTTAGCGAGAAAAACTTAAGAAAATTGAATTTTCCGTGAGCACCATTATCCAAAATTTCGTCAACTTTAAATTTTTATTACGGATAAACTATAAATAATTTTTAAATAATCCTGTATTAATCCCTCAAAAATACCTTAAGCTTTGTCAATAAAAAAAAAATATGTATGTGAATTGATAAATATTTGTAGCCACAAATTGAATTTTACGATATCCTTATTTTGGTAAAATGAGTACCATACAGCCTTAAATAAAAAAATAAAATTATTGCTACATTATGTTGTACGAAATGAAACATTGTATACGTTACACGTTCGTTATATGATCGTCACGCCTATCGTTTCGAAATTGTGAACTCGGTTCCTTAACGAGGCATTTACCCGGTTTTACCGCTCTTGTGGCGTAAATAATTAATTCGTTTTGTAATTTTTTTTACCATCATCCAGGCAAAATATAATTTTTTTCCTCCGTTTTTTCGGCTGCACTAGCATTTTCCAATAAGCGTTAATTAGCACAATTCGATTCTAACGATAAGTTTCATTTAAATTCGAAAATTTGCCGACATTGTTTTATTAATACATATATTTCACTAATTTCGCAACTGTTCGCAGTGTATTTTTAAAGCCCTATGTAGCAGCCAAAGCGTTTTACAACATATACATAGTGAAACGTTCCAGTATTGGCATGAAAAATGTTTCAGCCCGAGAATTCGGAATATCAACAAAGAGTCACATAGTCGACAATTAGCTCAAATTCGGTTCTAACGGTATGAGAAGTTTCAAGCTTAAATTCGAAAGTTTATTGGATGATTGAAAATGTGTTGATCAATTTTCATATTTTCTTGGTTTATTAATGAAAATATTCGAAATTTATACTTTTGAGTTAAGCATAAATTTATTCAATGTGTTCACTAATGGAAAATATAAACTTTATTTGTTAAACTTTCCCGATTTCCGCTGAAAATCAGGTTTCACTCTCGCATTTTTTTTACAGTATCGTAACGGAACGTGTAATCAAACATAACATAATTTTTTTTTTACTTGTTTTAAAACTATAAAAAACCCTATGTGGTAGCTCGTTAATAAATATAAAATGAAATAAAATAAATAAATAACATTTGTATTGCTTTGTAAAACATTTTATGTCGGAAATATTTTAAATCATTTATTTTTGTTGCTAAATTTGGAAATTATTAAATTCAAAATATATCCTGGTTGGTTCCGTATAGTATCATTTAGGGGTATGGATTGATTTTCATTTTCCACAATTTAATGAATGAAAATTGTCAAAATTTATATTTTTGTGATAAGCACAAAGTTCTTCATTGTATTTACTAACTAAAAATATTTCGTTAATTGGTTAATCTTTTTTGGTTTCCGCTGAAAATCAGGTTTTGTTATTGTGTTTTTTTTTACCGTCTTTCAGGCGAAATATGAAAATTCTTTATCCATTTTCTCAGCTCCTGGACTAGCACTAATTTTTTCCAATGAGCAATCATTAGCACAAATTCAGTTCTAACGGTATGAGAAATTTTAAGCTTAAAGGTAAATATGCAGCTCGAGCTAAGATAAATTTTACCGCAGTCTCCACAAGTCTCCATTAAATTACAGATAAATCGTCAAGCTAATAATTAGTGTAGAGATAAATTTTGTTGATTTTATTCGTTTGTTTTTGAATAAAGTTTCTGTCCAAATAAATCTCTAAATACTCGACTTCGTAATGTTGGTCGGCCATTTTGACTTCCGTCTTCTTTATATAAAAATAAATTAATTTTACTTCGTGGCTACTACGATTATAAAATGAATCAAAATTCAAAACCGTCAAAATTTATCTTCAAATTATTGTCCTTGTGAGATAAATTGCGGCTAAAATGTTTGGAGAATTTATAGTGGCGCAATCTAGATTTGAGTGAAACAACTGATATTTTTTCAAATTTTTCACGCAGAGGTGCATACGAAATTGTCAGCTAAAAAAAAAATATTTCATTTAGCTAGCTAAATTTTACATCAAATTTGTATGGAGAATTTATCTTAGCTAGAGCTACATACTGAGCTTAAATTCTATGGTAATACAAATTTCCCTAAAATAAAAATTATAAATACAAAAATCGTTGTCATTTGCTTAAAGAATTTCTAATATCTCTATGGCTGAAATGTCAAAAAAAATTTAAAAATCTTGGATTCGTTAAAATTCTTAATTTTTTTAAGTTTATAATTTCTCACTGGTTGGCCCTTTAGAAACATGAACTGGCCTACTATTGAATTTAGTTGAAATTTACACTATCTAAAAAATACTTATACATATTAGAAGGTGACATTTTGGGCAATTGTTTTTATGCAGATATTATGGAATGTGCAGCCATTTTTACTAACGTAATCAAATAAAAAAATTAAATTTAAATTTAAAAAACAATAAATGAAAGCTGTTATACATTCAAATCAAATTTACACAGCTAATGTCAAAAATAGTATTCGTGCAGCAAAACGGGAGCACAAAGCAATTTTTCACAACAAATATGTCAAGAACTACTACGATAAAACAATTACTACAGTATTCGAGCAGACCGTAGGTCACCGTTTTAGTTCATTTTTTGAACGTTTCATTATGAGTTTATCTATATTAATTTCATCATGATGCATACTGAATAAAATCATATTGGAATTCTGTGAGAAAGTCAAAGCTTATTATTTACAATTCAAATTTAAAAACCATTTTACGAATACATTTCGTTTCATTTTTCGATTCACGATTCAAAAAATTAAAATCTTCATGATTAAAAATGGCTGGCAATAAACCGGCACACAAAAAATTAATATTTGAGATACAAAATTAAAACGGCACAAATTAATGAGCAACAAACAAAAATTTCTTGGCATCATAATAATAATTTGGCAACATTTATAATTTTTTGGCACTATTGGAAGGGTACACAAAAATTATTTTTTGGCATCGAAATAAACATTTTGGGCGACAAAAATAATTAACTGGCAACAAAGTTATAAATAAATAAATTAAAAATTAAAAAAATTAAATTAGTTTTAAAATATTCTGGAAAATGGAGATCCCTAATTTAACTTAGAATTGTAGAGGCTAACGGCTTCGGAAACTCTCACGGGCACGCGGGAGGTCGCTTCGCTCCCCCCCCGCTTAGCCCTCCGAGGGGCCTTAGATTTAAACTTCGAGGGACGTAGGAGCCAGGAAACGCAAACATGTCGCACTGCGTGCCGCACGTAGGAGCGGATTATATAGAGTCTATTAATGACACTGCAATATTTTATATCGATCCCCCATCAAATATTAAATAATTTGTATCGATTAAATTTAATTTTTTGTCTCGATTTTTTTTTTTTTTTACTACTAAAAATTTTTTTTTTTTTGTTCCAAAATATTATATTTGTTGCCAATTTATTAATTTTGATGTCAATGTTTGTCGCCACAGTATTTAATAATGTCCTTCAAAAATATTTGTTTGTTTTTTCATATGTGGTGCCAAAATATTATTTGTGATGCCAATTTATTATTTTTGATGCTAATGTTTGTCGCCATAAAATGTTTCTTGTATGCCCGTTTAAATTGTCCCATTAAAAATTGGATAAAAAATATCCAATAAATGGGCAAATTATCTTACAGGGTCCTTGATAAATAATCATAGTTAAAATCCTCCAGTACGAAAAATGATTTTTAGGCCTATATTTTAAGATTTAAGAATGTAAAGCGGAAAAACGCATAAAATCAACTTTTGCCATTGATTTTGTTCAAATTTCTTCTTTTCGATACAATTTCTAATACATAGGACTGGCCATGTTTTTTTGAAAAAACTCAGCCTGTGTATAGTTACAGTTTTATTTTATTCCGTTCGGTAGTGCTTTCTCTATATTGACAATTGGAAATATAGAGAAAGCACTACTTACCGGACTAAAATGTGGTGTAACGGAAATTTTTTGAAGCGGAGCTATCATAAATATTTTGTCTAAAATGACGGCTCCAATCACATTTTATGTGTATATGACCATAACTACATCTCTTAAAATAATTTATTACTTATTTTATTTATACCATAGATC
Organism: Tipula helvola; assembly: GCA_963556165.1. Classification (NCBI taxonomy): domain Eukaryota; kingdom Metazoa; phylum Arthropoda; class Insecta; order Diptera; family Tipulidae; genus Tipula; species Tipula helvola. The sequence goes on along the minus strand of OY744481.1, from coordinate 281,807,227 downwards.
GATAATTTGACAGCTAATATATGTATGTAAGAATTTTTTGAGTGTTAAGGAAAACAAACAGCAGTTTATATAAAACTATCTTAAAATGTTTGAAAATAATTTAATTTTAATAAAAATAACCAAAGAAAAAACTCAAACGGCACAAGATTAAACCTAAAGAATACAAATTTGCCTTCTCCTTATGTTTTAATTTTTTACTCGATGTTCACAAAAAAAAAATTACCGGCTTACCTAAGGTTTCCACTTGGATGCTTTGCGAATATTCGCAAAGGGAAATTTATTGTTTCACTGTATTAGAAATATTTTGTATTTGTAACGTATGAGGAATAAAATATGGACAAACAAAAAAAAGTAAAAAAAAAATTATTTACTAATCAAACGATTTTAATCCATAATTTATTTAAAACTTTAATTCTTAGATAAAATTTACAGAAAAATTTGCGCTCCATATCGATTCGCTTTCCTGATCTTTTCTGGCACTCTTTTCATTGCCGCCTGCGTTCCTGATGTATCAATCTTCTTTAAATCTCTTTTTATCTTTCTAATCAGACATTCAACATTTTTGGCACGATATCCATTGCTGTATACCATTCTCTTCAGATTTGCCCAAAAAGTTTCAATGGGCCTTAATTGTGGAACATTTGGTGGGTTATAGTCTTTAGGGATAAATTCGATTCTGCGTTGACGTAAATCAGATAACGTTGCGTTGGCATAATGTGAGGATGCCAAATCAGGCCAAAAAATCGTTTTATCATTTTTATGATATTTATTTATAAATTTCTGAAGCACAGGTCAATATTTGTTTGTGTATGTTTGCGCATTAACCGCCAAACCACTTTTGGAAAATACTGGGTCACTGACACCTCGTTCGCTAATAGCCAACCACAACATAACTTTACCTGGAAACTTGGTCTTATGAATAAACTTCTCCTTTTCTGGTGCTTTGTGATCGGGAGACTCGTAGTAGTATTTTGGCTGCCATTCATTACCTTCAACAGTGAAATAACTTTCATCATCTATCACACATTTATAAGCTAAAGAAGCAGCGAAATATGTTTGGGAAAGCACTCTTAATCTAGATTTGATTGTAGCTAATTGTTTGTCTGTAGTTGCTGGTGCCGATTTTTTGGGTTTGCGTTGAATATTCATACTTTTTAAATATTTCTTGATAGTTTTTGGGGCAACTTGATATTTTTTACCCAGTTGTCTGTACGATTTTGCAGTTCGACCCACTGTTTCACCTTTCAATTTCATTCGAACTTTGCTACCTTGTAGTTGACATTTTTTACCAGAGTCGGGTTTTCTTTCCACAGGTTCATTATTCTCAAACAGTTTAATTGTTTTGTAGATAAAGGATTTTTTGAATCCAAGATCCTTGAAGTAGTGAAAAATCTCGTTCTTTTTTTTGTCTGGATTTTCCTGACAAAATTTATAAATTAATTTACGATGATCTACTTGTAACAACGACATTTTTGTAACTAATCGTAAAATGACGCAGTTGTAATGTATTTTTTATAAAATATACGGGAACCACCTTATTTAAAAACAAGGAAATTTTTATTTTTGGTTGTACAATACAAATACAAATACATTTTACATTTGTCCATATTTCATTCCTCATACGTTATTATCAAATAATTTTGTCAATTTAGACATTTCTAGACGTCAATAAAAAATCATAATAAAAACAATAAAGTATTCACATAGGAAAAATATTTCAGCTTGCTTTGTTTATCGCAGGATTGAAAATGTTCCTAAACAAATTTAGGGAAATTTTTACTTTTTTTTGTAAATGCAAAATTTGCAATGGAAAAGATGTAGGCATGACTACTTTTGATTGCAAATCGTATTGTAAATTTGTCTATGGTTGCGTAGACAAATTTATATACCGATATGTATTTTTTTTTCAATGTATGCTATCCGTGTGAACAAATTTAAAACATATTGCGATTATTCGCAAAGGCATACCAAGTGGAAACCCACAGTTAGCTTAAAATGACTTAAAATGAATACATTTCAATTAAATTTTTATTAAAAAATATTTAATAAATGTCTGTAATAATACAAATAAACAATAAAAGATATGAACATATTTTGACGTTTAATTTGTTTTCCTTCAGGGAGAACACCACTGTGACATACCATTTTCAAGTGCTTAGTTTGGTATTTTTTTTTGAGAAATGGGTTGGGTTTAGAGAAAAAAAAACTTTTAGGCTATATTTGGCATATATTTAAGTAAACAAAAAAAAAATTTTATGTAAAAAAAATACAAAATGGCGGCGCTAGAGTACCTTTAGTAGAAGTGATTTTGCCTAGAGTCGCTCCGCTGCACGCAGTAGAAGTGTATTAAATTTGTTCCTGGAACAAAAAATAAAATATTTTCATGAAATATATTAGTTTTAGCATCGAAGTACATGGGGGAATTAAAAAATTCAAAAAAATAAAAAATTGAGACAAGTTTGAAGAAAAAGTTTCATTTTTCGACTATAATTTTCGTATAAAAAGTTGTATATCTTTTTTAATTTTTAATGAATCAAAAAAAAACTCACTCTTAAAATAGGTAATCGTTGAAGCCGATAGTTGCGATAAAATTCTTGAGAGGATTTTAGCAACGAGGTTTAGCATTTCGGAGTTCTAGTGAACGAATTGGAGATGTTTATAATATACATTTTCTATAGGGATCGTAGAATTAATCAGTAAGTACGACCCTATATTATACGGAATTTATTGAAATTTGTGCGGCATTATTCAAAATAAAATTCTGGAACAGATTCGGGTGTCCAAATATTTTTCTATAATCGCCGATGCAACTCCAGATTGTTCACATAGAGAACAAACCAGTCTCGTTATCCGATATTTAAAACTAGTTGACAATTCCAAGTTTTCAATTGAGAAGCGATTTCTCACCTTTGACTCTTTTACACGAAAGAAAGGATTAGAAATCGCTCAACGAATTCTAGAACTGCTAAAACAATTTGAACTTGATTTCAATTTTTGTATTGGACAATCTTATAAAAACGGTGCAAATATGGCAGGACGGTATAATGGTGCACAAGCAGTTCTACTAAAGCATAGCCCTAATTGTATTTTTTCAAGCTGCGGCAATCACACATTGAATTTGGTAGGAGTAGACAGTATGGGAACGTGTAAGGAGCCTATATTAGATTTCGGAAAAATTCAACAAATGTATAATTTCTTTAGTGACAGTCCACAGAGATGGAAAATTTTGAAGAAAATTGTAAAATTGTCACTTCACTCCATATCGACAACAAGATGGTCTGCACGAATCGAAGTAGTAAACCCAGTCGCAAACCATTTATCTGGGATAACGGCCGCTGGGATAACCATTTATCTGGGATAACATTCTATGTAACAATATTTAGTTACCTTTGAATGTATTCTATTATCTGCGATATGGTTTGAAATTCTAAACCTATCTACAAATCTAGTAATAGAGGCCCTACAAATTTGCAAATATCGGAAGGATTGAGATAAAGTACCTGTAAGGCCAAAAGAAATATCAGAACGTTCCGAAATTTCGACAGAATTTTAAACATCACGCAAAAACAAAACACAATGCGATGCTGAGGAACACTTTAGACTCAATGTTTTCTTCTGTATTATTGATTCTGTAATATCTGAATTGTTAAGACGATTTGAATCGTTGCATCAAATTTGTAATTTATTTCAAATAATTTGGATGTTTGAACATCTTTCAGAGCAGGAAATAAAAGCTTCAGCGGGCCGATGGTTGGCAAAATACTCAAAAGAAATTTCTATTGAAATATTTGATGAGTTAATATTTCAATAAAAACAGAACAAACTTTAACATAGATCCATTTATTTACTATTTATATATTTACTATTAACTTCTAAATTTTACGACACCCCATTTTGAACATGAGCTCATTCACAATAGGGTGTCAATACAAAATAACGTTCGCAAGATAATAATAACATGTCCTCGTATAATTCAGCTGAATTCACATCATAGCGGCATAATTTCTCAGGCAATAGTGTTACTTCCAATCGTTGGAGATCGTCCCCATGGCATCACATGTCTGTTGATTTGCGGCACATCCGGCATAATTCGCATACATATTTTTAATTATCTATAATATTTACTAGTAAATTTAATTTTTGAAGAAAAATTATAAAAAACGTCCGACTGACTCGAAAGTCGGAGCCTATTCCCCACCTGAAAACTTGCTAAAAATAATATTTGAAGCAAATTTAATGAGGTGTTTCCAATTTTAACAATTATTCTAAGAATATTTTTGAATCTACCGGTTTCTGTTGCGTCTGCTGAAAGAAGTTTTAGTACAATGAAAAGAATAAAAAATTTTATCACATCGACTATGTTACAAGAAAGATTAAATGGTTTGTCATCTCTCAATATAAATTGTGTCTAAGCGCGAAAAGTTTCTTTTTCAAAAATCATTAAAGAATTTGCTAATTCTAAAGCGCGCAATAAGCATTTTTAAAATAATTAAAAGTAAATAAATTATTATGTATTAAATAATATATCAGTAAATAAAAAATAATTGTTATAATTGAAATTTTAACAAAACCGGCTACACGAATTAAAAAAGGTGTTCATTAATGAAATAAAAAAGGCGAATTTTGTATGAAAAAGGAATACCATTTTTATTTCAGAAAAAAATGAATTAAAAAAGGTAACAGGTGTTCATACAAATTCATACAAAATCACCATTTTTAATTCAACCTTTTTTAATTCAGCCTTTTTTAATTCGTGTAGCCAACAAAACCTAATTACAGAAAATTAGAAAATTTTTAAAAAATATGATATGTGGACCCCGAAAAATATTTCTGGCCCCGGCCCCATTGAAGCTGTTGCCGGGCCTTCATATCACAATTAATTTGATATCACAAATAATCACAGCTAGAGTTAATCACAAATCACTTAGCCCAAAGGCACACAAACACAACTGTATTTATAAAAAGCAACTTGACCGTTCGAAGGTTGCAATACGAATTACACAAAACATGTCCATTCCGAAACGTTTCGCTGCGAAATGTGTTGTGTTTGAACATGACATTACGAAAAATAAAAGAAATTTTTAAAATTAAGCCTATTTTATGAGTACAATATTTTTTAGCAAGGATATTTCTTGTAAAAGATGTAAATTTTAAATATAAAAAGTTAGTATTTCAAATATCATATCAACATTGAATAAAAAAAAAATTTAAATCAAATTTTAAAAACCACTTATACGATTTGTTCTCCATATTTGGGCCTTTATTATAGGAATTTATTTATTAAGAACTTGTATCTGTATTTCTTTCTCAGAGGGTTTAATATTGTGTTTATAGCTTTTATTTAAAAATATACAGCAACAAGTAGTGATGATGATACAATAAATTTTCTAAAGACAAAAAAAAACAACCAAAGTTAAAGACAGTAATCCTGACACATCAAAAGCCATTGAAGACATGACTTTGCAAAATATAATAGACAATGCTGCAACTATGGTTACGTATGTATGTTCCGAATGCACGCTTCAGTCGCTCAAAAGATCATCTTGAAATTTTTACCGCATGTATGAGTTCATTATATTTTGCAACATCATGTCTTTAATGGCTTTCAATGTTCAGGATTACTGTCTATTATAACTTTCATTGTGTTAAATTATTTTGTGTTATTGCCTTTAGAAAATTGATTGAATCATCATCACTACTTGTTGCTGTATATTTTCAAATAAAAGCTACCAACATAAAATTTAATCGTCTGAAAAACAAATACAGATTTACGTTCTTTAATAATAAAGCCCCATTCCACAGAGCACTTTAAATCAGTATTGTTTTACATTTATGTTGTTTGAATAAATTTTCTCTTCTGCAATGTCATCTCGCGCCTACAACCGAAAGCAACAAAGATAAAATCAAAACAAATCTCTATATTGTTCAAAACCTTAGAAACTTTCAAAGCAGCTCTGTGCTGTATACAGAGTACATATACACACCATTAATTTCCATATTTTTAATTATAACTCGAGTGAATCTTAATAATCAAGATCTTTTCGTTTTTTTTCGCCAATCAAAACCATAAATGCAAATATGTGCGCTATTATGTACATACTACAAACAATGTTATGCGACTTAATGTCTATGACCTAAATACAAATAAACAAGAAAAAAACACAATTGAAAATTCAATTATTATCCTACACATCCTTATCACAATTTTCCTAAAGTGTTGGAAAATTAATTTAATATTTTTTTTTTAAATTATGAAAAATGTATGCATATAGAAAATATGAAATGATATGTATGAATTCGATTTGGTGGTTTGGCGTCTATTGGAGGGGGTGGGACCAAAGTTGAGTAGAATTATCTACCAGCTCCGTAACCTTCCAGTAGGGTGCGCATCACGTGAGTTGTTCTGGTCATGTATTAGGCAGCTGCATGATGGGTACAACATACAATTATGTAAGGGGTAATCTGGTCACAATTTGCAAGTATACGTGCTGCCTCCTTGGGGCAACCACTAGGAACTAAGATCATTTGGCCCATCGTGGCCATTTGGCACAGGCTAAACTATGGTGCTAAAGGAGAAATCCTTGACAAAAAATCCTCCTAATCTAAGGTGGAACAGCATATGCCGATGGATGAATGGCTGATAGGTTAATCAGTCCAAATATGCAGAATCTGGATACCAGGTACCCTCCAATTGTATTTAGCCTTCCTGTAATAAAGCTGGGTGACCTACAAGCGACTTTGCATTCCCAGCAACTCATAAAAGTAAAATCAAAACGGTAGACGGGGCAGGGGTAGGAATATACGGAAGTAGGACTGCCCTTTCGAAGTCATTGGGTCCCAATGCTACCATCTTTCTAGCAGAAGTAAATGCTATAGCAAATCGCGTACCGGCCGGCAGCATTAGCATAGGTTCATTAAGAGCCTGAATATTGACTGGACGAATAATTAAGCAGGGTCCAAGCATAAAAGATTTTTTTGATCGCAGTGCGAGGTGGCTGAATGCCCACATGGCCCTTTAACAATAATAATAATAATAATGAGTTCGATCGCGCGCACAGCACCATACCTTTTTCATTCGACACTAACCTTGGTAAGTTATAAAAATAATAAACCTTTCGTTTTTTTTTGCTTTTATCAATTCCAGGAGCTTGTTATGCTGAATTTGGAGTTCGCGCACCCCACACATCTGGGTCAGCGTATATGTATTCATATGTATCTGTGGGTGAATTTGTAGCATTTGTGATAGGATGGAATATGATATTAGAATACTTAATAGGTTTGTATAATGTACTATACATGAATGGGTCTCACCACTGTGATATAATTTTTATATACAATATGTCCAGGTACATCAGCTTGTGCGTGTGCATTGAGCGCTAGTTTTGATTCATTATCGGGTGGATCAATAAGTAAAACTATTGGCGATGCGGTAGGTACAATATTTGGACGTGCCCCCGATTTCATAGCATTTGGCATCACAATGCTAATGACATGTGTTATGGCGCTTGGTGCCAGTAAATCAGTTATATTTAACAATGTATTAAATGCGGTGAATTTAGCAACATGGGTTTTTATAATGGCGGCAGGTTTATTTTATGTTGACTCGAGGACATGGGAGGAGCATGAAGGATTTTTGCCATTTGGTTGGAGCGGTGTATTCACCGGGGCGGCAACATGTTTTTATGCATTTATCGGTTTTGATATAATTGCGACAACGGGTGAGGAGGCGAATAACCCACAAAAAAGTATACCAAAAGCAATTGTTGGATCATTAGTTATTGTATTGATCGCCTACGTATCAAGTAGTTTAATATTAACGTTAACAGTGCCCTACGATCAAATTGATACCGGCTCAGCATTACTACAAATGTGGAGTTATGTTGGTGCAACAAAATGTCGTGCCATTGTATCAGTTGGCGCAACCGCTGGCTTAACTGTTGCCATGTTTGGATCAATGTTTCCAATGCCGCGCGTTATCTATGCCATGGCTCAGGATGGTTTAATATTTAAAAATCTTGCTCAAATATGGCAACGTACGGGAGCACCAGGAATTGCAACACTTGGCAGTGGAATTGCAGCGGGAATAGTATCGCTGGTCGTGCGACTAGAAGTATTAGTCGAAATGATGTCAATCGGTACGCTGCTAGCGTATACGCTGGTGTCAACGTGTGTTTTAATTTTACGTTATCAACCGCATAGCACGTCACTAATAGATTTGTTGCCGGCCCAACTAAGGACACCACAGCCACCGAGTACGCCAAATATAAATTTACCAGCAGAAGTTGCGACCAAAACCGTTAATAAAAATGTGATCATACGAAAAGTAACAACACGCTCCGATTCCGATGATTCCTTTGGTGAGGACAGTCCTGAAGGTTATTTGGGTTGTGACGATCAGTTTTTGGTGTCCGATAAATCGGAAACGAAATTTTATGGCAGTGTTCATGGTGCACCGACTGGAAATGCGGCACCATTCGATTCCATTGGATTGGGTGTGTTCGGTCGCAAATTACAAGAGTACGCATATTTGTGTCCCGGTCTATTTCCGTGGATTAATCCGGGACCGGCGACCCATGAAAGTGGAATGTATGTCACCAAATTGGTGGGAATTATGTATGTGCTCATCTTTTTTATGGATTTATTTGTGGCGATCGGCATTTCTGGCACATTTGCAGCATTGTTCATATCGAGTTTATTTTTAGGCATCATTCTAATATTACTTCTAATATCGCGGCAGCCACAAAACAGGTAAATTCTTAAGCCTCACGTCCTTTGAGAGTTAAAAAAAATATTTTTAAACTGTTTGGTGTTTTCGCAGGTATGCTTTGGCTTTCTTAACACCGGGATTACCATTCATTCCGACCGTAGCAATAACGGTGAATATATATCTAATTTTCAAGTTAAGTATTTTAACGTTGGTTAGATTTACAGTTTGGATGTCATTAGGTAAGTTTAATTATAGTTTAAATATATATAGTAGTACCATAACATGAAAAAAACTTAACATGATAGGCATGTACGTCACCAGTGATAGCAAACAGTTTTTTCAATTGCGGAACTATTTTTTTGTATTTTTTAAATCCGAATCTCTATATGTAGGTACTTAAAGCAAATAGAGTTATCATTTTCGTGAAACACTATTATTTATATATTTATGGGATTTAGTATAGATGTAGGGCGCTATGAGGAACGCTTACGCAATTCGTACTTCGGGGGCACGAAGATATCGACGCGGACACGTAATGCGGGTGTAGTATTTGGTGAACCAAGCGCGTTATTTATACACTTATTTTTTTATTCTAGGAAATATTTAGAATATTTTATTTATTGAACAAATATAAATTTTACATAAAATGATTACTTTCTTCTATGTGTTCTTCGCTTGGAAAAAAATATATTATCTTCTTTTTTTTTTTTTTTGTTTTTACATTAATGTCATAAAATAAGGAACTACAAGAAGGCTCAAACAATGATAAATTAAAATAGACGCTAGCGCTGTTTGTATTTTGCGTTAAAAAGTTTAACTAACATTGGCTGTAAACCAAAAGCAACAACAATTGTATAGCAGAGTATTATGTATAACGAAATAAATCCATAAATAGCAAGCACAGAAACGAACCAATTTGTGTTTGTGTGGGCAAGTTTAAACTTTACGATATACATAAGTACATTACATATGATGTTTTCCTCTTTCAATCACAAGGAAAATAAAATGATTTCTCTCTTGCACTTGCAGCAAATATAATCGCATTCTCTAAAAATAAAAATAAACCAAACTAACCTAAACGTATATACTCGGCGCTGTTCCAATAATAATTAGCCCATTTGAATGTGTTTGTTAATCGACAAATCTAGTAATAAAAATTTAAAAACAATGGGTTTTTGTTTTTATTAATGAAAGGGGACAGAAAGGAAAAATCTAAAATTAACATAAAACTCTTTTTTGCTTAAACCGGCAATGATAGTATTTACTACTACAGATAAAGGCTAGTTTTCTATTGGAAATATTATACCAAATGCACAAACCATATAAACACAGTTAGCGTAGTTTACAAATTATCATTCTGTTTTTATTCGCATTTTTCATGCAAGTAGAAACCAAAGCCGTGCTGTTCTCTTATATGGCATGTTGGCATCAATCATCATAAAACAAATGTACATTGAATTGTGACACTGTGTTTGCAAGATTTATCAAAACATCTATAATTCCACTATAAGAAATTTATGTACAAAGTGACTTTGTATTATTGTGTTGGTTGTATACAAATACATCTAAAATTAAAAATTGAACATTTGTTTTGGTTATTTACCATGGTATAAATATACAAGGTATGTTCCAACCAATCAACATATCGCCATTTTTCCTTTTGGTGACGTCACTTTGAGTAATATATTTCGTAACGTTGACTCCGTTTGGTTGGGATTTGTGTTTTTTCTATCGTGTACAATCGTTGAAACTTATTTATATTTCTTAAACCTAAAAATATTCTTATAAATTTAAACTAGTTCGCAAAAAAATATTCAAATTGGCTCTGAGTGACGTCACGCTCCACGTGCTTTTAGCTGTCAAGCATACCTTGTAATATTGGGATCATAGTTTTTACTATGGAATATGAAGAGAAAAACAAAAAATTTAAAAAAACAACAATTTACGTCAGGGCCAAGTCCTACTAGATATACAAGCCTATGACTACAAGCAATTTTTACAAATTGAAACACATTAAGTCTCTCCGCTACGCGGCAGTATAATAAAGAAAAGATATTTTTTTTGTTTTTGTTTTGTCCGAAAACATTTTATTATTCATTTCGTTTTTTTAGTGCAGCATAATGCTTCAAAGAAGGAAGACACCTGATCAAAGAAGAATACCATGTGAATATGATTTATTCATATAAATTTAATTTTTTTAGATAAATCTAGTGTTTATGTGTTTTAATAATATAACATATTGGAAATATTACTGAAAATAAATTAAATCAAATAAAAATTAATTTATGTACTTTATTTGAAAACCAAATCAAAGCGTAAAACAAACGCGTGATATCTCCCTTCGACGTAATATAATGCACTAAATAAAAAAAAAATTATTTTAACATGAAAGATGAAACAAAACAAAAAAAAATATCTTTACTTTACTATACTGCCACATAGCGGCGGAGACTTAGTGTGTCGTCACTGTTTGTAGTCATATAGACCTGTATATTCAAGATGGCATATTGTCAGGAAAATGTCGTATAATAATATGATACATACATCGGTATAATACAATGTATATTTACACCTATACGAATACGATTTTGTTGAAATTTTCGATTTCTGTTTTATTAGAAAAAAAACTCTATTGTTTCGCTCACACCAACTCTCTTTCCTTTTCATACATACATATTTCGTTTTAGCGTTTTAACAATGCCTATGTATGGTTGTATGGATACATAGTAACCTATGTAATATATAGGCATTGGTATATTAATCAATGTGTATTGTTCTTGGTTGTGTTTATACCTTTATGCATACAAAGTTGCTCATTAACAATTTCATTTATCATAGACACATTCTGCTTGTTAATAATAGTTCCGAAAAATAAAAACATTAAAGTGTCGTTACTATCGACACTTCCCGATATGTTATTATTTTTTGAGTCCTCTTTATAGTATTTTCTTTATGTTAATGTTTTTGGAGCGACTACTTGATATTTCAATTTTTTAACAACCCAAAAATAAGAAAAATGTACTCATCCATTTTTCGTTCTTTTTTGTTCCGCCCAACAAGCAATGCTATGGTATGCTAAAATGACACGTAACGCCTGATGCGTAACAAATAAATTATAATAACCTATAAGGGAAATCGCTAGCAAATTTTGAAGACAACATGAATCTTAGGTAGAGATGGCATTACTAGTAATTCAACGAATCCCAATAAACAACTCAATTAAATATTAAAGCGAATATAATATTAATATTAAACGAAATAAAAAAATAAAATCTCGGTTGAAAGGTAGGGAACAATTTTATGTGCAAATACAATCTTTTTGACTTTTTTTTTCATTTTCTTTGTTCAACGGTTAGTGGTGCCATCTCTACCCAAAGCACTGGTACTAGCATTTTAACGCACCCCAACAAGCAGATGTTTGCTTCAAGCTTTACTATGAGAATTATGACTAATTTCCCTGATATTATAATTTATTTGATGCGTAAACGAATGATGCGTGACGCCACACACTCCCCCTCAGTATGATTGAATGATCACACGATACCTATCTGTATCGACATGGCCATTGAACGACGCGTCCGGTTCTAGTAACCGTTGCTTCGGGCACATGAGTCTGAACTGAATCCGGAATGAAGGTGTTCGAACTATTTGTAGAGCTAACCGACGAGTCGGTATCAGTCTTGATTCCTGTCTGAGGCGTGGTTGTTCGTAAAGGTTGTGTTTCGGTTTGAGAATTGTCGGCTTTTACTACAAAACAAGGCTTTAACCGATCCAACGAAATTTTGACACATTTGTTATTGATACGAACTTCAAAAAATTTCTCGAAACGTTTGATCACCTGATATGGTCTTGTATAAGGGGGTTGAAGAGCCCTGAGTAACGCGTCTGTACGTATGAAGACATGTGAACAGTCCTTTAAATTACGACTAACGAAAATTTTGTCTGTAATGTGTTTTGACGCTGTGGCTAGTTTTAATTCCGAAAATGCTGTCTGAGTGACTTGACAAAATCTGATTGTGGGACTGGATGTTTATTCACCTCAAAAAATTGACCTGGAATTCGCAAATTACTTCCATACACTAACTCTGCTGAAGTAGCCTGCAAATCTTCGCGATAACTAGTTCTTAATCCTAGTAGGACGGAAGGTAAAATAGTGGTCCAATCAGGTCTGTCATACCACATAATCGCAGCCTTTAGTGTACGGTGCCAGCGCTCGATCATACCATTACACTGCGGATGATAACTGTTCGTACGTTTATGTTGGAAACCTAACAAGCTTGACAATTCCGCGAACAACTGGGATTCAAACTGGGTTCCTTGGTCGGTTACAATCAATAATGGGACACCAAAACGTACAATCCGACAGTATTTGCGGTTATGTCGGATACGGGTATGGCCTCTGCCCAACGCGTGTATCGGTCTATCATCGTTATATCTATCTATCATTGTCGACCGACAATGTCCAACTGAACTTCGGTAAAACGATCAGTAGTTGGTTCATATGAACCGATAGGAGATTTCGTATGTCTGGCGATTTTAGCCCTCTGACAAGCGACACATGAACAAGCCATCCATGAGTCCAACGTCTTTTCTTATAGATGGCCAAACGACTTGATCCGTAAGTAGCCTCACCGAAGACCTTACTCCTGGATGAGCCAAATTATGCAATGATTCAAAAACTTGTTTCCTGAACGCGAAAGGAATATAAGGTCGAGATTTACCTGTGGATATGTCGCAATACAATGTTCTATCGGCACCAAAACGTACGGGGAATTGCTCGAATCTCAGGGTTGACGTGCTATTGTCTTCGATAAGTTTTAATAATTCTTTGTCGCCAACTTGAGCCTCCGCGATAATTGAGTAATCGATTGATCCAGAGACTTCTATTTGCTCTATGAGGGAAAGAGTATCAGCTACTATATTGTTCTTGCCCGAAACGTGTTGTAAGTCCGTTGTGAATTGCCCTATGTAGTTAAATGTCGGCGCTGTCTGGATGATGCTTTTTCACTATTCTGTCTAAAAGCGTAAACTAAGGGATTATGATCCGTAAACAGTGTGAAATTTTGTCCCTCAAGAAGAAACCTGAAATACCTTATGCCTAAATAAGCCGCCAAGAGTTCCCTGTCGTAGGCGCTGTACTTGCTTTGCGTCACGGTAAGTCCCACAGAAAAAAAACCCTAATGGTTCCCAGGCTTGGTTTAACCATTGCTGAACTACTGCCCCAACTGCAGTGTCCGACGCATCCACCATTATTGACTTACGAGCCGAACTTACAAGATGAGCTAAAAGGGTTGCCTCAGTCATTACTCTCTTGCACTTCTCAAAAGCTTCGACGGCTGTGTCTGTCCAATAGATAACAACTTTGCTATTTTTTTTGTATCCCTTCAGAAAGTCATTTAAAACGGCCTGATCTTTTGCGGCTGCTGGTACAAAACGCCGATAAAAATTGATCATGCCGAGGAACCGTTTCAATTGCTGAACTGTTGTGGATCGGCTAAATTGGGATATGAATTGAGCTCTTTCGAGTGACGGAAGGATACCCTTGTTGCATACTGTATGACCCAAGAACAAGACTTCGGACTGAGCGAAAACACATTTATCCACGTTAATGACTAATCCATTGTTAGATAATCTCTGAAACACTGTATTCAAATGCATTAGATGCTCGTCTCTGGATTGTGATGCTATCAGTATGTCATCAAGATAAGTGAAACAAAATGGTAATCCGCGTAAGATTCAGTGCATCAGCCTTTGAAATGACTGTGCTGCATTTCTTAACCCGAAGGTCATTTTGCAAAATTCAAATAGTCCGAATGGTGTCGATATTGCCGTTTTAGGTATATCTTTTGTTTCGACGGGGATCTGGTGGTATGCTCGTACCAAGTCCAATGTAGTGAAAACGTTACAACCGGCCAGTTGGAAAGAAAAATCCTGGAGGTGAGGCACTGGATAACAATCGGGAATCGTCACGTTATTAAGTGCGCGGTAATCACCGCAGGGTCTCCACTCTCCATTTTTCTTTTTGACCAAATGCAATGGACTGGACCAAGAGCTATTGCTAGGGCGGCAAATGCCCTGTGCCATCATGCTCTCGAAATGGTCTTTGGTTATCTTGGTCATCTCTGGAGATAAACGTCGTGCTTTACAACTGACAGGTGGTCCGCGAGTCTCTAGGCAGTGTGTGGTGTTATGTTTCACAGGTTTGATGCCGAAATTTTCGCGTGTGATTTCCTCGTATTTTGCAAGAATATTCGAAATATCTACTCCGAGGGTTGTCTTGTCTAAAATGGACAGTGATGGAACCTGTGCTGCTGTCAGAGAACCAATGGTGAACAACGAAGTTAACGGATCTACTATTCGATTTGTCTTAAGGTCGACAATAAGACAAGTGTTTTTTAAGAAATCTGCCCCTAAAATTGGTATTGATACTTCTGCCACAATAAAATTCCACACGAAATCTCGTCTAAGACCAATATTTAGGTGAAGTGTGCGAATACCGAAAGCCTTGATACGAGTACCGTTTGCTGCGTAAAGACTAAAGTCGGATTTATCGCTTATGTTTTTGCTAAAGTTGACTGGTATTACTGATACATCTGCGCCTGTAACGATCAAGAATTTGCGTTGTGAATTTTTTTCGAAAATTAAGAGACGACTGGAAATTGCATCATCAGGACACGTCGTCGAATGCTGATGTGCAATTATTTTTTTGAATTGAGGTCCATCTGGTTTGCCTCAGTGAATTTTAATTGATGTTTACAACCTGTAACACACTTATTTGCCTTGTCTTTGAAACGTCTGTGATAATAACATTCGAAATTGTTGCTTGATTCGCGAGAACGTAGCACCGTACTCGAAGTCACTTGCTACTTGCTGCACAGGTTCAGATTGTTTTATACGAAATATCTTGTTGCAATAAAAACATTCGAACAGATCGAACATTTACCAAGTCAACAGCTCTAGTTTGTAACTCTTTGCATCCATTAATCAAATAGGGAGCACAAACATATAATTCTGAAAGCCCATCAGTAGCGCATTAAGTGAGGAAATTTTACCGTGTTATATAAACCGTGTTAAGGAAAATTAACGGCCCATTCTGTGGGCCCGTGTCATAGCGAAACCATGTTATAAAAGTACCGTATTAAATTAAGGGTTACCTGTATTTATTTAACAAACAAAACAAAATTGAAGCGTGTTCCGCTTCGCTTTATTTTACTACGAAATGTTTGTCTAATCTGAAAGGATACTAAGTAAAGTCGACCAGGAACAATTTTCTTTTTTCATCGCCTGCTCGTGGTCGCAATAGCAGTTATACAAATTTTAGTGCTTTAAAATCAAATTAAGTTAAATTTTTGAATTAGAAATAGATATCTTCCAAATTTCACAAAAAAATCCATTCAAAATATTTCTTAAATTTCTTGTAATACCCTTATTCTGGATAAACATTCCAATTGGAGGGATTATACAGAATAATAGTATTAGAAAATAAAAACACTTACTATAATAACACGAATTTTTTGAGAGTATACATTTAGGCGATATCAAAGTGTATACGACCATGCCATCGATGCGACATCTAGAACTACATCAGTTAAATATTATTTTAGTATAATGGAACTATTATATGTATTTATATTACGGTTTATGTTATAGTTTCCCTATTAGAGTTGTTATATAAAATTCGTTATACATTTTTATTCCGCAGGTTTAGTTATGTACTTCTATTATGGTATAAAAAATAGCACACTAGAAACTGCCACCGATGATATTGAATTAACAATAGATCAAAATTATGTACAACCACAAGTGGTTGAATTTCATCAAACCGCCGTTTGGGATCGGCATGGCTATGAAAATAAAATGGCCGAAGATACGTGGTCACAAAATAATTATGGTACGGGATGGTCAAATGCGTGGAACGAAACAAGCACAACGGTAAATCCTGCTTCTGCATCACCGGCAACAAAATCAACTACGGCAGGACTAGGCGGTTCAAAACCGAATAAAACACAAACATCATCGAAACAGCAGGCACGGCAACCACCACCACCGCCGCCAAAAACACAACAGAAACAATCAACACAACAACAACAGCAACAACAGCCTCAACAAACGAGTAATGTTACAAATGGTTTTGGATTATTTATTGAAGAGACACATTTTCCTAAGTGGGACGATTAAGTTAAGTTTTAATTGTTTACTATATATATATTTACATATACATATTACATAAAAATTATATTACATAAAAGCATTAAATTTTTAATTTTATTAATGTTAATAGTTAATTAAAATTATATGAATATATTATCCAAAAAATTATTAATTTTAATTTCTTCCAATAAATACAAAAATAAATAATTTATGCATGTGCTTCATACATATACATTATTACATATTACATATTTACTACATATATATATACATAAAATCATACAAAAACTAATTAGTTTTGGTCAACAACACGGTTTTACAAGTTGTTGTTACAAAAAAAAAAATGTTAACAGAATATTTTATTTATATTACATAAATTAATTAGGTTGTGAATTTTATTTGGAAAATGTAAAGTGAGCTCGTGATGACCAAAAAGCACAAAACTTATATCGCTTAAAATGCGCCCACCGTTTTTAAAAATGGAATCCCCCACTTTTGTTTGGGATTTCATTTTTTTTTATTTTTTTTTTTTTTTTGTTGAACATATTTGCAATACACTGCTCAACATAATATGCGGTGTGCGATCACACCGTATGTCTGTCGGTGAAGCATATATTTATATGTATGTATATTAAATCTGTGATAATACCAAAAGCAATTTACCTAAAACTCCCCGTATAAGTAGAAAATCCCAATGCGCAGATAACTATATATCTAGAACTTTTGGAATGATGTTAGGTTGAACAGGGTATAGATATTTTACTGTAGAATTTATATAACATATTAGTAGAGCAATGCTTTAATCACTTAAAACCTTTCTCCTTATATAATTCATTATAATACAGACCTGTATCCGGTAATAAGCGATTATAATCCAATTTGTACAAAAAAAAATGATTTAGCGAGCAATAAAGATACCTAATCTTAGCAAAAAAAAAACTCTATTCTTGTCGGGAATCATGGCTCACTTTACGCTTTTGAAATGTGCGCGAGAAATGCAACATAAATATACAACACAAAAACAGGAGACACAAATATGAAACAGACATTCTATACTACTTAAACCATCATACAACAACGTACAAAATGCATAACAAAAATATTCTTCCAATCCACAAGAATCCAACAAAATCCCATCTTAAGTTTAAAAATAAACCGTATAAATTTAATATTAATTGTAAGCCTAAAACAAAACGGTCACATCTCTTCTAAATAGCAAAACAAGTCTAGTAAATACTTTAATTAATAATAATAATAAAAAAAAACATATCATTTCTAATATAATATAAATAACATTGTCCATTTTTATTTAGAATTGATTAAATAAGAATTTAGAAAACGTTAATATTTACACATAATGTACACACACAGGCACACCCACGTTGAAATTCTGTCATCTGTATAGTGTCACAATAAACCAAAAATATAGTCAATATAATCAGATAAAGCCCAATCAAAATATTGTGAAACATAATATCTATAATACGGCTAAATAGAACTATGCATTGGAAGAATTAAACAAAATACAAAAGCAATATTTTAATGCTCAAAATTAAATTATTTTGCATCAACAATATTTTTACGTGTAATTCAACCATAATAAACATTCAATTTTGTTTCTCTAATAATTTATTTTACTGCCATCTAACGAAAAGTTATTCGTAACAAAAATAACCGATTGATCGTGATTCATTTCTCGGATGTGTCTTAACTAAATTCAAAAATCGGAAATTCATTTTATCGCTCGTTAGAATTATATTAATTTTAATATAATTAAATATTTTATCTCGATTGACGAAAATGGAAAAAACCAAAAAAAATTATTCGGAAAGTGTAAGGCTACTTAGGTATTATTTGACGTTTATTTTATCAGCTTAAACCAGTGAATTCAACCCTTCAAACCGGTATATTTTTCCCGTAAAGCCAATTTTTACTAAAAAAATTACTTCAAATTTGGCACGATATGAGAGGTAAATTTGTACTAAAATTGCAATTTACCGAATTTTGTGATTTACCTTGAGTATAGCACGCAGCCTTAATTAGTGAAATTTTGAGTTTTTGATTTTTGAACAAGCAAAAATTGCATTGCACATTGAAGAGAGAGAGAGAAAGTAGTGTTTCTTTTTGTTTGGATATTTAAGGCTGGGGGCCAATGCGGGAATTAATTACTACGGTAAAAGTCGACTTTAAGCATTACATTTTTTTCAATTGTTACTCTGCTCAATTCGTAAAACAATAAAAAATTAAACATTTACTGCTTTTAATCCGTTTAGATTTATCTTCTTCTTCTTAAATAAAATCGAATTTTGAAGTAATATTGGTGTACTTACCCGTTCAGTATGTCTCGGATCAATCCTTAATTACCGCAAACAAACTTGATAATTTTATATGAAGAATTCCAACCTGTTCCTGATACTATCACAGCCGGTTTTGATAAGTCTCAATTACGTAAATCTTTTGTATATATTGTAGCCAATCAAGTAAAATCACTACTTTGACCACTATCCCGGTACGCGCCATGTTTTTTTTTGTATATTATTAATTATGCAGATATACACCAACGTACGTACGAATTTTCTTTAAATTCTCAAATTGCTTAAATTTTTTTTCAACCTGAACTACTTAATTAAAAAATTTAAAAAGGTACTCACCCCAATTATCGATGTATGTGGTGCCCCACACCGTTTGGTGCGCATTTTCATCACATAGTATAAGGTAATCCAGCCTATTGTGCTTGCAATGAGCTGTAAGCCGCCTAACTTCAAGAGGAGGTGCTATCTCGGAGTCCCCAGGAAAGCAGATGGAGCCCATTGTGTAGCCTCCTGTTTGCCCCTTTCCTTCAGAGCCTTCACCATTACTGCCATCAAGTCCCTAGAGATGAACTCTGGAATGGAAATAAAATTAATTTGCAAGCTACCTAAATTAGGGCAATACCGGACGTCCTTCACGTCCTTTTCAATGCTGAGATGAAAAAAATGCTGAATTAATTCAGCAATGTTTCAGAAGATGCCGAACACAATCTCATCGCCTTCAACTGTGCACCTTCCCATGGCTTCAGTGTTACTATGCCCCCCTGAACCACTGTACAGTTGTCTTGTTGGCACAAATCACCATCAGCCATCCGGGTCGAAACTGGCTACCAAGGAACTTTGATTTGAGCTGCCTGGTCTCTTGCTCCAACACCTTCTCTAAGATGCCCCTTGGGCAGCCTTGATCTCATCTCTGATTCTGCAGCCTGCCTGGAACTAACTCCAGATCGGACTACAGTACCCGAGTTTACAATATTTTAGATTTTATTTCGTGTTTTATATTTACTTATAGTACATTATGTACTTTCTGTCAGCAGAAGCCGATGAATCCCCACAATTATTGGTTTATATTTTTGTACAGTTTTATTCACTTTTTCATGCAATACAAACGGTATTTACTAACGGTCTTAGATACTCATTTTTATCTGCCTCTTTCTTGGGTTAAAACGCATTAATGTTGCCCACTTTGTGGCCGAACAGAAGTCTTTAGTTTGCTTTAGCAAAATAATCTGTTTCCGTTTTTGGGCGAATTCATCTACAGGCTGATTTACATTCAATGTTTTCGTTCTTTTCCAAAAGATTAAAGATGTACGATAAAAAATGCATTTTAGTATGATTTGAGTGTATTAAAATGAGAAGGAATACTCAAAAAGTAATATTCAATACTATTTATTGCAACACTCAAGGGTGGGCAGTAATTAATTACATGTAATTTAATTACGTAATTAAATTACATTTTTTTTTATTTTGTAATTTGTAATTGTTATTTAAATTACTTTATTTCATTGTAATGGTATTTGTTATTTCAATTACTTTTTTTCCCGGTATTTTGTAAGGTATTTCAATTACATATAAGCAAAATTATTTTAATTAACAATTACAAAAATTTTCTAAATTTTATTTTTTCATAATTTTTCCTTGTAAAATCCATACGAACGCGCTTATTGATTTTTTTTACTAATGTGTTTATTGGGTTCTTTATGTCATTGCAAAATATTGGTTTTGGTTGCCGAGACATGTTATTGAAATTAATCATGCATTCCGTTACCAGCTTACAACCATTATTTAAATTGAGTTGGCTTCCAGAAAATTTACCAAAAATAGACGACATAAAAAGTAAAATGCAAAAATTATGCCTTCTAGAAATGCAGGCTCTAAATAATGAACAATTAAGCTCGGGAGAAAATGAATCGAGTGGTGCCGATGATGGAGAGAATTCGTATATTCTATAAGTTCAAATTTAGGCTCTTCTAATACCGTAGACAGACTCAGAGTTAATCGCGATTTCCAGTTGTCATTTTTGTCTAAAATCGCGTTGTGGAAACAAAATAATCCGGTTTAAGTGAAAATCGTGTAATGACAGACGACTGTCATTACACAATCTTCACAAAAAACTGGATTATTTCGTTTTCACAAAGCGATGTTTGACAATCGGGATTAATAAAAATCGCGATTAGCTTTGTGTCTGTCTACCGTATAAGAGTCAATCGAAATCGGAATCAGAACTTCAATTAATACAAATTTTGGCTGATAAAAACAAACAACTATCCATCTTAAATGGGCATGTTTTGGTTACGAATACTTTCATTAAATTCAACTGAAGTGCTTGCTCATCGGGCCCAGTTGAAAGGCTATTTTCATTGGGGGTTTACTCTTTCTCCCACAAAATGAGAGTTTTTTGCTTAATTAATGTATGTATACTAGCTATTGCTATAGCTAAAAACAACTTTGAATTTAAATTTTTAGCACCAGTAAAGTGAAATTTTTGATTTGTAAACATTTTTTAATGGCTACGGACCGTTTTGTGACTATGCCTGGTCCTAGTGGACTTCCACCTAAACCTAAACATTTTTTATAAATACAATAAATAACCCTAAAAACACATCAAAAAGTTTTTAAAAAATTTGAAATTGAATAAAATGTATTTTAATTTGTAATTATTGTGGTAATTAAATTACAATTTTTTAGTTTTATAAAGTAATTTATATTTTGTATTTTAATTACTGAAATGCAATGTAATTGTACTTTGTAATTGAATTACTTGAAGCATATGTAATTTGTAATTGGTAATTGAATTACTAATATCAATGTAATTTGCCCAGCTTTGGCAACACTCAACAGTTTTTGGTGTAAAAGAACGGAAAAATCTGAAAAAGATGAACTGGGGGGTTATTATGTAAGCATTACGAGTTTCGAGTTTCTCGAAATTGCGACAAAACGCGATTATGTAAAATTTTACGAGTTCTCGTAAATGCGACTTGTTGTTATTGTTTTACTCGTACAACTTTTTATGTACGACAGACAACTCGTAATGATTGAAAAAAAAATCAAAATATGCATAACAACAACAAAATTGTATGCCGAAAATGACGCTATCGAGCAACAAAAAAAAATGTTTCTCGTAATTGCTTACATAATTGCGTAATGTCGCAATTACGGCATACTAAGTTTCGAGTTCTCGAAACTCGTAACTCGTAATACGAGAGATACATAATCGCACCCCTGGTTTATCTTTTTTCGTAAAAGTTGCTCAAAATTTATAAAATCCAAGTAACATTTTGATGGGAAAAATATAAATTTTGAATATGTCCGTCCCATTTTTATATATGGGTAAAATGTATTTGCCCTTTTCTTCGTGATTCTATTCTTTTGAAAAAGAACGAAAAGATTGAATGTAAAAGGGCGTTTAGTTGTTGAAAATCTTAAGATTTTCCTATACAAACGACCCAAATTAACATTGTAAAATAACCAGCATGCAAGCCTTTTGGCGAAAAGTATTTACACGCAATTTCAATTAGTAAAGCCTAATTATTTCCGTCAAAGAATAATAACTTTCAGTTGACGTTCCAAAAGTCGCTGTTTAGAATAATGAAAAGCCAGGCACAGCCTGCCTTATTAACCCTTTTTGCCATCTATGAATAACTAGCATGAACTAGTCAATAATTTAGAAAAGTCAAAGATTTAGTCGAAAAAATCGACACGAGGCACACAGCATTAAAGTTGAAAAAGCTCATTAAGCGGACAATAGTGAACTACTAGACTTCTAACTGCTTCTAATAACAAAAATTTGCTATATGAAGTTATATGGAAATAGTGTCTATTTAATTTTAATTGTTATTTATTAAAAGTGTGAGAAAATCTAGTTAATCTAGTACATAGTTTAAAGTGTAATTTTTGAATATTTGATTCATTTGGTACCACTTTTTCATTTTAAATGCCAAAAAATGTTGCTTAAATATTGCATAAATTTGATATTAAGCTACTTAACACTAAAAACATAACTGTTTTAAAAATATTACATTTTAGCTTTATCTGTTAAAACGTGATAAATATGCTATAACTTAGTTTGAAAAAGGTTTAGTGACCCAAAGATGTATTTATAGTGAATTTAACTTTAAATGTCTGCAACTTTTAAGTACGGTTTTCGAGCATTTAAAACGATAAAACTGTTCCAAATGAATCAAATATACAAAAATCACACTTTAAACTACTTAATAGTTTAACTTGGTTTTCCAACCTTCACACTTTTAATAAATAGCCATTAAAATTAAATAGACACTATTTCCATATAACTTCATAAAGCAAATTTTTGTTATTAGAAATCTAGTAGTTCACTATTGTCCGCTAGAGCACACCGTATCACTCGTCTATGGGGCATGCAAAAATAGTTTGTTTTTGTTTCCGCACATCAGATGTCATTACCGTCGTGGTAAAGGTTACAATAATGTTTGACGTTGTTTATGGCTACGAAGTTCGAACGCGCCGATTAACGACTTATAAACATTTTAAAATCTAAAAATACTTTTGTGTTATTAAATTCACCATATAGTTTCGATACAAAACACTAATGACATTTGACTAACCTGTACCGAGGGTGCTGCGTTTAAAAACAGCGGCGATTATTGTTACTATAAGCATGCCCCATGGAAAAACAATAAATTTTCACTCGCATTATTTACGCGAAACTATTGATGAAATTGAGAATTTATTATTTTTCAATAAAGATTATTTTTTTCAAAAAATTAATAAGATATTTGAAATATTTCAATTCAATATTGTAGTTTCTTCCTGCATTCACTATTATTGAATTCTTATAAAGAGAAACGCAGTTTTAGTTTCTTCAGTGTTTAGTCAATATGGTTTACAGAAACATTAAAATAAAAATGACATGTATGTAACACAGCATTCAACTTTTTACTTTTGATTTACAGGTTTGTATGAATTTCCCACATAACCAGGAAAAATTTTTATTCGTCAAGTTGGAAATTCATACAAAATTACAAACCTGGAAGGCAAAAGTAAAAAGTGTTTCATTGTGAATGCTGTGTAACTTAATATATCGCAATACTAAACAGTATTGCATTGACTTGCACAAGGCAAAATTACATACAGCATGACGTCGACTTGCGCAACGAAAAAGAAATAAGTTGAATTCAGTTGAAGTAGGCAATGCATATTTTAACACTCCCACTCATTAGTTTACTTCCTCAATTCCTAAGCCGCGCATGTTCCTTTGGAACTTATATCGTGTTAGTGGCTTTGTGAATGTATCCGCTAGCTGATCCTCACTTTGGACATAGTCAATTGAAATGATGTCTGACTGATAAAGATCACGTATGAAATGATGCCTCACATCAATATGTTTCGTTCGATGATGCAATTCGGGATTTCTTACAAGCCGAATTGTACTTTGGTTGTCGATGAACAACGATGTCGGCTCCTTCTGTTTATGTCCAATATCCAGTAGCAGTTGACGTAGCCAAACTGCCTCTTTGGCCCCTTCGGCTGCGGCCATGTATTCCACTTCGGTTGTAGATAACGCTACAGTCTGCTGCCGATGACTTCGCCATGTAACAATGCTTTGACCAATCAAGAAAACATATCCAGTTATTGTTCGACGATGTTCGATATCTCTTGCATAGTCAGCATCAGTGTAACCACTTAATACGAAGGCATTGACTTTCGCGCTTCTGTATATGGTGCCATAGTTCAATGTCTCTTTCAAATAACGAATGATTCGCTTCACAGCTGCAATATGCTCGAATGATGGATTTTCCAGAAAACGGCTAACCTCTCCCACTGCATAAGAAATATCTGATCTTGATACTGTCGCTGCATACATCAATGAGCCTACCGCCTGTCTGTATGGGAAAACTGCCTCATTTGCTACTTTCGATTTCTTCAACATGACACTTGCTTCGACTGGCGTTGATATCGGGTTAACATTAGTCAAGTTAAATTTTTCGATGATTTTCCTTATATGTATATGCCGATTGTCTAATACTGATAGTTTTTGCCTCACGATCCCGTTTGATCTCCATTCCAACATAACAATCAATATCACCATGTGTTACATCAAACACGTTCTCCAATTTCTGAATCAACGCACTCAATATTTCCCCGTCGCTGGACAAAATCATGCCATCGTCGTCAACGTAGAGCAGCAAAATTACCCTATCGCCATTGATGATTCAGCAACAGATTGTGTCAGATCGCAATCAGTTAAAAAAACGGTGA
This sequence comes from Tipula helvola, assembly GCA_963556165.1. Classification (NCBI taxonomy): domain Eukaryota; kingdom Metazoa; phylum Arthropoda; class Insecta; order Diptera; family Tipulidae; genus Tipula; species Tipula helvola. The sequence goes on along the minus strand of OY744481.1, from coordinate 281,781,823 downwards.
ACTTCTTGTTCCATGCTCTTGATGTTTGTTTAAGTCCATACAAGCTTTTCTTCAATCGACAAACTTTTCCACTAGTAGTATTACGCATTCCCTCTGGTATTTCCATGATTTCTTCTTCGAGTTCACCGTTCAAAAAAGCAGTTTTGATGTCAAACTGCACCATTTCCATGTATTCGACTGCCGCAATTGCCAAGACCGTTCGCACTGAATCATATCGGACGAGAGGTGAAAACGTTTCACCATAATCCTGCATGTTGGGAATAGTCTTTTGCGACCAACCTCGCCTTGTATCGCAGTTGTTCGCTGTTTGGTTGTGTTTTAAATTTAAAAATCCATTTGCAACCAATAATATTACGATCATTTGGTCGGTCAACCAAATACCATGTGTTATTCTTCTTGAGTGCTTCTAGTTCGTCCCTCATTGCTCCCAACCATTTCTCTTTGTGATCTGATTGAATTGCCTCCCTGTACGTTAATGGCTCGTCCATGATTGCTAAGTAACTAAATTCATCCGCATATTTTCGCGGAGATCACTGACGGCAGATCACTGGACGCAATGCATAATTTGAAATTTCCGAATTGGGGTTTACTGGCCTCCCTGTTTTGACCGTCTTTGCTTCATCAATTATTTGACCCAATTTATCTGCATTAGGCACAAGCCTAGTCTCTCTTTCACGCATTGCAGACATGCTCTTGTCCTAGTCAGATTCAACCCAATACTGCATCATCTCGTCCTGCATATCGTTCTCGTTGAACTTCACATCACATTCACAACTGATGAACACCTTTTTCGATTCCACATCATATAAACGGAAATTCTTTGTTGTTGGCTCATAGCCAACGAGATGAACCTTTCGTGCCTTCGCGTCCCATTTGTTTCGACCCGTTTGTTTCGGCACTAATGCAAATCCTACTGTGCCAAAAACTTTTACATGACCCAATTGCGGTTTTTCACCAGTCCATGATTCATACGGTGTCGTCTCTGGATTTCGTGTGCTACACGATCTATTCCAGAAATAGACAGCCGTTCGTACCGCTTCTGGCCACAACATTTTATCGAGACCACTGGCAATCAACATTGTACGCGCTGACTCTTGAATCGTGCGATTGTCTCGTTCGATGAAACCATTTTGGTCAGGTGTGTAATGGTGCATGGTGCAATACGTTCAATAATAATGCCCTTCTTTGACAACAATTTCTGTACATCCGTGTTAATGAATTCCGTTCTGTTATCGCATCGAATGTACTTCACATGGTTTCCAGTAGCATTCTTCACCATCGGCAAAAACCCCTTAAAAATGTTGAAAACATCAGACTTGTACTTCATGAAATAGACATACCTGAAGCTCGTAGCCTCATCCTTTAGAAGCAAAAAATAGAGCATTTCGCCGATTCCAGTCTCGTTCATCTTCCCACACACATCAACGTGAATGTATTGTCCCTTCTCCGCATTACGAATATTGCTTGATAAATGTGACGTTTACTTCATTTTTCCATATTGACATTCCTCACAAAAGAACGTTTTTTCATCCGAAAAATGTATACCGTCGACAATTTTACTGTTACTCAATTTTTTAATTGCTGTCACATTAATATGTCCTAAGCGACGATGCCATTGTTGCAGTTTGCAGTGAAGCTGAGCTGGTTGAACAGATATATGCACGCTCATTCTGTTTCACTCGAAAAGCCATTCGAATTTGATTTCTTGCGTCTTTGAAACCAAACGCTCTCGTTGCACCATCGCAATCAATTATTTTGCAGTGATCACTATGAATCACTATTGAAAACTCCTTTGCCGTTGTCGACGCAGTTGCAACGTCGTGCAACACACGATTTTGTTTTAAACCAGGTACGTATTTGACGTCTTCAAGTCGTATTGGAAACCATTTGCCATTGCACCAAGCTTCTAAACATATCATGCCAAAACCACTAATTTTCAGGCGTTCATCGTTTGCAATGGTTACGTAGCGATCACCTTCAACACACTTTAATTCACTGAACCATTCTCGTCTCGATGTCATATGCTTTGATGCGCCTGAGTCCGCCAGCCAAACATCGCTATACTTAGCCGAAATCACATCACAAATTGCGGCCGTAAAAGCCACCTCGCTTGACTCTTTTTCTTCCAATGAATTACTATTTCTGTTGCGTTTTGGACACTCACGCCGCCAATGACCTATTTTCTTACAGAAATTGAATTTCGAAATTTTTTTTAATTCTTCAATGGATGTATTTGACTTCTTACCGATTCCACGAGACTTTGCATAAAAAGCTGCCTCGGTCGATTCACTATCCATTTCCTTTTTTAATTGATCCTCTTCCAATTTCAAGCGAGGCAATAAATTATCCAATATGCGACCTTCTTTCACATTGTACCATACCGTACGAAAATTCTTAAACTTGAAGTAGAGACTGCTGATGATTCTCATCATTTTTATATTTTCGGACAACTTCTCCTCTTGGTCTTCAATTTCGGCTGCCAACAATGAGCATTTAGATACATATGTCATTGCCGAATCCTCCTCAGTAATTTTTAGGGAAAAATACTCCTCATACAAATTCATAATTCTAACCTCACTTTTAACCTCACTTTTTACCATTTTTTGCTTTCAATTATTTCGTAAATTTCTTTTGATGTTGTACAGCCTAAAATGTCGTTTGCTTGGTCTTCGTTAATTGAAGCAAGTAATATCGATGTTGCCTTGCCATCTTACTGCATCAATTTCTGCTTTTCGTCTGTTTCATTTGGCACTAAGGTTTCACCGTTCACTACATCCAGCAAACCTTGTGCTTGTAATACCGCCTTTACTTGAAAATCCCATAACTTAAAATTCGTCCCATCCAAGCGATGATTCAAGAAAGTTTGCTCCATTGATTTCGACGCCATTATACCATATAACCTAAACCACGTTTAACTTTCACTTTAATTTCTTTCACAATGCAACCTCCACAATGTGTCCTGGACCCATAACCTATTGAATTCTCTTAAAGAGAAACGCAGTTTTAGTTTCTACAGTGTTTATTCAGGTTATGGTTTACGGAAAGAGTAAAATAAAAATGACATGTAACTTAAGCGTGATTTACACGTTCCAACAAGGTTGGCCAACAAAAAATGAAGAGCAAGACAAAAACAAATATACAAACAAACAAAATTTTGTTGGAGTTTTTTTCTCTTTTTTTAAACTTTGTTTCCATAAAAAATATTAATCAAAATGGCGATTTGTGAAATTTTTATAGCGCTTTATTTTTATTTTTTTAAAATTGTAATTCATAATTAAAATTTACGTTCGAAAAGTTTTCAGTTTAGCCAAAAAAAGTGGTACCGCAAAAAAATTATAGCATGCCCGACATTTTTGTTTTATACTTTTCCTTTTTTATTGCATGAACATTTTTTCTATTGCGTGTAGCTCTAAGTCTCCGACCAAAAAAAGTTGGAAAAACATTGTTGGAACGTGTAAATCACGCATTATATCGCAATACAAAACAGTATTCCATTGACTTGCACAAGGCAAAATTACATACAGCATGACTTCGACTTGCGCAAGGTAAAAAAATAAGATGAATTCAGTTGAAGTGCCGCTGCCCCGGTGGCACAGTTGTTAGCATGCTTGCTTTAAGCTCCGAAGGTCCCGGGTTCGATTCCCGGCGGGTGATGAAAAAATCACGGCTGGTTAATGTAAGGATCAATGAACTAATCACTTATTATCCGTTGTAAAAATGATTATGAAACTTCACTATGAAGCGGCCAAATCCCTCTATGGGATGTAGCGCCAACGAAAAAAAAAAAAAAAAAAAAAGTTGAAGTAGACAATGCATATTTTAACAACTATTAACTTTGTTTTAGTTGCTAAAAAGTTTGAAAATGAACAAACATCGCAACAAGTAAAAGGTATAACTGAAGGAAGAGCTTATTAAAATGAAATTCCGTTTATATTTTATTTAAATATAGCTTTGGCTAGTTTTTGAACTGGTATTCAATTAATTTTTTATTGACTAAATAATTTAACTGGATTCATTGCTTTAGCTGAATTTTTTCCAGTCAAAACTGACTGGATGTTAAAAAGTTGAATACCAACGCCTGCTTAATTTGTGTTCGTTTTGCTCGTGTGTAACTTTCGTTTTCATTCCTATCAGAATTTCCATTCCACTTTTAATAAAATTGTTTTACTTACTCCCTCTAAAGATGTTCTCCAATCAAAAATCTTTTTGTATACCAGGCTACTAATGCCTATATTCCATGGGAAAAATTGACTGACAGTCAAAAAAATCGAAAAGAGAAAAATAATCTGATACTCCATATAACAGACAAAGACAACGCTTTCAGTCAATTTTTCCCATAGAATTGCGGCATAATTCTTGTTAACTAAAGATTTATTTTTGCAATTTTTTTATTTATGTACTGCTGGTGAAAGAGGAAAAGATTCGCAAGCTTGCAGGTAACTCAAAACTGAATCAGCTAATTAGATTAAAAATCCAAATTAAGTGTCTATTCATCGATTATTTAATTATTTAATTAATTTGTCGTTTAAGAGGGGTATAAGAATTACAGAACATTCTTCCGGTCAACGATTCTTGTAGGGTAGCTATATCAAAAAACAGGCAATACAAAAATTATTTATGACTAAATCAAAATGCCTTGTTTTTTTTTTAGATAGATATTTATGTTTCACAATACAATAATTACAAAATGTATAAATAAATTTTTAAAAGGAATCAAAAATTCTTAGCATTCATATAATTAATTCAAGATCTCGTATTTTACGTAATAAATAGAATCGCATGAAAAACAAAAAAAAAAAATTGAGGCAAATATAGAAACATAATATAAACTCAAACGGAATTACATATTTTACTAATTTTCTGGTATTTGTCTCATAAAAAATCAAAAAAAAAAAAAATTATTACAAATCGATAAAAGCAGCACTTTCACACAAAAACTCATAAAAATCTAAGGACAAATTTTATTTCTATATACTGACACTTTTTCGTCGCTAATTTAAAATAATATCTACAAATTTATTTCGTTTGCATATAATTAATAATATATAAACAATGGATATTTAACAAATCAACCTAAAAACTAAGTAATGAACGCGATTTATAAAATATATAGGTAATGACAAAAAATGTGATTAATTTAATTAATTAATATATATAAAAAGATGATTTATTTAAGTTCGAAGGCGGCATTATTATAAAATTAAAATTACTATAAATAAATATTTTGTTTCTCTTTTCTTCTCTGTGTTATGTATAATATTAATTATTACTAAAATTAAAATTAAATCTAAGATATTATTTATAAAATAAAAATAATGCTGCTACTGCTACAATAATAATAATACATTAAATATTACAAATTGTAAAATGTTGTATATAAAATTAAGTTACACGTACCGTAATGTTGTTATTCAATATTTTATTTAAATTTTAATAATTGTGGCAGCAGTATTAAAAATTATGTAAATATTTGTTTTTTGTAAATGAAGCAGCTATAATTTTATGGAGCTTTCTAAAGTTGCAGAGTACGTTTCATGCATACAGTATGGTATATCGCCCCATATGTATTATACTGATTTATTAGCAAGAAATTACTTCAAGCACTGCCTTTATAAAATAATGCACGCACTATTTATATCAATTCATAAAATTATATTTTATCAAAAAACAAATATTTACATAATTATATATGTATTATTTATATAATTAACAGAACTGATTACCAGAACTAAATAGTTAATTAAACCATATTCTTAATTAATTACTAAAATAAAACAAAAAGTTATTTAAACAAAAAAACTATTGTACCTATACACTATTATTACAACAAAAAAAAAATTAAATAACTAATATTGATTATAAATATTTTTTTTTGTCTTAATTAATTAATTTGTTTGTTTATTTATTTGTTTATAATCTGAATATATTATATATATAGTTATTATTAAATAATTTTAAGAATAAATATAAGATGTTATTATTTTAAAATGATTTATCTAAATGTCTACTATATTAAATGAGATTATATTATTATTAAATTATTAATTAATTATATACTTAAATTTAGATAAATTAAAAAACCGATATTATGTATATGTGTTTATAAATGTACATAATTTGTATATTTATAAATAAATATACACATGTTAAAATCTCTTTAAAATTTATCTTCGATTATAACAACAAAAGAAATAAAAAAACAAAATTTAAAAATCAATTTTATTTATTTTATTGTTTACTGAAAAGGTGAGTATTTTACTGTAATTAGTGTAATTAACAACTTCTTAAATTTAAGCATAATTTGTTTAGATTAAATTTAATTAATAATAACGACTTAGGGGCCAACTATAATGGTTGTCTATCGATTGTAGTTATTGAACAACCGCACACTGGAACCGTTTGAGCCGTCTTGATCTCGGCTTCCAAAAACCAGCACGTTTTCCATGGCTCCAGGAATTCTAGTCAAAATCATTCAGTCAAAAAACAAAAGGCATTTTAGTCATAAAGTTTTCCATACAAATATTATGACTTATGTCCGATTTAGACGTACTACCAACATTTTTTTCCAACAATTTTTTTGTTGCCACTTAGAGCTACACGCAACACAAAAAAATGTACATGCGATAAAAAGAGAAAAGTATAAAACAACAATGGCTGCCGTGCCATAATTTTTTGGCGGTATAAAATCGACAAGATAATTTTTGATAAATACGGCGCTGATACTAGTTTATTTATCAAAATTATGGCTTTTTCGTAAAATGAAAAAATTTCGAACATAAATGTTATTTTCTTATTAAAATTTTAGTAAGATATAATAAAGCGCTATAAAAATTTCACAAATCGCCATTTTTATTGTGTTTGTTGCTATAAAATATCAAAAATATACTCGAGTCATGTAAATTTTATAGTCAAATTTATTTTTATAGTAACAAATGGTAAAGTAGTTTATAGTAATAATTGGAAAAAAAAACCAACAAAATTTTTGTTGGTTTATATTTTTGTTCTTGTCTTACCAATGAAAATCATAATGTACTAATATCTTCAATTTTTGTTGCGAAAAAAATGTTGGTACGTCTAAATCGGACATTAAACTCCTTTTAAAAAGGAACTTCAGTCCAAAAAAAAGGTATTTCGGTCAGAAAAAAGTTTGACTGAAAGGCCTTTTGTATTTTTGGACTGAACAACTTTTTTGAAAGGTATTTTAGTCACAAATTTTTGGACTGGAATATATTTTGTTTGGTTAGTATTTTTTGACTGAAATGCCTTCGTAGACCTATACGTTGCCTCCGGGGTCCCAGTGAAAGCAGTTCAGTCAAAAACAGAAAGGAATTTCAGTCAAAAATTAAAAGGCAACTCAGTCAAAATAGTTTAAGACATTTATGTCTTTTATTAAAAAATTAAATTTATTTAACCCTTGTGTCAACACGAGAATAAAACGAATTCTCACCAACACAATAAACCCTTAGTGTGTATGAATTTAATCAAGAGTTTTGCATCAAAAACGGATAAACATTAAATATAGAAACGATATCATAATGCAAAATGGCATTTAACTTTATTATAAAAAAATTCATTCAGTTCAAAAAAATCAAAAACACACCCGGGTATGTCGTGTTGACACAAGGGTTAAAAATGCATTCAAGTCAAAGATTTTTTTACTGGAATTTCTTTTGGTTTTGTGCCAAATGTGTCGAAAGGCCGAATGTCGGCCGAATGGGTGTAATGGCCGAATGGGTCGAAAGGCCAAATGTTGAAAGGCCGAATAGGTCAAAAGGCCGAAATTCGAAAGGCCGAATGTCGAAAGGCCGAATTTTCATGAAATTTTTCTTCACTCAATTGATTGAAATGAATATTTAAAACCATTGAATTTATTTCTTAATGTAAAATAATTTAAATAAATTAAAAATACATGCTAATAAATCCTGTGCATGTAGCATATTAATGGGATCACTACATTTGCCTGGAAAAAAAATGCAGTAATTTTAAAATCCAGAATAGTTGAAAAGTAAAATCTAGAAAAAAAAATTGCGAAAAAAAATCTAGAAATTACCGGAAAAGCAATCCAGAAAAAATATTTTGTTTAAAATAAATGAAAAAAAATCAATTTTATTGGCATTTTTAGGGGATCGGAGTATTTGCCTGAAAGACAAAATCTTGTTTTGCCGTTCAATCTTGTTTTTTTAATTCTTACTGTATAAATTGTTTTCCGAAATAATTATTTTGATTATTTTATAGTGAAATAATGAATATTTAGTGAAATGGTTCTTCTGGGATGGATATAAAATATTGCATTTTAAAATGTTGCAATCACAAAATGTTGCATAACAAAATAGTGCAATTATTTTTCTTTTTAGTAGGCGTCAGTAATAGATTCTATATAATCTGCTCCTACGTGCGGCACGCAGTGCGACATGTTTGCTGATCCCGGCTCCTACGTCTCCCGAAGTTCAAATCTAAAGCCCCTCGGATGCCTAAGCGTGGGGAGCGCAGCGACCTCCCGCGTGTCCGTGAGAGTTACCGAAGCCGTTAGCTTTTACAATTCGAAGTTAAATTAATCGATGTTCAGGTGGCAATGGTTCGAGGGCTTATCGGGAATTGGAAACAACCTATATACTACGATTTTGATCAAAAGATGACAACAAATATTTTATACGAAATCATAAATTCCATCCAAGACCACAAATCACTTATAATAGATTACGCCTTCGTGGATTTAATTTTCGTAGTTTACTGCGCATTATGTCAACTAAGAGTTGCTAGTAAGATGTTGCAAAGGAAATGTATGAATAATAAGGAATTTGTCTAATAAATGTATAATATATGGATGTATTATGGTTGACTATTTCTTTCCTCTTACAAAATAGGATCCATGCTTTCAACAATCTCTTATTTGTTGGAAAAGAATGAAAACTATACGGATCATTATTTATATTGTTATTACAACAATTAAATACGGTGCACCTCGCTATTTATTTAATTTAATTTAATTTTTGGATTCAATTACATACAACAATATTGTGAAACAAAGCTGTTCACTCTCATTTGACGTCACTATTTTATGCCGTTTATTTTATGATCCAAATAGGGAAAGTGCGCAAGGCATAATCTATTATTAAGTGATTTGTGATCCAAGACTGTGGGTTTCATATAGCGGCAATCGTATGTGATTTGGGGGGGACGAATCAGGGCCTATTACGAGATTTAAATATTTCAGTAAAAACACCATTTTTCAAAAATCCTGCCGAACGTTCAAACAACATTTATGTTTTCGCTGACGTACCCCATCTGATTAAATTAGTCAGAAATCATTTCGTGGATCATGGTTTCGAAATAGATGGCGAGCTAATTAATTCACAAATTATAGAAGAATTGATTATGAAAATAAATAATAAATCGGACCTTTCTGTGGCATATAAAATTTCGGCGGCCAATTTAAAAGTAAGAGGCGCAGAACGTCAAAAAGTTAAACTTGCCACCAAACTTTTTTCGCATACTGTGGCAAATGCAATTTACCGTGCTGGAAGTTTGGGAGAATTAACATCAGAAAGTTGGCAGAAATGTGCTGAATTTTTTAAGCAGGTAAAATATATTTTATATACATATCTTTTATATTTCAGTATATACATATAATAGTCATGTCATTATAACATTTCAGGTCAATGATTGGTTTGACTGCCTTAATGTAAGGCAACCATATAAAGACAGTCGACAAAGGTACAAGGAGTTGAAATTTCCGAGTCGGTGCAATTTGAAATTGTAGACCAGATGTCATCGGTTATAGATAAAATGCGCGTTAAGGGGAAATCTAATCTAATGCCATTCCAGAAAGGTATAATTTATTCTTACATTTAAATCATTAAATACTATTGATTTTTAATACGTAAACATTTATTCTTATTTATAGGTATCCTGATGACTAACAATTCCCTCAAATTGTTTTATGCCGATTTAAAATCGCAGTACTGTGTGTCTTATATATTAACATATAGACTCAACCAAGATGTCTTGGAATTTTTTTTGGTATTATTAGGGCTAAAGGTGGTCTCTACGATCATTCCGACCGCTTAGAGTTTATGTACAGGCTTCGATCGTACATTCTGGGCAGAAACGAAGGAAGTCTATCTATGAATGGCAATACCATGGTAGATGATACGCCAGATTTAGAAACTGTCGATAATCTAAGCAGTATGTGGTTCAGACCTTTAGTTTCCGAAATTTCTCCAAAAGAAATTGCTAAAGATGACGAATTGAAATGTTTACAGTACGATGGGTTGGAACACTTAGCCGGCTATATTTGTCATCGAATCAAGGACCCTAAATTAGTAGTAGACCCTTGTGATATTAACACGACTCGAGATACTTCTTTTACTTGGACAAACCAACTAAGTGAAGGGTTTCTTAAGAAACCAACAGATAAGATGATGCAAGAAATGGAAAAACTTGAAGTAATATTTAAGGAATTTAATGGTGACAACCTTATTTTTTCCAAAAATTACATTAAATCCTTATTAGAGCTATCCACACATATTCCTTCTGACCAGAAAGTGAAAGAAATATTTTTCCGTTCAAGGATGTATTTCAGAATAAAATATTTAAATACGGCCTTGCTTGAAAACAGCAGAAACAGAAAAACAAAATTAAATAAAACTATTTTGTAGCACTAAAACCACCTGTTTTAATTTATTAATTACTTTGAGTTATAATCCATAATCCCACAATTTAATTCATTCACTGTTTTTTAATAAAAAAATCATCCATTTGAATTTGAATCATTCAATTTCATACTTCATACAATTGGGCGCATCTAGCACACATAGAGTCTACATTTGAGATAGTCTAAAATGTAGACTAATCTCATTTGTAGACTCTACGTGTGCTGGATGTAAATATCTAGGTATCTAGTTTGGTTTTTGTCTTAGATAACTTGTTGAAATTATATAAAACATACTATCATAAATATAATAATCTTTAGAATGCGTTGAATACTGTTGATCAGCCTCCATGTTTATTTTTGGCTTATAAATGAACTGGATGCATCTATAGTACACGTAAAATCTACCTAAAATATGAAATAGTAATACAAATGTCAAAAAAAATCCAAGTTTCGAACCAAAATAATCTACATAAAAATGTAGACAAAAATTTTTAGTCTCACTAAAACACGTAGAGTCTACATATTTTTACTGAGATTTTTTGCATCCAGCACATGTAGACTTGTAGAGTCTACGTATTTTCGGTAGACTTGTGGCGGCATAAATAAACACAAAACATAGCATGCACGAGCAATGAAATTAAAACCGGTTCACAGCTCTAAAAATTCACGTAAACTAAAACCGGTGCACGGCTCTCGTGTCAGTTTGGAATAACTTATAGCAATCGCCACTCGAAAATTTTTCCACAAAGTAACAAAGGAAAAAAAAACGTTTTTTCAATACACATATACTACAGCACAGTTTTTAGCCAGCGTCATGATCGACAAGTCGTAATAAAAACGTAAAGTAAAAAGTAATTTTGTACAAGCAATTTAAAAGTAGTTTTTATATAAATTTGGTGGCAATAAAAAACATCCCAGTGGAATACTTACATTATAAATAAATTCAACTAATGTAGTGAATAGCATATCAAGTGAATTAAATAAAAGTTGAAAACATAAAATTATTTCCACGCATTTTATTTCTGTCCGCCATCACATCGGCCCATAATTTCGTTCGGAGACGCGGAGCGCTAAAATAAAAACATTGGGGATATACTATAAGTAGAGATATCACGCCAGCCCCGGCGCTGCTCTACATATTCACACACCCACCTCATAGACTCTACGTGTGCTAGATGCGCCCAATATATATTCATCTATTCAAAATTGTCACAACCGTCGCCATATTGAAATTTGTTGTTTTTGTAGTATGCGCAATATATTACCTTTTGTATGTGTACACTGACAGAAACCTACTTCATAGGGTAATTTTAGTTTAGTACTTTTTCCTATTCACTTTTATAAAAACAAAGTATTAGCATTGTAAACTCTCGACAGAGGAGAGATAAAAAAAATAAAACGCCATTTTGGGCAAGCGCATTTTTAGCATTAATCGCATTACAAAAAATATTTTTGTAATTTTTAGATTAATTAATTTTATTAAAACAATATATTTGAAATTAACGTAAACATTAATAAAGTTTTGTCAATAATAAAATACTGTGCCTGTGATTATTCATGTTGGGAAAATTGGTGAAATACGCCTTCACACATAAACGTTTATCGGCATCTACGTAAGCCACAAGTTTTATATATATATAACGCTTAGCCGTTTGTACGATTGCTTGATAATCAAAGCAACGGAGCTTACTAATCGTCACCACGCGTCCGATTAAATCTATGGAGTCAGATTAAACCTAAGGAACGGAGCAGCATCACGCTACGCAGTGGATTTTTTGGTAGCATCGCCAACCATAAGTGCGTTCGACCTCATAGCAGTGACACACATATGCGCGACTACCATACAGCTTATCCCGACCATAAAGGGACTCGACCATTCCGGCTATACAGCCACAGCAGCGTCTATAAACCCATCTCGCGAATCAATACCGCAAACAGCGGCAGCAGCCTCCGTCACTAATGTTACACATCTCTCTACCGCTTGAGTGTGATACGCAACCCGATCGAAATCTATGCTATCAATTGGCTGGCCTTTTTGGATCATATTTTGTAATTCTCTATCGGTTATGTGGCTCATCAAAGGAGGTTCTGTAATTTCAGCCCAGCTAATCATCTCATAATTGGCTTCAAGTTTATTTTTGGTATTTGAAATTTACGGATGTTTCCTTCTGTCCGTTGATATCTCGCTTTTAATAATCTTTGAACTCCTAGCTCTCGGATATGCTCTCGATTATCCGATATCATACACAATAGAATATTTTCCGGATGGGCAAAGTATCCGTTTCGTTGAATTACACAGGATCAATAATTTTTCGTAAATCCGCGCTAATATATCGACTATATTGAATACTTTTCCATAAATGCTTAGCTCCATCTTTACAAGATGTACGATTGTATTTTAATTGAGAACCACATCGGCGCGTAATCTTTTAAGATGTACGTTACTAATATTATTAATTCGTTTGACGGAGCTTCACTTCCAATGTATAGTCGAAGAATCCGAATAGCCGTGGTAAGCCACCTTGCGTGAGCAATTTTTCCGGGATTTTTATTAGCCAAATCGATTGAACACTGACCAGATTCAATCGTCCGACAAATTTGCAATACATATTTTTGATATGTGCTCAAGTCATTCGCATCCACTAAACGTAAATTACCATTTATCGGTTTGTATTGAGATAATGGAATATTTGTGCAGCCTTCTAATTGTTTCCCAAAAGGCCCCGAAAACTTTTAGGTCCTGTAGTTGATCCATCGCGATGATGGAAAAGTTGTCGAAACGGTAGATCGTAGGCGTGTAACTGACATACAAACCACTGTAGTGGACGATTTCATTTCATTTCTAGTATTTTCTAGACTCCTCCGTTTTGGCCTGTATGTATGACGGTTGTATCACAACCAATTGCACTTAAGTAAGAATAATCGATTGAATGTTAATCAAAAAATTCAAAAATGTTTTCACTAATTGCAGCAGCTGAACCAGACCGAGGAGAAATACGACTTAAATATTTAGATCCCGGTTCTTGCACCAATATATTATAATGATCTTCGATTACATTTCTCCGGTAGTTCTTATTTAAAATAAATTATTGTACAAGTGTTTTGTCTTTCCGGCCGTCAAACTATGATCCTCTGATCTTATGGATTCATGGTTCGCTAGCATCTGTAGATTGGACCTTACCTTTATTCGTTGCAGTCTTACCTTCATTCGATCTATAATTTTGTTTTTAACCTCGGCTGTAATTAGCCCCACATCTTCAAAAACAGCACTAGCAATTGCAGCAGCAGCTCCATTTGGCGACGTCACAAAACTTACAGTAGAACATTGAAAATAAAAATTTTAGTTTAAAGCATAAAGATGCCAATGGCGGCGGCTCAAAAGTTAAGTTAATTGCAAATTGCGTTTTTAACATATTTCTTAGAATCACAATACGCAACTTTTTCGCACTATTACGATTCATTTAGAACTAACAAAAATTTTCGTTTCACCCTAGTATCCGGGTTTGGGATGTTAATCCATTAAGGGGTGATTCCTTGGTTCATTCTGAGGAAAAAATCGTACGGGGAGGAGGGGTCCATTTTTATATCCTTTGAGATACAGGGTGTTTAAAAAATTTGGTTCAGAAAAAAAGTACACTCAAATATTAAACTGTAACTTCCAAAATATTTATCGGAGAGCAACCAACTTAGCCTTATTTGACTGGTAATTGTTTAGGCTATTATTAGTATTTAAGTGGTTATCTTGCATCTACATCAGTTCTTTAGCTATGATGCTAATTTTAATTCGCCATAATCTCCCCTACAATCCCACAACACATTATTTGTACCCACATGCCATAGTTTTCTTCGTATACCGTTTATTCTCAATCTAATTAAGAGATGTTGTAGTGTTAATATTCTACCAATTTTTTTTTTAACCAGTAAAACAGTAGGCGATGATTATCAACTCCTTTGTTTAAATGTTGAAAAAACAAAAAATTTCATTCTAAAGTCTACACCTGCATGCATTACTACGCAACACTTTTTCGTTTCTTACCGTCTTGCCTACAAGTTGTGTGAGGGGTAATATTTGTTTGTGGTGGACCAATTGCAACTCACAAACACAAACATAAAAACCAATCAAAATAGTTAAAATTTTATTCATCTAGTATGCTCACAATAAAATATTACTTATATGTATGTACATAGATAAATAACAACAGTTTATGCAAATAACAACCGCAAATGCATTAAGGTGTAGATTCATCCATTAGTTTCGAGAAATTGTCTATAGTGTTGTGTCAGTGTTGTGAATCAAAAATTTTAAATAATTTAAGAAACTTAATATTATGATGGCACAGCTCTCAGGTGAGGAGTACATTGATATCCATTTTGTTTACGGATTTTGCGATGTTAATGCATCACGAGCTCGTAATGAATGTCAACGCAGATTTCCAACGCGCCGCGTTTCTGATGCAAGAGTATCTACAAATATTCATAGAAGACTGCGAAATATCATAACAACATCAAATACCCGGGCGGAGCACCATTCAGTCTCATCATATCATTTGGATGTCGACGAAGAAATAATTCGTAATGTAACAGAAAATTCTTCTAATAGCATAAGGATGCTCGCTTTACAATTGTACGTCTCTCGCTACCGAATTCATCTAGTATTGTATAAAGAGAATCTTCATCCATAGCATTTAACACTAGTTAAGAAGTATTACCGATAGACTACAATAAAGGATTGGAGTTTTGTAGATGGTTGATGGTAAGGAATTTGAACCATGTTAGTTTTGTGAAACGTATTCTATGGACGGATGAATTGAAACAAAAGAAGAACTAATACACTACGAGGTGTGAAATGTATACTTATGTGCGCGTATTCGCTTATTTAGCAAATGTAAGCGGTTAAGCGGGCATGACATTCGTCATGTGAAAACCATCCACACCACGCGTTTACATTCGCTAAATGCGCGCATAAGTTTCACACCTCGTGTGGATGCGGCTTAATACACACAACAGCAAAACGGATAAGGACTGTGTTCATAAACTCTACATTGTAACAATATTGTTAACAATGACAGTTCTAAAGCGTTCATAAACCTCGGTTGTAACCACAGCAACGTGCTTTGTATTGTTCATAAACCTAAACCAAAATTTCCCCTTATTGTTACAAACGTCATTTACAACTCTACTCAATACTGCCTTTCCAGCTGTCATTAAAAGAAACAATTATGGATTCTGATCGTATTAATCAATTTACGGATGAAAATAATTTATTCGATACAAATGAATACGTGAAATGAATATTGGTTCTTGTTAATTAAATAATTATTTTTTTTATTATAGGTATTTATGATAACGAAGAAACAAAATTTTGCTAAACAAAGTTTGTTTTGGTAGCAAATTTGACGTTTGTAACAATATCGTTGTTAACTGCTATGTCATTTGTACAATGACAATTGTAACAATTTGTTACAATGTAGAGTTCGTGAACGCAGTCAAGGGAAGAATTACCAAGAATTGAAATAAACAAAGGCATACTTAAACGAATATTAGCCCGTATTCAATCACAAGGAGGATATTTTAAGCACCTTCTATAACTCCTCGACCCAAACTTTGTATTGCGGGATTGTAGGAGAGATGATGGCGAATTAAAATTAAGTAAAAAAAAATAAAAAATTCTAACGGTTTTTTTTTAAGAAAAACATAGTTAAAATTCTAAAAATAGTATTGGAATGAAGTTGCAGTTTTAACCTTCTATTACAAGAAATAAATGTTTTCCAGGATTTATTTTTTTTTTTTTTTTTTAATTATAATAGCAAAATCATTTACCTAAATTATTTTCTATTACATAACAAAGAACAATACAAATATTTTTATTGTTTATTTGTTTAGTCTAAAAAAAATAGAATTTTTATTAAAAATAGGGTATACTCAACGAGTTTATTGTAAATAATCCGGCCTAATATTGATCAATTAATTTAATTATGGCACAAATAGTTGATCATTAATTGGGCTTCAAAGCAAAAGACAACCTTTTAGATTAAGTGTACTCATTTTCACACCTCCCGAGAGGAAGAGTAGGTACTTGGTGCGTTTTTTTAAAGTGGTATCCCCGGTACGCCTAATCCACAAAAACAGAGGATTCTTGTACTCGTTGGCACCTAAAATGGTCAACCATTGTTGTTGCATAATTATAACACCAGCTGCTTTATCTCGATAACAAAATTGACATAAATTTGTTTGGCGTTTCGATGGAAAGATGAATCCACCATACTGAATTTTTATATTCACCTCTCGCTCCAAGATTTTGTATGGGAAAACAACAACAATTTTGGTTAGACTCATTCTATATGATTAGTATATTTCTATGCATGGCTACCTCTTTTTATTATTCCAAATACATATCTCTTTGACAAAATGATAATGAGAAATGACTTGATTTTTTTATTTCGACAAATCGGTTGCATTTTTATTTAGAGTAGGTGAAATAAAAAATCAATACCCCTATTATGGTTTTCACCTCACCGACGAGTCGCCATGACTTGAAAAGTCGTGTGAGTTCAGTTTTGGTATTATGGTTCTCACTTTTATTTTGGCGAGAGTTGTGCGCGGCTGATTTGTTTGGTTTTGTTAGATAATTTCCGTTCGTTTTGAAGTTTGCCAGCACAGTAATTGTGCAAATTGTTAATAAATAGTGCAAACAGGCAAATGCAATGTGGATTTATTTTTCTGTGACGAATAAAGCTGGAAGGAACAAAAACTTTTGAAAACTTACATACGCATTTTGTTGTTAATATGTATGTACAATAAAAATATTTTAAAATACGATTTTGTTTAAAAAAAATACAAAATTGATTTTTATTCAATATTTAATTAGGAAATATTAATTAAAATATTTTGCCTGTAAAAAGTAGGTATTGTTTTTATTTCCATCATTTCTTTATTCCTTATAAAAAATCGCACTACTTAGTCACCGAGAAATATTAGGCGAGCAATTTTGACATTATTCTCACTCACTTTCAATTCACGGCGAGAACCATAATATGTACCAAAATTTGATTTAGGTGACTTGAAGTCGCCAAGTGACTCTTAGGTGAGAACCATAATAGAGGCATAAGTCATTTCTCATTTTCATTTATCATTGAACCGTAATTCGGGTGCAGCACCTTATGGCGTATGACTTTTAAGGTTTATGGTTATTTACTGAGAATGCAAAACTACCCAAACAATAGGAATTTCACTCAAAATTCCAATAAGTAGTATTAACAGTGCATTCACATGTTTATATTTTGTTATTTGATATAAACTTTACTACAGTCGTTTACCTTTATTTTACAATCTATCACATTGGGTGGAGTGAATAAAAAACGAAACACTGATAAGGGTTACCTTTTCCATAAGAGGTACTACATACTTTTAACTAAAAGCTTCCCTTATTTCGAAGTGCTTATTCGTATTTACCGGAAAAAATTTAAGT
The DNA here is from genome assembly GCA_963556165.1 of Tipula helvola. Taxonomy (NCBI): domain Eukaryota; kingdom Metazoa; phylum Arthropoda; class Insecta; order Diptera; family Tipulidae; genus Tipula; species Tipula helvola. The sequence goes on along the minus strand of OY744481.1, from coordinate 281,763,701 downwards.
AATACCTTTAAGTCTTTACTTATTGTTAAGGCAGTAGGTATTTATCTAAATAATTTGGTACTTATTTTGTGCCAAATCAGTAAAGTTTTTTTGTATTACATCCTCAGTTCTTTTTTGTTGGCCTCGAATTTGTAGCTGCTCATCTTTATTGTCGCCTTCTCCATCGAAGACCTAAACGTGTTTGCTTCAGTTGTCTGTCTCTGCATCTTCCTCGATTACATAATAATATATTATTCAGCGAGCATATTATAATTATAGCTGTTATTTATGAAGATGAAGTTTACCGACACGAGCCGATAGGTGAGTGTCTAAATCATCTGAGTGAATAACAGCCATTATATGCGAGTAGAATACGATACTTTGTACACGACCGACAAATAACATTGTATTTTATAACCACATCCTTTAAATATTCCTAAAATAATTTTCGTCTACATTTTGACGTGTCAGTTTATATAATAATGAAAATGGCAAGAGACTACTAGATAAACAGCAGTGAATAATGAATATCATTATTGACGATTGTAAATGTTCGAAAACGCCGACCTACCAGAATATTTAAAAATTAAGCAAGCTATCCTTAAATGACATTTCATAATAACAAAAAATCACGCGCGTATTATGTATATCAGCAGTTACGTGTTTATATTTTTTTAAATTAAAGGAATCTATCCTTAAATGACATTTCATAATAACAAAATATCAACATAAATGACATTTCATAATATCTTAAACGTCAAAATGGGATAGCTCGTTCAGTTTCAAATTTCTCCGCTACGTGGTACCCACGATCCTCCAATCGTCAATAATCGATGAAACAAACGTATAATGAGCATATTATACGTAAGTCGTGGTCCACGTGGATTTAAATTTCTATCGCCTTCTCTTTCTTTAAAAAATGACGTAACTGGTGACAAAATGCGATTTTGTTTATTTAAATAATTTAAATTATGAATTAAAAACTGAAACAATTATAATTATTAACCTGGTGTTGTATGTAGAACATTCCAAATTTTAATATTATAAAAAAAATGGAACGTAAAATGTCATATTAATCAAAATAAAACGTTTTTTTACTATTTGCATTTAGTGAAATCTGGACGTAATGGAATGGTGTTTGGCATTATAAAGCTCACAGTTAGATTACTTGACAATCCAACATCATCTCAGAATGATACATTAAATTCAAATGTCGATCATTTAAGCAATTTAATTAGTAATATTAATTCCATACTGGTGACAAAAGCAATGTTGCCATATATTATTTCTTGATATGGAAAATTTACATATGTATGTGTATGGTTTTGGTTTTATTGTTATGGCAACATTGCTGTTGTCACCAGGTTAGAGTGAATACGAAATTTAAATCGCTATCCATCATACCTCTTATAGTTAAAGTACCCTGGTCGTGGTCAAATATCTTTTTCATTGCTTATACATATTAATTACTATAACTAATACATGTATGGAGGAACACACGTTATTTAGTATTGTTCGATTGAGGTGATTTACGGGTGATCCGATCAGTTGAAGCTAGGGATGGTAATTTTGGCCTTGGCATTAATTTTGGTAAAGCTGGGAACTCTTGTTCATTTCGATTTAGTGTAAATTCTGAAATTCTTTTAATGTAGTTTTTTGGCTTTTCCGGCTGAGATTTATTATTATTATTATTATTACTTGAGGGACATGTGGGGGCTCAAGCCACCCCGCACTGCGACCTAAAAGATCTTTTGTGCATGAAGCCCTACTTAATTATCCGTCCAGTCAATATTCAGGCTCTTACAAAAAAATTGGCTGAGATTTAGTTGGATTTGTATATATTCCTGTTTTTTTGGACATTCATCATAAATAGGACGATGATTCATTTTACAATTACAGCAAACCAGTTTGATTCCTGGATTAGTCGTATCAGTCAGAAAGTTTGGCGTTTTCACATGTTTTTATAGTTTATGGCATGCCCATCTTTATCACAAAATCAGTAGCATTGTTGTAATTTATAATTTGCAGCAGCGTTTACAAAGTATTGACATCGAGAATACAACAATGGTTCAATCTGTCTGTGCCTTTATGTATCCCATTTAACAATTATATTAAATAAATATTTTATTTGTCTTAGTCCTTTAAGAGTTGTCGTTTTGCGTTGGATTTTAACGATATATAAACAGTGATCGGTATACAGTTGTTTTTTCATAACAATTGGTTGTACATCTATAACATTTGAAATTCCAGCGCGAATAATCTCGTCTTTGATTTTGAATTTGGTGCGAAAAATATTCGAAATTATTTTAATTCTTAATAAGTTAGGTTTATTGTATTTCTTAATAAGTTAGGTTCAAAAATAAGTATTCGTTTGGAAACAGCCATAGACGGAATGTTGTGAACTCCAATCTATAATTATGTTTAAAACTATCATTTGCCGTGAGAATTCTTCTGATAGTTTGATAGTTGAATAAGTTTGGCCCTTGATTATTATGGGAAGGCAATATTTTGTTTTATCGTCAGCAAAGGTTGACGTATTTACATTTAAATAGGTTTCCAATATTGCTGAACATGTTTTTTGAAAGCACACGAGGTACATAAATAGCATTAAGATGTTCATCATCGGATGAATCATTTATTTCAATGTCTTACGACATCGTTTTTCTTTTTTTTACAGCTGAGTTTGCTGTAACTAATTCTTTCTTTAATATCATGATCATTGATTATTATTTATTGATAAACAGTAGATTGCACTAGAACTATTTCACTTGTATTGTTTTTATTTTATTTTGTCACTATACAAAAATTAATTACAATTAATTTATGTCTATTCAGTTCAAAGTTTGTTGATTGAATCGACACATAAAGGCCGGTATTCACGTACAATTAAATTGAGCAATATATATTGTGTGACGCCCAAAATTGAGTATATTGTGCAATGTAATGACGTCACACAATAACATATATTGCGCAATTTAATTGAACGTGAATACCGGCCTTTACATTTTAATAATTTGATTTATTTTGTCTTACTGGGCGCTTTCAGATCCGCAAACTGTTGGCATCATGTTTAGTGAAATCATTGCTAATTTGATTTGAATTACTAATAAAGTTCTTAAATTTCATAGCGTTGGCCGTGATTTTACTCAACATGTTGCCAACTGTTTGGTGCTCTGAAAGCGCCCACTGTACAGGGCCGCATAAAGGCGGACTTCCATTTTTGACATGTGGGTGGAGGGGTTGCCCGCAAAATTAATTTTTAACTTTAAATTCGCCTTTTCCAACACAATTTCAAAATAGTATGAATTTGTTAGCTCGAAAAAAAATGCATGCATTAGAGATTAGAGGGTTAAATATATATGTGAAGTTTTAATAAAATATAAATAATCAAATCCATTAAATAGTGTTGTTACAATTAAAAAGACCAGTGTAGTGGAAGACCGTTACAAGATAATTAACACCCAAAGAAGAATAGGGAGCTACACGGGAACCATACGATCTCAGAACATAGGGAGCCATGCATGGTGGCCCATGAATAAATAAACATCCCAAATTCTTTCTGCTATAGCATGATTAACAAATTAAAACGTAAAACAATTGGTGTGCTTTGCTTATATACATAAAATTATGAATTTTATTTATATATTTTAGGTGAGTAATATACTATATATTATTTATAATTATTTATAATATAATAACAAATAAAATTTATTTTTATCAATAATTGTTTTTTTCTTCTTCTTTTAAAATGTACATAATTATAATAAATTCTATCTAAATATTTTTCAATTTTTATTTAATTAAATAAAATTCTGATATATCAACTATTATACAATTTACTTGTTTAGTTTTTTTGTTTAATTTATTTAGGAATTATATTTTGTTTTTATTTCTATATCCTATATAATTATAAAATAAAAACAACAACAAAAAATAGAGATTAGAAAAAATATAGACAACACAATAATTAATTAATTATGAAGAATTGTAATGTTTATAACAATAAAATGGACTGTGACAAACAACAAACCTCATTCATACATAAATCACATGCTATTCATATACCTACTATTTCTTTTTATATATAGATTACATATTTTAATATCATTCTAAACATTATATATTTTTTAGCTAAATAAAAAAATATTATTATAATACTTTAAAAAATTTGTATATTAATTATATTTATGGTTAATTTAATTTTTAAAATTAAAACTATTTATGTATTTGCTATTAGTAACAAGATTGTTTATTATTGTTATTTTTTTTTTTAATCACTAATATTTTAGATACCCATTTATTTGTTATTGAATTAAACAAAAAAAAACTGTTAAGCTCATTTCCTCTTAATAGAATTACATAATGACGTTATATATGTTTGCATGGTACAAGTGATTTAAAATAACATTTCCTTCAGTAAAATTTCTGCTGTGATATCTAATTAGGAACACGTCATATGTGTTTAATAGCTTATTAAACTATTATGGTGTGTGTTACAACTATATAGTATCAAAAACTATAGAATATTATATATTCTTTTTAGATTTTGATACTATTTAAATGCGAATATGTACATAACATAGAACATAATCGGATTATAAATAAAATATATCTAAACCATAAAATTAATAAAAACTTACAACAAAAAAATGTATAACAATATAATTTTATAACTGTGTGTTGTATACTATAGTAGAAATTTATAAATTTTCCTTCCATTTTCTGTGTTAAGTAGTAAATGATGTTGCCCCACCCGAACTAAAATTTAAACACCTTTTACTTGAATCATTTTTCTTGTTTTTATTTGAGCTGATGAATTCTTTTTATTAAACTCATTTCCACCGTTCGAGATCGGAATATCAGTATTCAAATTTATTCGATTTAAATCACCAAATGCCTGTTTCGATAGTGTAGCAATTTTTTCAATGTTTAACTCAAATCCACCGTCTGAATTTTTCGTCATCAAATCAATAATGTCCGGATCGAATTTATGCTCCGTATTTCCATCGTTGCTTCCATGTCCGGTACTATCATCGGAATCATATGAATTTGCCATGCCACCACCTATGTTAAATCCAGACGATTGTATAGTATTTTTAGCGTATTTCTTATGAAATAGATTCGCATGCTCATTAAACTTTTTATTGGGATCCGAATTTGATGAGCTCCAATTTTTGTCATCCACATCAAAATCGACAAGCATTTTTTGTTTTTTAGATGGTGCTGCAACCGATACATCACTATCTTCGGCAAAATCGTGCTCATTTAAGCTATTGAATGATGACATAATTTCATCGAAATTTAATTCTTCATCAGTGACAGCATCGCCAAGCTGCTCCTTTGTGTCAAACAATAAATTACGGCGATTTTGTTGTGAGTTCGACATAGATAATGAATTCTGTATAGCATCAACAATTTCGGATTCTTTTGAATTTTGACCCAATTTAATATTTGGTACGGTTACCAGAACCATACTCAACAACAAGACCATGAGACATGTGGCTGGTTGGGCTGTTTTACCAGTACCCTTAGTCAAAAGGGTTTGTAATTTTTTCATTTGACTCATTAAATTGTGATTTTGATTTTGAAGAAGTTTTATTCGTTTTAGCAGTGTCTGATTTTCTTCGGTGCATTGTTTAACGCTGCAATGAGATTTATTAGATTAGAAAAAATTAGTAGGCATAAAAAATAAAAACTCCAAACATTTTGTTTGGTATCTATAATTAAAATAACATACCGTTCCTCTAATCCATCAACATACTCCTTCTTCCTCTTCCTCGAATCCTGTGCCGAAATCTTATTACGAATTTTACGTCGAATTCGTTTCAACTCTCTTTCTTCGTGTTTGGTGAGTGGATAATTTGATGGTAGCGTAATTCCTTCCTTAGCCAAAAGCCGTTTCTCCTCTGCCGTCAAAACCAACTTAGGATATCCGCCAGCCCCAACAACTTTACCATTCATATTTTCATTTGACATACCATCAATACTTTCATCGCAATCATCATCATCATCGTATTCGACATCCGGTGATGCGTCTACGGCTGCAATTACTGAATCACTCTCCTTCATAATTTCTTCGAATACATAACTTTCCCCGTCCGATGTATGATCAGAAAATGAATCATCAGCGGTTGCAGCAATTTGAACCGCTGCTGTTACTGGTGTCGATTTAATAAGCTGATCTTTTGATACGAGCACATTTTTCTGGACCAAACCTTGTTTCGACTGTTGTAGTAAATTAGCTGCAGCCATTTTTATATTTGGTGATTTTGACTTTAAATTTGATGTGTTTATTATTTTAATAGTACGGAAATCTTTTACATCCTGTAACGATACTGGTAACAAAATTGATCGCGGATTTGATGCACTCTGTTGCACACGAATCAATTTTTTTACGCCTGTTAAATTATTTGCGCTGTTTTTATTCAATATGATCGCTTTATTGTTGGATAGTTTACCAGAGACGGTGCCATTTTGTTTTAATTGTATTGTTACTTTTTTGCCCACAGCATTTCCATTAGTGGTTTCAATCAATTGAGATGTGGTATTTTGGGTGGTGTTTACGGAATTTGTAGTGGCTGGTATGCGATATATTTTAACTTCTTTTGATACATTCGGATTAAAGTTGTATTCATGTGTATTATTAAATAGTAAATTTCCATCGTTTGTGTTTATTTTTTCAACAATTACTTTTGGAACTGATTTAGATTTTGATTTTGGGTTGACATTTATATAGCGGGGTGGTGAATTTTGACCTCCACGTTCACTAATCGATGGCCCCGGTGATGATAGTGTTGGGCTCAACGGTTCGTAGTCGGGACTTGTTTCTCTGTGAAATACAAAATAATAAAATACAATTTAACAATTTTCAATCAAAAACATTTTTGCGCAATTAAATAAGCAAAAGAAATTTCGCAAATAGGAATAGAAAAGATCGAAACCAGAGACAACTGGAAACTGCTGCCCTCACATGACGGCATACTTAAATATGAGCTCCCTTTTTAACCAAAACCATTAAACATGTTAGTTAATTATAAACAGCTAATTGAACAATTGGTACGGCAACGAAATGCATTTGAATGCAACTACAAATTCAACCTACATTATTTGAAATTGAAAGAGGAATTAGATTTTTTTTTTATTATTAAAGATTTGTGTGATCAAGTGAATTTAACTAAATTTTTTGATAATTTTAAATAAGATTGGAAAAGATTAAAACTTGAGGAAAATTTTTATGAAAAAGTAGCAGTCGAGAATGATGTTAATTTATTCTTTTAGTCATGAGTAAAAGTTCTGTTGAGTTTTAATTAATTCAAATCAAAATAAATTTAAAGAGTGCTTTAGGTATCAAGATGGATTTAAAACTAATGTATGTCAGATGCAGCACAGCGCTTTATGTTGTTTCCAATCAGCCAAGCTAAGATTGGCATTACTATGACTGCTAATACCTAGAACTTCAAACCCATTAAGATAAATTTGTGATTGACGCAGATTTATAATTTATATATGCCAAAAAGTTACAAAAATTTCGTTTTGCTGTTATTTTAACATATTGCTGACTAACTGAAACTACACAAATTATTTCCGTCGACCCTCTACTCTAGCATTGTTTGTTAATAGAATTTAAATCTAGTTATTCAAACTGATAAAGTTTATTACTTAATTAACTTAAAATTATATGCACCACCACGCAACGAAGCTAGGCAATAGAAAAGATGTGAAAATTGCATCACATGGCTTAATAATTATTCATACAGTGCATATTCTTTATTTTATAGGTTGGATTACATTAGTCTTTACAAAATACCCTAACCAAAGATCGGCAGCAATACTCTTGAATTCGGTCACATTATAACAGGGATATTAGTTACCTAATGATATTAGGATACAAATTGGTTAGAGCTTCAGTAAATATTTCGCAAAATTGTTAATACCTTGCTATTTCATTCTAACAGGTTAAGTAGAGAAATATAAGTTTTGAGTTTGACTGATTTCGATAATACTATAATAGAAAGTTTGTCTGAGAACAAAATACACATGTTCCAAGTTTTACCTGTGACAAAGGCAAGAAACAAAATCCTTATTCTGTTTGAATAGAAAAATTAATTTTCAAATCGGAAAACTGGGCTCTTCCTGTAAGCACATCTGTTAATTATGTGGAACCGCCGTGCTTGAATCTTAAGATCATCACATCTTTAAGCCACAAACACACAGGCGCCCATTATAAGGGTACTGTTGCTCGTCAGAATACCATGGTTTCAACCCAATTAACCTTAGTTTCAACCCAAAATTTCAACACAATTTAAGTTCAGCTTGGTAATTATTGATATTTTGGTAAATAGTCTTATCTATTAGCCTATTTTCAATTTCAAATTGGGTAAAATCACTTTCTTGAATGAAGCTATCATTATCAGAAGTAGATTTTTTCTGCGCTAAAATTAATGACATACATATTTACATAGATACCATGAAAATTATTTTTTGCTTAAGACCAAAATTGGAGGCTTATCTAAGAATTGTCCGTCTGTTTTGAGATGTTACAGCAATGGATGTAAGAGCTGTACAATTTTTCAGGTAGCTTCTAATGATTTTGAGATAATTATACTCAATTTTGCGAGCTCTTCGACGTTGTTTTTTCTTCTATAGCTTCGCAAAAGTTAAGAAATAATCAAGAACAGAACCTCTTGGTATTTTGTTTTATAATTGTATGGCCATATTATTAACTAGATTTTATGGGTGTTTTTAAACAAGTGAGACAAAAAAAACAGAATTTTTGTACGGTTGTAACGGTGCTTTAAACTATCTGGTAATAATGGGAACGAACTTTTCGACTGGCTTTCAACTTAAAGCCATAATTATACCTGTCTTAAAAAAGGTGATAAAAAAATTAATGCAAATTGTTGGAAACCAATTGTTTCGCTTTCAGTTTTTGTTAACATTATTGAAAAGGTGCCCATTCAGTTTCTTGCTTTTTGAAGCATAAACGTGTTTCTTGTTTTTTGAAGCATTTTTTAAATAATAAACAATTTGGGTTTAGGAAATTTGGGGCACGGTAAACGCTTTGTTAGAATTTACTAACTTTTTGTATAAAGGACTCGATCAAAGAAATTCGATTGCCTCTATTTTTGTTTGATAAAACCTTTTGTTACACTAAACCACGATGTGCTTTTAAAAAAGCTTTTTAATGCTGACTTTCGAAGTGTTACATCGCATTTCCAATGAAATACGTTTTACTTTTGATTTACAGGATTGTATGAATTTCCAACATAACACAAACATTTTTGTTGGTTATTTTGGAAATTCATATAATCCTGTATGGCAAAAGTAAAAAGTATTTAGTATGTGTAGTTAAAATATATGGAACTGATGATGGATGAATATCCGAAACCGTTCTTCCATTATCAAAATTTATAAGATTATTACATTAAGAAAGAGAATATTTTTAATAACAATTTATTTTTTCATATTTTAAATTAGTTTTAATTTATTTTAAATTTTAATAAAAATTGTGAAAAGTTTTAATTGTGAATAACTTATTAGTAAAAGTAATTCATTGAGGATGCGGTGTTATAACATTGACACACTGCGATTTTATAAATCAAATTTAGGGAATTTTACGAATTTAGTAGCAGTATGTCAACTCTAATTTCTGCTAATCGCGTTTTGTTTCATAGAGTAGTACCTGATCCAGTTTAGCTAAATCAGATTTATTAAACCGCAATCTGGCAACGCTATTACTATGCAGTGATTTAACTCATATTTATGAATATAAATATGAATTTAACATAAGCACTACTTGTCAATATTCGGCATAAAGTCGGCATGAAACACACAGCCTCAGATCTTCTGGTGAAAAAATGTCGGTAAATTGCGAAAGTGCCACATTATTTGTGGATGAACTACCAGATTCAATAGAATTAGAGAAATTATCGTACGACCAAATATATTGAAAGAGAAATTATCGTACGACTAAGGCATTTTCTGGAAAGCCTTACCCCGAAATACCCTAGTCTCCAGAACTACTAGTTATTGGAAAAAGTGCGCGCCCTCGGGCTTTCAAAAAGGTGAAAGAATTACAGGTTATGCATAAAGCTAATAAAAGAGCTTGAGTAACCTAGATCCATTTTTGGATTATTTTGATAACAATTTTGTTCCTGAAGCTAGAAAAAGCTGTAAAAATTAAGACCTAGAAGACAACTACAAAATTTTGTTGTTACTAGATAACTAGCCTCCACATCCAGATATCTCTAAATTCATTCAAAAAAATTTCATTGTAAAATATTTGCGCCCACATTGCACCTCTTTGATACAACCAATGGATCAGGGTGTCATTAGAAATTTAAAACCAGAAACAAATGAGAAGAAACATAATAAACGGAAGAACAAATGACAAATTTTATAAAATCATTCAACATAAAAAACGCAATATGGTGCCTTTATCGTGCCTGGAGTAACGTAACCAAGGAAGTTTTGAAGAATACGTGGCATAACATTTTGTGATGACGACGACACTTTAAAAAATTCTAATTGTGAAATGAACAACGGTGCTGATATAACAATGGATGAATTAACGGGCACAACAAATCGAATAATAGAGAAGACTTTTTAAGTTGGGTAGACTCGAATATTGGAGCGCCAACATTCGCCACATTAACGGGCAGTGAAATTGTGGAAATGATGATAAATGATGGGAAGACTGATGAGGAAATTATACCAAATGTCAGAATTTGCGAAGCTATAATGCATGTAAAACGGTTATTAATTACTTTAGACAATCACCACGTTGAACAAATAAGCATTTAAAATAAACTCCACGTTCACCAAATTCAGGCCAAATTAATAGAGTAACAAAGAGGAAACCAGACACCAACCAGAATCAACGATTATTTCAATAAAACTTAATTTTGTTGATACCCATAATGCCAAAAGAATCCGCTAATTTTTATTGTGCATGTTATTGGCTGATTATGCATTATTCTTGATAGATGGATTATTAAATACATAAATAAATTCAAAATTGAAAATTATTATGTATATTGTGTATTTCTTTATAAAACTGAAAAATTTGATCAACCGGGATTTTTGATTTTCCGGGAAGCCTTCGTCGGGCTCGAGCGTCCCGAATAATCGAGTTCGAATGTATGCACGTAATTTGAATTTTTATTTCTTATAGTGTTTTTTGGTATGATATTTGATGAAGCATTCTCCAAGATGCCTTCCGGATTATCAGAGCCATTTCACAAAAATATGTCGTCGTTTGGTGCCTTCCACTTGGTGTAGTTCTGTCAGAACAGATTACAGTCACTCTTCTTGCCTATAAGCATAGTATGAAACTTTCCATTCAGTAGGACATTTGTTTCGGTGGTTGTAGCTTGTAGCCGACTTTCGTGTACGAACTTGATGAAAGTTTCCTCTTAATTTTTCGACCAATAACTTGACGTATTTTAAATAAGTCAAAGGACGCTCTACCCTTTCTCTTTTAACTTCTTTGTATAATATGTAGGAATTAATTACACAAATTTCCATTCCCCAGAAAAAGAGTTTACGCCATCACTTGAGAAATTTTCTCAGAAAACAATAAGTTGATGTATATTGGTTGGCTATAACTACGCCTCCCGTATGCATTTGTTGTAAATTAGGACAGCATTTGGTTTTTATATTATAACTTCAACACCACCACGTTGAAACCTTTTTACAGAAGTGGAGCCAGCATTGTTCCAGTTTGTTAATAACGTAATAATATGCTCCTTCCAGGCTATGATTAGGCTGTGATTTTATCGATATGCAACTGAGCTTTTTGATTTAAATTTCGGTTATTTTATGCCATATGGTAATCCCTTTCTATTTAACATTATAGTGCCGGCAATTTCTCGGCTAGAACAATATTTGTGTAGTATCTATCTGTAAACATATGATATACTTGGGCATCGGGAATTTTATCTAACAACATTTGATACAGATGCAGTGGCATTCTTGCTGTCACAGGAAGATCAGGCCTGGTCAATTTCTCAGTTGTAATACTATCATAATATGGTAGGATACCGCAAATGAATCCGGTTTTTGAATCACACAACATAAATCTTTATTCCCCATTTTGTTGGTTTCTTCGGATTATAGGAAATAAAACAATTTTTACCTTTAATTTTACCACTGATTTGTCAACGCTGATATTCTCTCCCGGTACATAGAAGTCCAAAAATTTTGAATTTATGTATATTTGTAAATGTGTTATGAATAGGGCTGTGAATTTTAGGTGATAATAAATGCATTTTAGGTACCTAAAATATGCTCTATAAAATTAAAAAAAGGTGGTAAAAAGGTTCCAAAAATTAAAATTATTTGAGTAAAAAAGCTGCTTCTAATTAATTTATTAACTTAAATTTGTTGCTTATTTCATCCAGAGCCTACTGTATAAATAAGAGCCTCCAGTATCGACTGTATTTTTTACTAAGCTTAAAATAAGGTACAAACAATTTTTCCTTTACTATGAAACTGTATGGGGAAACGGTTATTTTCATTTACAGTTTTAGTTTATTAAAAATGTGAGCTTTTGTTTTGTTTTTATATGAAAATGTTCATGAAACATGAAATATTATTTGATTGAAAAATCGAGTCTTGAAAATGTTTATTTCTAAGTAAAAATCATCATGAAAAATAAGGTAATTTGAAATTTTAAATATTGTTGTTTTTGTAATATACTACGTCATCAACATAACTCGTTTATAAAAAATTCAATAATCATCTCTTTCATTGCCTCCATTCAAATTTGAATTCGAATATGTTTCTATAGTTATTTTGAATTTGCAAAGCATGCTAGATTGTTTTGATTTTTTGTTTTCTTCGCACTCATTGTATCGATTTATTTATTTATTTTTTTTTTGCTGTTGCTCTTTGTGATTTATTTTTATTTTGATTGTTGAACGGAGACGTGTTGTCTTTTTTCTTACCATTGGTTTTAGATGTGGAGATATGATGTCGTCATTAAACTGAATTTTCTCTTTTTAATACACATTGTTGTTGTTGTAGAATGTTTTTTAATTTAATTTCCCTTATTTTCTTTTGATTATTGCTGGAAAATATGGAAATTTGAGAATCTGTGTTTTAAATGAGTAAGACATTGAGTTGTTTATTAGCGATTTCTTAAAAAATTATTTAACTGGGTTTAACTTTTAATTCATATTTTATCGTCAATCGAAATCGCGTTTTTTCATATAAACACTATTGAAAATAAATGAATTTTCAGTGTTTCTATATCCCTTATTTTAAGTTCATTTTTCATATGCCGGCTCTATTCACTTAAAGATGGTTCTGTTTCATCACAGTAAAATTCATAAATAAAAAGTATTGACTATTTGCTTTGGTGGAAGCTCCAAACTCGGTTCAAATTCGCTAAAAATTTGGACTCTCAAGGCGCTTTTAAAAATAATTTTTTGACGTAAGCAATCATCTCTCTACATCGGGATGTATTGATCTTATAGTTTCGGCCAATCGATGTAATCCCGTGTGCCAAACAAGTAACTTGTAAAATTTTCGGGTAGACAATTTTAATTGCAGCATCATAAAGGCACAGCATCTAATAAAAACATTACAATTTTGTCTAAGTTAAAATCTTCGCCGAAAATTTTAACGGAATCGTCGAAAAGTCTAGCTACTGTGAAACTATTGGCTTTGTCTAATATAGCAGTATTCAATAAAAACTTTTTGCGGCTTTCATCTTCATCCCTATTTATAACACCTTCCACAACATTAGCGACATATCTTCCGGTTGTGTCGGTTGTTTCGTCTATTGTCACCCGTATATATTCGTATTTTGTAACATTTTTTCTTGTAAAATAGTTTCATCGTTTATAGGTTTTTTGTAATTTTTTCGAAGAGTCGTTTATTCGGGTACTTTAAGTTGTGTATGTAAATAAATTGAGCGAAATATGGATTTGTCAATTTATTTATACGAATACCTTTACGATTTTGCAAAGGTTTAAACAAAAAGCCGAGTACGTACCGTTTCCATTCTTCACCTCAGATATAAACGTCTGATTTGTAGTTCTGTGGTTTTTTCTGGCATTTTTTTGTGTTTTTGGGATCTTATATGTTGATCTTTTTGTGATTTTATGACTGCAACGATTGTCACATTACAAATTTGACAAAATAACACTTGTCCATCGATGAAACCGACTGAAAAAACCTATGTATGCCAAATTTTTCCTCATGGATGCCAACAAAAGAAAAAACAAAATACATTTAAAGTAGTTTTGGAACTAATGTAAAAACTTCACTTTTTAGAAATAAAAATACTGAACAATTGTGTTTTCTTATTCATTTTCTTTAACTGAGGAAATTTTTTATGTCGCGTTTAGATTGGCCCTTGTTTTAAAATTCTTTTCTGAAGACCAAAAATATACGATACCATTTTTATGTAAAATCCGGACATTTCATGATTATTTTGGAAATGATTTTGAATATTGCACAATTTAGGCGACAAAAAGGTTCAAAAATGTTAATTTAGGTCAAAAAGGTCCCAAACCACGGAAAAGGTGAGAAAAGGTGCTAACAAACCGATGCCATATGAAAGGAAATTTTATGAATCATGTTTCTATATAACCAAAACACGTAAACCTGGCTCCAGCACGAAAAGGTTTTTACCTAAAAATCACAGCCCTAGTTATGAACTATATATTTTATAATCCAAGTATCAAATGAATAAAACCGTTAAAAAAATGGAAACCGCAAGAGAAATTCTCATTTAACTATTTTTATTTTTGTTATTTTGTTATTAGGTAAATATTTTTTAGGCTTAATAAAGGTGTGTGGCTTCAATCAAAGTGCGGCTTATTAAAGAGCGCAGTTAGTTAAAGGTTCCCAAAATGTTTTTAAAAAATTATTAGTCAGATTATTAGCGAAGTGTGTCTTATAACAGAAAAAGAATAGTTTGTCAACGACAATGGAATACAAAGGCGGGATCATGAAATCTGGACAGCGATTTTGGTCGCAAAATGAGGATTGATTTGAGGATTACCGGAAAGCAATAGTATTGGCAAGTTGTATTGGTGTCGAATAGGCGTTTTTTTTAGTTTTTCATCTAATATGATGCAAATGAGAGAGATAAAACAACAAGTATGAATTAATTTTTAGACTTTTTTTTATAAAAAAGACGATACAGTATATTTTATCCAATATATTCGCCATCGTTAGCTATGACTTCCTGCCATCTCCTGGGAAGTTTGTGGATTCCCCGTTTGAAGAAGCCTTAACTTTCCCAGCTATCCAGCCATCGATCCAATTTCGCACTTCTCCGGCGTTTCGGAAGCGTACGTCAGCCAGGCCTATTTGCATTGATCGAAACAAATGGTAGTCGGAAGGTGCAAGGTCTGGAGAATACGCAGGTTGTTCAAGCCGATCCCAACCGAGTTGATCTACCTTGTTTTGAGCGGTTTTTGCACGATGTGGTCTGGCATTGTCAACATGAAACAAAACTTTATAGCTTTTGTTTGCTATTGCTGGCCGTTTTTCGTCTAATGCACGTACCAAATTGTGTGTAATAATTTTGGCATGTCTGAAATAAGTCTTGTTTCTGCGCTAGCAAAGTATGTTGATTTTAGAAACAAGATTTTTGTATTGATGAAATTAAATTTACGACCAATAAATTTATAATCGTTCGTAAAAGTGATCATGCGTGCCGTTATTCTGTTCTTTTTAATCATTTTGTGAGCAATTTATTCATTTTTGTGCTGTACCAAAATTTGTGTAATATTGCATCAATAATATTATCTGCAAACCCTAATTTTTTCTTATAAGTACATACAGTGACTCTCCTAATTGATCACACCTAATAATTTTTATGTTAATATATTATTGATATTTGTGATGTTGAAAATGAATTGTTTTTTTAATTTGTTAAATAAATATTTAATAAACTGTTGAATTTAAAAAGAAAAACTAAAAAATTTTATTTTATTTTTGTGTAATAAAATATTAGCCGAATATCAAATCGTGATCAATTATGAGAGTCACTGTAATTCCTAAATTCATTGCCATTACATCGTTAAATGATAGTTTTTAGATTTTATACAGTAAATATTGTTGATCAGCTAACAATTTTATAAGTTTAAAAATGCTAAATTTTCATTTAGCGCGCCTCAAATTTCATTAATTTTTATACTGAATATGCCGGGTGATCCGTAGATTTCTTTATTGGGGTTAAAATTTAAAAAAAAAATGATCTAGGTGCTAGTTTAGTGTTATTGTATTATTCTTCAAGCCTTATCTGTCAAATTTATTATGTCAAAATTATTTCAGTATTCGGACAGCAAATTAACTTATTTCAAATGAGCAACAGAAAATTATTTCACTAATGTAAAATTTATCACAGAAAAATTATTTCTCACAGAAATCGGACGTGTCCTTTATTGACGAGAAATTTTTTGTTTACGTGGATTTTGTTTTGTTTTTTATTAACGAAACCAAATGAATGTAGAGAGACAAAAACATGAATTCCTCATGTTAGAAGAAAGGGAAAAGTGACTCAAGGCGAGCGTAAGCACCAAAAATTTGAACCGGTTTCAACCGCTTCGCTATTTTCGATACTTACTACGAGAAAACGCATGGGAAACAACAATAAAACTATTTGACGGCACACAATAGCAAAATGTATATTATGCGCCGTGTACATATGTATACAAAATTCTCAATCCCCATTTTGCGACCAAAATCCCTGTCCTGTGGCACTATTCTGGTTTTCCCGGGGAATTGGGAAATGATTTATTGTGACTTGTTTTAGTGTATTTTGGTATCATTTTTTTTTTCAAAGCATATTGTGGTGATGGGGCATGCTTATAGTAGCAATATTCGCCGCTGTTTTTAAATGCAGCACCCTCGGTAAAGGATAGAATGTCAAATGGTATTAGTGTTTTGTATCGAAACTGTATTGTGAATTTAATAACACAAAAGATTTTTTATATTTTAAAATGTTTATAAGTCGTTTAGCGACGCGTTCGAACTTCGTAGCCAAAAAATTAAACGGGTATTTGGTTAAACATTATT
The DNA here is from genome assembly GCA_963556165.1 of Tipula helvola. Classification (NCBI taxonomy): domain Eukaryota; kingdom Metazoa; phylum Arthropoda; class Insecta; order Diptera; family Tipulidae; genus Tipula; species Tipula helvola. The sequence goes on along the minus strand of OY744481.1, from coordinate 281,746,685 downwards.
GTAACCTTTATCACGACGGTAATGGCACCTGATGTGCGGAAACAAAAACAAATTCTTTTTGCATGCCCCATTGGCATTTTATTCCAATTTTGGGAAAAAAATGATTTCATTTCAAAGCAATTTTGTTGTTTATTTTCCCTAAAAATTTTGTTGGGAATTACACAGTAGGCAGTAGTCTGAAAATGAAATCATTTTTTCCCAAAATTGGAATAAAATGCCAATCACCACAGTATGCTTTGAAAAAAAAATGATACCAAAATACACTAATAGGCACTTTCGTTTGGCGTGAATTGACAGAGTTAGCTGAATTAACTGAATCAAGTGAAGTGAATTGAGTGTTCGATTCACAACTCTTCACTTCAATTAAAAATTAAGCAACTGAGTTATCTGAATATGTATTTTGCTCGTGTAGTTAATTCAGTTAGGCGATTTTTGTTTTATTTTGTTTAAAAGATGTTTGCGCATGAAATTTTTCGTTTTGAATTAAATAAATAATCTGTAAAATTCGATATAATTATAGATAGATTGTATATATTCTTAATAATTTTTAATATATTTAATTTCTATTTTTATTCAAACTATAATTAACAAAAATCAAATTTTTAATGACTTTTTTTGACATTTATCTGAAGTGAATGGAACCAATCGAACACCCAATTCACTTCAGTAGCTCAATTATCTAAATAGCAACTGAATTATCTAAATAGTAACTCAATTCTAATTCAGTTAATTCACTCCAATCGAAAATGCCTAATGTTGAATTCTTTTCACTCAAATTCGTCAAAAAAAAAATTGACGCACATCCAAAAACTGTGTTCTTTTCACCAAACTTCGTCAATTTTTTTGAAATGTGCATCAATTTTACGATATGCGGATTTTTTCATGAATTTCACATCCGTAGCTACTAACACCAACAAAAATAGAAACGTCAATTTAGTTGTCAAAATTTTTCAATATATAGCAGCGATTTTTTGTATCTTGATCATTTCTATTCTCATTTTGTGTTTAGTTTAATGTGTTTAATAATTCTGGTGTTAATTATTTTAATTTAATTAAATAGAATGATGCCGCCAAATTTCAATTTGACGTTTAGAAATGTCAATCAAGTAACCAATACAAGCACAAAACTTCGTCAATTTTGTTTCATGTACTTTTCACCCACAAAATTCGTGTTGACTTGAAAAAACGAAAAGAACACGACATAAAACAAGTCACAATAAATCATTTCCCAATTCCCCGGGAAAACCAGAATAGTGCCACTGGTCGGAAATGCCGGTTGTTTTTGAAATGTCGCCGCTAGTAAAACCGACCGGAAAAGAAACCGTATCATGAAATCCGATCGGAAAAAATATTGAGCAAATTTTCGTTCAGTAAATATTGTTCTATGTTGGTATATATTATCCTATGGAGTTGTCAAAACAATAAATAAAAATAACAAACTTGTGTTTCTTTTACGATTGACTTGAGTTAAATGTTTGGCATTAAAATGGTCGTTAACAGGGACACTAGACCAAAATCATTATTAAACTTCAGGTATTCCCCGTGCCTAATTGACCAAAGAAATGTAGTTTACATGGTATTTAATTTTTATATTGTTTGCATGTTTATCCAACTCATTCTTAAAATTGGTCATTAGGTTTTTCTAAATGACGTTCGTTAATATTTTAGAAGTATTAAATTATTCTAACAAATGTGTATTATTAAAAATTAATGAATGTTTTTTTAATGAATAAACAATTTCAAATTAATTTTTATCATTAAGTAATTTTTGGTTTGTATTTTTTTTTTTTTTTTAAATCAAAAATCGCTATCCGTCAACTAATATCTACCGGGTGATTTTTGACGAAAATTTACCACGAAAGCGGTGTTCAGGATCAGGATACCGTTTTTTTGGTAAAACCGAGCGATTTTCGTCAAAATTCTAGAGTAACGAATTTCATGATTCACGCCGTGGTATTATTCACCGAACAAGTAAATCATTCATTTTATTCCATTTTTGAAATTGAATATAGTATCTTCTTAAATATTATCTAGTCTGCGAGAATAGAGTTTACGACGCGACCCGTTGGGCGCTCATCTGAGTGAATAAGGTCCATTATATGCGAATAGAATGCAATACTTTGTCCATGACTATATTTTTGATTTTTTATCTAAACTTTCAAATTTTCGTTTTCGTGCAAATAAAACTTGGCAGTTTATCGCTCACATCTAGACTTGTGCAAGTCATCGCCTAGACAATTCAAACTATGTAGTATTGCAATTTTAGCTCAGTTTTGTGAATATTTTCAAGGTGAAACATGTTATCTGAAGATAAAGACTTGCGCAATATTTCTAAATAGCGCCGTTTTGTCCCGTACACGGTCAGGTACACGAGCAACGATTAATTTGTGCAGTTAAATTTGAGCGTTTGAACGTAACGTCCAGGGCCCTCATCATTGTATGCTCGTGTTTACTAATGTTTGTTAATTCTATTAATCGACACGTAACAAACATAGGTTTTGTATTCTCGAAAACACCTTCGTTTGGTTTTTCCCAAGACTCAGCGTTTCGGAACTAATAGCTAAATAAATTTAAAAAAAAGACAAACAAAAATAATTGAATACTTACAAATCTAAATTATCGCTCGACAATCCACTATCAGACGAATTACTGGAAATCATCATCGGCTGGTTTTCAGGGAAGGTTAAATTCGTAGAACTAAAATCCATCTCCTGAAAGCTATTAAAATTTTTAGCCGATACATCTGTAATTTCGCCTGCAACTCGTTCATGTTCGATTAGATCCTTTGTTGTAAAATCCTGTATATTCATGTCATGACCATCCAGCTCATTCAACAAATCTGTCGAAAATATTGAATCCAAAAAATCATCGTTAGGCGATGACCATTCGTTCGACTGTAAAATAAATAGAGAAAAAAAAATTATCGTAAGCTATTTAAAATTGTCTACTTCTATCATGACTTTTAAAATAAAAACCATGTGCTTTTTCATGATCATTAATATTGAAAAAAAAAACTTGATTATCTTCTCGTGGTAACCTATATAATTATTTAATCGTGCAACCGGTTTTTCATCAGCGCTATACCAAAACCAGATTTGAATGTTGGTACAAATGTTATCTGGCTGTCGCAAACCAGGGGAGAATGGAAAACACAAGCTAAGCATGTGTACTTTCCTCATCAAAATAAATGCAAATAATCAAATATGTGTATAATATATAATTTTGTATACGTAAACAAATTAAAAAAAAATTGTTCGGTAATTTTTTTTTGTATTTCTCTCATTTTGTTTTACACAACCACAATAAAACAAATTTGCTTTCTTTTAATGGCACATGCATTCCGAGTTGATGAACAACAGACTCAAAAAAAGAGAAAGGATCATTTTTATTTTTATTTATTACAACTCTAAAACTAAATTTTATTAATTTATTCAAAATATACATACAAAATCCATAATTTTAAAATCCATGGTAGTTTCGAAGTGCTGCCATCCAAATTTACAATTTTACAATAAAATTCTACGAAACCGAAACGTAACCACGTTGAATCATGCTATTCCGATTTTTTTCGTTTGGCAATTAAATATGAACCTGTTTATTCCTATCATTACTGTACACTTATGTGTAAATTGATAGAAAACATTATTTTTAATTTAAATGGAATAAAATTAAAATAAAAAAAATATGCTTCTCTAGTACATTCAATTGCGCAATTGTAAATTATTTTGAAAAATAAAAAACACTTGATTAATCAAAAAAAAAAAAAAAGTATTTATGTATGAGTTTGCTGTTGTTTTTTTATTAATATTACTACATTTTTACAATGTTGATATATAGAAAACAATATGTGTATGACTGTGCGCTATCAGTTTGAAACGCAATTATTTAAAAAAAAAAACACAAACACATGCACATATCCATCACATAGAACAAACAGTAAAATTTATTTTTCAGGGCAATTAATATTTTCTTGATTACATCACGCATACATGTATGAAACACTTATCACTAAATCTTGTACACTTATTGCTTAAACAACACACATCAGTCACATTCAATCTAATCATGACCAATAAGCTTGAGATTGTAAAAACTATGCACAGCGTAATACATTATCGAAATTCATTTCTCTTACTCATTCTCAAAACTTTTACTTTGTTCTAGTTATTTCATTTAAGATATACCAAGCAACGCGACTGCGCGAATGGATATATTTACACGTTTTCAAGTACATTATTCACTTATTTGGTTTATCAATCGCGGCTTTAACGAAGACAAATGTAATTAAAATAGAGCTTTACTTAACGGTGAAACTATTATAAACAATGTTTTCCATTTCCTTTACAATATTAAGTTAAAGCTTTTAGCGGTGTCGACGTTAGGTTGGAGTGGCTGCTTAGGCACACTTAGACCGGTGACGGTCTATTGTGATGAAAATTGTGGCGACAATAAGGTTATATTAAAAGTTTGAAACAATTAAATTCCGAAAATAGTTGCTTTACAAAAAAAAACTCTGTTTGAAGCATAACACAAAATTTGAGAAAAAAAGGCCACAATTAACTAACGTCGTGTTCTTTCGATTAAAAAAAAACTGATCTAAATAGCAGAAAACTGAACTCAACAATAATGCCGTGCTAAGAATACGCCATTTTGTAGTTTTGAGTAGGTAATTTCAATTTTTCTGTTCCTGTTTGCCATGTCTTATTAGTTGCTTTCCAGTCGACCACCGTAAGTACTTATAAGTACTTAAATTTGTGTCTTTGCTTAAATTAACTATGTACTCTGCAAGAGCAGTTACGAGTAGCTAAATTTAAGCAAAGACACAAACCTAAGTACTTATAAATACATACCTACATACTTGCGGTGGCGACTGGAAAACAACTAATATGAAACTTGACTATGTACTAAATAATGTGATTTTATGCCATTTAATGAAGGATATTGGGCTTTTTAAAATAGCCGAAAAATAGTTACTTGTTTACAGAATCCAAATGTGCCCCTAACGCATTTTTCGACTTTTGGCGTTTGTGACTTTTTCTTAGCACGGCATAATAGTCGAGTTCGATCGATTTTAATTAATCCTACAACTCATCACTTTATTTCACGCGCCCCATCCTTTTCTCATAAAATCGGCCCTATGCTGATAAACAGACTTTAGCATACATGGTTTTCTTCGATTTTTCATAAGGAAGAGAATGGTGTATGAGATATCTAATTTTAAGTAAGTTTAGTTAATGAAAAACCCATTCGAAGACTGAAAACCGAAAAAAATCAGCAAAAGCTCTTTTTAAAAAAAAAAATTGAATTTTTTTAAACGTTCAACCGATTTTAAAATCTCAAGCGGTGTTTCAGACTATTGAAAAAAAAAATTACTATCACATTTATTCAGTTAAAAAGTATGTTTTTAGATCGTGGTGCCAACAGCTTTAAATTAAGTCATTCATTCCCCATTAAAATTCATTATTTACTGATTATTTCATACTATTTAGTTATTTGTCCTTGAACTAACATCTGAAAATCATTCAAAAGAAGAGCCTAAAGTTCATACCTGAGCGTAAAATTTTGCGCTCTTTCCGAATCCAGAGTCAAAAACCGGGATTTCTATTTTAAAAAAAAAATTGACCTTCAAATGACTTTGACGGTCGAAGTCAAAGTCCAATTGAAGGTCACCATCCGATGTCCTCCTCAACCCTTAGCAAATTTCATTATAATTTATTTTCTCCTAACTAGCACCGTTCTCGAGGTAAAAGCCTGACATTTTTTTAAAAAACACTCACCCTGTATGTAAGTACATATGTATAACTCAATTCTATTTTTACGCGCTAGATACGTTCCTCAGCAAAAAGCATAAAAAACGCATAAAAAAAGACACGACTTTCGACTTATGAATAGGGATAATAATAATAATATTATATACGTTCCATATTTATCAAATTCGCATAAAATCAAACAAATAACCAAAAAATCGCATAAAAAAGTCGATATCATCTAAGAGACAGGAATGTGGTGGATAGCTAAACATTTGTGAAGAAAAAGTGGGTTAAAAATTTTAAAAACTTGAAATCAATTGACGATTGTAAAAGTAAAGAAAGCGCCTCTCGAGGACAATAGTTAAAATGATGCACCTGATAAAATGACATTTGTCATAAATGCGACGAAAGAAAATTTAGCATTGCGGTAGTTAAAAATTGTTTTTATAGTCCAAAATTGGAATTATTTACAATTATTAGCAATCCGGTAAGTAAAAATTGTGTTTACAGATCAAAAATTGAATTATTTATAACAATTTCAAACGTCAAATTATCAGGTAGCTCAGTTTAAAAATATTCCACTAGGTGGAATCCGCGATGTCCAATCGTCAATAGCTTACAATGAGTTTTTTTTTAATAAATGCGTTTTATTTCACTTTTCTTACTTAAAAACTAAATGTAATTATCTACAACATTAACTATCTAATCAGTAATCAAATCACTATCTTCGCTTGCTGGCAACACCCACAATAGTTTGTGAACTGAAAGAGTGTGAGTAGGAAGGTTAAGGCTGCTTTAACACGTTAATTGCCATGTCAGTCATGTGTCTGACACTAAGAAGTTCTAAATGAGCCATGTCAGACATGGGAACCGTTCATAATGCCGCGTTTTAAAATGTCGCGTTTTAAAATACCGCGTTTCAAAATGCTACGTGGTACAAAATGTCGCGTTTCAAAATGCCGCCAGGTACAAAATGTCGCGTGGTACAAAATGTCGCGTTTTAAAATGTCGCGTTTCAAAATGCAGCGAGGTAAAAAATGTCGCGTGGTACAAAATGTCGCGTTTTAAAATGTCGCGTTTCAAAATGCCGCGTGGTACATAATGTCGCGTGATATAGTAAAATTTTCCTTCACTGAATGGAAATTATTTATAAATGTATCATAATTTTATGTAATTATAAAGTGGGTCTAAGAAAAAGAACGCAAATGTTGAAATTTATTAGAATATTCCTTCACAAAAATGTTAAAGTTAAGTCCTTATATATCGGAAGTTGATATCAGATACACAATTTAATCCAAATTGAACATTTTGTACGTCGCGGCATTGTGAAACGCGACATTTTAAAACGCGTCTTTTTGTACCACGCGAAATTTTGTACCTCGCGGCATTTTGAAACGCAACATTTTAAGACGCGACATTTTGTACCACGCGAAATTTTGTACCTCGCGGCATTTTGAAACGCGACATTTTAAGACGCGACATTTTGTACCACGCGACATTTTGTACCTCGCGGCATTTTGAAACGCGACATTTTAAGACGCGATATTTTAAAACGCGACATTTTAAAACGCGGCATTTTGACCCGGACCCGTCAGACATATATGTTGACATAAGCGATTTAGTAAAACGCCACGTCAGTCACTGATTTCCGGCGGAAACGATAAATTTGCTGTATCTTTCAGAAGCTTAGCCTACCAGGAGCAAAGCCTGAAAATTGCTTGAGTAAGTTCGATTATGGTGGCAATTAACGTGTTAAAACTTGATCGGGACAATAACCACCAACTTCAATAATTTTTACAAACTGGTAAGGATAGTGCTTCTCAGCATCTTCGTCTGATGATGCAACCTCGCCGGTAATCTTCACATTATGAAAAGCATTTCTTTTTAGAAAACCGGTAAGCCATCCAACACCCGTTGAAAATTCTATACCAGACTGAGCGGTAGAAGTAGATGGTTCCAATTGATTTAGCTGCTCGTAAAAGCGAAGAACTTTTTTCTTAATTAATTGACCATCTAAAGGAATCCCTTTTTTGGTAGATCGTCAATCCAAACTAAAAATGCTTCTTCGGTTTTTTATATTAAAATTTAAAACACTTCAATATGATGACAATTTTGAACTTAATTTTGTACCAGAAATGACAGTCTTATTGACACTTCATTCTTTTTAATGGCTCTTATGGTAGATTTACCAAAGCCAAAATGCTTACCAACATCTGTAGATCTTTCTCCTTTCGCTAAGCGATCTAAAATTGCAATTTTAATTTCCATAGAAATTCCTTTTCGCTTCTGCTTCTTTTTTTCCATCGGATAAAATCAAATTGTTATTTTAAAACTACAAAAAAAAAATTAATTTAAATCTTAACAAATTTTAACCTTCGAATAATAAAAAAGCAAACATCCATATTCCATTCACATTACTTACTTTGCAAATTTTACATAAAACTTCACGAATATCGACTTAAAATGACAGCAGACAAAATAATAATGAGCACTGACTGCTGGCATGATTCAATAAAACCAAGGTTAGCTCGAAATATGTAAACAAATGGCCATCTTTTTTTTTGACGTCACTCAATTCTCAATACGTATATAAATTACAACAACAAATAAAAAAACCACAAAAAAACGAAAAGTAAAAAAGAATTGCATGACGTCACGAACACGTGTTTTGAAAAATCGAGCTAACCTGGGATTTATAGAATCATGCAATGCTGGTATATTTTACAAGAAATAAATAAAAACTTTACATATAAAACGGGGATTCCGAGTGAAAAAAATAAATAAAAACAATATTATTTTAACCTTTCGTTAGGCGCGCGCGGAGTAAAAATCAACATAGGAAGGCGTGGTGTAAGAAAATGATGCATATTTTAAGATGTCATGTATGTAAATATTACCTAATATTTTTATTTTATTTATTTATTTTAAGTAAGGTGGCCAGATTATTTTCAAACCAAAAGATGACATTTTTCAAAAACATAATTGTTACATACATTTTTTAATTATTTTCATTTTTTGTTGAAAGCTTTAACTTTATATAAAGTAAACGTCAAATATAATGGATGCGTCCAACAACAGAAACATTCAAATTGCGTTCTTTTGACAATAAATGTGTTGCGTTCGTTTTCGTTCACAGATTTAAAACCGTTGAAATATATTTTAAATGACAATTATACTACAATTTAATATCAAATTTACACGATATGATGAAAAATATGACAAAGATGATGATTTTTTTAAAAGATGACAAAAAGATGGCATTATTTTTGAAGATGATCATCTTCAAAAGATGACGTCTGGTCACCTTATTTTAAGGCATATTTAGATGCAAGTAAACCTTTTTATTTACAGCCTTTTATTTACAAAGTCAAAATAGCCACAATTTGAAAACTCTAATATTTCAGAAGGCGCGGTGTATCAAATTGATATTTTATTTAAAAAAAAAACGAAACAAATTTATAAAAAAACGAAAATAAAAAACTGATACTGACCAAAAGGAAAAACTCGAAAATTTTAATAACGGTAAAAATATTAAAAACGAGTGCAGTGTATCAAATTGATCAAAATATCTACTACTGTTTCAACACAAAGGTACATTTAACACTAAAACATCAAAATAATGTAGAGCACAGGAAAATATTAAGCTACTGAAATACAGGAAACGGTACTTTTTACCGTTTAAAAATTATAGAAACAAGAAATACTGTGTATCAATTTGAACAGGCGAGTCTAGTCGAAGGTTAAGAAGAATAAATTGGTAGTATATTTCTGGTTTTTAAAAAGTCAAATATCGTTCATCAAATGCTATAAAATCACGTTATTTAATAATCAAGTTTCATACATATAATGACATGGCAAACAAAAATAGAAAAATTGAGTTTATTCAAAACTACAAAAAAAACAGATGTGACTTTTTTCAATGCCTTTCTAGAATATATACAAGCCAATGACTACAACAATTTTTACAAATTGAAGCACATTAAGTCTCCCCGCTAGGCGGCAGTATAATAAAGAAATTTTTTTTTGTTTTTGTTTTGTCAAAAAACATTTTATTATTCATTTACACCCCTATTCCCTGCCTTGTTCAGACTACGTTAGTAATTTAGTCGAGTAGTGAGTATTTTAGTAACTAAAATCGATGAACTCACCAAAAAACGTTCGCACTACAGTCGAGTACAAGTTACAAGTGAGTGAGCAATGTTTCAAAATGAAGAGAATACGCAACAAAATAAACAACCATGTTCTATATATTTCGTTGTTTCATCGCTCCTCCAATGAGATAACATCCTCGCGGCAATTAATGAACTCGACTAAATCAACATGTTCGCACTTGTTTTGTTTTTGTTTTTTTTAATTTTGTTTTGTTTTGAAGAATGAAGAGTGGTGGGGGGCCTTACTTGACTAAAAAAAATAGAATAAAATGTATCGACTTGACTAAATCCTTTACTAATCTACTCGACTAAAATGTTGCTGTTCAGACACATTAAGTTACTAAAATACTCGCTACTCGACTAAATTACTAACGTAGTCCGAACAAGGCTAGTCGTGTCACTTGTACCGACAATCAAATTTTGGTATTCTCTTAGTCGATCGATGCGACAATCGTCGTTTGAAGTTACAAACATCCTTGTACGTTGCATTCTTTTATAATATCACTTCGATCGACTAAGAGAATATCAATTTAAAGTTGGAGTGACACGACAATTGTCACGTCGAATGATGGCCGGTCTCCACTCGTCGCGACGAACTAAAATTGTCAGGACGTTATGACAAAATTGGTATATTATAGTTAAAACTACTAACATAACAAATAATTATATTTTCTCTGTTTTTGTTTATAAAATGCAAATCTATTTACAAATGTCATTTTGGAGAGTGAGATAATAAAATATACCAAATCTAGACTTGTCTTCCATTTAGATTTGCAGTTTTTAGGATTTTTTATTTTTTTTAAGTAAATTAAATTCGAGCTGCTGACAAGCTGAAAGAAATGTATAATAAACCTATAATAATATGAATGTCGCTCGTTTTGCCACCGATAGCCATCATAAAATTATCCAACTGAAATTACAAATTAAACTTATTTATGAGCCAAGTCTTGTTACAAAAACAATTTTAAATTAAAATAATTCAAAAGTAACATTTCATTTTCAAAATTTAATTATTCATTTTATTGTTATTGTTTTGTTACAATTAATTCTCTAATAATTTTGAACAAGAGTAAAACTCAAATTACGCTCACTTCGTCAGACAAAATTTCAAAAAAGATGGATATTGTGATGTTTTGGTTCTCTTCGTCACGAGTAATGCGCATGAGCACAATCAATTTTGTTTATGTATGCATACCAATTTTACCCAATAAACAATAATTGCCCAATGCTCGTGCCAATTTTTCTTCGTCGTGGCGAGTGGAGACCGGCCTTGAAGTGACGCGACCAAGAGAATAAGGGTATTAGTTTTTTTAGTGCAGCATACTACTTCAAAGAAGGAAGACACGCACTTTCTGACCAATGAGGAATTAAATTTGGTTCATTCTATGTAAATCCAATTTTTTTAGATAAATCAAGTACATACATATACAGTAAAAATCAAACAAAACAATTTTGTTATTATTATTATTGTATTCAACATAACTAAATAAGAAAAAATCGAATAAATGATTGCAATTCGGTTTTAATAATAAAATATTGGAAATACTACTGAAAATAAATTAAATAAAATAAAACTTTAATTATTTACTAGATTGAAAAACAAATCAAAGCGTAAAACAAACGCATAACATATCCCTTTGACGTAATATAATATGCACTAAATAAAAAAAACCTGTTTTAACATGAAACAAAACCAAAAAATTTCAATATGAGTTTCGGTTCGATTGGAACCATCAGGGTTGTAGAGAGGACACAGACAGGCAGACAGACAAACTAACAGGCACCACTTCGCAACCCAATTTTTCGGACACATGGAATTAAGGCTAATTCCGCACGCTAATTGTGTTTTTCCCTAATTTTCAAATAACGGGCTAAAATTTATTTTAGTACATATTGCAGTAAATAGAGAAAGATTTCGCTTGTTAGAGCATTTTATATTATAATTTTTTTAAATAATTTACATGCTATTCGTCCTTGATGCAAATAACTCATTAGACTCTAGCATTCGCAGAATTTATGATATATTTATTCTGAATTCAGAGAAACATTAAATTATAAAAAATGAAAATGATCTAAACAAAAAATCTCAACCGCAATAACGCTAATTTTATACTTTCAAAAAACGACATGATATTGTGCTAATTAAGAAAGTAAAAAAGAGTAAAACATTAGATTCTGTATTTCACGTAAACATTTTAATTAATCACCATTTTAAGTTTTTCATTTTGAGAAACAATTCTTATAATAAAAAACGATTGTATGTATTTAATAAACAGATCTCTTCCCCCTATTGTGCACTAAATATGCTAAATTTGCTTGGTACACTAACATTTTATAATTTACATGAAACATTTTATAATTTACATGAATTAATTTTGGTATCAACGAAAACAATTTTAATGATGAGTAAAACTATAAATTACGACCTTGGCATCTTGAAAGTCACAATATTATCGTTTTTGAATATATTATACATATACTCGTATGTAACGCTTCAAGAATATAATAATCAAATCAAATATTTTAGAGATATACATTCCGTGGTAATGTGTAATTGAAAATTCCCATTTTATTTTGTGCACAATTATTAAGAATTTCTTAAACAGGTTTCAAACCAAGAATTTTAAAATGTAAATTTAAAACAATTTAAATTAGATCGGTATTAACACTTAACCGGCCGGCTCTTTCAGAGTAAATTTTAAGTGTACGGTCGCTAAATTTGATGAAGTTTAGAAGTTTTACTGCTTATCTAAACTTATAACCTAATTTATTGTTCTAAAATTTAACAAACATTTTAATATTTTTTCTTAGTATGAAACGCTTCATAATAATCCTTCATTTATTAAAAATTTTGGTAATTCTGCATTGTTTTATATTTAATAAGAGTCTCATAAGGGGATCGTATTTACTTAGATCGGTAAATTGTAGATGGTTCAGCGGATAATATTTCCTTGTTCTCATCCTACAGCTCGGCATTCAATTTATCTCGCGTTAATTTACTGTTTCGCCGGCCGGTTACCACTGGTCGAGAAAAACAAATTAGTGTTTTACCGGCCGGTTCAATGTTAACATCGTATAACTAACAACAAAATTTTTCTTTGGACCAAGGAACTTAAAATTTGTTTCGTGGAGGGCCGTTTATTTTTACTGAAATACACTTCTACTGTACTGTCAAACTTGTAACGTTGGACACCTCTTTAACTCGTACAGCTTCATAGCTAGTCCACAAATCACAAGAACCAAGAAAACATTTTTTTTTTTGTGTTTATTCAAGCGTTTTTATTATGGACAAGTAATTAATAGTTTCTCTCAAATCGAAAACTGCAAAAGTTGGACATCAAATTAATTTTTTTTTTACTCTTTTGTATTCTTCGTATCTCGTTTATATGTGAAATACATTTTTTTAACAAAATTATGTAAATTTGTTTTTCAAACAAGTTCGCAGGCGTTCTACCTTAGAGATAAAAAAAAAATCGTGCCTACCACTTTTCGAGTGTTACATATTTTCGTTTTAAACATACATGTGTGCATACATAAGTGTATTGGTTCTCAATCTATTCGATACCGTTAGATTATTTTTTATTTTATTTTGATGATGAAATAAAGTTTTGATTTTTATTTAACTTTAACCATTTTCTTTAAATAGTTTTGATTTGACTAAACAAGTGAATTTATTTTCGTATGAAACGTTTTGAAGGATTTAGTCACCTTTACAAGTTGATATTTTTCAGAGGACCGTGAGTATCCAGCGTAGGCAGATTCTACTGTCTGTACTTGTTCTCACGATGTTACCACAATTAAAGGCACGGTTTTTGTGCTGATTAAGAAAGAATTACCAAAATGATTGATATCAAAAAGGGGAGTTTGGTTTGTAAAAAGAGCCAATTCCAGTTAAATAATATTTCCTCTCTCTTCTTTTATCAAATTGCGCGATTTATTTCATAATCAAATTCAACGCCAGCTGATTATACACAGGGTGAATAAAAATCAGTAGACAAAACTGCATAGTGTGATTCTACGCCCAAAACTAATAAAAAAATGTCCTTATAACATTTTATGAAAAACCTTTAGTTTCACGGCGAATTTAAATATAGAGCCCTCTGCTGTATCCTAAAAGACTTTATCTTATCTATCCTGCTGTGTCCTATTACTTTTTATCAATAATTTATGCTACAAGTTCTTTGTATGGGGGGGGGGGGGGTATCGGCTTACGTCACGATAGGAGAGGGAAGGTTTTACAAAATATGAATTCTTAAAACTAAAATTTTGTACTTTAATAAATTAAGATATATTTTCTGAAAATTTTCGGTTAAAAATGATCAAAAACAGCGTGACGTACTCGTAGTTTATGGACGACTCCTAACCTTTAAATTCTAAAACAATTAAATAACCATTTTGAATAAAATAAAAATTTTTATTGAATATTTCATACACCACATGAGAAATGTAATATGAACTGCTGAACATGTTTGTTAGTCCACAAAATGCAAAGGATAGAAGGATAGGATATATAGGATAGAGTATATTTTTCTAACTATGAATAATTTAATGTTAGGTGTTCATTTTCAGGTGATTATCCGGAGTCTGATATTTCTAAAGTAGGTACTATGTGATGATGATGAATGGTTAGTCTAGATGTCACATACTTAGACTTGATTGGGCAGGCAGCATTAAGAGGTGAAAATTTGTATTCAAATATCGTGCTGAAGGTTTCTTTAAAAAACAAAACTGGATTGAAGTTGTGTCATGTAAACATACATAGTTTGGTTCCTAATTTTGGTGATTTATTAGCGTGTTTGCATAGTGTCGATATGGATATAATTTGTATTAGTGAAACTTGGCTACATGAAGGTGTCCCTGACTCTTTTGTATATATACCAGGTTTTAAACTTTTGAGATGGGATAAGACAGAAAAAAGGGGCGAACGAATACAAAAGGGCTAGGAATTTAGTGGCCAGAATGATTAATAAGGCGAAATCAAATTATTTAAATGCAGCGTTTCCCCAGAACCTTCCTAGTAAAACTTTTTGGGCTAATGTTCAAAACTTAGGGCTGAGCAACAAAAAAAAAACACCAAATATTATTTCCTAATCAGCAGATAATCTAAATAACCATTTTCGCCTCTGTACGAGCGCTAATAATAGTGATGATTGTGCATCCTTATCGTATTCTTTCGATGGTGACTTCTCATTTAGTAATATTGATATAGAAGAGCTTAGACATGCATTGTTCACTATTAAATCTAACTCCGTTGGTCTTGACGATATACATTTAAAGTTTGTTAAAGTAATGTTCCCAGGCATTGCCCCTTATCCCTTAAATATTGTTAACACAATAATAACACAACAATATTCACAATAACCCTATAGATGTCACGGATTACCGTCCTATAAACATAATATCGTGTTTATCAAAAGTTTTTGAACGGATATTACAGAGACAAATTGTTTCACATTTTGATCAAAATAAGTTATTACATAAATTTCAATCTGCATATAGGCCTCACCACAGCACTGAGTCCGTCATGCTGCATGTTGTCGATGGCATTAAAAGGGAAATGATCTTAGCAAAGTATCTGTGCTGGACTTTAGTAAAGCCTTTGACTGCCTAAACCATAATCGTTTAATTAGAAAACTTAAAGCAAATTTTAATTTTGATTCAACCTCCTCGTGTTGGATGATTTTTTCGTACCTTACCGGAAGATCGCAAGAGGTACACACTAATGGTATAAACATTTTCAAGCGACTCAGTATAGGTAATGGGATGCGCCACAAGGCTCTGTTCTCGGTCCGGTTATCTTTTCTGTATTTATCAATGATTTACCTAGAGTAATTTCTAAGTCAAACTATCACTTATACGCTGATGATGTACAACTCTACTATGGAGTGACTATTATGAAAATAGAGTCCCTTGTGTTGAAACCTTAAATAAATATATTAGCTCTGTTCTGAAGTGGTCTAGAGAAAATGGACTATTATTGAATGATCGGAAGACTCAGTCCATCATCATTTCTAATTAAATTCCTTGACGTGGCTACTTTCCCCAATATAGTTGTAAATGGTATAAACATTGAGTATTCAGATACAGTAAGAGATTTAGGTCTTTATATTGATCGGCCTTTGTCGTGGGAAATGCATATTAACATGATGCGCACTAAAGAATTTAATATTTTGCGTTTATTGTGGTCGGTAACTAAATGTGGTTCTTTCGAGCTAAAACGACAACTGATTCGCTCCTATATTTTATCTCATATTACTTATTGTGGTACCGCGTTATTTGGAATGAAAAAGACGCAACTCCGGAAAGTTGAGCTAATGTTTAATGCTTGTGCAAGATATGTGCACGGATTACGTAAATATGATCATATATCACCGTTTGTTAATTTTTTTTTTATTTTTTATTTTTTTATTAGAAAATCAATTAGGAACTAGAAGTTCCAATACAATTTTTAATTAAACATTACACAATTAAATAATATTATTTATTGAAATAATCAGATTTCAATGATCGTCTGATCTCAAATTTACTCATATTGAAATCACATAGCTTACCTCAATTTATTGTATGACTTAGATATCAGATGCAACGGCTCGTTGTCTCCATAATTAGTCCTATGAAATCCAGTTTTCAAAAGAGATCGCGAATTTAAACTCCTTTCCGGAGCATATAATCCAAGATTCATTAATAAGAATGAGCTCTGGATATTGCCATTTAGAAGCTCAGAAATGAAAATGGCACCTGCATGCTGACGGCGAATTTCAAGTGGCTCAAGCTTTAAAGATTGACATCTAACGACATAAGGAGGCAGATCCCTAACGTTCTCCCACCGTGCCTTACGATGATCAAATTGGTGTGTTTTCCACGCATAAAAAATGAGAAATTTTGTTTGTACTGTTTCGATTCTACTAATATGACTACCACAGTGAGGAGACCATACACATGACGCATATTCAAGTTGCGAACGGACAAGAGACTGATATAGCATAACATAAACCTTTGGGTTATTGAACTCTTTCATGGTTCTTTTAAGAAATTCCAACATAGAACATGCTTTTGCTATTATCAAATCAATATGCCGATTTAATAAAAAGGTAAACATAACTCCAAGATCTCTCACTTCAGTTTTTCGTGACAATATAACATTATTAATGCTATAGTCATTTATTGCATAATATTGACAATGAGCGGGTAAATGACATAACTTTACATTTATTGATATTCAAAAATAACCGATTCTTTTCACACCAATGGCTAATTGCATCAATGTCCTTTTATAGGTTAATTGCATTCTGTGCATTATTTATAGGGGAAAATATTTTTAGGTCATCAGCATAAATTAGACAATTAGCGGATTTGATACAATTGGTGATGTCGTTTAAAAATAGAATGAAGATGAGGGGTCCAAGACGGGAGCCCTGTGGAACACCCGAATGCACCTTAACCGGATTAGAAAAACTGTCATTAATTTTCACAAACTGCACGCGTTCAGTAAGGTACGAATCAATCCATTTTATCAAATTATGGGCAATGCCAAAAGATTTTAATTTTTCCAATACAATAACATGGTTGATTGAGTCAAATGCTTTGCTAAAGTCAGTGTAAATGACGTGAAGCTGTGCCTTAACCTCAATCACCTCCAAAGCACGCTTCGAAAATTCTATTAAGTTCGTCACAGTAGATCGGACAAATCCATGTTGTTCGTCAATTATAAAAGATTTCAGTCCGAAATACATGTGGTCACAGACAATTGATTCGAATAATTTAGGGATAGCCGACAGTATAGAAATGCCCTTATAATTAGAGACATCGTTCCTATTACCGGACTTGAAGATAGGAACGATATGAGAGGATTTCCAGACAGTTGGAAAAATACCCGACGAAAGTGATCCATTGAATAATATTGACAAAGGAACAGCCAACTCATAACTAAGTTTTTTTAGAAAGCTTGTAGGAACACCATCTGGACCACAGCCAGCTTTAAACTGACGGAATGATTCAATAATATCCTCTGGAGTGATACAAGGTATACCTGAGGTGGTAATTATACTATCATAAGTTGTATCTGTAAATGTTCCTTTATCATCATTGTCGAGTCTATAAGTATTTTGGAAGAAAGAACCAAATAAGTTGGCTATATCCACAGAATTATTGCCAGTAACATTATTGTAAGACATTGTCGACGGAAGACCACATGTTTTCCTCCTAGTCTGAACAAAGTTCCAAAACGATTTGGGATTTAATTTCAAATCGTCTTGAACCTTATTGATATAATTCATATAAGCTAATTTGTGCATGCAATCAAATTCCTTTGATATAAACGAAAAAGCCAATTTCACAGTTGCATTGTTGGATCTTTTCCATTTCCGATATAATTTCTTCTTTCGATTACCCAAATTAATCAAACGCTTACTAAACCACGGAGGATTATTACGATTATTTTTCATAATAGAGATTGGAACGAATCTGTCAATACCATTAAACAAAATGTTATAAAATAGTTGGGCATCATAATCTAAGTCATTAGATGAGAGCCGCGCATTCCAGTCAATTGATGTGAAATATGAAATCAGACCATCAAAATCAATAGTGGGATGTAGTATTTCTGATTACCTTGATTATCGTGTTTGTTTATTTATTTTCAATGTGCTAAATTCTAGAGAGCCAACTTATCTATCTGAGAAAATGGTATAACTTCGATCATCCAGACAGAATAATTTAAGCTTACCTAGAAATAAGACAAGGATTTTAAATTTTTCATTGTTTGTTGAAAATGATGCCGTTTTACAAACAAAATGTTGCTGAAATCAATGAATCTGTTGTACGTTGTTCAATAATCCAAAAAGAGAAATTACTCCAGGCACCTTTCTTTCAATTCCTGGTTACTTGAATTGTGTACACGTGTATATTCAAATCTGTATGCAAAATCCTCCAAAAAAGCATAAGATATGTCCAATTCTTACGACCGACGTGAAGTTGATGTTGCCTGTTTATTTTTAACACGTACACTTTTTTGACCTTCCACTTTTTTGTTTGTCAATAACATAGCTAGTTTCGACGAATTTTTTCACAAAACTTTGATTTCAAGACTAATTTTTCCGATTACTTACACCAAAAAATTGTCAACGGCTCTCCTACTAGAAATTGGGAAAGAATGGACAGACATTGTCTTGATCCAAGAACCTTAGGTCACTGAAGACCGAATACTTGGGCTCAAGACTCCCTACTAGAGATTAATGCAAGCGATAAAAGAAGGTAAGGGGTTCGGTCGTGCATTCTCACTAAAAACTATATAAATTGTTCTCTGCTATCAAATTTCAGTAATGCAGATGTAACAGTGGTTAGCATTGAGTGTTAACAGCTCAAAATAATTTCAATGGTATATGTAGCTACTGACCAACTTGTATCTATGCCGATCTTCCTGGACCACCACCTTAACCTAATCTAACCTCCAAAAAAAAAAAATTCCGATGGGTATTTTCCATAGTACAACCCATTTTCATATTAAATATTATTAACGTAAATGCGTTGTTGCGATGTATGCACATGGTTAGTTAAATTGTACTATGTACTTTCTACCAGATTTAAACGGCGTATTCTATTTAAAAAGATGTTACGTATAAACATTATTCAATAATGACATCTAGGCGTTACATTTTGAAGGTTTTTAAAATCCACTCATTTTAATTCAGACACGATTTAACGAATTCAGAGTGTCTAAATTAAACCTATTAAAAACAGTTAAACGTGTTCTCCTCGAATGCTTGCTGTTACCAACAATATTCACTTTAGTTCAAGTTTTATAATACTCATACGTCTAAACAAAAATCAACTGTATTCAGACACAGATTTCATAACTATTTTTGAGAGCACAAATCACGGGCATAAAAAAGAAAATATTTTGTGTTACAAATTTGGACAAACCCCAGGAGGTTGCCTCAGGAGACTAAAAGATCACCAAGAAATCTTTATTTTTTCCCAATAAAAAATGTTTACTTGCTTGCCTAAAAGAATATTTTACAGATTTTGCTTTAAATAATGAATATACCTTAAGTATAAGCTAAAGGAGGTAGAGCATCGCTAGACCACTTTGCTAATGGGGTTCTTGTTTGTGTTCTAAGTTTCGAAAAAGTAGATATAGTGGTGACTTAATTATAAAGCCACAGAGCGAAAAATTGCTTTTGCTAAAGAGAATTTGGCAAAGCCTAGGGCATTTTGAAATTAAATAATTTGAAGGGATGAGAGTAAATTCAACGTGGTTTGAAGGTGATAGGAGCTCATATGTAAAACGACCCTCAAATCAGGAGGTTAATTCTCGGTATGCCGAAAAAAAACAATAAATCGTAGCAGTGCATCAGTAATGATTTGAGGATGCTTTCCTTCTCGGAGAGTTGGATGGATTTACTTAAATATGTATGTATATCGAAATACTCGATCAGAATTTAGATGATTATACGATCTCCCGCTATGGTGGCGTTATCAACACCTCAAATAAAATCTAAAAGTTTGATCGGCGTATTTAGAAGGGCAAAAAAGAACCTAGAATCTATGGGGAAATGTTAAATGAGAAATTTCACTAAGGAAACCGACAAACAGAAAATTTTTGTCGGCCCAAATTCAGGAGGTTTGGAATAGGGCTTGCCCGTTCCCGGACCTTTTACATTTCCGGAAAACGGGATTGTGATTTTCTGATTGCCGGGAATTCCCGGGATTCGGTACAAGCCAAGTTGTTTATCCAATGTCTCATGAATATGTATTAAAATTAAAACAATTTTAAATTTTAGGTCGAAAAATGGAAAGGAAAATAAATTAAGGAAGATTTAAAATAATTGAAAAAAATATGATGTACTGATTTAATCACTCAATCGGTGAATTCCGTTCTTCCATAAAAAAATGAAATTTACTATTGAACTATCAGCGTTAATTTTACTCAACATATTGGCAACAGTTGGCGGAGCAGAATGCGCCCAATGTCGATTTAATTTTCGATAGAGACCCATCCGTCGTAGTTTTTAAATTTGGTTGTTTTTCCTTTTTTGGCTTATACTTAGCACCTTACTTTTTCTTGTGCCTGGGTTTTGGGTACAAACACAGTACGACAGTTCGGTTTAATTCTGCAAATAGACTATGTACAGTGGTGGCATTATAATTAGGCCATAATTAGTAGAACACCTAATTTGAACTTCAAAATTCCAAGTAAGGTTTTTATTTTAGTTCTTTTTGTTTATTTTAAATATTTCATAGGTATGTATAATATGTATATATGTAGGTACATAAATATACATACATATATTCATATTTTGACAATAGCAGTTTGTCAAATCAAAAAAGTTAAAAAATAGTTGTAAAGGTTTTGACTACCTTTTTATTAATTAAGCCGCTTATTTATAAAAATAAATAATTTAGAAACATTCAATATACACCCTGCGCCATTGAAATGTTCGATTTCGATTATTTACTATTTCATGCAATTCTCTCCTAAATTTTACCTCATTCGCTATTTTTTTTTTTTGTTTTTTTTTTCAGCATATTTCACGCCTTATTAGGTATTTAAAACCAAACTAAGGGTGAAATATTCGTTCGGTTTCAATTAAGTAGTCAAAGAGTTAATTTTACAAAGTGTCGCTCTAAATTAAATGCTAACGAAAAAGCCAAAATTTTGCAAGCAAAGGCAAAAAGTACACACATTCACAAATTGCAAGAGTAATTTAGTGTAGCCAAACAGCAATTAGAAAGCTTTTAAGGCACTATTCCGAAAATCAAACGATAATTTGGCTCTGATGCAAAGAGTAGAACTTCTGTTTCAACAAATCGAATTTCAGATATTTAGATCTTAAGCAAAGGTTTGCTACGGCTTTGGAGCTGAGAAGTTAGCTTCTAATAGCAACAACCGACACTATTTCAGTTCATACTATTAAAAGGAACTTGGTTTATATGCTTGTCGACCTGCGAGAAAATCATTACTGACAGCAAAAATGGCAGCTGCAAGCCTCAAATTCGCAATAGAATGAAAAAACTGAATGCCCAGGAACTGGCGTTGGTTCATATTCTCGGATAAATCCAAATTCAATATCTTTGGACTCGATGTAAGGACAAGGGTTCGGCGACGAAAAGGCAAACGGTATTTAACAGAATGTATTTCGCCGACAGTGAAAAATTCACCATATGTTATGGCTTGGAGAGCCATAACAGCCTTTGGAGTTTGATCACTATGCCTTCTGGATAGTTCAAAAAGCGGAGGAAAATATAAAAAAATTATCGAAACCTGAATCGTGACTATTGAGGACCAACGTTCCCTTTAATTTTTAAAATTGGTGTGCGGTGTTAACTACAATGTGGGCAAGTCTATTAAATTAAAAAAAAGCGGGCAAAATTAAAAAAAAAAAAATTTTTATTTTTATTTTTAAGTACATAATGTATATAAATAATAAAAAAAAAATTACACCTTGCATTATATTATATTCAAGCAAGTATTACTAATTTAATGAAAAGTTATAAATAGAAAACAAAAACAATATACCTATATTAAATTCAAAAGGTAAAATATATAACTATTAAAAATAAAAAAATAAAAAATCATAATTTAATATTTTTCACGTCTGTCCTTATTAAAACCCAATGTTCATAAATACTGTCTAAATTAATATTGCCTCCTGATGTGATAAACGTTTTTATTCGCATCAAGTTATCTAAATTATTAGCCTTTAATCTGTTTCGTGATTTTGTTTTAATAGCATTCATCAAGCTAAAACCACGTTCACAATCTGCACTGGATGCCTGAAATGTAGCACATATATCTAGAAGCACTGACAATTCCTTAAATTGTGTATCTGCATTAGCCAACTTAACTAAACCAAAAAAATTAGCTACGGAATTATTTTTCATCTTTTCAATTATTAAAAACTTAAAATCGTTATATTGTTTTGAAATTGCTGTTCCAATTTGTTCGTCATATCCGGGAATTATATTTTTATATTTTTTAACCAGCTTTACCATACAATCTTGACCAAAGCTAAAATCTTTTGAATTTATTATAGCATTATGATCAAATGCATGCCAATCCATTACGTCTTCTTCTGGAAACATATTCTTTAAATGTATACATAACAATTCGATAAATCGTAAAATTGCTGAAGTGTCGATACCAGGATTTTTACCAATTAGATCTTTTGTATCATTATTCCAATGAACTATTTCGCCTAAATATTGGTTTTCGATTTTGTTGATCCTTGCTTTTGCGAATTGCATTGCATCCATTATTGTCAGCAAACTCCTCTGAAATATTTTTCAAAGCGATGACAACTCTTCAAGAACGTCATTTAAAACCATTAATGAAAGGCGATATTTTGGATCCTTAAGAAGTTTTAGGCAATATTTGCATATTGGATATCATTACATTTCTCTACTTCCTCAGTGCAGTATTCTATCAACAGATCGTAATTACGAATAAATGCTCTTACTGAAAAATGTCTTGACAGCCATCTAACTTCATTTAATGGACGAAATGCTAATACATCACATTCAGTTACGCTTGCCAATTCTTCAAAGCTTGCTTTCTTTACGGTTGATCTACTAAACATGGTAAATACTGTCTTTAATAATGTTTCAATATCACGCATTATTGGTACTTGTTTCCAAGCATCATCAATTCTTAAATCTTCCTTGTGTGCTACACAATGCTGCTGCGATAAATGAGGGATTCTGTTTCGTAACAATGTAGCCACACCATTATTCTTACCAAGCATTACAGAAGCACCGTCTGATGTAAACATTACCATATTATGCATATTGATATTATTTTTTATATAAAATTCATCAATAGCTTCAAATATGAAGGAACTAGTACATCTAGTTAATTTTAAAATTTCTGCAAATACGGTTTTATGGTCAGAAGAAAATTTAGGCCGGTATTTTATGTATAAAATTAAAGCTTTGTGTGTAGATATATCAGTACTTTCATCCACAATTAAACAATGAAAGGACGATTCTCTTACTTCCCCAAGAAACTGTTTTTGTATTACAAAATGAATGCATTGAACAAATTCGAATGCATAATTGTTGCTGCGCCAACTTTTGGGAATAGATATATATTTTTCCATATGCTCATGAGTTTCCTGTACTGATGACATCGAAGTGTTAATTTTTATTGCAAGTATAACGTTGTCTATCAAAATTTTGGTATCGCTTTTATTAGATTTTTACGTTCTATCAAATCTGCACGTATCTGTCGTTCTTCTGTGGAGGAAGTTAACATTTCGACAATTCCACCTTTTTGCAATTTCGTAATTTTATTACCGAATCTAAATGTACTTTTTGGCTTAAATTCCTCTTTAAGTAGTACAATTTCCAATTCGTCCAGTTTTTGCCTTTTTGAAACTCACTTTCAGCTTTTGCTTCGGTACATATTTTGCAAAGAACATCATTGGTTTCAATTTGATAATTAAAAATATCACCTAATTTAATTTTTTGTTTAATAGCTGACAATGAGACGCATGTTTCAACAATTTCATTTAACCATACTGTTCCAAATTTTGAAGACGTCTTGATTGTGGATTTTAAGGTTTCATTGAATTTTCGTTTTGACATAATAAATACCGGTATAAAAAATAAAAGGATTGCATTTTAAATTAATTTTTTAAATAAATATCACAGCTTTCTCACCATTAGAATAAATAATCAAAAACATAGTGCTAAATTTAATTTACTGTAGATTACTTATTTATTTATTATTTTTCTATCTTATCGTGGTGTTATTTGTTAGTTATATTTAATTTTAAATTTGACATTCACATTTATTCAATTTAAAAAAGTGAGGCTCGGTTCACGAGATTTGTCCAAGCAAGATGACAACTTAACGGAGTTAAAAATATGTTATCTTGCTGGACACAAAATTTCAGTCAGACCAACTTTTTTTTTTACTTTTGCTTATTCTGATTTAGGTTTTACTCATTTTGACATTTCTCAATAATTCACATTGTTTTTTGTTATCATTATATGTATTTACTTCTGTTTATTCATTTATTGTGTTTTTTTTGTTATATGAATTTTGTATTTCTTTCAAAGGTGGTATAACTGAAATTTTGTGTCCAGCAAGATAACATATTTTTAACTCTGTTAAGTTGTCATCTTGCTTATGTAAAAATCTCGTGAACCGAGCCTGAACATTGACATTTAATTTCAATGTTGCCAATTGAGGCATACTAAAACAAATAACCCAGCAAACAAATAAGCCAGATTTTTGTGTGGAAATCTATACGAATTTTTAAACTGGGTGCGTTTACGCAATTAAAATGGTGACAAATAAAAAAAATTATTGTTTGCATTATTTCTGGTGGGCGGATAGAAAAGTTAAGTGGGCAAATGACAATTTTTAGCTGGGCGGCCGCCCGCTTGCCCAGCTTAGAGGGAACGTTGTTGAGGACCCGACTCAATACATCGGTATTCCACTCTTCCAGGACGATTACTCTCCGCGAGTTATTGATGTTATTTGTGAAGTAAGAATGGTTAATTTTAATGTCTATTTTGTTTAGGTAGCCGAATTTAAAAATAGCTTGGTGATTGAGTCGTTATCCTGGGCAGGAAATAGTCCTGACCTCAAAATTGTTGAAAATATTTGGTCGTTCATGGGAAAGAAGATTACAAATTACAAGCTGAAAAGTGTCAAAGAGCGGAAAAAACTTATAGAAAAAGTCTGGTTTAAAGAAATAACAATATATTATTTAATCAAATTTTAGAATTCAATGCTGATCGGGTTTAAGGCCATCATAAAAGCCAGGGGCTGGGTTATTAATCATTGATTTTAAAAAGTTCAATTTCTCTCAAAATATTTTGGTTGAGATGAATTATTTTATTTCTGTTAATTCTTATTTTGAATAAAAATTACCATTGTCAACAAAAAACTATTTTTCAATTGAAAAAACTTTGTTAAAAACATTGTAAAGACCTACCAAATTGTTACGAGGTAGGGCGGTAATATTCCTTATCCGACGTTATGTAGGTCTAAAATGTCGGATTACCGTTCTTTTTATTTGAATATATTCGGAATAGTGTAAAAATTGTTTTGATAATCAGAATTTATCATTTTTGCCATCTACTTTTGAAGCAAACGGTGGTATTTCCAAAATTTACTTTAAAAATTCAAACCGAACATTTCAATGGCGCAGGGTGTATAGCTATGATTGGGAAATCCTTTAAGGCTACAATTCATCTCCAGCATCGGCATTTTGGTCTACTGTTGCATTTTCCCAAACTGCCTGAATTTGGGCGCATAAATATTCTCTGTTTTGGTTTCCTTAGTGAGATATATATTCTCGATTCTTTTTTGCCGTTCTAAATACACCGTTCTTACTTTTAGATTATATTTGGTGAGCTGATAACACCACCGTACCGGAAGACCGTTTAATCATCTAAATTCTGATCGAGTATTACGATATATTTAAGGACATCCATAATTCCATCGATTTTAACGATAGGCCACAACACCCTGAAAAGTGCAGCAACCCCAAACCATTACAGATGCATTGTTACGATTCATTGTTTTTTTTTCATTTGGTAAATTGAGAGTTAAGCTCCTGGTTTGGGGAACGTCTTACCAGAGTCTACTCTATAAATAAGAACCTCGAGTATCGATTATATTTTTTAGTAAGCTTAAAATAAGATACATACATTTTTTTCTTTACTATGAAACTAGTATATAGGAAAACGATTGTTTTCATTTACATTTTTAGTCTATAAGAATTATGAGCTTTTGTATTATTTTTATACAAAAATGTTCTTAAAACGTTTAATTTTATTTGATTGAAAAATCGAATCATGAAAATGTTTATTTCTTAGTGAAAATCCTCTTGGAATATAAAGTATTACTAAACTTTTATCGAATGTTGTTTTTGTAAAATACGTCATAAATATTTATAAACAATACAATCACCATCTCTTTTTAGTCTCTTTCTAAAAGTATTGCCACATGACACAAATTTACCCAAATACAGATTCATATCATGTGGTAATAACGATATTTTGTTTTAACCAAAGCTTAATGGAATGAACAATAGCTGTCGCCTCCATTCAAATTTGAATTCGAATATCTTTCTGTTATTAATTGTGAATCAAAAATTGCAAATACAACTAAACAATAAAAAAAAAAAATTAAAAAAATTAAAAAATAAAAAATCAGTTTGAAATTTGAATTGAATTTTAATAATTATCTCTTACTTCGGTAAAAGAGACAGATATACATAGATACAAAACATAAAAAAATCAAAATCATTACTATATAGGGGATCGAACCGATATTTTAATTGTTTAGTCTGATTTTTGCTTCGGTTAAACATATTTTTGGTGGCTGCTCTCGATAGTAATTAAATATATAAATTGTAATAATAATTAATTAATATAATTTTTTTTACAAATTTACTAAAAATGAACCATTGCATTGAAAGAAATTATGTTATTTTTACGTAAAATAATTTCTTTCACATCGATACTCAGCCCGAAGCTCTGTTTTTGTATTTGGTGTGTTAAGTGACATCTAGGAATGGGAATTATTAGTAAGAGTTATTTTATTTTATTCGCCTTTAAAGCACCGCAAGAGGTGCCACGATCGCCACTAGTTAAAGGTGAACAGCAATTCAGCGTTTATTTTTGAATTATTTTGCCGCTGAATAAAGAAATATATCTTTCATGTGCAATAAAAGATTGTTTTGAACCGAAATTAACAACAAAATTGTCCAAATATATATTTTTTTAATTGCTGTTCACCTTTAACTCTAGTTTCAATATCGTCCACCAGATGTCATCCACTTTGCGTTAAAAAGCGAATATACCGCTCTCAATTCAAATGTACCTAATGACAATTCAAATATTCTAAACAAAAACTTATTTTGAATGTACATAAATCATTATGTTTTGGGAATAAAAATAGATGCCAAATATTTTTAACTAGTATTTATTTTCAGCTAGGACTTAATTGAAATAATATTTCTAATATTTGAAAAATAAATAAGGCATTAATATTTCAGTTAATGTTTATTGGTTATGTCGTTTATTTGTGATGCATAAAAAGCTGGGCTGTTGATTTTTTGTTTTCTTCTCGCTCAATACATTGTTTTAATTTTTTTTCTGTTTGGCTCTTTTTGGTTTATTTTAATTTCGGTTGTTGCGCGACGACGTGTTGTCTTTTTTCACCCTTGATTTTAGATGTGGATAAATGATGACGTCATTATATTGAATTTTCTCTTTTTAATAATATTGTTATTGTTGTAGACCGTTTTTTAATTTAATTTCCCTTATTTTCTTTTGATTAAATCTGGGAAATGGGGAAACTTGAGAATCTGTGTTTTAAATGAGTTGGTCATTGAGTTATTTAAAAGTGATTTCAGAAAAAATTATTTACCTAGGTTTAATTTTTAATTTAATTTTTTTCGTCAATCGAAATCGCGTTTTTTCATACAAACTATATGAAAATAAATTATTTTTTAGTGTTTCTACGTCCTTTATTTTAAGTTCAATTTTTACAAGCGGGCTCTATTCATATCAAGATGGTTCTGGTCTTACGTATGGTCTCCCATCACCTCTTACCACGTTGGATTTCCTCTCATCTTTCCAAATTATTAAAATATAAAATGCTACGTTTTGCTAAATACTCTTTAGCAAAAGCAGTTCTTTTGGCTACGTTCGGTTGCTTAATTGTGATTTCCTTCTCGCTTGATTGATCTGGGACTTAATTATAATGCCACCACTGTACGTCCAGCTATTCTTTAGACTGAATTCTATTTCATTTTTGCTTCCAATGGTCTTAAAACATAAAGGCCATTTTCGATTATCAACTCATCCCCAAAATGCATCAAATATAATTTCCTTTGTCCGCAACTCTAGATCTTAAACGAATTTTATTAACGAGGAGAAGCTGTAATGTCTATCGTCAATAATAAGTGCCTTTTCTTTTAAATTTTTAAACAATAATTCTGAAGTCGCTACAACTTTGGGTATCTGAAGATATCTTCAGCGGTTTAAGAACATTTTGTTACTCAGCTAAAGTATTGCTCAATATTCAAATCATTCCAGGTTTTGTACATTTTCAGTTCCCAAAATGCTATTTTTACTAAGGAACCGTTCCAACGTATTCCCTAAAACACTTCAGCGAATACGGCTATCTAACATAATATTCAGTTCAATACACTCTCTCTAACTCTGCAAGAGTTATAACTCTCCACTGGAGTCACTGTTTAATTCTATGTAGTTAAAAATGACATAGAGAAGTCTTGAAATTGGATTTTTCATTCCCGGGAAACGGGAATACTTTTAATTTCTTAAATTCCCGAGAATTCCATCCCGGAAATTCTCGGGACGGAAGCCCTAGTTTGGAATAATACAACGCGAGTCCAAAATGCCCCTCTTATAAATAGTATAGCAGGAGATGAAGTGTAGTCTTGAAGCAAAAAGGTTTCTCAACTAAATATTGAATTTTTTCTAAATTATTTTTTTCTATAAGTGGCTTAATTAAAATGCCAGTCCATTTCTACTATTATTTATTTATTTTTTTTTTTATTTACCAAACTGTGATTGTCAACCTACGAATTCATACAATAAACAAAAAACTCTGAAATAAAAACCTTACTTAGAATTTTAAAGGTCAAAATATGAGTTCTACTAATTGTGGCTTAAGTTACATAAAATGTCATCACTGTACATGAATAATTTGTAAAGGGTAATTTATAAATTAATAATGATTACGTAATGAATAATTTTGCTAATAAATAAATGTAAGAAGTGCAATTACATGAATGAATTGTTATATATCATCCTTATTGAACGAGCACTTAAGTGGATTTTGTATAAGACTAAACTTAAATAATAATTAATTTTCTATAGCAAACAAGTCGCATCTGATTACGATCGCAGATAATTGAAATATTATTTGTATATTCATGCGAACACCGATTTCAGCAAATTTATTTGGGCCATATTTACCAAAAATTAAACCAGTATTTATTAAAATTGTGTTGTTTTGTAAAGCCAAATTAAATATAGTAACTAAAGTGGTAACATCCACCTCAATTATTTAATATGATTTAAAGCCGATAGTGTAATTCTACCTTTAAATATTTAAAAAAAAATTGTTTATCAACAAGTACATTGTATATACATGAGCAAGTATAATTTTATTGTATAAGCATATTAAATCAATTGGCTTGCCTAGCAATTATTACATTGTAGCCAAATGTACTAGAAAAGCCTTCAATTTGCTAAACCAATATGCACACTCATACAATCGCAATTTAATACATAAGCATTTCAGCATTTCTATAATCTGTTATATTATGATGCAACGCGTACATAAATTAAGTTTAGAAAATATTAGCATTTTATTATTTGACTAATTGAATGTAATAGAATTGTTTAACAAATTATTTAATACAGTTAATATTCACTATCTACCAGTCAGCCACGATTTAACGTTTTGGAACGGAAATGCAATTCCACCACTTATATTAAAATACTTGTTTTTTTATATAACATTACCATAAAAAAATTCTTAAGTGTTTGTTTAATGTAGCATGGCCGCATATTTATTGTGCTTTAAAAGCAAATAATAAATTCGTTCGCTATCTACAAAATACACCAGAATATGAAATATGTTATACAGGGCCATCGCGCAATAAATACATACATATACCAGATCGATACCTGTTATCTTTAGCCTTATAAATATTGGTGTAAATTGTTTTTTTTAATGCTATTCTTATCAAACAATAATAATCGAAATGACGCAATCGTAAATTCCGTTATAAAGACATGAATTTTTAAAGTATTCAACAAATATACAAGAAGATGTATTATGTATTAATCTAATGTATATAAGAAAACAAAAAATTGTGTTACCTAAAACCGATGTTTCATGATATGATGTAATTTCGCTTGTTTTTAACTATTATACAGTTATCTTGTTTGCATTAAGAATCAATTTCTCAATTTTTGATAAAGATTTTTATCTGTTGTTCAAGTGAAGTTTTTCTAATCTGATTGCGGAATTTAACGTTAAATTCTAAAGTAGAGCGAGTACGGAATGTACTTAAATTAATGCTTAATACATATTTACAATTACAAGTAGCTCAATGTCACTTGCTCAAGTCTCTACGACATCTGCAAATTAGTCAACTACTTTATCTGACACCTGCGGCATAAGGCTAATTTTAACTATTCAATTTCTCGAACTAATCCACGATTAAAAGAAAAAAAAATCGTTGATGAATTTTTATGTGTTTGATTAATGAAGTACGAAATGAGGAGATTAGGGGTTTATCTCTAAATTGTTTGCGCCGTAACAACGAATTGGATAATCAAAGTGAAACAACTAAAATTAGCAGCATTTCTCGATGCATAGTGATCAAATCAAAGTTTACATTGAACCACAATAAAAATTGAACAAATTTTTGTTATAAAGGCCGGTATTCACGTACAATTAAATGCGGAATATAATTGTGTGACGTCAGAACATTGCACAATATTCTCAAATTTTATTCAAGATTGTGGAATTTTATTGTGCAATATTGACGTCACACAAGTATATTGCGCAATTTAATTGTACGTGAATACCGGCCTTAAGGATCCACTTCAACTCTTACCTTAATTTGTCGCCGAACCAGGGGTACTATTTGTGAATTCGATTCGAACGTATTCGACTCTTCGAAGTATAAGATTCGTATTTGATTTAAATAAGAAACGAACGAATCTAATCCAATACTTCGAAAACTCGAATACGATCTAATCGAATTCACAAATAGCCCCAGTTATTGGCATTGTATTCATCTCGTTTCGTGTAAACTCGGTCGAGGGTATATATGGATTTTACTCCAGGATGTTTTTTCAACCGGACATTCTAATTGTAGGTATCGAATTGTGGAACATCACAATAAAGAATATAGTAAAATTCACATGCTTGCAAATGTATAAAGAAAACTTCCGGCGATGTTGTCGGTGGCTCTTGGAATTGGTGCTGTTTTAAGTAGTTTGAACGAAAGTAAACTCTTCGACCACATTTCAAGGCAGGCACTTATTGAGAAACAACTAGCGTTCATTGCTGTGTAAAGTGAGAATTCATCAAACTGCCTCCTTGCTACTGGTACATTTCTCAATTAGTAGTCCCAATTGAAAAGCCGTGTATTCTTTAACTGTTACGAGGACAGTGTGAACAACCTAATCGTAGCAAGATGGGACATACCCGGCTGTCAATTATTTATATTATAAAACGTCAGAACTATTTTCACATTTCAACATTATTTATTGTGGTTTCGAGAAGGTGATCATTTCACGAGAACTTAAACACTTTAGCTATGGAAACCACGGCGGCTCCACACTACAAGAACTTGAACTATTTTCACCATGAAAAGTTACACACCGAACCACAAATAAAGTATATTGTCAGTAATCCTTTGTGTATTATTTAACCTAATAGCACTATCACCATGATCACAACAGTGGCGACGAGGATAAAGCGAAATTTACACATATTACTTTCGAGAAAAGTCAAAAGTTGAAAAACAAATTTGACAAGTGAGCATAACCTCGGCATCATGGAAAAATTCATCAAACGGTTGATGGAAGCTCAGGCTGAAACCCAACGACAAATGGCAGTATTCATACAACAAATAGTTCAGCAGCGAAACGCTCCGCCAGCAGATCCAGCCAATCCAGCGGATCCAGTTCACCGACTAGCAGCGGCACAAATACATAAGCATTTATCCGAGTTTGCTCACTGAAAAGTTGTTAACCTCGGAGTACCGACGTTTTGCTGACCGCATCCTGCCGGAGACCGTACAAACCATCACCTTCGAGAGAGCAGTCGAGGAGCTAAAAACAATTTTCAGACGAAAAAATCGGTCTTCACACTCCACTACAAATGTTTGAGCATAGCTAAAGGTTCAGGAGAAAGTTGGGACGATTTTGCAAGCCAAGTCAACATAAAGTGCAAAAAATCCGAGATTGCCCCGTGCACAGCCGACGATTTTAAGGTCCGCATGTTCGGCAAAGCGCTCACAAGAGCTGAAGACTCGCTCGTTCTCGAAAAGCTCCTCATTAAGCTCGAGGAAATCGGAATAACTCGTGCAGCAGCATCCAATCCAGACACAGTACCCAAATTGAAGCTGAACGATGTCTGCGAGCTAGCAAAGCGAGTGTCGTGTCTCAAGGACGAAAAATTGATGATCCAACACTCCAATTCAGCACCGAAAAGCGAAGTGATGCAAATGTTCAGAAAGAAAGAGCAACAGCAAGATCGGCAAAACCCACACACAAATCAACGGAAAAATTGGACACGCCTCCTAACATGTGTTACTTCTACGGGGACTGCCACTGGCATAAGGACTGCTCGTATAAGGACAAAATCTGCGATACTTGCAAGGTAAAGGGTCACAAAGCAGGCAATTGTACCTCGGTGAACGAATTCCTGCGCAGATTCCGATCAAAACCAAGCAGACATAGCCGCAGGTCAGAACGCCATCAAAGTCTGGCAGTTATCTCTACCCGTAAGTTTGTTGAACCAACCATTGATAATCACAAGCTTCACCTACCTATATCCGAGAAAAAATTGGAACAAGATTGGTGAAGATTGTTGAAGCCATGCGAGGAGCAAGCAATCAGCGCTTCAGGCGATGATGCTCGGAAAATTCACCGCACGTTTGAAGCTGCACGAACGAGGAAGGAATCGGTTCATGCTACATCGCAAAGTCAAGCTTGAACGTCCTCGGCAGCGACTGGATGGAAGCTCTCGACGAATGTTCCCATCGCCAGCGTCTGCAACAACTTCCGACTCGATGCTTCACAGCAATTTCCAAGTAAGTTGAGGACCAAATTTCCAGCTCTGTTCAGCGATGCGCTCGGCCTTTGCACACAAAAGGCATCGCTGACGCTCAGCCGTCTAGTTCCGTTTGCCGCGATGGAGCCTATCGAGAACGAAATCAAACGGTTGCATCTCTTGAACGTGATTAGCCACGTGCGATATTTAGCATACGCCGCACCAATCGTCGCCGTCAAGAAGAAGGATGGACGCTGCTTAAATGATTCGCTCGAAACAGAACAATTTCCACTGCCAACGCCTGACGAGATTTTTCCTCAGCTATCGCCATTCAAAATCTTCAGCAAAATCAACCTTCAGACGCGTTCTTCAAGTCGAGCAATGTGCTTTCCGTCAGAAAGTACTTGAATATCTTGGTCACATAATCGACACTAACCGAGCCCAGACAAGGTCAAGACGCTCCAAAGCATCCCGCCTCCGACATACGTTAAGCAGCTTCAGGCATTTCTGGGAGCAACAGACGTCAAGCAGCTTCAGGCATTTCTGGGAGCAGCCATCTGGTACAGAAAATTCATTCCTGTTATCAAGAAACATCGCCACCGATTAGACGAGCTCCTTCAAGATGGTGTCACGTTTGCATGGGAAGCAAAACATCAGGAATCTTTCGACGAGCTCAAGACAATCCTGGCATCTGACCACGGACTTGTTCACTACCACCCAACTAAGAAGTTGATCATTGCCGCTGACGCTTCCAACTAAGGAATGGGAGCAATTCTCATGCATTAGATGCCCGGAAAGGCTTTGCACCCAGTAATGCATGCCGCACGCTCATTCACAGCAGCAAAAAAAAACTACCCGCAAATCCAACGAGAAGCCCTGGCGGTCACATTTGCCCTTCAGAAGTTTCACCGCTACATTTATGGTAGCCAGACGGACCACAAATCCTTGCTCGCAATCTTCGGCAACAAGAAAGAAATTCCGGTACAAACGGCAAGTCGCCTCCAACGCTACGCGTTCATATTGCTCGCATAAGACTTCGAGATAAAATACGTTGACACGAAAAGCTTCGCATACGTGGATTTCATCTATCGACTCATTAGTCAACATGAGAAGCAAGTCGAAGACGTCGTCATTGCTAGGTTGCTTCGCCATCGACATTGCCAAGAAGCTACCAGCAACCTTCGAAGCTATTCAGTACGAAACAAGTCGAGGCGAGAAACTGAAGGTAATCACGAGGTTCATTGAGAAGGGTTGGCCACGCAAACGAGAGCAAATTCCTGACGCTGCAGACTACTTCCCACGATGACATTCGCTCACAGTCATCAACGATTGCATTTTTTTAGGTGATCGCATCATTATTTCGAAGCGCTACTGCAGCGAAATCCTCAGAGAACTGCATCAAGGGCACTCTGGCACTGAGCGCATGAAGCTATTAGCTCGACTCGACAAAAAATCTCCGGGTCATCGCTCGACAACGACATCGAGAAGACAGTTCGAAACTGTGAGTTGCACAACGAATGCGTTTATACCAATCAAAGATACACTGCAGTCGTCGCCGATTCCAGAAGCACCATGGTCGCGATTGCACGTTGACTTTGCTGGTCCAGCAAACGGCTTCTGGTACTTTGTTATCATCGACACCTTTTCAAAATGGCCAGATGTCTACAACTTGCTTATGCCGACTACGAAATCTACAGCGGCACGAAACCTCAAGATGGAACAGCAGTTCAACACTCACCACGGTGCAAAAGAAAAGACGGTTGAGATCGGCGACAAAGTTTTCGTTAAAGCCCACTTAAGCAACAACCATAATGGCGCTGGGTTTCAGGAGAAATCATGTGCGAAATGGAAACGGTCAATTACAAGGTGCAAACCGATTTACGAGAGATCATTGCGGATGCAAAAGAATGCTACACTTATCTCGACGATGGCCACAACGTTCTTCTGGACAGTTTTGATAATCAGGCCCCAGAACAGCAAGAGATTGAATTCTAAATCGTCCTAGAACCCGAGGAAGAGGAAGTCACTGGACGATCAACAAGAAGACTTGCCAGCGCGCCAAGAGCAAGTCCCACGAAGAACTCAGAGAGCTACAACTGGAGTTCCACCCGCCTATCTCGATTTTCCGATTTCCATTTATTTTCATTCACATCTTGCATTTCCATTTTCATTCATATCGCAATTATCCATATAAGAATTTTAGCTGTTTGTAAATAGCATCTTAAAACGGGGAGAACTGTTACGAGGACAGTCTGAACGACCTAACCGTAGCAAGCCTAATCGTAGCAAGCTGGAACATACCCGGCTGTCAATTATTTATATTATTAAACGTCAAAAGTATTTTCACCATGACAAGTTACACACCGAACCACAAATAAAGTATATTGTCAGTAATCCTTGGTGTATTATTTACCCTAATAGCACTTATAGGCGGTTAATCGATTCCATTTTGTCCTTACTTGTAGATGTACTTGATGACGTTTGTTTGATAGACTGGTAAGCTTTAATATTTTTGGCACTTGCAAATTTTGATAGCATCCACACTAATCCACGCGAAATTTTATCTATTTAAACTTCCCATATTCCCTCGGACATCATGAACTGGGTTTTACCAGTAAAATCCGGTTCGATAATTTTGCCGTTTATTTCTTGCGAGCAATTTAAAGCGTCATAGGTAATATTAGGGGTACAAATAAGTGTTGACGGTTTTTTGTAATTTCGAAGCTTTATTCAGAGAAATTGGTACAATGTATTTTATTCAAAGTATTGTCAATTGTAAGCTACGACTTTTTCACGTCTTTCAGGCATCAGACGGATTCCGCTTCGAAAAAATTCCTCGTCTTTTGAGGCGATCCAAGAATCGACCCAATTTTTGGCTTCTTCGTAAGCAGTGAAGTGCTGCTCGGCCAGGCCATGAGTCATCAACCGGAACAAGTGGTAGTCGGAAGGAGAAATGTCTGGTTATACGGCGGGTGGGGTAGGACACCCCGTTTATTTATTTATACAGAGAAAAGTCTACAAATTTGACTTGAATTTATAACATATTGAACAGGGTAGAATAAAAATTAAATTAAACAAAAAATGAATTAAAATTGACATAAAAATATTTTTAGGTTGGAGCATAATGTTGCTTCAACCTACGTTTAAAGCTGTCTTTACTTAAGTAAAAGTCGAACAAATGGTCGATTTTATTAAAACTCTTCGACATCATGTTTCCGTTGAAGCGCCTCCAAAATTTACTTGACGATTTTTGCAACATGTGGTCGAGCGGTGTCGTGCTGAAAAA
Organism: Tipula helvola; assembly: GCA_963556165.1. NCBI lineage: Eukaryota > Metazoa > Arthropoda > Insecta > Diptera > Tipulidae > Tipula > Tipula helvola. The sequence goes on along the minus strand of OY744481.1, from coordinate 281,709,710 downwards.
TTACTTTGTCATGTCTTTTGGCATATTGTGGGCGTGCACTTGAAAAAACGTTGTTCGACGTCTCTTGGCTTGAGTTCATACGGAACCCAATTTTCTTGTTTTTGCACCAAACCACTTATTGAGTCACACCCAAAGTTTCAGCTAGCTTCTTTTGAGTTTGGCATGAATCTTGGTCCAACAACACCTCTAACTCAGCGTCTTCAAACTTTACTGGCCTACCTTCGCGTTCTTTGTCACTGGTGTTAAAATCACCACTTTTAAAACGCCGGAATCAGTACGCAAATTGTGGTTTGTTGGCACAAAGGTTGACATGGTTAAGCACAAAAAAAATATGTTGTTTACACTGCAACGAAATCACACATACTGATTTTTAGAGGAGAATGATGACGCTTTAACATGAATATAGTTTCAAGATGGTCCGATGCGTTTAATACTAGTTATGGCATCTTTTGAAAATCCCTCAAAACTTATTTATTTTTTCCGCTGGCGCTACATCCCATAGAGGGATTTGGCCGCTTCATATTGAAGTTTCGTAATCATTTTATTAACGGATAATGAGTGATTAATTCATTGATCCTACATTAACCAGCCGTGATTTTTTCATCACCCGCCGGGAATCGAACCCGGGACCTCCGGGGCTTAAAGCAAGCATGCTAACAACTGTGCCACCGGGGCGGCGGCACTTCAACTGAATTCATCTTATTTTTTTACCTTGCGCTTATTATACCCCCAATAAATATCTTAACTTATTTATACCCCCAATAAATATCTGCATTTCTTGACGTTTCTTTTATCTGATTCTGTTCAAATCATTTTTCATGAAACAACAAAGAAATAAAAACAAGTACATACTCACATCGAAATTTTCATCCAAAAACAAAAATGATTTCAATTTCAAGAGTTTCGTTTCTTGACGTTTGATCTAATCCGGATCAAATCATGTTTTATAAAACGATTAAAAAATTCAAACAAAATAAATTTTCGCCTAAAAACAAAAATTGGCTAAATTTTCATGGTTAATTCTACTCTAGCTCAATGATCTAGAGCCGAAATTTTATAAAATGTAAAAAATGTGCCCACTTCAAATTTGGTTGGAGCACTCTACCGACTTGAATTTAAAAATTACACTGCTTTTGAGCTAGTAATTTTGAGATATGACTGAAAATCCGAATATCGAGCTTTACAGAACACCCTCGATTATATAATAGATTAGATTTTCAAACAGTTTTGATTTGTCTGACTAGTAGCAAAGTAATTTATATAAAACAAAACAAAAGTTGCAATATTGGCAAGTGAAAGTTAACTATAAATTAAAATACGAATATATGGATGTAACCTCTGACGTAAGGCCATATTCAATTAAAAGGTGTCACAGATATTTTCTAACAAATCTTACAACATAGTATGTATAAAGAATTTTATCTAATTAATTCGAACATTCCAGATTAACATGTTTAATCTGGCAATCATACATTGTTCAAATTCAAATTTCTGTCTTTTACTTTGATGTTTTGTAATTGATTGTATTTTTTTTTATCAAACAATTATTACCGTATCTCTATATGACTGTTTGTAGAATTGACTAGACTACTAGAGTAATCGCGATGATATTTTAACCTCATTAAAAATGATGTAGCCCTTAGTGATTGTGTTTGAAATACAAAATTTTTGATTTTTACCTTGAAAACTAAAAATAATAATTTTCTGGTAAATATGCCACGGCAAAAATAAAAAAATCAATTCTTGCTATGACATTTTTAATTGCAATAACACTCACAGTATATGTGTCATTTAACTTAATATAACCGAATATATCGTAAAGAATTTACCTTGTTTCCAAGCAAAATTCAAATCGGCTTGAGTTGGAGTTAGTGTTCATGGAAACGAGATTGAACTATGTATTTTAAGCTCAACAAAGCTTGTGGAATTGAGTAGAGTTGAAATTCAAATAGCGAGCCGAATTAAAATTAAGGATTTTTATTATTAATTTCAAAAAGAAAAGGTATTTACTAAGTGTATTTATAATATAGAGTCGGTGATCAAATTATTAAAACCAGAATATTTAATCTACTAAATATTTTAAACGAGTGGCAGGTCATGTTCAAATTACTTCGATCTAAAAAGACCAAAGTCAAAAATGACGAAAAATTTGGTTGGTCCAAAACCACTTTTCTCGACGTTTTGAAAGTCCCTGAGTCTGAAAAAGCAAACAAACAAAAAATGTCCGTCCATCTGTCTGGATGTCTGTCCCAGTGGTATCTCGAGAACGGCTTGTCCGATTTTCAATTTTTTTTTCGCCGATCTGTTTCTATGGTCCAGGCGGAGATTTGAAAAGCTTTTGGAGACTGTACGAGGAAGAGGGTGAGGTACCTGCCATACGAATTGACCCAAAATGCCTGGTTTTATAAATATTTACGATTTTTTATATATGCCGGTTTGATTATTGAATTTGGAATTGATTTGAAGGTTAAGTTAGAGGTCAATTTGTGGGTTGAGTTGAAGTTGAGTTGGAATTGAATTAGGATGTAGTAAGTAGTTAACAAATTTATTATATGATGTAACTTGCCTATTTATCAACCGATTATTATGAAATTTGACATGTGTGTTGGAAATGGGAATCTAAAATGATTTTTGGACAAAGTTCTGGAATATGGCCAAGTATGATGGATTGCCTATTTCTCATCACATGTGCGTTGAAAATGGGATTCTAAAATGATTTTTGGATGAAGTTCTGGAATATTGCCAAGTATGATGGAACTTGCCCATTTCTCAACCGATTATGATGAAATTCGACATGTGTGTTGGAAATAGGATTCTAACATGTTGTTTGGCTGACGTTGTGGAATATGCCCAAGCGTAATGGAACATGGCTATTTCTCAATTGATAATGATGAAATCCGACATCTGTATTGGAAATGGGATTCTAAAATGATTTTTGGATGAAGTTCTGGAATATTGCCAAGTATGATGGAACTTGGCTATTCCATACCCGATTATAATGAAATTTGATATATTTACATATGTACATATGTATGAAATGGGAATATTTGTTATGTGTGGAATATGGCCAAGTATGATGGACTTGGCTATTCCTTAACCGGGTATCGTCAAATTTGACATGTGTGTTGGGAATGGAATTAATAATTCTAATAAATAAACAATAAATAAATAAACTAAAATAATTTTTGGATAAAACTCTGGAATATGGCCAAGTAGGATGGAACTTGGCTATTTCTTAACAGATTATGATGAAATTTGATGTGTTTTGGAAATGGGATTCTAAAATGATTTTTGGATAAAGCTCTGGAATATGGCCAAGTAGGATATGGAGCTTGGTTATTCCTTATCTTTATGGTAAATGGGATTCTAAAATGATTTTTGGATAAAGTTCTGGAATATCAGTATAATTTTGTATACTACTTTCGGTATAAAGTTCTAGAATACGATTTTTCGTGTAAAATTGGATGCCTGTACCCACACTGAAAAAAATAAACTGGTCCTCAGCTAAGAAAACGGACTTTTAATTCAAGAAAATGTACTTTTTCTTGATTTAATAGCTAATTTTCTTAATTCTTTCGATTTTTTCTTCATTTCAAGAAACACCATTCTTACATGAAGAAAAACTCGATAGAAATAAGAAAATTTGCTCTTAAATCAAGAGAAAGTACCTTTTCTTGAATTAAAAGTCCGTTTTCTTAGCTGAGGACCAGTTTATTTTTTTCCGTGCACGTTACTGAAGCTTTTGACCTGTTTTGCTGCTGTTGTATTAGTAAATATGTGTTGGTTAAAATAAAAATCAATACTGTCAAAACTGCAACACCAACTTTATGACACAGGTGAGTGACACGTCAAAGACTGAAGTTCTGATCACCTCGTGAGTCGTGAGGTTTCAGCCCTTTATATTATAAATATTATGTTTTAAAAAAAAAAAAAATGTTTATGTACTAAATTATTGATATAAGTACTAAAAGTTTAAATATTTTTACTTGTATGTATATCTTTTCTATTTAAAAAAACAAAAAATTAGTTCTAGCAGAGCTACCTGAAAATATTCAAAGATTAATGTTCTCTAGAACTAGTATAACTAGTATCACATTACTTTCTTTTGGCGTTCTAACCTAACTAGACTATAAACAGCTCTGACATTGTTACAAATTAAAAAAATAAAAATTAGTACAATTTAGTATATGTCAAATATAGTGCTTATAATGTTTGGCACCACTTAAATTACATTTAAAGTACACATAATCAATTTTTTTTTTTTTCGCTGGCGCTACATCCCATGGAGGGATTTGGCCGCTTCATTTTTGAAGTTTCGTAATCATTTTTACAACGGATAACGAGTGATTAGTTCATTGATCCTTACATTAAACCAGCCGTGATTTTTTCATCACCCGCCGGGAATCGAACCCGGGACCTCCGGAGCTTAAAGCAAGCATGCTAACAACTTTGCCACCGGGGCGGCATAATCAATTGGTCACCAAAAAAATAATGTTCTGTTGTACTAAATATTTTTACTAGTACTAAATTTAAAATGTACTAATTTGTACTAATTATATATAATTTTTTTTTAAAATTTGTAAGCCCTCAAAGCTGTTTCTAGCCTTGTTAGGTCAGAATGTCAAGTGAAAGAAATTTGGTATTACTTAGTCCTAGAGAGTAATTCATCTTTCAAATATTTTGAGATAGCTCTGCTTAAAAAAGGTTTTGTTTTTTATATAGAAATAAAGCTAAATGCAGTGAAATCGATATAACAAACACTCAAGGGACTGTTGTAAAGTTTGTTAGAAGCATATGTTTATTATAATCGAAGTTTATTATATCCGAAGTACATATATTCAAAAATTTGTTATAACCAGATGTTTTTTACACACGTGGTTTGTTAGCTTTAGTACTTATCTAAGTGAGCTAACTATGTAATTCGGCGACTATTTTCGACGGTAATCATTTTGTAGTAGAACTCGAACAATTTTGTTTGAGATGGCACGTTAGAACGGGTGTGAAGTTTTTCCCAAAAATCCCATTTTTTATATGTATTAGTTTCACACTGTTAAATTGAATTCAAATTGGAAAAAATCTGGATTCCTATTGAAAAATTTAGTACTAAAAATGTAATTTTGTTACAAAATCGAAAAGATCATTCGAATAAAAATTATTTCTGGAAGGGAATAATATTATTTAGGGTCGGCGTGCAAAAAATTTAGTCAGATAATTAATTAACTTAATAAATGATCCTTTAGTATTACTGCTAAAATTGTGATTAGAAGATTAAAATATAAAAGAAATTTATTTCGGGCGATAGCGAAACCGCAATTTGAATTTTAAAATTTGAAGCACATTTATTTCTCTGGTTAGGGAATACCTTCTTAGCTCTATGGATGAGGAATTTTATCAGCAATTTCCTGAAGTATCACAACTTGAGTCCAAATCTCTGGCAATGGCCGTTAATGGCCCTAAATCAAATTTATGCATAACCGTAATTTGAAGTTTAAAATTCGTAGCACATTTATTTCTCTGGTTAGGGAATACCTTATTAGCTCTATGGATGGAGAATTTTATCAGCTATTTCGTGAAGTATCGCAACTTGAGTCCAAATCTCTGGCAATGGCCATTAATGGCCCTTAATCAAATTCCTGCTAAACCGCAATTTGAAGCTTAAAATTCGTAGCACATTTATTTCTCTGGTTAGGTAAAGGTCTGTAAAGCGTCATCTATTATTGTACCATTATATTTCGATGCTTTAAAAACCCCTCACTAAATATTTCGTATCTACTACTATTGCAGTAGGAAAAAAATGAGAAGTATTTACTGTGCTCCATTTGAAACAATACCCAAGTATATTTATATTCGAAAATTTTTCCATTTTTCTGACATTTAGCTGAAAACATGTTTTTTTCCCGAATGTAGGTCAAGAAAATCGGAAAATGATGAAATTTGATTTCCAACTTTATTTTCCAATTTGCTTGTCCAATAGCAGGAATATGATTAAGGGCCATTAATGGCCATTGCCAGAGATTTGGACTCAAGTTGCGATACTTCACGAAATAGCTGATAAAATTCCCCATCCATAGAGCTAAGAAGGTATTCCCTAACCAGAGAAATAAATGTGCTACGAATTTTAAAATTCAAATTGCGGTTTAGCAGGAATATGTTTAAGGGCCATTAATGGCCATTGCCAGAGATTTGGACTCAAGTTGTGATACTTCACGAAATAGCTGATAAAATTCCCCATCCATAGAGCTAAGAAGGTATTCCCTAACCAGAGAAATAAATGTGCTACGAATTTTAAACTTCAAATTGCCGAATTTGATTAAGGGCCAATAACGGCATTTTGGCGACAAATTTGAACTTAGTTTCTGATATTACACGGAATACCTGAACAAATTCGCAACCTTTTGACGTTTATTCACAGAAAAGTATTTTATAAACTAATTCTTTGCTAACATTTTTTGTTTGGTGTAGTTTATTTTTTTTCTATTGTAATAATTGTATTGGAAATAGAATTCTTATTGGAACAAATTTATAATTTGTACTAAAACAATTTGACGTTTATTTAATGGTTCGGAACTTTGGTTTTAAATTTAGTACACTTATATTTGATCGAAATAGCTCGATAGGTACTAACAAAGCAAAATTAATTTAATAAATTTATTAAACTAATTTAATGTTCGGACTAAGCTATACTAAAAATTGTTTTGTTTTAAAAAACGCTAAATGTGTTTGTTTTATTATTTTATTCTAAAATAATACACGGTTACAGCACAAATTAACATTATGTTACGTTATGTAGGTATTCATTTATGAACTGAATCATGATATTTCAAAATAAATTAGCTTTGTGGTTCACATATTACAAATTTTCTTATATAAGTTTGAATTAAAATTATGTCCGTTTAGTACATGGATTTTAATCGAAATTTAAAAGAAACATTTTGAATTCTTAACAGTGTACAATAAGCACCAACACATGCTAAATTCAATGAGAATCCAATAGAATTTTATTTATTCCAATAGGATTTGTATACGTATATCTGGGAAAAAAAATGGGAAAAACTTCACACCCATCACGTTAGAAACATGAAACAGAAGTATTATAAGCATAAAAAAACGAAATTTTCGGCTTTTTAAATGTGTTTTTGATAGGAATAAATTACAACATTCGCATTAGTTTCGTTCTTTTTTTACGAAATAAGGTAAAAATGATGATCACAATGAGGTATAAGAGAGCATCATCGTGATTGAACAATGGTCGCTCATGGAGCGCTCATTCGTACAACAGGGAAGGTACGGGAAGAAAAAGGAAAACAATAGTATGTTTTTTCCTTCTTAATATCAAAGTACCTTCTAATACAAAAGGATAGCCATCGAAAATCCTTTAAATTGTATAGTTAGGCCCCTGTTCTTGTCGATCCTCGATATAACTTTTATCACTTAAATAACTCGATGGTCAAGCCTTTTTAATAAGTAACTTGTCTGCAAACGTGTTAAGCACTATTGTGAAAAAGATACAAAATTCCGTAAATCATTTTAGAAACAACAGTAAAACAGCAAGGTTAAACAACTCTCTCTAAGAGGAGTATTCATCGAGTAGGATATTGGGCGCTTGTTCATCTGAGACGCCTATCAATTCAAATATTTCAAGTACCTTTGCTCTGCGATCAGTTACAACGATAACATGGATTTACTCAATGTCTAGTTGTAATAGAGGCAATTAGGCATCAACTGAACGCTTCAGAAGTTCAAACTTCAGTAGCATTCGAATTAAGGTTCAATCAAATTTGAAGAGAAAAATAAAATTTGAGAGAAGAACACAAGATTAGGCAGATCTAATGGCTCTGTTTTTAACAAAAAATAACTACAGAAAATATTTATTTGGTTTCTTGTGCTATCGTTGTTTATAAAAACTGAAATTTAAAGAACATCTAATTAAAAAGTTTTCCATTTGACTCTAAATTAACAAAATTCGACTACAGCTACTCTCGAACAATTGTCCAATCGAAAATGCAACTTATAACATTAAGTGTATGTTGCTAAAAACACTTTTAGATTTATAACAAGGTTTGATTTTTGTTATTTCGACTGAAAATAGTAAAACATTTTTTCAAAATCAAAACTTTTTACCAAAATTGTTAATTAAATTCTTAGCCCTAATCTATCGCTTAATCGATCTTAGATTAAATACTTGCTTATAAAACCGCGTAAAACCTAAACCACGTTAATCGAGATTTGCCTATATGAGCAAATTCACTGCATACACTATACAGTATAAACTCGCTTATTGTAATTTGTAACTAATTACAGTCAAACCGAAGTTGCAAATTGCAAATTGTTCTAAATATCGGGTATACATTTTCAACGTTTTTGCAAAACAAACCTACATACATATGCGGCGCATTCAGAGCAATGAGGCCTCAAGTAAAGAACCTGTAACATGTAATGTGTACATTTCTTTCTTACTATTATTTTAACGCGAAATAATTTTAACGCGAAATCGTACAAACAACAACTTGCAGTTATCGAAATTCAATTTCTAATTTTTATACAATAGTTAATTATAGAGTTTAGCAATAAGTAAGTTTGGACTGTATATTTAGGTTAACTGAATTTGATTAAAATGTACAAATAGAACTATAAATTCAAAGGTAAAGTTTGTTACTAAAATCTTACCTAAACGCTAAATCAAAAGCGGCTCTACGTTTTTTCTATTAAACCCGAGGGTAAAATGTGTGAAATCCAAAAACTCCTTAGATTTCTAATTGGAGCAGACAACATTTTAACCTTTCCTAAATACTCACTAATAATATTGGTCGAGTTTACCGAGTTACACCGCATCCCTAATGAAATATACTTTTTTTTTTGTCTTACAGGACTGTATGAATTTCCAACATAACGAACAAAAGTTTTTGGTCGTTATGTTGAAAATTCCTGAGGGGTATTTGTGAATTCGATTCGAACGTATTCGACTCTTCGAATCGGATTCAATTCAAATAAGAATCCAATTTTTCGAAGACCCGAATACGTTCGAATCGATTTCACAAATAGACCCTCTGTAAGGCAAAAGTAAAAAGTGTTTCATTGGGGACGCGGTGTTGTTTTCAAAGGCAAAGAATTTTGGATATTTGGTTTATGTATATGATTTTATAGGGTGTACTACGAAATCCCGATTTTCAAAATTCAGGATTCAAAATTCCAGTTTCCTAAATACCGTTTCTAAAATTTCGGTTTTCAAAATCATGGTTTTGAAAGTCTTTTTTTTAATTCGATCCGCCCTTTCTGGTGAAGAAGAATTTTCATTTAAAGTACATAACATATTATGTATGCACATAAATTCAAAATCAAAACCGGGATTTTCTGAAAACCGGGATTTTTATTTTTGCAGGACCAAGATTTTAAAAACCGGGATTTTGAAAATCAGAGAGGATATTTCTGAATTCGAAACGAAGGTATTCGACTCTTCGAAGTATAAGATTCGTATTTGATTTAAATAACAAACGAAGGAATCTGATTCAATTGAAATAAGATTCCAATACATCGAAGACTCGAATACGTTAGTTTCGAATGCACAAAATAGCTCCTCAGAATTAACAAAAACAACAGGATTTTGACAAATCGGGATTATGAAAACCAGTCTTTCGTTACACACCCGATTTTATATACATTCAATTAAGCAAATCAACTCAATCATTCATATGTCAAAAAGAACCACCTCTTTTTCTATTAAGTATTCGAGTCTTCGAAATACTGGCTGGATTTTTTTATTTGTTCGTTTCTTATTTAAATCAAATACGAATCTTATACTGCGAAGAGCGTCGAATACTTTCGGATCGAATTCACAAAATCACAAATAGCCCCTAAATTCGTATAGAATTTGTATTGAAAAAACAAAAATAACATAACGTAATATACAATTTTGGAAAGCAGAAATGGCAATATTGGCCCAATATTGCATCATATTAATAAATGATGAATCACAATACATCTAGGTGGTTTTGTTGTTTGTAAATCCAACTGGAAACCGAGTTAGTAAATTCGAATGTCTCTTGACTGGGAGAGTGGGGGGCTATTTGTGAATTCGATTCGAACGTATTCGACTCTTCGAAGTATAAGGTTCGTATTTGATTTAAATAAGAAACGAATGAATCTGATTCAATTCAAATAAGAATCTAATTCTTCGAAGAGTCGAATACGTTCGAATCGAATTCATAAATAGCCGCCCTGATTCAATTCAAATAAGAATTTAATTCTTTGAAGACTCGAATACGTTTGAATAGAATTCACAAATAGCCTTCCTGCTTTTACGTAATTATTGCTAATTGTAGCAGTGGTAATCTCCCGAATCCCCATTCTTCTGTATCAGTAATAATTATGATAATTGCAAATGTAGTACCAAGTACTGTGATTAGTGCAACCAAATAAAAGAGTTTTATTGGATAAATTATTGAATCGCCCCTACTGTATTTTCGCTAACGGACTTACGACTGGCAAAAAATATAAGACAATACTGTACCGTTATTTAAAATTTAAATCAAATAAATAAACAACACTGACGTGGTGTTATTCACCCATTCACCTCTACCTCCCATTTTAGATATTGACTCAGATGACTCATTCGCACAAATCTATACATCCATATTCTCATTCAATAACCATTCAAAACTACCATCGAAAACATTTCTCAACCGTGACGTCATACACAAACTTTTGTTATTACTTTTCGATGAATTACATCGTATAAATGGAACAAAGCTAAAATATTTAATATACATTTAGAATTTCATTGAATTACAAATCATTTCTACTTATTATTGTCTGTATACTTCTACAAAATCTTTTAAAATATAAATAGAATGTTGCAATATGGGGTTTGAATGTTTTTTTTTTTAATTAGAACGAAACACACATACCATCAATACGTTGTAATTATCCATTTCTGTATCCATTATACTCAATTCTTTTTCTTTTTTCACAAGAAAGCCATCATTTGTACTATAGAACTCCATTCTTAATTCATAAGAAGCCACTTTATTTAAGTTTAATTTTTGTTTTTTTTTATGTAAAATCAAAATGTTTCACTGTTCATTCTTTGAGCACACACACAACTTTAACTTTTTGTTTAATACAAACACAAACAATTTCTTTTTTTCCCATCGATAACAAAATATCCGTAATTAAACACAATTTCTTCTTTATTATTTTAACTATATTCTACTGTTCATTTTGATCGGAAACTAATTACCACTACTAGCTAATTATGTTTTTTGTTAATTCCAATGTTGTTTTTTTATTTTGGAAAAATTCTATGCGCAAAATTTTCAATACAATTATGGCTCAGTGTCGAAATAGAAGTGCATAATGTTCGAAATGAAAGGAGAAACAAAATACTCCAACGTGGAAGATATGCATACGTCATAAATTTGGTCGAATATCGATAATGTAGTGTTCTATTTTGTTTACAATTCGACGATTTAATTTTGTTTATTTTGTTTTGAAATGGTCGAAGTAGAAAATTAACAGTGTAAAAACTGGGGTGCGATTTGCTGTGTTCCATTGGCCTGAATAACTCACAAAGTACTTGCAACGGCTACATGAATTAAAAAACGCTGAATTAAAAAAAGTGAATAAATTAAAAATGATGATTTTTGTATGAATTTGTATGAACATCTGTTACTTTTTATAGTTCACTTTTTTCTGAAATAAAAAAAGTATACCTTTTCGTACAATATTCGCATTTTTTATTTCATTAATGAACACTTTTTTTAATTCAGCCTATTTTAATTCGGTACCCCACTCGCAACTACTCATACTCAAATAGTGCAAGCCGCGGTTTTAGACAACATATTTATGGCCACTTCACTTCAAAAAATTTCCACAATACCATATTTTAGTCGTTGTGTGAGCGCTGATGCTAGTTTTCCATGGTCGCTTCAGTTTTATTTTATTCCGATAGGTAGTGCTTTCTCTATACATATTTACAATCGTCAATAGTGTAGTTGGGAAGTAGTTACGCACAAAATTAACGGCAAAAGGGGTTTTAGTTTAAAAAAAATTCGACTAGATGGCTCTATAACAATTTTGGTTGTGTGAAATTATAAACATTCATGCTAGATTTCTCATTTCATTATACATACATACTAAAGGAAAAAAACAAAACTTTTGGGGTGGGATGTTATAACATCACTTTCGATTCGAATTCGATAGATTTTATGTCTCATGTTTCAAGAATAAAATTGTACGCTATTTCGCTTTTTGATCACGCTTTTTCTATTGCGATCTTTTTTTGTCGCATACTTTTCTTTTCCTTCAAATCGAAAAAGCGTATTTTGTTGAGAAAAATTTAATTCTAATTATTTTGGAATTATTTTTTTTTTTAAGAAAATTAGCCACGATTTATTTTCTCGATTTAATTTTTGTATTCTATGTTGGTACTTCTCCTGTTTTTCATTCAAATGGTTACGTATTTTTTTTGTTCCGAGCTCGAATTAAATAACTCAAATTTTTAATTCGAATTATTTAACTCCTGTCACGTGCAATTGTTGTTGTAAATTTCTCAACAAAATGCACTAAGTATCACTAAACAAAAATTTGGGTGATAAATTATCATGAGTATAAGTAGAAATAGAATGTTGTTTTATTCGAGGAAGCTGAGATAGCAAGAAAAAGAGCATAATTGAAAAACGAAATAGAGTAAAATTTTATTCTTGCAACATGAGATATAAAATCTATCGAATTCGAATCGAAAGTGAAGTTACAACATCCCACCCCTGATATTTCCAATGTTATCGTTGTATTGGTGTATTTCATAAGGCAATGATTTTAGAATGCGTTACGAATATAATACGTATTGACGATTGTAAAAGTAGAGAAAGCGCCTCTCGAGGAAAAAAGTTAAAATGATGCAGCCGATAAAATGACATTTTTCACAAATGCGACGAAGCAAATCCGGTAAGGAAAAATTGTGTTTACAGTTCAAAATTGGAATTGTTTACAATAATTTCGAACGTCAAATTATCAGGTAGCTCAGTTTAAAAAATTTCCACTAGGTGGAATCCGTGATGCTCCAATCGTCAATAGACAATACACCGATAAAATTTGGATGAAAAAATTTTATAATTGTTTTGTGTTTTTGGTAAAATAAGAAATCTATATTGATTGTCTATGGTAAAAGGTCATAAATTAATGATCGTTGACACAAAAAAAAAACCAGGGGCGAAACCGAGTTGAAAAATGACAGTTTTTTGACATTTCTATTTTCCCATAGCAACATTTTTTCTTAAAACAATAAAATTATGTATTTATTTTAGTACTTTATAAATATATTTTTCCTTAAATTTTTGTTGACTTTTATTTGACGTATGAATGACATTTTATAAATGTAATGTTGACGTCCATCCTGCTGAGGTCCGTGAGGTCGTTGGAGAGGGGTGCCCCTAGAAAGTTTAGTCTGTTTCGTGCCAAACGATGGCAAGTGCAAAGAAGATGAAGTACTGTCTCTTCCTCTTCTTCGTCCTCGCAACTACGACAGTAGTCATGTGAGAAGAAACGAAGTCTGCTCGCATACCCGCCTATGAGGTAGTGCCCTGTAAGCACTCCAACAACCACACAGATCTGACAACCACCTTGAAGCCACTATCCTCCAGTCTTAGCAACAGTCATTTATGACCAAGTTCCAAATCAGGGAGGCAGTACGCCACCCTGCGACGTACCTCTGCTTGCAAATCTTCTGGCAAAGGAATCCTCCGGACTGGCTTTTATTGTCAAAGCTGAATTATAGGGATATTTGGGTTTAGAAAGGTCTCAGAGAAACAAAGTATGTCGACTGAAGCGCCATTAAAAATGTGACGAATCTCGTCGACATTTAGGACTTGAACGTTTAAACTAGCTACATTTAATAATGACCTATCAACTAAAGTAGATTTTAGAACTAGATTGGGATTGTTAAACGACATAATTAAAATTAAAATCAAACTTAGCGTAAAAACAACTTGGGCGTGATTGATATGTAATATTACAAAGAAAGGTAAGAAACGCTTCATCCAACTCCAAAATTAACCTCGATTTTTGGAAATCTAAAACTAGAAGAAACAAAGACGATCCAAAGTAACAAATGCCAGGAAAAAGTAAACAAAGGAACAATACTTAACCGTAGAGCCCCAATTTATACCCCAAAAAACGAATATTTTTTAAAAAAAATCCCTACGATGAGAAAAAAAACGCGACACTTCTGTCTAAAGCCTGAATTCCATTGCGAATAAAAGTTTGTCAGTCAAAATAAAGTAAATAAAAAAGGTATTGAAGATTAGAGCATCACGGATTCCACCTAGTGGAAAATTTTTAAACTGAGCTACCTGATAATTTGAAGTTCGGAATTATTAGCCGTCTTCCAATGGGCAAAATTTGCTACTTCGAAGTACTTGCAAGTAGATACCCAATGGAACGAGAAATTGAGTAACACAAGTAAAACACAGCCTTCTGTTTAGTTGTTTTTTTGTCTTTTGTAAAGTTGTTTATTATAGTAATGGCGATATTTAAAATTAGATTCAAAATATGACAAAAAAAATGGACATGTAATAAAAGGAAAGCATTGATATTTACCACATTGATATTTAAACACATTTGTCCTAAAAATGTATCATCAACAACAAAATAATTTTGTATTAATTTTGACATTTTACATCATCAAAAAATAAAAAATCTCGAACGTAATAAAAAACTCTCGAAAAATATCGAAAAAGGCCTAAAAGCCATCTATTGGAATTTTCGCAACTAAAATCCACTAGCGCAAATTTTATGCGTAACTACTTCTGTTTTCTACACCATCGTATGAGCATGGGTAGTTGTGAGTAGATACAAGTACTTGCGAGTAGTTTGCTTTCGCCAATGGAAGACGCTTATTGTAAACAATTCCAATTTTGAACTGTAAACACAATTTTTACTTACCGGATTGCTAATAATTGTAAATAATTTCAATTTTGGACTATGAAAACCATTTTTAATTACCGCATTGCTAAATTTTCTTTCGTCGTATTTGTGAAAAATGTCATTTTATCAGGTGCATCATTTTAACTTTTCCTAATTCTTCTCTCTTCTTTCAGTTTAAAACTTCATAAGCGCGTATGTTCCACTGAATTGAGAATCTATTTAGTTAATACCACATTCACATTAGTAGAATAAAAGTATGTAGCAAAAAAGTATCGTAATGTGAACTCAAATTTAAATATTTAAATATTTTATCGCGATAAAATATTTAAATATTTAAATTTGAGTTCACATTACGATACTTTTTTGCTACATACTTTTATTCTACTAATGTAAATGTGGTATTGCCCCATGCGCAAACAGCAAACCGACATTTCAAACCGTCAAGTGCAATTATTGACAAAATTGTTTGTTTTTCAAAATTAAAATTATTAAAAAAAAGTTAAAATCTATAAGTTCTACCTTATTTGTAAAATTTCTTATTAAAATTGATTTAATTTCATTCAAAAAACTCCAATTTTATATTTTGCCGGACGGATTTTTACTTGTCGGCCGGCAAAACATAAAATTGGGGTTTTCTGAATGAAATTAAATTAATTTTAATAAAATTTTCGTAGAATAAGGTGCAACTTATAGATTAAAACTATTTGTTAATAATTTTCATATTGCAAAGCGAAGCAAAATAGCCAAAAATTGGATTTGACGGTTTTAAATGCCGGTTTTCCGTTTTGCATGGGGCAATGCCTTAAATGTGGTATAAATCTCTAATTCTTCCGCACATAAATTATTGCAAAGTAATTTATTCAAACTGCGATGCCACGACTAAGCATACTTTGCAAGTTTCATTTAATAATGCTGTAGTCCAGTCAGTGACGGTTTTTCGCTCTGAATTCTTACGGACAAAACCGATGGTCGTGAAATTTTGACAATAAGTAGGGAATAGCTCAAGGAACAAAAGTTATATAATGTTGATGTGTGCTTTTACCTTGGGGGCGGATGCCACCCCTTATAGAGGGTGGAAATTAGTACACTCAAAATAACTACAGAAATCGATAGAGGGATGAATTCTAAGCAAAAAATATCGTATAAAGTTTTTTCGATAAATCAATATTTTTCGAGTTATTCACGATTGAAAATGTTGATTTTTCATCTAAAAAATGCATGTTTTACAGCGATTTTTCACGAATAACTCCAAAACCTTGCGTTTCATTAAAAAATCTTTTAGCATAAAAATAAAGCTTATAAAATAACAAATTGATTGGTTTATTTTATTTCTTTAGATGCAATACGAACCGAGTTCTGGCTCGTTCAAAGTGGCTGTTTGTTCGTCGAAAACTGAATTCAAGCCTTTCAACATTAAATAACGGAAAAACAACAAACTTTTGAAAAAAAGTTTGTTAGATGATTTTTCAAGTACTTCAAAAGACCTTTAGAATTAGCTTTAGTAGAAGTCATTAGCATAACAACTTACAGATTTATGATAAAAATAAAATGGTGATCTCGTTTTTCGGAGGAAAAATCAGCAATGAAACAAATGGGTTAACCGCATGAATTGAAATTAAACGTAATCCATTTACAATGTACTTAATTTAGGCACTAACAATAGGTTCTTGAAGTTTGAGTGGTTTAGAATGTCTAGATTTGAAAAGAAGTTTGATTTAATTTTGAAATGATTTTTCAAATTTTTGAAAAATAATTCTTTTTTCACAATAACCCAAAAACTAAAAAAGATACGTACAAAACGCGAAAGCACAAAAATTAAGGGTTTTATTGCAGAAAATTTTGTTATTTTTGAAGTGAAACTTCTTTAGTACCGGGGTGATTTTTAAAATCGATGAAACAAAACAAAAATTACAAGCAAAAAATGAATAAGCGATATGAAACGAAAAAAGCGACAGTATTTCTTTTATTTTTGAATTGAAATTTTTTTAGGCAGGGTATGATTCGAAAAAAACAAAAGAATATTGAAACGAAATTGAATGAATTTGCTAGCAATACAAAAACAACATCTACGAACAGTCGAATCAATGCCTCCTAGATTTATAGTATATTGAGGTATTAGCCGTCTTCCAATGGGCAAAATTTGCTACTTCGAAGTACTTGCAAGTAGATACCCAATGGAACGAGAAATTGAGTAACACAAGTAAAACACAGCCTTCTGTTTAGTTGTTTTTTTGTCTTTTGTAAAGTTGTTTATTATAGTAATGGCGATATTTAAAATTAGATTCAAAATATGACAAAAAAAATGGACATGTAATAAAAGGAAAGCATTGATATTTACCGCATTGATATTTAAACACATTTGTCCTAAAAATGTATCATCAACAACAAAATAATTTTGTATTAATTTTGACATTTTACATCATCAAAAAATAAAAAATCTCGAACGTAATAAAAAACTCTCGAAAAATATCGAAAAAGGTCTAAAAGCCATCTATTGGAATTTTCGCAACTAAAATCCACTAGCGCAAATTTTATGCGTAACTACTTCTGTTTTCTACACCATCGTATGAGCATGGGTAGTTGTGAGTAGATACAAGTACTTGCGAGTAGTTTGCTTTCGCCAATGGAAGACGCTTAATGATTGCAATTTACAAATATAGAACAAGTAAAAAATTGTGTTTGTAAATAATTTGCTTGTACACAAATATCTCAAACTTAATGTTTTTGTACTATTTAGATGTAGGCGGTTATTATGTTAAATAACTTATTGTCAATTTACAATAAATAGAGAAGTGAAGTTTATAAAACTTAATTTTGTATAGATATTTAAACAAAGGATCATACAATGAGAGTTGGCAAATTAAGATTAAATTTAATACTTTTTTTTTTCAAAAATGAAACAATTGGTTTATGCTAGCTACAAAATGAGACATAGAAATTATACTCTGCAATTGTTCCAAATGACATGAGAAAACTGTACCTATGCATCAATCGCTGGTTGTATTACTTTAGGTAAATTATTTCGTATTCTGAATTGCTCTTAAAGAAAATGTTTGTCTTAAGCAAAATTTACTTTAAAATATAAACCGAACAATACACCATCACAATTTCATTTGCTTTCTCAAGCTAAAATGTCGCTTTAAAATCAGTATTAGTAAATAATATTGCTTTTGTTTATCGTGCCTCTATAGGTAGATTTTGTATCGAGTTGTGATAAACCTGTTTTACCAGATTAACAGAGATTGAGAAAAATAACTAGATAATGTAGAATGTGCAATTATCTAATTTGGATGTATCTACTCTGACTTTGTATAATACTCCTATAACACTATAAGGATCAATTGAATATTTCTTCAATTCTTGCTGCGGAAAAGCTATACAATTTACTGTGTATGCCAGCCGGATCATTGAACGATAAATTGTAGTAATTACAAATTTACAGCTTAAAAAGTTTCACTTCTATCGCGCGTAGAGGCTACACACATTGTTTTTTTATTTCTCTAGGATAAAAATTAATTGAGATATCACCGTTTTAAGTTCGCATTTGAGTGCGAGGACGACCTTCTCCGAACCCTTTAAACCTAAAAATCTCAAAAACGAAGGCTTGACGGAAGTTCAACCTTACAGACCTTGTAGCCCTTGAAATTCCCTACAAAATAGTTTTCAGAACATTTAGATATCTTTAAAATTAAGGAAGTTATCGTTAAAAAAACAATCGCGTTTTCGGTGAAATTTTCGGATTGCTCTCAAACATGCATTTTTTATATAAAAAATCAACATTTTCAATCGCGAATAACTCGAAAAATATTGATTTATCGAAAAAACTTCATACGATATTTTTTGCTTAGAATTCATCCCTCTATCGATTTCTGTGGTTACTTTTAGTGTACTAATTTTCACCCCTTAGAAGGGGTGGCATCCACCCCCAAGGTAAAAGTACGCGTTGGCACTATATAAATTTTGTTCCTTGAGTTATTCCCTGCTTACTGTCAAAATTTCACGAAAATCGGTATTGTCCATAAGAATTCGGAGGTAATAACCTATTTTTTCCGTCAATGACTGGCCTATTAGATATGTTTACAATCTTAATCGTTATGATCATGTCTCAGGTTTCGCCAAATCTATTCTTGGACATAATCAGTCATTGACGCACCATCTAATTTTTAGGATGGTTTTATTTATTTCCAAATTGATGTGAATCGAAATATCTATTTGATAAGATTGAGTTTACCTCATCAATGAGAACGGTTCACATTGTCATACCTCGTAATTGTTCGAACATTTATAATAACTCGGTGCTAGTTCGTTGCATCATTTTGGAACAAAATTTTCAAATCAATTAGGGAAATAAATTCTCTAAATCTTTTCAAAAAATTGTCACTTGAATATACTAGTGGTTCATTCGATTAAGGCAAATTTGTTACACATCTTAAATTAAATATTTAATGTTATTCTATTTAATTATGTCATAACTTTTATTTCTATTGTGTTTTTATTTTTATTCTATATTTTGTATTATTGTATGACATTTTTCTTCTTTTATTCTTTTTTATATTTTTAACTGTTTTTAAAACGATAAAAAAGCCTGTACTTAGATCGTAAATAAATATAAAATAAAAAAAATACCTGATAATTTGACGTTTGAAATTATTGTAAACAATTCCAATTTTGAACTGTAAACACAATTTTTACTGCTTGATTGCTAATAATTGTAAATAATTCCAAGTTTGGACTATAGAAACTATTATTATACCGAAAATGTTTCGGCTCTTTTATAGACAATATATTGCTTGTATTGTAATTGTAAATGACATTCACTGTATTTTCGATTTGGTAAATCAGAAAAATAACAGAGGCCAATCACTTATAATATATCTACCAATCAAAGTAGAAATATTATCCCCTCCCCCTTTTTTCCCGCAGAGTCAATACAAAATTACAAAGTGTGCCAACTCTCAAAAAATTAGAAATCTCTTTGAGTTTTCGTGTTAATTCGGTTTCGTACAGAAAAAGTAAGGTCTCTACGACCGAACTACAAAAGTTCAACTCTAAATTTTTACATTATATGTAAAACTAAAGTGTATCGACTTAGTGAATTATATTCAACTAAATCAAACTCAAAAACCCAAGCAGAAATTTAATTTGTGTGTGTATGATGCCCACACGAATAATTACGAAATTTAACCAATTGTCTGAAAATATTATGAAAATGTTTCGGCTTTTTTATAGACAATATATTACTTGTAATATGGCACTTTTTTACGCCTACTTGTAAATGACATACATACTAAAGATACATGTTAAACCGAAAGTGATCTGACTGAAAACGTCTGAGTTAAATTCAACATGTAAACGGCGACTTGGATGAAAGTTATCTGAAAGTAGTCTGAGTTCGGTCAGCTAAAATTTGGTTGGTTGAGTCAGTTTGTAATATATTGAGTTAAACATGTAAACTATAATTTAGTTCAACTGCTAGATTTTTTCATACAGGCAAAAGATTTTATACATATTTGAAGTGATTTTTAAATTATTTTAAATAATTTTCTAATAATTTAAATATAATTTTATAACAAAGTGACATTTAAAATGTCAATTCAGAACAAATAAAAAAATCCCATGTAACCTCCAACCCAAAGTTTCAGTCAGATCACTTTCAGTCATAACTCAGTCAATCACTTTTGGGTTTAACATGTATCTTTAGTAACAGTGAATGTCATTTTTACGTAATATTGCCCCGTATTCCGGCATCATAAAATCCATGTTATGTTATTTTATTTCCCCGCTTCCTATTGACGATTGTAAAAGTAAAGAAAGCGCCTCTCGAGGACAATAGTTAAAATGATGCACCTGATAAAATGACATTTGTCACAAATGCGACGAAAGAAAATTTAGCAATGCGGTAATTAAAAATTGTTTTTATAGTCCAAAATTGGAATTATTTACAATTATTAGCAATCCGATATGTAAAAATTGTGCTTACAGATCAAAATTGGAATTATTTACAACAATTTCGAACGTCAAATTATCAGGTAGCTCAGTTTAAAAATGTTCCACTAGGTGGAATTCGTGATGCTCCAATCGTCAATATGAATTTGTATTGAAAAAACAAAAATAACATAACATAACATAAAATTTTAAATCCCAGAATACGGCCTATTGTCTATAAAAAAGCCGAAACATTTTCATAATATTCAAACAATTGGTTAAATTTCGTTATTATTATACCGCATTGCTAAATATTTTCTTTCATCGCATTTGTGACAAATGCCATTTTATCAAGTGAATCATTTTAACTTTTTTTCCTCGAGAGGCGCTTACTTTACTTTTCCAATCGTCAATAGCAAAGTCTTCGTAAACTGTACGTTTTTGTTACGCTTGGTCAGGAGGGAATTTTCATGTTTTCTGTCAAGCCCGTCTCATGAATGTCGATTTCGATACACCTTTTACCAAATCTTTAAAAGATCACTCTCTACTGGTGAATCGAACAGTTGCTCCGTAATATATATGTGTGTGTGTTTGACGTTTATATAAACATAACCTATAATTTTTATTAAACATTCGGTTATACTCTAATTAAACACAAATTAATTCTTTAATATAAAATATTTATATAAAAATAAACAGAAACACAAAAAAAACAAATGACGCTTTCAATAAACTCAAATCGAATGAAATGTCATTCATAATGACAGTTCTATTTGTGTTTGTGTTTGTAAATCTTCCAAAAAATCGAGATTCGTAAAACAACAACAATTTTGCTCGACCGAGCGACTTTTCTTGATAAATCGAACAGTTTGACAGCAGAAAAAGCAAGCCGGCTTGCTCTTTTCTGGAGTGCGTTCACGAACTCTACATTGTAACAAATTGTTACAACTGTCATTGTACAAATGACATAGCAGTTAACAACGATAATGTTACAAACGTCAAATTTGCTACCAAAACAAACTTTGTTTAGCAAAATTTTGTTTCTTCGTTATCATAAATACATATAATAAAAAAAATAATTATTTAATTAACAAGAACCAATATTCATTTCACGTATTCATTTGTATCGAATAAATTATTTTCATCCGTAAATTGATCAATACGATCAGAATTCATAATTGTTTCTTTTAATGATAGCTGGAAAGGCAGTATTGAGTAGAGTTGTAAATGACGTTTGTAACAATAAGGGGAAATTTTGGTTTAGGTTTATGAACAATTCAAAGCACGTTGCTGTGGTTACAACCGAGGTTTATGAACGCTTTAGAACTGTCATTGTTAACAATATTGTTACAATGTAGAGTTTATGAACACAGTCCTGGTGAATCGAAAACCACATTAATTTCATGAGACGGGCTTCAATGTCAAATAATTACATATTTTATTGGTATGACAATTGTTGTTGTAAATTTCTCAACAAAATACGCTAAAAATACTATTCTGTTTATTCTATTGCATTTTTGTATTACATTTCTGTCGGAATATTCTAAGGTCACGTTGTCGTTATTGTTTCCTTCTAATGTTTTCTGTGGGGATAAAAAAACACCCAAAACAAATTAATTTTGGTTCTCAGGGAGGGGTATGGTGCACACGATGGGCAATAACCAATCCCAAAGTGCCATAATGCTCAGTTAATTTGCTCAGTTAGCAACAATATTCTCAAAATAAATTTTGCGCCTTTTTTTTCTATGCTAAATTAAAAATCCCTACAAGCAAATCAATGTGATTTCGAAGTATGTATGTATATACAATTAATTTAATACGAACACAAAATTATGCCCTTTCCATGATTTAAAAATTATTTTAATAATAGGCCGATAAAAACTGAGGACCAACTTGAAAATTATAATAAGATTGACTTTTTTTTAGTTTAACGCATTTTTTAAATCGTCAAGATTTTAAACCTAAACTATAATCATAAACTAATGTCGTTTTCGTTTAATTTTATTCCCCTCTATGAAAAGCAAACGTAATTTCAACGTCAATCGAACAAGAACATCTCATTGCTCTTTTATGTTTGTGGGTTATCTGTCAAAATATAAAAAACTAGAAAATTGCAAATATAAAATCTAAAAAATTCGTTCTCGATGCAATGCTGAAATTAATTTAATAACACTTCTAAACAAACAATTAGTCATAATAAGTTATCAAACTGAAAATTGCAGCCAATCAGCCAAATGACAGAACCAGAATATACCTACAGACATAGTTGTCGTCTTATTTTGGTAAAAGTTATTCTTATTGACACTAGGTAACCTGCCACCTATCAGAATTATGTTGAACGTTTAACTCTAAAACGTTTTAAATCTTATTAAAATTAAAGAATAAAAAAATATTTAAATATTTTTATTAAAGAATATTTTCTTCAAACTTGATGACAATATTGTTCTGAAGAATTAGCTGTCACATTTTGTCTTATAAATCACTTTCCAAAATATAATCAAAGATGGCACTGAAATAACTTTACATAGTTTTGTCGTATAATATACGTTCGAAAGTATAATCAGAGATGGCACTGAAATCACTTTACCTAGTGTCAATTCGGATAGGAATGAAATTTTGCCCAAAGTAAGAGCCAAGAATATTTTTTGTTTTTACTTTCAACATTTGGCACCAAGCTCTAAAATATAAGTTATTATTTATAATTTTAACAATTATAAAATAGTAATAACAAATTATTGAATAAAGTATAATAATTCCACATTATAATTAACAAAATTTATAATTCTGATTTATCGAAAAATTGAGAATTGTTATTTAATACCAACTCATAAAACTAAATATATTTAATATATTTACTCTAGTGATAAACACTACAACTACGTGAAGAAGAGAATTTTTCTATGGGAGAAATTTTTATTTCGAGTGTCTGTTGTATGGTGCGTCGTTGTCCTGGGACAAAATCTCAAATGTCAAACATTTACATAGGAATACCTATGTAACACAAGTGTAAATAAATTGTTATTTATGAATGATATTTCTTAATTTATTGGAATTTTGTAACAGGTTTTTATTTATAAAGTGTTAATGAATACATTTTAACTTTAATTGGAAAATATTTTTCTATTTTATTTAAAATAAATTTAAGAGTTGAATTTCTAAGTAAAACATGTCAAGATACGAATATTGTTGTTTTATAAAGATAATTTATTAGTTTTTGTGATGAGACGTTTGTATCTGCATTGTTACAAATTAATCCTATTAATATTTATTTAATTTTTTTAATACTAAATCCCAGACACACCATCTATATGCGAACTCTCTTACTACTTGAAAAATCCTCCTATACCTACTTCTCAGTGGAATGGAATTATTCTTTCCGGAAAGAAAATATACGGCATTGTTGTTGTAAAATTGCCAAAGTGATACAAAAGTAGCATAAATAATGTTAACATTAAATGTAATATACGATATTATTATGTTTACTTATTAGTCAAATGTAATATTTTATTATTTTATTGGATTATTTTAGCTGTCAAATTATCGACCTGTAATATAAAGTTAAATCAAACACTATTTCAAAAATTGATTATAAGCGTATTTCCTTAACAAACTTACAACAACAATTGAATACATAAATGATAATAAACATTAATTGAATAATAAACATTAATCCAAAAAAAATTAGGTTTATAATTCTAATTTTTGGTTATGATACCTGCCACCAGGTCATAATACATAATAAATTTATATTTTATTTCGAAAAGTTGGCTTTTATCAGTCAATTAAATCAAATTGGCTGTTTTCTTGAGACAAAATAAACCTAAAATAATTCGAATTCAATTTTGGTCAACAAAATACGCTTAATATTTGACTGTCGAATCATTTCATATGTCGCATGTTTAACAAACTGTTTCTAGGGAATGATCTCGTAAAATTATGAATAAGTTGCCAAAATAAGAATATAATCTATTTTTCAGTCTATCATTAGAAATTTACAGAGCATTCACAATGCAAAAACCTTTTTCCTTTTACTTACAGGTTTGTATGCATTTCCAACATAACGAACAAAAATGTTTGTTCGTTATGTTGGAAATTCATACAAACCTGTAAGTAAAAGGAAAAAGGTTTTTGCATTGTGAATGCTCTGTTACTGTCTACAAGTTAGTTTTCTTTAGATACTGTTCAATAAATTAAGTATAACAACAGTAAAATAATCAACTTTCTGAAAAATACGTTAATCTTAAAATTTCAAAAATGTTGCTCAATCGCGCCTCCGCACGATGGATATTTACACTAACGATCACGTGACCGACGCGAAGCAGTCGCCATCATGAATATTTCATTTACAATAAACAGTGAGAACAAACATAAGTAAAAGTTTCGTCTTAAAGAAAAATCGAAAATATATTTAAAAGTAAAGTTTTTTCAAGTTATAGAAATGTCTGAAATACGTGCAGAAAGTCCTCAACTTGAGAATAGTGAAAATAAAACACCGGTAAGGAGATTATAATTGTGATAAAATTAATAGAAATGCAAAACCGTTGATGTGTTGTACGCATATGTGTGTGTCTCCGTATAAAAAGCATTAAATTTATATAAAAATTATACATGTATGTATGCTAAAATGGAAAAATTATGTGACGCTACTTTCGTTTGAAATGAAAAAATGAAATTTTTCAATGTTTGGATATAGTTTGGTGTACAAAATCGGATACATTTTAGTATGTAGATTATAAATAAGCTAAATAAACTACGTAATTGGCATGAGTTGCCCTTCAAAATACAATTTCCATTATCTATTCAGCTACTCGAATAAATTTTACGTCATTACTACATTAACATACTACGCTCGTTTTTTTGTAATGTTATGAAATTTAAGATTTTTTAATTCAAAATATTATTTCAATATTTATTAATAAATAATTATTGTTTATTAGAAAATCTTGATTATTATATAATATTACTGAAAGCTAAAATAGACATAAAATAGACTTGTGATGTGTGATAACCGAGGTGAAAATAACTTGATAGTTTACACGTTTAATGCATTTAGTTTTGTTTGTGTGTGTTTCATGTATTCTGGGTGATATAACTTTAAACCGACGTTTGAAAACTTAAAGAGAATCTGTACACCGATATATGTAATTAAGTAAGTACTCGGTATATTCGTCATAAAACATAATTACGACGCTAAAATAAGCGAATAGTTACAAATAAGCAATGATTTTTAGCTTTGAACCAAATAAATTAGTGTCCCAAAAAATCGTTTGGGGCGAACATGTTTTGATTAGTGTCAAATCATCATTGGAATATGATTACGTTTTCGCGCTTTTTACTTACACACTCATACAAACGTAATTGAGGTAGAAGAAACATTAACGATTCGTTCTCTTTTATTTGCTTTCTAGTCTTTTGTGTTTCAGGAAGTAACAAAAAGCGCTATATTTTCATCCCTAATTTAATTTTATTACACTAAAAAACAAATTGTTGCACTACATTTTCACTTATTTCATATTCAAAATAGGGGTCAAAGATTCTTGTCGAATATAGAAGTATGATGACATAGCCCAGGAAAACAAGTATTCGTAAATATAAATGAGGCGCGATTACGACACCGCTTCATTTTAGCAAACTCGTATCGGTAAAATCGTGAAGTGGTG
Source organism: Tipula helvola (assembly GCA_963556165.1). NCBI lineage: Eukaryota > Metazoa > Arthropoda > Insecta > Diptera > Tipulidae > Tipula > Tipula helvola. The sequence continues at coordinate 281,683,206 of OY744481.1, read as the reverse complement.
GAATCACGTCATTATAATTGCATTGGTGTGATTATTCGAATGTGTGCGTATGAGTGTTGTATGTGTCGGTATTTTCGTTTTGGCACGAAATTTATTTATGTATTTCTTACTTGAAAATAAAATGCCTATAATTTATAAGATAAAATGTAGTCTATTAATTGTACTACCTATTTACTTTTCTTTTCTTTCGTTTATTAGACAAAACGCACTCCATCAAAACGGAAATCAACGCTAGAAAAAGTTCGAGCCGAAAGCGAAGAAATTATTAAGAGTATGGGTGGAAGCATTGACACTGAAGGTAAACGGCGAACAAGATCTAGTGTTAAGGGGCCCTCGACACCAGCTACTCCAACTCCACCAGCTAAAAAACCACGGACCAGTGGAACTCCGTCGAGACGCGGCAGACCGAAGCGGGAAGAACATAGTGAGGAAAATGAGGTAAGTCGAAAAAATAAAGTTAAACTAAAAAAAATTCATTCGAATTAAATTGTGTTGTAGGATTCTGAAGAAGTTTCAACACCAAAGAAGAAAAGTGAAGTTAAATTAGATACAGTCGAAGAGGACAGTGCAAGTGTTGATTCAACAAAACAATCGGATGCAAAATTGGATTCAGAATTAAATAACGATAGCGAAATGGAAGTTGATGTTGATAAAAATGATGTAGTAGTTCAGGAAAACGACATCGAAAAAAAAGAAACTCCAGCCGCAGCAGCAACTACAACAAAAGAATCGATTCCGGAAAAATCTGAAAATAATACTAACAGTGTGAATAGCTCATCATCAAATGATAAATCAGAGGAAACGATTGATAAATTGGATGGGACATGCGTATCAAAAGATACAAGTACAACACAAGAAAAAGATGAAGATAAAGGTGAAGCGGCGACCGGCACTGAAAAAACGATTGAAAATAAAAAAGATGATGATACTAAAGAAGAATTAGCAAAACCAGCTGAAGTATCGGTGGCAGCCACATCATCGGATGATGAGATTCAAGAATCCGTTAAAACAACACAATCGGACTTAGTAGAATCGACGAATTTAGTTGATAAAGATGTCTCCTCAAAATTGGACGAATTACAAAATTCGAAAGATAGTTCAATAGAAAATAAATCAGATGAGAAATCTGAGGATGCCCCATCAACGGAAAATAAAACTGAAACACTATGTAAGTAAAAAATTTTTGTTTAATATTTAATATTAACACGAGTTCCTAGCACCAGAATGCTTCACAAAGAGATTTAATGGTGCTAAGACTATGAGTTGTTTACTGCTCATTTCCTAGCCAAATTTGGTGTGGTGTTTCTGGCAACGACAATTTCCCGCCAATTTTGATAAAAAATTTTCCATGAAATATTTTTTGAGAACATTAACATTTCCGATTCACATGAAATATACTTTCTGGCAGAGTTGTAGCCGGTTATCTACACTTTTCAAATCATATTTTTTTTTTACCCTTTATTCTCTACATTAACACTTGTTATCTTTTGTAATAATTAGGTCACTAATGTATTACGTGAAATTTCTAATTTTTAGTAATCTATTCATAATTTGATGATTTAACTTCTGTGAGGTCATTAATAATAATCTTGTTTTCAATAGTTGATCTATTCGAACCAATCAGTTTAACTTATTTTGTATAATAGGCAAAGATTAAGCCTGCCTAAATTAAAATTTTGTGCAGATATTAGTTATGTTTTGCCAAATATACAATATGTACAGATAAATAAAAAATAGGAATATATTAGAAAGTCATTTTGTAGCAAGTACAGTAACTAGAAACGTTATTGAGAAAACCAATACAACTTTTCAGTCCATGGGTTAGTGAAATTCATTGTTTGATTTGATCGGATAGGAAAGTCGAAATTCGCAAAATTCCTTTTATGGGTTGTTTTACAAATTAACTAAAAGCTGTTGAAAAATTGTGTTGCAACTAAATTTTAAATCGTCTTGTTAAACTAAAATAATATTTTTATATAATTTTGTGAAATTCCAGGTGGCCCACAAATAACAACAGAGCCCACTCCAGAAATAGCAGCGACACAATAATGAAGTTATATTTAAAAAAAATAAAATAAAACAAAATCAATTTCGTAAAAACAGAATGTTAATATTTAATTAAATATTAACTAATTTAAATATATTATGTTTGTTATAATATTATTATATTTAATCCATAAAATATAATTTTATTATAAGCATAATATCTATACACATTATAAAATATTATTATTTTTATTTTATTTTTTATTTTAAATATTTCAAATTTTAATGCCAGAATTAAAATATGTTTCAAAAATTGGTTTTATATTTTTTTACACAAATAGATTAATTGTATTTGCTGATATAGGATTAATTTAAATTAACGTAAAAAACAAAAACTTTAAAAACGTAACATTTCGGAGTATTTAATAAATGTAATTGTTTGGTCTCTTATTTTAATTTTTGTAACTAGTATATAGTTTTTAAAAAAATATATACATCTGCATATGTATCATATTTATCGCACTATCATCAGTGTAGATTATCTCGTTTCTATTGAAATAGAAATATTTTATTTTAAAAATAATAATAATAAATAAAAAATGAAAATATTTAATTGGTTTTTTTGTGCAAATTTTTAATCCAATATTTTTATGTTTAAAATTTGTTTTTCTGTTCCAGCAAAAAACAATTCTGGTTATTTAGAGAGCCGCCCCCCGATACGTTCGTAAACCAATTATAAATTTTAATACTTTTGTTTTTAAAAAAATTAAATCGAATTACAATTTTAAATTATACATACGTAGAAGATATGAGAGTTTTTGTACAAAAATAATTTTGTTATATTTAGGCGTTTTCGGAAATAGATCCTGAATAACTTCAGGATAAGTTTTAATTTTTTTATGTTGGTAAAAAATTATCCAAGTTATCCATCACATACAAAAAGTTAAGAAAGTAAAATCCAAAAATGAATTTTGAGAGATATTCGAAGAAATACAAAATAAGTCTTCTAAAAGGCATTCATATTGATCCTAATTATGTATTCTTTTTTATTTTTATTTGTATTTACAGCTAAAAAAAACAACATTTAAATTAGCATGAAGTTATCTCATTTGTTCGTAAATAGATGGATAAGTTTGATGATCTGAATTTATTCAATTTATTTCCGAAAACGTCTATTACATGAAAATTTAAATTTGTTTTTTTACCAGGTATTATGCCACAACACAACATACTACAATAGCAGGATTGTTTAAAATTTTAAACTAACTTTAAAATGTTGCTCAATTGAGGATAAAATAATATAAAAATTTGGTTGCTTTATTTAAATTAATAATATATCGGCTCCAGAACTTCCTAGTTCAGACATGATTAAAAATAAGTATTAATTAATTCTAGTAACATTTTAAAAGTACATACATAAATTTGATTATATTTAAAACACAAACAAAAAAAAAAATGAAACAAACAAACAAAAATCAATCATTAATTAGGATAATATTTGTACTGGTTTTAGAACTACACACATACAAATCTATTAATAGTTTCAACATCTCTTATTTTAGTTATGTACATAAAGATGCATACATGTCTTTTGATTTGTGTTAATATGTTTTTATTAAATCAATGTAAATCATCTTACAATTATTTTATTTTTGTTAAAACAATTTCAATAAAAAATTTCTGTAAAGAAATGTGACGATGTCGGTTTTTTCCTTCCACAATAAAAATAATATTCTGAATGCTTTTTTGATGATTTGAGTTTATGTTGATTTATAAAAAATATTTATTTGAATTTCGTAATCGTAAGCTTGTTGCTCGTAAGTGTTAAGGTAGGAAATGTATAAATAGTAAAAAAAAGAACATTTAATTTAAATAAATTCTTTATATATATATTTTTTTTCAATGTATAGTTACGTTTTTTTTTTTCGTTGAGCTTTTGGAGCTAGGTCGAAAACAACTAGCTACTGACCATTATTTGTCAGTTAACTTTATACAAAATATATTAAATTTTTATACCAAAAGCCCATCATCCATCCATCATCATGGTAATAATATAACAACTGTAACGTAAGCAGCTCAGTTCTAAAATAATTCATACCCGTGAACAACAATTTTTTATGTGTAAATGAGAATCCATAAAATTAGAAAAACATTTTTTTTTAAAGTTTCCACTTTTTAGATTTAAGTTTAAAATCCAAAACATTGATAAAAAATAAAATTTTATTGAAATGTGTTTATAATTTGTAAAAAATATTTTCCAGTTTTTAAACAAAAAGAAATTAATTTTTTAACAAAAATATGTAATTAATGATTAAAATGAATAATAAAGAAAGAATAATAAAACAGTAAATTAACAGATAGTACTTTTGTTTGTTGAACAATGGATTCGTAAATGTATACGAGGTAATCTTAGGGGATTGATTGAGTTTTGACTGAAAGTGATCTAACTAAAACTTTGGGTTGGTGGTTACGTGGGATTTTGTTCTAAAATTACATTTAAATTATTAAAAAATAATTTAAAGATCACTTCGAAAATGTATACCTAAATCCTTTTGCGACAGTATGAAAAAATCGGTTAGTTCAACCAAATTAAAGTTTACATATAGAACTATTTTCAGCTAACTTTCAGCCAAATCGCAGTTCATGTTGAATTATGTAACTCGACGTTTTCAGTCAGATCACTCGGTTTAACAGGTATATTTAGTTCATATTATCAAAGATGAGTACAACAATATTCATAATAGCATACTCACTAGGGGTAAAATTTAAACAAAAAGGATGGTACTCGAAAGACGGCTCTTGTTTTGGTGTTTTTTAATAGTAACTCTCCGACATCGCATACATTTTTTTTGCGGCTGATGAGGCCTACTTTTGATAAAATAAAGAATAGTCTCACTGGTGAATTCTCGGATGTACAATCTTCATACAAGTTTGGGTTCGTGTCGCAGTCGTATACATAATTATTTACCCCTTAATCCCTATTATGATTGACGAATCGATACGACTTTGTAGTCTGTATTGCGTGTTCATCTGATAAAAACAGCATTCACAATGAAAACACTTTTTTTTTTTTAATTGCATAGCATATAACCGGACGAGTAACATGAGCAGCGAACATGATATTCCCAACTACTTCCTGATGAACATTTTTCATTTGAACGACTTCATTATCAGATTTAGGTGACATACTTTTCGTTAATGTTTGATTTGCACCAATCGGTGTCAACGCTGGATTACAATCGGTTATACCATACTTTTGACGTGAATACGTCCTTAAATTTGCTTTCATAGTGGGAGGCAATATGATAATAAAATTGGGGGATACAGTTTGATGCTGCAGTTATATGAGCCGTTTATTTTGAAAGTGGGGCAAGTCCACATTTTGTTGAAACGAGAAAATGAAGGAATAGAGAAACAATAAATGCAATAATATACGGGATTTTGAATTTTCTTATTTTTTGAACAAGTATTAGGGATTTTTATTTTTTTATTTTGACTATAAATTGTTCACTGTTAGAAAGATTACACTTTTATTTGTCTATTGTTATCATTAACTTAAATTTTTTGAAAAATGGACTTGCACCACTTTCAAAATTAACGGCTCATATACAGTGAGTAACTTTAATATTCGGTTTTTTTATTATCTTTAGATTTCAAAGGCTTTTTGGTATTGTTTTCAATAAAATTTGAATATTTTCATATTAAATACATAAATAAGAATTGTAATCAAAATGTTAAAACAATAGATACATACTACTATTTCAACGTTACTTTAGTATTCGGTCTTTTCCATTATACACTGTTCTTTGAAACAGGGGCGTACGGCGTTTTACGTTTTTTCTGTTTTTTCTGAAAAATTCTAATTTTTGGAGGCCTCTGTCGCGAGAACCACTTAACCGATTTTAACAATTTATATCTCAAATGAAAGGGAATGAATGGATCTTATAAATAGTGGTACAATTTTAATTTAAAAAAAATTCGATTTTAAAGAAAAAACGTGTTTTTTGGAAAATGTGATTTACCGTTATGTTGGACCTAAACGAGTTATCAATTTTTTAATTTTTTTTGAAAGCTTATTCATTTTGTAAACAATTAAAAAAATAAAAACGCAAGTGATACCTTTCATTTTTCAAATATGATTTTTTGAATATGTCAAGATCTGAATATTTTAAACGAGAATTCAGAAAAAATTATTCAAACTTTTTTGATAATTTTATTATGATTTTAATTCATTTTTATTTTTTAATTTTGCAATTCAACCGCTTTTTGCAATGCAATAAAACCATAAATTAATTGGTAATATAATCTTTATTACTCAATATCAAAAAGTTTTTGCCTTGTACGTACAAAGTTCACGTGGCATAGTTATTTGTGTTTCAAAAGGTCTTTGTAAAATCGCTCTAGCAACATTCCTCTTGAGAACTCCTCCTAATGCATTACAAGGTCCTTTTCCATGGCAAGTTGCAAAAAAATACTATTCTGCTTCCATATCGAAGTCCTCCTTGAAATTGCATAGATTGTAGAAATTCATTTTGTATTTGTACTGGATTCCGAAGCCATCGGAAAAGAAGCAAATTGTCTTATTGTTCCGTAATTTTTCCTTTATAAAATTATCTAGGCCGGTAATAAACAATCTCACAGCTACATGATTATGTTTAGTTGCCTCAGATATAGCTATCAAGCTTGTGAATTCCAAACTACTATTGTTTTTCATCGTATGGCTGCTTTCTCCGTTTTTATAATACACTGCAAATGGATGTATTGTACATTGAGCATTGGACCATTGAAATCATTGAACCGCATCCTGAACTACAAATGAATAGTTCTCAGAAAAGTCACATATAACAATACATTCATCAGTTGGTGCATTTGATTTTCTATATTTTAGGTAATCTGCTTGTTGTTTTGCAATAAACGAATGCGGTACTATATTATGCAGTTGCTCACCCAGTTTATCTGTGAAAGCCAATGATGATACGGTTATAGTTTCCATGGTGTATCGATCTACTTTCCGTCACTGCTTGAATCTTATTTCATCTATATAATTTTGTAGAAATTTTGCAGATAATTCCTCATGAATAATATCGGTTTGCGGGCAGGTTGTACATTCGTTTAAATAGCATTTTGTGCTTGGAATAGCGCATATAATCTGCGAATTAAGATCTTGATAACTTCCTACTACGTGTGATAGAAGGTTTATAGATTTTATTTTATCAAACATAAGTTTAATATTTTGATGATATGCAGACGCAAATACTATGTGTACCGCTAGAGTTCTTTAATACGCAGTGCCCTGGACGAAGTGCAGTAAAACTAGAAAACCCAAGTTTTGTATTTGGATAGTTTTTTTTTAAATATTTGATAAACCTCCTTCAAATTACAAAGAACCTGCCTACGCTGCTTTGTTTCAATAACCCCATCTGATGATATGGTCTTGAAATCTCGCTTCCCAGCACACACCCGACTTATATCGTCATCTTCATAAAATTTCTGCGCCAATAATGCGATTTCCTGATTAAGAATTGTTGATCCCAATTTGATGTTCGGTGTTGACGTGATACCTTTTTCTTTTTGCCATATAGTAAGACACACCAAACTCATCTTCAATTTTCCGAACGGCCCAGCTTTTTGGTACCGATGTTAAAATCATATACTTTTTATTAGTTGCTGTACAAATATAATATTTTTCTCGTAACTGTTGAATTATTTCAATACTATTGCTGGTCATATGTCAGTAACAGCATGCTCAGAACTGCACGAAAGCCAAAATATTTCCTCAGAAATTTTCGCTGTAACTTCTTTAAATTTTTTGTTGTTTATAATTTTCACTTCTCATTTTCTTATGTACTAAAGGAGAACTTACTATAGGTTTGTCAAGATAATAAAATACAAAAAGGGACCTCATGCTTATCCACATGCTGATAATAAAGTTTATTACCATTTGCATACCCTCATTTTTATGATTTGTTATCTTGACCAATAAATAATTAAATATCTTAAATAAAGTATAAAAATGTAGGCATGAACAATAAGAATGAGTCATAAAATCTCTGTTAGCTATTATAATTAACTGTTTGTTGTAGTACAAATTTTAAGTTAAAATAGCGAATGCAACTTACTACTGTGTGACATTTATCATTGTACCTTACGAATAATATATAAATTATTACATTATTAGGTAGGTATGATGTCCGCCTTTATTTTGTACAATTCAAAAATTTATAGTTATTTAAGTTAGTTAACTTGTTTAATGAGACATTATTGTTCCTTTAGTTTTTTAGATAATGACTACTCCTCATTTTAGAAAGGATTTTCTTCTTCATTTTTTCCAAAATGAACTGGAGAACCAAAAAAAAAATACAAAATAAATTAAAATTTAATAAAATTATCAGAGGAGAAGTTTGAATAATTTTTTCTGAATTCTCGTTTAAAATATTCAGATCTTGACATATTCAAAAAATCATATTTTTAAAATGAAAGGTATCACTTGCGATTTTATTATTTTAGTTGCTTACAAAATGAATAAGCTTTCAAAAAAAATTAAAAAATCGATAACTCGTTTAAGTCCAACATAACGGTAAATCACATTTTCCAAAAAAAAACGATTTTTCTTTAAAATCGATTTATTTTAAATTAAAATTGTACCATTAATTATAAGATCCATTCATTCCCTTTCATTTGAGATTTAAATTGTTAAAATCGGTTAAGTCGTTCTCGCGACAGAGGCCTCCAAAAATTAGAATTTTTCAGAAAAAACGTAAAATGCCGTACGCCCCTGTTTCAAAGAACAGTGCCGCAGAAGGAAATAAAAAAAGCAACGTGTGAGTTCACCCTGAACTCGTAAAATATTTATGTGAAAACTTTTTTGTATAAATATTTAATAAATCATTTCAAGCCATTTCGATAAGGCTCAGAAACCCCTCCATAAAGACGGATGTGTTCGCTCAGTATTTAAACTAAGTTACATTTTTGGTTGAAAAAGTCAAGTTATTCTACTACTTTGAATTTGGAGGACGAACCTTACTAACATTAATTGAGCTTGAGCAAAGTACAGTTCTGTTAAGTTAATCACCTAAATCTGCCATGTACGCTTTAAAATATACCATTACTCATACACACACACAAAAAAATATTACGGTGTGAATGGTATTTTATCCGAAAAAAACTTTATTTTTTATCCAATAGTACCATATTAACTCCGCAAGATCGGGTACAAATTTTAAAATATCCAAAAGGATCGAACAGTATACTTTTGCACCGTTCGGAATAAACGTAAAAGTTGTCAACAGCGGATTTTTTTAAAAGATATTTCCCAGAGATTATTTTCGTTCTATCGGAGTAAATATTTACACCGTTTGGAGTTTTCGTGAAAAAGAAAAATTGTAAGAGATTTTGGCTGTATTAGTTAAATTCGCTAAAGCAACCTGCATATTCCTTCTGTATAATAGAATTTAAATTGTGATACAATCAGTCTAGTCGCAGGGTCGCAGCGGCCTGATGAGAAGATTCAATTCTCTTACAATCTTCGGAACATATTAAAATCACATACATTAAAATAAAATACCAATGGGATAAAAACCATACAGTATACATACACTCAAAAAATGTGCGGTGTTAATTGGTTTTTTATCCGAAAAAGTATTTTATTTTTCTCCAACTGAATATATTTTATAAAATTAAATACGCATCAACGGATAAATATTTTTATCTATCCGAAAAGATAAATTTTTATAAAAACTCCTTTTGGATTTAATAAAATGCACCTCTAGGTGTTTTCCTAAAGATGAATGTTTCTGTTTGGGTTTTATGCGGTGTAAAAGTTTTTATCCAAATGTAGTTTATGCCATTTTATTACAACATCCGATTGGATTCAAATTATAAATATCCGATCGGTGGGACACTATGTAATACCGATTCGGTGTTGTGGTGACCTTTTATTTTTTTGTGTGCAGCAATCTTGTTCAACATTCCATAGTAATGGTCACGGCAAACTCGCTGAACAAAGAAAAATCGCATCGCTTTATCAATGATCAGTTTAAAATAAATTAAATAGAGCGATTCTATTTGGGCGCACTGTTGGTCGTAAAATCATTACAATTGGTAAGACAGTAGCGCGAAGCCCCCCATAACCAAACTCACGAACAGCATGAGCTTTACTAATAAGAAAGCATACCGAACCGATTAAACAATTTTTAAATTATGGCTGAGATAAACTCGACGCAAACGACGTGACTAACTAAAATAATTGTTAAACTTTGAAATTTTGTAACTAAACAACAACCAAAAGTTAAAATTCAATCATCTTTTTGTTAATCGCGTCTGCGTCGCGCCAAAAATGATTGCGTTAGCATACATTTTAATGGTTTAACATTTTTTTTTTACTTAGTCACGTCGCGTCGAGTTTATCTCAGCCATTATTATTTTATTATGTATCAATGAATATGTACAGTTTTCACAGCTAGCTATTTCCATTTAATTTTTTTACACTTCACAAACATAATTTGTGGAAACACATTGTAATAAGGAAACTATCAGGAACATGTTCACGGTACTATAATTATAAAGGTACTCACAGTATTGTATTGCTCGGTATAGCCAATGCAAATTACGAGTTCATTTATGCTGATATTGGCACAAATGGAAGAATTTCCGATGGAGCTGTTATAAATAACTCCGAATTCTACCATCGGTTTAAACAAAATAAACTACTCCGTCCTCAACCTGAAAATCTTCCAAATAGCTCTACAACTGCGCCCTTTGTATTTATTGGAGATGACACGTTTCAGTTAAATGAAAATTTTATGAAACCGTATTCGCATCATAGTTTAGATGAGGAAAAACGGATTTTCAACTACCGCCTGTCTCGCACTAGGCGCATTGTTGAAAATGTTTTCGGCATTTTGTCGATAAAATTTGGCATTTTTCAAAAGCCAATTAACTTAGCTCTAGAAAAAGTCAAAACAATCGTTTTGGCTTGTGTTTACTTACACAATTTCTTGATGAAAACCCAAAGATCGCACTTTATCGAAACACCATAAAATGCAAATAACACAAATCCATCGGCCTGTACATTCGAGGGATTACAGAGTAATGTAAATCATAGGTCAGCGCAATCAGCCGAAATCGTACGACAAAAGTTTCTTCGTTACTTCAATAATGAGGGTAGTATTCCTTGGCATGACATTATAAATTGATTTGATTGAAAAATAAAAATACTAAATACTCACACTATTGTTTTCTTCATTTTCCAACAATGAAACTTCCTGTTCCTCTACTATAGTAGATCTAGTAGAATCTGGAGTTTCTTGATCTATTAGGAACAACAGATCATCAAAGAACCATAAAGTAGGTATATAGATATTTTCCGTAGCCACACCGAAACGTTTCGAATCGCTGACCTTTTTTAGTTCTTTACGGAAATTAGTTCGTAAGGAATTAATTTTTTTAACAACACTTTCCCGAGTGGTTGTTGCTTCATATTTGTTGAATATTTTCAACAATTTGTCGTATGCTAAAGCTTTTGCATTCCCATTACTATATGTTGCACTATTTGTGTTTCATAACTCGGTTAAATTCCGATATTCCGCAATAAATTCGATAACCATTTTTTTTTATCGGATGACATTTTTATTTAAACAACTGAAGTTGCGCAATTATATTAAACTAAAATACACACGTTCAAATTATTGTGCAATATACTCAATTTTTATTCAAAATTTTGAACATTTTTTTCATCAATTGTTTTATTGCACAACCAGAAGAAATAGCACAATATATTGCGCAAAAATTACGGCACACAGTTATATTGCGCAATTTAATTGTACGTGAATACCTGCCTTAACCAAAATCAAAATAAAAAACAAAATAATGAGTCGATTCAAGGTGACTGTTCGACTGTGATTTTTTGTGCGAGTTTTGATTCACACACTTTTGCTCAAAATTTTTTTCGTCTATAAGCTCATAATTTTAGTTTTTTTGTATGAATAAGTTGGTCGTCTGCGAATATTTTGCTTAAAGTTAAAAATATTTCATCTTGGTGGGAGTTTCTATTCGATCAATTTGAGTTATTTGATTAGCGGAAAAGTGTGAATCTAAAAATTCGCAGATAAAATCACCGTCGAACAGTCGGCTTCAGTCCGAGTTCGCGACAATATTCTGCGGAAAAATTTTCAGCAGGATTGCATGCGATTTAAAAATATTTTATTCGGAAGGGGAAATTTGTTTACGAAATAGACTACATTGATTGGTTGCCTGCTGAAAATTTTTCAGCAGAATATTGTCGCGAACTCGCACTCAGCGTGTATGACGAAAAGGCTACTCTGTTCACGAATATCGTGAATTTGATTTTTTTTTATTTAAATAGAATGAAGTGTTTTTTATAATAAATTAAAATTACTTTTTAATTATGATATCATATTGATGGGTATATGCAAAACCAACAAAAATGTTTATACAAGCTGTGCGGAACAAACACTTAAGCTATAAAAATTGTCCTCTATGGCTTAGTATTAGTAATGTATAAAATAAATCAGAAAATATATGTATATACACAAAACTAACACAAATGCCTAAAATATTGTTTACATGAAAAAGTGAATAAATAAGTCAAATCTCAAAGAGGTTCTCATTTTTGAGAGTCGATACATTTTGTATTGACTCTGGGGTAAAGAAAGGGGAGGGAAATAATATTTTCTACTTTTGCTAGGTAGATATATTAGGAATGTGACAGACTGACTGCTTCAAACATGTTACCTAAGTAGTCGTCATACATCTTGCTAAAGACAAACCCAAAACATGTTATCAATGAAGAACGCAAGACATGTTACCTAATACAACCACCAAACATGTTACAAAATTCAACATCCACATTCCAGACATGTTACCAATAACGACCACCAGACATGTTACCTATGAAGACCTTGAGATATGTTACCTAAGACATCTTGTATACATGAGTTTGTCTTGCATGTGTAAGACACGTTTGCTGGGTAGTTTTGATTTTAGTACAATTAAATTTACCTTTACCTTTCTCAAACTATTTTTTAAATAAAAATGAAACACCTGTCAATCGAACTAACGGAAAATACAACAAACGAGTGACTTGTTACAATCTTCAATATTAACTTAATCGGAAAATTGTCCGCCTTATTTTTGTTGGCTGAATTTTTCTTGGTATCGAATAGATGGCGAAAATGTATCGTGTTTCGTGATCCCAAATTCACGATATCGTGAAAAATTCTTTCGCGGCAGAAATCATGATAGGGCCCCAGAATAATAATAATAATAGGTAACACTGCTTATTTCACTATTATAAAAAACTATCATACTTATTGTGTTCAGTTCTAAATAACTATTACCACAGTTTATTAAGTACAAAATATCTCGTTTTAAATTAAAACTATTTATATTTCACTTTTTTTAATCACTTTAAAAAATTATGTTACCTAACTAGGAAATTATACGCACTAATCTGAAATACTAAAGTAATTATTTTTGCTTTTTTGGTTAAAAACGTGTTCTTTATATTGCTTTGTCTAAATTTGTAGGTGATGAAAAGAGAAATATGGTACAACAGAAATATGGTATTTTTAGGTACATACATATTTGAATAATTTTATCAAAAATCCACGATATCAGGTAAATGCAATATTAAATTGCATTACGGTAATAATGTAAAATTATCTAAATGGGAATTGTGTGTACTGTGTATCGTCTACTGTAAGATATTTATACAGTCAAACTTGTGTATAAAAAATCAGGATATAACGAAAGTCTTGTTATAAGGAACTTATATAAAACCCCAAACTTCGAGAAATACATACAAATGTAGGTAAGTTGATCTCTGGATATAACGTTTCTTCCTTATTCGCCTTTAAAGCACCGCAAGAGGTGCCACGATCACCACTAGTTAAAGGTGAACAGCAATTCAGCGTTTATTTTTAAGTGTGTTATTTTTGAATTATTTTGCCGCTGAACAAAGAAATATATCTTTCATGTGCAATAAAAGGTTGTTTTGAACCGTAATCAACAACAAAATTGTCCAAAAATATATTTTTTTGATTGCTGTTCACCTTTAACTCTAGTTTCAATATCGTCCACCATATGTCAGCCACTTTGCGTTAAAAAGCGAATAACGAACAAAATTTTTAGTCCCTTGAGGTTCGCTATAACCAAGTTCGACTGTATATCTATTTTTTTCGTTTGTTGATCTAAAAAATTAGGCAAATTTTGGTTTTTATTATTATCTAATTGTATTTATATGTTAAATACTCTATTTATTTTTTTTTCTGTGTGAGTGGTTTGAAAAGCAAAGGGTAAAGAAATTAATTTATGATCAACTACGACATGTATAGGTGGGAAACAAAAAAATTTGCAATAATATATTGGAACTCCCTTTGCAATAAATAATTTCTTGTGCAGCAATAAATGGATCAGAAGAGTTTGCTGTATAAATAAGATTACATCCAGGAAAATAACTCATCAGAGGCAACAAAACAATTCTCCGGCAAATTAAATCGCGATAAAGTTCAAAATTTTATTACAGCATTGAACCAGAAATAGACAAACATTCTGAAATGGTTGTTTTAATATGGATGAAACTCCGTGCTATTTTGACAAAACTTACGGTAGGTCGGGTGCCTCATTTTAAGGGAGAAAAACCGTAGACGTGTTAGATACGGGCCATCCTAAAAATCGTTTTACCTTGGTATTGTGTATTTCCGCAGGTGGTACGATGACAAAAATTATTTGAAAATTCCAAAGGTAAAATTATCTAAAAATGTTCATCTAGTTGTGAATGATGATTGCTCGATGACGACCGATCTAATGACCAAATGGATACATAAATCTTATAAGGTACAATGCGACATTTTTAAGCGAGAAAGTGCTTTGCTCATTATGGTCTGTTATGGATGCTATCTAGGAACTGAAATTACTAACAATTTAAAAAAAAAATAAACGTATTCTTTTAAGAATGTAAGTTGTTTTAAGATTGTACTACAGTGGGTGAGAAATTATTTTCCTTTCATTTAATCATTTCCCCAAAATATACCAATTATGTACTGGTATTTTGTGGTTTGCGTAGAAATACCTCGTATGGAAAAGAAGATCATGTTTTGATCCTGCAGGACACAATTAACAACAACATTCAATAGAGATAAATTACTAGGTGAACTATATTCAGTTGTAATATTTATTAAATAATAAATCTTTCAATTTATATCTTTCAAACGTTAGCTCTAAATCTTCATAATTAAAACACGGCTAAAATTTTTGTATTCAATCAAATTTTACTCAAATAATTTAATCTTATGGCCTTAAGTGAATGAGATAAAAGAGTTTGAATTTAGTTTCTAAATACATAAATACTTTCTCAGCTTCTATTCTTTATTGTAAAAAAGCAAAGAAAAACACAACTACACTATGTACAACAAATCTCCGTAATTTATGTAGTTTTTATTTTCTCTATAGGTGTCGATAATGATTTCTCACAAGGATACGAAAATGAGCGTAATATACATAACAAACAACAATTTCCGTATAAATATACGGAGAATAATTTTCCACACATTTTATATAAAATGAAAATTAACTTTAAATCTGCTTGTCTGTATTCACTTGTTGTTCGGGGAACATAAACGTTTTTGAGTGAAACTGCCAATTAAAAATTCAACTATAGATAGTCTGATTTTATTAAGCGGTTTTTGGTTTATTGTTTATGGATCATTATGTTTGGTGTTAAATTTGCAAGGTGTCGAGAAACTATCGTTTTATTAATTTATGCGACATTGTTGCTCGATAATGTTTTGTTAACTGTGATTGTTCCAATATTGCCGGATTTTTTATTGCAACAAAAACAAACGGAAAATAATCAACATTTTAATGAAATTGGCGTTGTTGATAAAGTTCCTTATAATAAATCAAAATATTTAAGTGCATCTGGTGCTCTAATTAAGAGTACCCAATTTACTGGAAATTCTAGTTCAACAGGTATAATGACAATTTTTGTGTACTAAATTTTATTTGAGAACATATGCTAACGTTTTCCTTCGTTTTTTTCTTTTGTTATATTTGTTACAGTGGATGAGTTGAGAAAAAATGCAACAGATTTTCCGGTACACATAAAAATAATTCAATTTGAAAATGAAAATGGTTCAATCGCACTCCTCCTCTCGATCAAAGCATTTATCCAGTTATTTTGTAATCCAGTTATCGGGATGATTACAATGCATTTGGGTTATAAAATTCCCATATTTATTGGAACTCTTTTCATATTTGTGTCGGCAATAATCTATGGACTAGGCAATTACTACACAATCCTATTTTGTGCTCGTGCTTTACACGGTATTGGTTCATCATGTGTTAGTGTTTGTGGAATGAGCTTAGTTGCCCAGCTTTATCCGGAAGAGGATAAACGTTCAAAAATTATGGGCATTGTATTGGGTAGCGTTGCTTTTGGTGTATTAATTGGGTATCCATTTGGTGGAATCACGTACAATTTTTTCAATAAATCAATTCCATTTTATATAATTGGAGGACTTGTATTCATTGTTGTTGGTAAATTTTAGAGATTTTTTTTGTGTTTACATTTTAGTAATTAATAATTGTTTATAGTTTTTCAGGTTTTTCTGTTAAATCTCAATAATATTGGATACAGTTTATCAGAGGTGCAACCAAATAATGACAGCAATAATAGTAATAACAAATTTTGGGTGCTGCTAATGGATAAAGCCGTTCTACTAATTACGTTCGCAATTTGGATATCAACATCGGCAATGGCAATATTAGAACCATGTCTTCCGATATGGTTACTAACAAATTTACACCCCAAAAAATGGGAACTTGGCACCGTTTTTATTCCGGATTCGATAGGCTATTTAATAGGGACCAACTTTTTGGGTTCGATCGCATACTATTACGGACAAATCAGAATATCGATAATTGCTTTATTTTTGGTGGGAGCCTCCTGCTTCTTAATACCACTCGCCACAACCGTTTTTAATCTCTTGTTACCACATTTTGGTTTAGGTTTAGGAATTGGTATGCTTGATGCATCATTAGTACCGCTACTTGCTGCGATTGTTGATAAAAAGGCAACAATTGACGAAGAATCGGATTTGTGTCATTTTCCGTATGGAGTAATATACGCAATTCAGCAAACGGCCGTCAGTTTAGCATATTCGATTTCACCGTTACTAGGCGGTGAACTAACCCAACTTATTGGTTTTGAATGGCTAATGCGTATCATAGGCGGGATAAACGTAATGTATGGATTTATTTTTGTTTACTTTACATCGAAAGATAAATTCAACATAGAATATCCGGTAACAAATATGCTAATGGGTGATATGGAAATTCACCATGGTGATGTCCGTGGCTATAGAACGTTGTATAATTCAATCGATTGAAATTAAAAAGCAATAAATTTTTATTTATTTCTTCGTGCACATGTATCTAATGTATGTTTATGGTGTGGATAATTTTGATACACATTTGCCAATTGAAAATTTCGCTTATCTATAAAACGCATGAATTGAGATTTCTCATTTCTATTATATCGTATTGTTATTATATGACTTTAAAAAAACTAAATAAATGGGAAAATGGTAACAAATCTCCTCGTTTCTCTTTTGGAGATAAAAATGTATATTAGTATGTAAGTATATAAATTACTTGTGTGTGTGTAATATTAAATAAATAAATAAATACATATATGTACATAATGTATATACGAGTATACTCATAAATATTTTTTAAATGCCCAACGCCTGGAACGTCAAACGTCCTTAACTTAATTTGGACCGATTTTCAAACTATTTTTATCACATTTTAAAAACGTTAACCTTTAAAATGACAAATTTTATAAAATACCAAATGTAAATTGTAATTCACAACTTGAATTTTAAAATTGAAACTGATTGATGAGTTTTACAGTTTTACTGATCAGATAGATTCTGCCGCTTCAGCAATTCCCAATAACTCGATCCATGAAAAGAGAACGCCAGACACGTAGCGAGTATTGATTTGCATCCTGTAATACATAATTATGTAAAATAATTATTAAAATAAAACCAAATTATGTTTATAATTAACAGTTTATTAGTTTTATTAATTGTTTATCTCTTGAATCTTCTATTGACGATTGGAGCATCACGGATTCCACCTAGTGGACAATTTTTAAACTGAGCTAGCTGATAATTTGACGTTTGAAATTATTATAAACACTTCCAATTTTGAACTGTAAACACAATTTTTACTTACCAGATTGCTAATAATTGTAAATAATTCCAATTTTGGATTATAAAAACAATTTTTAATTACCGGATTGCTAAATTTTCTTTCGTCGCATTTATTACAAGTGTCATTTTGTCAGTAGCATCATTTTAACTTTTTTCCTTGAGAGGCGCTTTCTCTACTTTTACATTCGTCAATACGCAATATGATACACTTAAGTTGTTAAAAATAATTGATGATACAACTATACATATTTTGTTACGCCACTGTGTTTCCTTTTAGTACAAACTGCATCGGGAATTTCATTAACGAAAGGAACCCAACAAAGAAAAAATTAGTTGGCATTGAAATTGTGTGAAAGAAAAACAAATTTAGTTTTAGCGCTGTAGTTCACTACATTTAAAATAAAATAAAAAGCATGAAATAAAATAAATGGCTTTGATTGGTTTTTTCTGTGACTAAGAACGTGCTCATAGAAAATTTGTAACATAGGTAGATGTATGTGTTGTTGATCTACGGCAAGAATGTCAAAATAATAAATTAATATGGAAAATCGTGGGCTTGCTTATTGAATAAAAAAAAATATTTAAATTAACTGCGGATTACAAATATTGTGCACGGCTACAAAAACTTCCTTCCAATACTACCTTAAATTCTTTTCATGCCAGGTGCCTCGGCTTTGAATTTAGTTTCATTTGATTGATAACGTTCAATTTTATAGAAATAAATTCAATTTGTTGAGAAACAATTTATGTTTAAGTGATAATTTAGGAAAAAAAAATCAAAATATATTGCAATGAAGTTATCTATAAAGCCAAGGTAATGCGTTCCACACTCGACTGCAATATGTTAAAGTAGTACATATAAAGCGAAGTGCTTTGACAACATAACCTACAAATCACATTTTTAGCTCAATTGTTTTATATTTACTGACAACTCTAGCTCATATGTACGTTACAAATTCTTTCTTGCTATAATTCACGTTTAAAATGGACCAAAATCACAAATTTGATAGCAACCGAATGTTCAAAGCCGACGCCATCGATATGAAAGGCTATGAAAGGGTAGCTTCACATGATTTGTGGTAACTAAAAATTGTGAGGCGAGGCCGCTGGTATGAAAAATATTTTATAATTTAAACAAGTAGCACGATTTTTTTTTTTTTTGATCTTAACCCTTTCAAACGCCATTTAAAATTGACTTTCTTCCAAAAATAAAATACGTAGCACAATTATGCACTGCTATGATGTGGGATTGCTCATAAAACTGTAGTGTGAACATAAATACATAAGAGAACGATCGCACAAGAGAAATGAGACAAAAATTAAAAATTACGGTTGGTCGAAACGATGAAAGTTGATGTACAATATATTGTACACGGCGTTTGAGAGGGTTAAACTTCGTACGGTCCTTTCCTAGAGACTACTCACACCAAACGCGAACTGCGAGTTGCGAATAAATTCCAAACACGAATTCGCAAATTTGATTCACACTAAAGGCGAGCGAATTTATATGTCAAAATCAATGCCATCCATGATCAAATATTTCTAATAATACGGTAATTTTTTCCAAAACCTGTTTTTTTATATTATTCGTTTTAACAAAGTTTATAATACATAATTCGATATAAATAATATTATTTTAATCTTTAAAAATCATTTTGATCGTATTTGAAATGATTTATAAAAATATACTCGTACGAATGTCAATACTCGTACGAATAAAAATTATGTAGAACGCGAGTGGAACGTAATTTTATTTTTTAACTAATGCGCGAATATTTCATCTTTGTACGAATTTATTATTATTATTATTATTATTAGTTGAGGGCCATGTGGGCGTTCAAGCCACCCCGCACTGCGACCTAAAAGATCTTTTGTGCATGGACCCTACTTAATGAGCCGTCCAGTCAATATTCAGGCTCTTAATGAACCTGACAATACTGCCGGCCGGTATATGGTGCATACCATCCGGGCTCATTACTCTCCCTCCTAGATGTTGTAACCTTTTGCAGAAAATGGCTGGGCAATGGCACAGAACATGTTCCGCTGATTCCGCTTCCATGTCACAGAAGCGACATCTATCCGTCGGACTTAGGCCCATTTTCTTAAGGTGATACCTTAAGGGGATGTGACCTGTGAGGAAGCCGGTAAGCAGCCTCAACTCAGGTTTCCTAAGTACGAGACATTCCTTGGCCCTGGCCGACGAAGGTGAAATAAATTCCTTCGCCTGTCGCAAACCTGGAATTCTGCGCCAGTAAGAGGACTTTTGCACATCCTCCCAGCGTTTAACTGCTGCCCTAAGGTGCCCCTTAGAGACGCCGCAGAAGGGCTCTGGTCCAATTAATGGAAAGGCAGATCCCTCGCGGGCGAGGACATCAGCTGCCTCGTTTCCCACAATTCCAGTGTGCCCTGGCACCCAAACAAGTGTTACCTTATTTGAGCTTGCCAGCGATTTAATAACCTTCAGACAATCCCATACCAGCCTTGACTCAATGGTAAAAGACCTAAGAGCCTTTAAGGCCGATTGGCTGTCTGATACGATATAAACCTTTGCGTCGTTTAGGCCTTTAGAAATGCCTATCCTAGCACAAAGTTCTATAGCATGCACTTCTGCTTGAAAGACGGTTGCATTGGTACCCAAGGACTTCGAGAGTGATACTCCACTCCCATGTATTCCTACCCCCGCCCCATCTTCCGTTTTTGATCCATCTGTATACCACACCAATGACCCTCGCTCAAAGGATGGTCCCCCTGTACTCCACTCCTCCCGGTCAGGTAATCTAACACAAAAGGGTTTGTGGAAATCCAGTTTGGCTGGCATACAGTCGGAAGGCATTCCTATAGTGGGATCTGTCTGAAACTCCTTAAGGATCTCCAGATGGCCCACCATATTGCCTGGTTTGATGTTACCCTCCGCCTGCATCTTAAGGGCCATATTAACAGCATCCTTTTTTACATGCAGATGCAATGGAGTTAGTCCTAGGAGTGTCTCCATTGCTGCGGTCGGACATGTTTTCATTGAGCCCGTAACCCCAATGCAGGCCATACGCTGAACCTTATTCAATAAAGTTTGCGCTGTCCTTTGTTGAGTTTTAGGCCACCACACTAACGATGCGTAAGTGATCATAGGCCTAATAATTGTTAGAAATGACCAGTAGATCATTTTTGGTTGTAGTCCCCAAGTACGTCCATAGAGTCTCTGACAGGCCCAAAAAGCCTTAGTGGCTCTATTATGAATTTTTTGTATATGTTGTTCCCAGTTCAGTTTATTATCCAGGATAACCCCTAGATATTTAACCTCTTTGGAAAAGGCAACAATAGTACCGTTTAACGAGGGAGCTACAAGCGAGAGCTTTCTCCTCCTCGTAAAAGGGACAATGACAGTTTTGTTTGGATTGACACTAAGTCCTTCCTTGTTACACCACTGCCATATCAAGTTGAGTGCATTTTGCATGAGATCAGAGATGATATCATCAAACCTGCCTCTAATCACGATAGCCACGTCATCCGCATAGCCCTGGACATCAAACCCATGGCTATTCAGGAGGACCAGCAGTCTATCAATAACCAATGACCATAAAAGAGGAGACAGTACACCTCCTTGGGGACAGCCCTTTACGGCCCTGATGGTTACTGACTCGCCACCTAGTGTGGCTGTAATATCGCGATATTTCAGCATGGAGCGGATCCACCTAGTTGTAGACGGCGGAACCCCCTTCTCCATAGCTGCCCTCTCTATTGAACCATAGGAGGTATTGTCAAATGCCCCCTCAATGTCCACAAAGGCACACAGGGCAATTTCCTTAAAAGCCACCGCTCTTTCAATCTTCGTGACTAGACCACTAAGAGCCATCACAGTGGATTTGCCAGCTTGATAAGCAAACTGGTTCCGATGCAGTGGGTTATTTACAAGGATTTCATTTCTTATTTGATTATCCAGGATTTTTTCCATCGTCTTCAATAGAAACGATGTTAGGCTAATTGGCCGATAAGCCTTGGGCTGGGTGTCCAGACGACCCCCTCCCTTTGGTATAAAGACCACATTTACTTTCCTCCATAGTTTCGGAATATAGTTAAAAGCATAACTTGCCCGAAACAACTGGACCAAGCTGGGGAGTATTTCCTCAATACCTCTTTGAAGTAAAGCCGGAAAGATACCATCCCCTCCAGCAGATTTGAACGGTTTGAAAGAGCCAATAGCCCATCTCACCTTGCTGGGTGTGAACATTTTTCCAGAGAGGCTCCAGATCCTACTGTGGGGTGAATAGTCTACCTCACTTGAAGGGTCATGCGGGTCCTCCTGGGTACCTACCACTATTGAGTCCGGAAAGTGGGTACCTAATAGTAACTCCAGGGTTTCCTTCCGGTTTTCAGTGAACATCCCGTTTTGCTTCTGAAGAAGCCCCAAACCATTTGAGTGATCTCTAGCAAGGACTTTCTGGAGACGAGCTGCAGAGGGTAATTCAATAATTCCCTCACAGAAGTTTCTCCAGGTAGCCCTTTTGGATCTTCTTAATTCCAGATTGTATTCCGTTAAGGCCATCCTATACTCGCCCCATTCCCCGGTGCGTTTAGCCTTATTGAACAACCTTCTAGATTTTTTCCTCAGCTTACTCAGCGCCCCGTTCCACCAAGGGACCAACTTAATGGACTCTCTTCGCTTAACTGGGCAGCTGTTTTCGTAAGCCGAGTGTATAGAATTATGCAGCTGGTTTGAACAGAATTCCAAGCCCTCTGGAGACTCTATGTTCCCCATTACCGAGGGCATTTCTGATTCGAGTGAGACTCTATAAGAGTCCCAATCGGTCAGTTTTGGAATTCTTATCTCCTGCCGCTGCATTGTACGAATTTAGTAATTTTTCTTATTTTAAAGAATTTTTAGAGCTCAATTTAGTTTATTTTGAACAAAGTAATCGTAATTATATTATAAATCGAAAAATCCATTGTGTTTATGTGTATTTTATGTCAAAATTGTCTGAAAAATGGTTACTCGCAATTCACTACTCACGCTTGGTGTGAACAATCCCTTAAGGCTAATTGATTTTGCATTTGTAAGCTGCTATAGTTAGTGAAATGGGGCATGCAAAAAGAGTTTGTTTTTATTTCCGCACATCAGATGTCATTACCGTCGTGATAAAGGTTACAATAATGTCCCAAGTATTTTTATATCCGACAAATTTTGTATTTTTCTGACATTTTGCTGATTTCATCACCGACTTTTTCCCGAAATAATGTCCGACTTATTCTAAGATTTACTATGAAAGTTGGCCACAAAAATCGGAAAATGATGACAAAAAAAGTAAGGTTATGTCGCACAATAAAATGGGCGGGGCTTACAATATAAATTTTTGGCGGGGAAATTTCACTTTACCTTTCCATACATACATACAACATCCATTCATATTTAAATAAAAATATTTTTTTTTTTATTTTAAAATTTTATATAATTTTTATTTTATTAACTACATATTACAATTATATATTTTTTAAGTTATATAGTAAAAAAAAAACGAATTCAAAACCAAATGATATATCCCAACTCAAAAACACGTCATCATATCGCCGTGCGTGCATGTTTGCAAAATAATTTTGTATTTTCTCCAAATTCGCCCTACGTCCATCCATACAAATTGATTTTATTATACATAATTAATAGGCCGCACACACAAACACAATACATAATTAAAATTCTACAAACTAAAAACTGATCAAACAACACTGGCCAGGGCCACAGCAGAAATAAAAATAAAATTTAATTACAAGTAAAAACACAACCATTCATAATGGCGTCTCACGCAAAACTAAAGTTGTAAAATTTGTAAACACAAAATAAAAAAGTACACACCAACGCCAGCATCTTTGCTGTGTTATAAGTTGGAATTTAAAAACCCAACCCAATTTCATCATTTTCCGATTTTTTGTACCAATGTGCGGAAAAAAAATTCATGTTTTCAGCTTTGTTATACTTGGGGTTTGACGTTTAATATTCAAATAAATTATAATAACCTATTGACGATTGGAGACGTGATTTTAGACAGTGGGTACGATAGTTTGTTTTATTTCCGATAGATACGTTTTCTATGTATTTCTTATGGACAAGGTACTGGGTGAGAAACTTTATTTTATTTCCGATAGGTATCGCATTTTGTACTTTTCCAATCGCCAATTGACCATTGGGGCATCACGGATTCCACCTAGTGGAAAATATTTAAACTGATGTACCTGATAATTTGACGTTCGAAATTATTGTAAATAATCCCAAGTTTGAACTGTAAACTCAATTTTTACTTACCGGATTGCTAGTAATTGTAAATTATTCCAATTTCGGACTATACAAATAATTTTTAACTACCGCATTGCTAAATTTTCTTTCGTCGCATTTGTGACAAATGTCATTTTATCAGGTGCATCATTTTAACTATTGTCCTCGAGAGGCGCTTTCTCTACTTTACAATCGTCAATAAGAGAAATCGCTAGCAAATTTTGAAGACAACATGAATCTTAGGTAGAGATGGCATGACTAGTAATTCAAGGAATCCCAATAAACAACTCAATTAAATATTAAAGCGAATATAATATTAATATTAAACGAAATAAAAAAATAAAATCTCGGTTGAAAGGTAGGGAACAATTTTATGTGCAAATACAATCTTTTTGACTTTTTTTTTTCATTTTCTTTGTTGAACGGTTAGTGCTGCCATCTCTACCCAAAGCACTGGTACTAGCATTTAACCGCACCCCAACAAGCAGATGTTTGCTTCAAGCTTTACTATGAGAATTATGACTAATTTCCCTTATAGATATTATAATTTATTTGTTAATATTATGGCTACGAAGTTCGAACCCGTCGATAAACGACTTATAAACATTTTAAAAATATAAAAATTATTTTGTGTTATTAAATTCGCCATACAGTTTCGATACAAAACACTAATGACATTTGACATTCTAACCTGCTGCATTTAAAAACAGCGGCGAATATTCTTACTATAAGCATGATGCCCCATTATTTTAAACAATTTTCTTAAAAATTATTCATTTTAAATTTGATTACTTAAAATAATTTGTTTAACTACTAACCGCCTGTCTAACTGCTAAGCAGAAGCACTCATAGTTTATATTTACCAGCATATTGGAACATCAACATCGCACGGTGTACATGTTGTGCTTACTCATTTCTGCAAATATTTAATGAACCGCCAACTTTTCCGTGTATTCGAACAATGATTGTAAATCGAACAAACTCTTCCTTCGTGTAAGCTAGATATTTTTGTTCTATTTGGTTAAAAACCAGTTTGTAGTATAAGTAGAAATATATTTAGGCTTATATTTAGAATTTTTGTTAATTAAATAAATGGCGCATTTTATATATTTAACAATTTTAATGTAAAGTAATTTCTTTCTATAACCAGTTAATTTAATTTAAAATGATAAAAAATAAAAAAAATGTAATAATGCTAATTTTCTATTTTTAAAGAAGTTAAATTTGAAGAAAATGCTCGAACACAATTTAAATTTAACCGATTTTCCAAAGTAGTATTTGAATTTTGACATTTTGAGCCGTAAACCACCATGAGCGCCTCCCTGAAAGGGACGTTTTTTAATATCGAAGTTACATGTTGAACCATGGTATAAATATACAAGGTATGTTCCAACCAATCGACATATCGCCATTTTTTCCTTTTAGTTGACTTCACTTTGAGTAATATATTTCGTAACGTTGACACTGTTTGGTTGGAATTTGTGTTTTTTCCATCGTGTACAATCGTTGAAACTTATTTCCATTTCCAAAACCTTAAAATATTTTTATAAACCTAATACCCTTGACAGACTAGGGATTAGCTAAGCGCGATTAGTGATTTTTTCGAAATTAGCTGTAGTGTGTCAAACTGTCAAGTTGAAGATTAGATAATTTCGTTTTATTTGAGGATTATTGACTTATCGAGATTAGTGCACTAATCTTTGAAAATTTTGTATTTTATCTCGTTGTATTGAGTTTCAACATTGCTGAAAGTGTAAACGGCGTGAGTTTATGATAGAAGTTATAAAATCAATGACATCTTAAACAATTTGTGCTGAATATATTTTGAGGTTATGTTAAAAAAACGAAGAACTAAGTATGTTTTAATGTATTAAGCATGGTTTCCACGATGGCGAGGCGAAAAAATTAGTCAAACTAAAAAGAGAAAGTAAAAATTCACCAATGGTACGATAGAGACAAAATACCATTTTGACAGAAAAATTGGGACGTCCAGTTTTTAATATTTTAATTCAGCACTCCGAAATTGGACGTCTAATCCGAAAAAAAGATGAAATGGATCATCTTTTTTCGAATTAGCCACTGATTTTCGGAATTAATATGTCAATTTGAAGAAAATTTTCGGAATAAAATAAATTTCAAAATAGAACCGTTAATTTGGAAAGCATTAATCCAGTAATGGATGTTAATAAAGTTAAAAAATGTAAGTTAAATTATGAAATGTCTCCAAATGTATATCAATCCAAACACAAACAAAGTTATAGGTGATGAAATCGTAGAACGTCAAAAATAAATGAATGAAAATTCGGTGTAACGACTTGTTGCTGTTTCACTCACTCTCATGTTATTTTTTTTATTCCTTCCTCTTTTTAGTTTGACTAATTTTTTCGCCTCGCCATCGTGGAAACCATGCTTAAATCTTATAAATATTGAATTAAAAAACGAGTCCGCTAATTTACTAGTTAAATTTGAGCGAATCACCATCATAGTATTTTACTTCTCTGCCTAGGAAACTAATCCCTAGTCTGTCAACGCAATTGGATTTGTGGTGGATTAGCTAATCTTGCTTCACTAATCTTGCTTAGCTAATTTCTAGTCTGTCAAGGGTTTAAACCAATTCGCAAAAAAATATCCAAATTGACTCTGAGTGACGTCACACTCCACGTGCTTTCAACTGTTACGCATACCTTGAAATATTTGTTTGAAACATGACCGACAGAGTTGTGAACTGAAAATTAACTGAACGAATCTTTCAGTCGAAAGTTACCTGTGTTTTCCATTTTGTGACCGAGATGATGTTTAAATGTGAAATTGTACAAAAACAAAATTAAACTAAACAAAAACAAAACCAAATCTAATAAAATATTCGCTTCTTCATCTGACCACAAATTTCTTTTTGTTAAAACTCATTCTGTGTTTTGTACTTCAATTGATGATTTATTCTTCTAAACTCTAACCTATAAATCAGCTTGTGAACTGTCATTTCAATCAGACAGAACTAAATATTTCAAAGTAATTTTATTTTTGTAATGTGAGAACAATGCTTGGTTAAGTTCTGCCTTCTGGCTTCTCTGGTTCGTTTTCACCTCAGAACAATCAAAAATTACTGTGGAGGCATTTGGTTTGCGATACCTCAACGACTACCAATCGACTGATTTAAATACGGCAAACATCACCTTCGTGCAATGCATAACTATTTTCCTTGTGGTTAACAATGTTAGTCCATACATATCCCCAAAAACGGAAAAAAGGAAATTTTGTTTGTATTTATTCAAGGTCAGTCAGTATTAACTGATCCTGCTTTGTTAGATAAACATCAAAATTTGAAGGGGCGGTTTGGTCTATTTCGGTGTAAACCAGTGTACTTGCTAAACTGTTCATTGTTCAGACAAGCGCATTTTAGGTATAGTTGTTCGTTTGTGTTCTTGTAGGTTGAAGCTGCACTTGCTCCTAAACTTTCAAAAGACGATGCCGCTGAAAAAAATCAGCCGATACTTCTTGAGCAGTATTTTCAACAAATGCTTCACTTGGAGTTACATGTTTGTTTTTGAAACGTTTTTAGTTATTTCAATGTTTTACTGCTTTTTAACTTACCAGTTTTCTCCATTTGGGCCGGGCTTTGATTGGGTGCATTTGTATTCCATGGTTCAGAACTGTTGGCCAATTTCTGCTTGGGACGGCACTAAGCTTTAATAGCCGTCTTGAATCACATAGAGTCCTAGAGAGTATGTAACATGCATACAAATTTTAATTGAAAATTAAATATAGCATACTATCAACCGTTGGCATAATATCTTGCTCCATAAAATGCAAACTACACACTCTGTAAATTTTGTGGGACGTTCACCAATTTGTATTGCCCTTATCCTTATCCACTTTGCCACCATAAATTTGTTGGACACAAAATGATGAAAACTTATTCCAACACGTTAATGATAATTTTTATTATTATTGCGAACGCTAGCTAGATAATTTACTTATGTAAATATACTTGAAATATTTTTATAAAGTCTGTCTTTTTATTAAAATTTTAAAAAAAATTCAGCAAGAATTTAAATTTGTTTGTAATACCACTGACAGACTAGGGATTAGCTAAGCGCGATTAGTGAAACGAGATTAGCTAATCCACCACAAATCCATATGAGTTGACACACTAGGGATTAGTTTCTTGCAGAGAAATAAAATATTATTATGGTGATTCGCTGAAATACATATAGCTGGTAAATCAGCTGGACTCATTTGTTAATTCAATATTTGTAATATTTATACATTAAAACACACTAGATTTTCTATTTCCTCAAAATTTATTCAGCACAAATTTTTTAAGATGTCATTGATTTTATAACTTCTATTGTAAATTCACGCCACTTGCATTTTCAGAAATGTTTAAATAATTATTTCACATTGTAGTGCCACTTGCACCATCACTAAACCCAATACAACGAGATAAGCTCGAAAATTTTCAAGGATTAGTGCACTAATCTCGATTAGTGAGTCTCGATTAGTCAAATAAAACGAGATTAGCTAATCTTCAACTTGACACATTACAGCTAATCTCGATAAAATCACTAATCGCGCTTAGCTAATCCCTAGTCTGTCAAGGGTATAATATTATTAAATTTGACAACCGGAATACCTTAAAAGGTACACACAGAGACATTTACTTTAGTTGTATTTTATAATGCGTATTATCACATACTTCGAACGCGTCGTAATCGTAACGCGTCAAGTGTCGCATTTGTGGCAAAACCGCAGAACTAAACTTTCGCCCTATTCGCTTAAACAGTTTAGCGGGGAACTTATCGTTGGTTGTGATCATGTGAATATAAATTAAATATTGATTCATGTAAACTATCTAACAAATTGATATGTATTTGAAATAAAAAAAAACGGATTATAATATGTTTGTATATCTAATTTAAAATGTCTGCGTTAAATTATGCTAAGCGAAATATAATTGTTAAATAAGATTTTTGGGAGATAAACTTTTGACACCCAAAACAAGAATACAAAAACAAAAATTAAAAGCCAAAGTCGAATGTGCGCCAGAATACACATGCATATAACCAGATGTTTATAAATTTTGTTGTTGTTCTTCTGTCAAACTTTTGTACGTGTTCGTGTTGTATACTCCTCTCGTCGCTACAATAAAATCGTAGTAGTTTGCAATTAAAACTGATAACATTACGTAGTGTATACAAAAAAAAACACTCTTCTTTTTTTATCAGTTAAGAGCTGAGTTATACAATCCACAATTACATTAAATTAGTAAATCGCGCGATTTCATAAATAGAAAATTGGCTCCATAGCTATAAACGCGGCGTTTATTTTGTTTAAGATCTCAGTATTGTTCTAAATTTTGTTTATGTTGTACGTACCTCTACCTACGCAAGCTTAATAAATTTGGTGAATCAAAAAGTAGTGATAATAAATAAATCAATAGTTCGTGAATTAAAAAAATTATAATTCCTTATGTTAAAGTGCTTAATATAATAATTAGAGGAACGAAAATGGCTTATTTTATGTATAAAAATAAAATGTGAGTGTGAAAATGATATTTACCTAAATTACGTATTGAATCATTTTTTTTTCTATGGATACATTTTTATACGCCCTTATTTTTCGTCTTTGTTGTTTGTGTACGTTTTTGAGATAAAATACAACAAAAAAATCTAATTACATAGCTACATTTAAGGTTTAATACCTTATCCATAATATTAAAGGTCGTGTAATGTAATCATATGGGTGATGTTATATAAAAATTACAAATGTGAACATGTGCACAAAAAAAAAAATATTTTATTGATTAAGGTTAATTGAAATAAAAAAGCTTATAAAGAGTTTTTGTTGTGCAAACAGTGTGTTTTACTTTAGATCAACATACTATAGAATTTCTAATTCATGACAATTAAACACATTTGCATTGTAGATAATAATGAATGTATGAAAAATTTGTTTGCGATTTTGTTATCAAGATTCAAGATGATGCAACGGAATAGCGCGATTTTGATTTAATCAGGTTGGAATCACGAAAATCATATTGAATGTCCAATAAGAATCCAACTTCGGTTCATTATTTGACGACAACCAATATAAGTTTTTGTTCACCAACAAAATATGTTCATCACATTAAATTTTTATTAAAGAGTTTTTCTGGTCATCACTAATAGAAAAGACATTAATTTTTTATTTTAGATACAAACTTATATAGTTTCCAACGTAGAGAACTATGTACGTAATATTTTAGTGAGAATTGTTATTCGAAATTAAGGCGATTCGCAATTTCCAAGACGGTTCCAGTTAAGTGAAAAAATTGAATCACAAATTTCGTATATTTGTAATAGTTCAGTTAAACATCTCACCTTTAAAATGCGTCACGCAACATAATTTCGTGTAAAAGAATGACGGTTTTGCGATTGACGGATGCAAGATGCTCTTTATGGAGTTTCTCTTGCGGTCTGTAGCTGCTGAGCGTTATATCTGCAGTAATCTTTAAATTTGGCTTAAACAAATCGTGATGAATTATACCTCGATAATCCCACCATACACAATAAAATCTTTTTTCCATGCATGTTTGCTTTCGGACCAGATAGGGTGATTGATCCCTATCAAGCTACTGTCTTTTGTGTACGACATTGTTATAGGTAACCCATTTTTCATCGCGTTATAATCCTGTCTAAAAAAGGTTCGTCTTTTCCGTGAGAGCAGACTTGTGGTGATTGACACGCGATCTTCTTTATTTCGTTCACTGATATTAGGTGCCCATACTCCTAACTTCTTGACTTTACCTAATTTTTTCAAGGCGGCGTATCAAGCATTTCTGCTATATTTCTTGTTGATTGACGTGGATTTGCTCCGATATTGCCTTTAAAAGGTTGTCTTCAAAGTCGGAAGGTGGTCTCACAACGGTTCGCCTTTTAAGGTCGTATCTCCAGAACGAAATTTTGGCAAACCAATATCTAACTGCCCGATCGGTTACTAGTCCTTCATCGTATAAACTGCATATTTGTTCAGCTGTCGCCATAGCACTATTGTCTCTTGCCTTATTTAAATTCCGAAAGCAACATATGACAAATATGCACTTTTAACTCTCCGTTTTAGGGGTTAGTAGGACCAACATTTTAATGTAATGAGCACCACACAAAACAGTTGTCAGAAGACTAACAATTGAACCCTTATCTATTTAGTGAAAGCAAAAACTCGTTTGTGCCGGTGTACTCATAGTAGGTAGATCTAGATACGAATAATAGATTCCTTACCTATGTGCATTGGAAATTTTAGAAGGAACGATGACTAATTATTGTTTTATTACATAATCACAAAAATATCAGATATTTTTAAATTTTAATGTAAAACCTACTACGAATTTCCAATTACATATTTGCAAAAGCTCAACAGTCGAGTTTTGCTCATAATAACAATAAATGGTTTTTACAGACCGAGTCAACAATCTGACCTCATCGGTTTCGATCCCCAGATAGCGCTTCGGATTGTTTTAGACAACAAGGAGGGTTATTCTTGAATTCGATTCGTTATAAGTAGGTCGGTATAAGATTCGTACATATTTAATTTAAATAAGAAGCGAACAAATCTGATCGCTACCAGCGGCAAGACGTTTAAGACATGTAAAACGACTACACCATCAATTTAGTAGCTGCGAATAGATACAAGTTGTAAGTAGTTTGCTCACGTCAATGGAACACAACTACCTACTATTATCATGAATGAGTGACGAGAGATCACAATCATTTGAACCTTGTCACTCCCTGAAATGTGACTGTTCGGGTCCAAAAGAAGATTTTTCGTACGACGGAGTGCCGAAGAAGAAATGCTGCCATTGTGCAAGGTGCCTTCGATGAAGCAAGGAGATGACTTCGTGATAATCTGGATAGCTTTTTCCTATAGTGGAACAGACGACTAAGACTTTTCCATCGGAAATTAGATTAATCGGTGAGAGATTCGTGTTGCAACAGGAAAATGACTCGAAGCACACATACATATATCGAACATGTCTTAGCGGTATTGTACGTCTTTTCTGGTATTCCAAAACAAACCAAATACCATTGAACCCGATTCAAGGCGCAGCCACTATGGGCGGAGTGCGCGCTTGTACACAGATTATCGACAGGTCATCTTCACTGTAAGGTAATTTTTACCCAATGTTTACCATTGGGTCACATGATTCTACTTTTAGGCCATCGAGTTTCTTGGAGAGTAACGAGTTCTATCTGATATTCTTTCGTGCTTGTGATAAGGCCCTCAAACGCGCTTGGTTGTCGTAATGACTGTTCAGTATTTTCTTTATTGACATTTATTTTACGGATGCGGGTCGTTTGACCAGTGATCCAGCTGTTCGTTCGCCTCTTGCGCCGGTTTTTATGTTCGAAAGTGCCACAATATTTAAGAGATTTGTAGAGAAAATACTTTAACTTAAAACTTTATTTTCAAAAGTTTTACATGACTAACTTGTTTAACTAGGTCGGGAGCTTAAAGTGTTAATTGAAATAAATTATGACCATATAAATAATACTGTCGCGTATTGTGTGTCTCTATTTAGAAGTGCATGTAATTCAACGAAATGACGATGCCTTCAAATTGTATACATTTAGGAAAAAAGAATTTGTTCAACTTGTTTTGCTTTTCATAATAAATTTCGACAGAAACTCTTAGGAATGGGATTTATGCTATCACTTTTATTCGAATCGACTTTAAAAGTCGATTCGAAAAGTTATGGTTGACATGGTTTAAAATTTTTGATTGTTTAAAATTTTTGACTTCAAATCCAAAGTCACGTCAATACGGCAACCATTTTTCAAAGATGAATTAACAACAACAATTTTAATTTGACATTTAGTTGTTATACAAAGCGTTAAATAAATATTAATTCTTAAAGATTTTATTTAAAAAAAAAACAATTTATGATGGATATTGGTCTAATATGACGAATTGCTCGTATATCACTTTAATATACCCCGACAGACACAAACTAGCTAATCGCGAATTCGAGATTATGTAGTTATTTTTTTCAGTATGTCACAACACGATTTTAAAGCTTGAACGATTACTGCGCTTCATTATGGGCTGGTTATATAGACGGAAACGAAACGAAACGAAACGGACTAAAACGAAAGACGTAAAGAGACATGCCTCCCGATTCTGACGCCCAGTCACTGATAAAAAAATAGTCTTAGGCCTGTATTACATTATCTCTATTCTACGACGTAGAAATGGATCAATATACTTCTACGATAGTGTATATGGATATGTTGCCACATTTCTGAGTTGTATTATTTCTACGATCGTAGTTAGATACTGTTAAAGTTAGCCGAAAGTTGCCAGCCGAAAGTGAAAAGTCGATAATGCAGATTGTATTATTCCAACCGAAAGTAAAAAAACGGTAATGCAGATTGCGTTATCCCAGCCGAAAGTGAAAAATTAAGTCAATATCGATCGGTAATGTTTAGAATAAAACCTACTAAGGAATGTAAGGATGCATGATAACAATTGAATACCTTTGTTATTATTCTTATATGTCAAAACCTGGCTGCAGTTCCTCGTGGAAAATTCGAGAAACCCAAAAAAATATTTTAATTGGAATAAAAACCGCCTCTAGAATGTTACGTCTGGAGATGTATTTTATTGATGTAACTTGTCAATAGCTATCGCAGGGAAAAAATTCAGTTCAACTTTCCCGTGGAAAATTTCGAAAAATTTGAAAAACGTTCCAGCCGAAAGTAAAAAATAAATGTCAGCCTCTAGAGTGTTATGTCTGGAGATGTATTTCATTGATGTGACTTGTCAATAGCTATCGCAGGGAAAAATTTCAGTTCAAGTTTCCCGTCAGAAATCGTGGAAAATTGGACAAACGTTCCAGCCGAAAGTAAAAAATAAATGTCAGCCTCTAGAGTGTTATGTCTGGGGATGTATTTTATTGATGTGACCTGTCAATAGCTATCGCAGGGAAAAAATTCAGTTCAAGTTTCCCGTCAGAAATCGCGGAAAATTGGAAAAACGTTCCAGCCGAAAGTAAAAAATAAATGTCAGCCTCTAGAGTGTTATGTCTGGAGATATATTTTATTGATGTGACGTGTCAATAGCTATCGCAGGGAAAAAATTCAGTTCAAATTTCCCGTGAGAAATCGCGGAAAATTCGATTTTCCAAAAATCATTTAAAAATTTATACAAAATCAGCCTTTAGGGTGTTATGTCTGGAGATATATTTTATTGATGTGACTTGTCAATAGCTATCGCAGGGAAAAAATTCAGTTCAAATTTCCCGTGATAAATCGCGGAAAATTCGATTTTCCAAAAATCATTTGAAAATTTATATAAAATCAGCCTCTAGAGTGTTATGTCTGGAGATGTATTTCATTGATGTGACTTGTCAATAGCTATCGCAGGGAAAAAATTCAGTTCAAGTTTCCCGTGATAAATCGCGGAAAATTCGATTTTCCAAAAATCATTAGAAAATTTATTTAAAATCAGCCTCTAGAGTGTTATGTCTGGAGATGTATTTCATTGGTGTGACTTGTCAATAGCTATCGCAGGGAAAAAATTCAGTTCAAGTTTCCCGTCAGAAATCGCGGAAAATTGGAAAAACGTTCCAGCCGAAAGTAAAAAATAAATGTCAGCCTCTAGAGTGTTATGTCTGGAGATATATTTTATTGATGTGACTTGTCAATAGCTATCGCAGGGAAAAAATTCAGTTTAAATTTCCCGTCAGAAATCGCGGAAAATTGGAAAAACGTACAAGCCGAAAGTAAAAAATAAATGTCAGCCTCTAGAGTGTTTTCCGCGATTTCTGACGGGAAACTTGAACTGAATTTTTTCCCTGCGATAGCTATTGATAAGTCACATCATTAAAATACATCTCCAGACATAACACTCTAGAGGCTGACATTTATTTTTTACTTTCGGCTTGTACGTTTTTCCAATTTTCCGCGATTTCTGACGGGAAACTTGAACTGAATTTTTTCCCTGCGATAGCTATTGACAAGTCACACCAATAAAATACATCTCCAGACATAACACTCTAGAGGCTGACATTTATTTTTTACTTTCGGCTGGAACGTTTTTCCAATTTTCCGCGATTTCTGACGGGAAACTTGAACTGAATTTTTTCCCTGCGATAGCTATTGACAAGTCACATCAATGAAATACATCTCCAGACATAACACTCTAGAGGCTGATTTTATATACATTTTCTAATGATTTTTGGAAAATCGAATTTTCCGCGATCTCTCACGGGAAACTTGAACTGAATTTTTTCCCTGCGATAGCTATTGACAAGTCACACCAATAAAATACATCTCCAGACATAACACTCTAGAGGCTGACATTTATTTTTTACTTTCGGCTGGAACGTTTTTCCAATTTTCCGCGATTTCTGACGGGAAACTTGAACTGAATTTTTTCCCTGCGATAGCTATTGACAGGTCACACCAATAAAATACATCTCCAGACATAACACTCTAGAGGCTGATTTTATCTAAATTTTCTAATGATTTTTGGAAAATCGAATTTTCCGCGATTTCTGACGGGAAATTTGAACTGAATTTTTTCCCTGCGATAGCTATTGACAAATCCAATAAAAACGATTCAACTTCAGATATACATTACAGGTTGATTTTATTCCAATTTTGTGGATTTTTCTGATTTTCAAATGTTTTCCGCGGTTAGATTAAACGAAGTTTTCCACTTAAATTTACAAAATTGTTTATTACAAGCGTATCCTATTTACTTTCGGCTGATAACCACAAGATTTTTTATTTTCGGCTGGAATGTTAATAAGGTAATCTGCATTATCGACTTTTTTACTTTCGGCTGGAAACTTTCGGCTAACTTTAACAGGGTCGTAGTTAGCCTCATGAACTCATGAAGCTAACTATTGCAATATCTCTCTGACAGCTCATAAAAATGACAGAATACGAAAAATACGATTGGAGCATGAAAATAACCAAAATCTAATTTCGGAATACGAGAGCAACGAAATATTATTTAATACGCTTCATGCAAATTACAAAAATCGCAACAAGCGATTGACACTAGGTAAAGCGATTTCAGTGCCATCTCTGATTATATTTTCGAACGTATATTATACGACAACACTATGTTAAGTGATTTCAGTGCCATCTTTGATTATATTTTGGAATGTGATTTATAAGACAAAATGTGACAGCTAATTCTTCAGAACAATTGTCATCAAGTTTGAAGAAAATATTCTTTAATAAAAATATTTAAATATTTTTTTATTCTTTAATTTTAAATAAGATTTGACAGCGATAAAAAATTGTGTCTTACAATAAACGTTCACCAAAATTCTGATAGGTGGCAGGTTACCTAGTGTCAATTACAAATTTATCAACGAATCCTAAATACGAATCCTAAACGAATCCATTCTTTGGTAACTATCGTGAACAAAATGATTCATATACTGTTTTCCAGTTATACAAAAAAAGAAAAACCGGGCGAAACCGGGGCGATAGCAGCTGTCATTCGTCGCCCGGTAAAATTTTTCGGGGCGACGAATATCGCCCCGGTTTTTTTTTTTTTGTGTAACTGGAAAACAGTAATAGTGTAATACAGAAAAATGAATTGTATCATTTCTGTAGTCGTAGTTTTACGTACTTAAATGTTGTTATTATTCTACGACGTAGAATAGTGGTAATGTAATACAGGCCTTAGTAAGACTTTTTCTGTTAGTTAATGTGGTTTTCCAGTTACACAAAAAAAAAAAAACCGGGACGAAACCGGTGCAAAACCGGGTTAGTGTTTTGACGTTTCAACTGGAACAGCAAAAAATGCGCTTTCCGTAATTTTTTGTTTTTTGCATGTGTTTACGTATTAATTGTCAAATTATTTTAACAATTCTACGTTAATTTTGCAATGAAAGATTTTGTTTCGTGTTAATTTATTTAATTATATTTAGTTTTTATTTAAATGACGTTTGAAATATAATTGTGTTAGTAATCGCCCCGAAAAATTTTACCGGGCGGCGAATGACAGCTGCTGTCGCCCCGTTTTCGCCCGGGTTTTTTTTATCTGTCAAATTTGTTGCAGCTGGAAAATCACATAAACATAAAACACGACTACACAGAACAAACACGGGGCCAAAGACACGCTTTTTCTGCAAAAATAATTAATACTTAATAATAATTCAGTTATATGTATACACTGATTTGCGCGACTCAATCAATTTTTTTTTGTTCAAAAACCTGTATCGATGCATTCTACCTCGAAGTCTGAATCCATTTTGTATTTTATTTAGTTTGTTTTGACAATTTGACATAAGTGCTACTAACGGCCTGCTCGAATTCTGTAGTAATTGTTGCCTCGTAGTAATTTTTGGCATATAATAGGGTATAAAACGCACTCATCAGAATTACTACAGTCTTGCCCTGTAGTAGAGTTTGACAGATCGGAAGTAATTAACGTTCGTTTGGATTTAAACATAAAATTACTTAATTTAGACTTTATGAAATTTAATTTAAATTAATTAATATTATGTATAATAAAATTCTAAACTAAATAAATGATTTTATTTAGTGATCCTCCAAAATATAGTTTATGTACTATGACTATAAGTAGCGCCACATTTTACTTGGTGAAATGTTAGTTTTATTTCTCGAAAAGAAAAATATAAATTTCAGAGCATTTAGGGAATTTATAGTTTCACAACAATTAATGTCATACTCATTTTCAGTTATCTTGGAATTATTTGTGTAACTGGAAATCAACCGTCTTGAATGATTGTGTCTTTTAACAAACTACAATTAATATAAAAACTACATAAGTTTGAATGTTTGATTGTTTGATCATATTCATCCATCTTTATTAATTAAAACAACATAATTCAACAATCGAAAATAGTTAAATTATTCAATTCAAATTTACACAATTAACGTCAAACAAAAATAGTATTCGGGCAGCGAAAACAGCAAAGGAGAATGTTTTACTTTTAAGTGTCAAAAATTACTACGAGACAACAATTACTACAGAATTCGAGCAGGCCCTAAGTAGCAAAATAAATTAAAACCGATAGTGTATAACCGCAAAGACGAAACGAAAGCAAATTGAATTGAATCAATTCGTTCGTTTCATTTTATTCCGTTTCGGTTTCGGCTATATAACTAGCCTATAACTTTATTATAGTAATCTAGTTGTACAAACTCGATAATCATGAAATACAAAAATGGGACAGAAAGCGTAAGTGAGATAATTTTGTTTTGATGTCATTTTTAAAATCATATTGAAATCGCGATCTGAGATTATCGTGATAATCTTTGTGTCTGTCAATGGTATAAAATAAACTGAGTGATACTAAAGTATCATTATCGCGATTCGAAAATTTTACAACATACCAATAATTTTCGACTTTCTGTTCGAATTTCGAAAATTCGAAATTATGTTTAGACGAAAATTTTACAACATGCCACCCCAGATATGTTGTCTTTAGGGGATTTTATATGATACTACATGTTGGACGACATGTTCGATAAGACGGGAAGTTCGATCGTGTAAAAGCTAAAAACTACTGTCTAATGGACACGGTTTGTCGGGTATGTGGGACCATGCAAACGAATGTATGTCGGACTCGATGAATTTTGTCAATAATTTTTTTGACATTTTCACATCGCAGAGCATAATTAAAAACAATCAAATTTTTACAAACATTTTTAGTAATGATTATAATGTTCGGGCATTTGATTTTTTTCCCTTGTTCACATGTTTACTGCTTGACTCAATAATGAATAAAGAAGCCTATCCAACATGCTGTTATACAGTGTAAAAGCAATTCAAAATTTACCGTTAGTTTACAATCGTACTTTATCTTACGACACGTAGTATCGTATAAAACCCTCTTAAAGTGAAATAAATCAAAGCACAATTATATTTGACATTTTTCTTCTACATAACATTTTTATATAAACACCCTCGGTAATAAATCGTAATAAATCACGAATATAAGGAAATTAATGATAAGGAACGCCCATTAAGTGTTGTCATAAGTGTAGCTTCGACATATGTAGTTAAAACCAAAGGCCTAGTTTATTGACTACTAATTATTAGTTGATGTAGTGAAGAAGGTCTCCATGGAATCTCCGCGGGTTTTATTTGACCATTATGTACATGTTGCGCACAAACGTTGGCTTGCTATTCTTATATAAGTTTCTGTTATATTTGCTCTCATAAGTTAACACTCTGGACCTTTCTACAATCGACTAGAAATTATTTATAAAATATTTTTATACAAATTCACTTATGCAAGCTTAAATCGAAACATCTTAAAACTAATATCACAATAGTCTATTTCTACGAAAGGAAAATTTTACCGATGGATTGGGAGCCATTAGCCTAAACTGATGATGATAGGGTTCTAAATAAATTAAATTTTGGGAATAAATTTGTAATATTTGTTTTAATTCACTTTTTATGTTACGTTTTCGTGTCCCACTTTTCTTCGTTCTCGTTCCTTCAACCAAGTGCAGCTTGACAAAAGGTCAAAGAAGATGGGTTACCAAAACCAACCACATTTTTCTTCTCGATTAAGTAGTGCGATTTCATCAGCAGCGGTAGTGTTAATCGGGACAATATATGTGAATTGTTTAATATTAATTCAAAATTTCGAAATTCTTGAATACCAAAATTACTATAATTTGACTTCCTAAATCCTTCCACTAAATTTGCAAAATCTGGGTAAGGGACCGTTCACATATTACGTAACGTTTTTTTTTTTGGCGTTTCGTAATAAATTTTGACAGAATTGATAGAAATTGTAATACTTCCCCATCCGTAACGAATCGTAACAAATCATAAAATTTCTTCTTCCCTATGAAGTGTTACATAAATACGTGAACTGATCCTAATCAAAAAGAACTTAGAAAACAGAAATGCCCAAAATATTGATGATCCAAACGTGAAAATAAAAATGTTCACAACAAACATATTGGGTCGATAGGTAATCTTAAGATTTTATTTATATTAGTCAAACATACACCTACATTTTCTTTTTTGTTACTGGGATGCAGTACTTATGGATATAAATATTCAATTCTCCTACTACTATTCGCACCCAGCAAACGTATTGTTTATCGACGAGGCCTGAGTCCAAATACAAATTTTACTTGTAACACATTTTATATTAACCTTTCGGTTGCCATTTATTTTAACATATTCGACATGCGATTTTATGGTGTTTACATATAATAATGGAAATTTGTTTGTAAAATAGGTCTTGAAACGAGAATGGGGAAGAAGGAGAAGGAGGTTCTATTTTTATTTGAATTATATTTCTTCAAACCTTATTCAAATTAAACACGCATCATACAACTTCTAAAATTTTTTAGTTTGCAGCCATATTGAAATAGGATATCTCAATCTTGATTATAAATCGCCTAACAACCAACTGATAATTAGTAGTAACATTAAAACTTGACGTGACAAAGGATACGACTAATAGGGGAATTTAGGGGTAATAATTTTATAGATTCATGATTAAAAAAAGCGCGCTGCTTTACAAAACAGTTGTATCATCTTATGACGATTTTGCCAAGTTTTTCTTTTTTGCTTACTTAATTGTTTTTTGGCGAATAAAATCAAATTCGCCTCTTATTTTTTTTTACTTGGAATAATTGATATACAAATTAAATAAATTAACAATTTAAATCAATAAAAATCAGAATGGCTTCTGCATGCATTATGATGTACATACATATTTTATGAATTGAATATGTTATGACTAATAAATATTGTTGGTCTAAACAAATATAACAATAATATAAAGTTATTTTTAGCAATCTAGTTTCGCTTTCGCGTTAATGAATTTGCAAAGTGTAAATATTACACAGTTTGGATTGGTTTCTCTAGAATTATACTAATGGCGTCTGGATAAGTTCCGAATTAATTGATATAAAGGGCAGTCTAATTGTTAATCTTACTATGTTTGATGTCTTATTTGTCTAGAATATAAATCATTTTTATCTTTAAGGCCCTTTGGAGATAACGGGTTTAGATTTGGCAAGGAATTAAATTTTAATTTGACTGATAATTTGATTAAAAAGTCGTGATTGTGTTTTGTATCCATAGAATTTAAACAAAACATTGTGATATTTTATTCTATTTAAACTCTTTTAGGTTTATTAAAAAGGATTTGTTTTAATTTTGTGACTATTTATAAAACTACTATTTCAACTCTGATGATATCTGCTTTATCTAACGGACGATTTTTGACGGAAATTTAGCGTGAAAGCGGTGTTTATGATGTCGTTTTTTGTAAAACAGGGCAATTTCCGTCAAAATTCCGCCGCTACCGGGCTTCATGATATCACCCCTGCTCTTGCTATTTTATTACGAACAGTTATGGGCTTGTTATATAGACGGAAACTAAACGAAATGAAACGGCCTAAAACGAAAGACGGAAGAGACATGGTTATATTGACGAAAACGTATTTTGACGTTTTTGAAATGGTTTTATTTTACTTCAAAAATCACTGGTCCGTAAGGGACCTTCCCATTTTATGTAGATGACCATTAAAAGGGCCGAGCCCTGTTATAAACCAGGTAAGGGATCTTAGGGATTGGCGGTCCATCCTCGGTGCCTCTCCCAGACGTATAATATTGTAACTGAGTAATTTCTTGGCCTGTCTCATTCCAATGGAGGACTTCCAGAGTAAATGCCTATAGTTCTGCTCCCAGTCCCTTATACCACCTACCAAATAGGTTTTTGAAAAAGCGATACCAGGAGTGGGTCCCAGGAAAACCCGGCTTGCCCCCTTTTTTGCACAACGGTCTGCTGCCTCATTTCTCTTAATGGTGGAGTGGCCAGGAGACAAATAGGGTGACTTTGTTTGCTTTACCCAGTTCCAATAAATTTCAGTAGCAGCTCCAGAGCAATTTCGAGTTGAACACTGAAGCTCCTAAGGCTAGCAGAGCTGCCTGGCTGTCCGAGATTATATAGATCTCGGCCTTCTTATATTTCTTTTTGAGACATTGAAGCACACATACTTCAATAGCAAGGGTATCCGCCTGAAAAACTGTGGGGGTGCTACCCAGTGGTATGAATAGTTCTAGGTCAGGCCCGACTATCCCTGCACCGGTACCCCCGTCTGTCTTTGACCCATCCGTATACCATACAGAAGCATGGCGGGGGAGGGAGGAGATAATATTCTCTACCAGTGCCCTATCCGGCAACCTGATGTTAAAATTCCTCCGACAATCGATTGTCTTTACCATCAAATCTGATAGTTGGATCAATTCCTCCTTGATATTTAATTTATGTAGGATACTGTTGTGTCCTGGCCTCATGGTTTTAATTTTTGCAGTAATTTTTAGGCTCAGACCTCTTGAACCGGCTACTTTTTCAATATGTAGGTGCAGTGGTGAGAGCCCCAGTATTCTCTCAAGGGCAGCTGTTGGATAAGTCCTCATTGCTTCAGTTGCACCCACACAAATTAACCTCTGGATCTTGTCCAGTATTCTCCGTGCACCAGTCTGCTCCGTCTTTGGCCACCACACAAACGCCGCGTAAGAGACCATCGGTCTCATGACGGCCCGGTAGAGCCAAACTAACATTTGTGGGCTCAGTCCCCACGTTTTGCCAATCATTCTTTGGCAGGTGAAGTAGGCCTTATTGGCCTTGTTTGTGATATGATTTGGCCGCTATGGTGATGGTTTTGTCTCCAAAGGAGGCCGTAATCCTCCTGTTTTTCTGCATGTCTATTATCCACCTTAC
Source organism: Tipula helvola (assembly GCA_963556165.1). Taxonomy (NCBI): domain Eukaryota; kingdom Metazoa; phylum Arthropoda; class Insecta; order Diptera; family Tipulidae; genus Tipula; species Tipula helvola. The sequence goes on along the minus strand of OY744481.1, from coordinate 281,639,996 downwards.
GGTTGAGGGGTCTATGCCCCTTGTTAGTGATTGTTCCTGAATTACCTCGAAACTAGTATTATCAAAAGCTCCCTGGAAATCAATGAGGAGCATAGTAATAATTCTTTATTCCGGAGCGTATCTTCGATTTCCAATGTCAGTTCGTGTAGAACTGTTTCTGTTGATTTCCCTGCTTGGTAGGCGTGCTGCCTAATGTCCAGAGGGTAACTTTGGAGGGTATTGGTTCTAATGCAAAGTCCCAGAATTTTCTCCATGATTTTCAGTAGAAATGATGTGAGGCTAATAGGTCTATAAGACCTAATCTCCTCTGAGGATCTATTTCCCGCTTTTGGGGTAAAAATCTCCCGAACTTCTCTCCAGCGTTTTGGAACATATTCCAAGCTGTAACTGGCTCTGAAGAGTATAGTAAGGTAAGGCAGCAAAGTTTGCATGCCTTGCTGTAGAAAGACGTGATATATGCAGTCCCCTCCCGGTGATTTGAAAGGTCCAAAAGATTTGACTGCCCAGCTTATCCGTTCCGGCGTAAAAAACTGTCTCGAGAACTTCTGAGCCCCCCTTGGAACCAGATGCGGATGTACACTACTTGCGTTGGATTCCTCCTGATCCCTCAGTATAATACATTCTGGGAAGTGACCTTTCACTAGACATTCCAGAGTCTCTTTCCTGGTTGTGGTTGCCTCTCCACTTGGTTTTCTCTCCGTTCGTCCTCTTAGCCCTATTAAAAAGTTTACGGACATTTCGCCTCATGTTTTTCAAGTTTTGGTTCCACCAAGGAACATCCCTTGTGCCTCTGATACCCACCAGTGGTGAGCTTGAGTGGTAGGCATTAATCATTGCCTCTGTAACTTCATTTGCTACTCTGTCGAGGTCATCGACAGAGTTTATCGAGGTTTGTAGACCAGCTAAGTTATTCAGAAGTCTATCGTTATAGACTGGCCAGTTGGTGCGTTTGGGTATCCATAACATCAACTCTTGTCTCGAAGGGATATTGATATCAAACCTGATGTACATATGATCTGAGAGGGATGCTTCCTTGGACACATGCCAGTCGAGAATTGCACTGGAGGTACCCCTGTCAGACAGTGTAAGATCCAGTACCTCTCTCCTAACTGCATTCACAAAGGTCGCATCACTCCCTTTATTATTTACTGCTAAGTTGTTACTATGACAGAATTCAAAAAGTTGCTCACCTCTTAAATTGGTGTTGCTGCTTCCCCAGACTACGTGGTGTGCATTAGCGTCGCAACCAATGATGAATCTTTGGTGATGAATCATGCAATAATTCACGAAGCTCTGTATCAATTCTGGAGGGGGTCATTCTCATCCCCTGGAAAATATGCAGAAGCAATGTTAATCATCCTCTTGCCTCTTTTGGGTAAGGGCATTTCTATTGAAACAGCCGTGATATCCCTAGAAATAAATTAGTTAATAGAGAAGATATTGTGCCTTGAGCGAAAGAGAATTGCTGTCCTCGGCATATCAGCAGCCGTGTCGTAGACTAGCTTACCTGTATTGGCCGCAAAACCTTTTATCTTCCCATTGTTGGTCCAAGGCTCCTGTATGAGCGCTATATCTCAGTCATTGATCATAAAAAGGCGATTTAGGTTGTTTGTAGCCGTCTTCGATCGATGCAGATTATTCTCCACGAACCTCAATTTTGTTGTTGTTTTAATCTTGTGTATAACCATGATGATCACAACTCCACGCTATCCTTCTTAGGCTCCGAAGAGCCTGGTATTGCTGCAGGTTGCTGAAGAGCCACCCTTCCTCTAGGAGTGAGCCCATGGCTTTTCCCCCTCCTTCCTTGGCCCGGTTTGGCCAGTCTCCCTGTTCCAGAGGTGCCAGGTTTCCTGGCCTCCTCCGGCCCAGTGACCTCACCACCGCGGCCAGGGTTCTCAGCCAAAGCTGTCTTCGACGTGCCGGGCAGATTCGGTTCCGCCATCCTCCCTCTGGCTGCATCCACCGCCCCTCCTTTGGGCGGAAATGTACAGAGCCAAACATCCAATTGACTCTGTAGTTGAAGCCCTTGAGTATCTCCGCCGTTTTGTGTGAAACGAACACCGTAATTTGAAGGAGGTCGCCTTCTCGCTCCTTCCTCGAAATGATTCTCCAATCTGCGCCTCTTAGGTCCTTATTCTGGATCGCCAGACGACGCAGTATCTTCTCATTTGTCTCCTTACCACCTCGTGGCAGGTATACAAACGTGATTTTTGGGCGAGGCAGTTCCTCCCCTCAACTGCCTTCAGGGATGCTCCGTCCCATGGTTTAAGTGAGGGCACTATGATCCTAAGCCACTCTGCCGTGTTTTCATCGGCACGGTTCACCGTGAGCCAACCGTTTCTGGTGCGACATCCTAGGAAGTTTGGGCTGACACCATCTAACGGTAGCTCCGCCACTGTGTCCATAATTGCATCCTGTATGGCCAGAATCTGGGCAATGTGATCTCTAGGAAGCCTTGGTCGGTAATCTCCAGTCTGATGGCCTACACAGCATTACTGTAAGTAGTGGCCGTGTCTGCCCTGTTCTCGAGGTAACTCTCCTTATTGTCGCCCTTGCAATCCTTTGTGGGGTATAGTCGTCATCCGACCTGCTTCTTTTAATTGCTGGGACAATTCTGTCTTTGTATTGCTGCAAGGCAGCGTCGCTAAATTTTCTTTAACCGCCAGAACTACCATCTTTCAGAAAACTCCGAAAGCATAATCAACTTTCACATAATGCCACTAGGTGCCGACATGTTTATGTGTGCAATTTGTTAACATAAACAAAAATATTTTCGTGGTATCAAAGTGATTATTATTAATACGTGATAATTAAATTGATTTTGGCTGTCCCCTTTTCAAAAACGTCATTGATATTTTTGATTGTGTAGTGACATCTAGTGGCAAATGATATGTACTTTTTTTTTTGATCGTGCTGCCTCTTTCGGAAAACATGATCTATTCCTATGCTTTATTTTTTAATTTTATTTTTTGTCCTCTCTTCTAATACGGTAGTGGACCAAAAATGTTGTACTCAAATGAATTGTCATGTCGTCAAATTACTATGAAGAGAACGATAATTTTGTTTTCCACTGTATATACAACATAAACATTAAATAAAATAAATAACCAATGATGAATGAGAGTGAATAACCAAATATATTATCCCACCACACTAAAATTGAAATTAACACTTTCGCATCAATGATCATGTGATCTTATTTATTCGTGTTTCTCGCTCACACCGCTGTAAAATCAACCAAATATTTGAAAAACCAAGGGTGAATGAAACAAAGTTTAAATAACAGGTGAAAAAAAGTCAGATATACAGACTGGTTCCTACGTATTATTTTTTTTTCAAAAAAGAAAATAACGAATTTGAAAAAAATTGTAAATCATGCAAGTAACGCTATCTATTGTGGTAATATTGTAACTGCCCGTGATTTCTCTATATGTATATACTCAAAGGTAATAGCGCACAATTACGATTTTGAGGTTATGTTTTACTCATAACATCCAAATGTGAGCTTACCAATCAACCTGTTGTAGTTTTTCTTTTTAAAATGAAACTCGACTAATGTTCAAATCAACTAAAAACTTTATTTTTAGATTTCCATTACACGTTTTTTATAATACACATATACGTCTGCTCTTCTCAGCTATCTCTACTACACTCTTCATTTGGTTTTTGTTTTCAGTGCAACCTCAGATATGAAAATCTTCTTTACAGCAATGTAGGTAACTTCATCGTAAACCCTAAATTCAAGATTACAACAATTCGGCCATCCTGTAATAGATGGCATCCTCGTCATCTAGTTTACTTATTTCTAGCAATGATTCGAATCAAAATACTGATCACTTGACAAAGCCATGATTCATATATGTTGTCGAGAATCCCCGCTTTACAATTTAAATACAATAGGCCAATTAATTCAACTTAATTCTAATTAATTTTATCTAATGGATATAATTCAAATGCCTTAAATAAATAACGAATACAATTCAAATGTATTTAATAACTTACGAACATCATTCGCCAGGCTGGATGTACCAATCAGCAATCTTTACTCTTTATTAATTAATTTTTTTTTTTTATATTGGCACCAATTGGAACAACCGCACTAACCAACAATTAATACTATAATCTACGACTTGTAAATGGAAATATTCACTTCAATTTATATTGGACTATATCACTCTTATTTTGGTGTTTAATAATTTTTAGGCGATCTATTGGAAGTATTCCCTTATATACTCTAGAGGATTGTGATTCACCCTCAATATCTTGTATATAAGTACCTATCTCTGCCAATCGATTTCACCACTTCGTAAGGACCACGATACTTTGCCGATAGTTTTCTACTCTCCCCACTCGCGGGTGGTTCACTACGGACCATTACCATATCACCTCCTGACACCTCTGGCGCAGCTCGTCTTTTCTTATCAAACTGCTTTTTAATAACGGCTCTATTTTTTTCCAACAATTCTACTACATTATGGTCGTTGTCTTCGGAACTTAATTCTTTATTTAGATTTATAATTTCTATAGTCAGAGGATTGTCCTTCAATAGAACAGGTTTATATTTAAATACTATCTCGGATGGTGTTTTCTTTGTGATACGGTGTATCGCGTTATTGATACTGAGTTGCAGATCGAGCAACTTATCGTCCTAGTTCAGGCATTCTATACCATCACTGATACAAGCCAAATTAGTGGTCAATGTTCTATTTACGATTCCGACTTGACCATTTGAACGAGCACTACCACTTGCTACCTTGACATGTGAAATGCTGTATTCGTTCACAAATTCCTTAAACATTCCAGACGTAAACGCCGAACCTCTGTCACTTATAATCTTTAACGGCTTACCGTAGTGTGACATATACAACCTCACAAACATAATTGTTTTCTCCGACCCAACATCGCTCATCGCACCTAATACCACATATTTACTATAACCGTCCGTTATGACTGCTACATATTTGTTCTTATTTTTAGTGGTGGCATAGGGCCCTACGTGATCGATATGGATAGTAACAAACGGCTCTGTGCCTTTTTCCAACGGGTGCAGAAACCCTGACTTCTTACCCGATGTTGTCTTATCATTATAAATGTAATTAATACACCTATTTATATATTTTGTCACAAATTCTCTTAATTTGGGGAAGTAATAGCAAGTTTTGATTTTCGCCAACGTTTTATCTATACCCATATGTGATACGCTTTCATGTCCATCCCTAACAATGTCAAATCGAAGGCAATCCGGTACAAATAATCTCCATTTATTCTTGGTATGTTTATATACCCTACTATTGTATAAGGTGAATTTCTGATGTGTGGCTTCATCACCTTCCTCTGATTTATCCTTAACCCTGATAATATCATCATCAGTTCTCTGAAGTGCTGCCACCCAGTCAGTGTTCATCGAACGGATTTCGACTTAAGGCGTCAGCCACCTGATTAACTCGCCCTTGCACATACTCTATTTTAAAATCGAACTCAGATATCCGCATAAACCATCTCGCTATTCTGGGGTTCAGGTCCCTTTTGTTTGCTATTAGTTTTAAACTATTGCAATCCGTCCTAATTATAAAAGATTTTCCTAACAAATATACTCGGAATTTTTCTAGCCCTACGACAATGGCTAACGCTTCGAGCTCTATCGATGGGTATTTCGATTCTTCTTTCGAACACTTCCGACTATAAAAGCAAATCGGCTTATATTCCTTATTCACTTGTTCCTGGTATAAAATCGCCCCTACCCCCACTGAACTAGCATCAGTGTGTACTTCGACTTTTACATCGGGTTTATATAACGCTAATACCGGTTGTTCTATCAACTTCCGTTTGCTATTCTCAAATGATTTAATTTGCTCGTTACCCCAAATAAACTTACAATCCTGCTTTAATAAATCTGTCAACGGCTTAACTATCACCGCGAAATTCTGCACAAACCGCCTAAAGTAGCTTGCCAAACCTATGAAACTTCTTACTCCTCGAACATCCGATGGAACCGGGAAATTCCTAACACTATCTATCTTCCTCGACCCTGGTTCGATTCCCTTTGATGAGACTTCGAACCCCAAATAATCTATCTTTTTGTAAAAGAAATTGCATTTGCCCAAATTCAATGTCAACCCGGCATTCATAATTGAGATTAACACGGTTTCTAATCTTTCTATTCCTTCGTCGATATTAAAACAGATGGAATAATCACATAGTCTAAATATGCCATAGCTGGGCTATTACAGAGCCCAAAGGGCATTCTTTTAAATTGATAATGTCCGTCGGGTGTTATGAATGCTATCTTTTCCCTAGAAGACTGCTGGACAGGCACCTGGTAATACTCACTTGCGAGGTCCAACGTAGTGAACCATTCGTTACCCTGCAATCGATCGATTTGATCATCGATAAGAGGTAATGGAAAGTGGTCTTTTACCGTCCTGCGATTTAAGGCGCGGTAATCCACACACATCCGCACATCCCCATTTTTCTTACGCACTAAAACTATTGGATTTGCGTATGGAGAAATACTATCCTCTACTATATCGGCTGGTTTTAGATCACGAATTATTTCACTAACCTTGTCCCTTTCTACCTCCGCTAATCTGTACGGTCTGTAAACTATTGGAACCTCGTCATTCAAAATTATTTTCATGCTAGCTCTATTGGTACATTCAACCTGAAAAATATTCAAAGCGATCACATTTCTATATTTATTCAATAATACCAATAAGTTATCTAGCTGATCACCAACTAATTCCGTGTTAATTTTATTCTTAGTGATGATCTCAGGATACTTTGCGTCTGCATTTTGTAGACCCTCATCGGTCCCACGTAATTCGATACCATTTACTTGTTGTTCCGTAAATACTTCGCCTCTGGTAATTTTAACGTTATTTTTAATTACCAAATCGCCCTCGGTCCAATTTAATATTGGTAATATTGCTCGACCCTCTGCATTCGATTTATTGATACAACGCGGAATCAACTCATCCATCTCTCTAATTCCACCTTCAATGCATAACTCCTTATCGGCTAATTCTGTTACAACTTTAACATTGCCAACATAGTTTTTCGGAATGATGGTCTCTCCTTCGGCATACAAATCAACTTTTCTTTCAAGTAATTTATCCACATCACTCGCACTGGAGAACACCTTTACGCCACTTGAATCGCTCAAAATTTGAATATGGTCTTGCTCCGTAAACTGATGTCCAACCAACAAAGGAATATTTTGCGCACTATCAGGCACCACCAATATTTTCACTTTGGCCTCAATTCCATCGAGGTCCCGGGTTCGATTCCCGGCGGGTGATGAAAAAATCACGGCTGGTTAATGTAAGAATCAATGAACTAATCACTCATTATCCGTTGTAAAAGTGATTACGAAACTTCACTATGAAGCGGCCAAATCCCTCTATGGGATGTAGCGCCAGCGAAAAAAAAAAAAAAATACTGGAAAATTGTCAATTAAAAATAACCCATTCGTTCCACGAAATAGGTGAATTTTGAAGGCTATCCTGCCATAACTTGGCATTCCCCTTCAGCCGCGCTAAAGTATAGTGTATGATCACCACCTCATCCCAATCATATAACACCCCTAATTCTTCCATTTTATCCGTAAACTGAAACACATCGGTATTACCATCCACAGGATCAAATTCTGGAAGGGTTTCTACCATATTCGGAAAATATCTTGGTGTATGATCCATCACCGTTCGATCATAACCCAACTTTTTGACCGTGGTTTTAGAACACATGTCGTTTCCGTTTACACTCTTTTTCGGCCTCGTAGCGTCCAACAGTACCTACCATTCTCGTTTACGCTACCTCGGGAGCCTTGTTCGCTCATTTCAGCACTCATGCTTAAGTTTACACTGCCCCAGACAACACACAAAACGTTTCCAATGCACTCCGCTAACCTCAGCCCACGTGTTCACAACTGAACTATTTCACAAAAAAAAATGTGTACTCGCACTTATTCCGCTCCAAAACCCGTCACAATCCTGTTCCGATCCCACGTTCTGATAATTGTTGTAGTTTTTCTTTTTAAAATAAAACTCGACTAATGTTCAAATCAACTAGAGACTTTATTTTTAGATTTCCGTTACACGTTTTTTATAATACACATATACGTCTGCTCTTCTCAGCTATCTCTACTACACTCTTCATTTGGTTTTTGTTTTCAGTGCAACCTCAGATATGAAAATCTTACAAAGATAAAGATCTTAAAGATTACAACAAACCATCAAATCAAATATTATACCTTTCTAAATGAATTTAATTTTTTAGTTGCAAAAAAACGATTATTTTGAAATAAATTCACTAAGAAACATGTCTAATTATGGATTATGCATTTATTTACCGGTTGACTGCCACTTTGCGTTAAAAGGCGAATAAGCTTAGGTTTTTCATTGTTGAACTGAGTACCATTTGGTGAAAATAGAACCGAAATTTTTCGTTTATGGAATAATGGAAATTTCAGTAAATTATAGTGAAGACCATAATTCGTTCAAAAGCAAAATACCGCTTTTATTTACCCACATGCATAGACAGCGAGACAAAACAAGGCGCCTTTATCTAATTTTACGAAACATTAAACGGTATTTGGTGTATAGACAAGAAAAGCATCGTTTTAGTTTGACCCACATTTTTGTCGATGCATAAATAATATTAAAATGTTTTTCTGCGAGATTGTCCTTCAATGCTTTCAATATAAAATTCGGTAAGTCGCCAAGAAAAAAATAAAATGTGGGAAATATTCGATGGTGGCAATGAATTTTTATTTTTTAATAATAAAATAATTTGTGCATTTGGGGCAATGTGTGTCTGATTTAATTTTTGTTGGTGAGATTAAAACTTTGCTGAAAATTAATTAAAAATTGCTACTGATTGGAAAAGTTTTTTATTTGTTCAGTTTTAATAATTAAATGACAATAAGTCTTTTTTTACAAATAATCCATTTGGTTTGTGTGGGTTTTAAAGACGTTAAAGAGAGAGCATATATAACGTGCTGTTCGATTTTGCTAGATTTTTGATGCAATGAAACTGGTACAAACTTGCTATTTTTAGCGCCGTATGATGTCACTTTAATTAAAGAAAGCTAATGTAATTAATTTAACTATTTCTTTGGAAGAACTACAAATATTTAAATAATTATTGAGCCACGATTTTATATAATTAAAAACTTTTTAATGGTTTTGGGCTCTGTACTATATTTTTTTTTTAATTACTTGAGCTTTCGGATTCACTTCCAGTCCATTTGTTCCTTCAAAAACCACATTTTTGAAAATGGACTTAAAGTCAGTTCGAAAGCCCATGTAATTTAAAAAAATAAAAATAGTACAGGGCTGTTGGAAGTTGAATTAATATTGTTATGTTGGCAACAATTTTTATATTCTTAAAAGCAACCATGCAAGTTTCTTTTGTCTTACATTATGTTCAAGTACATAACCATTTTTTTTATCCGTGCTCTACTGCTCTGTATAGTAAACTTTACAAACGGTATTTCAACAGGTTATGGGCCCAGTCCATCGTTGAAAATCAACGATAGCATGAGGAGATGTTGGGATTGCATCATCAAAGATGGTCAGAAACCACAGAGTGTGACTAAGGCGTCAGCAAAAATTATATTACTAATTGATCCTGTAAATTATATACATGTGCAAGATGCGAAGTCAGCTAAAGAAGCTTGGGAAAATTTGGAAAAAGCGTTTGCGGATTCAGGATTAACGCGAAGAGTTGGTTTAATGAGAAGTTTAATTAATAATTCACAATTAAAACTTTTCACAATTTTTATTAAAATTTAAAACAAATTAAAAAGTAATTAAAATTTGAAAAAAATAATTATTTGTTAAAATATGTATTTACTTTCTTTATGTAATAATAATAATAATCTTTAAATTTTTAAAAAATGGAAGACCGGTTTCGGATATTCATCCATCCAGCTCAATTACTCTTTACCAATGAAGATATTATTGAGAATAATAATTTAGTCAGAAATCCTCAGAAGAAAGTGATGAAGATACGTATTATATCAGCGTCAGCGATGAATCAGATGATGTTATCCTTGTCCAGGCTCTGATAATGAAGATTATATCCCACAGAATGATGTGAATGTTGATAACAATGTCGAATTTGAAGATCATCGAGAGTCCCGAAACCGATAAATTTAAATGATTATGTTTCATACAGTGTAATATCATTTGAGATGAATGATCCTTTATCGACAGAAGAAGCTTTCAGTAGACCAGACTGCAATTTTTGGAAAAACGTTATGAAAAGTGAGTATAGCTCATTAATCGAAAATCATACATGGGAACTATATAGTTGATTTACCACCGAATAAAAAACCAATGAAGGACTTTCCCAATATCGATTTTAGTTCATTTGTCCCCACGCTTGGGCAACGCTGACTTCTTTTTTTTTTTTTTACATGCAAAAACAAGTAAAATCATGTTTACAAATACGAGTTTCTTGTCTAAATTAGTGAATGTCCCCCTACCTTTTTTTTATGATTAATAAGGATGAGTATGTTGCGATTAATAATAAATATCAAATTTTAAAATTAATTTAGTCGAAATTAATAATTTAATGAAACCATGCAAGACATATTTTGACCATATAAAACTACATACGAAATATTTTAGCCGCCAGTCAGCAAGCGTTGGAATTATATTTGGGAAAATCACTAATTGACTGTAAGTGGGGTTTTAAAGCAAAGCGAGATGTTAGTGGTAAAATTGTGCAACACAAAGCTAGATTGGTCATTAAAGGTTGTGTTCAGAAAAAGGGAATAGACTACGAGGAAACATATTCACCTGTCGTGAGATATAGTTCAATACGTTTTTTATTGGCGATGGCAGCAAAGTACAATTTAGATATTAACCAAATGGATGCGGTCACAGCGTTCCTCCAAGGTTATTTGGAAGAGGAGATATATATGATCCAATTTGACTGTTTCGCAAGGGACAAAAAAGTGTGTTGTCTTAGAAAATCATTATACGGTCTAAAACAATCCAGCTGAATATGGAATATTAAACTGGATGTTTCTTTAACAAATTTTGGATTACAAAAATCGAAAGTCGATCCATGTACATATATATTTTAAAATTCAGGGGAACTGAATAATTATAATTGCCGTGTATATGTTGGTGATTTTTTGATATTCTCTAATGACGAAATTTCAAAAATGATTTAAAAAAGGGATTGATGACATCATTTAAAATGAAAGATATTGGTCCTGCTCGTTTTATATTAGGGATCCAAATTACAAGCGACAGGAAAGCGGGAAAAATTTGGATCGATCAAGAATAGTACATTACAGAAATCTTAGCTAGATTTAATATGACTGATTGCAAGGCTGTCTCTACGCCAATAGACGCAAATCAAAAGTTATCAAGTGAGATGTGTCCGAAAAATCAAGAAGACTGCAATGAGATGCAAAATGTACCTTATCAACAAGCCGTTGGAAGTATTTTATTTGCATCCCAGATATCCAGTCCAGATAGAAGTTTTGCAGTGAACATGATGAGTCATTTTAATAACAATCCAGGTAAAGCACACTGGTGTGCGGTAAAGCGATTTATGAGTTACCTTAAAGGAAGTCGAATGCAAAACTTGAGTCCAACAATCAAAATAATGATTTGGTTGGTTATTGTGATACAGATTGGGCAAATGATTTAGATCAGAGACGATCTACAACGGGATATGCTTTTTTATATCAAAATGACTCGATTTCATGGAATTCGAAGAAACAACCAACAGTGGCGTTATCACCACCGAGGCGGAATATATGTCTATGACTTCTGCAATACAAGAGGCATTATGGTTAAAAGATCTTCAAATGGAACTTATGAAAAACACTTCAGAATGTCTTTCGATCTATCTTTTTATCATCCTGGGACAAAACACATAGACGTCAAGCATCATTTCATTCGAGAAAAAATAAACGATAAGAAGTTCCAACCGAAATACCTACAGAAAATAAGGTTGCAGATGTGTTGTCGAAGCCGTTGAGCCCGATGAAACATATGAAGTGTTCGAAAGCTTTAGGGCTGAAATTTTAAATTATCTAAATTCTAGTGGAGGTGTTGGAAGTTGAATTAATATTGTTATGATGACAACACTTTTATATTCTTATGTATGATATAATAAAGCAACCATGCAAGTTTCTTTTGTCTTACATTATGTTCAAGTACATAGCCGTATTTTATTTGATCCGTGCTCTGTGTAGTAAACTTTACAACAGTATTTCAACATGAGCCCAAAACCATCAAAAAGTTTTTAATTATGAGAAAAATCTCGAAAATCATTAATAATCTGAAAAATCTTAAATAATCTTTAGCATCATGTGGCTGCTCAACGAATAATCTCGATAACCCTTAAATAACAATCATCTCAAAATTGTTGAATAATTTATAAAATAACTGATTAATCTCAACAGATATTTAAATAGACAAAAAAAAAAAAATTCTCAATTAAGATCAATGCTATTTGAAACTAAACGCCATGTTAATCTCAATTAACCCCAAAAACACCAATAATCTCGATATTCTCAACTAATCTGTAAGAATTTCAAAAATCTCGAATAATTTCGGAAATTCCAAATATTCCGAAAAATTAAACATAAATTCAAATAATCTCGAAAATCTTCTAAAAACATGAATAATCTTGAAAATCTTCGGTAGTCTGGTAAAATCTCGATTCAAAAATAGTCTTGAAAATCTCTACTATACATACACATAAAATAAAATTTAAGTACCTTATAATAATCTCTATTGATTCTCAGAATTTCAAAAAAATTCGAATTTGGAATATTTAATCTTGAAAATTATTCATGCTAAATTTAAAAATCTTGGAAATAAAGAAACTATCGAAAAATGTACTAACAAATAACTCAAAAAACTTGAAAAACATGCATGAAACGCGACGCTAAGCGAAAAACAAATTGCCTGATGACTTCAATTGGTTATTTTCAGAACACCAAATTAATGAATCCATCCTCTTGTCAAAATATTTGCCGCGTTCGGTGCTGGTTTGTGATTTTTGTTCCTAGGTATGTAAAAGTCAACTGGACGATGCGGTATTTATTTACATATCCAGGGCCACAAAATGTATCACTCTGGAATGGATGTAATAACTATTGCAGTATGTATGCGGTAGTCAGCCTCAAGCTAACAATTTTGTAGTGTTTTATGTATATAATTACTGCGCTATCCATTTGACATTTTGGAAATTTGTCAAAAATATTCATTTGGATTGAACAAATGATTCGCGGACTTTTGGTCTAAAACAATTTATCTAAACCAATTTAACTAAAGCAATTTACCTAAAATCAATTTAACTAAAAACAATTTATCTAAACACAATTTGCCTAAAATCAATTTATCTAAAAATAATTCATCTAAAAACAATTCGTCTAAAGCAATTCGTCTAAAACAGTTTATCTAAAACAATTTACCTAAAAACAATTTATCTAAAACAGTTTATCTAAAAACATTTCATCTAACTACAATTGATCTAAAAACAATTTATCTAAAAACAATTTAACTAAAAACAATTTAACTAAAAACAATTTAACTAAAAACAATTCGTCTAAACTCAATTCAACTAAAAACAATTCATCTAAAATCAATTTGTCTAAAAACAATTCTTCTAAAGCAATTTAACTAAAAACAATTCATCTAAAAACAATTCGTCTGAAGCAATTTATCTAAAATCAATTCATCTAAAAACAATTCATCTAAACCCAATTTTATTTAAAAGCAATTGTTAGTAGACAAGTTTTGTCTTTGCTAAATTATCAAGTCATAACAACTTTTGCTATTTTTTCATGAGTTTAAGTAGTCCCGCTCAATTTCGCCGCTATTTATTAATTTCAACCGTTTAGATTATTTAATCAAAGAGAAATACATAGTTTTATTTTTAATAATCACTAAAATTGTTTCAAAAAATTCCCAATAAAAAACACGTCTTGTGTGTATCGACATAAAATCAAAAAGAAAATATAATTTTTTGACTGATAATATTCAAAAAATAATTCTAGGTTATGTCCAGTTCTACATAGCAAAGACAAAAACCTTACTCTTAGCGGGAACTACCGGTTAAAGCTGATTTACATTCAATCTTTCCGTTCTTTTCCAAAAGATAAAAGATTACAATAAAAAATGCGTTTTAGATTTTACTTAGTATGATTTCCTTGTATTAAAATCAGAAGGAATACTCAAAAAGTAGTATTCAATATTATTTACTGCAACACTAAACTTTTTTTTCGTGAAAAAGAACGGAAAAACCTGAAAAAGATGAACTGGTTTGTTTTTTTCGTTAAAGTTGCTCAAAATTTATAAAATCAAAGTAACATTTTGAAAGGAAAAATGAAAATTTTGAATATGCCCGTCCCATTTCTATATATGGGTAAAATGTATTTGCACTTTTCTTCGTGTTTCTATTCTTTTGCAAAAGAACGAAAAGATTGAATGTAATAAGGCCCTTTTACATTCAATCTTTTCGTTCATTTTCAAAAGAATAGAATCACGAAGAAAAGTGCAAATACATTTTACCCATATATAAAAAAGAGACGGGCATACGCGAAATTTCATTTTTTCCTTTCAAAATGTTACTTGGATTTTATATCTTTTGAGCAACTTTTACGAAAAAAGTCAAACCAGTTCTTCTTTTTCAGGTTTTTCAGTTCTTTTTCACCAAAAAAAGTTGAGTGTTATAGTAAATAGTATTGAATAATACTTTTTGAATATTCTTTCTGATTTTAATACAAGGAAATCATACTAAAACATATTTTTTACTGTAAATCTTTTATCTTTTGGAAAAGAACGGAAAGATTGAATGTAAATCAGCTTTTATAGTCGACTGGAAAGTGCTATGTAGGTTATGTAGAGGTACCTACATATTTCTAAAATTTAGTAAAGACACATTTTTAAAAACATTTTTTGGAATGGCCTAGTTTAATCGGTAATTATTTTTATTTAAATAATTTTACATATTTTGAGACGAATTCATCTAAAGAATTGTTTTTAGACAAATTGGTTTTAGATGAATTGTTTTTAGTTAAATTGTTTTAGATGAATTGTTTTTAGATGAATTGATTTTAGATAAATTGGGTTTAGATGAATTGCTTTAGACGAATTGTTTTTAGACGAATTGCTTTTAGATAAATTGGGTTTAGATGAATTGCTTTTAGACAAATTGATTTTAGATGAATTGTTTTTAGTTGAATTGAGTTTAGACGAATTGTTTTTAGTTAAATTGTTTTTAGTTAAATTGTTTTTAGTTAAATTGTTTTTAGTTAAATTGTTTTAGATGAATTGTGAATAGACGAATTGTTTTTAGTTAAATTGTTTTTAGTTAAATTGTTTTTAGGTAAAGTGTTTTTAGATCAATTGTAGTTAGACGAAATGTTTTTAGATAAACTGTTTTAGATAAATTGTTTTTAGTTAAATTGTTTTAGATAAAAAATCCGTTTTCCTGAACAAATCTGCTTTAAACAACAAGTCCGGAAAATTTTGCTAAAGCCGTTGAGCGACCAATGCCCTACAATTTTTTTTTAACTCAACAGCAGCTTTGTTGTTTCGGTAGAAATTTAGCAGCTGTGTGACAGCCATTCCTTTCAGCATAATTTTTCTATAAAGTTCAACGAGATATTGAATATTTTACGGTAAAGGATTTAAAAAAATATAATAATATATCTGAAATGCCATTGAAACGGCAGGAAAATATTGCCGAGTTAGATTTTCATCCTGAACAAATAATGCCGATGAGCCAGGGCTGGTATATGAATATTTCAACTAACACCAGAACCCTTGAATCGCATTAAAAAAAAATGCACCTGGAAATAAACGGTTTAGGATGCCTAGATTTTTGAAATTTTTGAAAAAAAATTCTTTTTTCACAATAATTCAAAAACTAAAGAAGATACGATACGTACAAAATGTAAGTGCAGTACAAAAATATCCACCTTCCCCGAGCCCTTAAACCCAAAAATCTCAAAAACGAAGGGTTCAAGAAAGTTTAGCTTTGCAGGCCTTATAGCTTTGAAATTTCCTAGCAAAATGATTTTTGGAGTAATTAATAAATAAGTAATCTGTCATCAATTGTCGATGGTAGCGTTCTGCAGTGATGGTTTCGTTGGGTTGAAACAGCTCATAATGCACTACACAAGGAGCAGTGTTCGTTTCACCGGGACACAGTTGTCATGAATAGAGTATAAGCATTCATAAAATAAATGAAACAGAGAATTAATGTTATCGGTCAAATACATTTGACCCCAATCAGCGCCCATAAGGCAATAAGAGATTACATCATTATTTATGAAGAGGAGAAATTGTTAAGAGTTTGCAATTCAGTTTCGATCTGTGAGCATGTGAAAAATAAATCATTTTTCAGTACATCTCATCAGGCTATAGCGACTGAACTGCTATAATACTGCTACATAGTAACCGCATGTATGCGTTAAATACACTAACATTGAAATTGTTAAAAGTTTAGAAAGGGGAATGTAAAAATTCGCTAATACTACAAGTGCACGGTTGATTCCTATATATAGGAAAAAATCAGTGTAATAAATTAGCAGTTCAGTCGCTATAG
The DNA here is from genome assembly GCA_963556165.1 of Tipula helvola. Lineage (NCBI taxonomy): Eukaryota > Metazoa > Arthropoda > Insecta > Diptera > Tipulidae > Tipula > Tipula helvola. Next base: position 281,623,412 of record OY744481.1, on the reverse strand, counting down.
CCTAATGAGATGTACTGAAAAATGATTTATTTTTCACATGCTCACAGATCGAAACTGAATTGCAAACTCTTAACAATTTCTTCTCTTCTTAAATATTTATCAATCTGGAATACACCAGAATAATTCAAAAGTTTGAATCATTATCTATGTTATTATAGTCGTATATTAGCTTATTCCGAATTTTGACACGTTTGGATTTTACTTTATAGGAGATGAGTAGAAAATCATGATCAGATATATGTGGCATAGAGTACTGTTTCAACCCCAAAATTTTAGCCTGATCTGGTATAGGAACAATAAACTGATCTAGCCATGATGGGTCACGAGTTGGTAAAAACGGAATTGAGAAAAGGCTATTTGCTTTTAAAAAATCATGAAGTCTGTGCGATCTGTCAAGGATATTAAAATTGAAGTCACCGCCTATTACGAAATGACTATATCGTAATACAAAGAGGATAGCATTTTCTGGAAAGCGAACATGTCAGTTAGTATAGCAGATGGGGGATTGTAACATACTACTATTAGAATTGTCATGGACTGAAATTTCATTTCAACTATTATAACTTCAGTGCCATATTTACCTGAATGGACTCTCTTGAATTTATAACATTTCCTGTAGCATACACAGACCCCACCACGCAAGCCTAGTTTCCGCCACGCACAAAACATCAATGTTATTAAAACTAATAAAAATTCGAATTTTATCTATATGGTAAAATAGACTGCGAGCATTAAGAAATCCAAAGTTTACACACAAACTATCACCATTTTCAAGTTATCGCCATAAGTATTGTGTAATGAATTCCGATAGAAACTGGAGTGTGAAAACCTAAAATACACAAAAATATTATGAATCAATCTAAAAAAAATCATAAAAACTATAATAAAGTACATAACTTATAAAGGGTGATCCAATAAGAGCTTCCAGAAGTTTTTTTTGAAATAAAACGCATTAAAATCAATTTAATAATCAAAAATTGTATTTGTGACGTAAGTTCGGTTTTTGACATTTAATGTTTGAAAATAATTTCTTTTAAATATTGTCCGCGACCGGCTCTTAGATGATCCATTCTATGGGTCCAATTTTCTAGCATTTCGGCCGATATTCCGTTAATTACGCGTGTTATGTTCGCTTCTAATGCACCCCCATAAAATGTAATCTAACGGCGTCAGATCACAAGATCTTGGAGGCCAATTCACTGGTCCCTTTCTTGATATGATGTTCTCATTAAAATTTTCTTTCAATAAATTGATAGTTTGGCCTGCTGTGTGGCACGTTGCACCATCTTGTTGAAACCACAAGTCGGCTACACCAATATCTTGAATTTTTGGCAAAAAAAATTCATTGATCATTGCTCTGTAGTTTGCGCCATTGACGTTTCGCGGACAACATTTAAAAGAAATTATTTTCAAACATTAATAAACCGAACTTACGTCACAAATACAATTTTTGATTATTAAATTGATTTTTATGCGTTTTATTTCAAAAAAACTTCCGTAAGCTCTTATTGGATCACCCTTTACAACTACGATGACCTTGATGAGTAAGTGTCCAGCGAATAATCCCAATTAATAAGTTCATTACTGCAATAATGCTGCGGCAGGAAATTTCTTTTGACGTTTACGAGGTAAACAACCTTTAAAATCTTTTAAAAAATCGAAATCTTTGCGGCCTTTTCTGACAGACTAGGGTCTAGGGATTAGCTAAGCGCGATAATTTTTCGAGATTAGCTATACCTACACCTAGTGCGTTAAGTTCAAGATTAGCTAATCGCTTATTATTTCAAGAATAGTGACTTATCGCGATTAGTGAACTAATCTCTCAAATATATTGAAATTTATGTACATATCTCTTTTTCTTGAGTTTAGTGAAAGTACAAGTGACGTCATTATAAAATGTTAAAATAAAATTGCAAATACAAGTTGCGCTATTTTAATACAGGTGGAAACATGTAACTATCCAAGGCTGGGCAAATTACATTATACTGAGTAATTAAAATACTTTTAGGAATTACAGCAAACTCAGTAATTAAAATGCAAATTACAATTACTTTCAAGTGGAGTAATTAAAATACAAATTACAATTACTTTGCATTTGTAAATTGCTAAATTTGATTTGACAAAATTCGTTTGGTGAAAAAACTATCATTAAAACAGCGATCATTAATATTACCTAGGTAATACTCATGGCTCTGGAACCAGATTTTAATAAGGCTTTGTAAAAATTTAAACAAGAAATTTCAAAAACTGAGGTAATTAAAATACAAATTATAATTACTTATGTCGTGTTCTTTTCGTTTTTTCAAATCAATGCGAATTTTGTAGTGTGAAAAGTACATGAAGCAAAATTTATGTTGTTTTGTGTTTATATTGATAATACAACCGGTTTTTTTTTACTTGATTAATATTTCTAAACGTCAAATTGAAATTTGGCGGCATTATTCTTAAATTACTCAATTAAAATGACAAAACAAATCGAGACGCAAAAACTCTATGTAATGGCAGCATCATTTATATTAATTAAAAAAATTCAACACAACAATTAAATTAAACACAAAATGATAATACAAGTCGATCGAGACACAAAAAACGCTATATTATTGAAAACTTTTGACAACTAAATTGACGTTTCTATTTTTGTTACTAAAATCTTAAAAAAAGGGGTTTGGCATAGTAAAAAATTGATTTTTGAGCTGTTTCTTTCAAAAATTTTAGAAATCAAGAGTTTCAGCAAATTTTTAAAATAGTACCTATTCTTTTTTTTTCTAAATTTCACTATTTATTATTTTAGAGCAAAGAAAAAGGAAAAAAGGGATATTACACGTCATCATAACTAAAAAATTAACAATTTTATGGCCTTAAAACGACCAAAAGGTCGTTTTGACCTGCATATGTATCTATAATAAAACATCTGTTTTATTGTAACGTACGTGTACTTATTTAGTGTATTTTTGTGGAGGTAAGTAAAGTGTAATTAAGTACTTGTACTCCCATTTTATGTGTAAACGTAATTTTATGATATTGCTTTTCGCATGACTCAATCATGATGACTACCAATTTGTTGCTAGGGATAAAATTCTCTATGATTATTGTTTTAGAAGTTGGACCAGCAACATCTTTATTCATATAATAAAATAATTCCTACAAAATATTAATTGTTTTTACTGCGTGATTTTTAAGTTTGAAAATTTCATAAATTTTTAAAGAAGTTTCTAAAATAGTCGTGGTGGTTAATAATCATGGAGAATAACGTACAAACCGTATATTGGCTGATTGGTAAGTATTATTAAGCGTTTAGTATTTTAAATCCTATAAATCTAATATTTTCCGCTAATATAAGTAAATTTCGTAGGTGAATCTTTAGAAAATCTACCGAATGATAACCTTCCAACGAATCGAGATGTAATTAGTCGATTCCTCCACAAGCTGACAAATACGAATTTAAATGTGCAAGCTAGCATTGTTGCGGATGAGCTAGCTGCTATTTGGCAGAAGTTTGGGATTCCTCATCAGGAGAAGAGGAATATTATTAAAAAAAATCATTAAATTACATGATACATATCGGCATCTTAAAAAAAATATTAATAGGAAAAGTGAAACTGAAACAAATAAAAGAGAAATTTTCTTACATGATGGATGGAAACTCTTTGACATTGCACATGGTCTTAATATTCAAAAAATAGCAGATTAATGCTTTTAATGTTCGTTCGTTAAGATCAATTGATGAGAGCAATGTCACATTGGCGACTAGTAATCCACAACCTTCAACAAGTAGAGCTCAAGAAACAGATATAAACTTAATCATTTCGGATACAAGCTCACTTACTCTTTCTTCGAGTGGCAGTGAATATCAGGCACCAGTTGAAAAGAAACTAAAGCAAACAAATTATGCCGCTTCATCTCTGTCATCGCTACATATGAAGAACGTCATTGATAAGAATGTAGTAGGTGCGCTGGATCGATCGAAAATAAGCAATTCAGGAGCTGATCTTGTAATCGCAACCACGGCAAATGCAAAATTCAATTGTAGTTTCCAAAGAGACCATACGTCGCAGTCGACAACGAGTCAGGAAGGAAATTAGTGATAAAATATTTAAATCTTTCAGTCCTGATTCTATTCTAACTGTACATTGGGATGGAAAAATGTTAGAATATATAACAGAGAAAAAAATGGTTGACGTGTGTCATAGTTTCCGGTTGTGGTAAAACCAAATTATTGGGAGTTTTAATGATTTCACAAGGAACAGGTAAAGAGCAGTGCGAGATGGTATTTAAAATGCTTCAAGACTGGAATATTACCGATAATATTAGAGGAATGTGCTTCGATACAACTGCCAGCAACGTCGGTAGACTAAGTGGAGCCTGCAGTCTTCTTGAAAAAAGAATTGGCAGAAGTTTATTGTGGTTTGCTTGCAGACATCATATATATGAATTAATTGTATCTGCTGTTTTTAGTAACTTGTTGAAGGAAATATCAAGTGGGCCCGATATTCAGCTGTTTCAAAGATTTAAAAAGCAATGGAATTCTTTTAATCATAACCAGATAAACGCTGGTTTAGCTGATTCAAGTGTCCAAGATATCTTCAGTTCCCTAGAGGTGGAATGTATTATTACCTTTATAAATGATCAACTTGGAAAATTACAAAATGGGCGAGATGATTATAAAGAATTTTTATGTTTATCACTTTTGTTTCTGAGAAAACCACTTACATTTACAATTCGGTACCCAGGTGCAACCAGCAGAGCGCGATGGATGTCAAAAATTATTTACAGCCTGAAAATATACTTGTTTCGAAAACATTTCAAACTCACTCGTACGTTCAATTAAATTATTTTATCATAAAATGATTGTCTAACTGAATTAATTTCATTTTCTTTTTTCAGCATCTGAATCAAAAGGGCTGCGGGACTTCAACATTTTTATCATTAAAATTTAGTTAAAAAAATGGTTTACATGCATGAACCCAACATCAGCGCCAAGAAATGATTTAAACTTACTGAAGGAGCTAGTAGCATATAAAAATATCAATCCAACGGTATCAATAGTTGCATTGAAAAGTTTTTCAAACCATTTATGGTATTTAAGTGATATTCTCATAGCCCTTTCATTCTTCGATGAGGATGTAGACAGCCAGAAAAAAACGGCAATGGTTCGAAAATTAGAAGAAGAAAACGAATATAAAATTTTATATTTGAAGAAAGCTGTAGTACCTGAAAATGTGGAATATGCCGAAATAGAAGATTTTGTGTCCAGAAATACAAAGCAGTTTTTTGAACTTTTATTTGGAAGGATGCCAAGTTTTATTGAAAAACACCCTATTACATGGAAGGATGACTCGGAATATTTAAGAATGCAGGAAATTGTAAAAAAATTGCAAGTAGTAAATGACGTTGCAGAAAGAGGAAAAGGGCTCATTAAAAATTACAACGTAATTTTAACGTATCAAGAGGAATACAAGCAGTATCTATTACAAGTTGTAGAAGATCACTATAAGACAATTCCTTTTGTAACGAAAACAAATATTAATGCTACTTTGCAACACAAAAACTAATAAAAAATAAAACAATTTAATAATCTTGTTAATTACATATGAAATGTGTTTCTATGTGTTCTTCAATCTTTTCCATCTCCTTTAACCGAAACCCTCATCTTTACAAGGTATGGCGTTGTGACTAATTAGCAATGTATCTCAGAAACATTAGCCGCATTTCTTGACGCATTAGTGATCCGGATCAGATCAAAGTTTACATTGAAAACAACAAAAATTTAATTTTTGTTGTTGTTTTCAATGTAAACTTTGATCTGATCCGGATCAATAATGCGTTAAGAAATGCGGCTATTATTAAGGCAGTAATAAATTTTGAAACACAGAAATATTTCTTTTCTATTTAAGCTTCATTTTTTTATTTTTTATTAATAAAATCAAAATTCTCTACTCACGAGTCATAACATCTTATGTCTTATGATTTTGCTAGTGACATAAGATGTTATGACTTGTGAGTAGAGAATTGGTTTGAGATATGTGCCTTTCGGTCGTTTTTAGGCTATAAAATTGTTAATTTTTTAACGTGGAATATCTTCTTTTTTTTCGTTTTTCTTTACTCTAAAATAATAAATAGAGAAATTTAGAAAAAAAGAGTAGGTACTATTTTAAAAATTTGCTGAAACTCTTGATTTCTAACATTTTTCAAAGAAACAGCTCAAAAATCAATTTTTTACTATGCCAAACCCCTTTTTTTATGATTTTAGTGGATCGGGCATACTCAAAAATACTTAGAAAATATTACACTGTCATTATTTGACGGAATTGAAGGAAAAGAGAGGATTAAATTTCACTAAAGGTCGTTTTAGTGTTTTTTTTGCTGAAAACGAATTTGAGCGACATCTAAACGTGGTCCAATCGACCTGAAAATAAGCATGAGGTCATTTCTAATAGAAACGAATACTTTGAGCTCTTAGCTCGATTGAAAAAATAAAAAAAGTTTTTTCCACTCAAAAATGAGTCGCCCTAATATATACACAAAACTAACACAATTGCCTAAAATATTGTTTACATTTTTGTTGGTTTTGAATACCAATACCAACCCATAGGGGACATTTTTTGTTATAGGATCTGTGTAAAGAGCGAATGTCACGGCTTGTATAAACATTTTTGTTGGTTTTGGCGGATGTGATGAAAAAATCTGCATTTCGTAAAATTGATGCACATCGAAAAAACATTGACGTTTTTTGGTGAAAAGAACAGTTTTTGGATGTGCATCAATTTTTTTGACGATTTTGGGTGAAACGAATTCAACATTAGAATTTAAGTAATTAAAATACAAGATACTGTTACTTAGAAAATGAGTATGTAATTAAAATATAAGTTACAAATTGTAATTTGTATTTTCATTATGTAATTCAAATACATGTAATTCGTTACTGCCCAGAGTTGTAACTATTCCATGACATTTTAAAAGTACAAACTATTTGTGGTATAAATAAAAAAAATTAAATTTTCAATTAAAGTCGTTAGATTATAATTTATTGTTTTAGAGTTTATGTTGCTTGTAATTTGATTGATTTAAAAAAGAATAAATAAAAAATAGAAAAATGAGTTCTTCTATGCGCTTTCATATGAGAAACAAATTATGTGTTTTTAAGTTGGTATGGACGGGGAAAAAATTACCAAAAAGATGAGAAAATTTTATGTTCGTCAAGTTCTTCTGTTGCGAAATTACCATAAAAGTTACTGACGACTGTATTTGAGTAAGTGGCATCAATTAAGGCTGATGATATTTGTATTATTCGATACCCCGAACTCGGGTGTTACTATCTAAACCTTAGAATGTCAATTCAATAAAATTAGTGGTAGATTAGCTAATCCCTAAGTAGTCTATCAGTGGTAATAGGATCAGCTTTTATGATCCTCAAAATTTGTCTCTACAAAAATTTTCCTCTTCGAGTACTGCCGACTGCCGTACTAAACATGTTAATGCATATTGAGAAAATTGATGTTAAATTTTTGAAATTTCTATATTTTGCATCAAAAATGAAAACACATTTTTTTATTATTTGATTTTCAATTTAGTTTCTGTTATTTGTTTAAATTTTTTAACCCAATTTGGCCAAAAATGTAGTTTATACTGATTGATTCAGTGATTGTAGTTTCGGGTCTATGGTCTATCCTTAAAATACGAAATCGATAAATTTGATAACATGTCGGCTTTTAAACTCGTTCAAGTCTAGACTTGTGCAAGCATGCACCTAGACTATACAAATTTATGTTAATAGCTGACAGCTAATCAAAAGAACGGTATACAAACCTCCCCTACATGCAACGATGTATCGAATTATCGATAGAGTTGTGCAAGCGAAAGCAAAAAAGTCGAAACGTTTTGTTTTGCACATATTGTTTCAAAACTGTGCAGTTTCACCCCTAAACGATTAAGTAGACTTACAACGATTAACTTGTGCAGGTAAATTGGCGCAATTAAACGTTACGTCTAGGTCTGGTTTAAGAAGCACAAAAAAAACACACGTGACAATTTAATTTTTCTAACATCAATCGTTTGCCTCATTATGTCATCTAACTCTTCAATAACTATTTAGCTTGTGTTGTTCTTAGTCACGCTTTAGTTGCTATAATTCTACAGGTAACCTGTTTTAACCAATTATTTCCAGCATACCTGCATTTGTTAAATATGTATATGAAAATAAGCACAATTCTTACGCGTGCTTTTTGGGTTAAATCTCTGGAAAGTGTTGTTCCCTCCGAAAAGCCACCTGTTTCAATTAAATACCAACTGTGAATTTAATGACGTCAACCTGTATGTATGACCCATTATTCTTGGTAATGAAAAAAAATAATAATGTTGGCACTTGAAATATTTACAATCGTTACAATTATCAATAGTGTTTTGTCAATCGGTTAAGCTTGTGGCACAAAAATAATCAACAACAACAAACAACAAAATGATTTTTGGGTACATACTTGAATTAATCTATTTTCTAATGTTTAATCCTTTAATTAGAATAACGCGCGCTATAACAACAAAATCAAATAAATACAGCCCAAAATGGTCAGTTGTGCGACGAATTGCAACAACACGGTTTCAGCAACAAATTGGACAGAATGGTGGTAGGACTCCAAATTCGGCTGTATCAACAACGGGTGGAGGAGGATCAACGGGGGGGAATTCATCGAATAAAGGAAAAGGTAAATTACTTTATTTTAAAAGAAAATGGAGTTGGAAAGCGGGGGCAGGTTGGACAATTTTATCTGTACTCGACTGGTGGTTATTAGCTGCAGGGGGATGGCTTACATGGCAGGGTTTATTCTTGCGGTGGACACCAATAGGTTTATGTGTTGTAGCAGCGGTCCAATGGCATTTATACAATGATTTTGAAAAGAAAGGGCTACCGCGTACTGCTACACCGTGGCAGGTAAGATTTTTTATTTTTAATATTTTTGCGTTTTTATTGCTAACAATACCAAAATTATTTTCCCGGCCAGATGAATATGTACTGTTGTTTGCCCTTGAGACTTATGAGTAGAGGATGGGGTTGGATTGCTGAACGTCGCGTGCCAACACCTTTTCGATCTGTTGTATTTGGAGCGTATTCAACTGCGTTTGGGGTTAATTTAAATGAAGCAAAGTCGCCAGATTTTAAGTAAGTTGATGTTTCCATTTTGTACAATTTCTAATTATTATTTTATTTTTCTCTGATTTTATTTAGTTTAAAATTATTGAAAAGATTGGTTTTGCACAAAATAATTTTTTTTTTTTGGGTGAAACTTTTTTGCTATTTATGTATATGTGGAATGCTTTCTTGGAAGTTGTTGCCCCCCCCCCAATTGAATAATCAAAATCTAATTACACCAAAAATTTATTTGTTTGATTTTTTATGAGTGTGGTGGTTATTGTATGCGTGTTTATGTGTAATGCTAAAAATGCTTTTGGGTGCGTGGAAAAGGGCTATATAATACACGATAATGTCATAATTCGTAGCCATTATCATGGAACAGGTTAATAAGTAACTTGGATTTTGTTAACACGAAAATTGTTCCTAATCTTTGAGTGACTAAAATTAAATCTTTCAATAAAATTCGAATAATTGTTTTTATTTTTTAGCCAAGTCAGGTAATTTTTATTTCAGCCAATATTATTTTTAGTTTTCATAAAACACATACGCAATAGGTTACGGTTCCATTTTGTCATTAAAATATATAATTTTGCTTCTGCGGCGGTTATGGAAATTTTAACTTATTTTTTACCTAATTACATAATTAAGTTATATCATACACGTAAATACCATTTACAATTTTTTATTATTATTACAATACATAAAATTGATTTTTATAGCGTGAGGTCATCATAATATATTATATTCGTAAAGAATATTTTTGTAGTGGGATTCCATTATTTTTTTTTGTTATTGGATGATTACAAAACAAAAAACCGATCATATATTTTATTCCTCCTTAAATAGGGCCTTTTCCCCAAACCATAGTCTAGATCACAACCATCATCTATAAATATTGAGCAATTTTTTGTTTAGTACATTACAGAGCATTCACAATGGAAAAACTTTTTACTTTTTTACTTACAGGTTTGTATGAATTTGTAAGTCAAAAGTAATAAGTTGTTTCATTTTGAATGCTCTATTATACTTATTTAATTAGACGTACTTATAATAAGTATTTTGGCGAGGTAACTTAAAATAAGTACATATGTCTCTACAAAAAAAATCATTTTGTTTCCATTTTAGATTCTTTTTTGTAAGAAAGGGATAGAAATATACTTATTTTAAGTTACCTCGCCAATATGTCTAAATAAATAACTATAACTTTCGGAAAGGGCCTACTAGTAGGTAAATCGGTGTGAATGAATACAGGTGCAACTGCGAACACCATATTTTAAAAATTGGCATTAAATTAACTCTTTATTAGGATTTTTATTAGAAAATGAGCCGAAAATTTGATTGGCCCGTAAAAGGTATTCTTCACCAAATGTAGTAGTTGATTACAACATTTTTTTACACTAAAGAAGTATACAGTAGTTTGTGTGTGTCTTCGCACTTATAAGTAATTTGTTTCTTGTTAAATCGTTTTTATTCTTTATTTACTATAATTCTTATGTTATTCAGATTCTAATATTTGTTTTTTTGTATTTTATTTAATTTATCCCTTTAAATCAAAAAAAAAAAAAAAAAACACACACACACAAAAACAGGAACTATCGAAGTTTATCGGAATTTTTTGCCCGTGCCCTAAAAGATGGTGTACGCAAAATCGACCCCAGTTGTTTGGTGTCACCATGTGATGGAAAAGTTTTGCACATAGGCACAGCGACACATTCTCAAATTGAGCAAGTCAAAGGTATTACATATAATATAGAAGAATTTTTGGGACCAAGCACTTGGGCGGAATGTAAACAAAAGGAAAAATATGTTGATTGTATTAAAGAATCACCGGTAAATATACAAACCTGTGAATTATTTAACTTTTATTTATTAATTTTATCGATCTCTATTCACAGGAAAAAGTTCTATACCAATGCATTATTTACTTAGCACCAGGTGATTATCATCGATTCCATTCGCCGACAACGTGGCATCCATATATAAGACGTCATTTTACTGGTGAATTACTATCCGTTAGTCCTAAAATAGCACAATGGTTGCCTGGTTTGTTCTGTTTGAACGAACGTGCCTTGTACATTGGAAAATGGAAGCATGGTTTCTTTAGTTTTACGGCAGTTGGTAAGTTGCTAAAATTATTTCTAAAAAAGTATAATCTCCTCTTTCCCGGATCTTGAAATAAATATCTATTTGGAACACATGTGTCTAAACATTATCTGTATTCTTCTTAAAAATTACTTTTCATCCCGGAATTCTAAAGGTCACGCATTCAAAACAGATAAGAGTATTTTAATAGGTGGCGAATATAGACACAAAAGTCTCTTTACTTGTTTATTTATACAGATTAGATTAATGATCAGACGTGTGCCAGCCGCGCTAGGTCAATAAATTATTACTTATCGCGTTAAACTATTTTTTTTATTTTTATTTTAGGCGCTACTAATGTAGGATCAGTTCAAATTTATAAGGATGAAAAATTACAAACGAATCGATGGATTGGATGGAAAATTAGTCATAGGCATGGAGCTTTTGAGGAATTACAATTAGGTGATGATGCACGATTAGACAAAGGTGATTTAGTCGGCCAATTTAATATGGGTAGCACAATAGTACTAATATTTGAAGCGCCGAAAGATTTTATGTAAGCTTATTTTATATTATGTTTATATGTTCCTATCTAATATACATAAATTTTGATTTTAGGTTTAGTGTAATGCCAGGCGACACTATAAAAGTGGGCGAACAGCTGGGATGCCTTGATTAATTAGTTTAGTTTAGTAGTAAAATATTTATAAACACATAAAAATCCACGATATTTTAGCACCAACAAAATATCAAATAGTAGATAAGAAGAAGAAGTATTTGATTTTAGTTAGAAAGTTAATTTTTTATTATTGTACACTGAGTTCAAATAAAATGAGTTCAAATCGCATGTTTGTTATCTGTAAAACATCCAATTTAACACAAACATAGTAACACTTGTCCAAATTTGTTGAGTATACTAAATTTGAAAGTTTATTGGTTGGTGGCACCACCATTTCACAGGTGTGTTACTATTTTCTGATATCAGAGTATGGGGTGCCCAACGAAGTAAAATATGTTGAAACGAACTGGATTTACTATGTTTCTGTAAAATTGTAAATAATGTTTACAGGATTTTATTATAATTATTTAAAAGAAGAATCCGAACATCTTAAATTCAAGATGAACAGACAGGAAATACATTGTAAACATAAGAAATTTGCCTAATACATACATACAACAAAACTTTTTTTTATTAGAAATTGTTATCTTTTTTCTTGACTGACTTTATAATGAAACGAATGAAAAAAAGAAGAAAAAAAAAACTTGGTCGACAATATGGATTTTTTACACATGAATAATGGAATTTGGAATTTTTGTTGTTAAACAATAAAATACATATTAATAACAAAAGCCATAACATAACACAAAAAAGAATTTATTTTTTAAATAAAAAAAGACGTAAAATATATTATTACATAATTAATTATAATTAATAATTTTGTGAGAGCGCGCGTGTTGTGAAAATGTAAATACATTTAAAAAAGAAAAACAAATAAAAAGAAAATATTAAGCTTATGAAAAAATTGTGATTACTAATCAAACATATTAAAATATGATATAATAAAAACAAAAGAAAACTTATATATTTGCATAGAAAATCTTTTTAATTTTTAAAAAACTGAAAATGTATTAAAAACAAAGATAGTTTTTTTTTAGTATTTATGAGACTTATAAATAACATTAAAATTAATAATAATATAATAATTCAATAAAATTTGAAAAGTGTTTGCATTAAAATTTATGTTGTTTTGTTTTTATAATTTTAGAAGAAATCGTTCCAGAAGTGATCGTATGCACTCTGCAGTAAGTATTTAATTTATTGGCGCCCAACATGGGGATTTAATGAAAAAACAAACAAATCCTAGAATTCCAGCTTCGAAATATGTATTAAACCCGAGGTACTTACAAAGAGTTCCAAAACACAATAAGATAATCTATCTTGTCACGGTGTGACATATCCCCCTCCAGTTCGATCAAAAGGAACTTCAGTTTACAATACAAACTATTGTTGAATTCTATTGACGCAGAAAAATTGATCTCGGTATAAAAAAACTGAACTGAGATCAATTTCTACTATGAATTGTTCAGCATTTTTTGATCTAGGTTCTGGTTTTGTGAGTCAATAGAATACAACAAATTTTAAGTTACCTAAGGCATCGAAACATAATTCTATAATAAATATTTAAATTATAAGAATTATACATATATTATTGTACATAATTTGCAATTGGTGTTGATTGTTCAATCTGTGAATCAATATGTCTGGTGCATTCAAAAAAATGTTTACAGTTTTACTGTGCTTCGTACGTGTTTGCTGAAATAATACTGTAACACTGTATGGTAGTTTACCATCGCTAACCGCATGTCAGGCGTATCATCATTTATTAAATAAAATACGTATATTTGTTATTCGTTTATAAAACGTAAATGCAAGCAATTTTTATTTATTTTATATTTTATTAATTACTTATATTTCACTTAAATCATCAACTCTTCATGAGTCCATTTTTTATTTATTTTCTTCTATCACTACCGTTCGCCATTCAAGGGTGCCATGTTCTACCATCACTATTTTCGATGTTCAATCGAACATTGTACCTGGCTGAGAAATGGCTCTATTCCACGGGAATATTTTACTGAATAGTAAAATTAAAGGAAGAAAAAAATATATATTTACTATATGGGGGAATGAAACAAAAAACCGAATCAGTAAAAAAATATTTGTGTCTGTAGTTGTGACACTCCTCTAAAAAGTATCAAATCGAGAACTTTTTATAGGAGTGTCACTAACACACGTACATAAAATTAGTATATGATGAAAAATATTTCTCGCACAAACTAATAATTTTAAAAGGATGACGATTTTGTGGTAGAGATTTTTTTAAATTTTTTATTCTGTGAAGGAAATTGTTCGAAAATATGAAATTCTGATGTGAGTATTAATACTATTTAATTTATTAGATAATTTTGAGATGAAAAAATAATCGAATAAATACTAAATTACTAAATACTTAATTTTTTTAGCAATTATTGTTTATGTTTTTGTTTAATGTCAAATTTCCCCTTTTGCTATAAAATAATAAAAATAAAAAGCACGTGCCGTTTGTTTTATCCAATTTTCATTCCGTACATTCTAAAAAATTTTTTTGTACGAACGTGGCAAATTTTAATCATAAGGTATGTTTCATATTTTTGGTTTATTTATTTTAAAACAGAGAGGATTTAGTAACATGAACTCGTATATCCACTTCATCATAAACGCATTATTTTGAGCGTGAAGGAGCTCATTCATAATAATGTATGAATCCGAGAAGTGGTGTAACAATATTAAGGTCATGGAATGGCCAAAATATTGTATAAATGGTTGGTACGGTGAATGGTTGGTTCGATAAAAACGTTCTAAAACGAACGCTTTTTGGGAAAAGTGTCGTTCGAGAAGTCGGGTAGACCCAATTTCACAACCATTGGGCCAATATTTCGGCCAAGGCTATATATCTCATATATAGTATACAAATTAAAAATCTATAAATTTAAAAATTAAAAAAAAAAAGAAAAAAAACATTTTTTAACATTTTGTTGACGCGAAAGTCAAAGCCAATTCATTTTTTTTTGTTTTGTGGTTGGATATATCTGTACCTTGGTAGAAAAAGGGCCAAAGTATATACGGATAAAATATGGACATTGGCCCTTTTTCTACCAAGGTACAGATATATTGATGGGCATTAAAAGCATTGCCCCATGCAAATTGGAAAACCGACATTTGAAACAGTCAAACCCAATTTTTGGGTAAGTTACTTCATTTTGCCATATGGAAATTATTAACAAATAGTTCAAATATATTAGTTCCACCTGATCCAAAGAAAATTTTATTAAAATTGATTTAATTTCATTTAAAAAAATCCCCAATTTTATGTTTTGCCGGCCGTCAAGCAAAAGTCTGTCCGACAAAATATAAAATTGGGGTTTTTTGTAAAATAAAATTTTTTTAGGATCAGGTGGAACTTATAGATTCGAACTATTTGTTAATAGATTTGATATTGAAAATCAACCAATTTTGTCAAGAATTGGATATGACGGTTTGAAATTCCGGTTTACCGTTTGTGCATGGGGAAATGTCTTTATAATATTTATACATACTTCGAAACTAATGAAATACGATTGCCTCTCTTACATTCCAGTTTGATTTTATTAAGAACAAGAAAATGGATTATGGTGAGTTTGTGAGGTGTCATTTTTTTTAGTAATATCTACTTGCTCTGTGGTGACAAGTTAAAAGTGCTAAAGTCAATTTTTTCGATTTTCAGGAGAGCCAAATAACGATTAAAATCTGAATATTAAAAAATTTATATTCTATAAAAACTTATATTTTATAAAAATTATCCATTACTTTGGTATGATAACCATTTTTTAAAAAATATACATTTTTTAATATTCAGATTTTAATCGTTATTTAGCTCTCCTGAAAATCGAAAAAATTGACTTTAGCACTTTTAACTTGTGACCACAGATATAAATGTAATGTTGTAATTTGATACAAATATGACTGAAAATTACTATGAATTCCTACTGTACTGAGGTATCGGATATTATTTAATTTCAGGTAGCAAAAAAATAACAATATTGTCAGACGTACGTTTGGTGGACGCAGCAGACATGTATATTGATAATAATAGTGAAAGCTGTGACACAATATTATCAAATTATTATACTCATTTTGGAGATGATGAGCTTGATATTAGCTGCGAATCAAGTTCATCAACACCAATTACCCCCACTCCAGTTCAGGAAGAACACAATTTCGGTATAATCCAATTTCTTCTAATATTTTGTGTATATTGTAATTAATAAATTTCACATTTAAGAAATAATAATTGACGCTGTCAGGGTCAGACCGGCCATTTGGAACATCCGTGATGGAAAATATAAAGACAAGAATGTCAGGATAACATTGTGGGAAGAAGTTACCCGAGAATCTAGTTATGATTTGTATTGCTTTATATTTTATAGAAATGTTTTCCAATTTATTTATTGTTACAGATTTTGAAGTCAACCCTACTAGTATAGCCTATTGTAGAAAACAGTGGGACACCGCAAAGGCAACATACGTTCGGTCCAAAAAAAAAGCTCCAAGTGGATCAAAAGGTGTAGCGAAGAAGCCTTATAAATACGCCCGCATACTTTCGTTCTTAGATGATACTACAGAGCCAAGAAGGTAGATTAAACTATAAATTAATAACTATAAATAGTTAAAACTATAAATTAATCTTAATCTTTAATTTTTGAATGTCTTTTTTTAGATAATTTTAGGAGTTTCTAAGCTTTCAAGGCATTTATTTATTCACAATAATTTTGTAATTTTCCAAATTTGCCGTTTCCAAATTTTCAGCTTTGCCGTCCTTAATAATGACTCCTGCAGGGTTCAAAATTACAAAATTATTGTGAATAAATAAATGTCTTAAGAGATAAAAAAAACTCTTATAAATTAATCAAGCCTTATTTTTATTCTTTTAGATCAATAGAACTAGGTAGAGTTCTTGTGGAGAGCTCTGGTGAGGATAGTGGAGGACCTAAGCCATTATTAAGCAGCAGCAAAAAGAGTAAGTGTAGATAATATTGCATTATATAAAATAAATCAGTGCCAAATGCAAATAATTTGGGAAATGATAGAGGGCTGATGTCTTGAACAAAAATATTAGAAAAATATTAGACGCATTTTTGATCCTTGTTGAGGCCGATTGCATAGAGTAGCTCTTGTTCAAGGTTCTCTTTCATCACCAAAATTATTTGCAAGTTCCGAATTTCAGTTTTCTAGTTTTCAAAATACAAAATAAAATTGAGAATTCAAAATACGGTTATTAATATTTTTTATTCTTTTTTTTTACAAGGAACGGCAACACCAATTGATTCCTACTTAGAGGAGTCTATAATAATTAAAAAACCGCTACCTTGAAGCTGTAGAGAAAATGCGACAGTTGGAGGGGCAACAGCTGTTATTGCTCCTTCCACAAACCCAACAGATGTCGAGGTTGATGAGTTTCTGGCGCAGCTTAAGCCATACCTCACAGGTTTGCGCATATTGTTGAGGATTCAAGCTGAGCAAGGTATTTTGAACATCCTCTCCGACGTATGGAAAATCCAGGTATATAAAATATTTTTCAATTTTATTTATCTTTTATTTACTTTTTTTGTTTTTGCAGGAAAATGACAAGAAATAAAATATGTACATAACTTATTATTATTTTTATTGAACATGATTACAATGAATTATAATTTTGCTATATTATAAAATAAAAGACTTAACTATTGGTATTATTTATTTGTATACTGAATTTAAAATTTGTTGTTTATTTTGTTTTATTGATTGTAAACACATTACTTATAATAAAAGATTATTTATTGAATTTAATGATTTTATTGAAGAGACTGTTACGTAAAACAGAACGTAAACTCCCCATAACTTCGCATCTATTAACTTTGCATATTTTAACTGTGCATCTTCTACCTCCTTTAGTATATTTCGTTGTATTATTTATCTCTTTTATCCTGATGATTCTCGATTTTATTTTCTAGTTTTTTTCTTAATACCAAAACATGTTGTTCACCTTTTACGTTCCTCTTTATTCTCAATCCACCATCTTCTTACCCTGTATACATAATAAATCCAATAAACACATCGAATGTATAATTACCCTACATACATAACATCTCCCTTCCTAAGTTTGCTTCACTATCCAAACTTAATCCAAATGATTCAAAATCTAAGTTATCTAAACATTTATCTTTTAAAAATGAGCGTCTCAATTGATTAACATGCGCTAATTTAACAATGTTCCCCACAATAATTTCATAAACTACTTTACTTTTCTTTTTTAATATTTTAGCCTTAATCCATTTACTGTAACCGCTCTTAATATTCCAATATAACACATTGTCACCCTTTTTAAAATAATCAATTGTTTTAGCATTCGGCAGACCCTCTCTATTTATATATTCATAAATTTTATTTTTCTGTTCGTTAATAATGACACTTTTATTCTTATTATGACTTTGTTGGTTATATTTCCTATCCTTATTGTTCCCAATAACAACTTCTGATTGTCTATCTTTATGTTCTCCATTTAACTTAATTAAATCTAAAACCGTTTTAGGATGATAACTAAACATTCTATGAGAAGGAATGATGTTTTCCTCAGTACAAGGCAAATTATTATAATTTTTTAGAAACTTCTCAATGGATTTCCCTAAAGCAAATCTATAACCCGCCATCTTACTCTCAATCGCAAATTTTATTAACACCGCCTTTGTAGTCTGTACTGCCCGTTCTACTCTACCATTGCTCGAAGGGTGATATGGAGGTGTATGTACTAACTTTATTCCCTGACTAGAACAAAACTCTTCAAAATCTCTACTTCCAAACGGCGGACCATTATCGCATACCAATTCCCTTGGCAAACCAAAAATTCTAAATATTGTCTGCAACTTCCCCATTACCTTTCCCGCGCTTGTACCATGCATCCAAACTACCTCTAACCATCTGCTATATGAATCTATCAAAATTAGAAACTCCTCTCCCTCAAAATGGAAAAAATCAATATGGACTCGATGAAAAGGGTATTCTGCTTCCCGCCAACTAGAAAATACTTTACTTGATTTCGCGTTTCTTGTCAATTGACATGCCTCACACTCTTTGACAAAACGCTCAATATCTGCATCCAATCCTATCCAATACACATACTTCCTCGCCATAACCTTCATCCTCACTACTCCACTGTGATTATCATGCAACAATTCTAACACTTGCCTTTGCAATGAGTTTGGAATCACCACCCGACCTAGATACACAATACATCCTTTCTCTACCGAAAATGCACTGTTCCTTAAATAGTAATTTTTATATTCCTTGGGAATGTTACTTTCATTCCACCCAACTAAAATGAAACCCTTTAACTTTCTAAAAAAAACGTCTTTTTCTGTTTCTTCTTCCAACCTTGCTAAATCTAAATGAATCTCTTTAGATTGCTCAATATTATCAATAGCAAACAAATGTTGTTCCGTAAAATCCTTCCTTGACATGTCTTCATCCAACGGTAACCTGCTAAGACAATCCGCATTTCCATTATCACTACCTTTCCGGAATTTTACTATATAATCAAAAATAGCCATTCTACTCAAATATCTTTGTAATCTAGTCGCCATAATTGCTGACTGTCCTTTTTTCTGAGAAAATATTCCTACCAGTGGTTTGTGATCACTATAGATAACAACATGATGCCCATACACATATTTATAAAATTTTTCCATCGCAAATACTATTGCCAAAGCTTCCCGATGAATGATTGGATATTTTTTTTCCGCCTCCGTTAATGTCCTTGAAGCAAAGAACACCGGTTTTTCATAACCTTCCACCCGATGGCATAAAATACCACTCAATCCTGCATCACTCGCATCACACACTACAATTATTTCTTTCTTTGGATCATAATACTGTAAAACTTCACAGTTAACCATATCATTTTTACACAACTCCAACTTACTCCTTTTTGTAATAACCTGTAAAACACACTACATTTTTGATTTACCCTAGGTAAAAACTTTGCATAATAGTTTAATAAACCTATAAATGATTTTAATTCCGACACATTAGTTGGTTGCGGTGCACGAACTATTGCCTTTACCTTTTCCTGACTTGGACCCAATCCGTCCGCAGAAATCTCATGTCCCAAATATTCCAACTTTTCAACAAAAAATTTACATTTACTACTGTAATTAACCTTCACATTATACTCTTGCAACCGCGCCAATACTAACTTTAATTTATCATATAACTCTTCTTTCGTTTCTGCTCCTATCAATATATCATCAATGTAACAATATGTGTTAGGCAAATCCTTCAGAATTTGATCTATGATCGACTGAAAAATTGACGCTGCCGGCTTCAACCCATATGGCAACCTGTTATACGCAAACAAACCCTTATGAGTATTTATCGTTACAACCTGTTGTGCTTCTCTACTCAATACTAATTGCATGTACGCCCCCTTTAAATCTAGAGACACAAAATATTTTGATCCCACTAACCTAGTCAACACTTCGTCTATCACTGGTAGTGGATAGTATTGCATTTTAACATACTTATTCAACGTACCTGAACAATCAACACATATCCGTATCGACTTATCCGCCTTTGGCACCACTACTATTGGTGAAGCCCATTCCGACACTGTCACCGGTTCTATAATACCCTCAATTACCAATCTATTTAATTCAGCTTCAACCTTATCTCTCATACAGAATGGAAGAGTGTATGCCTTATGAAAAATCGGAACGACATTTTCCTCCATTGGTATATTAACTTCAAAATGTTTTATTGGCTTTTCAAGATTTCCCTCGAACACCCCACTAAACTCCTTTAGTATCTGTCTAAGCACCTTTTCTTTAAAATTTACATCAATACCAAAATGTTTCACTTGAAACCAACTTCGCCAACCCACAAACAACTGATCTAACCAATCCCTACCACATAAAGGTATCATACTCTTTGGCGTGTTTACCACGATCAAATCTACTTTGCTACTTCTATCATCGCCCTTCCGTTTTACATTCACACAAATTTTACCCACAATATTAATTGTGTCCCCGGTGAGAACCGATAATGGTAACTCTACCTTCATTATTTCCAAATGTGAAAAATATTTCTCATAAATATCTAAACTACATAAACTTACACACGCTCCAGTATCAATTTCCATCTTAATTTTCTGATTTTCCACCATAATATCAACGCATTCGATTTTAACCTGATTAATGACCAAAGCCTTGCACTGATTTACACCATTCCCTCCATCTCCTTTAATATCGACTAGACCCACTGATTCGTCATCATCCATTTCTACTTGACAATCTTTTCTTAATTGCTTAACTAGTTTGTAATCTACTGTAATATTTTTAATCTTATTATCTAAAACTTCATGTAGTGACAAATTTCCAAAATTATACGAATCCATATTATCAATATTGCCTACTCTATTTTTAAAAGGACTATTATCACCCTTACAAACACTGTCGCGATCTGGAAATTTCCCACTACTCTTATAATTAAACTTCTCTTTATATCTATCCTGTCGACCTTCCTGTTTTGATGATGACGCACACTCCCGTGCAATGTGACCATAACCTTGACATTGGTAACATTTCTGTTTTGTTGATGACGTGCAATTTCGAGCTATGTGACCATAACCTTGACATTGATAACATTTTACAGCTAGTGCATTTGACGATGACTGATGTCTCTCTCTACTTTTCACTTCACCTTTATTATCATTTCTATGATCTCCATAACTACCTCTGCTGACATTTCTCCCTCTTTGTGGTTGTACTTTATCAATAGTACCAGTTGCCGATCCTGCAACACTCGATTCTACATCCCTTCGTATTATTTCAGCTGCCACTGCTTTTTGCATAACCTCGTTAAATTTAGTTTTTTCACTTATTGCCATCAGCTCCGCCTTCAATTTTGGATAAATTATCCCAGAAATAAACTGATTCCTGAGCGCCTTATCCTTGTATTCACCAAAATCACAACACTCAGCTAGTGACATCAGCTCAATAGCATAATCACTTATATTTTCGTTCCTATGCTGCATCCTTTTATTAAATTTCACCACGTTTACACAAGTAGTAAATTTCGGCGAAAACAAATCTTCACATTTTTTAATGACCTCCTCATATTCGTGATCTTTTGGTTTTCCTGGTTTAAATGCTCTATTTAGCTTAACACTCGCTTCCGGACCAATTAGGTTAGATAATAACAACACCTTAATTTTATCATCCACCACGTTATTTAGTTCCATATAATTTTCTAACCTCTCAATATATTCCCCAAATTTTTCTCCTTTTACGAATGGTTCCATATAACCAATAAACGTTTTGTTTTCTTGATTAGCCATTTCACAAAACAAACAATCAATATATTATTCGATTTCACTTTATCCTCGTCGCCAATTTTAGTATATTTCGTTGTATTATTTATCTCTTTTATCCTGATGATTCTCGATTTTATTTTCTAGTTTTTTTCTTAATACCAAAACACGTTGTTCACCTTTTACGTTCCTCTTTATTCTCAATCCACCATCTTCTTACCCTGTATACATAATAAATCCAATAAACACATCGAATGTATAATTACCCTACATACATAACACCTCCGCGACTTTCAACTCTTCATAACTCCGCTTCTATTTGCGGCAGGATAAATTTGGTTGTCGTTTAAATTTTAGTAAGCCGCCACGCTACCTGCCCCTCTGCAGAAAAATAGTTAGCATATCTCTCCCGAGTCAATTTTGCCGAATTGGTAGAGTTCCTATTCATTGACTGAAGTGGCGTCAAGTTGGTGGAATTAATCTTCGATGTGCCTTAAATTATAGGTTAATGGTGTTATATTTTACAAAATTTTACGCTTACAGTAGTATGTAAATTAAATATTTACTTGGAATTAAAACTCTACTTATGTCATGATCTATGAGATCTGGGTTTGCATTTTTTTGGTTTAGCCAATTGTGTAGGCATACGCATGATTGGACGATATCCTCCATCAAAGTAACATCCGCTAAAATTGTTGTTCGGAATATTCTCCATCTAGCTGAAAGAATGCCGAAATAATTTTCTATCGTTCGGCGAGCCCGACTAAGCCGATAATTAAAAATCTTATGCTTCTCATTTTGAATGGTGGTAAACGGCTTAAGCATATTCTCGGTCATCGCAAAGGCATCATCGGCCACGAAAACGTAAGGCACAGCAGTGAATGTATCGCTGACATTTCTTGGCTCAGATATCCTAAAAAAGACAATAAGAAAATAATAAGAAAGTCTGTTACAAATTGGGGGCTTTCAGCTTGTGTGGAATGTATTCCCGGTTTATACTGTATTCACTTACGGGAGAGTTTTAGAATAAAATTGTTTGCCGAAATTAGTTTCTCGGAAAATTCCTCCATCACTCTGGCGTCCGGCAGCCCCAATATCACACCAAATAAAATTGTACTTATGGTCGCATATTGCCATTAATACAATGGATGAAGTTTTTTTATATGTAGTTGAAAAACTCCGATCCAGATTTTTTGGGGGCCTAAAATATAATATAAAACTATATTTAATTGTAATTTAAAATGTTTAATTGTCTTACTTGAATAGCGACGTGTTTTCCGTCGATTGCTCCTATGCAATGAGGGAAATTCCGCCTCTCCTCAAAACCAGATGCCACCGTATCGAAATATTCCCTGGATATTTTGGGAAATACGTTACCTTTAAGTACCGTTGTTATGGATTTAGTAGTTTCGCTCACAATTCTATGAATGCTTGTTTGAGAGCATTTATAGGCAATTCCGATGCTGGTTTGGGATTCACCCGTTGCAAGGTACTTAAAGCATTTTAAATTATTTACTTTCACAATACATATACTTATGCATTTATATATGTACATTATATATTATGTATACATCTACATTTCTAATTATATATTATATTTCAAATAATGCTTACCGTAGTGTCACCGCCAATCTTAAACTGGGGCTCAAAGGTTCTCTAACAACAGTCTCTTTTTCAATTAATTGCCCGACCATCAACAGCAATTCATCAAATTGAGTGACATTCATCCGTGTGTATGCATAGAACAGCTTCGGATCTTGTCTTAGCGCACTTAAAATGCTGATAAAGCGCTAGATTGAGTTCGCTCCAAATAATACGGCCGTACCCAGAATTTCCTTTTTTTTCGCGTTTTTTTATTTTGGATTAAATTTAATTCAATTACATATTTTTCATCGTTACTACTGAATATGATGTTCAATGGATCCAAAAACAATTCCACATTAACGCTATCAGCCATATTGTAGTCTTAATTTTCACTTGGCTGTTTTAAAAATTGACAATTTTGATAACAAGAAATAATTTTGTTTTTTTAGAATTGCTGTCAAAATTCCCCTTAAAATTTTTGCTATAAAAAAAAACACTGTGTCTTTGTCTATTATATGGTGTTTGATTTTTTTTTTTCTCTTTTTGGCGTATTTTACTAGTCAGTAAAATATTCCCGTGGAATAGCACCATAACTCCTCTGTAGCGAATACTACTCGTAATTAAGATTATACAACCCTGGATAAAATAACCAAATATTAAAAAGGTCATAAACAGCAATTGATGTTTGGTAAAATAAAAAAGGCAGTTCTGTTGTGTACCTCAAAGAATAAACATCCTAAAATAAAACATAATAAATTCCTAAATAAATTAATTATAAATAAAATAAAATATAATAAAATCTTAAAAACGTATTAAAATTGTTTTAAGTTGGAAAACCAAGCCTAAAATCGTTCGGCACACAACAGTGGTGGCAGCGGCAGAGATAGTTTTTAACAGTTTCTTTAAAAAAAATCTGTTCATTTTCTTATTCTGCGTCGAATTGGTAAAAATTACTGTTATCAATCCTGTTCACGGTACGTTTTAAGTATAAATGATTATAAAAATGAGATTAGTTTGATAAAAACATAATACTGCAAACTATTACTCGAGTAACGTTTAAAAGTAGAGTATCAAGTATTTAGATACTCCTAACATTTAAAACTCTTAAAATCTTAAAAATAAAAAATAAGTGAATACATAAAAACAGTTTTTTTCAAGCACATTTTTGCTTGTGAACACAAAACGTTTCTTGTTCATATTAAACAGTAAGTGCCGTGCTAATCCGTACAGTTACATATAGCAATCAAAATCTATGTGCAAAATTGTTATCATAAAAAAAAAAAATAAAAAAACAATGAAAATATAAACAATTTTTGTGATTACGAATCATTCAAGAAAAAAAAACATAACGTAAAATACAACTGAATGAAAATTCATAATTGTAAATTGAGTGCAAATTAAAAAAATTTTGGTGAATAAACTATGAGTGCTAAAAATATACATATAAAAAAAAAAACTAATTTAAACTATTTAGTTACAAATATATAATCAATTAAAGCAATATTTAATTAATTTAAACAATTTTAATCAATTAAAACTTAGAAATGATTAAATCAACGTGAATTAAAAAAAATTCTAAAATCAATAATGTGCCTATAAAATAACGTATAATATATGATCCAGTTAAGTACAAAAAATATTTACAAAAGTAAAACCTGTACACAATTTTGTTGAAGTTCAAGAACACCTACAAAAAAAAAAAAAAAAAAAATTTTCCTTTCAAATTTGGACACATATCATCTGTCACACAAGACGTCACATAATCATAAACAATAAAAACATTCTGGAATATTATTGAATGAAGGACGAGATTCATAGAGGTCGTATGTCGTGTCATGATGTGAATCGGTAAATCAATTTTGTAAAATTTATTAAAAAAAAAATTAAATTTTTAAAAATAATTTAGTAACCTAATTTATACCAAATCATTATTATTTTTATACTTAATTATTATTTATATTTACATTATAATTTCTATTTAATATTATTTAAATTATAGTTCTTAATTTTTTTTCCTCTAAATTTATAATTTATTTTCCATTTCCATTTGAATTTTATTACATACATATATATTATGGTGTGCTTATATTTTGAATTATCTGTATATACACATTTACAGTATTATTTAATTTAAAAAAAAAAAAGTCATTTAAATTAATCCAATTTGGTTTAATACTTATATACTTTAATTCGCGTGCGTTAATTTGTTCTCTCAATTCCGATATTGATTATGTCAGATGATGAGTTACCACAAGACGAAGAGATAGATAACTCAACAAGTTTCTTACAATTACGTAATACAATTATAGAAATATCTAGACCTAAACCTTCCAGTTCTAAAACATCAAAATCCGAATCAAACTCTCAGGCGTCCAATCGTGGCCAATTTCCTGCGGTTATTGTAAAAACCGAACCAATTGATCTTACAGAAAATTTAACACAAAACGCCGAACACATAGAAAAAGTAATGGCTTCGGCACTAGATCCAAAATATGTACTGAGATTAGTTCCCAGTTTTTCTGGAAATTCTAATGAATTACATAAATTTATCTCATCTTGTGAATTTATTCATAAAACACTACGTCAACAAGATCAGGATCAATTTCTAGAATTAATTAGGCTTAAGCTTGATGGCAAAGCTTATAATTTAATGAAGTATAAAACCCTTGATTCATGGGCTAATTTCAAAAAACTCCTTGAAACTGAATTTTCAGATACCAGATCAATTGGGCATCTGCAAATGGAGCTTTCCTCTCTTCGACAACGGGTAAATGAGGATGTTAAAACTTATGCGAACCGTGTTGAATCTTTACTCCATAATTTAAATGAAGCTTGTATTGCTTCAGTAGGCGCTGAACAAGCCGAAACGATACGCAAGCTTAATTCAAATATAGCATTGAAATCATTCCAAGAAGGTCTTGACGACTCTGTCAAATTAATAGTAAAAGCATGCCGGTTTACGAATTTTCCTGAATCAGTCAATAGAGCAATAGAAGAAGAGATAACGTTTAAGCACACATCAAGAATTCCTATTGATAAGTTTAGTAACCAAGGAAATTCAGAATTTTATAAGGTTCGTAGATCTGGCCATATAAATGTTAAAAATCCTAATAGCAATCACATTACAATACCTACCCCAAACCTAAATATTAGATCAATCAATCCAGTTTCGCCTATTCCATGTGCGTATTGCAAGAAATATGGTCATCACATTAAAGAATGTTTCCTTAAAAAGCGAAGTGATGAATTTAGAGAACGTTCAAAATCTCAACAAAGTCCAACTACATCGGGAAACTCTATAGGATTTTCGAAGCTAGAAAGGGGCACTCCTTCGAAAGTCCGAGACCTAACGAGTGCTTCCAAAACAAACACCAACCAATAATTATTAATGAAAGTCAAAACACAAATCTTCCACTAAAATCTCTCAAACGTAATATTCCGACAGTAGAAATGAACAAAATCACAAAGACGTCTAATACATTCAATAAGTATATTCATTTGAATCTCGATATTTGTAAGTTCAAAAATGTTCCTTTTATGGTAGATACGGGAGCGGACATCTGTCTGATAAAAAAATCGATTCTGTCCGAAGATACTACAGTTTATGTCGAATCTAAGTGTAAATTGAGGGGTATATCAAAGGAAACACATGAAACTCTTGCCGAGTGTGATGCAACAATAAAATTAGCTAATAATAATGAAATTAAAATGAATTTTCAAATAGTAGACGATTCATTCCAAATTAATGCTTGTGGCATAATTGGACAAAACTTTTTAAATCTTTATAAATGTAACATAAATTTTCAAAATCTTACAGTTGAAATTCCTATTAATCATGAAATAATTCCTTTATCTTTAAGTTGTGATATGCAAGTTGAGGTTTTGCAACCTTTAGAAATATTTCCACGGTGTGAAAAGTACATTTCAATTCCTGTTAATCTTCCAAATGATTTTGAATTTATATGTCCTGCACAACAGCCAGCTTCATTCATATTTATCGCAAGTTCAATTCATAAAGTCCGTGACAGTTATATTACCTTACCCATTCTGAACTTGTCAGATAATATATATAAATCCGAATGTCTTAAATTTAGAATTGAAGCAGTCAATAATTACGAAGTTTTCAGTTTTCAAAAAGCAGACTGCAACAATTATAATCGAATAAATAAACTTCAATCCTCTATCGATATTAGTCACTTAAATACAGAAGAATATGACACATTAAAAGAAATACTGAACGAATATAATGATGTATTCTATCTGGATGGTGATATACTTACTACGACAGATCTTGTGCAACATGAGATTCGTACCATTCTGAATCCACTTCCCATACATGTTCGTCCGTTTAGACAACCTCACTCAATAAAAGCTGAGATACAAAATCAAGTCGACGATATGAGATCTCAAGGCATCATCCAAGACAGTATGAGTCCTTGGAATTCTCCTCTTTTGGTGGTCCCTAAAAAATCTACAACCACAGAAAAAAAATGGAGAGTGGTTGTGGATTACCGCAAACTGAACCAAGTTAGCATCGATGATACCTATCCACTTCCCAACATTGCCGATATATTGGACAAATTGGGCAAGGCTCAATATTTCTCGACCCTGGACTTGCAGAGTGGTTACCATCAGATTAAATTGTTGCCTGATGATCGACCTAAAACAGCTTTCAGCACAGATGAAGGTCACTATGAATTTGTGTGTATGCCATTCGGGCTAAAAGGTGCTCCTGCAACGTTCCAGCGTATGATAAATACAGCTCTTTGTGGTTTAAACAATATCAAATGCCTTGCGTACCTCGATGACATTGTTGTTTATGGTGCCGCACTAAATGAGCACAATACCAATCTTAAAGAAGTTCTTAAACGTCTACGACGGTTCAATTTAAAATTAAACCCTTTGAAATGCCAATTTCTAAAGCAAGAAATAAGGTATCTGGGACATATTGTGACACCTGACGGTATTAAACCTGATGAGACAAAAATTACAGCAGTTAGAAATTTTCCCGTACCTAATAATCCTACAGAGATAAAATCGTTTTTAGGTTTAGCGGGATATTACCGTAAATTTATTCCCCAATTTTCAGGAGTCGCAAAACCTATGACCGACCTTTTAAAGAAGAATGCACCTTTTAAATGGACTTCAAAATGTCAAGAGTCTTTCGAATCATTAAAAGAATCCCTTATTACTCCTCCCATTCTTCAAATGCCTGATTTTAGTAAACCCTTTATTCTTACTTGTGATGCGAGCGACATAGCTATTGGCTCGGTTTTGTCACAAAATATCAATGATTTCGAACTTCCAATAGCATATGCAAGTCGCGTGCTCAATAATGCAGAATCTCATTATTCCCCAACTAATAAAGAGTTATTGGCCGTAATATGGTCAATGTCACACTTTCGACCTTACCTATATGGACATAAATTTCGTCTTGTGACTGATCACAGAGCACTTATATGGTTGCATAATTTAGAGTCCCCAAAATCCCGGGAAATTCGTTGGCAAATTTGTCTCGAAGATTATGATTTTACAATTGAACATAAACCTGGCAGACTAATAACAAACGCCGATTCCCTAAGTCGTATAAAATTAGCTGAACCAATTAAATCTTTTAATAATTGTAATGTAATTACTCGATCGATGGCAGCTGATCCCAATCTTAAAAGTGACGGTGTAGATATTTTAAAATCAAATTCATGTGAATTAAACGATCAACAGGAGTCCGAAAGGAAAATGTATTTCCATAAAAGTCATCCTGAAAGAAATAACGACCAGAATTCCATAAATCGTGATAGTTCCTTTATAACATACATAACCGATGATTCTGAAATTGATCAATTGATCAAAGAGTTTCACACATCTCCTTTAGGTGGACACCAAGGTGTATATCGTACGTATAATCGAATGCGGAAATATTATAATTTTCCAAACATGTACTCAAAAATAAGCCATTTCATATTAAACTGCAAACTTTGCCAAATTAATAAACATGGCAAAACTACGAAGGAAGCCCTAAAAATAACTTCAACATCTTCCAAATCATTCCAAAAAATTTTCCTGGACATCGTTGGCCCTATGTCATCTTCTTATAAAAATAACAAATATATACTTACTCTTCAAGATGACCTTACCAAATATTCCCTTGCTTTTCCTATACCTACACAAGAAGCCAATATAGTAGCAGAAACATTTGTTGAAAAATTTGTCTGTGTATATGGTATTCCTGATGAGATCTTAACAGACCAGGGTACCAACTTCATGAGTAAACTATTTACTCAAATTTGCAAGTTATTAAAAATAAAAAAAATTTCAACAACTGCTTACCATCCGCAAAGTAATGGTGCACTGGAAAGATTCCACAAAACCCTTGGTGAATACTTGCGCAACTTCTCACAAACAGATGCTTTGAATTGGGACATATGGCTACCTTACCTTACATTTTCATATAACACTACACCACATAGTTCAACCGATTTTATGCCGTATGAGTTAGTATATGGATTTAAGCCCAATATTCCTTCCTCTATTTCCAAAGATCCAGATCCTATATACACCATAGATGACTACTACCATGATCTTAAATATCGCCTGCAAAATTCATTCACCATTGCCAAAAATAACATACTAAAAACAAAATCAAAGACTAAAACCTATTATGATCATTCCATTAATCCTGTTGAATTTCAAGAAGGAAATTACGTACTATTGAAAAATGAGAACATTCAAGGTAAATTGTCCCCTTTGTGGCTTGGACCATACGAGGTGGATAAAATAATATCTCCAGAAAATTCTTCCATTAAAATTGGTAAATCTTCAAAAATTGTTCATAACAATAGATTGAAAATTTTTCGTACCGAATAAAACGTTGACATCAATAAATTATGAGTATATAAGAATTAAATAAATTAATTAATTATTTAAGAAAAAAAAAAAATCATGATTTCCTAACAGAAAATAAATAATGTATTAAGAAAATAATGTGTATATACGAGTATACATATATATGTATTTACAAATAATAAGCATGATCACTTTGAATTATATTTCTATTTATATAAAATTATTGTTATTATTATCATTACTATATTGTTAAATTATATAAAACAAATATTATTTTGAATTAAGTATTATAAAAATATTGTTAATATAAAAAAAAAAAATATGTAATAAGTAAATATCATTTTATAAATTTTGAAATAAAAGTTAATCAAAAGATTATCCTTAGGATAACTTTTAATTTAAGCAGGGGGTTGTAGCGAATACTACTCGTAATTAAGATTATACAACCCTGGATAAAATAACCAAATATTAAAAAGGTCATAAACAGCAATTGATGTTTGGTAAAATAAAAAAGGCAGTTCTGTTGTGTACCTCAAAGAATAAACATCCTAAAATAAAACATAATAAATTCCTAAATAAATTAATTATAAATAAAATAAAATATAATAAAATCTTAAAAACGTATTAAAATTGTTTTAAGTTGGAAAACCAAGCCTAAAATCGTTCGGCACACAACACCTCGCTAAACAAAGCTATTCGTTTACGATACGAAAACGATCCCACTTGTTCATAGAAAACTCGTAAATGAATCGCCTTTTCGAATCGAAAACGATACGTTTATGAATCGGCCGTCTTATGATAATTAGAATTTTTTACGACGTTTTGTCTATGTATTAATTCATATCGAAAAGGGTTCGAATGTTGCGATACGATTACGTATCGTTATTTTGATACGGAAACAGTACGAATTTTGGGATACTATACGAATTGTGGTACTCCGAGATTGTTTTGTATATTGTTGTCTCCCTTGAAGATAATTATTGAACCATTCAAGCTCTTTTCCTTCTATACCGTACTTGCATAATTTTTGGAGTAAGATTTTCCTATCTATAGTTTCAAAAGCTCGTTTGAAATCTAAAAAAACTGCTATCACTACTTTATTTTGGTCTATTTGAGTTTTCCATATGTCCAACATAAGATTTAATGCTGTTTCACAGGAATGCAATTCTCTAAAACCAGATTGTTGATCCACTAATATATTGTTATTAGCAATATGATCAACCAACTGTTTTTTAACTACTCGTTCCAGTACTGCTTTATAAATTGGGAGCATATTTATGGGGCGCAGATCTTCAGATGTGGTTGGTTTTGTGGTATTTGGAATTGGAACAACTGTTGATATTTTCCATGAAGCCGGTACTACTCCTTCCTTTAGACTTCGATTAACTAAAACTGTAAAATATTCCGAGAATAAGTGGTTCTTCATCGCACCCAGCATGACCGTTCTGTTTATGCCATCAACTCCACATTGAGACTTTATTTTACTTATTATTTTTGATATCTCCTGGCGAGTTATTTCTTGAAAGCTGAATTTTTCAAAATTATTATCATCCTGTGAAAAATTCCAATCCTTTATCTCAGGGATGTTCTGGTGAATATCTATCACGCTGGACACAAATGCTTCATTTAGCGCTTCTGCTAACTCTTGTTTATCGGTGAGTGCTTTGTTGTTAAATTGAATACACCATTGTGTCGTATTTTTAGACTTGTAGATGGATTTAAGCGTTTTCCACAGTTCCTTTGGGTTGTATTGGTTTTCAATGAACTTGTTTCTGATGTATTCAAATTGTTCCTTTCTCAACAATTGTTTATAAAAATTTCTAACTTTCATAATTTTCATAACACTATAACTACGAGTTTTTTCTTGCTTCAATAATTTCAAATTTTCTGAGAACCAAGGTATTGTATTTCTATTTTGACTAATTTTTGTTTCAGTTAATTCATTAACCGCCTGTTTTAGATTCAATAACAAGCCATCAGCATACTTATTTAGGTCACTCTGCGTTCTAAATTGCCGCAACCGGTGATTTAAAATGAAGTTAAGCTTATCCTCAGAGTAATTTTTCCATGATTTAAAATACGGATAATCCGGAATACGGATAATCCGGAATACGGATATGCATTACAATTGATAAGCTGCGCGGGACATCTGAGATCCTTGAACAAGAATGTCCAACAAGAAAACTTTTGGGAGCCCTGGATTATATGTTTCCGATTTCGGGGGCCGCAGTATAAAAAAGTTTGAGAAGCACTGGTCTAATGGACATGTCCGACGAAAATCAAATTTATTTGATTTTTTTGACGGTTTGTCGGGTATGTTGGGCCATGTAAACGAATATATGTCGGACTCGGTGAATTTTGTCAATAATTGTTTTGATATGTCCACATCGCAGGGCATAATTAAAAACAAACAAATTTTTACAAACATTTTTATTAATGGCGGGCATTTCAAATGTTGGGTTTTGGAAAGAGTTTATTGAATTATATAAACAATTTCCAGAGACATGGAAAATAAAAAGTGAGATCTATAAAGATACAAATTTAAAGGTAAGTGTGATGTTTTTATATTATTAACTCTTTTTACGAGATGGAAATAAATATACACACGTTGTCGTTTACACCACTTAATTGAATTCCTTTCTTCCCGAGTAACCAAAAATGGTGATCACAAAATTTTAGACCAATTTGTCACAAAATGTAAGTTTCTTTTTGTCACAAAAAAAGTTGACAATTTGGAACTTATTTAAGCATGGTTTCCACGATGGCGAGGCGAAAAAATTAGTCAAACTAAAAAGAGAAAATAAAAATTCACCAATAGTACGATAGAGACAAAATATCATTTTGACAGAAAAATTGGGACGTCCAGTTTTTAATATTTTAATTCAGCACTCCGAAATTGGACGTCTAATCCGAAAAAAAGATGAAATGGATCATCTTTTTTCGGATTAGCCGCTGATTTTCGGAATTCATATGTCAATTTGAAGCAAATTTTCGGAATAAAATAAATTTCAAAATAGAACCGTTAATTTGGAAAGCATTAATCCAGTAATGGATGTTAATATAGTTAAAAAATGTAAGTTAAATTATGAAATGTCTCCAAATGTATATCAATCCAAACATAAACAAAGTTATAGGTGATGAAATCGCGAAACGTCAAAAATAAATGAATAAAAATTCGGTGTAACGACTTGTTGCTGTTTCACTCACTCTCATGTTATTTTTTTTATTCCTTCCTCGTTTTAGTTTGACTAATTTTTTCGCCTCGCCATCATGGAAACCATGCTTAATGCGGGTATTTTGTGACAAAATGTATGTTGATTTTTCCAACCAAAAAAAAAAAAATTTAGTCACCAATTTGTCACAAAATGTAAGTTCCTTTTTGCCACAAAAAAAGTTGACAATTTGGAACTTATTTTGCGGGTATTTTGTGACAAAATATATGTTCATTTTACTCCCCAAAAAAAAAAAAAAAAGAATCCCGAGTAACCAAAAATGGTGATTACAAAATTTTAGACCAATTTGTCACAAAATGTAAGTTCCTTTTTGTCACAAAAATAGTTGACAATTTGGAACATATTTATGCGGGTATTTTGTGACAAAATGTACGTTGAATTTACCATCCAAAAAAAAAACATATTAGTCATCAATTTGTCACAAAATGTAAGTTCCTTTTTGTCAGAAAATAAGTTGACAATTTGGAACTTATAGATGCGGATATTTTGTGACAAAATAAATGTTGATTTTACCACCCAAAAAAAAAAAAAATTAGTCACCAATTTGTCACAAAATGTAAGTTCCTTTTTGTCACAAAAAAAGTTGACAATTTGGAACTTATTTATGCGGGTATTTTGTGACAAAATATTTGTTCATTTTACTCCCCAAAAAAAAAAAAGATTTTGATCATTTCTGATTTGGTGAATTTATATGTAATTCGCTAAGTCACTACGTTCTTGCCTCATACTTAATGTATGAAGTTGGAATTTTACTTTTGTAGTTTGTGTTTGGTCGTAACTACCTGAACCTGAGTACCTGATGAGTAGACCGAACTTTTTGTTTGTGCGAGTTTCTCTGCACGAAACCAAACTACCACATAGAAAACTCATGGAAAGTTTTCATTTTTTTAGAGTCGATACATTTTGTATTGACTCTCGGCTCGGGTTAAAGTACGGGGGGATTTAGATATTTCTACATTTTTGGTAGATATTTTTTTAAAATAAATAACAATAAAAATATCAAATAAACCATACAATGGAGTATTAAATTATTTAAGTAGGGTCATACAAATTTTTTTTACGCATAATTGCATCAATAAACCAACAAATATCCACAAAATTGTTGATAATTAGGTGACACTTTTATCATAAAAAAACTGGCGAATTTGTGACTAAATTTTCAACAAATATTTCAAAAATATTCCACCAAAAACCGGCAAATTTGATTTACCAAATGTTCGTTTACGCGTGACAATCGGCGTCAACCCCATCCACCATTTTTCATCCATATTGTAACAATTTTTTGTCACATTTTTTTCCACCAATCACCATTTTATGTGAAATTTTTGTCGCTTTTTTGTGACATGTGGTTACTCGGGTTTATTCCTCTTTTTTATGTTCTTCATGAACATAGCTACAATTCGGATAATGCTGCGTTTACATGTATTACTTACGCATACATTACAGTAAGGCATACCAATGCCTTTTGGAGAAATTAAAAACTATAGATGCTAAGGCCGCATTGGTAACAGTAAAAGAAAATTAACAATATTCGAGGATGCTACAGGAGAGGATTAAAAAAAGTTATAAAAAGTGAAAAATCTGGAGCCGGTAAAGACGACTTATATTCTCCATCTTTATGGTATTTTCATGATATATCATTTTTGAAAGATCAAAAAATTCAAGTGGAAGGAATATCATCAATAGAAATCGAACTGAATGACAGCTTTGATTATACGGAACAGTCATTCAAATTTTTAAATTAAATGTTAATAAAAGTAATTTAATCAATTTATTCAAACGACAATATGTATTCAATTAATTAATTTTTATCCCATGGAAGCTTATCAAGGGTTGTAAAGATCTTAGGCTTATTTTATGTAAATAAAGAATCTCTGGATTTAAAGCCTATTTTATTAAAAAAACAATTTATTTAATTGCACATGCGACGTTTCGGTACCTTTTCGATGCCATTATCAAAGCTCTAAAGAAAAAAAATTTCAAAAGAAAAAAGGACATAACGTCTGTAAGTAAATAGGTATACGGACTAACTTTCTTTATGATACCAAACCGTAATCAACAGGCCATCACATTTTTTTATTATTAAAATATCCAGAAAGGGTAATCTGTTATGTTTTTCTTCTTCTATTATAAACTTTAAATGTTGATTGAAAGAGTTGAATTTATCTAAAAAATATGTGATTTTATTTACAGGAATCATTGTATCTATGTCGTCAACATACCGGTAGAAGAAGAATGGCTGAAAATCAAGTGAAGTAAGGATACCGAATTCCAAATGTTCCATTACCAAATTGGCTATAGCTGGGCTAACTGGTGAACCCATTGGTGATCCAAACAACTGTTTGTATTTGTTTGAATAAAACGAGAATTCGCAATTGTTCAAAATCAAATCCAATACTTCCACAAATTGCGCTTTTCGGCATCTTGAATTTGGAATTAGTTTTAATTTCACGCCATTTCTTGCTCACTAGTTTCAAAGCCACCTTACTATCAATGCTGGTAAACAAAGGCACCACGTTCAAAGAAATGATTTTATATCCAGAAGGAACTACTAGCTGGCTAATTTTTTCACAAAAGTCTAGAGAGTTATTGATAACAGTAGATGATTTACCAACGGCACAATTTAATATGTCGGAAACAAAAGAAGAAATAGCATACAAAGGAGTACCTATGGGACTAACTATAGGTGTTAAATCTCACACGTTAACGCTCAAGTCGTAAATTTGAACTAGTGTCGGATTTATTTTAAGTGCTATACTAATGACTAGATAACTTGGCTAGTCATTAGGATAGATATTCTTTTTGTTTTATTGTTTATAGCTTGTCAGGTTACCACTGGTGGGGCCCGACTGGTTGTGAGATAAAACGATGTTGACTGGTGTTTAATTTTAATAACCGTGTCTTTATTATATGAATTTTACAATTTATATACTAATAATGTGCTTACTTAAGCATTTAATATAATGCAATTTATACACATATAAATATGATGCACAATAGAAATGTGTCTAGTAAGATAAAAATGTGTTTGCATTCCTATGTGTTCTTATCTATGTTTAAACTTGAGATTGAACAATAGGTCTATAAGGCACTCCAACTTTATACACCTTAGGCAAACCATACAACCTCGCTAACACCCCGTTATAGTTTTTAAACAATTTCCTTATTGAAGGCTAATGTGGTTTCTCTTGTGATTAGTTTGTATGTATTAATTACCATCTTCAGGCATATATCCAATTTTCATCATATAGTCAACTCGACCGTGATATTACCTTTATCAGCTTTAGTAACTAAAATCGCGGGGTGTTTGTTCTGTAACAAATTTTTTGGTTTCTATCACCTGTTTGATTAAACGAGACTCATCTAGATTAAGGCAGTTTCTATTATTATTTCTATAGTATATTCACGAATTCACCTCTAACACTCGATTTATCTATATCCGTAAAATTCCGATCAGAAAGGCGACCTTCGGCATCAGCTACTATTTGAGTGTACGGAATAAATTTATGGCTTACTGGTGGACAACATGCTTCGCCTAATTTAAAAACGTCACAAACAACAATTGCGATCTCACAATTTGATAAATTAACCAATCAGTTATTGGAATTGTTATTCGAAGTATTTCCAACCAGTGCTGTGACTTTCATCAGCAAAATAGGTAGCAGACTTTGAATAAAAATTGTAGTAGATCGGTAATTTGTGGAGTAGAAATAATTTCAATTGATTTTATACTAATTAAATCGCTATTCAAGTTTTGTGTTTGGTAAAACATTTAGGGTACTAGTTTTGGGTTCATGTTACACGCTGCGTTAGAATGTTATGTTAAATGTTGCGTTATATGTTGCGTGTCATGTAAAATGTTATATTAAATAAAAATATTTCGTCTCTTTTTATTTATCACATTAAAATAGAAACAAAAACGATAAAAAACATAGAGAGAGTACTTTCAGTGTTCACGTTACATGTATGCTGTATTGAAAATGTCAAGACCATCTTTGAGGCTAAATATTTCTGTGCGTCCGACTTTTCCCAATGTTACATAATTGCATACCATAAATTTTCAATGATCATCATTTTAAAAATACAAAAAATAAAAAAACAAATCATGTCATGTAGCAAAAATATTGTTACGAATTGGACTACTGAGTTCGTTCGGATTTTGCAATTAAAAACACTGTGTACTTTTTATTTCACTCTACCATATATTATAGAGTATATATATACGCCATTACGTGGACTAAACGATTTTTTTTCCTCCCGTATTTTTTGACATGATGAAGTTAGCCACACAACAATTAACTATGTAACTTCGCCATTTTGTACACTGTCATGTTTCAAACCACTATAAAACCTCCCGTATTTTCAAATGAAGGTCACAAAAATTAGTCCAAATTTTTCCATAGTAAAAGTAGGTTATGGCGTATATTATATACTCTATAATATATGACTCTACTTTTATACACTTTGATATTTGCTTTGACATTACTATTTAATTCTATCCGCTTGCTACTGATGGGGGCTGTGACAACAGATTTATTTCTTTATTAAACGATTTAAAATAAACCAAAAACTGTTCTCTGCTTGCCATCGATCGCGTTTATAACACTTAACCATCTAAGCTACTGCTGTTCATAACGTGAGCTTGTTGTATGATGGCCAAAATCGTCACAATATTTACCTCTATTTTTGATTTTATATTTTACCAAACATTTTTTTTAAATAAAATCGTAGTATTCAATCCATAGCAATTTCCAATTACAAAAAAAATATAACTTAAGATTTTCATTTTCCTTCTATGTCTTAACTTAATGGATTCGAAACAGTTATTATAATAAATATCTACGTTAACACAAATAATATCTCGAAATGTTACCTTTTATAGTACTGTTTAAACAGTTAATTGATGACTTCAGATTTTTTATGTGGATAAATGTTTCTACAATTTCCTGGGTAATTATTCCATGAATAAAGTGTTGTTGTAGTCGGTTGAAAACTTTAGCACTTAGTCTAAGTAGTTTGATGAAGGAAATTATTTTTGAATTGTTGTGTGTCCTAAACTTCTAACTAATGGATTAATTAATGGAATCGATAAATTTATTGTAACTGTATTATATGTAAGTTAAGAAATTTGTTATTAGTTCATGTTGTATCACAATGGTATGCCTATTTACTTACAGACGTTATGTCCCTTTTTCTTTTGAATTTTTTTTTCCTTTAGAACTTTGATAATGGTATCGAAAAAGTACCGAAACGTCACATGTGCAATTAAATAAATTGTTTTTTTTAATAAAATAGGCTTTAAATCCAGAGAATTTTTATTTACTTATCAATGGTATTAAAATACTCACAAAAATTATTGCGAGTTTCCTTTGTCATATTCGATGAGTTGTGCTTTTTCCACCATGTAAATTGCTCAATGAGGCCCGACTGGATTCTTCTGTTGTACTATTTTCAACATCTGTGCTACTGATATAGGATACGGGGCTTTTCTATTTTAAGAAATTGTGCAAGTAGCAAATTACTAGCACTATATGAGTTATCTTTTCCAGGCTTAAAAGAATTGGGAACAAGTCCACTTTCATACACAACTTCGGATTTTTTTGAAAATTGGCACAATGAAACTAGATTTATTCCTGATAATTTTGGTATAATCTTTTTTTTCAGGACGTGATTGGTTCACGAGATATTTAGATTTTAAAAATCCCAATTTATTACATTGTAATGGTGTCTCTACTAAACAATTTTATTGTGTTTTGAAATTTTTATTGTTTTTTAATATTAGTGATATCTGGTGCCGAATAGCAAAATTAAAAAATATTGGTTTTATAATATTTTTCAAGAGGAATAAAGGTATGGATGGCAATTGTTATTATACAAATATGAAAGTTATGATTTCATTTGTAAATATACATAGAGTTACTCGTATCAAGATTTCAATACATTCTCAGTTTAAAAACATTTTAATAGAATCACGGTTTTTCACAGCAAGTGTAATAAATATAGAAGTGTTTTTAAAATTATTTTAATTCGTTTGATACCTTAGATGATCAACCCCCCGCTTTCCAATACTTTTATTTATTTATTTATTTATCTGATTATAAATGTAAAAAAGTTATAAAACTTATAAACATCAGCCATTACAAAACAGGCAATAACAATATAATTAATACTAAAAAAATATAATAATAATAAGAATAACAATAAGAATAAAATACTTTATGCAAATTTCAAAATTTCTGGATTGTTGAAAATGTTACAGGTCCTTAAAATATGTGTATTTTAATTATTATGACATAATGAATTGAGAACTCCTCAAAACCGCTTACTATTGGCCCTCTCCCTCTTTGCACAAAGAAGACAAATAAATACCAGAATTTATCAAAAAAAATTTTGGGTCTACTTTTTCCATTTCACATACTAAAATAACGAACTCCCCAAAGCCGCTTAGCATTGGCCCCTTTCCACAAAGATGACAAATAATTGCCAGAATTTTTCACTTTTGTTTTACATTTTCCATTTCACATACTAAAATAACGAACTCCCCAAAGCCGCTTAGCATTGGCCCCTTTACACAAAGAAGACAAAACAAAAATAATAAAATAAATCAAACAAACAATACAAACTTGTTTAATTATTACTTAAATTTAACTGTTAAATAAAATTTGTTAAATTTTATTGTTTTTCTGCTGTACAACAATAGATGTCACTAACGCAAATAAAATGTAGTAAATATCAAAGACTCGAAAAACAATATAATTGCGTTCGTTAACCATCGACAAAGTTAGCGAAGGCACCAATTTTATATTTGGTAAATTTGGATTTTTAAAATCTAAATATCTCGTGAACCAATCGCGTCCTGAAAAAAAAAATTATACCAAAATTATCACGAATAAATCTAGTTTCATTGTGCCAATTTTCATAAAAATCCGAGTTTGTGTATGAAAGTGGACTTAAGCCGATACAAGTACTTATGAGTAGTTTACTAACGCCAATGGAACACGCTAAAGCCATTTGC
Source organism: Tipula helvola (assembly GCA_963556165.1). NCBI lineage: Eukaryota > Metazoa > Arthropoda > Insecta > Diptera > Tipulidae > Tipula > Tipula helvola. The sequence goes on along the minus strand of OY744481.1, from coordinate 281,582,609 downwards.
TTATAAATCAATAATTCCAAGCAAATGTCAAAATATAGTTAATTTTTATAAAAAGAAAGGTTTTTATCTAGCTAAAAATAACACGCATACTAAGATTTCAAAATTTATTTTAGTAAATACACATACAAAAACAAGTGGTTAACTTAAACCCAAGTTTTAAACCATAGTAAGGTGTTTTGCTGTCAAATTGTAAGGCCCGAATTTATAGTCATATTGGTATTGCTATAGCAACGATTTTCGAAAATCGTTTTAAAATCATGTATAAAATTCGATACGAATTTCTAATTTACTTTCTTGTCTTGGATATATTGCAGCAACGTTTATAGTGATGGATTTTGATCACTATAACCATTGTTACATTACAAATAAATCTTATAGTGAGGTTTATAAATACGAAAACTGTTACTATAACAGTACCCTGATTCTCTAAAAAACAAGATAAATTGTAATGTGCAAACGTGATAAATTTTACACACCTAAAAGTTTACACTGTGGACGTGTTCAATCGGGCAAAAATGTTAAAAAATATCATGATATTTTAGACACTCTAACTTTATTCCGTAATACTGTACGTCAAACCCGATTGAACAGCCAAAATGTATAAAAAAATGATAAATTGATTTTAAATGTCAATTTGTTTTGATGCGTTTTCAAACAATAATAAAATCAATATCGTCAATTTTTAAATTCAATTTTCTTATTTATAAATTGAATTTGCTTATTTTTTATCATTTTAAATATTTATTTCTAATAAAAAGTATATTTTAAGATTCCACCCAAGTAACTAAAAATATCAAATCAAAATTTATTTCTTCTGACAGCTAGAACTGAAAAAAAGCTTGATTTTTTTTCGTGATAAATGAGTGCGTTTCATGGCAAACGCGATATAAAAAATCATGATATTTTTTATAATTTTTGCCCGATTGAACCAAATAAATTATAATACCCTATAAAGGACATCATGACACTTTTCCATAGTAAACTTGCGGTCAATGATATTCGCAGATTTATCGATAATGCAGTATTATTTAATACGTGAAAACATAGTACGGGATAACTTCTAAAGATGTCAGCTTTAACAATTTTTAATTTTTGGTTAATAAATCAAAAATAAAATAATTTTTTTTTATAATTCATGTCTAGTTGTAAGTTTTATTCGTGTTTTTTGCTTTTGTTTATATTTTTGTTTCGATACAACAAAAAAAAAATTTAAAAAAAACTACTAGTGCCATCTTAAGATTTAATCTATCTATCGCCGTTTTTTGACAGCGAAGACCTTTATAGGGATTGAACACAAGGACTTAAATTTATCTTGGAACGCTTAAATCATATTCTGTAAAAAAAAAATTGTTTCCAAGATAAAATTATAGTCAGCAATTCAGCAAGATAGACGAAATGTCAAAATATCAATTTTCTATTATGTACAATTTATGAAATTTATTTGTTTATTGATTGAATACATGTGCGTTAGTAATTTTAATGCGTATAAATAATTTAATCTAGGAACATAAAATGATGCGAGAAATTATATGTGAAAATGGTAACATTAAACGTGGTTAATTGGTAAATATTTGAATAGGCTATAGGTAGCAAATAAAGTGCATTATTTTTATTATTCTAGGCGATAGCGGGTACGTTCAAAAGCCATTTTTTACCAATTAGAACTGCCAACACCAGTTAGAACTGAACAGATGAGTACGAGCGAAAGTGTATTGTAGAGCCAGCAGAAATTGTGTCGAAAGATGCATTAGCGTCCTTAAAGGACGTTTTCGAATTTTGGGGAAAGATAGAATATTGAGATATTCTCCCCAAAAAACTGGCATATCATTAATTCTTGTGCAGTCATGTTGTAGAAGCAAATGTACCACTTCACGAAATCAATATCGACGATGACGAAGTAGCTGTTGGCGAAGACGGTAATAAGGAAGGGCAGAATAGTTATTTGGAAAGGGGTATTTCGGATAATCTAAAAAAATGATGTTTTTATAAATGTTGTCACAAAATATATTTGATTCATCACATTTAAATTCATTATGTATATTTAAAATAAAAATAAACTAGCAATTTCATTTTTAACTAATTAAAATGTAGAGGTTATAATTACAGATGGATCCTCAATGGTTATGATCTAAGCTCATATTGCGCTATGGGTTCCGAAGCCGAACCTTTGCTAGTCTCAACTGCCAATCTTTGTTTCTCTAACTCAAATGTTGCCCTCTAATTAAGCTTTTCTTTCTCGCAGCTATATGCATCTAATTTAATTTCTAAACTATTTATTTATTATACATTATTTTCTACGCCCCGTTTGCCCCTAGCTTTGATGTTGCTAAATAAAATTTAAAAAAAAAAATGTAACCAAAATAACCAGACTATTCTAAGTTTTAAACATTATTTGCGCTCACTTTTTATTTATGAATGTTATTGTATCAAAATAATACAATTTAATAAGAATTAATACAAAAAACAAACTTAAAAATAATTGTTGTGTTAATTTTTCCCAAGATAAATAATTGTGTAAAATTTTGACGTTCTTTTATCTTAGCGTTTTGAATTTTATCTTGATGGATAATTAGAGAATGCAAAATGACAAAACCAGCAAGATAACTTTAGGTTTACCCGTTTACACATTATCTTACTGCTTAGAGCAGCGTTTCCCAAACTTTTCGGACCGAGGAACACTTCGCATAAATAAAATTACTGGAGGAACACTTTCGTTTTTTATATAGAAAATTAGCTTGTATTTTTAAAATTTTATACCTGGATACATGTAAGAGTTATAAATAAAATAAAAAGGATATTTTTATGAAATTTAATTGAATCGTTTAGTATTGAAAGGGCTCATGTCCACTTTTTGTCAAAATTAGTATTATGACGGTTTTGTATCACAGACATGTATATACGTTTTATGACAAGACGACATTACCATATGGTTATTGGAACGGCACCTACCTTGCAAAAAAAATGATTTATTCTAGAAAGGGCACGTGTCCAGGACATACCCCTTTAAATTTTTTACTATCGGCAGCTTTGGATGAATACTTTTTGTATCTATGATTTGAAGAGGAAATGTAGCGAAATGTATAGGAAGGAATAGCAAAAAAAGGGGCAAATGAAGAATGTTCTTTGATCAGTGATTTCGTAGAAAAATATTTACCACCTGAGACTACCGAACTCCATATTTTTTCTGATGCATGCCCTGGTCAAAATCGTATTTATTAACACGGTATTACGATTTCTAATAGCTTTTTGTATTGAAAAAACCTGACCAAAATCTATCAGTATTTCTCCGATCGAGGCCATAGTTTTCTACCTTGTGATCGTGTGTTTGGATTAATCAAGAGAAATTTAATGAAAATTGACAGAATTTATTTGCCAGAGGAATATGGGGCCCTGATCAACCAACTACAGAAAATCAATACAAATATTTTATCAAATAATGATAAAATCTTAAACTTTAAGGATTGGAGGCCTACTTTTTTCAAAAAGCAGGTTTGCTGTTCAATCAAAAGGCAGAAAAGCAAAATAAATCAAATGTATAGTTTCTGAATTCTCACATTTTGAAATGACCAGCGACGGAAATTTGGAAGCCCGGGAATTTATTGATAGTTTGGAAAATTTTCTCCTAAAGTGCCTACTCAGTGTCTGTATTTTTACGACGAAATTATGCAATGGTCAACTGGAATGGAATATAATAGTGAGGACAGTGACTACTGAAGTCTTTAAAATATATACTTTTCCTTTTTTAAGGTTTTCTATCTTGTTTTGATCCTAATGAATTTTAATAAATAAAATTTAAATATATTTTTGTATTTATTATTGAAAGAGCTCATGTCCATGCTTTAAAAATGAGCATACCAGCTGCAATAATTGAATAACCCCAAAATGCAGCTTACAATTTTATAGCGACTCACATTTTCATCAACAAACTCAAATTCCCTCCTAAACTTATTTTTGCTGACAATATAAAGTATTTTTTATTTCCTGAATTATTTGAAAAAGTGGAAATGAGCCCTTTCAAGACTAAACGATTCAATATAGATATAAAAAAACATGAAAATAATAAAATAAATTAGGTTCTTAATGACTCTGATGTTTTTGGCTCTTTGAGCTACTAATTCTTTCAATATCAGGTTCAATATTTTTAGAAAGCTGAATTTTTATATCTGGTCTAGCATTCAAACGGTTTCTGTACTTCGATTTTCTTGCAGCATAATTTGAAAATTCTGTCTCGCACAACTACGTTGTTGTGAAAGGAAGTAAAACATGAACGGCTAGTTTTGACAAATTGGAATGCTCTTCTGTTAAATTTAACCCATATTCATTTAGAGGAAGTTCATTGTATTTTAGTTTTAAGCAAGAGTCAGCAATTAAAGGTTTTGATAATCACTTGCGCTGAAACCTACTGGCTTTCTGTTATTACAAATGGGTCCCTAATCAAAGAGTTTTACTCAGAGGACTTTGGTAAATATTGTAAAATGCTTGACCGTAAATCATGCAAAAGTTCTAAAATTGCTTTGGAGACTTTATCATCACTTTCGAATTTTTAGTATGTTTAGAATTTTTCACGGAACACCTGTTTATCGTCCGCGGAACATAGTTTGGGAAACGCTGGCTTAGAGAATCAGGGTACAGTTGTTATAGTTGTAGCAACGACTATAAATTCGGGCCTAAGTGTTTTCTTAGCCAAGACTCAATCCAAAATGTAGTTTACTTTAATTCCACATTTTAAAAAATGGCGCTTGCAAAAATTGCGCATGCGCGAAAAATGGTATGCTCTGCTAATGCTGTTCCCAAAAAAATAATCGAATTAAACCTAAATACATAGAAACCATCTAAAATATTGAAATAAAAATCTCCATAAGCAACAATAAAAATTAACAGAAACTTATGGAATCAGAAAAATGTTTCTACTACATACATATTTCGAGCTTTGTAATCAGTGATAAATCTATAACTTCTCTTCTCTTTAGAGTGATTAAATTGATATAAAAAAATGTTTTTCAAATTTATGTTAATATTAATAAATTAAACGAAACAAATTAAAAAGAAGATATTTACTATGTTACACGAAAAATTAAATGTCAGAAAATCTCAAGGTTCAAAAGAATTCTCAAATTCCAATTGACTTAGTGACAACAAAATTTATAGCTTTTATTAAACTTTAACCAGAATGCTGTTCTTATGAAAATTTTAAAAATTTTGTATTGAATAAATAGTAGATTATTCTACAAGTAAAGAAAAGTGACAGTTTTCCAGCGAGTGTAATTGTTTAATTCACGAGCGAGCGCTAGTGAGCGAGTGGATTAACAATTTTACGAGCATGGAAAACCACTTTTCTTACGTGTCGGACATGCTATTTTTTCATGTATTTGACGATAAATCAGGTAAAAATAAAAAAGGTAGACCTAGTTTGGATCAAAGCACAAATCACTTATAATAGATTACGCCTTCGTGGATTTCGTTTTCGTAGTTTACTGCGCATTACGTCAACTGAGAGTTGTTAGTAAGAAATTGCAAAGAAAATGTATGAAAAATAAGGAATTTGTCTAATAAATGTATAATATATGGATGTATTATGGTTGAATATGGATATATTATGGTTAAATATTTCTTTCCTCTGACAAAATAGGATCCATGCTTTCAACAATCTCTTATTTGTTGGAAAAGAATGGAAACTATATGCACAGTTATTTATATTGTTATTACAACAATTAAATACGGTGCACCACGTTATTTATTTTATTTAATTTAATTTTTGGATTCAATTACATACAACAATATTGTGAAAAAAACCTTTTCACTCTCATTTGACGTCATTATTTTATGCCGTTTATTTTATGATCCAAATAGGCAAAGTGCGCAAGGCGTAATCTATTATAAGTGATTTGTGGGATCAAAGTATGTATGCATATCATGTACATAACAATCGCAGTAAGCGAATAAATAAAAGTCAAAAATGTAAAAATCATTTGGAGAAAAAGCGTTTCTATGAAGAAAAGTGATAAAGCTCGTTCGTTTGTGGTGAATTAACTGAATTGATATTGAGTTACTATTCCGATAATTGAGTTATTATTCACATAATTAAGCTACTGAAGTGAATTGGTCGTTCGTTTGCTACAATTCAGAAAAATGTCAAATTGTTAAAAAGTAATTGGGTTGTGTTATAAAATAATTAAAATTAAAGTTACTCAATCATTTTCTAGGATTAATTATTTTTGTGTGTCACATTACATTTTCTCATTTGCAAATTCTTCGTGATTTCCGAAATTCACATATTCGATCAAATCGTCATCCATTATAACAGAAAAATAATTTAAAATTCTCTAAATATCCTGGCTTCTTCGATGCGTAAAACAAAATAATGTCAAAAAACAACAAAAACAATTATCTGAATTATCTATACAAGCAAAATTATTATTCAGATAAATCAGTAGCTCAATATTTTTAAGTGAAGTGAAGCATACCAAACGAACGGGCAAATCACTTCAGTTAATTCAGTAAATTCAGATAATTCAGTTAATTCACCACAAACGAACGCACTTTTTATAGTGAAGAAATGTGTTGCTAAGAAGAAAAGTAGCAGTTTTCTTTACTGATTTCAGCCAAGAAATGACACTCTTTGCCATTAAGTACACGAAAAGCTTAATTATTGAATGAAAATGAAAACGATTTACTTAAACGATGTCCAAATTGAAATTAAATGCATTGTATTGTAATGAGATGCGTTAACGCTCATTATAGAATTGTTATCAATCATTTTTTTTAATCACCCCCTGCGTTATTACCTGGACTCAGTCGGTAACGGTCGATTAGCTGGTCATGGGTCACCTAGATTAACCGTTACAACATTTTTGAAAATATGAAGAAAAAAAAAACGCTAAAAATTATTTTCTTTAGCAAAGCCACTACTGCCTCAGTCGTAACGATCCTTGTGGTTTTTCAAAGAATGTTAAATTTAATGTATTGGCACAGAAGATAACTAAGAGGAGCAATCCTAATCTAAATAAAAATGATTAACACGACATTCTGAACTATGATTATGAAAATGTGCCTATAATTATTGATCTGTGATTTCATAAATATTTTGCGTTTGCATCGTAACTATGCATTGATTATTTTTCTTAAAACTGGGTAAAATTCGCAGTGCTAGATTAGCTTGTACACAATCGTAACTATAATATACATATTTGTATACAAACATCTGGCATTAAAAGTACAATAAAATAAATTTGCTCATCTGCTTGATAAGATTTACGATTAAATGCTATGCAAAATTTAGTGGAACGATGTAGAGCGTTTTGATACTCAAAACGGAATAATTAAGATTGTATCAAAGGCTATTTAAAAAGCGTACACCACAAAGAATTTTTTTAATATTCGGTTAACAGTGTTAATATTCAGACGAGTATTTGTTAAGAGTACATAATAATTTAAATCTTAAATCAAAATCTTATCTAAAAGTAGACCAATTTATTTTCTTTATTGTAAGTTGTTTTGGTAAAATGTGCGCAATTGTGAATTAAATTATACGAGGATAGGATTTAAGTGATAAAATATTTATTTAATTTCTATTTTTTATTCAGTTTAATTAAAATAAAATAAAAATTTGCCTGGTGCGGTTCAAGAATATTATCACAAATATGTAATTTATATTTTAATTTACTTTAGATACCAATTGCACAGGTTTAACTTAAAATGAGTGACGAAAAATGTTTAAAAAAATCTGCTAAATATGCGGGAAAAACTAGCGATGGTATTGTTAAAGGTAGCCAGGCAAATCATACCCTGCAGGGTAAAAGCTATAAAGTAAAATTAGATACGTTGAGTTCGTGCAAAGTAAATGTACTAAATAAAGTGGGCAAAGCGGGCAAAATGGAACCTATTTTTCGGTTGGACAAAGCTCACCATAGCGCTGAATTTAATCACATCAATTTAAATTCAAAGTACTCTGGATTAACGAAACAAGTAACTGTAAGTCAAAAACATTGGTATTAGCCGTAAATCCAATCAATTTATTTGTATGTATAAATTTACTCTTTTCCTATATAGACATCAACCGGAAAGGTTAAAACGATACCATATGATCCTTACACTAAATTGCCAACAGGTGCATTGACAGCGGGCAAGGGTACAGCGAAATTGTGTCAAATGATGAACAAGACTAATAAGGTTCTCGTTCCTATTGCCATAGCAGTTGACACGTGTCGAGTTGGTTATGCCGGATATGATGATTATCAAAATGGAAATTCACGTAATACTGTAGAAACGACGGCGAATATAGCTGGTGGTCGGGCCGATGGTTATGGAGGTGCAATGGGTGAGGCTGCGGTTGATTACGACAGCAAAAACATTATTTGCGAAAGTTGTGGAAAGGAATTTAAACCTGAAAAGTACAAAGGAGAAAAGTATTGTGATCGGTGCGTTTGGAGAAATCGAGTTAAACCAAATATTAATTTTAAGAATTAAATAAAACCAACTTTTTGTTTAATAGATCGATAATTTAACAGCTAAAATATGTCAAATTTTTTTGAGTGTTAAGGAAAACAAACAGCAGTTTATATGAAAATATCTTAAAATGTTTGAAAATAACTTAATTTTAATAAAAATAACCACAGAAAAAACTCAAACGGCACAAGATTAAACCTAAAGAATACGAATTTGACTTCTTTTTATGTTTTAATTTTTCGCTCGATTTTCATAAAAAGAATTACCGGCTTAGCTTAAAATGACATAAAATGAATACATTTCAATTAATTTTTTATTAAAAAATATTTAATATATGTCTGTAATAATAGAAATAAAATTGCATCTGTGCCACTTCATACAAAAGATATGAACAATATTTTGACGTTTAATTTGTTTTCCTTAACACAAATAATCACAATGAAGTTGTCTAGCACTCAATCTATTACAACGTGAGGTAATAAACCCAAGTACCCAAGTATTTTTATATCCGACAATTTTTGGATTTTTCTGACACTTTGCTGATTTCATCACCGACTTTTTTCCGAAATAATGTCCAACTTATTCTAAGATTTACTATGAAAGTTGGCCACAAAAATCGGAAAATGATGACAAAAAAAGTAAGGTTATGTCACACAAAAAAAATGGGCGGGGCTTATAATATAAATTTATATATATACAGACATACATACATTCATATGTACATACATACACATGTACATAGTTATTTAAATAAAAATATTTTTTATTTTAAAGTTTTATTAGAATTTTATTTTTTTTATTTTCATATATATTTTATAATTATACAATTTTTAAATTTGTTTAAAGGTAAAATAAAAACACAATTTAATACCAAACACAGCTGCTCCGAAGCCGAACTCAAAAAATCGTCGCCATCATGTCACCGTGCAATATGATTTTCTCCCATTCGTTAAATCTATAAAAACAAATTGATTTTATTTAATTAGGTAACAAATCGAAAACACAAACACAAAAATAATAATTCTACAAACTTAGAAATAATATCACAACACAATAAAAAATAAAATTTAAGCAAACTTACAAAAATAAAAGTAAAATTTAATTAAATATAAAAACAAAACAACCATTCATAATGGCGTCTGCGTCTCACACAAAACTAAAGTTGTAAAATTTGTAAACACAAAATAAAAAAGTACACACCAACGCCAGCATCTTTGCTGTGTTAAAAGTTGGAATTTGGAAACCCAACCCAATTTCATCATTTTCCGATTTTTTGTACCAATGTGCGGAAAAAAAATTCATGTTTTCAGCTTTGTTATACTTGGGTATAACAAAGCTGAAAACATAAATATTTTTTCCGCATATTGGTACAAAAATCGGAAAATGATGAAATTGGGTTTCCAACTTTCAACACAGCAGTGGAGAATGGCGTTGGTGTGTACCTTTTTAATTTAGTGTTTACATTTTCAACTTTAGTTTTGTGAATTGTGAGAGGTGCCATTATGGTTGTTGTGTTTTTGCGATTTCTCAAATTTTATTTTTATTTTTGCTACGGCCGGTGTTGTGCGATTAAATTTAATTTGTAAAATTTTTATTTTTGTGTTTGTGTGTGCGAATATTTATATTATTAAAATCAATTTGTACATATGGATGTCCGATTTAGCGCGAATTGTGACTTTGGAGAAAATTATGTTTTTAAAGCAAAATTCACGGCGATTTTTTGAGTTGGATTGTATCAGCTATTTGGTTTTAAATAATTTTTTTGTTAGTATTAAATAAATTTAAAAAATTGTAATTATGTATAATATATTAATAAAAAAAAATTATTATGTTAATAAATTTTTAAAATAAAAAAAAAAATATTTTTATTTAAGTATGTTTGATGTATGTATGCAAAGTGAAATTTCCCCGCCAAAATTTCTATTATAAGCCACGCCCATTTTTTGTGCGACATAACCTAACTTTTTTTGTCATCATTTTCCGATTTTTGTGGCCAACTTTCATAGTAAATCTTATAATAAGTCGGACATTATTTCGGAAAAAAGTCGGTGATGAAATCAGCAAAATGTCAGAAAAATACAAAAATTGTCGGATATAAAAATACTTGGGAAACTATAAAAATAAAAAATACAAAATTAAACTTATAAACTTGAAACACCCGTTTGTTGATTTTTTTCAGTTACACTATGTTCCTGCGATATGTAAAACTTTATAAAATGTTTTTATATTCTCAAGTTTGTCGTTAGGCATTGTTTCCACAAGAGTTGAGCAAATATTTTGTTTCGCACTAAACACTAAACTGTAAGTTATGCGATTTAAGGGAGTTTCGTAATATCGAAAACTAGATCCCTATCATATGCGGATCCCAAACAACAGCTAGTGGATTAAGTGGCTTTCTATGAATTTTTTATATTTCTTGTTTTGTCTAATGTTGCAATAGCATTCCGAAAATAATTTTTGGTCACAAATATAGAAACTAAACGTCACTTTTAAAACCCAAAAATAAAGTCGAATAATCTGTGGTTTTCCTTCTTTGGTTATTCGAAAATCGTTATCTTCGAAAATCATAAAATAAGAAATTCGAAACAATCTAAAGAATGCTCTGAAATTTAGTCCGCCGTAATCTTATAACATATTAAAGCCGTGCACATCTCGACAAACTCAAATATAAACCGAGTTATGCTTAAGGCCATTATACATTTTTAATAATCTCTAACAGCCGCGGATAATCCAATTAATATAGAAAACTATTCAAAAATTTGGAGTATAAATTAAAGGCTGATGAGTGATAATCGAATTATTAAATAAATTATTAAAGATAAAAATAAAAGCGAAACTTTTTTTATATTAGTTTTCCTTTTTTGTGATACCAGAACAAAAATGAAAAAAACACAAAATTCCGCTAATAAACGTGCCTTGGGTAACTATACTAGATGTAAAAATAGCTCACAATTATGTACAAAACTTACTAAAAAAGCGTAAAGTGCCTGCAGCTTCAAGCCCTGCTGCATCATGGACCACGTTCTAGCATTATTATATATTTCGTGGCTTGGAAATAGACAGCAATATGTCGGATAAGGAAGTTTCAAAATCACCAATAACTACAAAAATTAAACAATTATCACCAATAATTATTGAAACACATATCACCGAGGTTAAACAGTTTATTGATGACACTGAACCAACCCGTGACACTGTGCACAACCAAACCATACTTCAAAACGTTTAGAGAATCTAAACATATAAGAACATATTAGGCGCATTCTTTTCGTACTGTGTTTAATAAGGAACAGCATATAATTACAATACAATACAATTTCTTGTAGTTGGCTAGAAAAACGTAAGTTCAATTTTAAATTTTTTTTTTACAGCAGACGCCTGCGCAATTTTTATTCATTTTGCTATGTTTACAAAATATTTTGACGTTTTGACAAAATTGTTGTGGCATAAAGATTAGGCGCGGATACTTTTAGTTGGCGCGATTTTAATATTTTTGTAAATAAAATAAATAGAATAAGACATATTTAATATGAATGTTTATAAAATTGTTTGGCGAATGTGTACCAAATTTTGTTAACACTTTTGAGGATTTGACTGAATGCCGTCAAACAAACATGCTTTTATGTTACATTTAAATAGAATTACGCCGCAGTCCGATTTTTCAATGAAATACAACAGCAATTTTATCTTTATGTCCCAGTCCAAGTAAAATATCTTTTGATTTTAATTATGACTCATTTAAACTTTCATTGTGTTTCAAATCCTTGAACTTTATATGAAGAATTAATGTTTGTTCCAGCAGATTCTGCAATAAGGTTCCAAACTGTTTTTGGCGGTTGTCTGTTTCTTTTTATTATGAAATTACAAAGAAAAGTGAGACATTCTTTTACCTTGAATAAACAGAAAATGCTAATTGGCCAATTAATTTAACAAATTCATACGAGTAGGAAGCATTTTTGGTTTAAAATATGCAATCACAAATAAACCAGTCGTATTGTTAAATTATATATGTAGCGTCTTTGGTAGCTGGAATAGAAATAGAAATTTAAACTTTGATCGTATAACTTATATTTGCTAAAAAATATAAAGCATTATGTATTTTGGTTTAAAAATACATATATACATAAACGACTTTTTAATTTTTTATAAGTACCCTCAATACGTACTAATAAAATTTTCGCTAATTCGAGTTTTTTTAATTTGGTTTCATGCACGAAATTAATTTACAGCAGTTTTGGTTGCATTCAATTTTTTGTTTTTTTTAATAAAATTTTATTCGCCTTTAAAGCGCCGCAAGAGGCGCTACAATAAATCCGAGCCAAAGGGGGTTATATGTCAAAATGCTTTGGTAAATGGTGTAATGTAAGCATTATTGATAAACTATTTTTATTTTACAATAATTTAATACGTAAAACCTATTTTATATGCGTTCAAATGTATATTATAATAATATAATTTTGTTTATTTCAGATCAATTAAATTTGTTTAAAAGAGAAGGTGCGTTTGCAATGTGTGCGTAATTTGTCACAATAAGTACTGAATTTTGGTACACTACACATTTTTTTTTACTTTTGCGGTTGCTCATACTCGATTAATTTCATTTTTACTAATTAAACCGTATTTTAAAATACAAATAAAGAAACAAAATCACTGAGCTATATGTGAATTTTTTTTTTTTTGACGTTTGGCCCCCTTTGGCTCTAGTTCTTGAATAATCTGCGAGATGTCAGCTACTTCGCGTTAAAAGGCGAATATCGAGTTTTTCTTTCTCTAAAGCAGCCCATACATTATTCAACATCTTGAACAACTTGGTTGAGTCTACGGAAAAGTTCAATCGTGTATGGGGTAGTTTATCAACCAATTTGACAGTTGTCTAATCGGTTGAAGTAAAATCAAATCGGTTTGATTTTATGGAGGCGGAGCTAATGGTTGATAAACATGTTGAACTGTGTATGGCAATGTTGTATCAACTAACAAAGGAAACATTGTCAAATGTGTGCCTTGAATCAATTTACAAATAAAATTGACGTTTAATTGTCGTAAGGAAATAGATTGAATGCTAGACAACTTCATTGTGATTTTTCATATCTTTTTGTATGAAGTGGCACAGATGCAATTTTATTTCTATAATTACAGACATATATTAAATATTTTTTAATTATAATTTAATTGAAATGTATTCATTTATGTCATTTTAAGATAAGCAAGTAAATTTTTTTGTGAAAAGCGTGTGAAAAATTAAAACATAAAAAGAAGGCAAATTCGTATTCTTTAGGTTTAATCTTGTGCCGTTTGAGTTTTTTGTGTGGTTATTTTTATTAAAATTAAGTTATTTTCAAATATTTTAAGTTAGCTTCATATAAACTGCTGTTTGTTTTCCTTAACACTCAAAAAAATTTGACATATTTTGGCTGTCAAATAATCGATCTATTATTGCGATTGGTACCCGATTTTTTTAATAACATTTTTAAACCAAATCAACAAAATATGACGGTGCCAAATAATGAAGAATGGCGAGATTTTTTAAATACTGTTAAAGAAAAGCAGATTGTTTGTGGCGAAACTGCATAGACAAACTTCAAATATTCGAATGCGTTCCCTGTTGCTAAAAATCTTAATGTAGGTAATGGAAAGTCTTGTCTCTATGGGAATTGAATCACGCATAAAGGTGCCCTATTTCTTTATAAATGGTGATATCTTTTCCAAAAGATCCATGGAATATTTTTCTTTCATTTTCATATAATTTCTGTAGTCTTATGGATCGGGATGTTTAATTTATTTTAACAATTTTGCAATTTGAAAATCATTCCGTATCTGCGAGCTACTCTTTTCGCCGTTCTCTTTTCTTGAGATTACATTTCTTTTTCATTTTCATCACACAGTTCCGCAATCACAGTTAAAGCGATAACTTGTCCATATTTTTAACCAGTTTATCACAAAAATGTCAAAAAAATTCAGTTGATCAGCTTGTTGAATAGCGTGTGGCAATGTTTATTAAACTTGTTGAACAGTGTGTGGCAAACATTCAACTAAGTTTATCAACCAAGTTGATCAACATGTTGAATAATGTATGGGCCGCTTAAAATTTGCGCTTGGTTCCTATGCTGGTTGGATAATTAGGGATTTTCCCAAATAGAATTCCAACGCCTACTGACTGGCGGCTAAAAAATTTCGTATGTAGTTTTATATGGTCAAACATGTGTTTGAATGTTTCATTAAATTATTAATTTCGACTAAATTAATTTTAAAATTTGATATTTATTATTAATCGCAACATACTCATCTTTATTAATCATAAAAAAAAAGTACGGGGACATTCACTAATTTAGACAGGAAACTTGTATTTGTAAACATGATTTTACTTATTTTTGCATGTAAAAAAAAAAGTGTAGTCAGCGCTGCCCAAGCGTGGGGACAAATGAACTAAAATCGATTTTGGGAAAATCCCTCATACGAAAAGAACAACCATGAAATAAAAGAATTCAAATAATTGAGGTTTTTAAATTTAGGACTATCTAGTATTCATAAATTCAAATAAATTTGAAATTTTTTGTTTTCTGTATGCCAAAATATATTAAACGCCTTGTCAATCAAGGTGCGAACACAGATAATAAACAAAAGGATAGAAGATAAAACAAAAATCCCATACATAAAAACAATTGAAGCCAGTTTTTTTGTTTTGTCTCTTTCTATATTTACCAACGCCATATTGGTTAGAGAAATTTTATCATTTGAGGTTTTAGTTTTTTAAAGTTTAAAAGGCATTTCTTGAATAAAAAATAAAAGTGTTCTTTCCAAAAATAAATTTATTTGTTAAAATCATACATAATTGTTGTGTGTGTAAGTGCAAAAATACCAGATATAAAGTAAAAATGAGAAAACAGGGGATTACATTTCACCGGTAAGTAAATTTTTATTTGTTTACAAATATTTATAACACTTGTACATAATCATTTTAAATATTTTCGAACTTTTTACACTTATTTTGTACACATCAGTAAATTCACTATGTTTTAAAATGTTCAAAATACAAAATTAAAAAAAATTTATTTCATAAAATTGTAATCAAATAAATTATAATACCTATAAAGGACATAACTATACTTTTCCATAGTAAACTTGCGGTCAATGATATAGGCAGATTTATCGATAATGCAGAATTATTTAATACGTGAAACATAGTACGGGATAACTTCTAAAGATGTCACCAAAAATAAATTTTTTTTTTTTTATAATTAATATCTAGTTGCAAGTTTTATTCGTGTTTTTTGCTTTTGTTTACATTTTTGTTTCGATACAACAAAAAAAAAATTTTAAAAAAACTACTAGTGCCATCTTTAGATTTAATCCATCTATCGCCGTTTTTTGACAGCAATGTCAGTTTATAGGTTATTATAATTTATTTGATTGTAATTAAAGTAAAAATTTCAAGTTTCATTCCCACAAAACTCTTATTTTGACAACGCATATGAATCATCATGGCAACATGACGAAAGCAAAATAAAACCATAGGCGTCCCGTTATATTCAATGTTAGGGGAGTCTAAAACTGTAAACCATTATAATATTAATACACAACACACATAAGTACAGTAAAACCTCGATATAACGGACTAATTCGGACGAGGGCAATCCGTTATAGCCGATTGTCCATTATATAAAAATATATAGTTTTTTTTTCTCTTTCGGTCATTACATGATAACTCGGAAAAAATTGGAAATTAGGTGTTTAGCCTTTAGGTTAGTTCGAATTTCGTTTTTTACCAAAAACAAAACTCACGTTATTTTAGATCCAATAAATTGAGCTAGGGAATTCGACCTAAGAGGAGGGTGTTGAGGATGAATACGAAAACGGCGGAGCACGAAACGCTATAGAGATGAAGATTATTTGTATAAACAGGAGAGCCGGAAGCCATTTTTATCGAATTTCTTATGTTTTAGGAATTCGACAAAAACTAACAACAGAAATTCCTGACTACATATATTGATCGAATTTAGGTAATTTTTTAACGTAAATTCGATCAATATACGTACGTACCTTCATCTTCTTCCAATTACTGCGATACGTCTTCCACGTTAACATTTTTATCATTATCCTATTTTATACTGCTGCAATCGGTTACTTTTAACCCTTCTAATTCTACATCGGCTTCTTCATGGTTAAGCAATTTCTTCTAACCATTCTCTAAAGTTCGACCTTTCACTTCATTCCAGACTGCCGCAAAATGAAAAATTTGCTGGTTTTAGTTTAAAGTTTGTTAAATTTTGTAAGGTACGCTGCCCCCTAGTGTCATCTTCATCAAATTCATCTTGTAACATATTCATTACTGCCTTTTGAAATTTTTTGCGGTATGTACATATATACGTTTGGTGGCCACAAATATTCCTTGGTCCGTTGACTGGATAAGTGAAGATGTATTTTTGTACTGGATAAGTAAAGTTGTATATAAGCAAAAGTGTGTATTATAATTCTTAAAATAAAAATTTCCGGTTTATCCGAAGTCCGTTATATCGAGGTTTTACTGTATTATTATTATATGTTTTCACAACACACATAAGTATTATTATTATAATTATGTTGGTACACTTATAACAATATCTGTTTTTATATTAATTATACATACTCTTTTTAATATATTTACCCTACGTCATTTACATAAATTATTACTATTTGCATAAAACCTAAAAAAATATGCAAGCAACGCCACTGAAAAAAAAGAATTTTTCGGCCATCTTGGTTTTTGAATTTGCTTCACTATTTTAGTTTAGTTTCTGTTCTCTTAGTTATTTTTCTATGGGTGCGAATCACTGGATTGTGAATAAAACAAACAACTTTAATTTATCAAAAATAAATTTATTTATGCAATACAAAACCTAGCACAACGCAATTATTAACAATATTTCACAAAACCACTTATTACAACATTCGTACTATGATTTCTAAAACGTCCCCAGTCACAAAAGTATGAATGGGAAATCCCGGGATTTCCCGGTTTTCGATTTTTTTTATCCACTCGTTTAACCACTACATACTCCAAAAAATTAAAGGAACAACAAATTTTTGTTCAATTTTTGTAGTGTTTTTTGAAGTAAGATCTGTAAAAAACGGTCGTGCACACAGAGATGAAAAGAAAAGTATTTTAAAGCTTCAAATTTCTAGTTTTGAGATTTTTCAGGAGAAAGTTTTTGTGAGATACCGTTATCACGCAACCATAAATAAGAAAGAGCGCAAAAAAAACCTTTTCGATTTTTTTTTTTTTTTTAAATGTGAAAACATCTTTAGCGGCAGGAGTAAGTAAAAAATTGTATAGAAATCATGTTACGGGAATAAAAGTGTCGAACAAACAATATTGGATGTACATACAGTTGCGGCAAAAATAATAGTAGTGCTACATCATAATTGCAACATATTCGAATTTTTCATACTTTTAAACAAAATTATGATATTATTTTCTTATTATGTAATAAATAATGTAAATTTGGAAAACAACATTTTTTAAAAACTATGCTATGTTTTCAGGCAGTTTGTATTGAATAATCTTGATTCATTCACTACTATTATTTTTGCCGCAGCTGTATGTAACATATGTGTGAATATCGACAAGAACAAAAAATAAAATATAAAGGGCTGAAACCTCACGAGGTGATCAGAACTTCGGTGTGACAGTTTTGACATTATTGATTTCTATTTTAACCAAATTATATTTACTTATACAACAACAGACAAACAGGTCAAAAGCTTCAATAACATGGGTACAGGCATCCAATTTAAAACGAAAAATCGTATTCTAGAACTTTATACCGAAAATAGTATAACAAACTATACTGATACTTCTAACCGTTTAACTGACTATATTCCAGGAACTTATCCAAAAACTCATTTTAGAATCCAAATTTACAAATTGCATGTCAAATTTCATAACAAACAGGTAAGGAATAACTAAGTTCCATCCTACAAAGCCATATTCCAAAGCTTTATCTAAAAATCAATCAGATTCCCAATTTGAATACACATGTCGAATTTTATCATAATCGGTTGAGAAATGGGCAAGTTCCATCATATTTAGCCATATTACAGAACCTGATACAAAACTAATTTTAGAATCCCATTTCCATTACACATGTCGAATTTCATCATAATCGGTTGAGAAATAGCCAAGTTCCAACATACTTGGCCATATTCCAGAACTTCATCCAAAACTCATTTTAGAATCCCATTTCTAACATACAAATTAAATTTCATAATAATCGGTTGAGAAATAGACAAGTTCCATCATACTTGGCCATATTCCAGAACTTCATCCAGAAATCGTTTTGAAATTCCAGAACTTCATCCAAAAAACATTTTAGAATCCTATTTCAAATATAAATGTCGAATTTCATCGTAATCGGTTGAGAAATGGGCAAGTTCCATCCTACTTGGCCATATTCCAGAACTTCATCCAAAACTCATTTTGGAATCCCATTTGTAACATACACATTGAATTTCATAATAATCGGTTGATAAATAGGCAAGTTCCATCATATAAATAGTTTGTTAACTATTCACTACATCCAAATCCAACCCCAACTCAACTTCAACTCAACTCCAACTCAACTTCAACTCAACGCGCAAATTGACCCCTAATTTAACCTTCAAATCAATTCCCAATTCAATGCCCAATTCAATAATCAAATAACCATGTATAAAAAAATCGTAAATATTTATAAAAGCAGGTATTTTGGGTCAATTCGTATGGCAGGTACCCCACCCCTTTGACGTACAGTCTCCAAAAGCTTTTCAAATCTCCGCCTTGACCATAGAAACAGATTGGCGTAAAAAAATCCACATCGGACAAGCCGTTCTCGAGATACCATGGGTCCAGACACACAGACACACAGACAGACGGACGGACATTTTTTTTTTTTTGCATTTTCAGACTCAGGGACTTTCAAAACGTCGAGAAAAGTGGTTTTGGACCAACCAAATTTTTCGTCATTTTTGACAGGATTTCAATACTTTGGTCTTTTTAGACCGAAGTAATAAAACGTAAAATCAACACAAAATCTACACGCAATATACAACATCATCCGGCATTTCAAAAACATCATGAGCCAAATACAAAAAAAATCTAAAACACCCGCCTACTTTAATTTATTTTGTTGTGAAAATATCTGCTATACCGGGTGATTTTTTTAACCTGATACACTGAAATATCTCGGAAAATAAGCACTCTACGAAAAAATGGTAAAGATCAAAATTTAATTATTCCGCGGGGGAAATACAGCAGTATTAAAATTAGAACCCCCTCCCCCTCCTTGTAGGTGGGGCGAGGGGTAACTTTGAAACTAAGATAGGAACCTCTATTTTTTATTACAGATTCGGGTTCTACGGCTAAAAATACGTAGGATTTGGCTGAAACTTTTTTTCCCATTCATGATAGATGGCGCTGTAATTGACGATATTCAATTGTTTTTAGTTCTCCTAATGAGAACCTACGCAAACGATTCTGCAATACGTCTGCAATAAAAATACCATGGTTTCGTTGTAAATTCGTAAATTTTTCAGTAATTGAAAATTTAAGAAATACAAATTGTTTAAGACTAACTTCGTGAATTTATGTTAATTAAATTAAACTAAACAAATTAAAAAGAAAATATTCACTAAGTTACACGAAAAATTAAATGACAAAAAATCTCAAGGCTCAAAAGAATTCTCAAGAATTCTTGATTTCTCGGGATCTGAGCAGAATAAACGCTTTGGACACCTATCAGTAGAAGAATTCAACCTAGTTTTACTGCATCGATCCAGTTTAAAGCAGAATCAATTTAAAACGTTACATATACATAGGTTGGCCATAGCTTTTTGATCATGAGCCAGAGACCGCAGGGTTAGTCTTATTGAGGGGCATGTGGGGCCTCAAGCTACCTCGCACTTCGACCTAAAAGATCTTTTGTTGATGCACAAAGCCCTACTTAATTATCCGTCCAGTCAATATTCAGGCTCTTAATGAACCTGATAATACTGCCTAACGGTACTTGATACCTACTATCTTTGCTCATTGCTCTCCCTCCTAGATATTTAATGTTGGAAGTACTTCTACACGCGATACATACTATCTGGGCTCATTGGATTATAATAATAATAATAGTCTTAGGTTCAGGTCTACGGGCAAAAATGGCTCAATTGGCAACCATAGCAATATTTGGACTTCAAAATTTTCCAGTTCTTAATTTTAGGTTTGATTTTATCTAGCTTGTGTCTAAGTGATGTTTATTGACTTAGTGACCACACGATTTATAGCAATTATTAAACTTTAACCAGAATGCTGTTGATGAAAATTTTAAAAATTTTGTATTGAATAAAACTTAATTATTGAATGAAAATGAAAACGATTTACTTAAAAACGATGTCCAAATTGAAATTAAATGCATTATATTGTAATGAGGTGCGTCAACGCTCAATATAGAATTGTTAACAATCATTTTTTTAACCGCCCCCCTGCGGTATTACCTGGACTCAGTCGGTAACGGTCCGTTAGCTGGTCATGGGTCACCTAGATTAACCGTTACAACATTTATGAAAATATGAATAAATAAAAAACCACTAAAAATTCTTTTCTTTAGCAAAGCCACTACTGCCTCAGTCGTAACGATCCTTGCGGTTTTTCAAAGAATTTTAAATTTAGTGTATTGGCACAGAAGATAACTAAGAGGAGCAATCCTAATCTAAATAAAAATGATTAACACGACATTCTCTCTCTTTATTTCATAAATATTTTGCTTTTGCATCGTAACTATGCATTGGTTAACGATTTTTCGTAAAACTGGGTAAAATTCGCAGTGCTAGGTCAACTTGTACACAATCGTAACTATGTATATATACATATTTGTATACAAACATCTGGCATTAAAAGTACAATAAAATAAATTTGCTCATCTGCTTGATAAGATTTACGATTAGATGCTATACAAAATTTAGCGGTACGATGTAGAGCGTTTTGATAGCTCAAAACGAAATAATTAAGATTGTACCAAAGAGTATAAAAGGCGTACACCACATAGAATTTTTTTAATATTCCGTTAACAGTGTTAATATTCAGACGAGTATTTGTTAAGAATACATAATAATTTAAATCTTAAATCGAAAACTGATCTAAAAATAGACATTTTCATTATTGTAAGTTGAATTTGCTAAATTTTGCGAAATTGTGAATTAAATTATACGAGGATAGGATTTAAGTGATAAAATATTTATTTAATTTCTATTTTTTATTCAGTGTAATTGCCTGGTGCGGTACAAGAATATTATCACAAATATGTAATTTATATTTTAATTTATTTTAGGTACCAATTGCACACTTTTAACTTAAAATGAGTGACGACGAATGTTTAAAAAAATCTGCTAAATATGCGGGAAAAACTGGCGACGGTATTGTTAAAGGTAGCAAGGCATATCATGCCCTGCAGGGTAAAAATTATAAAGTAAAATTTGATACGTCGAGTTCGTGCAAAGTAAATGTACTAAATAAAGTGGGCAAAGCAGGCAAAATGGAACCTATTTTCCGGTTGGATAAAGCACACCATGGCGCTGAATTTAACCACATAAATTTAAATCCAAAGTACTCTGGATTAACGAAACAAGTAACTGTAAGTCAAAAAAATTGGTATTATCGTAAATCCAATTAATTTATGTGTATCTATAAATTTACTCTTTTCCTATATAGACATCAACCGGAAAGGTTAAAACGATACCATATGATCCTCACGTTAAATTACCACCAGGTGCATTGATAGCGGGCAAAGGCACAGCAAAAGTGTGTCAAATGATGAACAAGGCTAATAAGGTTCTCGTTCCTGTTGCCATAGCGGTTGACACGTGTCGAGTTGGTTATGCCGGATATGAAGATTATCAAAATGGAACTTCACGTAATACTGTAGAAACGGCGGCGAATGTAGCTAGTGGTTGGGCCGGAGGTTATGGAGGTGCAATGGGTGGGGCAGCCATCGGAACCGCACTGTGTCCTGGAATTGGTACGATAATCGGCGGTATTATTGGTGGAGTTACCGGTGGAATTACTGGATCTGTGGCATCGGGAATTGTGGTAGATGCAATTGGCGATGCGGTTGATTACGACATCAAGAACATTAATTGCGAAAGTTGTGGAAGGAGATTTAAAGCTCGAAGGTACAAAGGAGAAAAGTATTGTGGTCGGTGTTTGGAGAAAATGAATTAAACCAAATATTAATTTTAAGAATTAAACAAACAACTTTTTGTTTAATTACAACGTTATAACGTCACTATAATAAATAAAAAATTCAACTTATAAACTTGATACACCCGTTTGTTGATTTTTTTCAGTTACACTAAGTGCCTGCGAATCCTATAAATAGTAGTTATATTATGTAAAACTTTATAAAATGTTTTTATATTCTCAAGCTTGTCATTGCGCACCATTCGGTTATATGTTAAGTTCCATAGCCTCCACATAAATTATGTTTTGGTAAGTTGCGCGTTTTTAAGTGGAAAATTATTCACCGAGAATTCTTTCTACATGAGTCGAGCAAATATTTTGTTTCGCACTAAAAACTAAATCGTGAGTACTTGCGGTTTAAGGGAGTTTTGTAATATCGAGAACTATTCCCTGCCATATGCGTATCCCAAACAAACAGCTAGTGGATTAAGTGACTTTCTATGAATTTTTTCTATTTCTTGTTTTGTCTAATGTTGCAATAGCATTCCGAAAATAATTTTTGGTCACAAATATAAAAACTAAACGTCACTTTTAAAACCCAAAAATAAAGTCGAGTAATATGTGGTTTTCAGAAACAATCTAAAGAATGCTCTGGAATTTAGTCCGCCGTAATCTTATAACATGTTAAAGCCGTCCACATCTCGACAAACTCAAATTATAATTTTTAATAATCTCTAACAGCCGCGGATAATCCAATTAATATAGAAAATTATTCAAAAATTCGGAGTATAACTTGAAGGCTGATGAGTGAACATCGAATTATTTAATAAATTATTAAAGATAAAAATAAAAACAAGACCTTTTTTCTATTAGTTTTCCTTTAATATGATACCAGAACAAAAATGAAAAAAACCTAACTACCGCTAATAAACGTGGGCATAAATAATACTATACTAGATGTAAAAATAGCTCACAATTATGTACACAACTCACTGAAAAAGCGTAAAGTGCCTGCAGCTTCAAGCTCTGCTGCATCAGGGACCACGTTCTAGCATTATTATATATTTCGTGACTTGGAAATAGACATCAATATGTGCAGTGGGTTTACCGCCAAACCAAACTTAAAAACGTTTAGAGAAGCTAAACATAGAAGAACATATTAGTGTTTAATAACGAATAGTCCCTCTAACAAAAACGGTGAGGAAGCGAACCGCAAGCGAAGTTATATCTTCATATAAGACTTCGTTAACGTTCCGCTTTGGTGATTCAAAAACTCACCGTAAACGTAAATTTTAGAATAACCCTCTAAATAAAATGTTACGCAAGAATAACGAAAAATTAGTTAGTTACCCATGTAAGTCTTCGCAAACGTAACACTTTGGCTTAATGAAAATGAACCGCTTTTGTTACTTTTAGTATATGAACTTTATGATTAAAAACGTAGCACTAAGATGAACTGTTTTTGTAACGCTAAAATGAAATGATTTCGTAACACCAGTACAGGGATTTTGGTCGCAAAATGAGGATTGAGGATTGAGAATTTTGTGTATGGAGTCAAATATTATTATAGTATTAGTGGATTTTCTCATGCGTTTTCTCTCATGGTAATATCAAAAATAAGCGAAGCGGGTGAAATCGGTTGCACTACTTATCTTCGGAAAATATTTAAATTATTTCTCACTATTTTTCCTTGAAATTTTCAATACACACCTGAAAAATTTTTTTTTTTGTGAAACGTAAAACTTTTGAACATAAACAAACTTGTTTACTAATCATTTGTAAAAACAAAAATGTGAAAGAACAATTTAGGCTCGATTGTATGAACGAGGATAGAAAAAATAAAATCCGAGAGTACAGATATATCTTTATCCGAGAATTTTATTTTTTTCGTATTGTATGAACAATTTAAAATATTTTTCTATCCTCTGTTTTATTGCAGTTTTAGAGCAGTTTTTATTTGAATGGTAACACTTTTTTCTTTGACGTTTATGTAATTGAAAATAAATTTTCATATTTTTCCTTTTTCATACGTTTAATCGGTGGATTATTATTTGACTCCATCTTATCTCTTAAGTATAATTATTAATTAATCAATGTTTCCGTCATTATAACACGATAACAAACTGTGAACATTTTAAAATGTCAAAAAAAAAAACAACAATAACATTTTGTATCCTCTGTTCTATCCACCGAAAAGAGAAGATAGAAACAGAGGATATAACTCTATCCATGAATTTATTTTCTTGTTCATACAATGCAAACGACGATAAATTCGAGGTTATATCGTCTATCCGCGTTCATACAATCGGGCCTAGTGTATTTAAAAAAAACAACGCACTTATTGACTCGAAGGTCATAGCCTACT
This sequence comes from Tipula helvola, assembly GCA_963556165.1. NCBI lineage: Eukaryota > Metazoa > Arthropoda > Insecta > Diptera > Tipulidae > Tipula > Tipula helvola. The sequence continues at coordinate 281,557,626 of OY744481.1, read as the reverse complement.
ATGTAATTTTAACGGTACGAAGGTTAGGTTTATATGATTTCATTTCCGAAAATTCGAAACCAATTCAAGACAAGGAAAATAAATACTCTTCTTTTTCGTTTTATTTCTTGTACCATGCATTTTTGCCTATGTCGTATCTATGTATATATCTCAGTGCACACGCCTTGAGTTATTTTTCCCTTTCTTCTTACATGTGGAATTCATATTTTTGTCTCTATCGGTGTTGTTGTAACCGAAAAAAAATAAAAAACCAAAACAAAATACATAATATATGCCCTTCAGACCAGGCGTAACATAAACGCACAGTTTACGAAGACTTCACTCTACTGAGGTGTTCGTAAACTGTACACTAAACCAGTACGGATATGGTTCGTAAGGTCTACTTTTATCACATGAGAAGTGAAACAAATTTGCGAAGACTTTTGTATGTATTGGTGTGTATAAAACTGTTCATAATGTGTACGTTTAAACGTTACATTTACAAACTGCTTAATCGTAACATTTATGAGCCATCTACATAGGTGTAACATTTACGTAAAGTTCAGAATGCGTTCCCAAATATAATTTTAAATGGAAATTAGTTATTAAATAATAAATACAAACAAATTGTGTTTTAAATTAAATTTATTTTTATTGTATACTTTTCAAGCGTACATATAATTCATTTTTATATTTTGGTTTCTTTTTAATATAAGTAGGTATATAATATATACATATACACTAATAATACCATATTATTTCAAAAATCTTTTTGTTTTAACATTTTAGATTAATAAACAAGCCAATAAATGTAATTGCAAAATTAAAAAAAAAAAAATATTTAAAATTTCACACAATTATAACAACAATTATAATAATATACAAAATTAAAAATGTTATAAATATAAATTAAATTAAAAATTACCAAACAAAATTGCTCACTAGTTTAACTTGATGCGAAGTTGTATTAAGATTATGAATGAAAAATTGAAAACAAAGCCAAAAAAACATTTATGTGATGAAACGTATTGTATATGTATTAATGTAAAAAAACCGTTCGTAAACTGTTCGTAAAATGTACACTTTCGATGTATACATTTTTGCGCCTTGAGGGATGCGTAAACAAAAAAATTTCTCGCAAATAAAAAAAAAACAAAACGCAACATAAATGAATGCTGTGGAATTAAACAAAAACTGGATATCTGCAAAAAATCATTTTTTTACTTTTTGATGCAATTCGTTTCAGAATTTGAAGCTGTATTCAATAACCTAATCCATTTTACATAATTTTCATTATTTTCCGAGAAAATTTTCATCAAAACAATATCTTAAATCTAGAAAAAAAATTAAATAACAAAAACACTTTATCTTCAGATATTCTGTATACATTTATAAATCAGAACGATATACATTTGGAAAAAACTAGTTTTCTTAATTTATTCAGTTTTACGCAACTAAAAAAGTTGTAAATAAAATATAAAAAAATGCGTTAACTGCACTTAGCTAGTTTTAATTAAATACACCAATCATTCTTGGAACAGATATACAATTTTTCGAGAAAATATCTTCAGATGATAGCTTTTTTACAAATACATTTAATGTCTGCAAACAGATATTGTTTTTAATGTTTTATTATCGATTTAATGTATTAATTTAACTGTTGTTATTTAGTTATTTACATAAAATGGTAAAAGAAAACGTTGTTTCGTTTTGTTAATATGTATGGAAATAAGAATGGGGAACCCCATGTTTGCATTTATTTTGTTCTTTGTTTCTCTCACATTAATTTTAATTTTTCATTCCTTTGTTAAACTTTGTGGTGATAAGTTATTTTTTTTTGTGCATGTTGCATTTTCGAATATTAAATAAATATGGATTCTGCCGAATTTGATTCATTTGACCTATTATTTTTGCCATCTAATCAAAGTGATTGTGAATTGTTGGCATCACCAAGAGAAATAATAGATTTAACCAACAGCGAAGAAAATTTTAAAACAGTTCTGCCGAAACAACCTTCGTTAAGAGTGAAATTGGAAACCGAGCTATGTACTCAAAGTAAGAATCAATGTTTAGTTTTTACTTTTTATGTTTGTTGATATTTTAGTACCTTAAGTTACTTGATTATTAATATTTAATAGTTGATGATTGTGAAATAAATCAAATTCCATACACCAATGAAAAAGACCCGTTAGAAAATGATGACATTAGCGGCGTAGAAGAGTGCGAATTTTCAAAACGAAGAAATGAGTTGTCACCTGATCTATTTAGAGACATGGAGTATCATCTGCTTGAAGAAAATTATAATAACGATGATTGTGCAGATAAAAGTAAGAGCCACATCAGAACCAACGTTTCAAATCCTGTTAGTGATGAATTAACGTACGATGAGGATGAAGCCCCAGAATATCTTCTTGAAGGAAATTATACTGACAATGATTCAAATAAAAGTGCAGGCAATGTCGAAACCAACGTGTCTGCATCAGCTTGGGACGTTTCCAATTCTGAAAATGATGAATTAATGTGCAACGAGGATGAAGACCCAGAATATGTTATTGAAGGAAATTATACTACCGATGATTCAAATAAAAGTGAGAGCCATGTCGAAAAAAACGTGTCTGCATCAGCGTGGGAAGTTTCCAATTCTGTAAGTGATGAATTAATGTACGACGAGGATGAAGACCCAGAATATGTTATTGAAGGAAATTATGATACCAACAATTCTGAAGACAGTGATGGTACTTCAGGAGAACTAAAGAAAAGGAAAATATCTAAACGGCGAGACATAGAACTAAAGAAAACAAAAAGAAATTCTGGAGAAACCTATACGACATTAAAAGGCCGGAAACGTGAAAAGAGAAAATCGGAAAAGCTTAAAATATGTAAAAACAAATGTGCCGAGAGAGTGTCAGATGATTTGCGATTGCAATGTTTTAATGAATATTGGTCGTTACAAAAATACATAGGGAGATTAGGGTTCCTATCTAAATGTTTAAAAGTTCAAAGGAAAAAGAGGATAACTAATTTAATAAATCCAAAACGAGAACGAAATATTAGTGGTAAGTACTTTTTAATTAATAGGGCCACTCTCGAAGAAATTAGTGTATGTCGAAGCTGTTTTCTTGCTGTACTGGGAGAAAAAATAGGAATATTACAAACGGTCATTAAAAAGGTGCAGGAAGGAGCAAAATTAACTGACAATAGAGGAATGTCGAAAAATAAACGCAAAATTACGTCCAGCCAGGAAGAGGAAGTTAAAAACCACATTAAAAGTTTCCCTAAATATGAGTCCCACTATTCGCGGTCTCATACTCAGAAAAATTATTTAGCAATAGGATTAAATTTATCAAAAATGTACGAGATGTATTTAGAAAAGTATCCAGAAAAAAACGTTTCGTTATCCAAATACAGGGAAATTTTTAAAAAGTTTAACTTAAAATTTAAGCATCCGCAGTTAGCCGTCGTCTCAGGACTAGAGTACGCTAAGCGACAAAATCACTATTTTGAGAAAAATGAAAATTAAAGTTTGCGAGGTCATTATGACATAGTGGATAGCGGAAAACACAAAACCAGTTCCCTCAGGAATGGGTAGACTGATTAAGACGTAAATACGCGCAAACGAAAGAGGATATTTTAAATCCTCAGAATCCATCAAAACCCGAAAAATGGCAATTTGGTGGTTAGCGTACTCTAGTCCTGAGACGACGTTGTCAAAAGTGTGATAAGTTCGCATTGCACATCAAACTGGCGGATGAAGAAAATAAAATTATTATCCAGAAAGAGAGAGATTGTCATCAAGAGAAAGCCGAACTAGCTTATGCAAATAAAAGGATCGATAAATGTGATCAAAATAAAACTGTGCTCGCTATGGACCTTCAACAGTGCCTTCCCACTCCTTATTTAAAAAGTAATATTGCATTTTACAAGCGAAGCTTGTGGACTTTTAATTTTACCATCAGGAATTGTGACGACAACCCTACACATTGTTTCGTTTGGCATGAAGGGATAAGTGCTCGAGGTGCTAATGAAATCAGTTCATGTTTATACAAATATCTAATGTCGGCAAAAAATTTAAAGCAGCATGTCGTTATTTATAGTGATACATGTGCTGGACAAAACAGAAATAATATTGTATGCAGTATGTTTCAATATTTATTGGAACAAACAAATCATGCAATTCTTACCATTGAACATAAATTTCTTGAGCCGGGTCATACGCATTTAGAGTGTGACTCTGATCACAAAACTATTGAGGATAAAAAAAAGAGGTCAAATATGGAAATATTCCATCCCCACGATTGGGCTCAGTTAATGAGAATGTGTGGGAGGAACAAGAAATTTAACATCACAGAAATGAACAATCAGGATTTCTATGACTTTGAAAAACTATTGAAAACGAAATATAAAAAACCAAGTAAAACTGATTCCGGCAAGAAAATAGTATGGAATGATATTAGGATCTTAAGGTAATATTTCTAGAAAAATACTTTTAAAATTTTATAATGTAACAGTTTTATTATTTTAGATACACCAAGGATTTAAGGGGTTCTGTGGACTATTTAACAAACCATACCAGCGGGACCGAAATTTTTCGGATGAAAACTTTTCGCTGCGGCAATTCATCAATTAAAGTGCAGCAACTAAATTCATCTAAAGACGGCTTGTGCAATTATATTTCGAAAGAAAAATATAAGGCTTTACTTGATTTGCTACAGTTTATTCCCCAGAACCTTCATAATTTTTATAAAAACCTACCCGTAAAAGACAATGTTAGAAATACCATTTATTTAGATCATTCTGACGATGAAGAATAACAAATTATTGAATTAAAGAGAAAATGAATATTAAAATTAATAATAGTGTCATTATTATTTAATAATATTAATAAATTATTATTAATTTTAATATTCATTTACTCTTAATTCAATAATTTGTTATTCTTCACTGTCAGAATAATAATATATGAAACTTTATGAATTAATGTTTATCTTATTTTTATGTTTTTTGTATTTTTTTTTTTTTTGAAGTAGCTATTTGAACCGATTTTCTTGTGACATTGATTTTTAAATAAAAAGACTGAATTAATTTTAGAATAATATATGTATGTATTTTTTGTCCTCATATTATTATTAACTCACAGTTTCGACCTAAAATAGTAACATTTTGCTTTAAAAAACAAGATTATCGATAATTTTTTGTTTAACAAAAACACGATATGTGTAGATATCGAAACTTAATTTGTTTAAAAATAAATGTGAAAAAGTTTATATCTGCACTTATCAAGTTTATGTAAAACAACATTTTGACTAACAAATCACATATCTTAGTATTTATTGAAATATAGCTTTATTTTTGGTTGTTATTCGGTTTCAATTAGTAAAGAATACGTAAAATTGGTATTCCATTCAATATAATTAGTAGCTTTAATACATGCAAACGTTATACTAAAAATCTCAAAAAATATTTACTCAAACTTTAAATGCGATTTCCCAACATTTTGGTTTTTGCAGATATCCTGTTTTTGTTTAATTTATCGCGTATGGTGCGTAATGTTTAGCACTTAATTATAATACACGATATTATTTTATTTATAAATTATAATAATTATTATTTATTATGATTTTGTTTTACAATAGTATGTTATCTTTTACAAATTAAATTTTATTAACTTATTTATTTTGACCACAAAATTTTCTATACACCGAGATGCTTTCTTTAAAGTCACAATATCGAATGATTTTTATAATCCCGTTTTTCAATATTTTTTTATCAAAATCACGAATAGGAAAACGATAATCTATTTGTATTTATGTATTTGTTCCATTTATTTATTTTGTTTTTTTTATTTACTTCGTTCTCGATGGCTGTTGCATCGAAGTTGAATTGCTGGTGCGAGCAACGTCCGCTACACACCCTCCACCAAGTGAGGATCTTCCCAAAAGAAAAATTCCTAATACCTGTCAGAGGACTAAACGTACATTCTTGTGTGCTCGCGAAGGTGATTTTTCGGTTGAGCACAAGATTCCATATGCTGGTTTTAGTCTGTCTATAGAGATGGTTTGCTGTTTGTTTTTGATTGAGAGAACAAATTTCTTACGCAGGCGCCTAATTACTTTGTATGGGCCTTCGTAAGGAGCAGTGAAACCGGTGCGAATTTTATCTACCCTGACGAAAACAAACTCGCACTTGTCCAGTAATTTTGGAACAAAAATGTCATCTTGTTTGCTTTGACGTGGTTCAGTGGGTAATAAGTTATTCATGGTTGAGCGTAGCTTGTCGATTATTGTGTCGCTGTTTGTTTGAGGTGAAGGAGGATTTTCGATAAAGATTTCACCGGGTAGCTTGATTGTCTGTCCATAGACAAGTTCAGCTGGTGAACATTTTAGATCTTCTTTCACCGCTGCTCGGATTCCAAGTAAAACTATTGGAATTTCTGAGCTCCAATAAATTGTGTTGCCTCGGGCCTTCAAAGATGTTTTGAGCTGACGGTGAAACCGTTCGACCATGCCGTTGGATTGGGGGTGGTAGGAAGTTGTGCGAATTCGATGTGAGCCCAAGAGTCTGATAAGTTCAGTGAATAGCTTGGACTCGAATTGACTTCCTTGGTCGGTAGTAATTGTACCTGGAACCCCAAATCTGGAAATGTAATTTTCTACAAATGTTTGAGCAATGGTTGCAGCCGAAATATCTTTTATGCAGTATGCTTCGGGCCAACGAGTGAATCTATCGACACAAGTTAGTATATGTGTATATCCATTAGAAGGAGGAAGTGGTCCCACAATGTCTAAATGAATATGCTCGAATCGACCTGGTGGAATTGCAAATTTTTCGTGTTGAGATTTGGTATGTCGTTGTACTTTACATTTCTGACATGATAAACAAGATTGTGCCCATTGAGTTACATCTTTGTTTATGTTTGGCCAAAAATATCGAGTTGTGATTAATTTACGAGTTGAACGGATACTTGGATGCGAAATATTGTGCAGAGTGTCGAAGATAGTTCGACGTAATGGTTCTGCAATGTAAGGACGATTGTTGCCTGTTGATGTTTCGCAGTAAATCTCTAGGCCAGGTAGTAAGAAGAGCTCTAGTTTCATGTTGGAACTAGTGTGACTTGTAGAACCAGAAAGTAAATTCTGAAGTTCTAGGTCTGTCTTCTGTGACTTAGCGATTGTGTTAATGTCGAAGTTAGTTTCGACAGCGGCAGCTTCGTGATCTGATGTGCGAGAAAGCGTATCAGCGACCACATTGTCTTTGCCGTGAATATGTTGAATATCCGTAGTAAATTGAGAAATGTAATCTAAGTGGCGTGCTTGCCTTGGACTACGTTCGGTTTTCGATTGAATGGCTCGAGTCAGAGGTTTATGGTCGGTATAAATAACAAAATTTCGACCCTCGACAAAGTAACGAAAATGTTTGATTGCTAAATATATTGCTAACAATTCCCTGTCGAAAGCTGAATATTTGATTTCAGCGTCTGAGAGTTTCTTAGAGAAGAATCCTAGTGGTTCCCAACAACCATTGTGGTATTGTTGAAGAACTGCTCCTACTGCGGTGTTTGATGCATCAGTTGTAAGATTGAATTTTGGATTATCCAATGGATGTGCTAGAAGAGTTATTTGTGATAGCGCATCTTTTAGCTTTTTGAATGCCTCTTCACACTGTTCAGGCCAGGAGAAGTTCTTGGCTGATTTGGGCATTTTCAGCAATGCAGCTAAGTGTGAATGGATAGGAGCAAGCATTTCAGCAAGTTTAGGTATAAATCGGTGATAGTAGTTTACCATGCCGATAAATTGCTGGATGCGTTTAATCGAAGTAGGACATGGGAATTCTGCGATGGCACGTATTCTTTCCTGTGAAGGATATATGCCATTTGCAGAGATGTTGTGACTGAGGAAATCAAGGGTTTGAGCACCAAAAATACATTTTGAGCTCTTGATGTTGACACCAAACTCAGATAATCGTTGGAACAGTTGTTCCAAATGAAGTCGGTGTTGTTCCTCGGTGTGCGAAGCCACAAGAATATCGTCTATATAAGCGAAAACGAAATCTAAGTCTCTGACAATTGAATTAATGAATCTCTGGAATGTTTGAGCGGCGTTGCGTAGGCCAAAAGGCATTCGAGTAAATTCGAATAGGCCAAATGGTGTTGTTATAGCCGTTTTAAAAACATCATCAGGAGCGACAGGTATGAGATGATAGGCTCGGACCAAATCTATTTTCGAGAATATTTTGCAACCATTTAGATTCATGGAGAAATTATGGATGTGGGGTATCGGGTAACGGTCAGGAACTGTTACAGCGTTTAATCTGCGATAGTCCCCACAAGGTCTCCAGTCTTCGTCTTTCTTACGTACCATGTGCAATGGGCATGATACCGGGGAAGATGATGGTTGACAAATCCCTAATTCCACCATATGCTGAAATTCGGTGAATGCTGCTTTGTGGCGTATTGGGTCTAAGCGGCGCGGTCGGGAAACCGGTAGTTGGCCTTGCGTGACAATATGATGCAAGATGCAATGCTTGACGGGTAAATTGTAGTTAGGTGGCTCTGTAAGTGAAGGAAATTGTTTCAAGAGATCACCGTACCCGTTGTCGATTGGAAAATGAATCGGCGTAGGTGTATTAACCTGTGCCGTTATGGCGTTTATTGTCAGTTGCGTTGCTGAATCAATAAGCCTTCGGTTTCTTAAATCGACTAGTAACCCAAATTTTCTTAAAAAGTCGGCACCGATTATTGGACGGTTCACTTCTGCTATAATAAAAGCATGCGTGAATGTACGACGAAGTCCAATGTTCACCTTTAGGAGTTTTGTTCCATAGGTTTGAATGAAGGTGCCATTAGCTGCCGCGAGTGTTAGACCTGAATTTTTGCTAATGCCTTTGTGTTCTCTTGAAAAAGGAATCACTGATAGATCTGCACCAGTATCAACTAAGAATGTCGTTCGATTGTTGGAGTCGAAAACAAATAGGCGGCTGTTTTGAAACTGGTATTTGCTATCTGCCGCTTGAACAGCAAGATCTACAGTAGGTTTTTTGAATTATTGGTGGTGGATGGCGATGTGTCCATCTTTTCTGTCGAATTCGAGTAGATTTTGAAATCACACGGTTTGATGCAATTATTCGCATTTTGGCGAAACGAGCGATGGTACCAACAAATACTTTTTCTAGTGCTTGAATTATTACGAGATCCGCTACGGTTGCGGTTGTAGTATCTTGAGCTAGAATTGGACGAACTTCGAGCATTCGGAGTTCTGTTCTGATCGTTGGTAAGTCGTGTGATCATAGTCTCGAGTCTTGCAACGCGTTGTTCAAGTGTATTTGGTTTATTGGTGGGCTGATGTTGTAGCCTATCTTGAACCGTTCTTGGTCTCGACTCGTGTGTAACTGCGCTAATACTATGCCGGTTTGTCGCTTCGTAAATTGTATCGGCTAGATTGATTAGAGCCTCTGTAGGACCGGTTTTAAATGGTAATACTGCGACGTGCACTTGTTGTGGCAGTCTTCTTAGCCAAAGAGTAAGGACTAACTCGTCGTCAAATTTGGTACCCGCTAATTGTTTGAGATGTCTAAAGTCCTGCGACGGTTTTCGGTCGCCTACGTCGGTTTGATCTATCAATTTTTCGAAACGAGTGATTTCCGACAGTGAGTGACGTTCAATTAAGGTTTTTTTAATATTTTCGTATTTCTTCTCCGAAGGAGGATTCGACAATAGATCCGCGACCACGTCACATGCCTCTGGAGTAAGAGCAGCGATTGTATGCGCATATTTTATGTGGTCTGCTTTAACATTATTTAGGGCAAATTGTGCCTCGATTTGTAAGAACCACGTTGAGGGGTGTTTGGGCCAGAATAAAGGTAATTTGACGTGTTGCAATGCACCAATTGAGTGGGCATGTTCTGCCTGTAATGGAATATTCTGTTGGGATATACTTGGCTGAATATTATTTTCAGTTTCCATTGCATGGTGAGTCCCGCCTGTCTCCTGTAGAGGGTCGACAGTTGGGTCAGTCTTTGGTGGCATGTTTGTTTCTCTGCTATATTACCAATGAATTATATAGGTATAAATTTAGTTCTAGAGAATTATCTAGGAACGTTTCAACTCACAGGAAAACGAAAAAAGCAAACAAATAAAAACCAAAAACTAAAATCACGGCACACTATGACAATGTGAGAAAGAATGCTTACCCCAAATAAATATAAATACGAAAATTTTGTGGTGAAAATTTACAAAAAAAAATTATACCTAAGTGAATTGAAAATATTTTAGAGAAAATTGAAAATTCAAATATTCATCAATAAGAAATTAATAATTTCAAATAGAAATTTAGAGCAAAATATATTAAATTATAAAAATTTATAAAAAAATTTAGAGAAAAAAAAAATAATTTAAAATTGAAAATTTAATAACAAAACAGAAAATGTTGTTGTCAGTAAAGCAAAAAAAAAATATATATAAAAAAAACTTCTCTGAAATACTGCTGCTGCTGCCAATTGTATTACTGGTCGTTGTTTTTGTTGCCCAATGATACATTCAGTAGTAAACTGTAGAATATACTGTACCGATTTTATGGTACATCCGCACGACTGACAATATGTATGTTGATTAATTCTTCCACGATTTTCAGTTGAATTTACTGTACCAATCTGTGATACATTCGTATCCTGAATTATTGTTTATATTATTTTACTTAAATAATCCGAAGAGTTTTAAAATATCTCGATGTAGAATTTATAATATGTAGATAAATATATACCATATGTAACCTTTAGGTATATTATGTGCGATGAGAATTATCGGATGACATTTAATTTGTTCCGTTTTTGTTGATTCGAAATTTGTTGTTTACACATGAATCAAACTGTTGATTTTGAATTGTGCGGTTACTTCAAAATAGCGGCTGCGAATATCTTTGATGTTCCGCTTATCAGCCTTTGCGTTTGATGATTCGTTTACGAAATTCAATCAAACGGTTTTTGTGTTGCGTCCGGTTTAATCGCTGTTGATCTTTTTAATTCTAGTGGCGATGTTGTCGTACCGGAATATAACTGCACTGGATCGATCTAAATAAAATTATGCGAAGTAATTTTCTTTTTTTTTGTAAATTAATTTTATTTGATTAGAACTATGAACGTACCATATACCTAGCACGGTATACCGTACTAGGTTTCCAGTTTGATACACACGCACAAAAGTATATATGTTGCTTCCGCTTATTCCGCGCGGTACGCGTTCACGGGGTCACCACTTATCGCGTATGGTGCGTAATGTTTAGCACTTAATTATAATACACGATATTATTTTATTTATAAATTATAATAATTATTATTTATTATGATTTTGTTTTACAATAGTATGTTATCTTTTACAAATTAAATTTTATTAACTTATTTATTTTGACCACAAAATTTTCTATACACCGAGATGCTTTCTTTAAAGTCACAATATCGAATGATTTTTATAATCCCGTTTTTCAATATTTTTTTATCAAAATCACGAATAGGAAAACGATAATCTATTTGTATTTATGTATTTGTTCCATTTATTTATTTTGTTTTTTTTATTTACTTCGTTCTCGATGGCTGTTGCATCGAAGTTGAATTGCTGGTGCGAGCAACGTCCGCTACAAATTCCACAGAATGATTGTTAATTTATGTATTCTTCGTCGGCTCCATTCCTAATATTTTTAATTTTTAAATTTTGAACAAAGGAACCAAAACAGAAAGTAAGAAACCAAAATGATTTTGTTTATTTTTTTTAGTATTGTGTTCTTATGTGTTGCCTTGCAACTCGTGAGGGTTGTTCCTATACGATGTTATGTCGAAGAGTGGGAACATTTTATTCAAACCAAAAAAAATTTGTATATAAAAAAGGTTACGCAAGTTAAAAAGGAAAGTAATAAAATAAACCATCTTACTTTTTTATTTGCTGTGTGTATCCTAGAATAAAATTTTTCCACCCTCAGACACAACATCGTATAGGAGCAACCGACCATCATGAGTTGCAATTGCAACACATTAACACAATACTAAACAAAATAAACAAAGTCGTTTTGGCTTAGACAATAGAATTAGAATGGACCGCTAATACAATGACAATTCAATATAATTTTCAAATAAATGATGATGCCAACATACAACTAGCGGTCAAGAGGCAAATTGCGGCAAAAACGAAAACTAAAGATTTGTCAAAGTTGTCAACATCAATAAATTTTTATTTAATTTTTGGCTCCTTTTCGTGTGTTTTCTATTTTGTCACCGTTTTATAGTTTTAAATTCAATTTAATTTGATTTGAGATATTTTAATTGTGATTTTTGCACAAAAGTTTTCCTCGGTTTCTTTTATTTTTACTGAAAATGTGGAGAAAGTGTGTCGTAGTTGGTTGTGATACCAGTTTGCCATTGACAGGTAAGACTGTTTCTTTGCATCTGTGAGTACAAAAATAAATGTTTATTTTAATATTCAGTGCTTGCAACTGCTTATAATTTCAAATCTTAATGATGTTTTCTTTTATAAAATTTAATCTTAATGTTGATTTTTCGATTATTCCTAATAAATTAAATGGTAACGAACTTTTTAGTTAGTGAATTCGCCACGATTTGCCTCTTGACCGCCACTGTATGTTGGATCGCATATGAAGTAAGCAACTAGCAGTCCATTTAAAAATATATAGTCAAAGCGTTTTGTTTTCTAGCTTTTTTGTTTTTTTTTGGTTAATATTTTTTATTTTGAGTCTCTCTCGCTTCGTAATATTTTTAATTTTTTTTTTATTTCACAATTTGTCATTTGTCTATCTCAGTCTCCCTTAATACATCCTATCAATCGTTCTCTTCTGAGCTTATTTTCCTTATTTGTGTCATGTTATCCCTGTTACTCGCGTCATTTTATCTCTTTTATTTGCATCATATTTTGCATCATTTTATTTGCATCATCAAAAACGAAAAACTGAAAGAAAAAATGCACATTCGACACCAATACAATTTACCAATACAATTGCCTTCCGGTAATCCTCAAATCAATCCTCATTTTGCGACCAAAATCGCTGCACTGGAAGTTTCGATTTGTCGCAGTTAATGGCTACTATGAAACACTATGCAAATTTCCTGATATTTTCTATCATGATAATTTATGTTTGTATGTATTTTTTTCAATGTATTGAGAAATATTTGTTGGTGAACTATCATATCTGGGGACATTAATATCATGATAATTGTTATATGTTTTTGTCAAATAAAAATAAAAAAATAAATGATTTTGATGAACAATTTGAAATTCTCCTTAAACTCAAAAAGCTCGAACAACTTGAAAAAAAGGAAAAAACCAAACTACCATTTTGGGTAAATGATTGACAGGGTATTTTCCACAAACATTAAGTTGCTCTATATAAATAAATTAGCTTTAATATATTTTCTACATTTTGCGACTTTTTATATTTTTATGTCTTCACCCTAAGATAAATTTAAAAAAATGAAAAACATAACCTAAAATGTATGACATTCGTAATAATTATCATGATAATTTTTAAGAAAATATCAGCCTGATAATTTGCTGCTAGTAAAAAAATTGTATAGCACACTCACACATACATTGAAAAAAAATGGTACTTAGCTTGATAGTAAATATCAGGAAATTTGCATAGTGGAGATCCCGGGATGCGACCAAAATCGCTGTCCTGGATCGAAACTTAGTTTTCTAAAAGAAAACGTCATGAAGTTGATCTTTGTCGTATTTATTTTTAAGTGGTTTTAGAGTTGGATTATCCACATGGCATTAAATTGTTTACTTACCGAGTAACCACATGTCACAAAAAAGCGACAAAAATTTCACATAAAATGGTGATTGGTGGAAAAAAATGTGACAAAAAATTGTCACAATATGGATGAAAAATGGTGGATGGGGTTGACGCCGATTGTCACGCGTAAACGAACATTTTGTAAATCAAATTTGTCGGTTTTTGGTGGAATATTTTTGAAATATTTGTTGAAAATTTAGTCACAAATTCGACAGTTTTTTTATGGTAATAAAGTCAAATATTTCTCGATATTTTCTGAATAATTGGTGGTTTAACTGTGGAACTAATTATGAACTATTTGTTGAAATTATAACCACAAATTCGATAGTTTTTTTATAATATCACTTAATTATCAACAATTTTGTGGATATTTGTTGGTTTATTGATGCAATTATGCGTAAGAAAATTTTTAATGACCCTACTTAAATAATTTTGTAAAAAATACTCCATTGAATGGTTTATTTTATTTGATATTTTTATTATTATTTATTTAAAAAAAAATATCTACCTTAGAAATATCAAAATCCCCCACCCCCCCCTTCCCCCCCCCCCCCCCGTACTTTAACCCGAGCCGAGAGTTAATACAAAATGTCTCGATCTCGACTCTAAAAAATGAAAACTTTCCTTGAGTTTCCTATGTGGTAGTTTGGTTTCGTGCAGAGAAACTCGCCCAAACAAAAAGTTCGGTCTACTTATCAGGTACTCAGGTAGTTACGACCAAACACAAACTACACAAACTACAACAATACGCTTTATGGCGATAAGCAAAAGTAGATGTCACTACCGCTGTGAATGTGGATTAAGCTCTCAAATTATTAAAAATTATACGCCGAAAAAGCTTGTGAATTAAACTTTTGATAAATAAAATTATAAGAAAACCATTAATTAATTTGGCCATAAAATGTTACACGCCTATTTCTTAGAAAAAAGTTTTGTTGTGACATTTAATCCACATTCACATTGCTAGTGTCACCATTTTAGTTACATAAATTAATAAAGCGTATTGTTGCGATATTGGGTATCACATTATCTGGAAACCCGAGTAACCAAAAATGGTGATCACAAAATTTTAGACCAATTTGTCACAAAATGTAAGTTCCTTTTGGTCACAAAAAAAGTTGACAATTTGGAACATATTTATGCGGGTATTTTGTGACAAAATGTACGTTGAATTTACCACCCAAAAAAAAAAAAAAATTAATCACCAATTTGTCACAAAATGTATTTATTTTATTTATTTATGTAAACAAAAATTTTGTGTTAAATACCACCGTCATGCTTCCACTTTCGGTTTTGAGCATATGCTCATTCACAACAGATTGTGGCGTATGAAGTGGCTTAACATTGTAAAAAGTAAAAAGGCAAACTGCAGGATTATAGACCGGAACACAACACAGCTGTTTAAATGATTTACATCATTCGCTTAAATTTTCGTATTTTTCTCATGCGCCACTTAAAATTCTACAAGGGATCCATGTGATGATAGCATTCTGCCATTATTGTGCTCGATCCGAAACTTAAATTTTTTTTTTGGTTGAAACTTTGAATTAATTTAAGAAAAAAAATATAAAAATAAAATCAACTAACTGACTCGAAAATCAAAGCCTATTTATCACAAAAATAAGTTGACAATTTGGAACATATTTATGCGGTATACCGACTAAATCCAAAAAAAAAATCCAAAAGGTACAAAATCCAAATTTCTTTAAGAATCCAAAAACGAAAATCAAAATGTGAAAAAATCCAAATAACAAAAACCCAAATGAGACAAAATCCAAATGTTACATTATTCTCTTTGTCTCATCCACTTTTCATAATCCCGCTTTTCAAAATCCCGATTCTGCAAAAATAAAAATTCCGGTTTTCAGAAAATCCCGGTTTTTATTTTTATTTTACTTTAAATTAAAATTCTCCTTCACCAAAAAGGGCGCGCGAAAAATATTTTCAAAAAATTTGGATTTTATTTTTGGATTTTTTGTTTGGATTTTGTCACATTTGGATTTTGTTACTTTTGGATTTTGTCAATTTGGATTTTGTCACGTTTGGTTTTTGGTAGTTTGGATTTTGGTTTTTGGATTTTGTCGTTTGGATTTTGTTTTTTTTGGATTATGATGCACAACCTATTTATGCGGGTATTTTGTGACAAAATGTACGTTGATTTTCCACCCAAAAAAAAAAAATTTTAATCACCAATTTGTCACAAAATGTAAATTCCTTTTTGCCACAAAAAAAGTTGATAATTTGGATCATATTTATGCGGGTATTTTGTGACAAAATATATGTTCATTTTACTCCCCCAAAAAAAAAAAAAGATTTTTATCATTTTTATTTGGTGAATTTATAATTCGCTAAGTCATTACCTTCTTGCCTCATATACTTAATGTATGAAGTTGGAATTTTATTTTTGTAGTTTGTGTTTGGTCGTAGCTACCTGAGTACCTGATGAGTAGACCGAACTTTTTGTTTGTGCGAGCTTAGCTTATCTGTCACGGTGTGCGGGAAGCCGAACAAAGTTGGTCTAAATATGGTCTAATCACTATAAATGCAGCATGCTCTACAGTGTCATAATCCATTAATCAGAAAATCGTACCCAAAAAACGCGATTTTTTGAATTTTAATTGAAAATATCATTTCGGCGGCCAATTTTAAAAGGAAGAAATTAAAGATGATTCAACTTTTATACTTTTTTCTTAATATGTATTCCTTTATCTACAAAATTGACCCTATATCAATATTTTGCGATTACCTACTAGATTTTGTTTTACAACCAAAAATACACTAACATACAATGCCGAAAATCAAAATACTCCGCCTACTTTGCTTGAAACAATACTAACTCAAAATCACTGTGTACGGAACGGTGAAAAATTTTGCCAGATAGCTATACTGAATTCAATAAAAATTTAGCCATTTTACACAGAATCAAAAAGGACCGAAATTAGACAAGTTAGAAGAGCTGGAAATATACAAAAACAACAACAATTTACTTAAAGACAAAATCAACACCAAACCCAATAAAAATTAGGACTTAATTTTATCCATAACTTAAAAACAAAGAAGGTGCCAAACAACAGCATACATACAGCAACAGTGTATAGACAGCTTCAACATAAATTATGTAATATGTAGTAGTAAAAAAGAAACCGAAGAAGAAATCCTCGAAATCGACATTTCTAAAAAAATTAAAAAATTGTCACAATAAGGAAGAAATAAAAACTACAATAAAAAATTCCGTAAGGACACATTGTGAGATATGTTTCATTTTGGTCTAAGCATCGTGTTGTTGTTTGTGAATTTAAAACATTTCGGGGTAGGCTGTGTCTTCTACACGGCCGTAGGTGTTTTCCGTGATAACGTTTATAAGAGGTGCGAGAAATGGCACGATGTATAGGTTTGTTAAAATAAATTTCTTTATTATTAGCATCATGAAATGAGAGTAGAGTGATTGTTTGCAAACGATTAAATACTGGGCGATGGTAAGAGAAGTACGATATGAAGCGCAGCGTCTCAGCGGAGATGTGCCTGATGAATGTGAGTTTCGCAGACAAGTGCCTCCCAAAGTCGCCGAGGCTAGTGTGGTGGATACGCAGCCTAGGTCATATATATGTGTATCAGAGTCCACACTGACATGTGACCTATCAGATCAGACATTCCCCCTTTACAGTGCTCTCTAGCATTGTAAATCGCCAATTTGTAGATCTAAATTTTAATTAAAATTTATGTGGAAATTAATTATTTTAATTAACAATAAGTTATCTGCCACAATTTCTTTACGCACAAATTGACACCAGAATTACTCCGGTCAGATAAGTGATTTTCATGGTTGGTTGTAAATCGCTGTTTTGTACTTTGTAATTTTAATTAAAATTAATGTGGAGATTAACTAATTTAATTTAAAATAAATTAACCACCACTGGTATTTTACGCAAAAATTGACACCATCTAATCTCCGATCGGATGGGCCATTCTCTCGCTACCCTGGTTCAAGCATTTAAATCGGTCGAAATCAGAGGTTCGCGGCGCGGGTTCCTTTGCCGCCGGATGACGTCATTGCAATAATATTATACGTGACACATAAAGCCGAAGGACCAATCTAAGCAACCATATCTTTAAATTAAAGGTAATGCTTATAGTTGATGAGTAATTGCCCCCGACCAAGGGCTAAATTTCGGGTAAGTTTTCTGAACATGCGATGTAAAACGTTATCACGTCAAAATTAGAAGTAAAATGCTTTTCATTTAGGTAAATATATAAAGTGACAAAAACACGGCAAAAGAAATCGGCTTGTGAAATCTAGTGAAAGACGTTTTAAACTCAATTAATTTTGTTACGTGTGTGGAAAATTTAAAATTATGACCAATCACCGCAAAATAAGTGAAGAAACCGCTGATTTATATCGACTATATTTTTCACAAAATGTTACTAAGTAGTGGTGTAAATTTTACGACATCTATTGTTTGTACAGCAAGCATTTTCCATCTGCATAAATGGTAAAATACTGAAGCCGCAATGTCATTTGGTGACCCGATCCACAAGTACATGATCCAATTCAATGTTATGGGTGCGTGAATTATATTCTCGGTACAAATAGAAAATAAAATTGGTGCTTTGACATGCACTGCAATGACATATGTTCAATTACCACTGCCGCATTCAGATGAAATTCCTGTTCCGGAAAGATCAAACCCAACTGAAGAATATTTTTTTATTTTTTATTTTTTATTCATTCCAAGAAAGGGCAACACACAGAACAAGTCCAATTACGTGTCGCCTCAATATAAAAAATTAGTACATTTTTCATCATACATAAAGAAATACATAATATTAATAATAAGAAAAAAAAAGAAAACCAAAAATATAACAATAATAAACTATAAGAAAAAAAAATATAAAATAAACTACAAAAACATAAAGTAAATACTTAATTAAGAAAATGAAATACACTATTGTAAAGAAAATCTACTATTAAATCACAAGATTATGTAGATTTCAGTGCTTAACCTTAGCCAAATGCCTGGAAGACAGCCGATCTAAAACGCTTAAAAGAAACTTCAAAAAGGTCATAATTACCAAAATGTTCATTGTGATTCATTTGCAGCCTCAATAAGGGATTTGCAAAACCTAGATTAGTTCTAGAAAAAAAGGGGAAAAATAATCTTTCACCTCGAATTCTATAAGAATATTTACCACTAACATTTGAATCTAATGAAACCGGAGAAACACCTGTATCAATGTACCAACCATCAAATCTCACTGCGCCTTGCAATCATATTGACTCGCAAAATTGTTTGAATATTATGGTACGACGCCTGAAACTATCGCAGCAGCAATCCATTCCTTTATCAAAGGATTTAAAACAAGCGAACATTTTGGCTCCAAATGTTCGGATATATGGAGCAATAAATCGTCATCGTCATTTTACGAATTTTTCAAATCAATTGAGAATAATTCACTCGCTGTTTGCACTGATATACGTGGTTTGGTTTCCACAATGCATTATGATTCCGAAAATTAGCGATTGTCGATCGATTGCTCCAAAAACCGTTTGAAGGCATTTTTTTTCCACGTAACCAACTCAAATATTTTTAGGCAAATTGTTTTCACCGTTCCGTACACAGTGACCTTGAGTTAGTTTTGTTTCAAGCAAAGTAGGCGGAGTATTTTGATTTTCGTCATTGTATGTTAGTGTATTTTTGGTTGTAAAACAAAAACTAGTAGGTAATCGCAAAATATTGATATAGGGTTAATTTTGTAGATAAAGGAATGCATATTAAGAAAAAAGTATAAAAGTTGTATCATCTTTAATTTCTTCCTTTTAAAATTGGCCGCCGAAATGATATTTTCAATTAAAATTCTAAAAATCGCGTTTTTCGCTATTTCTTTGTTAAATGATCTGGTACGATTTTCTGTTTAATGGATTATGACACTGTAGAGCATGCTGCATTTATATATGACGCTAGTTTTTTTCGGCATTTTAGACCAACTTTTTTCGGCTTCCCGCACACCGTGCTGTACGAAACCAAACTACCACATAGAAAACTCAATGAAAGTTTTCATTTTTTAGAGTCGAGACATTTGTATTGACTCTCGGCTCGGGTTAGAGTACGGGGGGGATTTTGATATTTCTACATTTTTGGTAGATATTTTTTTTAAAATAAATAATAATAAAAATATCAAATAAACCATACAATGGAATATTTTTTACAAAATTATTTAAATAGGGTCAAAAAAAATTTTCTTACGCATAATTGCATCAATAAACCAACAAATATCCACAAAATTGTTGATAATTAAGTGATATTATAAAAAAACTATCGAATTTGTGGTTATAATTTCAACAAATAGTTCATAATTAGTTCCACAGTTAAACCACCAATTATTCAGAAAATATCGAGAAATACTTGACTTTATTACCATAAAATAACTGCCGAATTTGTGACTAAATTTTCAACAAATATTTCAAAAATATTCCACCAAAAACCGACAAATTTGATTTACAAAATGTTCGTTTACGCGTGACAATTGGCGTCAACCCCATCAACCATTTTTCGTCCATATTGTGACAATTTTTTGTCACATTTTTTTTCCACCAATCACCATTTTATGTGAAATTTTTGTCGCTTTTTTGTGACATGTGGTTACTCGGGAGTGGAAAAAAAACGGTAAAGTGCAAAATTGTCCTAACTTACTGCAATCTGCAAGTACAGGAAATCCACATAAAAACTGTTCAGTTACCACATTTTTTGTACCAAATGTTTGAAATGGAAAAATTGAATTATTTATATCAAGTATCGTATAAGTGTAGGTATTAATAATAAACTAAATTAATTAAGTTAACATAAACACTAAATAAATAAGTATAATTTAATATACCTAATTAACTAATATTATAACAATATAAATACATTCAATAGTGTGGTGATTACACATATCGGTTTTCATTAAAAAAAAACCGTAGTTGCTACCAGTATTTTCATCATCATCATCAACATGCATCTTGTATTCAACATACATATAACATGCAACATGACTTTCGTCATGCAACAAAGTTAAGTGGAAAACTTTTAAACAACATTTTTTTTGTATTTGTGTTAATTAATATTTTTCTTTCATCCTACTTATTTCAAGTGAACTTATATTTAATGATAGTCAGTACTTCTAAGTTACAATTAATTTTCTTTTACAAATTTAGAATAATTTTTAGGGTAGTAGGGTGTAGCTTAGGATTAGGTTATAATTCTGTAAATTTTTCTTTTTCAATTATTCTTGGTGATTATTGTTGGTATTTTTGTGAGAATAAAATGAGAGTATTGAATTGTACCTTTTTGAATTTACATTTTATTGATTGCTAATGTTAAGATGAGAACTTAGAAGAATTTATTAATTGAGGATGATCCAAAGGGAAGGTATACGGTAGGTAGGTAATTGGTAAAGCTGTAGTATGTCTCAATATTTTTTTTTTCTGTCTCTTCTTGCGGTTTAATACAGACGTATGCACCTTACGGAAAACCCTACCTCATTTCCCTGAAGCCTAGCCAGGATAAATTGACCGCCCGTAAGTTCGGCATGTTTACAATTCTGATAACCTATTAGTTTCCAATTAATAGTGTTATAAAAGATAAATTGAATTGAATTAGCACAGTATCGACTGAAGAAAAAAACGAAATGATAGCTCGTTGGAGGATACGAAACAAATGTTCGAATCCGTTCTGTACATATCGTCGGTTTGCGAGAACAGTGACACATCTCAAAATATCATATTTTTGAGGAAATCTATTTGAATTTTTTTTTTTTGGTGTAAAATAGTTGAATTCATCAAATTCAACGTCACATCTATTGAAAACTATGGGTAGTTTAGAAGTGACACTATGCCAGATAAAAGGTTGTTACATTTAAAGGAGTTTTTTGCTATTATCTCAAAATTGGCCATTTTTGAGATGTGTCACTGTTCTCGCAAACCGACGATATGTATATTAGTCAGAACCAACAAAAATAACATTCTTCATGCAAACATTTAACTTAAGTTTATTTCAATGAATAGTCCTTAGAAACACCAATAAAGAAAAAATAAATAATTTTCTCATCAAAATTAACTTTAAATTTTATTTTATTATACAAATTATAAATAAAAACAATTTTTTTTTTTTTTCATTTCTTTTAAAATAAAATTCACATAGGTATTTAAAAACAAGATAGTATATTATAATAAAATATTATTTTATTCAGATACATTTAGTTTGCTGAGTAAAAAATATTTTTTTTTCTGTATATTTTATTTTTAATATTTGTTTTGTTTTTATTTTTATTAAAGTGTATACATAATTTTAAAATAAATAAAATAATGTTCTTTTGTTATATTAAATTAAAAATATTTTTTTATATTTTTTTTATTAAAATTATTTATTTAAATTTAAGAATGGTTTTTTTATGTTTAATATATCATCTAGGTATTTTTCTAATTTAATTTTCTTCTAAATTATAATTACGCTGAAAATATATATTATGTAAATCTAAATAACAGTTTTTTCGTGTTCTGAATATTTTTTTTTTTTTGATTCTTTTTAATTTTTAGTAATTTAGTTTAATATTTTTAAAAAATAAATATTACTGTATTTGAAAATAGATATAATATTTAATTGATGTTTTTTTTTTTTTTTTTTTTTTTTTTTGATTACTTTAATCATTAATATTATTTATATAATATAAACAATAAAAATATATTTTCTATTATCATAAATTATTTATTAATAAATAATGTACAGTGTAAATGATACAGGCAAAATATTAAAATAATATGTTTTTTATTATTAAGTCTGAATATATTGACTAATAATAATAAGTCAGCGCTTAATATAATGGCATTCAATTTTAAATGTATTTCACCGATATCATTATACAGTATTTTGTTATTTCTTATTTTATTTATTATATATAATTATTGCTTAAGTATGTTTTTATTTTTTTAAATTTTGTATGTCAGATTAATAAATAAAATATAATAATAAATAAATTCCGGCTCAAAAAAGACCTACACAAAATTTTACACAATCATTTAAATACATACATATAATATAATAGTAAATTAAAAATATGGCGATATTTAATTATACTATAACACGATTGCTTCATGTTTGTTTTATAACACTTCAATTAATTTTAAAATTACATTTTTTTTTTTTTTGGAAGACAGTGAAAAAAGTGTTTTTTTTATCAATAAAGTGTTGATTGCTTGCATTACCTAATCAATTTTTCGGCCGCCATTTTATAATTAAATATTAAACCGACCATTTTGATTATTTTAAGCCGCCAGTTACAGTATAATTAATATGTTGCTTTATCAAAATGTGTTTTTTAGATAAAAACAGTAAAATTATTGGTTGCGTCCAAACAAGCTGTTTATTTCTGTTTTTTTTTTACTTATCAGCACACCGCAAATTGAATGAGGCATTCGGGTTTTTTTTATTTTGCATCGATACTCGTGGTGAGACCATTTATTTGTTTTTAATATTTTAATTGAGGCAAATAATAAAATATTTTTCACAGCCATTCTAATAATTTAAATATATATGTATAATAAAATTCATTAAGCGACAAAAATATTAACAAATGACTGATTTACTAATATAAATTAAAAATAAATTATGCAATTTGCTTTTAGACAATATAATTCCTTTAAAGTCTTAAAACACGACGTCTTAATATTATTTATTAGCAAACAAAAATAATATGTCGACTTAGAATTGTTTAAATTTTCTGAAAACATTATTAGAATTAATTCTTTTAGTCAATAAGTTCAAAATAATATTTAATAAAATTGATTAAAAATTTGATACAAATTTGCCGAAACTTCCCAGAGCTTTCCGACAATTCTGGGGGCCTATTCCCGAACACATAATTGTCACAATATTGAGAACTTTGACAATTTGTAAATTTCGTATCCTGTAACCAGTGTTACCATTTGGATTTAACATTTTATAAATCTTCTAAATGGGTACTTGGATACGCAAAAGATTAAAATAGGCCAAAACGGAAACATTTTTTTAATGGCGGACGGATACCATTGGATACAAATAAAGAAATTTCATAATTTGGAAAAGTTTGATCCTATTCTTAAATGAACCCCTTTCTGAGAAAACGTCTAATTTTATAATACGCTTTATTAATTTATGTAACTAAAATGGTGACACTAGTAATGTGAATGTGGATTAAATGTCAAAACAAAACTTTTTTCTAAGAAATAGGCGTGTAACATTTTATGGCCAAATTAATTAATGGTTTTCTTATAATTTTATTTATCAAAAATTTAATTCACAAGCTTTTTCGGCGAATGATTTTTAATAATTTGAAAGCTTAATCCACATTCACAGCGGTAGTGACATCTACTTTTGCTTATCGCCATAAAGCGTATTGTATTAATGACTTCTTATGTAAAGAGTAATAGTTCAGCCGCGGCAGATTTTTTTTATTTGCGTATTACTAAAATCAAAAGACGAATACATAATCGACTTTTGAAAGCAACAATAGATGCAATTATGATAAAAGAGCTTTTATATGAACATGAAAGAAACATCGCTAAGCCGTAATAATGTAAACGAAACATGGACCCGACGTTTTTATGAAGATACATTTGCATTTTCCCAAGTAGTAACACTGCCTAACACAAAAGTGGTGTATAATTTTACACAAGAATCCGGCAATAACAATCTACCAATTATGATTATCGAGTCGATCGACAATCAACATGACTCTGTATTGCGTTTTCGTTTTTTCATTTAATAAAAACAATACGAAAAACAAAAAGGAAAGGGCAACACAGAGTCGTGTCGATTGTCGATCGACTCGACAATCGTAATAGGAGTGAAATGTAGTTACTGTCGAAACCACAATAATGCATTTAAATCGCTTTTCCTTTGTTTTGCATTCATAACCGAACTTTTGTTTTGAATTTGGCAGTTTTAAAGGAATCTACTACAAAACATATTTTGATCTACTACAATTTTCTAGCTAAGAAATACAATTTACACTTGTGTACGAGAATGCCATTTGCACGTAAAATTGTGTAACATTTTTGTCACATTGGCATAATAATTGTCAATAGACAGTTATGTGTTCGGGAATAGGCCCCCTGTTTGGCCATTTACATATATCACATTTACATTAGTAGAATAAAAGTATGTAGCAAAAAAATATCGTAATGTGAACTCAAATTTAAATACATATTTAAATATTTCATCGCATGCGATAAAATAATTAAATATTTAAATTTGAGTTCACATTACGATACTTTTTTGCTACATACTTTTATTCTACTAATGTAAATGTGGTAATAGTTTAAGAGTTTGAAATAAACATAGTAAATAAGAATTTAAAATTTTTCGGGATTCGGGAACACTGTAGTTCGTTAAATTTAAAACCAACTTTAAAATAATATTTTGTTTTCGTTGAAAATTTATGCGACACCATAATCTCAGCGGCCAAATCCCTCTATGGGATGTAGCGCCAGCGAAAAAAAAAAAAATAATCTCAGCGCCACGAGTTAATTTCAGATAATTCTAGTACTCATTTCATCATGTCCAAATAAGAGTATTATTAAATCTGCAAATCGCTAATTTTTTTGGAGAGGCCTTAAAGTTTTAATGCTAATTTCGACTTCATTTTTTTTTTTTAATAAAGTTCTTTCCAAAAAGTGTGACAAGAATTTTATTTAAAAAAAATTAAACCAAATTTAACATTAAAAACTTGACACGCCCGTCCAAAATATTAATGATTTACAGATGTAATACTCTTATTTGGATACGACACTTTATTTTTTAGCTTAATACAAAATTACCTTGGGTTTTGATCAGTTTTTAGTGGAACAATTGAAGACATGAGTGGATGAAGGTGATATGTAACATTTTCGTTAATTTTGATATTTTTACATAAATGAAGTTGTTATGTCCGTATATGCATTCTGTTCAATTCAAAACTAGGTTATCTACAAAAATTTAAAGCGGATGAAGACTAAACTAAACTAAGAACAAGTATTTTAAAATGAATCATAGAAACTTTGGAGCTTGTTTTTGTAAAATTATGAAAATGTTACATATCACCTTCATCCACTCATGTCTTCAATTCATAATTATTTAATCCTCGCCTAAAATAAGATGATCTTGTTAACAACACGTCTTATATAGGATTCGTCTTATTATGATTACCAAATTAATTTATGGCGATTAATCAAAATTTAATTTTAAAATTAGGTATTTTAATTAGACCACAAACGTTTGTAAACTAGAAAAGGCATTTAATATAGAGTTTTGGAAACTAATCTATGTAACTAAGTAGGCAAGACATTTGCATTGCAAAATATACAAGATAAACCCATTTCCAATGAGCCTATTGGTCACTTTGTAATCAACGCTTTATTGAATAATATTAATTTAGCTGATGGGTTCACCGATGAAGTGAATTCCATCAAAATTTAATTTTTTTTTTTTTTTGGCACATTTTAGTAAATCAGCGCATACAACTTATATTAGCAAAATTAAAACAATAATAAAAAATATTGCTTATTATAAACATTATTTGTTTGATTTTTGTATATAAAAAATTTAGAATTGATTTTGATTTGTTTTTTTTTTAATTTTACGCCATCCGCAAAATACTCTATATACAAATGTTTTAATCAAAAATAATAATAAATTTACTTATATTTAGATATTTAGAAGCATTTAATGATTTTTTTTATTTTTATAAAGTGTAAAAATATAACTACTATATATAAATTTATATAGATATTCACTAGTAATCACTTTTGAATGCGTGTTTATTAAATGATGTATAGAATTGTGATCCATTATTAATTAAATAATTATAAAATTAACTCCTGCTGCATGGAACTTTAATTTATTTTGAATTTACACTTTATTTTTTTGTTAATCGATTGTTTTTCACATTGTAAAATAAATTTTCTGTGTATATGATTCATGTTAAAAAATAAACCAAGAATATTTTAAATATTCGACTAGAAATGTAACCTAATTAAATTTTTGTTTTACTTTTAAATAATTAATTAAATATATAATATATTTATAAACCAAGGAACAATTAACTAAAATTAACAATTAAATATATAGAAACATAACTTTTCTTTTTTTTTTTGCTGTTTTGTTGTCTTTTAAAATATATTATTAGTTTTGTTTTTTTTTATTTTGATATTTTTTAAAGAAACACTTAAAAATGAAAATATAACTAAAATTAAATTTTACAATGGTAACATAATTTGATTGATTAGCTCAAAACAATAAAATAAAAGTTAAAAAATAAAAACTTAATATAGATTTTAACTATATACGACTATATATATATATATGTATATGACAAAATATTCTATATTATATTATATTAGAGACGAGGCTAAGGCTAAATCGAACTTAAATCGATATTATGATGATTTATTTTTTTATTTATTTATAACACAGTACCGAATTTTAAGCTTATATAATTGGATAAAAAATAAATATTAAATAACATAACAATAAAAATATTATTATTATTTGTTTTTTAAATTATTATACGATAACAATGTATATGTAGCTATTTATAACATTATGTTTATTAGATACACAAGTTTGATACATATTTATTTACGCGGGGATACATAAGATAATATTGTGTTTGTGTATCAAATAAACAAATGGCATTTTAATTTTTCATTAAATGACTAAAATTAGAATAGATAAAATATTACAAAACAAAAAAAAACAAAAAAAAAGTTATTTTATTTCACCAAAACTTTTTCTTAATTTATTTCGTACACTTTTTGTTTTAACCTTTTTCGATGGTGAATGTTGATAAATTATATTACTACTATTATTATTACTATTACTACTATGATTATTTTGGTGTTGGATATCAGTAAGTGAGGTCGTTGATAGCCTTTTCAACGTAATCGGTGTTGTAAATGTAACGCTAACGCCAGCTAAATTAAGTAGTGCATCCACACCTTCAGCATGTCGTCTCTGTTCCTCGGTTTCAGCATTCGTTAATATATTGTTATTGTTATTAATATTATTATGGTTAATAGGTTTTACATACAAATTATTATTACTATTTCTATTATTTTTTGTGTGTGTAATGTCACTCCGATGGTGATGGTGGTGATGTCTGTAATAAATAAAAATTATATTTAAATTATTTGTTTATTTTTATAGTAAGGAACTTTCAATCAAATTTCAAACAGGAATGGTAGCAAAGACGAAAATTTGTAAATACCGAGGGGAAAACCTTCTAATCACAATTATGATTTTCAAATATGTATTCGGTTCAAGAGGGTGCAAGTTTGGATGCAAAGCGAACGAAAAAATAAAATCAAGTTTTATCAATACTAAGACCTGAATTATCCAATTCTATTTACGCAAACGCTGAAATTTTACAAAATTGTATTTCTCATTCAAAGTTATTTTTTAAATTTAAGGTTATTCCTTTATATCAGAGAATTTCGAAAGCTACTGCGATCTGGTTAGATTCCAGCCCACCAAGGGTGCTAATGAACCCGACACCGCGCTTACGTCTCTTTATCGTAATTCTTCTGTAAATCTACCAAGAGAACCTTTTGAACTGTCAAATTATTCAAAAACTATTCTAAGTTGTAGTACTCTGTGAGACATTAACGAAACCATTTTTTTCGGCAACCAAGCCCTTTTTAAGGGTTTAAATCACCCCTTAATTTAACCTCAAAACACGCTTTTTTCCACTATATTTCGGCCTCTACTCCACTTTTTTTGATAAAACAAATTGGTAATTATTCCTTATAAAAAGTATAAAATCCATAATAAATTAGATTTTGAGAGTTCCATATCTGTTTTTTAGGCGATTTTCGCAAATTAAAGGTTGATTTTAACCCTTAAAAAGAGCTTGGTTGCTGATAAAAAATGTCTCCCAGAGTACTACAACTTAGACAAGTTTTTATAATTTTTTGAATTTGACAGTTCAAAAGGTTTCCTTGTAAGTAAGCATTTTTGCAGTCTAACATAACGTATTGCATAAATAGAATTAGTAATCTAATTACAATAACAACCAACCATCAAATGCATAATGCCGTGTCTGCATTCGTGAAAATAAATTCTTGGACTTCTAAGATTTTTAAAAGCAACTTGGTTCTAAACTGAGAAAAATGTAAAATCCAGAAAGATAACACACCAAGCAAATCAACAAATAATGAAATTTGACAAGAGCTAAATTAATTTGCATTTGGTTGCATTGCATAACCATCTAATTTCGTGCGAATGAGACACCTGAACAGCACCAAAATTGGCATGCCGCCTTTTATCAAAATCCTCAATATAAAATGCAAGTACAAAATTAAGTTATCCGAGAAGAAACAATCAACATTAATGGGACAACAACAAATGAATAATATTCACGTGTACCATTAACCGTAAAGTGTCAGTTCGTTTAAATCAATATTGTCGATAAGAGGGTAAGAGGTCCGAAGTTCAACTGCCTGTCATATAAATCAGCCCTCAAATACCGAATACTATCATACCTAATTCTTATCGAACGGCGAAGGGCTCGTCATTCTGATCAGCATCGTTTCAATTTGTCAAATTGCAAATGAAATAACAACGATATTTGTAATTAGGAAGAACTATTATTTGACTGTGGGGGATCCGCTCAAAACGCGATATGACGAAACGAGATAAAGTACAAAACGCGATATTTCAAAACGCGCTATGGTATAAAACGCGATATTTCAAAACGCGATATGGTACAAAACGCGATGTTTAAGTAAATGCAATTTTAAAACTATTTTTGATAAAATTTTGAAATATGCACAAATGGAAAGTGATTAGACGAGTTTTGGTGAACTAAACATGGTGGAAGTTTTTGAAAATATATTTATATTATATTAATATTTTTGATGTTCTTTTCTTAACGAAATTCAAATTATAGATATAGATTTATTTAACAATTTTAATAGAAAATGATTTCACAATAATTCACCATTTTGGCTAGAGGTATTTTATTTTAGGTTTTGGGGCAAGGTATATTTTTATTCTTACCTTGAATTAAAATAAAGTGAATTAATAAAATGAAACAGAAACTCTAAAATAACTTAATTCATAAAATGGTGTAAAAAATGGTAGGTAAAAAAATATTAGAAAAAATCTGGAGGCGTAATTATTTTTTTGGGGATGGTAATAGCAACGAAATGCTCAAATACGGCGAAGATTACCAGTTCTACCGCATGTTTGAGCTAATATCTACAATTTGGTCTAGAGAAGAAGACCGCTCTTATTTGTGGACTTCATAAAAAGGGAGATCGATTGAACTGAAACAACTATCGCTTTATAGCTTTGCTGAACATGGGCTATATGGTTTTGGCCAACGTAGTCGCAGCAAATTTACCAACCTATAGCAAGATGATCTTGGGTGATTATCAATGTGGGTTTCGACCAAATAAATAGATCAACGACCCACCAAACTTTTACGCTGAGGATTGTGCTGGAGAAATGCTATGGAAAGGATATCCCTACACAGTCTATTCATAGACTTTCACAGTCTATTCATAGACTCATTAAGAGGAATACGTTATGGAACGTATTGTTCTACCTGGACATACCGTCAAAATTGGTTTCAATGTGCCAGCTTTTAATGTTCGAATGTTTTTGAGATAACATCTGGAGTGCGGCAAGGAGACCCAATAGCTCAACTCATGTCATTCGTCAAATTAAACCAGCTATTAGCATACGTTGACGATATATGCATTCTGAGTCGCAACATCATCTCTCTGAAAGATGTCCTCCTCCCATTGGAATTAACAGCCCAACAAGGCCTTAAGATCAATGAAGCGAAGACCAAATACATGGTGATCGTGAGAAGGCAGACTCGTGGGGACTTCATTTCAGGAGATACTCAATATGAAAAGGTGAATGAGTTCAAATACCTAGGATCATTGATCACTGAGCAAAACTCCGTTTCTGTGGACATTTCATCGAGGATCGCAGCAGGCTACCGAGCATTTTACGCCAATATCAAAATATTCAAGTCTCCTCATATATCGCGCAAAATAAAATGAACACCTACAAGGCGCTGATAAAACCAGTTGTTACCTTTGGTTGCGAGTCTTGGACACTAACATCGCAAAACATCCAGAAAATCGCTGTAACTGAGCGTAAGATAGTAAGAAGAATTCTCGGTCCCATTAAAGAGGGAGCCACGAACAGAATGCGAATGATTCATTAAATCGTCAAGGCTAAATGGCTTGGGCACGTACTTCGTTCTCAAAACCGGACCACCAAACAGGGGGTCTATTATGAAATTTTTACGATTTGGTAAAATTCAATCCACCGCGGATATTCCAATTATGAATTTTTTTTTTAAATCGTAAAATCTGCCTTATTAAGACCCAAAAAAAAACGAAATCGAATTTTTCGAAAAGCAAACGTCAAAATCCGACTGCTTTTTATGTGACGAATATCGTATTTACGAAGGTAATGAAGAAAAGACGCATATTAAAAATTAAAATATATATGTATAATAAAATAGATACATATTAAAATTTAACATTAATTACTTGAAACGTCGGGTTTTTATTAAATAATTAATAAAAAAATAAAATATTAAGCTAAAAACCAAATAAAATTATTTTATTATAAATTCACTTTTTTAAGCTTTTTTTGTTATACATAATAAAATAATTTTCTTTGGATTTTAACTTAATATTTTATTTTTTATTAGGTAATTATTTAATAATAACATTCCGTCATTCTCAGGGGCACAATTTTTGGGGTAAAAATTGTGCCCTGAGAATGACGGAATGTACCGTCGAAACGTCGGGTTTTTATTAAATAATTAATAAAAAATAAAATATTAAGTTAAAATTCAAAGAAAATTATTTTATTATTTTATTATAACAGAAAAAAAAAGCTTAAAAAAGTGAATTAAGTAAATTAAATAATTATTTTATACAAATTGATTTACAATTTAATTAAAAGTTGTTTAATTGTTAAAATTTGTAGGTACATAACATAAAATGGCAAAGATTATTGTCGTAAATTTTACGAACAAAACGAAAGTTTTATAGCACTGGGTGTTATGGGGTTCAAATCCCACTGCGCATTCCAGTGTTATAATTAAATAATTTTACACGAACACTTTCCGTATGGTTTACAATTTTTTATAAACTTTATTTAATTAATATATTTATTATTATTATTGATACACGGAATTTATTATTACGATATTTAATTAGAATTAACAATTTTAATATTATTTCAATTATAATTTTTCACCACCAAATTAATAGAATTTTTTAAAGTCAAAAATGTCGCTATATAAGATCGCGTACTCTCAAAGAATTTTATACTTATAATGCCACGTCATTCGTATCTTTTTTTGTTTCGTCGTAATTTTTGGTTCTTTATTTTATTTTCGACGAAAGGAAATTATTTCATTTTTGTTTTTCTTTTGGTGTTGACATACGAACAATCGTATGTCAAATCGTCGTTGTCGTGACAAGAACGAGATGGAGCAAAACAAAACAATAGTAAACCAAAGAAATTTCTGATACTGCTAGCGAAAACGAGATGGAACAAATATCACTAAAAATAATTTTAGAGTTCCGCATCATTTACGCTAGGTGAAAATGAAATTAGTTACGCTAAGAAGAATCTTGTGCGTAAACCCAAAATGTGTATGTGGTGGCGAACGTAAATCAATTTATATAAATAAATAATTTATATAAATGATTGCGTGAGGCGCTACAGTTTCATAATAGGAATATCCGCCGCGGATCGAATTTTTCGATTTCGTATTTTACGTATTTAAATTTTATAATAGCCCCCCGGGCCTTGGAGTCGGCACCAACGAAAGTAAGACCTCGTGGGAGACCACCTACCAGATGGATGAACGACGTTGAAAGGGACCTATAAGGACACTCGATCACCGTGTCTGGCGTTCTCTGGTGGCGGATCGAATTATTTAGAGGAGCATCGTTGAGACGGCTAAATCCCTTCATGGGATGTAGCGTCAGCGGAAGAAGAAGAAGTAAAATTGCTCAATTTTGGAGCCATAATAATTTAGTAAACGTACAAAACAATAGAAACGAAATAAATTCTTAATAAAGATTCAAAAAATCACATTTATTTTTTGTAAGTTTACAATTTTAAGTTAACAAGCTTATTTTAGAATCCCTTTTCCAACATACTTGTCTAATTCATCTTAATCGGTTAACAAATGGACAAGTTTTAAAATATGCCATAGTGTATATGGCGTAATGTACCATATGCCGTTTAAATCATAATCGATTCAGAAATAGCCAAGTTTCATCCCAATCGGCCAAATTTCAGAAATTTGTCAAAAAAAATTTAAAAATTATTGCGTTTTGAAATACCGCGTTTTGTATCACATCGCGTTTTTAAAAATCACTTGAAATATCGCGTTTTGTACTATATCGTGTTTTGTACCATATCGCGTTTTGTACCATATCGAGTTTTGTACCGTATCGCGTTTTAAAATATCACGTTTAAATGGGACCCTTGACCGTGATATGTATCCAGATCTATCCGAAAAATCGAGCCAAGGGTCAACATTCATTCATCAACAATTTTAATATTTCGGATCCAAACTGGCTCCTTTAGTTTAAAAAAGGTTTTTAAAAACATAATCGGAATAAATCATCGCAATGTCATCAACTATTCAAAATGAATTCCTCCAAGAATCAGAGCAACATAGGTGTACTGAACTACTGAGATGTGATTGCGAACGCCATATACAAAAGACATCATACATTCACACCAATGGCACTATTCTGGCTAGTATTTTCGAATCGGGAATTGATTGTGACTTTTGTTTACTGAACATTTTGCTATTACTTTTTCCAAAGTATTCTGTGGTGTTTCGCATTTTTTCAAATATTGACGGTTTGACTGTTATGATTTGGCATGCAGCGCTTAGGGTTTAATTTAATTCCGATAGTTTCACTCTCCATATATTTTATATGGAGACTGTCAAGTCTGCTAGGGTTTGTTTTATATTCGATAGGTATCGCATTTTGCAATTTTCCAATCGCCAAATGACGATTGGAGCATCACGGATTCCAAGTAGAGAAGAGAGTGTTAGATGTTTTTCTTATAATTTAGGTTGGTTTTCGTAAATAATCTGGTTAGCTCTTACATAATCTAGACGTTAATCCAATTTTTGTCACATTTTTTTTTTAATTTATGTATCCAGTTCAATTTAAATTTTTACCGCGAGGAGCGTTTTCCCTACTTTTACAATCGTTAATAGGAGAGAAAATATTTCCATTTCAAAGCAATTTTGTTGTTTATTTGTCGACGATTTTTTGGGGAATCAGATGGTAATACCTTTAAAATGAAATTATTTTGCCCCCATACGTAATTTATTGCGTATTGCAACTTTCTGAAGTTTAAATATACAAAAAAGGTGAAATATGTAAGTTAGCGTGCAAAATTCGTATAAAATGATCTCTTCTTTTTGTACTTTCATGAGATTGTAATCGTAAACTATCAAAATAAATCAAAAAGGATCTTTACGTCTGCTACTCAACACGAACACTGATTGCTTTTTTTCAAAGCATAAAAAGAAGGCAGATTTTAAGATTAGAAATAACAAAATTCCATTCAATGTTTTACCCTTACCCCAGAACTTATCAAAAACCCACATTTCAAATTTCATCATTATTTGTTAAGAAACAACCCAATTTCATTCTACTATAGCATTAATCAGGGTGGGCTATTGAGAGTGGTGGCGTGTAATAAAGTGAATTGGTTTTATTTCCATTTACTAGAGATATAAAGTCAATTGGTTTTAATTCCTTTTCAAATGGAAATTTGCAGCCTTTTAAAAGAAGAAAAGAAATTCTGGAAAAGGAGGATTTAATTTTAAAATATTTTGGAAAATGGAGAACTAATTTTAAAACTAGAATGGAAATGTTTATTATAATTGCTTCGTCAACTTTGCGGACACAGATCAAAAAGTTTTTATCGCTCCTATCGCTTCTTCATACAACAAATGTTAAAACAAAACCAGAAAGTTTTTTAAATGTAACTATTAATTCGTTGCATACCTTAGAGCATGGGGATGGGATGATCACCCGAAATCTCCGCTTTTCTAGAATATTTTAAAATTAAATCTTCCTCTCCTAGAATTTCTTCTCTTCTTTTAAAAACCGCTGCAGTCAATGGCAATAATTAATTTGAAAACATAAATACTGGATGATTCACTTTAAATTGGAAAAATGGTAAAGTCAATTGGATTTATTTCCGATGACTTTAGTTCTCTGTTCGTTACTCTGAACTGTTAACGCACCATTTTACATAATTTTATACAAATATGTACACTCATTCCATATTTTGACACAAAACATTAGAATTTTAATCATTTACGCAATCTCATATCCGCCTTCTCGTGAATTTCTCTAAGAAATAAAATATCCTTCACTGGGAGATTTTCCTCAGCCCAATCATCAATCGTAAAATTTAAAGATTCTATGACCTCATTGATATCATGGGCATTGTCAAAGCACAGGTTTTCATCTAAACTGCTTCTGATACCGGCATTTTCATTAGGACTATTATTATTATTATTAGTGTTGTAGGGCCATGTGGGCATTTAACCACCTCGCACTGCGACCTAAAAGATCTTTTGTGCTCCAAACCCTGCTTAATTATCCGTCCAGTCAATATTCAGGCTCTTAATGAACCTGATAATACTCCGCCTGTTTGTGATACATACTATCTGGGCTCATTACTCTCCCTTCTAGATGTTTACTGTAGGAAGTACTTCTACTGGAAAGACGGTAGCATTGGTTCCCAAGGACTTCGAGAGGGCAGTCCCACTCCCGTAAATTCTTAGCCCTGTTCGACTTCCGTTTTCATTTTATTCTTACGAGTTGCTGGGAATGGAAAGTCGCCTATAGGTCACCCAGCTTTACTACAGGAAGGCTAAATTAAACTGGAGGGTGCCTGGTATCCGGAGTCCGCATTCTTTGTACTGATTAACCTATCAGCCATTCATCCTTCGACTATGCTGTTCCACCTTAGATTAGGATTTTTGTCAAGGTTTTCTCCTTTAGCGGCGTACTTTAGCCTGTCCCAAAAGGCCACATTTTGCCTAATGGTTTCAGTTACCAGTGGTTGCTCCGAGGTGGCAGCACGTACACTTGCGAATTGTGATCAGGTTACCCCTTACACAATCGTACCCATCACGCAGCTGCCTAATACATGACCAGAACAGCTCACGTGATGCGCATCCTACTGGAAGGTAACGGAGCTGGCTGATTAATCTGCTCAACCCCTCCAATAGACGCCAAACCATTTATTATTATCTAAAATGTCAGCGTTGGTAATCAATGAATGGCTATTTTCATCAACCCTCCCAACCAATCCATTATTTCTTCGGTTGTTAATGAACTTCGGTAGAGCTAGGCAAGCGCGTTATCATCGTCATCATCAAAAATATCTGAACTAAGTCTGTGTGCGAAACGAAAAAAATACCGCATCAAAAGTTAAATTTCCGACATAATATTCACCACAAAAATTTCAACTGATCACAGACCATACATACTCTTAACCTCATACCTTTAAGTACTTGAATTTTTAGAGACATATTTTGGACTCCCAAATATTAGTTTTAAATAATCATTAAAGATTAATCATCATAATTATTCGTTCATAATACTTTTCTTGGTATTGAAGTATTTTGAAATTAAATTTTATAATTTAAAATCAATAAAATCTCAATCTCAGTCCAGTTAAGTCTAACAAACAAAAAATAGTTGTAGAAGAACTTCTATGGATCTAGGGGCCGGTCTTTATTTAAATTCACACAATATAGAAATGTTTCACTACCAAAACCAAATTGTTCAAAAACAGATGGCTCTAGAAAGCTACTTTTTGGGGCCAAGACGAACTCACAGATACTTTTATTTCTATTGGATCCATTTTTTTTTCGTGGATTAATCTACTGACTAGCGAAATTGAGCGTTCTTTACTTTTAAATTCTACGTCAAACTTATATGGAAATTTTATCTTAGCTCGAGCAGCATAATAATTAGCTTAACCCTAAAGTGACCCATAAAGAAACTTTAACCCACACCAAAACTACAATAGTGCAATCGTCATAATATTTGTTGACCAATTTGGGAAACCCGGCATATTTTCTGAAGTGAAATGATTCAAAGTTTATAATTTTATATCCAACAAAATCTACGTCATTAAAAATACCTCTTTTTGATTGGTTTTAATTAACTGTGCATTATTTTTCAAAATAAAAATGTACCATCACTATTCTACGAACAAAGAATTATTGTTCCTTTGTTCAATTGGCATGATTCAACGTGCACTTTCCCTTTCTTTAATATTTTACATACATATTTATCTTGGTTTAAAAAGGAACGAATTTGTAAAATTTGCACAACTACTACAAAATAAAATAATAATACTCACCCTTCCTCACTACTTTCATATGCGGCATCTGACGACGTGCCATTACTATTATTATCACTGTGAATTTGATGATCAACCAGTCGCACCGATATTGATGATTCAATTGTATTATTATTTAGTTCTGTACCAGAATTATTCACCCCATTAGCCGAATTAACACCTTGGGAATATGTATGATCTTCACTTGGCGACGACGTTATTATTGGCGAATGGTAATTTTCACCAAAAACTTTGGGTCCATGTTTTAAAGCTAACATTGCTTTTGCTGCATTCACATCATCAATGTTTTCGGTATCGAAATCACGAGCCAATCGATCCGGACTAAAATTTCTATTCGCAAATAGTGCACAATTATTATTATTAGCAATTGTATTGTTACAATTATTATTTGTTGCATAACCATTTGAAATTTTATGGTAATAATCATCGGCATTTCTATAATTTTGTGTATAATTATCATCGATTGGGGTGGAAGACGGGCTTGGCCGTTCAATAACTGTTCCATTGGATGTCGTCATCTGAGCCATATATCGTGATAATCGAGGAAAGAGTTCAGCATCTAAGGCGCGGGCACCATTTTGTCCATTTTGCATAACAATCCCATTATGACCATTTTGTACTAAACTCGGAATTTCATCTAACATTGGTGGACTATTACTGGGCCGCGGTACACTTTTCATTGAAGTTTTTTCTATTGTGGCACACGGATGCATCTGTGATCGGCTCACAGTTTGCACTAAATTATGACGATAGTGTTTATCGACTCGCCACAATGAGCCTTTTCCCATATTCGGTGCTTTTTCAACCTTTTGAAAACTTTTACTTAACGACAAATTGTGTCGAACACTATTTTTCCAACCAGTCGGTGCCGTTTTAAAATAAGGAAACCGCTGTACGATCCAAGCATAAATTTCTTTAACGGGTAATGCCTTTTCCGGGGAATCTTCAATCGCCATAAATATTAGGGAACTAAAACTGTATGGCGGTTTATTATTTGTATGAATTTTTGGATCATACGCCATATTGTTTGAGGATTTGTGTTTCGGTGACAGAGAATTCGAATGTTGGTGAATCGTCGACGACAAAATTGTTTGTCCATTTAGATCGTTAGGCTGGCGTGGACTGGCAGAATATGTAGTTGTCACCTCTTGTGATATTGTGCGATTATAGGTAGGAGTAAGTTTACTAGGTGTTGTAGGATATTCCTTTTCCATAATTTCATATTTTCCTTGTGGCGTATTTCTAAAAAAAAAAAAAATAATAATTTATGATTCAACTTTACAATTATTAAAATAAGACCCAGTTACACTTACATAAAATGCTTAAATTGAGTTTTATTGATAATGTTCGAACCTAGTGATGATGTGGTACCAACATGCTCTAACTGTCTGATATGCTCTTCACGTAAATATTTTTTATGAAAATGTTGATGAGGTATTAAGGTCGACGAAGGTGAAATAATTGTACTTGTACTGCATTCATTATTCATCTTAGAACCATCCTCGATTATAGAATTTGAAAGCGTGTGATACTCAATAAGAGTTTGTGCACCAGGACTTGAATTTATTGAAGAAGGTGAAGATAGCGATGATGGTGCAGATGATGACGTGGACATAGTTGATGATTCATTGCTGCAATGATGATTCGAGCCTGGATTTCTCACTTTTTGATTCGTATAATAATTTAATTCCGAATGAACACCATTATCAGAATTTGAATTAATTGATGAATTTTCTTCGGACACACAAGAATCTTCTAGAAAGTCACTTGTTGGCGACATATGCCGTTGTGGACTACTGGGTATCGATTGAATTTTTGAACATGACAAATTAATACCTTTCAGTAGATTTTTATCGTGAAGCCAAGTTAGTGGTGTCAGTTCTTCATCAGTTTGATTTTGGGATTGTGTATTAATTTGCTGTGTGGCCAGAACAACAATGCCACCACCACTATTTTCATTTCCATTTTGTAAATTTCCAATTCCATTTACGATATCGGCATAATTTTCAGCATCGCTACCGATAATTTGATTTTTATCTAACAACAAATATTTGGAAGACGGCATTGTCGTATTTGTTGTTCCAATTTCTTGTTGCTGTGTTGTAACAGATGTTACATTTGTTGCTAGCGCAGGCGTTGTTGTTGTGGATAAATTGTGATTATTTAGTACCAACACTGTTTGATTTGATCCGACTACATTGATTGGTAGTGATACAACCATATTTAAATTATTTTCGATACAATTTGTTTGTTTAACTCTATTATTATTTTTATCACTAAAGCATGTTGTTAACTGGTCTGAGGACATCCTGGAAAAATAAAGAAAAGAAAATGTTTTATTTTATTGTTAAATTCTGGTCAAGATTGTTATAGATTTATGTTTCTATGTGATTACTTAGATTTTACTATATTTTAAAATTTAAAATATTCCAAAAATTAATCGAAAATACCGGGTTTAAAAAGTTTGGTAAAACTCTAAGTCAAAAATAGTATAGTTTGAACCAGAATAATTTCAAACCACCAGTTTTGTAAAAAACAAGATGAAATGCAAATCAAAATAGATTACTATGTTATTATTAATAATGAAATTATTATCATTTTATGACGCTTATTGGAATAGAGAAATCTCCTAGAATGTTGCGTAGCCACATGTATTCCTTTGAAGCCTCAGCAAGAGAGACGAATTCGGCTTCTGTTGACGATTGAGCAACGCAAGTTTGCTTTCTACACGCCCAGCTGATTGGAACACCAAAAAAGAAAACGAAACCAGAGTTCGATCTGCGTGTTTGCCGATCTTCGCCCCAGTCTGCATCAGAAAAACCAACAAGTTGTGCTTCTTGGTGATAACCAAGTTTCAACTTTTTCGATGCAGTATCCTTGAAATATCGGATGATTCTCTTCACTTCGAGCCAATCTCGCTGCCTTGGCTGGGCAACACGTTGAGCCAATATTGTTACGGATGCTGATATATCCGGACGTGTGTTTATTGCGACATACAGAAGACATCCAATTGCTTTCCGGTATCTTTCATTATTCGGAAGCAAATCGCTGCTGTCATCTTTCATGTGTGCGACGTATAATGGAATCTGGCTTATTTTTGCATCATTTAAACCAAACTCTGAAATGATATGATTAATGTATTTTTCTTGATCCATTAAATATTAAGAACCATTTTTGTGGATTCGGGTACCCAGGTAATTTGTGGCTGCTTCTATGTGTTCGAGGGATGTTTGAGAATCTGATGGCATCACGATGTCGTCAACATAGATGACCAAATATAACAAACGATTTTGATTTTTGTATGTGTATAGACATGCGTCAAAGCTGCTTTGTCTCATTCCCATGCTTATCAAAATGTTATGGAGTTTCTGATTCCACACTCGAGCAGATTGTTTCAAACCATAGAGGCTTTTCTTCAACAAGGACACGTGATCTTCCTTACCTTCAATTTCAAATCCTGGAGGTTGCCTCATATAAATAGTTTCATTCAATTTACCTTTTAGAAAAGCTGTTTTTGCATCAAAATGATAAATTGGTATATTTTGTGCCCTGCAATTGATAACAAGATTTCTAGTGTGGCTTGCCGAGCCACCGGAGCGAAAACCTCATCGTAGTCAGTACCGAATTTTTGACTGAAACCTTGAGCAACAAGTCGTGCTTTGTAGATATTGCCTTTCGTATCGGAGTTAATTTTGTAAATCCATTTAGAGCCAATATCTGAGCGGTTGCTTGGCAGTTTGACGAGTTCCCAAGTGTTGTTTTTATGAAGCGAGGTTATTTCATTCATCATTGCTTCGATCTATTCATCTTTGTTCACACTTGATATTGCAAGAAAACCAAATTGTGTTACCATTTCAATTTCAGTAATCAATCTATTCGGCGGAATGGCTTTTCACGATCAATCAGATCGTCATTCCTGCACTCCACTGTTTCACTTTCATTGTTTTCAATGCCATCATCGATTTCGCATTTCGGCATCGGAAACTTCAGAAATTTCCCCGCATTCATTTATTGGAATTTTTGATGTTAGTTTGGACTTAATGTCGTCACAGAATTTAACGTCTCTTGAAATGATTATTTTATTTTTGCTCATAATGTAGCATTTATAAGCTTTCGCCTCCATAGAAAAACCGAAGAAAATGGCTTCTTCTGTTTTTGGATCAAATTTTCTTCGATTGGCATCCTGGATGCGAACAAAAGATTTTGCTCCAAATCTTTGCAGGTTTGTATAGTTCGGCTTTTTACTATGCCAATATTGAAATGTGGTAAAATCAATACCTTTACAAGGTAAAAGGTTTTGCAAAAAATTTGCAGTCGTAATTGCTTCACCCCAAAATTTGTTGGGAAGGTCAGCATCTGAACGCCATGTGATTTGAGAAATTGCTGAAATTCATTCAACATATATTCGCCACCGCCATCGGTTCTAAGCATTTTCAATTTTTTATTAAACCGATTTCGATTCATTTCGAAGTATTGTTTGAAAGCATCGAAAGCTTCTGATTTTTGTGACAGCAAATAAATTGTTGTGAAGCGATTGAAATCATCGATGAATGTTATAAAATATTTCTTTCCGCCTGGGGTTTGGTGTTGCATCGGCCCACATAAATCACTATGTACGAGATCAAGAATTTCTGTAGCTCTATTGGTTAATCAACGATACGCGTTGAACTACATTTTTGTATTTGTATACAATACCATCGACGAGCTGATTATTTGGCAAGTTCTTGATCAAATTCATGTCGCGATGACCGAGAACCCGATGCCAATCATGAATGCACATACTACTGGCTTTATTCTGAATAAAATTAATTGATTGTTTCTCACACAATTTGTATAAGCCATTAATGATCGTTTGCTAAATTAACATGTAAGCCTTTTTGCGCTAAACGCTTCCCCGAAATGAGATTACCACCAATCGATGAAACATATAAAACATCACAAAGGGTCATATTTGTGGCAATACCGGTGTCATTAATGAACTGAACATTCACTGATCCGCGACCCGATGACATAATCTCATTTCCGTTCGCCACAGAAACTTTCTCGCGATGATATGTCTAATTCAGAAAATAACTTCGCATCACAACAAATATGGCACGTAGCACCGGAGTCTAAAATCCAACCCGATGCCCGATCATGTTAGCATTATTTGTGGTTTTATTGTTTTCTTTGTCCTTTAACCACTTCGTGAACTTGCGGCAATTTTTCTTCTCATGACCAAATTTCTTGCAAAACGCACACTTGATACCTTTGCGAATATGTTGATCTTGGCTTGATTTATAGGAAGACACTACTTGCAGCGCGGCTGTCGTAGTTCCGCCATCTCTCTCATTTCGTCGTCGATATTCTTCAACAATTTTCCATCGAACGAAAGAGGAGGTTAGTTCGTCCACTTTTATGTTTCGGACATCAAAAACTCAATTTTTACCTCGTTATCAAGAGATAAGAGTTCCTGGAAAAGTTCAGTCACATTCTGAACATGCTCCTCAATATTGGCACCTTAATCGGCTCATTGTCTCATTATTGTTCGGGGAATGCGTACACGGCTACCAGTGGAGTCTTTTCCATGAAAATCCTTCAGCGCATTCCATACCGATTTGGCATTTTTGCATGCACGAACGTCTTACAACTGGCTATCATCGATTGTGAGAACAATCGTAGAGAAAGCCTTTTCATCCGTTTTCTTCGAGATTAGGGTAACGGGAGATGGTTCTTCATCAATGATTGCTACCCTCTTTCTCCTTTAACAGCATTTCAATACGAAACTTCCAGTTAAAATAATTGTCACCATTTAACTTTGGAATGGTGTACTTGTCCGTAGAAGCAGCCATGATTTTGTTTGCGCGGATTTTTATAATTAAGCGATCCCTGGGCCCATAACCTGTTGAAATCTCAATGGAAACAACTCGGATGAATTCGAATTATATTCTTTTATTTTTATTTTATTTTAATATGTGTTCGATCCGAGGCAGAAAAGAACATTAAAACAATAGAATAATATTGTACTACTATGATGTAAAATAATATGGAAATTATACTTCTGACATTTTATTCAAAATTACATAGTGAAGTGAACAGTTGAACACCTTACAAAAATTTGACAGATGAAGTTTTAAACCTGGATAATTAATTTAGTACACATTCACAGTATAGATCATGTTTAGCACTTGTACCAAACATCAACTTCGCCATCATTTACGCTAGGTGCGCTAGTGTAAATTATCTCATTTGTTATGGAAAAGATAATTCACACTAGCGACAATTGCGGTACTAAAATGAACAAATATCACGGTCTATAGATCATGTTTTCCGAAAAAGGCAGCACGATTGCTGAAAAAGTACAGAGCGTTTTCCGAAAGAGGCAGCACGATTGTTGAAAAAGTACAGAGCGTTTGCCAC
Organism: Tipula helvola; assembly: GCA_963556165.1. NCBI lineage: Eukaryota > Metazoa > Arthropoda > Insecta > Diptera > Tipulidae > Tipula > Tipula helvola. The sequence goes on along the minus strand of OY744481.1, from coordinate 281,514,005 downwards.
TAGATGTCACTACACAATCAAAACAATATTACTGACGTTTTTCAAAAAGGAACAACCAAAATCAATTTATTTATTACGTATTAATAATAGTTACTTATGGTATAGTTATGGCACGAAAATATTTTTCTTTATATTTACAAAATGCACACATAAAAATGTCATACAATTTTTGACAGCAAATATTTAGTGACATGTAGTGGCATTATGTGAAGTTGCTTGTGTTTTCGGAGTTTTCTCAAAGATGGTAGCTCTGGCGGTTGTAGACAATTTGACATTTAAACATGATCTATTAGGTCAAAAGCTAAAAATACCGAAGACAGGGGAGGGGTTACATTATTATTATACATTACATTATTATAACGAGAAAACAGTAAGGTTGGGGAATCTATTAAAAATTGAATATTTGAGCAGATGGAGAAGGTATGTAAATAAATTAGAACTATCGTTAAAAATGCGAGCTGTTGAATCTTATTCTATTTGTTAGGCTTCCTTCAGACCTTAGGACTAATAATAATCAAAATTTTATAAGTTTCATTATTTTTGCCAAAACTAAAAAAATGTATTTTTGAAACAAGTAAAAATGTTGTCTCCTTAGATATTTAAGAAACATAATTTTGGAGAGTCGTGCACTACTTTAACATTTATGGCGAAATTATTCGCGAGTCTATTCATATTGATTTTGGATTTTTAAAATTTGATTATGGGATATGGCTGAGTCTTCGAGATGTCTTGAGGTTAATACCGAAGAAAACCGTAACAAAGAAGCTGAATATTATTTTGAGTGATTTATTTGAAAAGAGCGCTTTGTAAGAACAATTTCTAACATCCAACGAAGTTTAACACCGACCCTGGTAACTGGTTAGTGTTTATTTAATTAGAAACAGTATCAGATTAATCTGAAACTCGGTTGAAATCGAATGTGTAACTTTGTACCTAAATCCCTTATTTCTTATTATTTTAAATGCGATCTGCATAACCCATTACTTCGGGCGAAATGAATAAAAAAGTAAATACTTATACTTGGACTTTTGAAGAGTTATACTTGGTTGATATCTAATCAATGTCTTCAAGTATTTACTTGTTGGATAAGAAAATATTTAAAAAATTAAATTTTTTATTATAATTCGACTACTAACAAAATTATTTCAAAAATATTTAAGTAATAGCATCCTTGACTTTTCTAGTAACCAGCTAATATGCAAACACTTTGATCAGAACCTTTCTCTTTATAATAGCAATCTTGGCTTATTTACCAATGAATCAAAATGAATTTTAGACGAATTTTCTTTAAACAAGAACATTAAAAGCATGTATGTACTACTTTTAGATGTTAAAATAAAAAATAGTGAAACGTAAATGGCTACTTTATTTATAAATTATATTTTAGTAATAACTAACCTAAAAAAAATTAATTTCCCTAAATTTTTTGCACAATTTTATGATTATTTTTACATTCATTCCTTCAAAACTATTCTCATTAATAAAATTAAATCAACTTTATAATTGCAATTACCTACTAAAAATAATTAATGCAGTTCAAACTTCATGAGTTTGGCTGAAAATTGGAAAGGTCAAAGGATTAATAAAAATTCGATTCAACTTAAATCAATTTGGATTTCCATAGTTTCATATTTAAATACAAGTACCGGCTTCCTGATAAGTATTCTCTCTAATATTGACTTTACATTGAAAATGTTATCAGCAATATTAAAGTATATTCACCATTTAAATTTAGGTAATTTCATTTTCATTTAATTATAATTTATTTTAAGTGTAGCTATTCTTAAGTATTTTTGACACAGAATGACGTCACATCACGTTTTTCCGCGACATAGGACAGTTGGTGTATGTAATATAGAAAATTATAGTTTAATAAAAATTTTCTTGCTACAAAATGCAAATAAGTAAAAAAGTTACATTTATAGCAATTGAAAATGCAAATTAGAGTTTAAATTATGTGTGTTGGGATTATATTAAGAACTAAACCTTTATTAAACGAAACACAATCGATTTCTTTAAAAAGCCATTTTTGTTTAGAACGCTTATCCAGAGAATTGTGTTTCGGTTGCCAAGGACTTTTTTTTGACACCCTCATATCATCTATCAAATTTCTAGAAAATCAAATATGTATATTATTCATATATTAATCTACGCAAGAATAAAGTCTAGCTATGTATATAGATAGGTATATTGTTTTGTATCTAATTTTTCGAAATCATATTATTTATCATGTTGTCAAGGTATTTTCTTTATCATCAAAATGCGGACAAAATTTTTTATTTTAGAAAATACACGTTGTACATAATATAATATACAATTTGTTATGTAACAACACACACAAAGTTTTGAACTAGATATTTTACACACATTTTTTTGTTAAACTAAATATACGTATTTATTCAATTTCCGAGGATAGAGATTGTAAGTAAAATCGTGTTATATAAATTTATAATTTTTTTAAATATTTTAAACAAACTACATGGATGATACTTCTCAACACCTTGATAATTGTAAACAAATTGCACAAAACTATTTGTGTAACATGGTCAAACACAAAACAAAATTATTGAGGAGGTACCTACCCCCCTCAATTAAAAAATAAAAACATCAACAATATTTTCAATTTTTTCACAGTGACGTCATAGATTAAATTATATACCTTATCCGCTTGGTATATACATATATATATATAGGAACAACAACTAAAATATCGAATTTATTTATTTTGTGATTAAAATATAAAATAAATCAGTCACCACAATTTTACCGTTACACCACTTGATTTATATTTTAAGTTGACTAGGTAGGTACATAAACTTTAAATTCACTGAATACTAAATTTTTTTTGTTATAGTTTTAGTTGTGAAAAATTAAAACGAACGGCAACTCTAATTCACTGACGAAAAAAAAAAAAAACAAAAAAAATTGTTGAATTTTCTTTTTCAGTACTTTTTTTACATACCGAGTATAATCACGCGTTAAAATAAGAAGATTTTAGTCACATTACTCGTGCTTGCGTTTTCTTGAAAAATTTATTTTATTACGTCACTGAAAGAATCTAATTTTGATTAAATTTTGATCAGATCGTGACTAAATAAAGTGTAAAGGTGAGCTTTTCTGTAGACTGTACAAACTTTACAAGTATACGTAGTTTACACAACTTGTATATTCCAAACAAACATTATTCTGACTAGAGTTTCGCTTTTGTTATTTTTATACTCGTGTGCTATAATTAAACCAAACAAAAATAAAAAAATAGACATTGCATTGAGTGACGTCATCCACGCTTTAGTTTGTACCTACATAGTATATCTCGTAATTTGAGTTGGAAACACACATTGATAGTCTATCTATATCGAATCAATGAGCCAATCAAATTTAGTCAAGTCACAAACCAAATTTGTCTACGCTATTGATCTCCTTTGCCCATTTTTTATGCAATGAAGAAAACCAGAATCAAATAAAGTACTATTTGTACATATAAGATATTGCATTACGTCCCTAAAAATACAAACAATTTTCCACCATACACGTACCGAGAGAGTAAATAAAAAAGCATTAAATAAAAAAATATGTACTGAAATGTATATACGTAATTATTTTAAACTGAGCGAAAATCAACAAAAACCATAGCAACCAGTATCAGCAATTGCGCTCATAATCACAACTTCTCTTATTTTGGTAATGTATTGAGACACACATCCATATAAACCAAAACAAATGAAAATGAGTTTTTTTCAGTCTAATTTGTATGATTGTATGGATAAAAGTGATGTAAGAGAGTTTATTTTTGTTTTCCCCAAAAAAAAAAAAAATAAAAATAAAAAGAGATTCTAATTTTCCATTTTTTACCGTCATAAATAATAATAATAATAAGAATCAAAATAACTATGTTGGGGGTGAAACATTTTTTAGCATGGCCATGTATAACCTTGAAAATCTTATTAACATTTTTTTTTATCTTTACCATTTTGGGAGATAATCAGATCAGAATCAGACAATAATTTTCCAAACATATCGGATGGTACAAATTTAATTATGACGACACAATTTTCTGAATTATTTTGCTTACTTAACAACTAACTAATGAATTCGGATTTTAATGTTTTGAATAATTCGTATTATACAACCTTGTAAATACGTATGTACTTATATATATAAAAAAAAAAATGTCTACGATATTCTAATTTCAATAGTATACAACATAATATAATTCAGTGGTCGGCAGAAAGGTGATCGCGAACCAAATAAAAGTAAAGTAATTTCTTAAATGTTTTCCCCAACTTTTCATATCTAATTTCTATTGCTTTCAAATACAAATCAAACCGTTTCCCCCAATTAATCCAAATTCAAATCAAACTGTTTTCGCAGTTAACTATACAGTTAAACTTCTATTAATACAATAAATCTTTGTAATTTTAGAATTCTTTTTTATTCGTTATTTTTATAAATTTCTGGTTCGAAGCAGTTATAAATACTATGTACTAGTGTGCTCCAATTTCTCAATAAATTTTGTTTTGTTGTTGATACAGAAATCATATTTGATTAGAAGCTAATTTGAAATATACGAATTGAATTTGACTGCATAAAAGATTGTTTACCGTACATTGTTGCTCTGTTTTGCTCATTCACAAAATGTTTGTAAACAAATTACTTTGTCTCTCTTAGTAACGTGCGACCAAGTAATTTTCCATTGAAAACACTGACAAACACATTTTTTGTTTCCAAAAGGGTGATTCATGATTTTAGTAAATGTTTATTTTCCAGCTGATTCTAAATGAGGTAACTGAAATTTGTATCACCCTCAGAACGAAACTTGTTGATTTGGTTTTCATTTTCGATTAGATCTAATTTTTGCCATTGTTTTCTATCTTCTGGCTTATTTCTAGAATCAAAAATTGTTTTTTTTATTTCCCCAACACTCTTTGAGCGACCATAACCACACTTTAATCAGCCTCTCATCTCTTTTTCTTCATTTACACATTACAATTCCAAAATTCCCCAACAACTTTTAGACAAAACCACTTATAATCGCTGTTTAAAGGGAGGAATCAATTTGAATTTTGCATGCAAGCGAGAAAATTATATGAGAGGAAATGATGCTATTTATATATTTTTGACCAAAACCTTATTTTAGCAATATTTATAGTATAGAACAGGATTCGCAAGTAGTTGGTTTTTAGCGTGCCAATATAATAATTTTTTTAAATATAACTGATTTTTCTGCGTGTCAAACCAACTCTGTAAAATATGTTTTTTTAAGTATACTATTAAGGATCAGTCAGAATCGGATACATAATACGCCCCAGATTCTATTTTAGTTTCTTCAATGCAAAATTTTATAGGAAGAGAGCGAATAAAATAGCTAAAGATGAATTTTATTATCGCGGAATCAGGCCCCATATCTTAACCAGAGAGGCCGTTCTGTTCCCAATTTTTTTCATAATATTCATCTGTAAAAATACAAACTCACAATGATATTTTGAACAAATACCTATCTATCTATTTCAGCTGACATGCTAAAAATCTGTTGCATCGTCAATTAAATACCCAAGTAGGTTTAAGTAGAGACGATTCTGAATTTTAGGTCTTCTTACGAATTTTCAATTACAAATCTCTTAGCGTGAGAGTTAACATGTAGCCAATAAATATTACTGGCTGCTAAACCCGAAGAGTTGAATAATGGTGAACCGTGCTAACGATTTTTTCTATATCTTTTTGAGTTCAACGTAAATTTCAAAAAGCCCTGCTGTTTAACTACTCTACGTAGTTCTACGCCAAAAAATCAATATTAGTCATCGAAGTTTAAAATGATCAATTGATTAAAAACCAAGATTTGTTTACTTCTCTTTAAATTACTATTCCAACCAGAACTTTACTTTTTTAGTTGTTTGTTTTTTTGGGAAATCTAGGGTCGACCAAATTGATAGCTTATGAACAAATCAAAATTGTAGAATTGATGCATAAAAATGGTTGCAAACGGAATTGATTTCGCTCATTTGCTGCAAGAGTGACATAACTCAAAATGGAAATTTTTGATTTGTATTTGGATTATAGCCCCACACATGCGTTATTAGAGGTACTATAACGCTGTGTTTCTAACAACTTATTCAGCGGCGGATTAAGGTCGGTTGAGGCCCCGGGCGCAGAAGAAAAAATTAGGCCCCTTACAAAAATAGAGAGGCAGGGAAATAAAAATACTTGTAAACGATATTTTTAAATAAATAATAGCTATTTAAGCAACCTGGGTGTTGATACTCTAAAAAATAAGATAATGTCGCACGTGACATAGAATAGTGACACAACTCAAAATTTCAAATTTTTCAGAAGATCAGAAAAAATGCTAATTTCGATATTGGCGTCAAAAAAAGGGAGATCAGAAAATTAAGCCGTCGCTCGCTTTGTAAAATAAATATGAAATATGTCAGGTTATAATATCGATCATTGCGCATCTTTTTGACGAATTATTTAAAAATTCAATTTATTGAGTTGTGTCACTTTCCTAAGTCATATGCGATGTGTAAAGCCTAGTACGCTGTTTGAGTGAAATTAAATTTTCACTGGTCTCCAAAAATAGGAAGATAAATCTGACGTGAAAATTTAGTTTGACGAGTTTCGTAAAAATTTTAGTGTGGATAATTTCATGTTGTATCTATGACAAAATATTTTATTTTGTTGTGATTTTTTTGACAAGCGGCTGAATTGTTCTTCCACAAGAAAAATTTCATATGACTATGTTTTTTTAATTAAATTAAATATTTTAACTGAAATACAATAAAATTCACTTCGATAGTTGATTATTTTCTTACTCAAAATCAAAAAACAAAAACTCAAATGAAATTGTCAAAATGTATCTTCACATTTTTATCATCAAACGAAAAATGTGTATAGATAAAATAGAGAGACATCTGTATTCTAATACGAAAACTCCCATTTCGCTAGCTAAACTGCGTACTGCAAAGTAAAATTTAGCGGTGAAATTTTCATTTTCGTTTTCGCTTGTGTCAAATTTATATGAAAATTTCATTTCACTTCAGCAGCGTACCGGCCTTTAATGTGAAAACTTGTAAAAAGCAAAGCTTACTTTTATGAGTTTGAAATTTTTCGAGAGGACTACCACTAAAATAATATCACAAAATTGCAAAATCATAAAAGAAAGCTTTGCTTTTTACAAGTTTTCATGTTTACACATTGTCTTGAGCGAAGCGAGTTGCGCAAAATCACACAAGTAAGTTACAAAGGCTGCGGTCGAATTTTCGAGTAAATCCACAAAATTCGGTAAATGCATTTACCTTTTTTTGCTGGAAAGTAAGGGAAATAAAAAAAGGTAAATCTTTTACGTTTAGATACTTTATTCTTTATTGTTATAAGAATTGAACGAGTAAAAATTAGAAAAAAATGCGTAATTTAACAGAAAACGAACATTAAAAATCTAAATTTACCGCAGTAAATGATTTACCTGAGAATTTGACCGCAGCCAAAAAATGATATTTCTTAATGTGTAACATACAAGATTGTTTCTAATTTTATAATACAGTAAGTCCTCGACTTACGTGATTAATTCGTTCCGAAAGTTTTCGCGTAAGTCGAAAAATCGCGTAAGTCGAACAAACCTCAAAACTCGTTTTTTTTAAATCACGTAAGCAGGAATTCACGTAAGTCAAATTCGCGTAAGTCGAGGACTGTACGAATTCACGTAAGTCGAATTCGCGTAACTCGAGGACTTACTGTAAACAGTAAATTATTGAATTTTGAGAAAAGATGGGCAAGTAGGCGCAAACTGGCATTGAAATGAATGTTTCCTCACTAGCTAGCTATGAAATATTCCTCATTTCCTAACTAGAGGTGCGATTATGTATCTCTTGTATTACGAGTTTCGAGAACTCGAAACTCATTATGCCGTAATTGCGACATAACGCAATTATGTAAGCAATTACGAGAAACACTTTTTTAAATATAAGTGTTGCCCGATAGCGTCATTTTCGGCATACAATTTTGTTGTTGTTATGCACAGTACTGTGGTTGTTATGCATAATTTGATTTTTTTTTTTTAATCATTACGAGTTGTCTGTCGTACATAAAAAGCTGTACGAATAAAACAACAACAAGTCGCAATTACGAGAACCTTTAAAGTTTTACATAATCGGGTTTGTCGCAATTTCGAGAAACTCGTAATGCTTACATAGTCACACCCTAGTTATGAAAAATATGCTGTTTCACAACCTACTACGATTTTGAAAACTTGCAGCAAATAAGCGATTTTTCGAAAGGGACTGAAAAATATCTAAATGAACAAATTTTTTTGAACAAAACAATATACGAGTACTGTTTCATTGTATATAGCCTCCAAAATGCTCAATACCTAAATATCGACGAAATACTAATTCAACCTTTCCAAATTTCGAGTAATATTGAAAACACAATTATTCACAATAAATTTCGAATAGACTCGAAAATTGTTTAATAAATTTAGAGGTTAGAGTCGAGAACTTCCGAAAATTTAATTTAATCCAAAAACCTCAAAATCTTGAATTATGAGAATCTCATCATTGTAAGATCATGTAATATACTTATTTCAATTTATATACTTAATTCAACTCCAACCTAAACTCGCGTAATATCAATAATCTCAAAAAATCTCAAACAATTTCTAATACTCAACACCAAGGAAACCTGAGATGAAATCTTGGAAAATTCCATAAAATATCGAAAATCATGATGTATTACTTTAATTGTGTAACATGTTTCATCTACATAGTAATTTCAGATATAATTTATACAGAGGGCTCTGGAATATCGAGAAATTCGAATAGAATCGATATTATCAAAAAATTTCGAATATTCCCAAAAATCTCAAATAAACTTAGAATCGTAGAGTTATCTCAAAAACATATTTCTCCTAACAATAACTGAAAATGCCACGCTTAATTCAACCCAAAAAAACTCGAATAATATCGAAAATCTTGAACAATCTCGTACAATCTATAAAATCTTGCATAGTTTCTTTATTTATACATAAAATAATGCTCAACCCCAAATAAATATCAAATCCACTTAAGAACTTCAAAAAATCACAAACAAATCTGAAACATATGTCAAACACACACCACATGTCAAAATTCGAGAAACTGGAGTAATCCATATTAATACCTTCCGACGCGTAAAATTAAACTTGGTTTTTGAAAAATACAGTAGCGAGCAAAAATGGACGAATAAATAGGGGCTTCTTATTTTTTTTAGTGCTACGGATTTATAAAGGCAAATAAAGAAGAACTACATTATGAGTTTTAATATTTAAAATATATTTTAAAACTTAAATAACAAAGTACATATTAATAATTGATTAAAATTAAAACTAGAATGACAAAAAATTACAGTACAATACAACTGTTAATTAGTATTTTGTCCATAATTCTTTATTTGCAATTACGCTTGCTTCTCTTCTTGGTATATTTTCTACCAAATACCCAATTGTAGAGGATGGAGTTTTTACCCATTCAGCACATATCCGGTCCCATAGCTCATTGATGATTTTTGAGGGTTCATCGTAATCTCGTAACCGCCCTTTCAGAATAACCCACAAATTCTCTATCGGATTTAAATCCGAGCTTTGCGCTGCCTATTTTAACATTGTATATTTTTGTTCACTCAAACATTTTTGCACGGTTTTGGCGGTTTGTTTGGGATCACCGTCTATAATTGAAAAATGATTTAATCGATGGTATAGGCACATTCATCAATAAAATCTGGCAAATTTCCTTTAAAATGGTTAAATATATGTATTTCCTTATTCATTATTTCAGATATTTTTACAGGGTTAAAACAAAAAATTCATTAAAATCAGTTAGCACAATTGAAACGTCACCGGATACACTAAAATATACAGTGAAGGCAGGCAGGCGCATGCCAAAAGACTTGAAGGTTTTTCGACACGCAGTCTACACTACAAAGATAAAAATTTTCCATCTCCCTTATGTTATATTCTAAAAAGTTACTAAATGTTTTTGTTGTTGTAATATTTTTGGTAACTTTTTTAGAATATAACACAAGAGAGATGGACAAATTTTAACTTTTTAGTGTAGATTGAGTGCCGAAAAACCTGAAGTCTTATCCTTAAACCTTATCCAAAGTGACCACACAAGGGACTCAGAAATGTTGGTCCCTTTTAATGAGGATGGTCAGTATAAGGAGTAGTAAGAGACCTAACATCAAAAAATTAACCCATTTGTTCCCACACCAATAACAAATTATGTACAATATTTGTACTTCAAATATTTTATAACACTGAAAATCCTTTCTCGAAATGGATTTTTTTTTAAATATGATAATCACACTCAAAACCATATATAACGGTAAAATACAAATCGAAATTTGACATTAAATACCGCTGTAGTGGCGTCGTAGAGTTAGTGATTTTTCTGTACCCGTATAGGTACAGTGGAATCAAATGGGTTAATATTCGTGCACAAAAATGTATTAATACGAGTTTTTGATAATCTCCTTTAATCTTTTTTTCAAATTCCCGCTTTCAAAATCCCTCATTATTAAAATCGTACAAACTGTACGCAGAGACAAAAAATATTCTAGAAATAATTTTATTACTAAAGTACAAGCATAGACATTCATACTAGATTTCTCATTTCATAGTAACTAAAGGAAAAAAACAAAAACTTCTGATAATTCCAATGTATCGTTGTGTTGTGCATTTTATAAGGCAATAATTTTAGAATGCGTTGCAAATATAATACGTATATGCAATACACCGATAATATTTGAATGGAAAATTTTTGTTTTTATTTTCTGTTTTTAGTCAAATGAGAGATCTATTATGATTGTCTATGGTACAAGTAATAAAAAAATTAACATAAAAGCTTAAATCATGTAATCTTTATGGCTGCATATTGGATACGTAGCTTTTTAGACCCGGGTAATGAAGTTAAGTAGTAGTTGCTTTTATGACGTGCGATTGAGGTTACTCTTAGTAAGCTGATCTCTTTGAGTTGACTTATTTAATTTTTTATATTAGTGAAAAATTATCTTTTCATAGATATGATTTATTTAAGAATACACTTGCATAGTGAACCATTTTGAATATTGCCATTCGGGAATTTTTTTTTTTTCAAAATTCACAAAAATTGCATAAGTTGATGTTTTTGCTGGTAAGAATAGGGAAGAAATTGCTGCTTTAGCAATAAAGTACATACTGCTAAGTTTATTTTTGAAGTGCTTTTTTGATGAGTTTACAACTTTCATAGAACCGACACGGCACCGATATGTCTCAACAAAGTAACAAACTTGAAAGTAACAAACAAGTACAATTTTCCTTATTTTTCTATTGAATAGATAGTTTTCAGAGCAATAACGGTTTGGTAAATTAAAATGGGAAAACTGAACACTTTTTAGAATTGTATTTAATTAGGGTGACCTTCCTAGACATGACTACTATTATAATAGAACCCTTTAAACCATAGGTTATTTATTTTTATAAGATACACCAGCCGATTCTGCTCGTGCCGCTTTGCTATGAAGTATAGCATTACTTAACCTTTTTGTTAGTATGAAACTATGAAGCTAAGGAATAGAATGGTTCATAGAAATTCTGAATGAAAATATTTGAATAAGGCGAATTTGATATCAAAATAATATTACAGAATTTGACGAAACTTAAGAATTCAGAATTCAAAAATTTGTTCTGTTGAAATATACTTAAGCAGTGGAAATGTTTATATTCAGTTGTAAAATAGGCCAACAAATAAAATTACATATAGTGGCGCTTTATATTCCAGGTCGCCTTTATTTGGAAGCCATTTTGGTTTGGATGACATTTGTCAGTTGGCGTTTGACAGTCGTAGAGGGTGGTCGGTAACAATTTATTATGGTCATGGAGCATAAAGCCACAACAACATGTTGAAAACTTGGCTAGCTTTGTTAATAAACAGAATTGGGTCACTGAAACCCCTCAATTGATACACTAAAGACCACTACACCCTCGTAGAATAACAGTTTGGTGCGCCATTTGGGCATATCGGGATATGTTGGAATACTTTCTTGTACTCGAATTGGATTAAATAGGCCTAAAGAATACTCGTATGTGGTCCCAACAAGACGGTCCAAATTTTGCGAGACATTTTTCCCGGCCGAATAATGTCAAAAAGTTGTGATATCGACTGGCCCTCACCAATTCACAATCCTCTGATTTAACCTCCCAATTTCTTTCTTTCACAACCTCAATGCCTAACAACATTCGAAACGAAATAACTGAAATAACACCAGAAGTCTGCGAAAATTTTATAAAAAATATGCTTCAAATAGCTCCTCTTTGCACCACGGCCAGAAGTCAGTCACTTGACTGACAATATATTCCATACATAATAGTCGTGTTCCAGTCGACCACTTCAAGTACTTATGAGTACTTCGGTTTGCGTCTTTGCTTAAATTTAACTACTCGTAACTGCTCTTGCATTCTGGCAAGAGCAGTTACGAGTAGTTAACTTTAAGCAAAGACACAAACCTAAGTACTCATAAGTACTTGAAGTGGTCGACTGGAACACGACTAATGTTAAAGGCCATATGAACCGTTTATTTTGAAAGTGGAATAAGTCATGTTTTCATAATATTGATAAAATTAAACATTTGTGTTTTCATGTTATGCAAAAATCAATAGAACTTTTGTTTAAAGTGCTTGCATTTATGATATTACTATACTTACTACTTTTAGCCAAAGTGATAAATTTCATAATAACGCTTGGTAAAATATGAGTTTTTTGTACTGCAAATGACTTATTCCACTTTCAAAATTTTTTTTTTTTTTTTGATAAAAATGACTTATACCATCATTTCATATGGATTTTATTCATTAAAGAGAATTTTACATTATAAATAACATTCAGTTACTGCAAAGAGAAAGTTATAATGAATTTGACAGGTTTGGATTTCATTTTGCTCCTCAACAAGTTGATCCGACTATTCTAAGTTTTGAAAATATCCATGATGGACAGGTGGAATATATGAGAGCAAATCCATCATGTCTTTATATTTCGCGATTGTGACTGGTCGCCAAGGCTGGGCAAAATATATTAAATTATTAAAAATTTGATTTGACGAAATTCGATTAGTGAAAAAACATATCATTAAAATAACGATCATTAACATGAGGTTTTTTACTGATGGCTCGAGAATCAAATCTTTATAAACCTTGTAAAAATGCAAACAATAAATTACAAAAACTGATGTAATTAAAATACAAATTACAATTATTTAGAATTTAAGTAATTAAAATATAAGATACTGTTACATGGCAAACGAGTAATTAAAATATATACAATAGGGTGGAGCGATTTTTCTATGTTTTTCTAATCCTTTTAGCGGAGTGCGGAAAAGATGCTCTTTAGAGATAAGATTAAAAGTCATTATGAACACTTTTCAATATTTCGTATTTTAGTACTGCCCCAATGGAGGTAAGGTTTAAAAAAATAATTAGGTATTATACCAAATCAAATCAAAAATTAACCATTTATCCATCTCCTCAGTTTTCTGACACTTCGCTGGTCGCTTAAAAATTCTCTTTCTTTTGTATGTACGGCTTTTATCACAGGAACATTTGAAAAACGTTTTACCTTTGTTTGTTGCAATATCAAATAGAATCTTGCTGTCGGCTTTGAATCTTAGTAATTTATCTTTATATCGCTCAATGTTCTTTCTACCTTTAACTGGTTTAATTAAGCAGACTTCTATACTTGTTGTTATAAACTTTAATCCACGCCAAAATTGTACGGTGTTCTACAATAGGTATTGACGTGATTTTCCACTTTTCTTCCATTTTAATTATAACTATTTCACTAGTATTATGCAACAAATCTTTATATTGCTTTTTCTCTGTGCTATGTGAGACTTATACAAATAAATTCATCATGTCCTCGTAAGTAGGTAATAGGTTATTTAATAATCCAGCCCCCGACCCAAATATAGTGCATTTTATAACATTACTACGCAGTCCCAAAGACATTATTGCTTCGAATTCCAAAAATATGTAAACTAAGAATAATTAACATCTATATTTTATTTTTATTTTTAGTGTCTTTTTTTATAATATCGTAAAAATTAATTATAAAATACGAATTGTAATTATTAAACTAAGCCATATAAAATTTTGATTTTGGAGAATTTTAATTGGCCCTGGGGCAGTACTAAATCGTTATATTTTTTCGAAATATTTTAACTCGGCTTTAAGTAGGTGCTAGAGCATTTACTCCATAGCCCGCGAAAACGGTATTAAACAAAAAAATCCCATACAATAGCGCTCCACCCTAATATACAAGTTACAAATTGTAATTTGTATTTTTATTACGTAATTCAAAAACATGTAATTCGTTACTGCCTTGCCTTGCCGGTCGCCCATCGAGTATAACGGCAGTAATTCTATAGAACCAAAATTGTTTGGTCATCCCTTTTTAGTGCTAAGTCCAAAATATAAAACTGTGCATCACTAGTCAAGGATGTTTTGTAGTACATTTTATAAGGAGAATCTCTTATAAATCTAAAATCTTATAAATCTTAAATGTAAATTGTTGTCTAGATTTATAATATATGTACTCATCATACTATTAGTTCTTATAACATTACATGAATGAACAAGCATGTAATGTGACTTATTCCACTTTCATAATAAACAAAACATTAATAGCGTTTAGTACCCATTCTTTAACCGCTATTTCTAGGAATTATTTTACAGTTAAGTGCAAGAATGTAACAAAATATGAAAGTTTACTATACTTTTGCGTGTTGTATAACGTTAACTCAATTTTTTAAAAACTTGACTTATTCCACTTTCAAAATAAACTGCTCATATAATCAATTAATAAAATATAAATTATAAAATTGTATTTCATTTATAAGTTATTAAAAAAAACAACAGCCTAGAACATAAAATGCACCCTGTATTTCACTGTTGTGGCATATAGGAGGTTTTTGAAGAAGCTTTTAGGAAACACACTTTTTAATGTTTATTGAATCCTATGTTGTCTTTAAATTTCGTTTTTTGCTTTAACCTTGCTGTGCTTTAACATTGCTGAAAGCAACTTTTAAAATCACGAGAAAATTGTTTTAAAGATATTAGCGAGGAAGTACCCATCCCGAATTTGTTAAACATTCTGCAAATATTTCCCAGATTGTTTTATAATTTTAAAGTCGGCCTCGTGATGTCCATTTCATTTGACATTCCCTGAAATTTTCCACCACTACCGTTTCACAGTACCGAAACTTTTATAGAGTGGTTGAGAGCTCACGGAGTTATGTACATAAAGTGGCCGCCAGAGTACAGTTGCCGAGGTAGGTTTTACTCGATCTGTCTCAATGACATTGAATGTCCATCCAGATTCATGCGGAAATTACAATTAGGCTTCTCTGACAAAGAAAGGCATAAAAAAAAGACAAAGACATAGTTATGTATATAGTTATAGAAGTAATCATTCATAAAGGGTGTTTTTTTTATAGGTTCACAACTTTGAGTTGGCAACACTGTTTTATTTGACAACCCATTTAACAGCTGATAGTTGCTTTTTGTTTAGTTTGGTTTGACATTTCATCGTATGCGTCGCCAATTTGCCGAATGGGCTGAAGCACAAATTGATATTGATGTTGAATTTCCATTCAAAATTTTGTTCTCCGATGAAGCCCATTTTTGGTTGACTGAGTACGTAAATAAGCAGAATTGTCGGATTTGGAGTGAGGATAATCCACAAGCTTTTGTCGAAACACCATTACATTCACAGAAAATTACTGTTTGGTGCGCTTTATGGGCTGGCGGGATCATTGGTCCATATGTATTCAAAAACGATGATGGTCAGAATGTTACTGTCAATGGTGAGCGGTATAGGGACATGATTAGAAATTTTTTCGTATCTCGATTAGCTGGCATTAATCTTGCTGACATGTGGTTCCAACAGGATGGAGCCACATGCCACACAGCGCGCGCTACAATTGATTTACTCAAAGAAACTTTTGATGAAAGAATAATTTCGCTTAATGGTCAAATTAATTGGCCACCAAGATCGTGTGATTTAACCCCATTGGATTATTTTCTTTGGGGTTATGTAAAGTCACTTGTCTACGTCGATAAACCAGAGACAATTGAACACCTGGAAATCAACATTCGAAGAGTTATTGGCGAAATACGACCGCAAATGCTGCGAAAAGTTTGTGAAAATTGGTGTTCCAGATTGCGCTTTGTATGAGCCAGCCGTGGCGGCCACATGGCCGAAATCATATTTAAACATTAATGTCATAAAATTTTCTATCCAATAAAGCCCGTTTCATTGATATTAAAAATATATTTCTTTGTTTTATTATGATTTAAACTTGTGTAACTCTATAAAAACACCCTTTACTAGTAACGCGTAAAATTAAGCCAACTCAGAACAAATACAGCTGAATTGTACAAGTTGAGTTTAGGAATTTAGGATTTTGAAAATTTGTAGATGATTACTTAAATGCAGCAGTGCAAACAGAAACTCTGTACGCGCTCGATTATAATATTTATTCCAAATACAAAATAAAAAATTCGCACTGACATCTACGTTTAACGGAGCAATTGTCAACAAGGTTCCTTTAAATTTTCCGGAAATTATATATCCTAACCCGAAGTATACTAGTGATTCAGAAATTCTGGTGGCTTTTAATCATGTTTAAAAATACCTTCAGCCGCTTTGAAACAACTAGGTAGATAACTTTACAAGACTAGACAGTTAGTCATTTTTGGTAACACGGCTGGACGTTGTCTTTAGAAGCATGCAGAGCTGAAAACTTATTTTTTTTTTGTTTAAATTTTGTCTAAATATTTTTTAAACAGTTTTCACAAATCTAGATTTTTAAGTATTATTGAAAATAAGTATTGCAAAGTAAAACGTTTACTTGTACACGTTTCGGGCTTTCTACTCGACTCCAACATGTAAAACTTTTTTTGGAGGCGAATATTTTTTGAATCAGACCACAGATTCAAGCTTTATCCTACGACACTATAAATAAATGTATAACACATAGAAGTATACTTAGAAGCCGAAATTAGCCCTTACCGCGTCTCCACTGAGACCGTTACAACCGTACTTAACGAAATTGGTAAACACTGTAAGTAGGCAGGCCAATGAACGCTTTTACACTCAATCGTTTCTAATTCTAATATCTGTCGAATCATTTTTGAATAAATTAAATTTTTGGTTACTGCCGAGAATCGGACGCTTGGCAATTTATGATAATATATGAATCGAATTTTACTTTTATTGTGAGGTTGGGTTGAAAAACGAATCAAAAACTAACGAAATATTATAGCGGTGAATCAGTTGAATGACTGTAATATTTAGAACTATGATATGGTTTTCCGCCTGCAGCACACATCAAATTTGAAATTAACCTTTTTTCCTCAATTTATGGCGGGTGTTTTTGGAACGATACAAGGCCTGATGATCTTCTTTGATAATACGTCTACTTAGGCATCATTTATATTAATATGTACTTCCAATTCCAGTACAAACACAGTGTTGTCGTTAGTTTACCTCTTGTGGCTATTTTTGGAACCACATTTACACAAAGAAACAAAATAAGAAAAAATTATTGTAAAATTAATTTTCATTTGAATTTAATTATTCGTTTTGTTTTTTTTTTCTTCACTGATCTTTGTTTAAATTCTTTTCCCTATAGTGCTGCAACCATCCAAAATTTGACCTTTGCAATAAAAAACCTTGCAATATTATAATACTCACAGTTTTAGTATTTAATTATTTAGCATCTTTACGTTAATTAACATTTAACTATACATATAATAAAATTAAACAACTATGTAAGATAACTAAAAATTAAATAAGATGACAAACGAATTTTTAAATGGTTTTCTTCAAATCACCTGAAACAAGACCAAATATGTTATAGCGATTTCAATAATCGACCAATGAAATCTTTCTGATCAACAGCAAATTAAGAAACTACATATTGGTTAATTTTTGCCGACAATTAATTGAGAAAATCATCAGGCCATGGCGACTGGACTGACTGTAACCACAATTTACATTTTATAAACGCAGAATGTGCTGTGTACAGGTTGTATTAGCGAATTATACTAATACAGCTGAGGGGATTGGTTTTTTCATAATTATAGGCTCATCAGTTCGAAACTGGATTAATTTCTCTTGCCTTTTTCAAATAAATTAAAATAATGAGTAATTAACTTTACGGGGTGTTGAATAATTGTTCGTAAACATTAATATACTTCTACGTGTTAACATTAAAAATGATTTTAGGATCGGCGGCATATTAGAAAATTCTCGAATTAATTAATTCAAATTAAAGTAAAAAATTGGTAGGATTGTTGACATTTTTGGTTAGGTAATTTTTAAAGAATTATTGAACTATCGATATGTACATAATTGAATTTTAGCTATACATTTACGATTCTTAGCTGATTTTTTAGTTTTGAGTGCTACTCATAATTCGATTTTTTAAATTTTAGAGGATTTGGGGTTTATTGTTTTTTTTTTTTACTGTCAACGGCTCTATTATTGGACATTTCTTTAAAGTAAGCGAAACTACCAAGAAGTGTGTAAATCTTACCAGCTAAAAAGGCTAAAATATAATTTTTATCTTAACTATCTACGTTAATACTTGATTTTAGTTTGCGTTATAATTTTTAATTAATTAATTCAAATTCTAATATTTAGTGTGATGATTCTAATTTCGTATGATACTTCAGACTAAATGATATTATAGTTTCTTTAACCATTTTAATTCCTAAGTCTTTGTGGATACTGATATTTGTGATAAACCATGTTGCATTTGTTATACTGCGAATTATTGTTGCTTACATTCTTTCCAAAAGATCTATATTTGACCCGATTGTAGAATCACCACAATTGAACTCCATAAGTCTATCCGGAGACCAGATCGCTTTTTGTAGCAGGACCTTGCAGTCTGGGGGAGGTTTTAAATGTGCTTCCAATGAAGCTGTGTACATGGTAGAGTTCTGGTGAAAAAATGTACACCACATTATTTCTAACTAGATAGCACAAACAAATTTACCAGGGTTATCAACCTTGGTTCACAGAGCAGCAATTTTGGTCCACAGGGTACAAATTTAACCCGCAGGGTCACAAACTTAGCAACCGTTTGGTTACGTATTCAACTCATGTAGCTAACTTCATGGTGTACATTTGTTCACCAGAAATGCACCATGCACACACCTTGATCTAGTATATTTTATAGAATTTTATTTAAATTTTAGTCCGCTTTGATTCAACGGCCATTCTTCAGGTTAACGTTCTATCAAAATGCTGACTCTTTTTGATTGTTGACAGGTCGGTATCTTTTAAATAAAATACAAAGTATGCATTTATTTATTCATCCAAATTTATTTTGTCTCCTTCAAAGTAATCTCCTTCAATGGAATACATATACTTATCCGACGTTTTTTTCCAGTCATCGAAACAATTTTTATATTAGACTTCTGGACTTTCCTTTAAAGTGGCCAGCGAACTCTTTTAAATGACTTTTATGGACTCAAAACGGAAATAGAAAAAAGTGTGACATCTATGTACTTAAATAAGGGTGAATTAAAAAATACACGATAAGTAGATAAGTCCCAAATATTTTTCAATAAAACCATAAAATTTCTTTAATTTTTTTAAATCACTTATTAATCGCTAGATAAGATAATAAAACTTACGGTCTAGTGGGAAAAAATTGTAAAATTTGGTTTGCGGTTTTCTTCAAAAGTTCATTAACGATGAAACATAACAACGGATGAACTATAGCAAATTTTAAAAAATCATGAATTAATCGCTTGCAAATATATTTAACTTTGTTATAAAACAACAATTTAATCCATTACCTTAGCTAGTGTGCCCAAAAACGATTTATACGATACTCACTTTTTAGTAAATTCAGTAAAGTAGAGCCTTAAAAAAATTTCTTTTCGTGGTCTTTCGGGACTTTCATAAAAAAAATCCCGGAAAACTGGGAAGTCTGGCAATCCCATATTATTTTGTCAAACATAAAACCAGCGGTTATGTGCTCCATTGTTCTTAATTACACCTTTTGAAGGGCCAACCAGCGAGCCACTCTTACAACTTTAAGTAAGAATGCGATACATGGAAAATTCATGTTACTGACCAGTGAGTATTTAACACTTCCGCTGCCACAGAAACACCGTCTCATCGGTCATGTTTTTCTTATATAAAGCCACATGTTTTTTTACTTGTACCAAGCGAAATATGCGTTCGATATTAAAAAGCCGAACGTCGGAAGGCCGAATGACGAAAGGCCGAAAGCCAAAAGGGCGAATGGGTCGAAAGGCCGAGAAGCCGAATGGGTCGAACGGCCGAATGTCTAAGGGCCGAATAGGTCAAAAGGCCGAATGTCGGAAGGCCGAATGTCGAAAAACCGAATGTCGAAAGACCGAATGTTGAAAGACCGAGTGTCGAAAGGCCGAATTTTCATGAATTTTTCCTTCATTTAATTAATTGAAATGGATATTTAAAATCATTGAATTTATTTCTTAATGTAAAATAATTTAAATAAATTGAAAATACGTGCTAATAAATTCTGTGCATGTAGCATATTAATGTGATCAAATTTTGTCGCAGAAACAAATTTATTTGTTTTTTTTGTCACTACATTTGTCTGGAAAAGAAAATCCAGAAATTTTAAAATTTAGAATAGTTGAAAAGTAAAAATCCAGAAAAAAAATATCCCGAAAAAAACTAGAAATTACCGGAAAAACAATCCAGAAAAAATATTTTGTTTAAAATAAATGAAAAAAAATCAATTATATTGGCATTTTTAGGGAATCGGGGTATTTGCTTGCAAGACAAAATCTTATTTTGCCATTCAATCTTGTTTTTTGAATTCTTATCGTATAAAATATAGTTTACCAACTGTTTGTCTGTTGGGCAAAATCTTGTTTTTTATAATTTTGTTTTCCGAAACAAATATTTTGATTATTTTATAGTGAAACAATGAATATTTAGTAAAATAGGTTTTCTTGGATCGATATAAAATATTACAAAATCTTGCATAACAAAATATTGCAATTATTTTTCTTTTTAGTAGGTGTCATTAATAGATTCGATTCTATATAATACGCCCCTACGTGCGACACGCCGTGCGACATGTTTGCTGATCCCGGCTCCTACTCCCTCGAAGTTCAAATCTAAAGCCCCTCGGAGGGCTTAACGGAGGGAGGGGGGGGGGGCCACAGAGACCTCCCACGTGCCCGTGAGAGTTTCCGAAGCCGTTAGCCTCTACAATTCTAAGTTAAATTAGGGGTTGACCACATAGCACTAATACGTGTCATTAATAGATTCTATATAATCAGCGGAGCGCCTAAGTGCAGCACGCAGTGAGACATGTTTGCTGATCCCGGCTCCTACGTCCCCTGAAATTCAAATCTAAAGCCTCTTGGAGGGCTAAGCGAGGGGAGCGCAGCGACCTTCCGCGTGCCCGTGAGAGTTACCGAAGCCTTTAGCCTCTATAATTCTAAGTTAAATTAGTCGATGTTATTTTATTTTAATGTAAAATCTATAAAAGATTAATAAAAACATTATTAACATAAATAAACAGTATTTTGAAAACAAGATTTTGAGAAACAAGATTTTCTCCAAAAAAAATTTTTGGTGACAAGATTTTGGAGAAAAATTTTAGAAACAGTTTTTTGAAAAACGGTGATACATGTCCAACCCCATTCTTAGACTATCAGTAGGAGCAATGGGGGGGGGGGGGGGTTGGTTGGTTAGGTTGGCGAAGCAATTTCCATTATCATAAATATTAAGAACTTTACGGAAAAACTCAAATTTGATAGACATTTTTTTAATTTTAATTATAATTTGAATTTAGTATTCTGGATTATTGTTTTTCTGAGTTTCTTTGTTTCTGGATTTTTTTTCTGGATAAACTTTTATTGAAAAAGATGAAATATTAAAATCAATTTCGACAGAAACGGCCTTTCAATATTCGGCGTTTCGACCTGTTCGGCCTTTTGACACATTCGGCCTTTTGACACATTCGGCCTTTCGACACATTCGGCCTTCCAACACATTCGGCCTTTCGACACATTCGGCCTTTCGACATTCGGCGTTCGTCCTTTCGACCCTATTCCGAAATATGCACCCAATATGCATTTTCCTCATTCTACAATAGGTAATGTGTAATTTAATTTTTGTATTTGAGTACATTATATGATAATTATTGCAGGCAGTACAGGTAAATCATTGATAGTAGCGTAAAATACGTGTAGTAGGTGAATGAAAGGAATAATGCGAAGATTATTTCTTATCAACTGAAGAATTCGGAACAATGGAAGTTGGATAAAAGAAAAAAATAAGCGAGGTATTAAAAAACCAAACATTATTCTTTCATAATAATTTCGATATTTTGTTGTTTTTTATTTATATTACTGTTTTACACGATTTATACTGGATGGACGGGTTTGTATTGTTTGTAATAAAGAACCAACGAAATTACATTTGCATTGTGTTTAGTTTAAATTATTTGGATTTTTTAGAGCTTTTATATTATTTGATAGAGAACATAATTGATGAATACGATCAACACCAATGAAAAATACACTACATCGCGTCTTTCTAAGTCCCTTATTTTAAGTTCATCTTTTACATGTACAGCTGTCTCGCATTTAAAATAATAAAACTATCCCAAATGAACTAAATAAAATAGGCACTAATTTCCATATAACTTCATATAGCTAATTTCTGTTACTTGGATTTATATATTTTGCTTTTGTCCACTAGAGAGCACACCGTACAAATTTCTCAATTACTGTTTCGGTAGCTAAATATTCTTTAAATAATTTCGTAAAATACTTTAACCCTTTGAATACCATCGACATTATACAAAACCCAAAACTATCAGCATTTTTATTCGTTTTTGCAGAGGTGCAGGAAGTGCTTTGTTTCAAAGTCTTTTTACACGTTATTTGCTGTACACTTTGCTAAATAGAACTATACGACTGTGTGTGGAATTATTTTTATTGCGCAAAAAAAAATTGGAGGAGCGCGATAGCTCATCGGTGCCCAAAGAGTTAAGGTTTCTCATGGATCCACTAGTTAGTCTACGGCTAACTTGTTTAAGTATACCATTTTTGTATTTAGAAAAGCGTTAAGTAATATAGCAAGTTACAACGACTTTTTCACTAAAATTTACGTTTAATTCCTAAGCAGATCACCCTTTTATACTTTCGTTAAAATCAACAATAGGAAACATAATTTACATACATCTACAAATTTTTTTTTTATTTTTAAATATAATTTGTTTAGTATATAGTAGGTAATAATATTAAATAGGGTTACGATTTTCAACTTTATTACTTTGGAATTACAAATTATAAATTAAAATCCAATCAATGAATTTCGATGATTTGTAATTCAATCTAATTAAAATCAGCAAACTTATATAAAAAAGAGCAAAAACTGTATCGTTTAGATAACGTTTATCGCCTTTTTTCTTCGAAAGTTTGCCAACCGCTGTACATCGATCATATGTACAACGTTCAAAACTTAAAATAATTAACCGTTTTAACAATTATAGTTGGATAAAAATCATAGCTATAAAGCATACAGTTGTTTTGTATCCCAATCTTTCGTTCTAAAAACAATTATAGAAATTCTCAAAGCACGGTCCAAACCAAATCATCAACAAACAACATTATTATGTATGTATGTTGATGCGAGTATAACTGTCACCAACCGCACAATACTAAATCATCTCAAATATTTTTTAATTTTCAGAATAAAATATTGAACATTTATGTAATTAATTATTACCACAAATTTTATGTATTGTATTTGTATATCTAATTTTAACTACGAGTAAGTAGAATATACATAACTCGTTAACTGAATGTGTATATTAATTCTAAATTAGTATATTAACACTTTTTATTTATATTTTTCAATTATGTATACCACATTTATTTATATTTATATATCTTTATTATTTTATTAACCACACCGTTAATTACCGCGATTAATATGATTTTGGGTGAAATTCACTTATATTTCTTTTAGAGAAGATCAAGATAGATGATTCCACATAAAAGAAAACTAATAACTGCGTCCATTTTTACATGTTTTTATCACTGACAGGTTTTAGCCATAGATAATCTATAAATAAAACTGTATTTGAATTTTACTTGAATATATTGAAATAACACACATTTTTTTTTGTTGTTTAGTGTGGGTAACAAGTATGTAGCGAATGTATATGTAGTGTGAATTTAATGATCTACGCAAACAATCAATTATTATCAACACGTCATATACGTTATCAAAGGCATACATTCGTTTTAGAATCACGATTGTGACTACAGATATAATAGCATCATGTGATTTCGAATTATGTATGTATGTTTTTTTTATTAAATGGACGTACTTAACGATAAGATGTTTACTTTTAGTAAATTAAACAAAAAAATAAAAAAGAAAACTGGAAAATACTTTTGTGTATATGGCTATTATAGTAATGTTCGGGAGTGAATAATTCGTTAATATTCGTACACAAAAATGCACATGCTTTGGGTGGGATACACATTCAGATTATCAGATAGTATTAATTATTTTGCCCTAGTTTTAATTTAAGCAATTGGACACAAAATTTTCGAGATAAGCTATGTGTAACACAAAGTCACAACTAAAATGATAAATGAACAAACAATAACAAACATCGGTAATTTTTGTTTTTTCTAAAAGTTTTCCAATTTTACAAATACGAATCACAAATCACCACCACCACACGTCAAAATCAAAAAAATTTCATCATTGAAAAGAGTTAGTGAGAAATATAATACAACAACAAAACATTAAATGCTACTCATAATTTAATGTGTATGTCATATAAATTATACATACATATAAATGAAAAATATAAAAACAAACAATATTCACATTTCGAACGAGATAACGTACATTTTATTTTTAGAATAAACAATTTTAATTTTAAAAGAATTATGCGAGTACTCGGTATGTGTCAAAAACGTGGATCTAAAATTCAAAAATGAAAAACGAATTCAAAACGAGTTTAGTTTAGACATGAAATCAGAGATTCGAACCAAAATTCTAGTACATTTTACAAAATAAATTAAAACAAAGTGTCCTGTGAAAAGTGATACACGTTATGTTATATTTATAATTTTCTCCAACATCACTAAAGTGTAAGGGCTGATTGTAAGAACACCGCTAAATCAAAATAAAAAAAAATCCGAGCGTAATGATTAATCACTACTTAAGGATTTTACTTTTTGTCGATTATATGAAGAATGCTAAATAAAACTAGCCTCCCTTTTATTGCAGTTTTTTGTATGACTGGCAATACTTTTTCTTTGACGTTTACTTTGTGGATGTTTATTAAATTTCTTTTTTTTTGTTTATTTAGAGGAGTATTATTTTAAGCAGTAAATTAAATTATTAATTATATGTTTTTTTACACAGGAGAATAAAATTTCCATTTTGGAATTTAACATTTTCTTCCTTGTTGAGTCCATTTTATAATAATTACGTTCTTTTATAAAAATGTCTCGTTTGTATGATACATCACATTTGAAATGTCAAATAAACAAAAACATTTTTTTTTAGTCTCTGATTCAGTCACCAAAAAGAGAGGATAAAACGGATGGTAAAAAAAACATCGATTAATTTTCTGATTTAGCATCGTTCATACAATACAAAAAATGCTAAATCAGAGGATTAATCATTTATCATCGTTCACACAATCGGGCTTTAAATAAGTGTGTAGCTCTTTGTTAAACATTATTAAAATTTCCGAAGCGCTGAAATTGATTCTTGATGAGCCATTTCTCCAAATTATTCATTTCTTGATTTGTGCCAGCTATCGATATCAACCTTTAAATCATACATTCAACATTTTACTAAACCTACAAAAACAATACAACAAATTTTATTATAGTTTCAAAATTTTGGAGGCAATTTCTAGTAATTTATTTTTTGACGTTTCCTATTGTTATGTGTTTGTCTTGTCAATTTCAAGGTTCGAATCGCCGGATTGTGAATAAACCAAAACACTTCAACTAATCACAAACGAATTTATTTATTGATCACAAAAAATGTATTAACAAAAATTCACAAATCAGTTAACTTCTAGTCTAGAAACATTTAGAACAGTTCTGCTCAGTAGAGGTGGAGAACTATCGATAGTTTGCACTATCGATAATTTCCGATAGTACTATCGGAAACTATCGATAACTATCGATAGTTTTCGATAGTTTAACACTAATCAGCATTGGTTTTGATGAAATTCAGCGTGCACGATGGAAATAAGATTCTAAACTGATTGTTGGATTAAGTTTTGGAATATGGCCGGTTTGGAAGGAACTTGGCCATTTCTTGTCCGATTTTGATGGAATTCAACATATACGATGAAAATGGGATTCTAAATTGATTTTTAGATAAAGTTCTGGAATATGGCCAATCAGGACGGAACTGCCTTATTTCTTAACCGATTGTGATGAAATTTGATATATACGATGGAAATGGGATTCTTAAATGATTTTTAGATAAAGTTCCGGAATATGGCCAATTAGGAAGGAACTTGGCCATTTCTTATCCGATTTTGATGAAATTCAGCTTGTTCGATGGAAATGGGATTCTTAAATAATTTTTAGATAAAGTTCTAGAATATGGCCAACAGGAAACAAGACTAATCGGCAATGACATCACCGATTATAGTCGCTTCGGACTAACTCTCTGTCATAGCAATAACATGGATAAACATGAATTGGGCGTTGGTTTCTTGATTAGCAATCGATGCCGTCAATTTGTGACTGACTTCATGCCTGTCAGTAATCGGATTTGTACACTCAGGTTTCATGGACGTCACTTTAACATCACATTTGTGAACATTCATGCCCCCACCGAGGAGAAGCCTGATCAAATCAAAGACGCTTTCTACGACCAGCTCGAAACCGTCCTGAGCAAAATTCCGTAACATGACATCAAAATTGTTTTGGGCGACTTCAATGCTCAAATTGGCAGTGCTGGCAGTACATATCGAAGCACTATCGGCCCAAACTCCTTGCACCATACATCAAACAACAACGGGATGCGCACCATCGAGCTAGCTTTACTGTACAACTTGGTGGTTGCCAGCACATACTTCCCACATAAGCGCATTCATAAAGCCACATGGAAATCAAACGACGGGACAACGGTCAACCAAATCGACCACATCCTCTTGTCCAAGAGACATTTTTCTAGCCTTAAAAACATCAAAACTAAACGTGGAGCTAACATTGATTCAGACCATTTCCTGGTAGTTGCTGAATTAAAATTTCGTCTATCAACCACATATAATCATCGCTTCCAGCGCATCACTCGTTGGAACACTGCGGCATTGAACGAGCAAGTTACCAGAACCACCTTCGGGATGACTGTATCAGAAATTTTGGAAAATAAACCACTTCCTGACTCCGTTCAAGAACAGTGGGACATTATCAAAACGGCGGTAACCGATGCCTCAAAGTCCACCATAGGCCAAAATCCGTCAAGGCCTAAAAATCTCTGGATTGATGATTGTATTGGTGCTATTCGGGAAAAAGATCGCGCACGACAACGAGATCTATCGCAAAGAACAAGGCAATCCTATAACGCCTACATGACTGCGAGGAGAATCGCTAATCGGCTATGTAGACGGAAGAAACGGGAATGGCATGAACAACAGGCACGCAACATCCAAAATTCTAGCCTGAGAGATAGATATCGTTGCATAAGAGAATTAGCTACGGACTTTCATCCACGTAGCAGCGCTATTCGCAACAAATCAGGCGAGTTGGAAATGGACACCAAAACCGTCCTCGAAGTGTGGCGAAATTACTTCTCCTCGCTTTTAAATAAACAGGCACCACCTTCCGAGCAACAACCTCTCTTGCTTCAACGCGATATTAACGTCGAGATGACACCACCACCTCCTCCATCATATGATGAAGTACGGAACGTGATATCGCAGATGAAAAATTACAAGACACCTGGTGAGGATGGTATCTGCAACGAAATGCTCAAATATGGCGGTGATTATCTGTTCTGCCGCATGTTTGAGCTAATATCAACAATTTGGTCTAGAGAAGAAATCCCAGTAGAGTGGAAGACGGCTCTAATATGTCCACTTCATAAAAAGGGAGATCGATTAAACTGCAACAACTATCGCGGTATAGATTTGCTGAACACGGGCTACAAGGTTTTGGCTAACGTAGTCGCAGCAAAGTTATCAACTTATAGCGAGAAATGCTATGAAAAGGACATCCCTGTACACAGTCTATTCATAGATTTTCAACAGGCGTATGACAGCATTAAGAGGAACACGTTATGGAACGTATTGTCCTATCTGGGCATACCGTCAAAATTGGTTTCAATGTGCCAGCTCTTAATGGATGGCTCAATATGTAAGGTGCTAATAGAAGGCAAAATTTCGGATGCCTTCGAGATAACATCTGGAGTGCGGCAAGGAGACCCAATAGCTCAAACTCTATTCAATCTATCATTAGAGTATGTCATTCGTCAGCTTAATATAGCCCAACGTAGCTGCCTGTATTATAAATCAATCCAGCTATTAGCATACGCTGACGATATTTGCATTCTGGGTCGCAACATCATCTCTCTGAAAGAGGTCCTCCTCCCGTTGGAATTAACAGCCCAACAAATAGGCCTTCAGATCAATGAAGCGAAGACCAAATACATGGTGACCGCGAGAAGGCAGACTCGTGGGGACTTCATTTCAGGAGATACTCAATATGAAAAGGTGAATGAGTTTAAATACCTAGGATCACTGATCACTGAGCAAAACTCCGTTTCTGTGGACATTTCATCGAGGATCGCAGCAGGCTACCGAGCATTTTACGCCAATATCAAAATTTTCAAGTCTCCTCATATATCGCGCAAAATAAAATTGGACATCTACAAGGCGCTGATAAGACCAGTTGTCACCTTTGGTTGCGAGTCTTGGACACTAACATCGCAAAACATCCAGAAAATCGCTGTAACTGAGCGTAAGATGATAAGAAGAATTCTCGGTCCCATTAAAGAGGGAGCCACGTACAGAATGCGAATGAATCACGAGATCAGAAATGATCTCGATAAAGTCGACATCATAGGATTCATAAAATCGTCAAGGCTGAGATGGCTTGGGCACGTACTACGTTCACAAAATCGGACCACTAAACAGGCCTTGGGTCGGCACCAGCGAAAGTAGGACCTCATGGGAGACCACCTACCCGATGGATGGACGACGTTGAGAGGGACCTGTACACACTCGGTCACCGTGTCTGGCGTTCTCTTGTGGCGGATCGGATTATTTGGAGGAGCATGGTTGAGGCGGCCAAATCCCTTCATGGGATGTAGCGCCAGCGGAAGAAGAAGAAGAAGATGGAAATGGGATTCTTAAATGATTTTTAGATAAAGTTCCGGAATATGGCCAATTAGGAAGGAACTTGGCCATTTCTTATCCGATTTTGATGAAATTCAGCTTGTTCGATGGAAATGGGATTCTTAAATAATTTTTAGATAAAGTTCTAGAATATGGCCACCTAGAAAGCAACTCGGTTATTTCTTATCCGATTATAATGAAATTCGATATATACGATTGAAATGGAATTTTGAAGCTAAGGAGGAGGGAACTTGGCGATTTCCTATCCAATTTTGATAAAAATCAGCATACACCAGGGAAATTTGATTCTAAAATGATTTTTAGATAAAGTTTTGGAATGTGGCAAATTAGAAGGAACTTCTTTCTTTCCCGAGGAGGGAACTTGGCGATTTCCTATCCAATTTTGATAAAAATCAGCATACACCAGGGAAATTTGATTCTAAAATGATTTTTAGATAAAGTTTTGGAATGTGGCAAATTAGAAGGAACTTCTTTCTTTCCCGAGGAGGGAACTTGGCGATTTCCTATCCAATTTTGATAAAAATCAGCATACACCAGGGAAATTTGATTCTAAAATGATTTTTAGATAAAGTTTTGGAATGTGGCAAATTAGAAGGAACTTGGCCATTTTCAATCCGATTTACTTTATGCAGAAATCATTCTATAATCCCATTTCCTGCACAAATGAAAAATTTAAACATAATCGGTTAAACAATAATCAAGTTCCATCCTACTAGGCCATATTCCAGAACTTTATCCAAAAATCATTTTAGAATCACATATCCATTGCACATGTCAATTTTCAATAAAATCGGTTTAGCAATAGCCAAGTGTCATCTTAGTTGGCCATATTCCAGAACTTTATCTAAAAATCAATTTAGAATCCCATTTCCATCGAACATGCTGAATTTAACCAAAACCGGATAAGAAATGGCCAAGTTCCTTCCTAATTAGCCATATTCCAGAACTTTATCTAAAAATCATTTATGAATCCCATTTCCATCGTATATATCGAATTTCATCAGAATCGGTTAAGAAATAAGGAAGTTCCGTCCTGATTGGCCATATTCCAGAACTTTATCTAAAAATCATTTAAGAATCCCATTTCCATCGAACATGCTGAATTTCATCAAAATCGGCTAAGAAATGGCCAAGTTCCGTCCCAATTGGCCATATTCCAGAACTTTATCTAAAAATCATTTAAGAATCCCATTTCCATCGAACATGCTGAATTTCATCAAAATCGAATAAGAAATAGCCAAGTTCCTTTCTAACTGGCCATTTTCCAGAATTTTATCCAAAAATCAATTTAGAATCCCATTTCCATCGAACATGCTCAATTTCATCAAAATCGGATAAGAAATGGCCAAGTTCATTCCTAACTGGCCATATCCTAGAACTTCATCTAAAAATCATTTTAGAGTCCCATTTCCATCGCACATGTCAAATTTCTCTTCCGAATCAACATGCATTACAATAAAATATGGTCGAACATAAAATTATAAATGCCGAAAAATTTTCCCAAACTATCGATAGTTATCGATAACTATCGATGGGGGTTCGATAGTCAAAACTATCGATAGTATTCGATAGTGCTATCGATAGTTCTCCACCTCTACTGCTCAGTAGAATCGTTGACATATCTTGGCTAATGTTTTATTAATTTCCAGGTGGCCCCCACTAGCCCCTCTGTGATACTCTTTCAGGATTTCCGCAATCCGACTCTTCGGTAACACCGAATTCGATAAGATTTGCTTCATTTTGCCATCCGTGATTTCCCATATTCGTATTAAACACCCATTCTCTTTTCGGGGACCATCCCATTAAGCCCAATAAGCATTGACAATGGGAGTTTTGTCCGCGATCTCGCTCCAAGAGGGCCGGTGTTCCTTTTCCTTCCATTCCATGATAGCTGACAAATCCGTGTCATCTAATTGCTCTTTCCTAATCATTTCGTCAATCCACTCTTCGCCAGGCAGCACTTGCGTGAGTTTAACGTCGATGATGCCTTTCTTTGTTTTAACGTGACCACAATGTTTGCGTTCTACTGGACAGTGTCGTCTTTCCTTTTCGATGTTCGATCTGGAAATTGTAGCTTTGAAGATGTTCGATCCAACGTGCTACTTGTCCTTCTGGTTTCTTGAATGGTGGCAACAGCTAAGAATTGTTGGCCATAGAATTACTTATGGAAATGCTTAACGCATTCCACTATAGCCAATAATTATTTCCGTGTAACGCAATAATTACGCTCCGGTTTTGATAATGTTTTGGAGTAGTATGCAATGATCTGTTCTTTGTCATCCGTTTTCAGTGACAAAACTCCTCCTGTACTGTCTTTGCTTGCATCGGTCTCCAAAATAAATTGCACATTGGTTATAGGGTATGCGAGGATTGGCGCGGCGCATAACCGTCTCCTTCGTTCCACGAATGCTTCTTCCTGGTCATCCTTAGATTCGAATGCTTTGTTCTTCCTGGTCAACTCGTGTAAACTCTATGCACGAATCATCTATAATATGTACATAGCCCCAGAAAGCTCCGTAATTCATGTAAATTTTTAGGTCTTGGCCAATCCTTTACCGCTGTGATCTATTCTTCGTGGCGTGAGTTCCATTGGTCATTATCAGATGACCCAAATATTTTACTTCCGTTCTGAACAGCTTACACTTCTTTGGGCTTAGTTTTAATCCGGCGGACTGTCTCCGACCCCAAAACCTTTGCCAAGTTCCTTAGATTCTCGTCGAAATCCTTGCCCAGGACGATGATGTCAACCAAATATATTAGGCACGTCTTCCTGTGTAACCCTTTAGCGCGCGCTCTATTAACCCTTTAATGCATACTGTAGCATATCTGCATCATGTTATTCTAATTTGAACTGCATCTACATTTGAGCATATTTTTTCTGTTTTGTTTCGTATATCTGTTGTTTTGTTTTTCTATCTCGTTTCACACATTTTTTTGTTTTTGTCTGCGTTTTGAAAATAAAATCGCCATTTAGAATTAGTTAGTCGATGTTTTGCATACAGTTAGTAGTAAACATACAATTACATATGTAATTTTTTATAAATAAGAATATTGTTTTTGAATATTTATTTTAATTTTGAACGAATTGTCTTTTTATAAAGAAGCGTTATAAATCGAAAAATATTTAAATTTTATACCACAACTGCATAATGATGCAAATAGGCATCATGTCATAAAATCAATTTTCCGGGAAAACTAGCTGCTTCCAACCATTTTTACTTTGAAATTCGTTTCAACCAAATACATCTTTATAAGAAAAAAACTATTACAATTAAAAAGAAAAAATCATGCATTAAAGGGTTAAATATTGGGACAGATATTTTTCTGTACAACCCATATTGTAGCCAGAATTGTTTCATAATAAATCGTTTTTGTCTTAAATGCAATAAGTGCAAAATGTATAATTTATTTACATGCGACATGACATCGAAGACATTCCAATGGAAAAGCGTACACCGATATTGTCAAAGTACCGGCCGGCGTTGACTTATCAGTATTGACGACGACATTATCGGTATAATATGGAAAAATAGTTTTTCGATATAAATTTACTGGGTACTAATTTATTTGGTTTGATGTATAGCTCTTTAATGGACGTCAGTGTAATGGACGTATTCAACGCTTCGTTGTAAGCTATGAATGGTTCAATGATTAGAGTTGAGAAAATTTTTATGTGGTATGGCTACGGACCATTTTGTGTCTATGCTGGTCCTTAGGACAGTCATCCTATAACCTAACCTAACCGATACCTTTTTCGAATTAAATGGAACCATTTCTGCTGTAAACGAATCATCCGATTTAAATGACACTATTCCCAAAATGAAATAAAATTATTCTGAATTTAATGAAACCTTTTACGGAATGAATGAAACCTATTTCAAGTAGAATGAAACTGTTCACAAATTAAATTAAACATTTTCAGAAAAATGTGAAACCAAATTAAATAAATTTAAAATCAATAAATGCATTGTCAAATAAAACACTTATTGGTTCTCTTATAACACCAGCGGGGAGTGTCGTCGTGTCTTAACACGTTAATCGCCATGTCAGTCGTATGTGTCTGACACTAAGAATTTCTCCATGGGCCATGTCAGTCATATATGTCTGACATACGGGATTTAGTACATAGAAGGCCATGCCAGTCACTGATATCCGACGCAAACGATAAATTTGCTTTATCTTTCAAAAGCTTAGCCTTCTTTGAGCAAAACCTGAAAATTGCTTGGCTTACTACGGAAAAATAAATATAATAGACCAACCCCCCGATTCTGACGTTAAGACTCCTAAGACTGTCTTAGCTAAGACATTTTTTGGGAAGACTTTTTTTTAAGACTATAGATTATATTGGTATTCTGATTGCAGCAGTCTTAATTTTTTGGTTGCAAATTCTCCAAAACGTTTGTAGACCTGTCAAATACTAATGTTTTCCTTATTTTCATTAGTTTTTCAGCTTTAATTTGTATTTTGAGATATTTTCACTATTGAAAAATAATTAAACAAACATATTTAAATGCTTTTATGTCGATACATACAATTTATGATGACACTTTGTTGTAAAAGTGTCATCATTTTGCTACAAGAGAAATGTCAAATTAAGACCGTTAAGACCATCAAAATTGTTGGTCTTACATAAGACTATTTTGTAAGACTAATGTCAGCTAAGGTTACTTGTAGAATACGAAATGGGTCTTAACTAACACAAAAAGTCTTACCTAAGACTATTTTTTGATCAGTGACTGGGCGTCAGAATCGGGGGGTTAGTTATATAATGCTATACTGTTACACTTGAAAAAATACATTTCAATAATTTTTATTTTGATAAAAGAAATTACATTGACTTATTATGTAGCCCAAAACATTCTAAGCAATAAAAGTGGTTTTGTTTGCAGTCTGAGCAATAAGTTGAAATTTTTTTTCCCCTTTTTTTTGCTGCTTCTCGACCTTCTGCTTCTTTTTATTTGGGCATAACATCCAACGCACATTCTTCTGCTTTTCTTATTTTTAGAACTAAACATTGTTTTTAGCATATGAGTTGAAGTTTTTCGCTTTTCAGTTATGTCCGAACTTAATCTAAGCATATCAGTAACCAAATTTTCACGAAATTGTCATATTGCTTTTCGTAATTATGTAGTATCTAAATTATGTAATAAAATTACCATGGCGCAGAGGATAACTTTGTTGAAATTATTGTGGCGATTAACGTATTAAATAAAATTTGGGCAATCTGCAGTTGTGACTGTTTCAATTTTATATTTGATCATACCTCTTAAATTCGGTTTTCTTAATGTTTGTATGTCCTTCGATGAAATTGAGGAACGCCATGTTTTGCAGGAATTAAAATAACCCAGTGCCAATTTAAATTAAACCATTGACTAAGCTCAAAGTAATGGTATTCACACCGGAAAGAATGAAAAACAAAGATTGAAAAACTAACCTCAAAGTACTTAATGGTATTGACACCGGAAAGTGTCATGTCAGTTTACTTTATATGAATCTTACAATCTCTTCGATAGAGCAATTGATAATAAGAATGTTGAAGTGGGTCGAAAAGCGCATATCGGAATATTTTAAGATTCGCCGTAAAAATCATGAGGGCTCAGGGTAGTGCTTTGGTTCGAATATAATCCGTTATAAAATTGTTTAGGAGCTCCTGAATGAATACGCAGAATTTGCAGGAGCTGCATGTAATCATTTATCTGTATGATTTGGTCGTAAAACAATTCAGGTGACGGACTAGATGTAAGCAGTGCAAAACCGTGTAATGTTAATTCCTCCGTATTAACTGATATAAAGGCCGTGTGTGAATATGTTAAAAAACTAGTTAAAAATTAAAATTTTGACAGCCAAATTAAATTTTTTTAACTTATTCACAAGAAAAAGAAAAAAAAAATATCGCTGTAGAGATCGTCTATAAATTTTGACAACTGATGTTAAAAAAA
Organism: Tipula helvola; assembly: GCA_963556165.1. Classification (NCBI taxonomy): domain Eukaryota; kingdom Metazoa; phylum Arthropoda; class Insecta; order Diptera; family Tipulidae; genus Tipula; species Tipula helvola. The sequence goes on along the minus strand of OY744481.1, from coordinate 281,478,624 downwards.
CATAACCTAATATCCTGATAAACCTACATAGCGTTGTTTTAGAGTTTTGTTATTGATTGCAGTTTTATATTATCTAGTAAGCTTTTAAATTTAATTTCTTTCTGTGACGTTTATAAACTCGTAATATGTAATTCAAAACTTAGTAGCTACTTACGATAAACCTTGGCGGTTTTCTTATACGCGGTTTCCATATAACGCGGCAGGAATTAATCGCTTTAAAGAAGGGTTGACTATATAAAATTTAACTTTTTGATTTTTCTTGTTTGTTTCTGATTATTTTTTCGATTTCCATAATTATAAATTTTTGTAATTATAAGTAAAATTGAGCATTGTTTTTTAACAACACGGTCCATTTTGTATTTAATTGTGTTGTCACAAATTTAACAAATTCACACAGCACACTTACTCACCATGTTAAAAATATTTCACCTCCATAATTTCTTTTTACCAAATTTTTAACAAAATTATTTTTAATAGATTCACACACGGCCTAAAAAAGATAGAAAAGACCTTCTCAAAGATCAAAGGAAATGAATTTATTAAGTACTCTGAGGGAATCTAATTTAGAAGGGTAGATCAACGGGCAGCTACATGGACTACTTCAATTTCATTTTAGTTTTAATGAATTAGTGTTTTATTTAATAAATAAAAAATAAACAATTTTTAGTGATTTAGGTATTTATTATTTTATTGACTTTAAATATTTATTGATTTTGTTTTCATTTATTTTGGAGAAGGTTTCATTTCATAATAATTTCATTTATTCCGAGCAAGTTTTCATTGAATTCGGGAAATGTTTCTTTTAATTCGGAAAAACGTATAGTTTTGGAAATAGTTTCGCTTAATTCGGAAACGGGTTCGTTTAAGGGGGTAACCTGGTGTAGCGGCTTCAAAAAATCGATTTTTCTTTTTTTGCTTTAATCGATCGTATATTATCCCTAGAATATGCCCCCAAAGCGAAAATGACAAAATAACGGCTTTTAAAAGCACAGGTAAATTTACAATGATAAACTTTCCTCTACCTTTCTCCTTGTTCGGAAACTTTAAGCGCGTTTTTCTCAAAACCATGTTTTTGAAACTGGCGTGCAGGATAACTCAAAAAATTCTCGATGGATCAAAATAATTCTTTTTTTAAATTAAAGGTGATTTAATTGCCTTGAACTTATACCACATATTTTGTACTAAAAACATTATTAAGAAAAAGTTATAAACAAAAGAACGTGCAAAATTTCTGCAAAAAAACGGATTTTTTTTTCAAATAATGATTTTAATAATTTTTTGTAATGAAATAATTAATTTGTTAGGCATATCTACAAACTACACTCATAAACTTTACAAAAATATATATATTTTTCTAATCGGATAATTCTACGAGATGCTAGAGTGCACGCCATGAAGAAAGAATTTTTAGAGGCAGCTTCATATTTTTTTTAATAATTTGCTTGAACTTCAATATAACAATTTTAAAAAATTAATTTGAACTCTTCAATATGTAGACAATAAACATTAATAATTGCAAAAATAAATATTGAACAGTTTTTTTTATTTTTATTTTACAAAAAGTGCTTGATTTCGGCGTTCTACACCAGGTTACCCCCTTAATGAGAAAAGAGCTTCATTTAATCCGAAAACCATATAAGTAAGGTACGATTTCATGAATCATTTTTGACAAAAGGTGTTGATTGAGGGCACTGATTTTCAAATTTATCTGAAGCTAAAATCTGGCAAGACATTAATTTATCTGAACATGAATAATGATTTGCATAAATCTGGTGCGTTCCTTCACTATAGAATTGTTAATTAGCTGATCGTTATGGTATTGCCTGCCACGATCACGCACTGATAATTCGAAAAACATTAATTAAATCAAAACAAATACTTGTATAATTATTATAGCATCAGCATTTCGCTACAAACTTGTGGCAGAAATTAAAATTGTTTAGAAACAGTATAACCCAAGCACTCTCAATAAAACAATGACAACTAAAACGAACATAGCATCCTCGTGAGGAGACTTTTCTTATCCGTCGTCTGGTGGTTAATAACGTAATGTAGAATAATTTAGTCTAGTGAGAAATTTAGTCGAAAAGCACACAGCATTTTTGAGTTCCTATAATAAAAAAAATTGAGGTGTGGCCAACACAGGACTTTCTTTTACGAACAGCGAATTTTGAGAAACTTTTATAATGCAAATTTCTTGCAAACTTAAGATTGTTTTTATTTTCTCATGTTTTCTGTAAATTGTATATTTGTAGAAAACAAATTTTCTGGCCCAAGGGAGCGGCCACTTTCGGATGACCGATTTGGAGTAAAATTCACTGGGACCTCCCAATTTATCAACAAAGCTTAAATCTGAAGTTTCAGTTCGATTGGTTAAGCCATCTGGGCTATAGAGAGGATACAGACTGACAGACAGACATCATTTCGAAACTCACTTTTTAGGACTCAGCGGACATATAGCATCAATAATCTCAAGGTCGAAAATTTTTCATGATTACATGCTATATTTTATTTTACTTACGTAAAAGAAAGTAAAATTAGCTGTTCTCTGTGATGAAAACACCCGACTTTCTTATATAAGAGGAAATATATATACATTCCCAGACGCCTAAGTTTGGTCTTATAGGCATAACGTAATTTTTCCCATCAGCTATTAAAAAGTTAAAAGATTTCCTTATTCGATCGTAACCAAAATAGGAGATGCATATCTCCACATAATATAATATCTACATTCACAATTTCCTAATTCTAGAGGTGTTAGTTTTTCAGTTAGAGAACACACACAGACATCCACACCCACGTACGTATAAACATTTTCAGAAATGGTTAGTCAATTTGGACTCCTCTATACTTAAGGTGACCATTTCGGTTAAAATCTAGAGTTGTACAATTTTCATGATCCCTATACATTCTTTATATTACAGTTTGTATAAGAAAGTAAAAAAAGGATAAAACCTTAGACTCTGAAGCTTCTAAATGAATTTTGATGAACCTTTTGTGATTTTTGTGATCGGTATCGGATAGCTTACCACCTGAAAAGGTTCCCTTTTTTGTTACTTCTTTTAACAAATTACCGTATTGCAAATTAAAAAGATAAAATTTACAATGATTGGTCCAATAATTAATATTACGCAATAGAATTTGGTACTCAGCGATATTGGGTCGCTGTTTATGAATTGATGGTCCAAACCATATTATATAAAATTATAAAAGTATTTATGGGCTTGCTAATTACCAATATGAAGTCGAAAAATTACATTCAAGGTGGCGGATTCGATGTGGCCGCTTTACAATTATCAAAATTAGAATTATGAAACACGATAGAAAATGTAACTTTTTTGTAGGTATAACTTTTCTGATATTGCGACATTCTACTCGTTACTTATAACGAGGCATTTCCTAACTGGTTGCAAATATGTAGTACAATAGTTATATACAAAAATCATCGGAATTTTTTAAAATAAAATTTTAAATGCTGCTACTACAAAATTATTCAAACTAATCGTATGTACCAGTTGCAGTTACAAAAGAGGCAGACATTCACCAAGTAGAATGCGACCAAAATTCTGTGGCAAAATATTCAAAATTCTAAGTTCAAAAATCATATTTACGAATACTGCAATAAAGCAGTATGGATAAAGTCAAACAGCAACAACATCGTATTGCTTGTTGGACGAAAGTTTTAAGGCAATCTTGAAAATATTTTTGAAGCTGACCATTTGCACAACTCAAGTAAATTTGTCAATTCTTCAATTCAATTAAAATATTAATTTAACTGAAGTCCTTCGATTCAGTTCAAAATGCCGACTAGGGTTTTACCACTAATATTTTCCTGTGAAAGGATTTTAATATGTTTTGTTTGATTGCGTTAAAAATTCTTATACCAATTAGAATATTTTGCAAATTTTCTATTTACTAAATCAGTTACAAATAGGACAGATTTAACCCTTAGATCACCGAAGTTCACAATCGTGGATAATATCTATGAGCATACTACACAGAGCATGAAAAGGACCGCTACTGCATAATTTAAAGGAACTAATCAGAATATAAGATGAACTCAAAATGTGTTGAATTTAAAAAAAAAGAAAGCAACAACCGAAGTAGAAGATATTATGCCGTATTCAAAACAAGCTACATCAAATCCTACTATCGGGTGATAGGATTTAAACTTTCCATCGAATGCTAACACATTTACATACTTTACTAGGTTTATCGGTACTAGCCAAATTATTATTTTATATTATTATTTAATAATTTTATGTAATTTACTAATGTTTGGTGAAAAACTAGGTGTGGTAAAATTATCCATCAAATTACGAATTAGTACATAACATTTTACAAATCGAAGAAAAACAAATACATCTTGATTCTCGAGGTTCTCAAATGCTGAAGTAGGGAGAATTTTTCTTTTGAAATTTTAACTGATTAGTCAAATCTGAATTAGCAAATACGATAAACCTTGAGAATAAAGAAAATAATTCAACCTTATCTATTCAAAATAACATCTATTACAAAAATTATTGAAAATTAGGTTATCAGTACAGTTAACACATAGTGACTTTCTTCAATTCAACAAACCAACACATGTCCAATCAGCTGCACTTGTAAGATGCGTAAGCCGATAAATAGAACATTTTAACGTAATAGCACAGAGAAATAATACCTCTGTGGTAATAGTATTTTTCAATATTTTACCTTTGCTTGTAAATAATTATAGGCTTACACTGAGCTTACCTATAACACTCTAAATTAGGTCACTTGTTAAATGTTTTATTTAAGTCACCATAAATTATATCACACTTCACGTAATGTAATTGAAGCGGAATAATTTGGGATTTAAATCATTTGCATATATACAACCCATTTTCCGATTAAATAACAAAGATAATAAAATTAATTGGATTGTACAAAAAGTATAGATGTATAAACAGTGCTAAGCTACTCGTATAAACAAAATGCACAAGTACATTGCTAAATATGTATGTGACATATGGACATCTCTCAATTTGATTTTTATTGACCAACAATTTTCCGATAAAATTGTTTAGAGCATCACAAACGTATTTTATTTATTAAAAATGTACTTTGTACTAAACTGTTTAGTGTACTACAAGTACAGAACAGTAAATTCATGTAGTATAGAAATACTAGAATCAAATAGATAAAATACCTATAGATATTTTTCACGCAGCAGAAAAAAATAGAATTCTTCATTTTATTTGTAAGGCATTTTTATATTTAGATGACATTATTAGATTTTTTTTTTTTTTTTATTTTTGTGTTTAGTGTGTAAGATACTGTTCAGTGTGTTGTGTTTTGTATAATTATTTATTTATTACAAATAAATGATATTTTATTATTTATTTAAGAAATTTTTTTAAAAATAGAATACATAACCTTTCAGTATATTTATTTATAGTCCATTTAGTAAAAGTGTATGCATATTTGGATTTGTCAGCCATTTAATTAATTACTAATGTATAATTGTAGGATTTTTAAAAATTTGTCTTTAATACAATGTTAGGATTAGATAATTCAAATGCATACATATTATATACAATAATAATGTTGCTCATAATTCTACCTTAAATTGATTTTGTTTTGCATAATTTGAAATAATTGATCTATAAATTTGGCAATATTGTTGATAAATTAATAAAGGAGTTAATAAAAGGACAGAGCACTAGTGATAAGACATAACATTTTTTTTAGCGTTAATCCGATTTACCAAACGGAACAAAACCTTAAATTTGTTCAACTCAGAGTGAACCTTTTCACGGGGGCCACTTTTCGAAACACATTTTGGATAAGAAGCATGATTCAATATATAATAAATTGTAATTAAATTATCATTTCTTAAATTTTATTTCAACTTAGAAAAGATTTTAGAAACGAGCAAACCATTTGCGTACTGCTGATTTTAATAAATCATCTTCACCATAAACAACACACAAGCCTGGGAAGCGTTATCTCCGTGAACGAAGTGGTATTGTAAAATGTAGCGAATTTTTTCAGAATTCACAATGTTTATTTTTTAATAATCTATGGACTGTCATCCCTGATAGGATTTGTATTACCAAAGTCATTCTGCTCTAAAACCATCTATTGGAAAAAACACAACCCACTTTTTCCTTGAACTATTATTTTTAAAAATGTGTTTCTATTAAAAATAAAAATAATTTAGTTAAAAATTAATATTTCAAAAATTCTTAAATATTTAAGATACTAGAAAAATTTGTAGCTTTATAGCTTACAGTTTCAACATTATATCTCTCGATAATATTCCTTTCATTCATTCATAAAAAACATCGCTGTTTGCCGTATATTTATTAGCATTGAATTCTAGTGGTAGCCATTACACACTAGAGTCTATACTGCAGCCAACGTTTTGCTTTTCACTGTATAAAATCCGTCGAAGGCAAAGATCGTTTTGTCGGCTGGGAACAAGAAATTTGAATGTCGAACAGACCCCGGTTCTTTCTGACTTTTTAATGTTATTTTAGACTAAACTAAACCGCGCTGAAAATTTTGTTTTGCTTAGGACAATATTCCACTTGCAAGCCGAAGGCCAGAGAGTTACATATTATTCATAAACTTTAATCAAGAAAAAACGCTTTCAATACAATCCCTATTCTAAAGAGAGATTTTAAAACCCGAAGCAATCTGGTTATATCTGCCTTTCGTTTTAATTTTCCTTTGGATTTGAACTTTTTGTTTTAATTAATTGAATACTCAACGATTTAAAACCAATCATTTAATACTATTCGTGTTTTTTTTATTTGCTCCCGGCAGATGCTACGCGGAGCAATCAATTTAGTGGTAAATTAAATTTATTTAACGTCAAACTATAATTTTTAATTCAATTCCTCAGTGAAAATTTGATATAAAAAAAATATTTAGCTCTACCTCGATAGCGGCTCTGGATAGCGAATAAAAAAAACACAGCTTATATTACCTATTTCTAATAAAAATATTTCTAAAAATCTTTAAATTTGGTTTGAATATGTATATCATTTGATTAAAATTATTAAATATTTAAAATGTTTTAAACAGGGCTGGAAACCAATTTGTATTTTAGGTTGATTTGGTTTTTGTTTTTTCTAACTGCTAGATTTTGGTTTTGGTTTAGTTTCGGTTTAACAAATTTTTGGATTTCGGTTTTGGTTCTGGTTTCGTTTTTTTTAAAATTGTCAGGTTTATGGTTTTGGTATCTAATAATTGAAGAAATAGAAAAATAAAAATCTTTAAAAAACTTGGTATTAAGAAAAACAAAAGTGAATTATATTACTTTCTAGTTCAAATTAAAAAAAAAGTTTACAGAAAATAAAATTCTAAAAATGAAAGAAATAGCAGAAAAAGAGCGAACGTCTAATTCTAAGAGAGAATGTTATACACAAATATTTATACTTGCTGGCATAAACTACTAAACGTGGGGTAAGAAACAAAATTTCAGATTAAAACCATTTAGAGGAAAGACAGAGCCAGCGATCTTTATAATTTTAGGCCCTTTGAACTTAACATTATTCTCCTTGTTTTAATTTAAACACAAAGTACACTTCACGTCAGTATTAATTATGAATATTATTACTTTTCATTCTATTTTCCATTACATTTTCACATAATTCGGGCTCAATTATATGGGTGCGGTCAAGAAATTAGCCGCTGCGCAGTTTATGCAGCAAGTCGGTCAAAAATTAAGATTTGCAGCCAAAGTTACGCATTCCGTCGGATTAAAATGCAGCAAATAAAGTTAGGCTGCTTACGCAGCCACATTAGAACGGATGCAAAAACTGAAAATGTCATTTTTTTTTTCAAAATTCAATTTTATACATTATTGCTGGTGAAATAAAATAAAATAACACGATTTCTCTCAATTATTCATAATCACGGGGAATTATAAAAGTAACTAAATGACAAATGTCTTACAAACTTACAGTCAGGCTGCCGGTCGTATAAAAATGCATCCTATATTTTTTGCATTTCACCTGCTTTTCAATTATTTTGTACAGCTTAAACTGCGCAGCGGCTGAATTCTTGACCGCACCCTATCAGTGGCGAAAATAAAATGTTTCATATAAGAAAAAAGCAACTCGGATAAAATTGCATCTGGTGGCCAATGGAATTTTCTTTCCGATACATCTATTGTGTTCATATGCCATGTGACGCTGTTTTGTTGTATTTGTATGACGCCTCTCGCCATCCAAATTTCCTTTCTACGTCAAATAAAGATGAGAAATTTGTTTATTTCTTATTTCGTCTAGTCTAAATAAAAATGAAACCAACCAGTCGCAATAAAAGATCAAGTCATTTAACATTTTAAGCTTTTTGGTCAAAAAAATGATTATGGTTTCGGTTTATCTTCATTCGTGCCCACAATAACTTAAGGACGAGCAAGAACCCTATTGATTTGGACGTTAGTCGATTTTCTTTTTTAGGTCGCTGATATCTGTGTCTTTTTCTTATTATCCTGGCAGGTAGTAAATTGGCAGACACGAGGACAATAATTATAACTAAAATAAAACGCAAACAGATTTTCTTGTTCGATTGAATCCGGAATAAAAGTTGGTTTTTCTAGGAGGGAAAATCAAATGAAAATTATAAGGAAAGTTGGTCACTGCTTCCATGAGATTTATTGTGGGATCATCAAAAAGCTCGCGATCCTCAGAATCAATATTTTTCAGTTTTTGCTTCTTGCAAAATCATCGAAAAGATGTCCATGGTCGATTGGTGATGAAAATTCCTGTAGCGATTCTCCACCCCTTTTGATAGCGACTTTTCAATGCGATGTGATATACACCCCCGTTCAAAAGTTTAAGACCACATTTCACAATGCACATTGCATTTGCTGACAACAAATGTAAAAACTATTTATTGTAATAGGTTGATAAATTAAAATGCATGTTTTTGTCAACAATATAAAACTCAATTTTAGAATAAGATTGTTGAAAAGTCATTATTCATTAAACGGTATATTTTGCAGTGGTCTTAAACTTTTGAACGGGGGTGTATTTTCCGCTTGTGGTCACTGCCGTACTTCCAATCAAGCACCTTCATAATTTCGAGATAACTGTTGCGCTCTTGTTCCATAATGGTTTGTAAAGCCTCCGCTGCTTCACCTTTAAAACCACTATTAGAGCTGCGACATGATGTTCATCGTTCCAATGATTTTGATTGGCCGCAGACTCAAATTGAAATTTCAAAATGCCTAAAGAAGTTATTCCGTCGAAGTTTGGTGGCTTTAACTTGGTTGATTAAAGGGTCTGTACAACTTGTGTCGTTGTCCCACTTGCCTTGACATCAGTTAATTCTTTTTCGAGACATTGAACCTCTGTTTGTAATTTCTCTTCAACCTGTTCAACCTCCGTTTTGACAAGTTGAATTTCCGTTTGCAGTCTCTCTATTTCACCATGTACATTTTATAGAAAATTCTAGAATTTTCTCGTCCATTTCCTTTTGGCCTTCGGTAATTTTCCGATTTGGCAGCTTAATCTCGGCCAATTGTTGTTTCATTTCTTGGTTTGACTGGTTTATTGTCTCCAACTGTCGCTCGTTTTATTGCTTCATCTGTGGCTCTATTCTGGTTTTCCCATGGAATTTGGAATTGGGAGTTGTTTTATTGTGAATTTTTTCAGTAGTTTTGTATTTTTCTTTCCAAAGTATACTGCGAAGTTTGGTATTTTTTTCAAAAGTAGGGAGCCATTTTATAGAATTTTTGTTTTTTACTTTTCTCTTTAAATTTTGTTGGGCATATGGTACGTATTAGCTTTAAAAGGGAATTATTTTTTCCCTACTTTTGAAAAAATATCAAACGTCGCAGTATACTTTGGAAAGAAAAATACAAAACTACTGAAAAAATTCTCAATCAAACAATTCCCAATTTCAAATTTTCTGGGAAAACCAGAATAGGGCCACTGGTTTTTCATTTCTTGGTTTGACTTGTTTTATTGTTCCATCATTTGGGATGACTGCTCTCCTAGCTGTTGCTCAATCATCTGGTTCATAGCAGCCATTAACTGCGATAAATCGAGACTTCCAGATGTTAATTGTGTACCAATGTTTTTGTTTCACCTTCCGTCTTCTCTACAGTTGTCGCATCCGTTACTTCCTTTCCAAATTCAAAATGTTCCGCATCTAACCCTTCGTCATCCATGGCCTCACGTAGTCGCGTTTGTAAAGTATCTTTACTACTATTAGTGAACAAACTCCGTCTCTCAAGTTCCTTCTTTAATTCTGAAACGTTTCATTTCGCAGAGAATCATTTTCTTTGTTTTATTATTCACAATTCACAATCCCACCGCTATCACCAATTGTAACATTTTTGCCTTGCCAATCAAGCTTCGAATCACTGGATTGTTTATAAAACAAAACACTTCAATTTATCACCAATGAATTTGTTTATTGAACACCATAAAATAATTTATGAACAATAATTCACAAAATCACTTTTTGTAATTTTCGCACAAATTTACTGATCACTTATAATTTTTATATTGCACTAAAACACATATTAAATCAATTTTAATTTCACTTTTTAATCTTTACACTATCGCTTTCCAAATACTAATGATGTAATTCGTTCTCGTTCACTTTTTTTTATATACTCAAACAAAAACTTATAAAAATTTCATGCCCTTTCCAGTAAGAATAGTCTAGAAACATTTAGAACAGTTTTATCCTGGAAAATTTCATTTTAGTACAGTAAAACTTTTTTATTTAAAATAAATGAATAATACCTTAAGATTGCACTGGTGAATGATAAATGCGTCATTATCAATTAGAAAAAAAAAAAAAAATTTTAGGTTTATGTAATTTTATTGTAGTTTTCGAACATTTCTGGCATTTATTTTAGTTTAGTTCCTTTTGATCCTTATACCCCTGACACACTGCAATTTAATAAAACGGATTTAGGGAATTTTTCGAGTTTAGTCGTAGTATGTCAACATCGATTTTAACTAATCTCGTTGTTTTGCATAGATTACTTGAACGAGTTTACCTAAATCGGATTTATTAAATCGTAGTCTGTCTCGGGTATTAGGCTGTGTTTCAAACCAATAAAACACCGCATGAAAAGTTAAATTTTCATTTCTGGCATTTTATTCACCACAAAAATTTCGTTCGATGTTGAAATGTCGAATGGCACTTTCAGCCTATTCGGCCTTTCGACACATTCGGCCTTTCAAACCCTATTCCAAAAATGTTAAGTGATCGACTCGGGCCAGTTAAAAATTCAAAACGCAAATTAAAAAACGTAAACATTACAATTTTGTTTGTTTGTTTGCGTTTATCTTTGCAATCTTAAATGGGGCTCAAAGAACTCCCAACTTTTTCGCAGTTCGCTTATAACGTCCTACCACCTTACGCAATATTTAGCCAAATCGAGAACGTACGGCTATAGACCCGTTTTTGCATAGACCACCTGCACATTGCATTGTGCTTCATGCCAGCCTATAGTACTGACATGATGTTCCGCACTCTCAACAAGGGGTCATAGATGTGTTCATCGTCATCACCGATCGTAATCAGATGATGAAAATCCCTTTTGTATCTCGCCCCTATAGGGATTCGAATCCGGTACCTCCTGATATCCAACCGCCACAGATGCTTCAATTGAAGCACCAAAACGATTGAAAAACAGGCTGGCAATAAGTACACATAAACTAGTTACAATTTGAGCAACAATGAGCGACAAACAATCATTTCTCGGCATCATAAAACATATTTTTTTGAAACAAAAAATAATAAATTAGCAACATTTATAATTTGTTGGAACTATTGGAAGGGAATACAAAAATTTATTTTTGAAAAAAGGTTTTAAGCGACAGACACAATAAATTGGAAACAAATTTATAAATAAATAAACAAAACATTGAAATTAGTATTTAAAATATTCTGAAAAAAGGAGGTTTATTTTTAAAATTGATTCGTCAACCTTGCAAGCACATATCAAATTGCATTGATTAAGCATTATTTGATGGTGTCTCGAATTTTTATTTTTTTTGTTCCTAAAAATTATTATTTTTTGTTCCAAAGTATTATATTTGCTGCCAATTTATTAGTTTTGTTGCCAAATGTTTGTCACCAGAATATTTAATATGTCATTCAAAAATATTTTTTTGTATGCGCTCATACTACTTTGTTCCAAAATATTATTTGTGTTGCTAATTTATTATTTTTGATACTAATGGGCGCTTTAGTTCCACCAACATGTTGGCATTGAAAATGTACCGATGGAAAAAATGACATTCGATCTATTACATTGCCATGTAATTTTTGATAAATCGGTTGCATTCAGAAAACGTCATGATTATTTTACGCAACATGTTGCCAACAATTGCCGGACCTGAAAGCGCCCAATGCATATTGCCACAAAATTTTTTTTTTATGCTCATTTAAATTGTCCCATTAGAAAGTGAGAAATGTAATCAAACGACGTTTCGAGTCACGGAAACTCTTCAGTGAGGTGAGAACCGTAGTTAGCAGGAGGTATAAATATATCCGTAACGTTACAACAATGCAACGGAAAAATATTTTGAATAGAAATTCATAACGATATTCTACGAATAATGCGAAATTACTTGATTTACCAAAACATCGAATCACATGAATGGTTTTTGTAAAACTTACCAACGGGATTTATTTATAAAAAGAAGACGTTATATTGGGCTAGATACTCGATACTCAGATAAGCAGATAAGCAGTTATTTTTTGCGAATTTGCTAGAAATGTTATACACGATAATTTAGCAATCCAATTTGTTTCTAAATTTCAGAAAATGGGCTACTTTGATGCACTTTAACGTTTGTGCTGAATACAAAAATATATTTTACTTTGCTAAAATAATCAAGTAGTTTACGCAATCAAATTTTCGATTAGCAAATCCGCCATATTTGCAGAGTTGCGAATTGCTAGAGTATCGAGTATCTGGCCCATTATCTGTGAATGAACTATGAAAAAGGTAAGAAAAACATAATTTTTTATCGAATAGGGCATGCTTATAGTAATAATATTCGCCGCTATTTTAGAATGCAGCACCCTCGGTAAAGGTTAGCATAGCAAATGTTATTTGTGTTTTGTATCGAAAGTGTATGGTGAATTTAATAACAGAAAAGAATTTGTATATTTTAAAATGTTTATTAGTCGTTTAGCGACGCGTTCGAACTTCGTAGCCATAAAATTAAACATTAAACATTATTGTAACCTTTAGCACGACGGTAATGACATCTGATGTGCGGAAACAAAATCAAACTCGTTTTGCATGCCCCATTAACAATGAATACACAACTCAATTATCACCGAAAATGGTTAATTATGCTTCTAATCGCTAATCTAAATAGAAAATAGAACACAACGCTTCACAAAAAGACTTTTTTTTACTATTGAACTTGAGAAATTACTCAGGATCTTATTATTGTGAAAACCACATTTCTAAATTATACAAAAGTCTATTTCCATTTGTTTTATCGATTTTTAGTATTTGTTCCGGCACGTAAGTACGTGAACTTAAAATAGAATTTTTTGATAGATGTTCAAAAAAAACTAAAAAGTAACGAAAAGTCAAGTAGAGCTTAATTCAGTACTTAAATACTGTTGTACACGTCACACTTTCTCTAAAATTTGGAAAATTTTCATAATTTGTCTACATTAATTAGTTACTTATACTACTGTCGTTAATAATTTACTTTACAAAAAAATAACAATTTGTAGTTACATTTTGTTGTTATTAATTTAATCGCATGGCATACCCTAGAACCCTATTAACATCTTAAATACTACTTCCCATTCTGGTGGTGAGTAGCAGAAATTCATTTAGTCTTAATTTGAAATATAACAGAGAAAGCTAAATTGTTTGGCATTTTGGCAAAATGTTTCGTGTTTTGTTCGAATTTACTTAAATAATATGATACAATTAACCCCCTACATGATGGAAACACCTAAACTAAAAACCTTTAAATAATTCTTCACACTTTTGTTGTCACGTTATTATTTTCATTTTATTTTAACTCTCAAATTATAAATATAGAATTTGTTTTCGATTGTGTCTTTACATCTTACATGAATACATGATCTAACATGTTCATTTATGTTAGTTAGCTAAGTAAAAGAGAAATGTAATAAGAAATAAGTAATGAGAGATAAATAATACAAATTTTTGGGAAGTGCAGGTATTAAATTATATCGTATCGCAAATAAAACTGTAAAGAGAAAATTTCTAATTATGGTGTTATACAAAAAAAAAACGTATTATATTAATTAAATGGCCGTGTCAATTTTCTGAATCACATTTTGTTTCTGTCTGACACACAAACAAAAAATATCGCATGGTCATACAGTGAGCGACTTAGTCGTAAGATTTGACACTCGGTAGCATGACAATAAATGCTAAACAATATTAATTAACCATCACGACACAATCAACTCAAAAAATATATTATATGGTCGGATATAAAATTGTACATGTGTGTCGATAATATTAATATGTAACAATTTTCTACTAACATTTTTACTATTTGCTACTAGCTACTTAGCTGTGTAGATATTGTTGTGTGCCAACTATATTGATTACATATCAATTTATTAATTTTTTCATAATACGTACAGTATTGTAGACGACATTGATAATTTCGTTGTGTATTAATTCACGTGTTCATCAGTTAAAATACAAAAAAGAAATAATAATCAAATTGTGTATTATGTACTAAAGAATATTATAATTACGTTATTCATGATGATACAGGAATACGTTCACTAATTACATTAAAAACAACACATTAGCACTAAATAAATAATTTGTTTTTTTTTTTGCTTTTCATAAAGTCGTATTTTTAATTTATTCACAGATATCTTTTTTTTTATATGTCCTACAAGAGTATAATATGCACTGAAGATTAAATTTTCGTAATAAAATTAAAATTCTTGCGATTATTATATAAAAATACACTACACATACAATTATTATATTTAAATGTTTAATGTAATCCGGAAAAACAGTTTTATTTATTTTTGTTTTGTTGTATTGTAGTAACCCACATTAAAAAAACACAACACAACACACGTCAAATATCAACAATAATAAAAATAATATGAATACATTACCGATTGAGAAAAAAAAAACAATTTTTGTTTTTATTTTTTTTTTGGTGAGTATTTATGATTTTTCGCTCTAAATTCCTATAATACACGTTTCTCTTTCGTTCGGTTGTTATGCGATGATGAAAAAATCACAAAAATAAACAAACGAAAAAAAAAACAAATTAGAATTTTTTCGTATCTGTATACGGGATTCAGGCCCGTTGTACATTTCAGCTAAGCTAAGCGAGAAATGTAGTTTTCGTTAGCTTTGTTAGCTCGCCTAGCTCACCCCTTTGCACTTTCCAGCTGATAACTAGCCTTATACAAACATACATTGCTGATTTTATATCTTCCCATTAAAATTTTTTATTTTCAACCGGGGGATACGAATTTAGCTCACATCGCTTAGCTTAGCTTAGCTGAAATGTACAACGGGCCTCATTCATTTATCAGTTTGCGTTTTTCTAACACCATTGAATATTTTAGAAATTAGGTTTTTCATACCCATTTTTTTGTTTGCCAGGGGTTTGCACCTCGTTTAAACCCTGTGTCTGTGAATGCTCGCTCAGTTACTCACTGTTGATTTGAGAAGCAGTTGTTGTTTTTCATAATTTCTATAATTAATCTTGTAACACGATATCTATGCACTTTTATTTAATTCTAAAAATAGTTTATTTATTGGTTTATTTTGACATTTAATTATGCATGCGATTTCTCGCATGGTTCGAATCTCCATAATTCATTCTAACCAAAACACATAAAATAATGTTGCAATTGTTGATATGGCAACGGAATTAGTGTAAGCAATCAATTTTTTCCAACTTTTGATTTTCGTGTCCGGTTTCATTTAGAGCAAAACTGCGCTAATTAATGGATCAATTTTTCTGTTTTCTTTTAAATTCTCTCCTCTCGCTCAAATTGTACGAGTGTATTTTTACATGCACACAAACAATACAGTTTTCAATATTTGTCCATTTTAATTAAATACACAAGCCAATAAAATTTCAGGGATGCGTTCTGTGCAATTCAATGCAAGATTTGCGTGAAATTATTAAGATATTTTAATTTTGGACAATTTAATTAGACACTCATTTTGACAACCACTTGATTGATTAGCTTTTGAGAATCTGTTTAATCATGACGTTTCAGGCAGAGGTGGGTTAGGCGGAGGTCTGTATTACATTATCACATTTCTGCGACGTAGAAATGGCTCAATATATTTCTACGATAGTGTAATATGTGTATATTGCAATACACATTTCTGTGTTGTATCGTTTTTATGATGATAGCATCACCTAACTATTGCAACATCTACTATGTGAGATGTGACAGTTCATAAAAATGGCCGAAAATGATAAATACGACTGGAGCATGAAAATGATAAAAATATTAATTTTGGAGTACGAGAACTACTTAGTTTTAGTTTTTTTTCAATAAAGCTATAATTGTAATTGCCGAAATTGTCGCGGTTCAACTATAGACTCGCTTTTGTTCCATTATTTGATAACTATCGTGAACAATATGATTCCTAGGTAGTGTAATACATATATAGTAGTATTCAAATCTCGCTGGAATTCTGACAGTTCTCGCGCAGAAAAAACATGGCGGATACACAGTGATGTACTATTTCGGCTTAATTGTTTACATTTTTATGTTGTATTTGTACTTCAGTTTTTAGGTTAGGTTTTTATTTATATCATTTTATTTTATTATTTATATGTTATAACGTTTTGAATCACAAAATGTTTTTATAATTTTATTTTAAAAGAATCGTTTGAAATCGATAATCGAAGAATTAATGCAATTTAACAATTTTTTTACGTTATTGTGGTTTTGATCGATATGACTGGTATTTAGTTATTTCTTTGACTATATATTTTTAAATGGACTGCTAGTTGCTTACTTCATATGCGATCCAACATACAGTGGCGGTCAAGAGGCAAATCGTGGCGAATTCGCTAACTAAAAAGTTCGTTACCATTTAATTTATTAGGAATAATCGAAAAATCAACATTAAGATTAAATTTTATAAAAGAAAATATCATTAATATTTGAAATTATAAGCAGTTGCAAGCACTGAATATTAAAATAAACATTTATTTTTGTATTCACAGATGCAAAGAAACAGTCTTAAGCCGCGTCCACACGGGGTGTGAAATGTACACTTATGCGTGCGTGTTCGCTTATTTAGCGAATGTAGGCGGTTATGCGGGATGTGTATATTTATCACATTTCAGTACACACGATTCGTTAAAATATGTTCATTGATCACATGTAGGCGAATGTTAATGAACATTTCTACTCTGGTATATATTTTTAGTACCTTGATCATACAATTTTTAATGAAAATATTCAATCACATTCGTCATGTGAAAACCATCCACACGACGTTTACATTCGCTAAATGCGCGTATAAGTGTACATTTCACACCCCGTGTGGACGCGGCTTTATCTGTCAATGGCAAACTGGTATCACTCACAACCAACTACGATACACTTTCTCCCCATTTTCAGTAAAAATAAAAGAAACCGAGGAAAAATTTTGTGTAAAAATCACAATTAAAATATCTCAAATCAAATTAAATTGAATTTAAAACTATAAAACGGTGACAAAATAGAAAACACACGAAAAGGAACCAAAAATTAAATAAAAATTTATTGATGTTGACAACTTTGACAAATCTTTAGTTTTCGTTTTTGCCGCAATTTGCCTCTTGACCGCTAGTTGTATGTTGGCATCATCATTTATTTGAAAATTATATTGAACTGTCATTGTATTAGCGGTCCATTCTAATTCTATTGTCTAAGAGTTATTTATTTTCCTTAGTCCGTCCGAAAATTAAATGTTGACGTTGTTTCCATAGGCGTGCAATATTTTTTTACACCTATTAATTTTCAAATGAAATTTGATTGTAATAACATAAAATCATAAACATTTTGAATGTTTTGTGTATTAAAACTGAAATATAATACATTTGAATGATTATTTATTATTTTATTTAGGTTTACTATCTAAGATAAATGCGACTCATCAAAATTTTTATAAATTTTTTTTCTACATCACTGGAAGCTGCGCAGAACAATTAAAAAAAAATTTTTTTTAAGATCTGAATAGGACTATACGTACATGTATTAAAAAATGATTTGTAGCATTTCTGTTATCGTATTTTTATGTCTGTTTGTTTGTTTGTTATTCTCCTTTGCTTAGGTCGACTACCTAGCATTTATAGCTGAATTACATTCAACGTCTTTCGACGTCCGCAAAAATGTTGAAACACAACATATGAAAAACAGCAAAGACAAAAAGAGAAAAAATAATCATCTGCTTAAAAAAGTCAATTGAAACCCGAGAAACAAACCCAAAAGTCGTCGTCTGCTTTTTTTTGCAGATGTCGAGTTTCATCTTTTTTCTGTAAAATCGTCAATGCGTGAATAAATAACTATAATAAGGTTACCTAAACAAGAAAACCAATCATTTGTATTGGTTTATGACATTTTTTGTTTACAATTATTTTTTAATGTGTAAAAAAACCGAATTTTTGATTTAACATCTGCATCTGCAAAAATCTTTGAATGTAAATCAGTCTTTAAAGCCTTTTTCAGACTACGTTGGTAATTTAGTCTAACCTAAAATCGATGAATTAACCAAAAAACGTTCGCACTACAGTCGAGTACAAAGCCTTGCTCAGACTACGTTAGTAATTTAGTCGAGTAGCGAGTATTTTAGTAACTAATACTGGCTTTACACCGTAGATTGTATAATAGCAAAATAGTATAATACTATTTTACTATCTACCGTAGTCGGTTTTACACCGCATAAAATATTCATAAAAAACAGAAAATTTAAACAAAATAATGAAAAAGAATAATTTCAAAATACACTAAAACGTTTCTAGACTAATTTATCAATAATCCACTGTCAAAATTTTCCTTCTATAACAAAATAAAATAAAATATAATAGGTATTAAAATTTGATAGCTATCAAATCAAAATATTATATTTTATTTTTGCTATTATATTATCAAAACATCGGTTTTATACCGGATAGTAAAATAGTATTATACTATTTTGCTATTATACTATCTACGGTGTAAAACCAGTATAAATGTATCTGAACTGAACAGCAATATTATAGGCCTAGTTATATAGACGAAAACGAAACGGGCTGAAACGAAAGACGAAGGAGTCATGGTTATATAGACGAATTGACGAATTCGTTTTTTGACGTTTGGCAATTTGGTTATATTTTATTTCAAGAATTTACTTTCGTGTAATTATAATATTATTCAAATAAAATAAGTTTTGAAAACAACAAAGGAATGGACACCGACTTTTATTTATTAGTATTATTACCAATAAAAAAATTTGAAAACACATATTTAAAGTAAAGCGGTAAAGCGGTCCCACGAACCGCAAACGGTCTTTACGGGTTAATTTTCACTGAGCCGCAAATTGTGATACCTCCGCACTGCACGAATATTATGGGCCTTATACGATAACACGCAATACCCGGAACCACCAAATTAATAAAGATGTTGACTATATGAGATATATGTATAATGCGACTGTATTTTTATGTCAGAAAATGTTGTTATTATTCTACGACTTAGAAATATGATAATGTAATACTAATAAAGGCCTAAAACGCCAAAAAATTTGACTTTTCGACAATTTTGTCATAAATAGGCCAAAAACCTTAAATTATGGTTAATAACTGTTGAAAAGTGTGAAAAATTGTTGAAAAGTGTCAACAAAAATTGTCGAAAAGTGACAAAATCAATGCTTGTGTTATTGGAAAAACGAAGAGTCCAGTGTTTGTTGGTAAAAATAGGTTCAGAATTCTTACGGACAAAACCGAATGACGTGAAATTTAAAAAGTAAGTAGGGAATGGCTCAAGGAACAAAACTTATATAGTGCCGATGTGTTTTTATTTTTACGCTGGGAGTGGGTGCCACCCCTTATCGGACGGTGGAAATTAGTACACTTAAAATAATCGCAGAAATCGATAGAGGGATGAATTCTAAGCGAAAAATCGTCCATGAAGTTTTTTCTTTATAAAAATATATTAATTTAGACTGACCAGACTGCTACATGCAATTTTAGTGTCGTTCGGTTCAGTCAAAGAGAAATTTTGGTTATGTGACGTAATGGTTTGGGGGGCGTTCTCAGAAAATTTTAAGACACCCATTTATTGGATAACTACCAGAATGAATTCAAAAAAATATTGTGAGCTGCTGGAAGATGTTTTGATTCCATTTATTGATGATCATATTGATAGTGAGTTCGTATTTCAATAGGATAACGCTGCGATCCACGTTTCACAGGCATCTAAGGATTGGCTTGAGTGTAGAAATATTCCATTACTAGAGTGGCCAGCATGTAGTCCAGACTGCAACACCATTGCGAATCTTTGGGGTATACTGGCTGCAAAGCTGTTAAATAAGTATGTCTAAATAAATAAGTGTAACTTATAAATATAACTTATAAGTATAACTTATACGTTTCTAAGGTTGGGGGGAAAGTATTGAGAGTTTTTAATCACTAGATGGTGTTTGGTGTCATTTATCGGGCAATACTAATCAGATTGCATCATACTGACACGCGTTTGAAACGAGACAATCAGTCTACAATTTTTATCAAAATAATTTTGTATTTCGTTAATGGTGTCAAAAGTTACAATATATTAGGGTGAAAATGAGTAAAATTCCTGAAAAAAACAGGCAAAAACGCTGCCCGAGCCTGGGGAAAAATTTGTGGTGTTTACAGCTACGATGGTTTATCGAAATCAACAGCATGTAGATGTTTGCTTCTGTTTTTGAAATTTCGATGTCAAAAATGCACCTCACTCTGGTCGACCAGTCACTGAAAACTCGATGAAATCTTACAAAAAATCGAAGAACACCGATACATAAGCAGCCATGACATTGCTAAGGAATGAAATATCGATCACAAAACAGTTTTAAACCATTTGCGTAAGGCTGGATACACAAAGAAGCTCGATGTTTGAGTGACGCATGAATTGTCGAAAAAAAATTTGATTAACCGAATTACCATTTATGAAGCAAAACATTACTGACGGTGAGAAATGGGTGAAATACGAGAATGTAGTTCGAAAAAGTGCATTGCCAAAGAAAGATGAACCACCACAAATGACTCCAAAGCCTGGATACGCACTTTAATGTTATGTTATGTTTATGGTGGGATTAGATGGGAATCGTACATTATAGAACCCGGAAAACGTACCCGGATATATAATACCCGGATTTATTAGCACTTAGTTTAAATTTACATATTGAAATCATTTTACACTAAGAAATAAATCCAATGGGTTTAAATATTGATTTCAATATTAAGTGACACATGCAAATTGGGCTTTTCGACCCAATCGGCCCTTTCACATGTTCGACCCATTCGGCCTTTTGACTTTCGGCCTTTAGCCTTATTCGGGCTTTTGCCTTATTCGGCCTTTCGCCCTATTCGGCCTTTAGATTCGACATTTCGACCCATTCGGCCATTAGACATTCGGCCTTTCGACACATTCGGCTCTTCGACATTCGGCCTTCCGACCCATTCGGCTTTTTCGACCTTAGAAATTCGGTTATAAAATCGGAAGTCAATGAAAGTTTAAGATAAGCTCAAACAAACAAAACAATATACACCCAAGCCGCGCTTCGCGTCTATATTCACTATCCGTCTATTCGTATTTGCATTCTTTGAAAAACGAAAAAAATACAATAATGCACGGAACCTAATATTATAAATGTTTAGCGGCAGTCTGTGGACCTGATACTATCCTGATAGTTAAGCTATTCACGTACTGTATAAGAATTTAGTGAAGACACAAATTATTATTTTGAAAAATGAGCGTTTTTGGACTGAAGAGTATTCGGGCCAAAAATAATAGGCTCATTTTCCTGTTCGCGTCTGCTACAGCCTACAATTTTAGAATTTGATAAGGTAGATCTAAGTATATTTTATATTTAGCAAAGAAATATTTTATTCGATCTATAGAGCCGAAACGAATACGAATATTAGAAAGAGTAAAATGTCGCGATAGTTTCATTACAAAAATTAACTATTATGTCACAGTAAATTCATTAAACATGGAAAATTAATAAATAGCATGCAAATACATTACATAATTTAGTGTGGCGAATTCGTTTATTTTGGTTGCTCTATGTAACTGGGAGCAAACTTCTTAACTTCGGTCTTTTTACCAATTAATAAAAAAATAAAATATCTAATATTTTATTCACAATGAATTTAAACAGTTTTCAATTAATATTGTGTAAGTCCAATAACTTCACGCGAAAATTGTATTTCACGCCTGACCTTTTCTTTTGTTTGCGCCTTTTGTGTGACGATATAGTCAAGAACAAGGGTTGTAAATGAATTAGAAAGTTGTTTTTTCCCCAAACGGCCAAACTCTTATTTTGGTATACATTTCAGTGATCTGGATCAATTTATATACTCTTACTACGGTGAAAAGTGTTAAAGGCTGGTCAATTTGTTGCACTAATAACACGCGTTTCTAAGGATGAGCTGATTTACAGTTAGTTGCCTTGCTAAGTATCTGTTTAACTTCTGAGTATAATAGAATTGTATAACACGAAATTGTGTAATGATTTGAAGTGAAATTACAAATCAAATTTGAATCAGATAACATTTTTGAGAAAAAAATTGGGTTTATTATTTTAGTCTGATGTTTGATTACTTGTGTCAACTTGAGTGATTCTGTAAGAAGTTGTAAGCCAAATGTTGACCTATAACTCAAAAGTCCTGAATCTTCAGAACGGTGAAAACATTTCCTTGTTAAATTCCTTGAGCTTATAATCTTTGGTTATTTTCTTCTTAAAAATGGAATCTATATACATTACTAATATGTATTTCTTATCTGAGCACAATCAATGAAAACACATCAACCAAATTTTGAATGAGCGAAATCCGAAGTTTGAATCTTCGAAATTCTTTACAACATTTCCCTAAAGTAACATTTCATTAATTTTGGCAATTTTTCTTAATTATTTTTTGTTTTGCTTAATTATTTGATTTAAATTACTGTACGGTTTTGTATAAATTGAATACAATGTTTTTTTTATACGTCTGTTCTGTGAACCGTACCCCAGTTCTATACCATTTTAAATTTTTAGTGTTGCGAAATTAATAATATAAAAATGTAAATTAATTACAACAGTAAATTAATTTTAATTATTATTTTTAGAATTTTAAAGTAGTTTATGTACAATAAAATGAGAACTGTTATTTTCTCATTTATGCTAGTTAACACTCTGTACAAGCTTACAATCAAAATTTAGGACCTTTCATATAAAATTATTAAATGTTTTGTCAAATTGTATTATTGCCAAGTTTTGTATGAAATTATTGATTAAATGTTATCAAATTATACAAAAACAACATAAATATTTTTCATATTTTGCCAATTTCAGAACTCCTTTCTAAATTGTTTTCTGATCTTGGTCGGTTTACTTGGCGTAATGAATTATTACTGACTCACAAGAGGCAGAAAATGAGAGAAATATTGACGGCGGATTTACTGGCACTCCTTTGGTGGGGCGTATAGTCAAATAAATAGCTAAGCAAATAAAACAACTAAATAGTAATTGTAGTCAACTTTAGGACGAGGTTCCATAGATTCACAGCAGACAAATGTTTGTAAACAATTTAGACGAATTAAACATTTTCTACATTTTGACAAAGCACACAGCAATGATCGATGGCGTCAAAAGTAGAATAAAATAATTAGATAATGGGTTTAATGTTTCCAAATGTTAAAGCCAGCTTAGTAATTTTTTCAATATAAGTTCATCATTACGATATCTGAATGAACTATGACGAAATCATGACAATTTCGTATATACCAAGTACAGAAAGAAGCACATTTGTGATTAAACATAATTTCAAATCAATTTGATGATTATATAAATAAAATACGTTCGTTTGTGGTAAATTAACTGAAGTTTGGGTTTTTATTTGCTACGGTTCAGTTCAGTTAAAAACTGAGCTACTAATATAACTGAAGAGACATTCTGCGTGGGTTGATAATTGAGATATTCTGTTCTGTTGTTTTTTGACATTAGCTTATTTGGTTTATTGTTTTACGCATCGAAATAAACCGCAAATTTAAAAAATTATTGGCTTTAATTTCAATTAATTTTTTATTAAATTAATGAACGAACAAATAATTTATTTATAAAATTGAATTGTAGCAATAGAACATCCAACATTTCACTACAGTAGCCTAATTATCTGAATAGTAACTCAGTTATCAGAATACTTGCTTATAATTTTCCCCGTTTCGTTGCATTTTAAGCTCAAGCCGAATTTTGTTACCTTCTGTGTCGTAAAACTCCGAAGTATTACTCCGCATTTTGAAATGTAGTTAGCCGAATATCGTTGATTTTTCTTTTAGCGTATTTTGTTGAGAAAAATTTAATTCGAATTATTTTGGAATTATTTTTTTTTTAAGAATATAAGCCACGATTTATTTTCTCGATTTAATTTTTGTATTCTATGTAGGTACTTCTCCTGTTTTTCATTCAAATGGTTACGTATTTTTTTTGTTCCGAGCTCGAATTAAATAACTCAAATTTTTAATTCGAATTATTTAACTCCTGTCACGTGCAATTGTTGTTGTAAATTTCTCAACAAAATGCACTTTTTATTAAATTGGTATAAACTGAGCAACCATCTTGAAACAAACATTCGCTCAATATATTCATATCAAAGCAACACAAATAATAGTTATTTACGTCACAAGCGCAGTAAATGAGTTGTTACAGTACGAGTTCGATGTTTATGAATTTTGAACGAGTACTGTGACGATCATGTAACGTACGTGTAACGTACAACGTTTTATTTCATACTGCGTGCGACATTAATTCGATTTTTTCATTTAAAATTAAATTTTAAAGTGAAAACATATGAGTTTGAAATTTATGTCGAATTCTTTGGGGGAAAAAAAATCAATCCAAATCAAAAAATTGATCTGAAAATTGATCTGGATTGATAATTTGACATTACATATTCTTTCGAAAGAAAGAAATTGATTTTTTTTTTATCCGAATCATTTGTAACAAATCCGGATTTTTTGGTAGATTTCATCAAAATTTCACAAATACATAGAAATGTAAACGTCAAGTCAAAATGAATATAAACATAACGATGCCATTTTCATAAGACGTTTGTGGTTATATATTGATGCGAGAAGTTGTATTTTTCATAAAAGCTAAAATAATAAAATAATTATAATAATAAAAAAATTCAATTTTCCATCTTTTGATTTGTTATTGGTAACTTCATTTTTCAAATTTCAATATGTCAAATGGGTAAACAAAACCTCGCTATTTTGACATTACAGTCAAATTATCAATCCAGATCAATTTTTTAGATCAATTTTTTGATTCGGATTGATTTTTTTTTCCCAAAGAATTCGACATAACATTAAAGAAAATCAATCGAAATAATTTTCAAATTATCAAGTTACCCTAGTTATTTTTTTTTTGTAATTTTCCGGACTGAAATCAATCACGTAAACATTGATTTTCTGTTAATGAAATAAATTCATTTCAGTAACATTTTCGTTTGCCTTTGCGCTTTGATGTTTGAGTATGGAGTTTTTGTTTATAGATCTAATGGAGGAACCAGCGAATCAGTAACAACTTTAAGTAAGAACGCGATATACAGAAAGTGCATGTTACTGACCAGCGAAACTTTAAGAACTTTTCGTTCAGTTCAGCCGTCACTTAACAGAGCAAAAATTACGCGCAAACTGTAGGATATATCAGAATACACAAAACTGTTCATAGTACACTTTTCGTAAAAATAATAAATTTTCCTATTCACATTGTAATTTTAATACTGCATTTGTCAGTTGTTACGGATTCAGTGGCCGATATGTCAAACATTCTGTAAGTAAAAATTTCGTCAAATTCTTTAAAGATTCGCTGGTTAGCCCTTAAAGCGCTTTGCCCATAGGAAAACGAAAAACATAAAAAACGAAAAATTTGACATTTGTCGTGTTCCATTGGCGTTAGTAAACTACTCATAAGTACTTATATCTACTCACAACTACTCATGCTCAAATAAAAGTGTAGTATGTTTTACTACTGTAACGAAAATTTGCGTTTCATTGAATATCTACTCATAAGTACTTATGAGTAGTTTACTAACGCCAATGGAACACGACTATTTTTTAGCATTTTTTCGTTTTGCCTTGCCCATTACTAAACCGAAAAACTATTTTCGTTTAAAATTCCAGTATCAAAACTTGTATGTTTGTATCTGTGAATTAATTTTTTTTAATTTATTAAAAAAGAAAACGGAATTCTCAGAATAATATTAAAAAAGGAAAAAATATGCTTTTGTGTTTAGCGTGTGAAGTTTTAGCCGACATTATAAAATTATAACGGAATAAAAAATTATAACAGAAAAACAACACGAAAAATATTTTCGTGTACTTTTTCTGACGAAAAATTGAAAAAAAATTTTAAATTTTCTGACAGAAAAAATTAAAATTTAATTTTCTTGGAATGTTAAATATTTTTAATTATTTTCTAAATTAAAATATTTTTGTATTGTGTTTATGGACAAGTTTGAGAGCCTTTAAGCTACAATATGTTAAAGATTTTGTAGTTATCCGTTTTCGTTTTCCTATACTGCCGTGCTAAACATGTTTTACTGATCTACATTTTTGACCAAATTGAGTTATTGATGCCAATTGAAAGGTATTAATATCCTTTATATTTTACATAAATAAATATAATTAAATCGACTTTAATAAATGCGTTATTAACCAAAATAAATTTCGTTCAAATCGAAAAAAACAGCAAATTTGAAGTAACACCGACTTAACTACTTGATATTAAACATGAACGCCTTATCTATGGCATAAATAAGGTACTTTTCTTTCAAATACGTAAGTTAAGTTACTTTTGCTTATTTCCATAATTGAAATTGCATTTATGGCAATTTAAGAATTTTCATTTCCAATAGCAAAATTGACTTATTTGAAATTTTCTATACGCGAATTGAAACAATAACAACTTATATACAAGGACTTTTAACTTATCTTAATATAATGTTATTTAGTAATACAAATGAACCACTTACCTACACATAATGAGGTAGTTTACACCACGAAATATTTAGTGGACTAGCCTAAATGGCGACCTATTCTAGTCCACTTACCGACCGTTTACATCACAAGAAATATAGGTCGCATTTGGGTCGTATGTCAAAAATTAAAATATTCCAATAAATGTATTTTTTTTAATACATATTACCTATATCATTTTAGCATTTATTGATTTTAATTCTAATATTTTTATTTTTATTCATTATTTTTGCTGTAAAAATGATAACAAATTGCATCTATTGAAAAATTCGAAATTCCTTAGGTCGAACCATTTACACCATATTTCTAGTTGACCTATTTTAGGTCAGGTCACACATTTTACTTGCCTAATCCAATTTGGGTAACTATTATAGCGTTTACACCATGTGACCTATGCAATTTGGTCATTTAAGGTTGTATTCTATAGTTTATTTGAAAATAAATTAACGATAAACTAAACATAAATACCTTAAATCGCAGATAAGGTATATATTCTTCTTATTAACATAGGATTTCAGCTTCTATTATGTGATATAAATAACTTAATGGCACTTAAGTTATTTTTGTTTAGTATCAATCGATTATTTATAAAGCGTATTTAAAGTAAAAGACTAATTCTACAAATAATTCATAAATTATGTGTAATTTATTTTTATTTTCTCAAGAAACATATTATTTATGATCTAATGCATAATTTGAAGTCTTTGAAAGTAAATTAAATCCACATTTAAGTAAATTATTCCCCAAATATTTCGAAAAACTTTAACATCAATTTTCTCCAAATGCGATTTTTGCAGATCAGTAAAACATGTTTAGCATGGCAGTATAGGCAAAGCGCTTAAGTCAAGGTCAACCAGATAAAAACAAACCTAATTTGTTGCCAGAACATCGTCAAAGTCGTGTTACGTCGTTTAGTATCAGCGGTTCAGGCGATGCCGAATATTGATTTATTGGCGAATGTGTCGAGTGGGTTTAGTCAGAATGAGTTGCGGAGTGCCATCTCAGGAATATTGACGCGTAGATAAACGAATTGGCAACATCAGCAAAAATATACGGTTGGAGTGAGGCTGATATGTATTTTATGGAGAAGGTAAAAGTGAAAGGCTCAGCGCGAAATTTAGTCCATGCTAAACCCAACTATATTTTCATGGAAAAATATGAAAAGTGAATTATACATATAGCATTCTCGTACCAGAAGATCGGATAAGCATAATAAATTATATACAGGGTGAAGAAAAAGTATGGAAACCTCTAAAAATCTCGCGAATTTCGGCCAAAAAAAAAATGAGCAAGGGTTATTCTTAGGTAATTTTCAACAAGGAATTTAATGGTGATCTAGGTTGTCACCTTGACCTTCATCTTCAAAGTCATTTGTAGGCCAAGGCCATTTTTTTAAATTAGAACCCCTATTTTTGATGACAGAATCGAAAAGAGCGATCAATTGTAAGTCCGAATTTTCCATGACCTCCCAAGGTCATCTGAAGGAATTTACATTGCGAGGAAAAGTATAGAAACCCTGTAACGATTTTGTAGTTAGTTATATTTATTTTACGGGGTGTTCCTCGTTGCATTTATTAAATGTGCATCTTCCCCGCTAATGCGCCTAGGGAATTAAGTTGTGATTGGTTGGGCGTGGATACATATAGTAGATGGCAGCTCGGTGTAGTCTTTGTGGTTCAGTCATCGAGCATTAATGCCAAGTCGCGTGAGTTAATTGATGATAATTTTGTGTCATTCTCTTAGCAGCAAGTTAAGTTTTACGGGACACCACCGACTTTACCCACCTCAGACTGAGCGATAGCGCACCAAGCTGCAGGTGGTGACCGTGAGATGTCTGTAAACGGAATGTGGGATATCTGGAAGTATTCAGCTTTAATGATGACGCTTTATTCGGATATAAGTATAGATCTGGATGATCTTCTGGCTTCACAATCCTACGTTTCGTTACAACCCCCAAAAATCTCGCGGAGTATGTCAAAAAGAAAAATGAGCAAGGTTCAGCCTTAGGTAATTTTCAACAAGGAATTTAATGGTGAGCTTGGTTGTGACCTTGACCTGCATATTAAAGGTCATTTTGAGGTCAAGGTCATTTTTTATAGGGAAACCCCTGTTTTTGACATCGGATCCGAAAAGAGCAATCAATTGTACGTCCGAATATGTATTTTCCATGACCTCCCAAGATCACCTGAAGGAATAATGATGTGCTATGAAAATTTAAAAAAAATAAAAATTAAAAAAATTAATTCTTCACTTTAAAATTTTTTTTTTTGTTTTTTTATAATTTTCATAGCAACATAAGCATTATTACAATGTTACAATGTTCAGTATTTATGATTTTTTAAATTTAATTTTAAATTTTCAATTTAACCTTGGGAGGTTAAATAAATAAAACATAAACATAAAACAGGGGTCATAAACAGGGGTTTCCCTATAAAAAAAATGACCTTGACTTCAAAGTGACCTTGAAGATGATGGCCAAGGTCACACCCAAGCTCACCCTTAAATTGCTTGGTGAAAGTTACCTCAGAATAAACCTTGCTCATTTTTCTTTTTGACATACTCCGCGAAATTTTAGGGGTTTCCATACTTCTTCCTCGCAATGTAAATTCCTTCAGATGACCTTGGGAGGTCTTGGAAAATATATATTCGGACTTAGAATTGATCGCTCTTTTCGATTCTGTCATCAAAAATAGAGGTTCCAATTTAAAAAAATGGCCTTGACCTACAAATGACCTTAAAGATGAAGGTCAAGGTCACAATCAAGATCACCATTAAATTTCTTGTTGAAAATTACTTAAGAATAACCCTTGTTCATTTTTTTTTACCGAAATTCGCGAGACTTTAGGGGTTTCCATACTTTTTCCTCACCCTGTATAAAAGAACCGAAAGTATGGATATATGGAATCACAGGTTCGAAGCTCGATAGCAAATACCCCGTTGGTGAAAAAACATGACTGACAGTCAACAGCTCCACAGCAAAGCAACAGTAATAGTCAACAGCTCCACAACAGAGTCAGCAGCGTTAGCAACAGCATCGACAGTTGCGATGTTATAATTGCAACAATAGAAGGAATATCGCTACAAAATGCCCAGAATTGCAGAAACGCCAGAAATGTGGGAGTCAGACATGTTGAGGCTGAATTTTATCAAGGCGGTGGAACGTTAGGAGTAGTGTTGTGTAATAAAATACGGCTACAGTTATAACTGCACGGGGAAGAAGTCCCTCCGTTTGTTTCCGGGATTCTGCTTTGTGTTACAGGTGAGCTCAAATTTCAAATTTAATTGGACCAATCGAGTAAAGACGAGCTGGTTAATGATAATCAGTTGCATGATTCAGGTGAGGAAATTGGTTGTATAGTGAAAACGAGGACTGTAGAGAGATAGAAGCGATAGAATGTGTTGATGTTCAGCGAATTGTTCGGTGATGATTTTGTTGCGTCGATGTGTGAAAATAAATTTGATTTGATGTACGCCCATGTTTAAGGAAAATAGTTTGGATTGTAAGTTAAAGTATGTAGAGAATACTCTTAACACATTTTTAGATCGCCCAGAGAAAAAAATTCCACGAGATCGGCAAGAGATTAAAATTAATTTGAATTGACCTACCAGTTTCTATTGTTCGCCAACACGTTTGTCATATAAAGATTGTGAGATAGTCCAAAAAATGGTATATAACTGTTACATGAAGGTATTATTAGAAAAAGTCGTAGTAGTTTTGCAAGCAGAGCAGTATTGGTCAATAAGAAGAGCAAGAGAAGAGAATTTATATAGATTATAGGAATTTAAATAGGGTTACGGTTAAGGATAGATTCCCTCTTCCTTGTATTGAGATGATTATATGGACGCTTTGAATGGGAAAACTGTTTTTAGTTTGATCGATCTGCGGATTCTGTTCAGTATACTTCGTTCGTGACTCCAGGCGGTCAGTATGAATATGTAAAAACCCCATTTGGCTTACACAATGCGCCGTCAATATTTCAGCGCTTTATATCGGAAATATTTTAATCATTGGGCGCTTTCCAGTCCCGCAACATGTTGGCTTTGAAAATTTACTGATGCAAAAAACGGCATTCGATCCACCACATTACCATGAAATTTTCGATAAATCGGAGGCATTCAGAAAACAATAGAAAGAAATTTAAAAAACAATTAAAATCAAGTTATTTAAGAAAAGGATTCACTGATGCGTGGTCATAAAATTGTGTTAAGTCAGGTATTAAATTTAATGTATGAGAATTGTTCGAAGTTTACAGCAAAGAAGTATTTCTTTTTCAAGTCCCAGATTGAATATTT
Source organism: Tipula helvola (assembly GCA_963556165.1). Taxonomy (NCBI): domain Eukaryota; kingdom Metazoa; phylum Arthropoda; class Insecta; order Diptera; family Tipulidae; genus Tipula; species Tipula helvola. The sequence continues at coordinate 281,447,124 of OY744481.1, read as the reverse complement.
AGGTTATAAGGTCTCAAAATTGGGAATTACACCATCAGATTGTCATGTTCAGGCCATTAAGGAATATCCGTTTCTAAACAATGTCCATGAGGTTTCAAGATTTGTAGGCCTTGCTAGTTATTTTAGGAATACATAATTTTAGTATCCTTTCTAAACCATTGTTATAGATTTGTTGAAGGACGCTATGTTTAAGTTCAATGATATGGAGTGTCATTCGTTTAGTGAGCTACAGAGACGATTAGTTTCAAAAACCAGTATTGATTTGGTGCAATTTTGTTACAACGGCATCTCGATGGTTGTTTATACTCGGTGTCGTATTTTATTCCGGTCTACACTATGCAAAATTGCTGAGATTTCCTTTCATGAAATTTTATGTATGTGTGTGCTTTTTTCAATGTATTGATAAATATTTGTTAAAAAATTATAATAACTGGGCATTTTACTCTCATGATTATTTCTTCAATTGAGCCGTTCAGTGCACACATCGATTAACTCCACTTTTTGTAAAATCTTAAATTTATTACCGATTTTCCATCGTTAATAGTATAATAGCATAATAGTATAATACTATTATACTATTATTCCTTGTCGGTTTTCCATCGCGCGCGATGAAGTTAACACCAATTATAGTTCTTTTTAAGTGAACGTAGGTATAATTCCTATTTTGAAAATTTTAACGTATATTCATAAATAAAAAAACAATTTTCCATAATTTTTAGAAATAAATGCCGATATTCACAATGTTAATTTCACAAAAATAACTTTAAATTCCATTATAATATTTAAACAAGCCATACAACTCACAAAAAAGAACAATCGAATGCTAATTTTGCGAATTGTCAAAATAATACACTGTCAGATAAATTTACAATGTTAAAAACACAATTTGCTACCTATTATATTTTTGATAGCTAGAATAACGAAATAGTATAATTATACTATTATACTATGAACTTCGGTTTTCCATCGTCATAGTATAATAGCAAAATACTATTATACTATTATACTATGACGATGGAAAATCGGTATAAGTGTCAAAGCACTTGGTATAGTCATAACTTTTTATATTTATAATAATTTTCCTGAATAATAAAGATTAACACCATTAAACTGAAAAAAAATTTTGGCCATTGAATATCTTCATTTATTACTTTTTTCAGTTGCCAAATCGATTAACTCCACTAGTCACATAAAAATTGTAACATTACTGAGGATTATTTTTTGGCTATTCATTCTTATTAATTTGATATACCGTTATGAAAGGTATATCTATATTTATGCATTCTACAATATAATTTGAATTTACATTATAAAGGGAATTTTAAAAGACGTACATTTTCTCATCGCATTTCTCAACATTTTGTTTTATGGAGTTAATCAATTTGTACACTGAACGGCTCAATTGTTAAATAAAATTCGGTGAATAGCTGAATACTGTCAGAAAATGGAACGCATCATTTTTTAAATCAGTTCTTTTAAATTGTTTACTGCGGTTATTTTCCATAAACATTCGTTAATTCTAAACATATGAATTAATTTTATAGTATTTTCAGTATTAATAAATGCCATTGCGAAATATTTTTTTCTTATGCAGCTATAAACATTTCGTCTCAACACTCGGAAAAAATCAAAAACATAACCTTAAAAATGCATTTTAATTTGACATTTCGTACAAATTTCATGATAATTTTTTCGTGAAATAGCCTCCTGATAATTTGCTGAAAATGTCAAAATTTGTATAATATACTTACACATACATTGATAAATTTAATATCATGAGAGAAAATTTCAGCAATTTTGCATAGTGTAGATCTCGAGTTAGTATGAGCACGACTTTAGCTGAAAGTAACAAACATTCGTTTGTTAATTTCACATCAATTTATACGGTATTCACTTTAGATTAGTGACAGACTGATTTTCGTTTAAGCAAGCCTTAAGGCATTGCCACAGCTATTTTTCGTGCGATGCGATTTTTTTTCTATTTTCAAATTTTACTGTAATTAAAACAAATTTGATTATAAATGTTTGAAGACACTATTAAATTCAATTTCAATCTATAACATCTTTTAATAATTTTTTGGAAAATAATAATTTTTATTGAAAAATAATAATTATTCAAAATTCGCGTGCGAAATTTTAATATTCGCGCGATAAAATTTAAAATTTATAATTTATCAATAAAAATTATTAAGTTCCTAAAAAATTAATAAGACGTTTTATAGAATGCAATTTAATTTGATTGTTTCTTCAAACATTTAGAATCAAATTTGGTTTAATTCCGGTAAAATTTGAAAATAGAAAAAAAATCGCATCGTACGAAAAATAGCTGTGGCAATGCCTTTAGCCAAGAAAGATGCAAGTAGTCATGGTCAGTGTTTTTAGCGAACTATGATTTTGAGATGATGTATCAATGCGTCATGTGGATGCTCTAAGTAGGAGTCCAGACGTTACTGTATTTACGGAATACAATTTCTATGAAACATTAGTATCTTTACAAATCAGTGATCTAGACATTAGGCGTATTAAAGAAAGTGTTCAAAATACGTATGAAAATTATTACTATCCGATATGGGATAATATTTTGTACAAGAAATCTAATTCGAAATTATTGTTTGTTCCCATTATTTTAGAAAACGCTGTTATTCGTCAATGTCACGAAGTTTGACATTTTGAAGCAAATAAAACCATGCATTATATTTTGTTTTACACAAAACAATTGTTGTAGTACAATTACAACAGCAATACAGCAGATGGTTGAGTTCAATTCAGAAGGATATGGGTAGATGGCTTAAGGAATATCGCGATACAGGGTTAGAGGCTAAATTTAAATCAATTTAATTTTGTTTAGTTTTGAAAACAATGTGTTTCTTCTTATTTTTTATTGCGATGAGGTATTCAATAGGTGTGCAATTAAAAACTCGGCTCTGAAGTTGGTTGCATTAAAAACATACTTAAACGCATCCAAATCGCCCGCCATTTTGGATAGTCATTGCTGTTTTTATGACATAAGCTGTCATTCTGTGTGCATCAATTTTAAGAGATGGATATCGATTATCGATAAGCAACATAATACACCATTGCATTCTATTCAAAAGTAAAAAAAGAGGTTTGCAAGATTTCGTGATGGCAATTTTAGTCTTAAGGATGATCCACGTCCAGGTGCAGTAAAACAATTTGAAGACGAAGAACTTAAAGTTTTACTGGATGAAAATCCATGTCAAACTCAAAAGGAGCTTGCAGAACAGTTAGGAGCTATTCACCAAGCAATATCATCTCGATTACTTGCACTGGGAAAGATACAGATGGAAGAAAAATAGGTTCTTGATAAACTGACCGAAGAAAACAAAAACTGAAGAGTTGACAAAAGAAAAAAATTTATTTTTTGCACAAAATTATTACGAGTGCTGAAAAGTGAATTTTGTACGACAATCCTAAATGCATAAAGCATAGGTTGATCCAGGCCAGCCACCAACATCAGTTGCAAAATTGAATATTCATGCCAAAAAATTGTTCCGGTGTGTCTGGTGGGATTGGAAAGGAATCATTTACTACAAGCTTATGGAACCTGGTCAAACTGTTACAGCTGTACGCTACCGGTCCTAGTTGATAAAATTAAGTGACGCTCTGGAGCAGAAAAGACCATTTAAGGGCTAAGGAAGATGGAAGGTGATATAGCTGCATAACAACGCTCGTCCACATACAGCAAAATCAACCCTGGAACACATCTTCTCCTTAGGCTGGGAAGTTGTACAGCTTGCGGTGTATTCTCCAGACTTGGCTCCCTCTGATTACTACTTATTCAGATCGATGTTGTCATATTTGAAAAACCAGCAGCTCGATAACTACATATTTTGCTTCGAAACTACGAAGTTTCTATCGCGAAGGCATTTATCATCTACCCGGTAAATAGCAACAGGTCATGGCGAAATAATGGCGAATATTTCGTTTATTAATCTTTGTAACAAGTATCTTTTCACTAAAGTTGAATTTGACCAAAAAAAGCTGAGTCTCACACTTTCACACATGACTTTTAGATGACGTAGTGTTATTTGATACGCATGTTATTTGTGTATGGTAAGTGTGAACTAGTCGTGGTCGTGGATTAAATTGATGGAAAGGTTGTTTGGTCGTGTAGTTTTGTTGACGGTGCGGGTTTTCTTGCATAGAAATGTCATTTGATTTCATTGTTTTTGATGATTTTATATTTTTGGAGGGGCTGCTTGAAGCTACAAAAATATTAAATAAAGTTTCATTGTGCATATAGGAAGTCTTTCTCAATTTCACATTTGTTAGCAGACTTGGATTTAGCTTCGTGCGGCTATGATAAAGGTAAAATGTACAAAGAGTTAGTTATAGGCTACGATCTCAATTTAAGTACATAAACTTTAATCTTTATAAATTTCCAAGGACACTTAAGCACCCGGAAACTTATTTACACTTTGCGTTCCTTGCACATTGTAGATTGTAGCTTCTAGTAAAAAGTGGTTCAGTTTTAATCTCATACATAGTTAAACTAAACATCAAATATAAGTACAAATATCGCTTATTTCAAAACTGTGAAATAATTACATACTCATCAGATCAGAATTATCCAATGATAAGGTTTGTGTATAATAGTAAACACTGCCTTATTCGTAGTCGTAGATAATGATATTCAAGTGTGTAAATAGATATTTTGTAGTAACATAATTTACGTGTATCATACGTATAGTTACAAATTTAAAAATGGTTTTGCGTATTTATGTACATACATTAAAAGTTTCATAAACAAACCAAACTTATAAGACGTGTGGTAATTTATTCGGAGCAAAATAAATGAATGGCAAATAAATCGATCATAAAAAAACAAGCGATATTGAGATAACTGAAAATCTCAGATTGACCCTAATAAGTAATGACGATGACTTGCAGCAGCAAGTGAATTTTTTTTTAAATTACGTCTTTATCAAATCTCGTGATAATTTGTTGTTATATATGAACACGTTTCCCTATTTAGTTGGCTAAAAAGGCAGAAATTATACTTTCTGATTCTGATAGGAACAAATTCATACGAAGCAACACTTTTTGCAAGCACACACACACACACACACAGAATACTATCCGGGTATTATCGAATTGATTCACCGAAATTAGATGTAAACATTTAAATAAAGTGAAATGCGAATGCCAAATATACGTGGTCTATTGAAAATATGTAAGCCCGATCAATTTATATTGTGCGAAGGTATATACATATAGGGTACACACTAATTAAATAGAAAGTAAGTGATAACATTTTATTTTGTTTATATCTGTACATAATGTAGAACAGTACATATTTTAGTATATGAAAAGAACGATACATACTTATATATTGTGTAATTTACAAACACCTATACACAAAATAGTATACAAAACAAAATATTCAATTTGTATTTTATTTAAACACATGAATAAACAAAAAAAAAAAAAATCTTAAAAGTACGCAACCAAAAAAATCACATTTTTATTTCACATTTTTATTTTTTTAATTAGAAAATTTATTTGTAGAACACAAATTTACCTGGCACACAGTAAAATCCTTTGCACAACAGTATCCTCTCGTGTATCCTCCAGAAGGCGATTTTTATTTTATAACTGTTATATTATAACACAAACTGTCTTGAGATTTTTTTTTTTTTTTTGATTTTTTTTAGATTATTAAATTGAAGAAAACTTAATTGTTCTATTTTAAATTGTAAGAAAATAAAATTACAATCATTCCGCGTCTTTCATTTAAAGTTGAATTACGAAAGAAATAAAAATAAATAAATAAACATGTTTACACATATTCACAAATACATTATAAGCTGATATATTATAAATATGTATATGTGGGTATTTTGGTAAAGGCTGAATAAAAAAACATTTGATTTGCTCACAAGTTTTTTGTTTTTGGAGATGGACGTAATGAATAATTCTTGTAGAATTGGTTAAGAACAATAATTACTGTCGCATTATTAATGTGAAGCCTAATAATGTTCTGTTACTGAGGATAACAGAAAATTTTGCAATGCGACTGTTTGATTCTGGTTTACGAATCAATTCCTAGTCAGCAGACAGTTGCTCGTTGTTAACACTTGGTTTTACATTTGTTCTTTTTTTTTTGTTAATTGTAGGTACACTTTATTTCCACTACAGATTTTAGTTCATTTAAGTCCATGAAATGAGTAGCTAAATTTAAAAAGCGCCTTAAGCGGACAATAGTGAACTACTAGACTTCTAATAACAAAAATTTGCTATAGAAAGTTATATCGCAAAAGTGTCTATTTAATTTTAATTGTTATTTATTAAAAGTGTGATGGTTGGAAAATCTAGTTAATCTATTACAAAGTTTAAAGTATGATTTTTGTATATTTGATTCATTTATATATTTGCTCAATTCGTAAGAGAAGAAGTTACATTTGGCGCCCATTAGGTGCTCTTCAAGAATGGTGAGTAATAACATTAAATATTAACGAGAACAAAAGCTAAAATTATAAATAGTGACGAAGTAATTGAAACAAATAGTTTTTTCAAAATGGCTTCCTTTACGGATGAGCAATTTAGTACACTTTTGGCGGCTATTGGTAAGATGGCCGACCCTATACAGCAACAAATGTTGTTGCCGAATACAGGTGGTTACTTCTTAAAGTGTACATCAAGATTAAGAGCGGAAGAAAATGAGTATATTTCCGCATTTATCGACGCTATTATAACCTACAAAGATTGTGGCGGTGTCTCGGACGAGAATTCCCTAAAGGTTCTTCCGTTACTTTTGGAAGGACACGCTGCAAGCTGGTGGTTCGGCATTAAACATACTCAGGGCAACTTTAAAGAAGCTGTCGATCTCATGAGATCCACGTTTGAACAAAAGATGCCCGCGTATAAAGTGTATACTTAGTGTATACTTAATGTATATTTTGTAGTTCATATCCGACAATTGTTCGCATAATTGCCTTCTACTGATTTGTCAGATAAAGTCAAATTAGATATGACATACGGTCTTCTTAATTCCACATGGTGGTTTGGTGTCTATTGGAGGGGGACCAAAGTCGGTAGATTATTCTACCAGCAATTATTTAACCTTCCAGTAGGGTGCGCATCACGTAAGCTGTTTCATGTATTAGGTAGCTGCGTGATGGATACAATTGTGCAAGGGGTAACCTGACCACAATTCGCAAGTGAACGTACTGCCTCCTCGCGGCAACCACTGGTAACTGGACCCATTAGGCAGAATGTGGCCTTTTGGGACAGGCTAAAGTACGGCACTAAAGGAGAAAACCTTGACAAGAAAAACTAATCTAAGATGAAACAGCATATACTGAAGGATGATGAATGGCTGATAGGTTAATCAGTCCAAATATGCGGACTCTGGATACCAGGCACCTTCCAGTTTTATTTAGCCTTCCTGTAGTAAAGATGGGTGACCTACAGCACAGGCGACTTTCTATCCCCAGCAACTCACAAGGGTAAAATCAAAACGGTAGACGAGACACGGGTAGGAATATACGGGAGTGGGACTGCCCTCTCGAAGTCCTTGAGTCCCAATGCTACCGCTTTTCTAGCAGAAGTAAATTATATAGTAAACATCTATGAGGGAGAGCAATGAGCCCAGATAGCATGTATCGCGTGTAGAAGTACTTCCTACAGTAAACATCTAGGAGAGAGAGCAATGTGCCCAGATAGTATGTATCACGTACCGGCCGGCAGTATTATCAGGTTCATTAAGAGCCTGAATATTGACTGGACGGATAAAAGCAGGGCTTGGAGCACAAAAGATCTTTTAGATCGCAGTGCGAGGTGGCTAAACGCCCACATGGCCCTACAACACAAAGACAATATTTCTACTTAGTCTCAAACCAAATTATAGTTATCAGAAATATTGCAAATTTTGCAGTCGTCATGGTCATGATTTCGAGGAATGTAGGTCGAAACATAGAAGCACAAAAAACAGTGATAAGCCCTCTGAGGCACGGAAGGTCAATTCACAGACTAAGAATATTTTGTCAACGAGTTTCAATGACTTCAGATGTTACGGTTGTAAAAAGCCCGGTTTTATCAAAAGTAATTGTCCCAATTGTAGTCTCAAATCTACAGCCATGGCAAGCCTGTTAACTGAGCATCATGGTGAATCTCAGCGCTCTTCGGTTTATTTTGACATATTTGACACTATAGGCTTTGCTTATCTTGATACTGCGGCGAAAACTATTGTTGCCGGATATGAATTGTATCAGATGTTGAAAGATTATGGAGTTCACTTTGAGGAATCCGTCAGAAGCATTATGCTAACGGATGGGACGTCGAAGTATAAGAACTATATTTATCGTATTTCCTAATAATGCTAATAGTCGAACGCTGTTAGGCATCTATTTTATCCAAAGTGCTGGATTAATCTTGGGCTTTACTAACCACACATGGAGATTCTATGATGAGAGTATCTCTCATACATAATATATTTAACAATAATGACACTATCGAATACGAGCTGGAATTATCCACTTTTGATTTGAGGGATGATGAGAGTAATAACATGAGTTCTTTTCAAAGAGACGAATTGAGTCTGCTCTTGGCCGAGCACGAGTCAATTTCTCAATCCTCTGATTCTTCTACTCCGTACGCGGTGCATCGTATGAATTTATCAAATAACATACCGATTACAGTTCCTACCACATAATAAGCAGGAGATTTTAAAGCTACAACTGGACGAAATGCTAGCTAATAATGTCATCGAGAAATTTGATTCAAAATGGGCAGCCCCAGTAGTTTTGGTTCCGAAACACAACAACGAATTTCGTCTATGCGTAGACTATCGTAAATTAACTTCGCGAACCATAACAGATTCATGTCCGGTGCCCCGAATCGATGATATTATTCACATACCAAACAAAATTGAATTCTTATCTACAATTGATTTAAAGGCAGGCTATTGACAGGTCAGTGTAGCAGAGATCGATCGTGATAAAACATCTTTCATCACGCCCTTCGGACTCTTTCGTTTTCGAAGAATGCCTTTTGGCTTAAAGAATGCCCCTGCAACGTTCCAACGCCTGATCAATCAATTCAAAAATGTTATACCGAATGTCAATCTCGTCGGTTATTTGGACGACATATTAATTTTTACAAGTTCTTTCGAAACTCACAAATGCGACATAAAGTTGGTATTTCATCGATTAAATATCTTTAATTTAAAAACAAACCGGGACAAAATTCATTTTTTTAAAGAATCGGAAAAATATCTCGGTCATATTATTTCAAGTAAAGGTATAGAGACACAGACAGAAAAGGTGTCTGCTATTACGGTTGTGAAACCACCTATTAATGTATAACAAGTCCGAACGTTTATTCAAACGCCTTCGTGGTTTCGGAAATTTTATTAACAATTTTTCTTCTATTGCAAAGCCACTGGGTCAGTTGACAAAAAAATATGTTAGGTGGAAGTGGGGTATCGAGAAACTCGAAGCTTTTGATCGATTGAAAATAGCATTAGTCAATCCTGAAACAAGCGGATCAGACACACCCGTTCATGATTAGAACCGATACCAGCAAATATGGTTTGGGGGCGGTTTTGATGCAGTCCTGGGAGGGTCAGGAACTTCGCAAGTCGACTTCTAATAGACGCTGAAAGAAACTATCCCACTATAGAGAGAGAGGCTTTAGCAACAGTATGGGCATTGGAAAAGTTCAGAGGCTATATTGATGGATGCGATACAATCACCAAGCGGAAGATTGGCTCGATGGGCGTTGAAGCTCCAATCATTCGATTTGAAGATTGAGTATACCCCAGGTAATAATAATGTCATCGCTATTACACTTTCCCGTCCTAATAGCGAGGATGATTCACAAACCGGACAATTGTGTTCTATAGCCATCGATCTACCCAATCGGTCAGCTCCAAATATGCGAGAGGAACAACTAAAGGACTCGAATCTGCACAAAATAATCAGATGTTTTGAGGAAATAAATATTTTAAAAGTCGCCAATTGATCTTCGAGAGGTTACATCATGGCACATGGACTATTATATCGTTATCTGTTCGACTCAGATTCAGAGGAACCGCAACTCGTTATTCCTACCCGGTATCGTGGTGATATTATGAAAAAGTTTCACGATGTGCCAACTGCTGGACACTATGGCGTTGACAGAATGTACGCTATAATAGCTCATAAATACTACTGGATATGAATGAAGAATGACATTGCTAAGTACATTAGAGATTGCATCCCTTGTCAAAAATATAAAATAATAAACCTTAAACCTGCCGGACTGTTAAGAATTCCGATCATGGCACAATGCTTCGAGATTCTGTCTGTCGACTTGGATGGACCATTGGTTCCCACTGAAGCCCATAACAAGTGGATTTTTATTACAGAAGGTCCAAGATACCGCCACAAGGTGGACCGAATCAACGAGATCTTCCTGAGATACGGGATCATCCAGAGGCCAATCCAGTAGAAAGAAGGAATCGTGACCTAAAAACACAATTATCCATACTTGTTGAACAGGATCACAGTACCTGGAATCAACATTTAAGTTCTATTCGTTATGCTATGAATACGACGAAGTGTTCAACAAGTTACATATGTTTCTCATGATTTTCGCGCCATAGTACAAGCGGACAATTTTATACCCAAAATTACCCCATATTTATTAAAGGTCACCGAATATATGTCCAAAGTCAGGGAGCATAATGAAAAACAACAGGATCAACGAAAACAGCATGCAGACAACCGGGAATTCGAAGAAGGTGATCTAGTGCTGTTGACCAACCACTTTCTCAGCAATGCCACCAAAAAAAAAATCAAAATTCAAGTTCAAAATTTATGCCCGAAAGGGGCAGTCCGTAAAAAATACGGAAATGCTGGCCCAATACCTATGAGATCGAAACACGAGGGGGTCACTACATTGGTAAATACCATTCTTCTATGCTCACGCCCTTCAGAGGCGGAGAAGATCATTCATTTATGTGGAAGTACAAAATGGAGCTACTGCTGATGACTGAAAAATTGTGGAGGGTTTTAAATGAAACAAAACCAGAACTAACGAAAAATAATGCCAATGCGGAAGCAATCAACAATTGGCAAATTCACGACGATCAGGCTCGTGCGTGGTTTGGTTTATCGGTCGAAGACAACCAATTGTGCCACATTCGAAATAAAACCACGGCGAAAGACGCGTGAACGGCATTAAAAACATTTTACGAAAAATACTCAATGACAAATATAATTAGCATAATTCGACGTATTTGTGGTTTAAAAATGAGTAAAGGTGGAAACGTCGAAGGGCATTTGAATGAACTCACGAAATTGTCCAGAAATTAAGTGATTTGGGCGAAGAACAATTTTCAACTACATGGCATGTTGGTGTTATCGTAAGCAGTTTACCGAGCAGCTACGATAATTTAATTGTTGCACTCGAGGCACGATCAGAGGCAGACGTCAGATTATCGTTGGTTCAATCGAAATTAATTACTGAGTATCAACGTCGAAAAGAGAGACACAGACTCGGCATTGTAAACTACGGCGAAGGTTAAAGGCAAAATTAAATGTTTCGTTTGCAAACGATCTGGCCGCGTAAAGGGTGATCGTGGTAAATATAAATCGTGGAAAGAAAAATACACATAAAGGGAAAGTGCATCGACCAGTTTTATCGGCAAAAAAATTGTGATGGATTGATTCTCGATTCGGGTGCTACGAAACACTTTTCAAGCAACAAAGGTTTTTTCGTTTCACTCACAAACGGTGAAAGCGGCGATGTCAAGGGAAAAGGCGTTTGTCGCATCGAAATCGTACGCTCATTAAGATGACGCGTTGCTTGCTGTTGGACGCAATTTTACTGAAAACGTTTTGGGCAGAAGCGGTAAATACAGCATGTTCAAAACCGTTTGACATACAGATCGATCGAAAAGACACCATATGAGGTGTAAAATCAGCGGAAACCAGGTATTAAACATTTTTCAATTTTTGGTGCTAAATGTTTTGTTGATTCAATGATTTTCGTTGGTTATGATGAAAATTAGAAAGGATTCAGATGCTTAGATTCAGTCAAAATTAAGTTGGTAATCGATCAGTCGAGACGTGCGTTTTACGGAAATTTTTGCGAATGAAATCTGCGTTGATTTATCATCAAGTGATGCGAATGTGGAATCAAGTACAATCGGCATTGATATGGATAAGTCAACTGAAATCAATCCAAATGAGCGTGACAACGTGAGCGATACTGTGACAACAGAAAACAATGTGGGTGTGTGCAACAACAGTGGTGAATTGGTGATGTAGTGTCGAATGTCGAATTAGAATCTTTTGCTGAAGGCTTACATCGTATTTTCAATGAAGAAAACAATCAGACTGAAGAAAACAACAGAGTTATTCCGATTCATAAGACATCGCAGTGCGTCGTATTTCACAGCGATATTGATTATCAGAAACTCATCAGGTGTTTGCTTTACATATCGGTAAATAAACGACCGGATATTTCGGGAAGTGTTTCAATTTTAGCGCAACGAGTGCAATAGCGACGTCAACAAGATTGAAACGAATTGAAACGGGTAATCAGATATCTAAAGGGCACTGCGAATGTAAAATTGGTATTAAGCAGTAATGACGATTCGGGCAAATTTTTCTACGGATATGCCGACGCCAATTGGGCCGAAAACACTGATTATGTTTTTATTGTTAACGGTAGCATCGTAAGTTTGGCATGTCGAAAGCAGAATTGCGTCGCATTGTTATCTACAGAAGCAGAGTTCATCGCATTAATGACAATTGTCCGAAGCTTGTCAAGAGGCATTTTGGTTGCAGCGGTTGATGAACGATTTACAACAGCCGGTTCAAACAGCGACAACAATCTACGAAGACCATCAAAGCTGTTTGAAGCTCATCGAAGAGGAAAAATTGTCAAATCGAACAAAATATATGTTGGCAAATTTACTAACAAAACCATTGCCGGCGAAGCGACACATCAAGCCACGCGATCGATGCGGATCGAATTAAATTAAACAAATAATTAGAATGAGGAGGACGGCTGAGATAAGCAATATAAACACTTTCGTCAAAGAACTACTTAGTTATTTTAGTAGAATCATAAAAAATAAATAAAATAAAATATGTATATTCAATAAAATATTAAATTAAAACTTAAACATACATTCAATATAAAATAAAAATAAATGTTGGTATAATTCAGTCTTTTCGTTTTAAACTAACTCATAAAGCCACCCAACTTAATGGCAGTGTTTTATCAAACTTTATATTTCATCAAATCAGTGAAAAAATTACCTTCTTCCTTGACGAGAGAGATGTTCCCGGAGGATGCTCTGATGTTCATATAAACATAATTTCTATAAATTAATGAAATTTCTTCTCTGTTTGAGTGTTTGGTTCAACAAATAGTTGACTAGTAGCATGTTTGAGCAATAAGCTTACGATGTAGGAATTATTAGCTTCCACTTCGGTTATTTGACACACGTAAAATATCAAAACACTCTTTACTACAAATTTAAATAAAACGTATGTCCCCTTTTCCAGTACATCGATGTCGATAAGTATTGTGTTTGTACCTGAGGGTACATATTTATTAAATAAAACACGCTTTTATTCGGTGTTACATTTATTTTAATTTCAGTACATGCTTCCATCTACGCGACTAAATTCATACTGCTCGAATTCTTTGCCCGTCAAAACTGCTACACATATTTATTGTGAGTGCAATCCAATTACATCACATCCCCCTACTAAAATTCATTGTATAACAATAACGAGCTTTCTTAAATCTATATAATTTTAATTCATTTTTTTATGTTTTTATTTCATTTTTATTGCTGACGATAACGTATTGGCTTCTGAGTTCTTCTAGCACTTTTTCTTACGTTCGAATTCAACGGAGTCAGATTTTCCTTATCACCATTCAATACAATCTCTTCATTCTCGTTAATAAGATTACCGTTATTATTATTCAGTGCATTATCCGGCTCATTGTCGATCCTAACCCTCTCGATATCCACATCTCGTTTACAAACTGAAACTGCCAGAGGATTGGACCATTTAACCCCTTCAGGCGAAATACCAAATCTTACACCCTTCCCAATCGGTTCTATTGCTACCCCCTCTAAAGTTCGTCTATACTTATCCTGATTCGCTGTGTCTTCTAAAACATTATCTCTAATCTGATTTATATGTCTTTTAATCGTACGTCCCGTTTTTAATTTCACAATGTAGGATCTTGGCCCTATAACCTTAATGATTTCGGCATCACTCCATTTACTATTATTTGGATCGGAATAGTCTTTAACCACTACTTTTTGCCCTACCGTATAACGTGTATCTCGTCTGCCTCTAAAGTTCTTCGTTTGACCTTCCTTAGCTTTTTTTACTATTTCCTCTTGGGTAAGTGGTTTTAATAAACTTAGTTTTGTTTTTAATTCCCTACCTATCATTAATTTGGCTGGAGTTTCATTCGTCGTACAATGCTTCGTGGAACGATAATCTATTAAGTATCGCTGTAACGCCTTATCAATATCGAATGTTTTATCACTTCGCTTATATTCATCAAACATAGTTTTAATAGCTTTTTTAAATGACTCAACCGAGTTTTCCGCCTGCCCATTGCTGGCTGAATGCCCTGGGGCTATTAATATGTGTCTGATGCCGTGTAATTTCAAGTATTCTTCCATATCTAACGCACAGAACTGGCCCCCGTTGTCCGAAACAAGTATATCCGGAAGCCCATATCTTGCAAATAGCTCTCTTAGGACAGTCTTAGTGCTTTGAGCAGTTATCTTTGACATTCTAACAATCTCGACCCATTTGGAATACACATCCACTACGATCAAAAAATTGTATGACAAAAATGGTCCTGCGAAATCCGCATGTACACGGCTCCTTGCTTTTCCCTGGTATTCCCATGGTATTAAACTAGCTTTGTTTGGGTTTGGTTGTGTACTTATACACGATCTACAATTTTTTACTTTCTTCACAACGTCATCATCAATCTATGGCCACCATATATGCGAACGAGCAATTGATTTGGTCTTAACAATTCCAAAGTGTGAACTATGAATTTCATTCAATAGATTATCTCTCAATTTTTCTGGAATAACCACTCTGTATCCTCTCATTAACGTTTCCTGTTCAACAGATAACTCGTCTTTTATTCGGATATATGGTATAAATTTATGGTCACCCAAATTTTTAAAATCATTGAACTTAACGGCGTCCAAAACTTTTGAAAGAATAGGGTCTTTCCTAGTTTCAGATCTAACTAGTTTAAAATCAATGAAAATCTCTTTTCCCCTATCGATATAGTTTATGTAATTGACTCTTCCTTCCTTTTCATCTCCCTTGTCTTCATTCGTAACACTTTCCAATGGCAATCTAGACAGAATATCTGGCTGATTTTCGGCACTCTTAATGTACTGGATTTTATAATTAAAACCACTCAAAAAATGAGCCCAACGTTGCAGACAGCTTGCAGCCATTTGAGGTAAACCTTTGTGTTCACCAAAGAGCGTCAATAATGGTTTATGGTCTGTCTTTAAAATAAATTCATTCCCGATCAGATACAAATAAAGTTTCTTTACAGCCCAATAAATCGCCAACGCCTTTTTATCCATTACACTATAATTTAGTTCGGCACCAGTCAACGTTCTTGAAATGAATGCAATTGGCCTCTCACTACCATCTGGAAAGTTGTGCGATAAAATTGCGTCCAATCCTTTATGTGAAGCATCACACGATAGAATAATTGGAATTGAAGGATCGAAATGTGCTAAGGTGACATTAGCAATGATCTCTTCCTTTATCCTGTTAAACGAAACCACGCACTCTTTTGACCAATCAAACGGTGCTGATTTTTTTAATAGATTATACATTGGGTTCATTATAGTGGACAGATTCCTGATAAACTTTCCATAATAGTTTACCAATCCACAAAATGAACGAACTTCGGTAACATTTGTAGGCGGTTTTGCTTTTAACACCGCTTCAATTCTTTCTTCCGTTTTTGTAAGCCCATGTTCATTTACAATAAATTCCAAGTAATTTAAACTTGTTTTGAAAAATTCACATTTTCTTCTATTCAGCCTTAACCCTGCCATATTCAATTTTTGAAAAACTTTTCTTAATTTTTCCAAATGCTCTTCTTCATTAGAACGCGTTACAGCAATATCGTCCACGAATACTGTCACTCCTGAAATGCCTTGTAACAACTTTTCGATAATATTCTGAAAAATTCCACTTGCAGGCTTAATGCCATATGGCATTCTATTCATTTGGAAAACGCCTTTATGAGTGCTCCATGTGACAATCTTTTTACTTTCTTCATCTAATTCTAACTGATTGTATGCGCACGACAAGTCTAATTTTGTGAATAGTTTGCCTCCCCTTAACGAGTTTACGACTTCGTCAATTCGTGGAAGCGGATATTTAAAATCCTTGATATATTTGTTAATAGTCGCCTTATAATCTCCACAAATTCTCAACCGTCCATCCGATTTAACTATTGGAACTAAAGGTGTCCCAAACTGTGATGTTTCAATTCGAGTAATGACTCCCTCGTTTTCTAATCTTTCTATCTCTTTCTCGATGTGTTCCTTAAACGCATAAGGTATTTGCCGCGGCTTGCAAAAAATAGGTTTTGCACCTTCTTCCAACTCTAAATGCACCTTACCCAGTGAATATCTACCCAAACCTCTATTAAATAAACAACTATATTCTCCTAGAAGTGCCTCTAATTTATCATTTGGTCGAATTATACATAATCTTTGCAACTCCTCCAAACCCTTTACCGTTGCTATGTTTATACCAAATACTTTTAAAAAACTTCTTCCCAAAACAGATGGAATGTCATCCTTGATCACGGCAAATCTAACTACCTTTTTTTTGTTATTGAATTCGACTAAAACATCCATACAACCCAAAACATGTAAATACTGGCCACTAACCGACTGAAGAACCGTATTGTCTTTACTATACGTAATACCCGAAAAATATCGACCATATACATCCTCGGATATTGCAGCGATCTTTGCACCCGTGTCAAGTAACATCGAAATTTCTTTATTATTTACTAAAATTTTAACTAAATAAGGATCATCTGAAATCTTTAAGTTATTATCTTTGATACAATATAGTGTCTGAATCTCATTGCCAAAATCGTTATCATCATTGCAACTTAAATCTACATTTCCTGAATTATCATTAACTCTTTGCAAATCTGGATTACAATTATTTAAACTTCCTATATTATCACAAACATTATTTTTTTGAAAATTATGGCAAACTCTAGACTTAGAGCTATGTCCTATGACATTACATTTGTTACATTTTAATTTATTAAATTTACACATACTAAAGTTATGATTTGACAATCCGCATTTAAAACATTTCCCTTTAAATGTACTCACAGATCTGTTGCTCCATTCCTTCTGTTGCAATTTATCCGTTTGTGCCTTTGAATTTTGTTGAATTTGGTTCGTACGACTATAAATCGCACACACTTCCGATTTATCTTTCATTTTGGTTTCGATCTTCAACGCGATATTAATAGCCTTATCCAAGGTCAATGTTTCGTCTTCCTCACACAAGCGATCAAAAATTTTGTGTTCAACCCCCATGACAAACTGATTAATTAGATTGTGTAACAAGTTCTCACCAAATTTACAGTTCACTGCTAAACCTCTTAATCTCGCACAAAACTCGTTTACATTTTCTTCATTTCCTTTTACTGCATTAAAAAATAATTTCCTTTCTTTAAACACAATTACTACCGGAGTGTAATGTTGCCTCAATATTTTGCAGATGTCATCATAAGACTTTTCATTCAATTTTTTTGGTGAAATAGTTCACTGCCCAACAAAATGTTACTAAAAGTTACATTTTTGACAACTTGTCGTTCACTGAGCACCAAGATGTGACAGTATATTATGACAACTTGGTGTTCACTGCATATGTTGTCGTCGACACAAATCGACATTTTTTGACTGTAGTAGCAAGCATTGTTAGTTGATGTTGAAAAGTGATTTTTATAATTTAATGTCAAAAATAGATAAACAAAAATAAAAAATAATAACATTGATGGAAAAATTATGCCAATTTGTGGTTGACGGGAATTGTTTTATTCAGGAGAAAGGTGTAATTTGTGTGGCTAACAATGATCGTCCAATAACTCATACGAATATGTACCTATTAATATTTGTTATATTTTTTATTGCTCTATAGCAATGGAAATAATAATTTTTTTATTTGTATCACGCATTATAAATACGCGTTATTATCTTATTAAAACACAAAATAATAACCAAATGTAGTTTGCTCAACTGAAAAAAATTTACGATTGACAACAAAAAACAAAATGAAGTTTGCTTCAAAATTTACGATTGACAGAAAATAACAACATGTCGTTCACTGGATTTTAAAGTTACACCTACTGACACCGATGTTTATTTGCAATTTCTAACATCACACCACACCGACAACAATTTTTGCAGTGAACGCAACCAGTGTCCCTCACTAATTTTAGAACAGCTGTTGCTAACAAATTAACTAGCATGTCCCTTTGTAAATCTTTATCCACAACTTTATTGTAGCTAAAGTAAAACGATAATTTCTCCTCGTAGATCTCCCATTCGTCATTTCCATCGAATTGTTGAAGTTGCCCTTGTTTATCCGCCATTTTGTAGTAGTAAATAATGTCTTTACTTTTTAGTTTAACTAAATTTTGTTTTTTTATTTTTTATATTTTTACTTTTTAATTTATTTACATTACTACAATCGCACACTTCATTTACGGGATTATTTATAGTTTTTACCCTTATTTATTTTAATACGAATGAGCTTCAGTTACATTAGCACCCAAACAAAAAAATCTTTATTTTTTTTATTTTTACTTTTTTTATTTTTTTTATTTCATCAACTTGTTGTCGAAATGCGTATTTGTACTGACTATTTTCCATTGTTATTTTAATCCTCGTCGCCATTTATTGTGTTTGTACCTGAGGGTACATATTTATTAAATAAAACACGCTTTTATTCGGTGTAATTATATTTATTTTAATTTCAGTACAAGTACATGCTTCCATCTACGCGACTAAATTCATACTGCTCGAATTCTTTGCCCGTCAAAACTGCTACACATATTTATTGTGAGTGCAATCCAATTACATCACAATAAGAAGCATTTCTGGATTTGGCTCTAAATTTGATATTTTTTCATCCCAAAAAGAGCCCACCGATTTCACACATCAGAATTAGTTTCAGACGAAGAAATTTGAATTTTCGGAATTTTTGTTCTGGTTAATTTCTTTTGCTTAAATGATTTATTTTTTTGATTAGCAATTTAAGTGTAGGCCTACACTTAAATCAAATTTAAATAAAGCGACCAAAAACCTGAAAATGGCCTTATTAAAAGAACGTGATGAAGGGGTTCAACATTATCTCAGTGAACTCACAGCGACCGAAGCAACAGATTATTCTCTGTGGAAAGCCACACGTAAGCTGAAACGACAAACTCTTTCGTGTGCTCCGATTCGTCTCCCTGACGGAAACTGGGCAAGAAGTGATGCAGATAAAGCAAACATATTTGCTCAACATCTTAGTAAGGTATTTATACCCAACGAACAGATTGGAAGCCCTGAATTTATACCTGATGATGCAGAAGCTGAGGAAATCCAGAAAATTAAATACAAGTTGCGCCAAGTACAAAAGAAAATCAAGGAAAACATTGATCCAAGAAAAGCACCAGGGCATGATCTGATAAGTGGCAAAATACTAAAAAATCTTCCGGAAAAATGTATCAAATTAATAACATACATTTTCAACGCTATAATGAGAATAGGCTATTTTCCTGAAACCTGGAAAATCTCGCAAATCATAATGATTCCAAAACATGGTAAAGATGAAACAAAAGTAAACTCATACCGTCCAATCAGTTTACTACCGACTTTCTCTAAGCTATTCGAAAAAATGCTACTGCAAAAACTTAAACCAATTCTGCACGAGAAAAAAATTATTCCTGATCATCAATTCGGATTTAGAGAAGAACACGGAACCGTAGAACAAGTTCATAGAGTCGTCTCTGAAATCAGGAAAGCCCTAGAACAAAAAAAGTACTGCTATGCAGCGTTTTTAGACATTGCGCAAGCTTTCGATAAAGTGTGACATAAAGGACTTATACACAAAGTTAGAAGACAGTTACCAAAAAGTTTTTCCAACATCATTAAAAATTATCTGCTTGATCGAAAGTTTTTCGTGAAATATAACAGCGCATCCACAAATTTATACGAAATCCTCGCTGGAGTTCCACAAGGCAGTGTGCTAGGACCACTATTATATTTGATCTATACAGCAGATCTATACCAACATCAAAATACGTAAAAGTTTCAACGTTTGCAGATGATACAGCAATCATGTCTACGCATCAAAATCCCAAGATAGCATCAAGAAATCTGCAAGATCACTTAGACGAAATACAAAAATGGTTAACTAAATGGAGAATTAAGGTCAACGAGCGTAAATCGGCGCACATTACATTCACACTCCGCAAACTTACCTGTTCGCCTGTGAGACTAAACAATATCATTCTACCACAACACCAAAACGTTAAATATCTCGGCCTACATTTAGATAGAAGGCTTACATGGAAAAAGCATATCGAAACTAAACGTCAATAAATCAAGTTAAAGTGTATTAAAATGAACTGGTTAATAGGGAAACATTGCAACTTAAGCCTAGATTGTAAGGTTTTACTATATAAAATGGTACTTAAACCTATCTGGACGTATGGTATTCAATTGTGGGGGTCCGCTTGTGCTTCCAACATAATAAAACTGCAACGAATGCAGTCAAGAATACTAAGAATAATGGTAAATCCACCCTGATATATACGTAACACAAACATACATCGGGACCTACATATCGAAACAGTAGCAGACACAATCAAGTAGTACAGTAAAAAGTACCAGTTGAAATTAGAACATCATCCCAATGGTTTAGCCAGGGAAATTTTAAAAAGGCCCAGATACCGGCGTCTTAAAAAGAAGATCCTATAGATCTAGCTATCTAATTTAAAGTAATTACAAAGTGCAAGTTAGTATTAAGAACTAACATAGGTTAAGTCTTAATCAAAAGTTTGTATTAGTTTGTAAGATTTGATTACATCTTGTGAGTTTCCTATATAGGAAAGATTCAAGAATAAAGCCTTAGGCAGTTTAAAAAAAAAAAAAAATTAGCAATTGAATTTTTATTAGCCTAATAAAAAAACAACGAGCGAGTTCACCCTCAACTCGCAAAATTTTTATGTGAAAACTTTTCTGTATAAATATCTATTAAATCATTTAAAGCCATTTCGATAAAGCTCAGAAACCCCCCTATAAAGACGGATGTGTTCGCTCAGTATTTAAACTAAGTTACATTTTTGATTGAAAAAGCCAAGTTATTCTACTATTTTGAATTTGGAGGACGAACCTTACTAACATTAATTGAGCTTGAGCAAAGTACAATTCTGTTAAGTTAATCACCTAAACCTGCCATGTATGCTTTCAAGCTTCAAATGTACCATTACTCATACACAGCAATCTTGTTCAAGATTCCATAGTAATAAATGGTCACGGCAAACAAAGAAAAATCGCATCGCTTTATCACTGATCAGTTTAAAATAAATTAAATACAGCGGTTCTATTTGGGCGCACTGTTGGTTGTAAAATCATTGCAATTGGAAAGACAGCAGCGCGAAGCCCCCCATAACCAAACTCACGAACAGCATGAGCTATTGAGCTTTACTAATAAAAAACATACCGAACCGATTAAACAATTTTAAAATTGTTATTTTATTATGAATCAATGTATATGTACAATTTTCACAGTTAGCTATTTCCATTTAATTTTTTTACATGGTTCTTTTCCTCGTATGTAATTTTCATTTTCAAAAACACTTGCTGCTGCGGCCATATATAGCAGATATTTTCACAACAAAATTAATTAAAGTAGGCGATTTTTTTTTGTATTCGGCTCACGATGTTTTTGAAATGCCGGATGATGTTGTATATTGCATGTGTATGCGTAGATTTTGCATTGATTTTGCGTTTTATTTATTTTTTGTTCTTGTCGATATTCACACATACCTGCAATAATTTTTGTTCGGCACTTTTATTTCCGTAACCCGAGTTCTATACAATTTTTTACTTACTCCTGCCGCTAAAGATGTTTTCACATCAAAAATCTTACGTTAAACATACCAAATATTACACAATACTGGGGAAGCACACGACTATACGTGTATTTTGGTTGCGTTTTCATGATGACTGTCAAACTACAGAGAAACATTTGAAATAATAACGGCATGATTCAGTACTTTTTTCAAATTTTTTAAACGCTGTGAAGGTAGCTAAACATAGCTTACGAAAGTGCCTCGATGACGAAACTGTCCCACTTTACCCAAGTGTGGAGTTTGCCGAATAAATGTTTCATTGAGTAAAACTGGCGAAGAGCTGAGATTACAGTATGCAGAATGGTAAAGCAGCACAAAAACGAAAATTATCCTACTCCACCAAAACCTAAAGCAAACCTAATTTACATGGTTAGGGAAAACGCCATGAAAGACTTTGAAAATGTTCATAAACACATTTGAGGTAATACAGGTTTAACATGTTTCAAGTATCATAAATACAATTTTTTATTACTTTTTATGTTTCTTTATTTAAACTTTTATAATGTCTTTAATGGAGCTTATGGGTTTTGAGCAGGGTTTCGAACCGAACCCGAACCTCGAACCCGCTCCGGTTCAAACATTTTTAGTAATTTTTTCGAACCCGAACCTGAACCAGAACCCAATATTTCTCGGGTTCGATTCAACCGGGCTCCGGGTTGGCTTTGAACTAAGCATGAAATAGGAATTTGCTGTTTATGAATCCTTCTCACGGGTCCATAAGGGAAAAAATATTATGGAATGGTGGAAAAACCATCAAATTGAAAGTGTTAGCGGAGTGGGCATTTTCGGCTTTAAAGTTTAGTTTAGCACCACAAAGGGCACACCGTAGAGAAGAATCATTAAGGGGGGAACCTTCTCCAGACAACTGGTTTTTCAATAATTTTTTACAAAAAATTGAGAGCATTTATTGCAATGAAACAAATTGCATAATAATATTGACGTTCAAATGAATACAAAAAAAAAATTTTATGAGTAAAAAAAAACAAAATGGCGGCGCTGGAGGTGCTCGAACTAGGCTACTAGAGTTTGCGCCGTGGAACGCCCAGGACCTTGTAGTTAACTTAAATCAACGAAACAAATTTTTTTTATTAAAATAATTCATTCCGCTTTGCATGAACCTAAAAGTTGCAAAAAAAAAATAAAATCACGTGTTTCTTTATAAACAATTCGTTAAAACCAATATTTGTTTAAACAATTTATACGAAATTTTAGGTTTGTGCAAAGGCCGATAAGCTAAAGAACATGTGTACAAAATTTCAAGTTAATCGGTCCATTACTTTTTGAGTTACATTCCATGGCGCGCAAAAAAACACGTTTTAAGAAAAGCTCGATTGAAGTTTACGTTCTTGAAGAGAACGCATTACTTCGCATCACTTCAGTGACTTCCTAGGGACCTTTAGGACTTTCTGTTGGGCTTGAAACTTTGGTAATATATTCTCCAGATACTAAACGAATTTTTAAAGCAAAAAAAAATGAAAAAAATAATAATATCTGGAGGAGGTTCCCCCCTTAAGAGATATCCTATTCGTCAAATTAAACGAAACATTTTTATTGAAATAAGTTTCATTTTTTTTTTAATCCGAACCCGAACCTGAACCCGAACCCAATTATTTTCTTGCTTTGAACCTGAACCCGAACCCAAAATTGTGCGGGTTCGAAACCCTGGTTTTGAGGTAATGAAGTGATGGACGTATGGAATTATAAAGTTAAAACTCTCCGAGATTGAGGTTTGAGTTTTGCGCGTAAGGTTTTTTTGTTTTTTTGCTGCATTTTGGGTTTGTAGTTTATTGGGTTTTTAAATGTATGAGTTTTGAGGTTATAGATTGTGAGGTTATGGGTTTTAGGGTTATAGGTTATCGATCTCAAGGTTATTGAGCTATGAAGGTAGAGAGTATTTGGTATAGGGTTATATGGTTGATATTGTTGGATTTTCAAGCTGTTTTTTAAGGTTAGAAAAACGCTTACGTGATATGGCAAAACAGGTTTCAGATTCGGTTTCAGCGACCGAAAAAACATACAATCCACTTGATCTAATTTAAGGAATCCTCCACTCATTTTTTTTTGTGGTCCTGTATTATCCCACAGATCCCCCTACGCACAAATTGACACCAGAATTGCTCCGATCAGATGTGGTCATTGCGCCGCCTGATTATGCGTGAGGTATGAAGCCTAAGGACGAACCTAAGAAATCATACATTTAAATTAAAGGTAATGTTTACTGTTGATGAGGAATTGCCTACGACCAAGGGCAAAATTTTGTGTCACTTTTCTGAACACGTGGTGTAAGATGTTATCACGTCAAAAAATTATCGTGTTTTACCTACTTAATAGTGATAAATGTTACATTGAACTCCAACTATAAACTATGCATTAAACGGGCAAATACTTGGCCGCTTATAATTATTTTAACAATAATTTGTGAACGATGGTTTCATCCAATACGTTCTAATTAAGAATTGGAAATGAACGAGGTATCGAAGTAGAAAGAATTAATTTACCTTTATAATAAACCGTTTGTCATTGATTGCACAGGCAAATATTAATTAACTAAGACCCGCAACGACATAACGTACCAATTAGGTAAGGTTTAATAAGAATACGCCCTACTAGGGTCACCTGTATACATCGCAACAACAACATTTACCAAAAATAATTGAAACATGTTTAAAGTTAAACGGCATTTACATTTTTTTTTGGTAGGAATAGCCAAGTTCCTACTTGGCCATATTCCAGAACTTTATTCAAAAATCATTTTACAGGTTGGTTGAAAAGTATTGAAAGCAAAAGTGAAAGAAAGTGAATTTTTTAATGAAATTAGTTTTTTTATTCAATATAATCTCCTTCAACCTCAATACACTTATTCCAAAGATCCTCCAATAATTTTATACCATCTCTGTAATGATTTTCCGGAAGCTCTGCAAAATACTGTTCCACGGCTTCTTCATTCGACATAAAACGCTTTCCACAAAGGAATTGTTTCAGGTTTCTGAAGAGATAGTAATCGCTGGGAGCCAAATCTACGCACGAAATCGGTTTTATTATGCTTAAAACGCTTCAAATTACGCGGAGAAATTTATTTTCGATTCAGTTTTTGTTGAATTGTTAACGAATGCGGCACCAGTTTTCCAAGTAGCTTTTCCATACGTAATTCTTCATGTAAAATATGGATTACTCCTTCGTCTGACATCACGAACAATATTATACACTTGCTCAATAATTTCTGAAGTTGTTGCACTTTTTGGATGTCCACTAAGTGGTTCATCTTCAACGCTTGAACGACCACGTTTAAACTGTAAAATCCATCAATACACAGTTGGAAATGAAGGAGCAGATTCCTTAAACACTTTTACCATTTTTGTATGAATTTCTGTTGCTGATAAACCTTCCAAAACAAAGAATTTTATCACTGCACGATATTTGGTTTTTTCCATTGTAAACGAATACACTGACACGTCAACTTCTAATGGCTTGTAAACAAAGAATGAATTACCAGATCGAAATAAAGATTTTCATGTGTTCAAATGAAAGATGAAATATTAAAATGGCGTATAAATTTTGATTCCTCTACTGGTTAACAGGTATCGCTTTCAATACTCTTCAACCAACCTGTATTTTGAAGATTCATCATCAGTTGATTAAAATAATATTGGTAAGGGGAACATAATGTGGTACTGCTAATTGTGGCAGTGGGTGATGCTTTCAATACTTTTCAACCAACCTGTATTATCCCAATTTCCATCGCATATGTCAAACTTCGTTAAAATCCGTTAAGAAATAGATAAGTTCTATCCTAACTGGCCATAATGAGCTAAAGGTTGAGTGTGAATTGTAAAAAGTTCAATTTGAAGTGTAAAAGATTCAATTTGAAGTATAAAACATGTATTAGAAAATAAAGAACATACGTTTGTAAATGTTTATTAAATTATTGATATTCGCCTTATAAATAATTCCCGCCGTTAATTCTAGAAGGAAATATTTTATCGTCAGGGCCTCCAGAATCTCACAGCTGATGATTTGTTACCTTATATAACAAAGCGAGCCCCAGCATTGCTTTTCAAACAAGAAACCAAATCGCAAAAACAAGAGTTAAAAACCGGTTCAACAGGGGAATCGATATGAATGAATTTTTTTCAAATTATGAAGAATAATCAGAAAACTCGTCTTCGGATGAAGACTCATCTTCAGATGAGCACGAAATTAAGATATCATCAAACAAACAATGATGTTGCAAAACAGGAGTATTATATTCGCTATACTATTTCGCTAGTTTTTGGAATTTAATTTAATTTCTTCTAACTCGGAATTACTTAAATTAAAATTTATGCCAGAGTCTAAAGTATTGTCTGCGCCATTTCGGATTTCCTATACAGTTGGATTCAGGATATATTATTCAGTCTATATGGGAGCAACAAATACTATACCTTTAATTTTTAAAACAAATTAGAAATGATTTTTAATAGGGGATTTGGTTAAACAAATTCAATTTATATAATAGCAATAAATAATACTCACAGTTTTCTAATATCTAATCGCTTACTTTAGTAAAATACCCAAGACAACCATAAGACAAGTTGCCTAAGAAATTTGTCTCTTTTTAACCAGCGTAATTTTATATTATTCTTCTATCCCAGACGATCAAACGACCAAAGACAAAAAATTTGCTGGGTAGGCTAATAAAATTACTTAAAAAAATTGAACGAAGAATACCTCGAAATAATTTTTAATGAAATAAATCAAAATGAATGATAATTCATTTCCACCTGGCTTCAAAGATTTTTTTGTGACGTTTTTCAATTTACGAATTCAAATAAGACATTTCATTGTTATCAAAAAGCCTAAAATTATAGAAAAGAATGTATAAAAAAGTAAAACAACGAATGTACATATTTGATTGAGTTTATTTAGGTGGCTTTGGCTTAATAGATCCACAAAGTTTTCATCGCGCTCGAATTTCATGTCATGTGTTTGCCAGAGCCTTCTAAAGTACAGAGCCATAATCATCATGACGTATTTTTGAGAAGCTTTTTTAGTGGAATAACTTTTCACTGATTTTCATAGGAATCCATAGTAAAAATGACGTTTTTTAGCTGCAAATTTTTCAATGAAAAAAGGAAAAATATTAAAGTTTTCTACATATCTTTAACAACAATATACAAGAAGGCACTATTCTATTGGTATTAAATGAATATTATGATAATTGCAGAAATAATAAAATTAAATTACTCCTAAATTATATTTTTCGAACTTTCATTTTGCAAATACATCAAAGTTGGCTCTGACGAATTAAAATAATACTTGCTAAAATTATCTTTAGTTTTACTAGTGTACGTTAGATGTCTATAATTGTTGGCAGAGAAATACGAAAAAAAATTATTTAACCGATCAATTATGACACGTTCTTAAATATTTTGTGAATTTGTTTTGCTTTTTCTACAATTTTTGAACTCAAATTATCCCAGGTGGCAATTTTGGTACGATTTTTCAAAATTTTTAGTGCCCACTGCCATCTATGTATATTCACTTAATGCACACGATTTGTAGTAAGATTTTCTTTTTAATTTGACCAAAATGCTGTTGTTATACCTTTTTTTTATATTTTGGTTTAAATAAATCAATTATTACAAGAAAATGAAAACGATTTACTTAAACGAGAATTATATATGTTGAAATTCAAACATTTATGAATATATTTCAGAAATTATAATTAAGAATTTGCAACGTTTTCATTTACAAATTTGTCTTAGGAAAAAAAGTGATTTCCCATATGTTTTATGTGTTTTACTACGGAAATTTTGGTTTTTTCCTCGTTACTAATTCCCTTGTAAAATCTTCGTTTCTTAGATTATGGCTTGTATAATCAAGGTTGCTTTCGAACGCCATTCAAAATTAACGTAGCACAACTATGCACTGCTATGATATGGCATTGCTCATATAACTATATTATATGAACATAAAGACATAAGAGAACGATCGCACAAGAGACATGAGACAAAAATTAAAAATAACGGTTGGTAGAAGCGATGAAAGTTGATGTACAATATATTGTACAAGGGGTTCAGGAGGATTAAAGTTGCCGTTTTAATATGGTTTAAAAATACCAAAACTATAGTGTCTAGTCGTACTTGCAATTTAAGTTGCGTTTGTCGATTTGGACCTAAATTCATATAGCAACTACAACTATAAGACAAAAAACAAATTATTTTTGAAGCAGTCCACTTTCCGCGCTCCGCACTTGTCTTATTGAAAAATGGTCGATACTGAAAAAAAAAATCTTAATTTTGTTTGCTGATATATTATGCTACGTATGTCGTACTGTACACCCAAGATTTTGCTGTTGATAGTGAAAAAAATGTTATGCGCAAAGCGTGGTTAAGTTTTTTGCTTTTATCGGTGAAATTGTGGCCCTTGGCCTCGCCTCTTCCACTTTGAAAAGCAAAAAATACTTACCGCCCGCCACATGTTACAGTACGATATGTTATTTTATAAATGTTTATTTATCTGTTGTTAAGTTTTATAATTATTAATACACAAGAAGTTTTTACATTTTGTCAAAATGTTTTTATCATAAACTTCACACTAATATTTGCAACCAATTTCATACGTGATCGCACACTTATTTTTATCTCATCAACCTCTGCGAATTTTATTCTTAGACTATGGGGTAAATAAAGTAACCCCCCCCCCCCCCCCCCTCCCCATGAAACCATGGTTTCAATGTTACCCAGTAGTACCTACATACAATGCGTATATAAACAAACACTTTTATAAAAAATGTTGGTAAACTGTTTGCAACCAAATTGTATACAATAATAAAAATCATATGATTAACAGAAAAATATCAAAAATGTACCCAATTGGTTGAAATTTTACATATATTCATTTTGATGAAGGATAGCAATGTTACCTGTCATCAATATAAAATTACGAGTACATAACTCTTTAATAAAAAAAATAATGTCACGATAATTTTATATGTATTATGTACTATGTATTACATATTCGATTATCGCAATTCTAACCTCAAATTTTGACTGTGACCGTGTAGTGTAAAACAAACATTCATTTATTAGTAATATGTATACATATTTACATAACAAGCATGCGTATTAAGTGAAATTCACTAACAGCAGGGGTATGAGATATGAGAATAATGTTTAGTTAGCTAGGTTATGGTCGATAAAACTGTTACATCTATGTAATTAAAAAATACTACCTAGACTTTAGAATAGTATTTTTCCTAAAACCTCATGTCAGTAAACAAATTTGTTTATTTTTTTGTTTTCTATAATATGTACATACATTTTCGCTTACACATTGAACAACCAAAGAGACGTGTAATTATTCATATGTCTCTCTCATTTTTTTTTATCAACGTATTGCTGTAGTTCAGCGAGAATGTTTTTTTTTTAATTTCGTTAGTACTTTTTTGTTTAATGTTTGTATTTGATTATGATTTAGTTCTAGTAAATGCAAGAATATCTTCTATACATTTCTACTGGCATGCGAACCGTCGACGGATCATCGACCATCTTTGGTCGGGGAAGTACTCATATGACCCGTAAAATCCTACTGAAGGCTCATATCCTGAAAAATCTTTTACTGTTAAAAATGTCAACAAACAAAAACCAGGACTGCGATTTTGTTGTGTACATGGGAGTATGGGAGGAAATAACCGGAACGTAAAAGTATTTGCCATTGTTGATGTGTTAGTGCACATGCTATTTTTTTGTTTGTCTTTTATTTCAGATTGGCGGGAGAATTAGTTTTAAAATATAAATAATTTAGATTAAATATTAGATTTTTAAAATGTAAATAGAAAAAAATCAATAGCTGCCAAAAGCTAAAATTCCGCCGAATTAATTATAAACACACACACTATTAATTAATATATACATATTTAGCTAGGATGAACGCTTTGAAATAATAGAACAATTTAACAGTGCAAATTAAATGTGAACTACTATATTGTTTGTGGTGTAGCGGTAACGCACTGGACTAGAGCGGCAAAGGTCTTGGGTTCGATTGACATCCATTTTTTTTTTTTTTTTATTATTATTTTTTTTAGTATTCATGTAATGACCAAATAGTTTACTATAAATTAAATATTCCGCTTGATAGTTATTACACACGAAAATAGGTCGTGCTACACATTTATTTTTGCGCCTAAAAGTATGCGATCACTACAATAAGTTACGTTTATGAGTGGTAGTAATTTAAAGTTTCAATAGAAAACAAATTAATATAGGCGAAAAGCTAAAATTCAGCCGAGTAATTTATAAACACACACTAAATTGTACATACTATTATATGTATTACACGCACGTATTACATAAATTCACTAAATACTTACCATATTGATTCAATTTAATTTAATTTTCTCTCAATCTAACAAAACAAAATATTATAATAATATAAAAAAAATTATAAACATAAATACGTACACTTCAAAATGTCAATACTCTCATATTCCCAATAGAAAAAACATGGGAAAAAATATTCCCATACGAAGATAAGCACCAAAAATTTGAACCGATTCACCCGATTCAATCATTTTGATGCTTACTATTACAAATACTACACGAACACAAATAAAATAAATGACAACACACAGTAACAATATTTTATACTTTACATGATGTACGTATACAAAACTCCCTGGGAGTAAATTCCCATGTACACAACAAAATCGCACTACAGATACCACAAAACAACACCGAACCCACGCTAATGTATTCGCGGTTATCATGAAAACCACATGCTTTTAGAGGCCTAATAGTGTATCGGCTAGAACTCGTTGCTCTCCAAAAAACTCGATGGCCTAAACGTAGAGACCATATGTTAAAAATCTATACGTTGCTTTACAGTGGAGATAACGTCGGCAATCTTGGTTTTCTTCATGGGCCGCACGTAAAACAGGATGTCTTCGATATCAAGTCAATCGACAATCAATTGAGTAAGCTTCGCTTGCGCCTAAAATTAGCCAACTTGTCGATAATCTGCTTACACGCCCCCACCAGTCAACCAGTGTTGTATTAAGAAAAATCCGGACCCTGCCTCGGCAAGGTTTCGTTTCCGGGCTTCTCAAAATAATAGGAAAATTTCGGTCCTAGGCAAGCTTTTGTTTCCCGAAGCAAAATTTCCTTATCCTATCAAAAACGTGAAAATAGGCTTTTTCTATTTTCCCATGCACACAAACATTTCAAAAATTCATTCGAATACATATGTATTCAATTTAATGTTTGATGATTATAATAATCTAAGGCCCGATTGTATGAACGCGGATAGACGATATAACCTCGGATTTATCGTCGTTTGCATTGTATGAACAAGAAAATAAATTCATGGATAGAGTTATATCGTCTGTTTCTATCTTCTCTTTTCGGTGGATAGAACAGAGGATACAAAATGTTGTTGTTGTTTTTTTTTGTTGACATTTTAAAATGTTCACAGTTTCTTATCGTGGTATAGTGACGATAACATTGATTAATTAATAATTATACTTAAGAGATAAGATAGAGTCAAATAATAATCCACCGATTAAACGTATGAAAAAGGAAAAATATGAAAATTTATTTTCAATTACATAAACGTCAAAGGAAAAAGTGTTACCATTCAAATAAAAACTGCTCTAAAACTGCAATAAAAACAGAGGATAGAAAAATATTTTAAATTGTTCATACAATAGGAAAAAAATAAAATTCTCGGATAAATATATATCTGTACTCTCGGATTTTATTTTTTCTATCCTCGTTCATACAATCGGGCCTAAGTGTACGTTTCGACAGCAAAGTTCGTTGTTATTTTTGCAACGCTTCTCACACGGATAGTATACATATGCAAAAAAAATGTGTATCGACACAAAATTTGTAACCCACACAAATAAAAAAAACATTCAAAATAACAACCAAAAAGTACTAATGCCTAGATGTTTTTTGGTTGTTATTTTTATATTAGTACTAAAATACAAAATTTCCCCTACGAAATTAATGAACCACCCTACATTGTAAACACATTTTTATTTTGACGTTTGTTGAATGTTTTAGTTATACGACATGTAGAATATTATTTGTCCATTTTGAACAGGTTTAAGGAATTTTAGGATTGAGCATGACCATCTGTAACAGATAAAATGTGATTCGTGATAATTAAATCGCATTTTGGCGAGTTGTGCGCTAAAATTTGTGGTGATTACCCAAATGCCTAGATCGAAAATATTACAAAATGCCAACATGGCGGCTGATGATGCCAAATGCATATATGCCAAAATGGCGGCTCAAAGTTATAAATAAAATATTAATTATAGATATTTTTAAAGTATTCTAATGAATTTTAAATTAATAAATTCAGAATATAGTCGGAAATCACGTCCTTGACACAACTCTCTTTCTTGGTGCGAATCTCAAGCATTTTTCAAGTAGCAATTCTACTCAACCTTAAACTTGTCATTCATTTACAACCGCAGTTTCAAAATTGTATGAAACGTCAAAAAATAGAAATACATATCCAAACGAAATACCCACACCACCATACAAAAAAATATTTCCCGTTGTTAAAATAACAACGAGATTTGCGGTCGAAACTAAGACTTAGTTGAAAATTCATCTTCACACATTATGTATTGAAACCGCGGAACCGCTATCAAGTTCCATTTTAATCGAAATCGAACATTATTAATTTTAAGATTTAGGCCCGATTGTATGAACATGGATAGATTAAAAAAAATCCGGCGATACAGATTAATCTTCAACCGACGATTTTTTTTTTCGTCGATTGTATAAACACGGATAAAAAAAA
Organism: Tipula helvola; assembly: GCA_963556165.1. Classification (NCBI taxonomy): domain Eukaryota; kingdom Metazoa; phylum Arthropoda; class Insecta; order Diptera; family Tipulidae; genus Tipula; species Tipula helvola. Next base: position 281,414,133 of record OY744481.1, on the reverse strand, counting down.
TTCCATCCTCTGTTTATTGCAGTTTTTATTGCAGTTTATTTTGGAGTGTCAACACTTTTTTGACGTTTCAAATTTAATTTATTGTTTATTTACATTATTATGTGTGTACTTATTGTACACGAAAGTATTTTTTTATGTTTTTCTACAATAGAAAAAAAATTCGAGTTGGGCATTTGAAATTTTACGTTTTTTCGATTCCATTCCGATTTTTTTTTCAACAAACGCAACAACAATCAAAATGTTCCGCCGCGCCGAACCAAACAAATAAAATTAAAATTATGTCAAAAAAAATAAACAACATTTTCTATCCGCTGTTTTAGACAACAAAAAGAGAAGATAAAAACAGTGGATAGAAAAGAATCCTTGGATTAATTTTCGTATTTATCGTCGTTCATACAATCCAAGCGACGATTAATCCGCCGATTAATCTTCTATCCGCGTTCATACAATCGGGCCTAAGGCCCGATTGTATGAACACGGATAGATTAAAAAAAATCCGGCGATACAGATTAATCTTCAACCGACGATTTTTTTTTTCGTCGATTGTATAAACACGGATAAAAAAAATTCCATCCTCTGTTTATTGCAGTTTTTATTGCAGTTTATTTTGGAGTGTCAACACTTTTTTGACGTTTCAAATTTAATTTATTGTTTATTTACATTCTCATGTGTGTACTTATTGTACAGGAAAGTATTTTTTTATGTTTTTCTACAATAGAAAAAAAAATTCGAGTTGGGCATTTGAAATTTTACGTTTTTTCGATTCCATTCCGATTTTTTTTCAATAAACGCAACTACAATCAAAATGTTCCGCCGAATCAAACAAATAAAATTAAAATTATGTCAAAAAAATAAACAACATCTATCCACTGTTTTAGACAACAAAAAGAGAAGATAAAAACAGTGGATAGAAAAGAATCCTTGGATTAATTTTCGTATTTATCGTCGTTCATACAATCCAAGCGACGATTAATCCGCCGATTAATCTTCTATCCGCGTTCATACAATCGGGCCTAAGTGTACGTTTCGACAGCAAAGTTCGTTGTTATTTTTACATTCCCCTACGAAATTATTGAACCACCCTATAATGTAAACACATTTTTATTTTGACGTTTATTGAATGTTTTAATATACGACATTTAGAATATTATTTGTCCATTCTGAACAGGTTTAAGGAATTTTAGAATTGAGCATGACCATCTGTAACAGATAAGATGTGATTCGTGATAATTAAATCTAATTTTGGCGAGCTGCGCGTCAAAATTTGTGATGATTACCCAAATGCCTAGATCGAAAATATTACAAAATGCCAATATGGCGGCTGATGATGCCAAATGCATATATGCCAAAATGGCGGCTCAAATTATAGATGTATATTTTTAAAAGTTTTCTAATCAATTTTGAATTAATAAATTCAGAACATAGTCGGAAATGACGTCCTTGACACAACTCTCTTTCTTCGTGCGAATCTCAAGAATTTTCAAGCAGCAATTCTACTCAACCTTAAATTTGTGTCATTCATTTACAACCAGGTGCAAAATTGTATCAAAAGTCAAAAAATAGAAATACATATCCAAACGAAATACCCACACCACCATACAAAAAAATATTTCCCGTTGTTAAAATTACAACGCGATTTGCGGTCGAAACCAAGACTAAGGCTTTGTAACGAATGATGATGGTGATTCATTTACTTTAAATAGGCTGTTGGAAGCTTATTGTGATTATACTTCATCGATTACAATGTGTGAGTACTGGTTTGGATGCTATAAAAGAAGTGACTTTGTTACGGAAGATAAGGAACGTGCAGGCCAACCGATAATAAAAAATAAAATATATGTGAAGATGAGGAAGTAGAAGCTTTACTCGATAAAGGCCCGAATCAAACTGAAGAAGAATTTGCAAAACCATTACAACTCGATCGATCAACTATTTCCAGATGTTCAAACGTCATTGGAATGTTTCACAAGCAAGGAAATTGGGTGCGGTAGGAGATGCGCTTGAAAGACTCCGAATAAAAAGATTTTTGCATCGTGTGGTGATGGATGGGTAATGAAAAATAGATATGATGTGATAATCCGAAACGCAAAAAATCGTAGTGCACGCCACGCGAACCGTCAAGTGATTTTCCAGCAGGACAACGTCGGCCTCATGTTGCGAAACCGGCCAAGGAAATATATTGCTCTTTCCGAAACTCTTGACAAAACGCGATATTTCAAAACGTGATACAAAACGCGGTATGGTACAAAATGCGATATTTCAAAACGTGATACAACGAAGATGAAAGCCGAACATTAGAAATTCACGATTGTTTTTATTTCTAAAATAATACTCAGGTAATAAATAAATTTTAGCTTCTGTTGTACCTACTCCGACAGTTGTTTTTTTTTTTAAGTAACCACAAAACTAGAAAGCGGTTACTAACCGAAAATATAAGTGCAATGAAACATCTGCTATACTGTAGTTCGGTTAAAAAACAACAACAAAAATTAAAATTAAAATCTGGATTTCCCAACGTAAAGGGAATAAAAACAATCATACAAACATAAAATAAAAAATAGGCGAATTAGTTAATTACGTTGCTAATTGTCGATTAGGATATCCTGTGACGATTCCCCTTGTTCCGACGATCGCGATTTGAGCTGGTTTATATGTGCTCGATACACCCGCTTATCGTTTAGAAGAACCTTATACATTACTTTACCAATGCGCTCGATGACCTCTCCAGGACATCAATAGTATGATTACGGCGATATACCTTAGCGTATTCCCAGTCTCTGGAATCAAGCTTCGTGAACGTGTTGAATGTTTTTTATTAAATTGTTCACTTTGTTTTTCCTTTTGAACAATTATATTCAATGGAGGTGGTGACGTAACTGACTGTCTCATTAAGTCCATATGTATCCTCATCTTCCTCAGGAGCATGGCTTCATCTGGGGACTTACCTTGTGGTGCGCAACGGTTTGCTGTTGCACGGTAACTCTGAAAGAGCCTTTGTAATGCGACTTCTAGCTTTTCTCCCTCCGCAGACTTTTTCAATGTATTTACGAAACGTTCTGCCTGCCCGTTCGAATGCAGATGATAAGGAGCAGATCGAACATGTTGAATACCGTTTGACGAACCAAATTCTTGAAATAAGCTGGAAACAAACTGCGTGCAATTATCAGATTAGATTTTCGGTTAATCAAGTCGACCGTACTGGAAGCGGTTGTTGACTTTGTCCGGTAGACCTATGGCCATTCAGGAAGTATTGGTCTTCATATGGACCAGCATAATCTATATGCAGGCGTTGTCATGGACCTTCTGGAATCGGCCATGATTCAAGTTCTGACTTGATTGGTGATTTTGCCACACTCATACATGCACTACATTCTGAAACAAGTTTTTTGATGTCACTATCAATGTTTGGCCAGTATACGTAGCTTCTAGCAATGGATTTCATTCTCTCCATTCCTTGATGACTCTGATGAAACTGACGTAAGATTTTTTGTGAAAAATTTGAGGTGCAACATTTCTTTCACCGATCATGATACAATTCTTCACGACTGAGACTCTGTTGTCTTGCATAAAATGCTCTAACCTTATCGCTGTTGATTTCTTTCACAGTATTTGGCCATCCGTGCTGAACAAATTTTATAACTTTCTGTAGAGTTCTACATTTTGCAGTTTCGAGTTGAATAACAGGAAATATCAGTGGTACCTTTTCAATGAACTCGGCGAGAGCATGATTTACGTCTTCTTCCATTTGGATGGATGCAATAATGTAGTCTTCGTCTGGCTTGTCGTGTTAATCGATCAATCGTGATAGTATATCCGCATGTCCAAATTTAGTTGTAGGGATATAATTGATATCGAAATCGTACAGCAACAAGGTCAATGCCCATCTCTGCAATCGGTTGGCTGTGTATACCGGTATTCCTTTTATGGAACCAAAAATTGCAAGTAATGGCTTATGGTAAGTCTGCAACGTGAAATGCCGACCAAAAATCATACGATGGAACCTAGTTACTGCGAAGATTAAACCCAATGCCTCCTTCTCTATTTGGCTATAATTCTTCTCAGCCTTCGTGAGTGTGCGTGAAGCGTGACTGACGGCTTTTACTGTTCCGTCCGGAAATTTGTGAAGAATACATGCGCCATGCCAGTATTACATGTATCTGCCGCAACGATTATATCCAATTTGGGATTGTAATGTGTGAGCATTAAATCTGATTTAAGGATATTTTTGAATGAGTCGAATGAGTTTTGGCATTCTCGACTCCAATTGAATGAAGTGCCTTGGACAAGTAATGCGTCCAATGGTTTCCGTAACTCATGCGTATGCTTTATGAATTTTCCGTAGTAATTGATGGCGCCTAAGTATGATTGTAGAGTTGGTACATCTTTGGGCGCAGGCATATTGGAAATTGTATGAATTTTTGTTGGATCTGGTCGCAACCCGTTTTTATCTATGATGTGTCCTAGGTATTTTATTGATGTCATGTAAAAACTGCTTTTCTCGATTTTGAGATGGAATCCGAACTCTTGTATTCGTTCTAAAACCTTATACAAGTTTCGCTTATATTCGACAATAGTTTTTCCTGAAACGATAATATCGTCCAGATATTACATCAATGTCATCGACTATAGTACTCATTATTTGTATTAACCATCTGGAGCTGATTTAATACCGGGTGATAACCGATTATAACGAAATAATCCTCTATGTGTGTTGATTGTGAGGAGTTCTCGAGATACTGGAGCTACTTCGACTTGTAAAAAAGCGTCGGATAAATCCAATTGACTGAACATGACGCCATTGGAAATTTTTGCGAAAATGTCCTCAGATAATGGTAGAGGAAAATTGTGCGATTCTAAGGCATCGTTCAACCCCGTTGAATAATCTGCGCATATCCTTATACCGCCGCTACTTTTTTTCACGACAACAATGGGTGCTGCCCATTCGGAAAAATCGACTGGAGTTATGATTCCTAACTCTTGAAGTCGGTGTAATTCATCGTCGATCTTTGCTAAAGAAGAAAAAGCAACTGGTCGCTTCGCCTTAAACACTGGAATGGAATTGGATTTTCTGTGCAGAATGATTTGAGTTTTCTTGCAACATCCCAATGTATCGCTGAACACACCCGGAAAATATAACTTAAGTTCGTCAATGCTGGAAGTAGTTGACTGAACTTGCATACATATACTGTTGATTGGTATGTCCCACAAGTTGTACTTTTCAATCCAGTCTATACCCAAGATGTTTAAACTAGGGCAATTTGATACGTAGCAATCCCCTATTTTAACATCGTTTTGGAATGTCATCTCGCAGCGGGATTGGCCTAGAAGTTCCATTGGTTGACCTGAGGCTGTGTGGGTTGTATGTACTTCGGCAAAATGTAGTTTGCGTATTTGTCGAAATTAGCAGTGTGTAATTTTTATAGAAGAAGCCTCACCTTCGCCGCATCATCTAATGTTTTACCGTCTTGTTTAATGAGCTCGCTGTACCTGTTGTAATATGCTTCAAAGTACATACTTGCGTTCGGATCAAAACAAAATTCAGACATCTGACTCGATATGAAGGTGTTTACCGCGGACTTTGAGGTTATGTTTTTATCCCCGCTTTCCATCATCTTTTTGATGAGTAAATCCTGACTTTGAATCATCTTAGTCATTGCTTGCATGGCTGCTTTTAAGTCTTCACCCATTTTGTAAACGTTGATGAAGAGAATAATACAACTTTTTTCTTTAAAATGGCGTAGCGTCTCGTGTGAAATTTTTTTTTTTTTTTTTTTTTTGTTTGTTTAAACTGTTTCTCTTTTTCCTCGTCGCCACAATATGTTGTGTTTTCGAGGTGCGTAAGTAATATGAATGATGATCCACCGAGAATGACTTTATTTTTTATTCGTGTGAAGTTGCATTCGTTCGGATGCCAACACTTTTTGACGAATCTTACTTTCTTCAAAAATGGGGATTATAATGGGGAAAACGAAGAGCCGCCTTTTTTGGTGAAAGAGAATTTTAATTTAAAGCAAAATACAATTCAAAACTGGAATATGGGAAATGGAGGCGTATCGAAATCTTAGATTTCAAGAAAGTAGGTAAGATTCGCCAAAAAGTAAGATTTTGATAATTAAGATTTCGATACGCTTCCGAAAGAAAATTCTGATAACTGAAGAAAAATTCGAATAGGTGACGGAAAATTTAAGTAAATTAAAGATAATTCTACAAATTGGAGGAAAATTCTGTTAGTTGAAGGTTTAAAGGAAAATCAACAAATAAACAATAATTAAAAAAAAATTACGAATCCAGAATTTGTCTAATATCATTTTCTACCCCATTTTGTGAATTAAGATTATTACTTCGGTCTAAAAAGACCGAAGTATTGAAATCCTGTCAAAAATGAGCAAAAATTTGGTTGGTCCAAAACCACTTTTCTCGACGTTTTGAAAGTCCCTGAGTCCGAAAATGCAAAAAAAAAAAAATGTCCGTCCGTCTGTCTGTGTGTCTGGACCCATGGTATCTCGAGAACGGCTTGTCCGATTTGGATTTTTTTTTCGCCAATCTGTTTCTATGGTCAAGGCGGAGATGAAAAGCTTTTGGAGACTGTACGTCAAGGGGGTGGGGTACTTGCCATACGAATTGACCCAAAATACCTGCTTTTATAAATATTTACGATTTTTTTATATTATGCTGGTTTGATTATTGAATTGGGCATTGAATTTGGAATTGATTTGATGACTAAGTTAGGGGTCAATTGGCCGGTTGAGTTGAAGTTGAGTTGGAGTTGAGTTGGAGTTGAGTTGGGGTAGATAACAAATTGTTTATATGATAGAACTTGCCTATTTATCAACCGATTATTATGAAATTTGACATGTGTGTTGGAAATGGGATTCTAAAATGATTTTTGGATAAAGTTCTGGAATATGGCCAGTTATACGGTTAGAAATATCAGTATAATTTTGTAAACTACTTTCGATATAAAGTTCTAGAATACGATTTTTCGTGTTAAATTGGATGCTTGTACTCATGTTACTGAAGCTTTTGAGCTGTTTGGCTATTGTTGTATAAGTAAATATATGTTGGTTAAAATAGAAATCAATATGTACTGTCAAAATTGTCACACCAACTTTATGACACATGTGAATGCTATCTCCATTGAAGATACCAAAGACCGAAGTTCTGATCACCTCGTGAGGTTTCAGCCCTTTATATTTTTTAACTTGTATTTTGGGGTTTCTGTTTAACTTTACAGCCTGCTAGTTTCAGGTATAATATTCACGGTACGAACAAAAATATACCTTGCCCCACAAACAAAAATAAAAAGCATCTGGCCAAAATGGTGAATTAATCTTAAAACACTTTCTATTGTTTCAGCAAAATTGTTAAATAAATCTATAATATCTATAATTTGAATTTCGTAAGAAAATAAGATCAAAAATGTGGGAACCGTTCATAATGCCGCGTTTTAAAATGTCGCGTTTCAAAATGCCGCGAGGTACAAAATGTCGCGTGGTACAAAATGTCGCGTTTTAAAATGTCGCGTTTCAAAATGCAGCGAGGTAAAAAATGTCGCGTTTCAAAATGCCGCGTGGTACATAATGTCGAGTGGTACAAAATGTCGCGTTTCATAAAACCGCGTGGTTAAAAAAACCGCGTGGTACAAAATGACGCGTTTTAAAATGATGCGTTTTAAAATGACGCGTTTTGAAAAATCCCTTATAAATCAACACAATATGATGTGAAATAATAAATAATTTAATAAAAATTATTTGAAACAAGCAAATTGTGTTTAAACATATACTAAAATTTTCCTTCACTGAATGGAAATTATTTATAAATGTAATTTTATGTAATTATAAAGTGGGTCTAAGAAAAAGAACGCAAATGTTGAAATTTATTAGAATATTCCTTCACTAAAATGTTAAAGTTAAGTCCTTATATATCGGAAGTGAAATCATTTATATTGTTTAATAATACACATTTTTTTATTATCTCAATATAACATTTATTTTATTCCTTCTTTACAAACGCGACATTTTGTACGTCGCGGCATTGTGAAACGCGACATTTTAAAACGCGTCTTTTTGTACCACGCGAAATTTTGTACCTCGCGGCATTTTGAAACGCGACATTTTAAGACGCGACATTTTGTACCACGCGAAATTTTGTACCTCGCGGCATTTTGAAACGCGACATTTTAAGACGCGACATTTTGTACCACGCGACATTTTGTACCTCGCGGCATTTTGAAACGCGACATTTTAAGACGCGATATTTTAAAACGCGACATTTTAAAACGCGGCATTTTGACCCGGACCCCAAAAATGTTAATTCTAAGAATTTTATTAACAAGGCAACATCTTTATTTTTTTAATGGCTAATTTTTCTTTTACAGGATTTAGCGCTCCTTCGATCAATAATAGTTCTCTATTCTTTTAAATTTCTAAGCAATAATGATAAAGTCGCTTCGCAGCTTTCGATATGTCCATATCTTGGTTGCTTAACTCATCTGAAGGTGTCAGCAGCGGTTTGAGAACATTTTGTAGATGGACGACATTGCTCAATATTCGTCATCCATCATATCATATATTTTCCCAAGAGCTATTTTTACTAAAGAACCTTTCTTGCATAATTGTGGCGTGGGTGACTACTTTGGAAACATCACAAAATTTCGCGCATTGTATGTATTGTGTGTAACGGCCTTTGGCAGAGCCTTCTAGAGTATAGAGCCATAATCATTATGACGTATTTTTTCGAAGCTTTTTTAGTGGTATAACTTTTCACTAATTTCCATAGGAATCCATAGTAAAAATGGTGTTTTTTAGCTTCAAGTTTTTCAATGAAAAAAGCGAAAATGTTACAAAATTTTTATACAAAAGTGTTCTACATATATTTAGCAGCAATATACAAGAAGGGTATATTGGTATTAAGTAAATATTAATTGCAGAAATATTAAAATTAAATTATTTCTAAAATATATTTTCGAACTTTCATTTTGAAAAATAAATCAAAGTTGGCTGTGACAAATTAAAATAATACCTGCTAAATTGATTTTTAGTTTTACTAGTGTACGTTAGATGTCTATAATTGCTGGCAGAGAAATACCAAAAAAATTTATTTAATCACACAATTATGACACGTTCTTAATATTTTGAGAATTTGTTTTGGTTTTCCTACAATTTTTGAACTTTAAATTTTCCTAGGTGGTAATTTTTGGTACGATTTTTCAAAATGTTACTACCCACTGCCATCTATGTATATCGACTAATGCACACGATTTGTAGTAAGCTTTTCTTTTTAATTTGACCAGAAATCTGTTGTTATGAACTTTTTTTTATATTTTGGTTTAAATAAATCAATTATTACAAGAAAATGAAAACGATTTACTTAAACGAGATTTATATATGTTAACATTTAAAGATTTATGAAAATATTTCAGAAATCATAATTAAGAATTTGCAACGTTTTCATTTACAAATTTGTCTTAGGAAAAAAAGTGATTTCCCATATGTTTTGTGTGTTTTACTATGGAAATTTTCATTTTTTCCTCGTTTCTAATTCCCTTATAAAAGCTCCGTTTTTTAGATTATGGCTTGTATAATCAAGGTTGCTTTGCCTTTGGTCGCTTTTTCGCACATGCTTGCAATACATTTATTTTGTTTACGGGAGCTTACAGTGGGTAGGGTCGTGTGCGACCGAATTAATCATACATTTAGAAAACTATTCTTTATTTAAGTTACACTCACTAAACACTGCACTCACTTTTTTCGGACAATCAACACACCCAATTGCACTAGGTAGTTTCAAACTAGCAACACAACACATCATTCGAATTATTTGATTCAAGATAAACAAAGAAAAAATTTGTTTAAGCTTAAAATGTTTAAATAATTCATTAACTTACAAAACAAGAATTTATTTATTATTTTATTTTTTTAATGGCAACGTCATTGATTGGCCCCGGTGGCACAGTTGTTAGCATGCTTGCTTAAGCCCCGGAGGTCCCGGATTCGATTCCCGGCGGGTGATGAAAAAATCGCGGCTGGTTAATGTATAGGATCAATGAATTAATCTCTCATTATCTGTTAAAAAAATGATTACGAAACTTCAATATGAAGCGGCCAAATCCCTCTATGGGATGTAGCGCCAGCGAAAAAAAAAAAAAAAAAAAAAAACGTCATTGCATTGATTATATGGCCCTAATTTTAAATATGGCCCAAAGAAAATTAATAGTAAGAAAATGTTTTGTAAAAAAAAACCAACAAAAATAAATTATATAGTGAAAAACATTCCATAAATATACTCTACGGTGTATTATACTTTGTTTCGCGTATCTTAATTACCAGTTCATAGTTTAAAAGAAAAAAAATTTGTAAAAACAAATAAAATTGAATGGAAAATAAACTTACCCATTTCCAATTTTCCACGTATCACTAGAACTCCGGTGGTGCCGTGTTGGGCTGAAAAATAAATGTTTTTCTTTTTTTTCTTTAATGAGGCCATTTTATCTCCACTATAAATTGCAAAAAAAAATTTAGTAGTTTTGCACCGTGCAGTGACCGCATTCTCGATCAACCGTTTTGTTAACTACACAAACTTTGTGAGACTATATTTATGGATATGGATCACTAAAACTAAAACTACTCTACTATTTAATAACAATAATTTCACTTAGAACCAAAAATAGCAATTTAAAAGGAAATATATGAATTTAAACAACGATTTACGTTGTAATAAATTTTTTTTTTTTTTTTGATGATACATAAATTTTAGCAGAACCATAAGATGATAATATCCGCTATTTTAAATTGTTAACCGCTATTTTTCGACACGGATCACAAACAATTTTGGATTTGACAAGCAGATCTAGTATAACCGCTAATCTAAGTTGACAGCCGTTAACTTTACTTTGTACGGTCTCTAATCGGCTAAAGATAGGGTTGACAGACGTCCCGGTTTTCCGGGATTGTCCCGGTTTTTGGATAATAGTCCAGGTGTCCAGGTTTTCATATTTTTTTTTATAACGTTAAACATTTATAACAATTCAAAAACAAATGTAAAAAACCAAAGTAAAATAATATTAGAATTGCGTGGGTGGATTTTGAACATGACCACTCCTCCTTAGAACACAAAAATTAATTTAGTACTGTGAAAATAAAATTTTTGGTGACAATCTCGACGCACGTTTTTGAAATTTTAAACTATCTAACACGACCGAAACTTTTTAATGACCATAAATCTATTATTTAAAACTATTTGATGACCCTAAAACCTATTTTCTAAACACCTTCTTTTACCGATTTAAATTTTCCGTCATTATATAAAATCTACTAATCTACTTAATAGCTTATAATTTAGCTACATACATATTATATGCGTTGAATATGATTGGAATCACTTTAACTTGTATACTTTAGATCCGAAGAATGTCTCTCATTTTGTAGTTTTTCACATCACAAGACACTTCAATCCGTTCTTGCGCGCAATATTGAAAATAATTTAATTTTAGTACTTGGTCTAGTGCGCTCCTTCCGCCGATTTTGTCTTATTTTCCTGTAATTTAACTTTTGCTCTATTGCGTGATTGTGCTATAGCGTCGAAAATATCTGGGAGGGGGGGGGGGGAGAGGGGGAGAACAAAATCAAACAATAAGTAGTTGTCAAAAAATTGTTTAAGCTCGTTTAAAAACCAAAATAAAGAAAAACACTTTTGTTATTTTTTCATTTAATTTGTATGTGATATTTTTGTATTTAAAATTATTTTAATAAAAGATTTAAAATTTTTTTTTTTGTCCCGGTTCGTCCTAGTGAAAATCTGGTAACCCTAGCTAAAGATGAACCTCGAGATGTCGATGTCCAATAAAAATGCTCAGCCGGGCCGTCAAATAAATTTCACCAAACGCCCTGTTAGTGCCTATATATACGGCTGCAGAAATAAAACCGTTCAGAACCAATTCACAATACATACACTCGGCAATCACCTTACCTCAAGTCAAGGAAATACGTATTGCAGAATAACGAATTACTGCACCAACTCACTTTATGCACAATTAATTTTAATTTTAATAAAATTGTTCTTTTTTTCTGTATCGAACGAAACAATGAACTATTTTCGTTGATGGTGTGTTCCGAAATAAATAATTTTTCGCTCAAAACCACACAAACAAAAAAAAACAAAAAACAAGAATCCCAAGTATCACTACTTCAAATAAATGATACATTTTTATGGAACTGAGTACAATTTTGAGTTCCATTATATTATAAGATTTCCTATGAAAAGTGAAACAAAAATACTAAACCGATGGAACTTGATATATGTGGGTTACTTAAGTTCCATCGATATTTTTGATAAATGGAAAAAAACTTGGAACTTATGAATGAGTTCAATTTTTGTTATACTTGGGATATTGGGAAATAAATCATAAAGGGCACAATTAATTCTTTTCGGTCAAAATACGAGCCGTAGCCCGTAGGTACACAAAATTTCCCCCTTCTACAAGTTATAGCATTATATTAAACTACATTCAGGCGCTCGTACGCAAATTGGTTTTTATTCATTTTGAAAAAACGTCAGATATGTACAATAAATTCATCCGTGTAACAACATTCGGGCGTTTATACGAAAATATTTTTTTTTGTTTGGCTTCAAATTAGTTGGTTTCCAATCGACCAACCGCAAGCACCCGAGTTATGAGACGGTTACATGTGGACACTGCGAAAAAAAGGTAGTAAAATTCTAGTTTATAAATTAATTCTTTTATAGCGAAATGAAAAATATAGTTGGAACATGTGTAAAAAAGAAGAAATATTTTCCTGTTATCGGAAAACCGTTGATCAAGGAAATACTAAATAATTTTAGGTAAATCGTTTTAGATACCATTATAGAATTTACTAAATTGCACAGCAATTGATCCAAAGTAATAATTTTGAATTGGTATAAATATCATATTATAAAAAAAATTGTAAATGTGTTGCAAATAAATATTTGTATAATACGATGAATACGCTAAATCAACAACGTTTCTTTATTTTTTATAGCGTGTATCCTCCAACAGCGACTTTCTGATTAATTCCATGAAGTGAAAAAACGACATAGAGGAGTCTGGAAATTTGATTTTGTATTCCCGAAAAATATTCACAACATTCCCGGGAAACAGTTAATCTCATGGGGGCCAAGCTCTAATTACAATTACAATGACAAAAAATTGTCATTTTATCAGAAACTAGCTCCTGGAATCCTATAAAATCCAAAAAGGGTTGAAATATAATAATGCATGCGCAAGAACTAGGGCTCCCAACTAACGGGAAGGACAATAATATTAAAAGGCTACAAAGTTAAACAATATGTATTTTTGTTTGGTTATGTTGATATGCTCATATGTATATGTTGAGTTAATATTATTTAATATTTGTACTTTGCAGCTTTTTAATTTTTGTCCTTCCCTTCAGTTGGGAATCCTAGCAAGAACCCGAATTACATGTAGTGTTGCTTAAACATCGATACCATTACGGTACTATCGTTAATTAATAAACACTATCGAGTTTCAATTTTTTCTGTTTGCTAATATGCTCCGAGAATTGCTGCAAAATTCTGTGGTTTTTTTGAGAAACTAGTTAACTACAGAAAGTAAATTGTTCGAAAACGCATTTGCAATAAAAACTCGCAGTAGCTTTCAGTAGTAATTGCTCATGTTTTTTTTAGATTTTCCGGAGAAATGGAGAAAAATATTGGAAAACTGAAATTGATTTTTGAAATTTTAGACAATTGTCCAGTTATTTTCATTCATAACTAAAAATCGATAAAAATGTAGTTATAACTAGTTTCTCAAAAAAGCCAGAGAATTGTTCCATTTACGTCGATTCCGAGTTTCCGACAAAAAAAATACTTTCCAAAGCATCACTAAAACTATTGATAGTATCAACATTTGTTTTTTAACCCTTATCTCTATACTCGGGAAATTTTTCGAACTTTAACCTAACGTAACTCGTGCGATCTAAAGCTAGACCAGTTTTAGTGACATCCTATAGAATAGATAGAGAAACGCATATTCTAAGATGCCACTAAAAATTAATGGTCCAGCTTAAGATCAAACGAAGTTACATTAGGGTAAAGTTCGAAAAATTAACCTTTGGTAACCGTGAATAGACACAAGGGTTAAGCAACACCACTTATATGTGGTCCCACTCTCGTCCCACCCCACACCAAATAATTTATTCGCAGACACTACTTTCAAATAGAATCCAAGTAACCAATTGAAAAAAACACAAATAAAAATTAAGATTTTTAATTTAAAAATGATTACATTGCAAATGGGTCTTTCTTGTCATTGGTCTGGAAGAAATCAAATCCATGATCACCCTCATTTGTTATAAAGAAATCGTCGTCCTTTGAATCAGTTGAGGCGCAAATTGACTCCTCCTGATAGACTGGGTTTACCAGAAATGATCCGGAAGTTGAAAAAATTGATAAATTCGGGTTGGTCGTCACAGGCGACAAACCTCTGTATACCTCTGACACATCCAAAACTTTTTTAGGTGACAATTTTTTAAAAGTTTGGGATAACTGCTCAACTTCATCCATTTCTTTCGGTTGAGCTATTTCCTTCTGTGACTTTTGGCTCGAATCGTTAGAGGGGGTTTTGTGGCTTCGAAGTTTGCGCGGCGACAAGCTGGAGACTGAGGCTGTACTAAATTCAACCTTTTTCCCAATAACTATTTCGCGATCAGCCGTACATTTCAATTTTTTTAGGTTTGAATGGTTCTCAATGGCGCACGACGAAATCTGTTGGTCATCAATGGCCGCATTACTACGTTTGGTTGGTTTTTTTGGTTTCTCCGTTTTTCTAATTTCTGGTGGTTTTTCTTCGTATATTTTGATATCTGTTGAATCCAGTTGAACAGTTACATTATTATAACTATTTAACTGGTTTATTTTACATTGTTGAGGTTGAACGTCATCTAATACTTCAATATATTCGTCCATTTCGATTATCGATTGCGATTGTGGTACTTTGTCTGCCGGTTTAACCAGAATATTTTCAATAATTTGTACAAGCTTTGGAGAGGGAATCGAAATAGATGGACTAACTTGGAGTGGACTATCTATTATATCATCACCCTGTTCGAAAGAATTATAAGTTAGAGGCAATTTAGCTATTACTTTTGGCAATTGCGAATTTATCAACTCCTGTTCCATTTTTAACTGTTCGTATACCTTTCGAACTTCGGCGACATGATTCTCCGCCATTACCACATCGTTAAGTGTAATTCCAGTTTCATTGCATAGTTCGTCCAAACGATGACCACAGGTTTGTATCCGCTCTTGTAAAATCGTAATAGATTTCCAGTTTACCACCGATTCAAGAATGAAATTGTGAACAAATTTATCATGATTACATCGTGTTTCGTTCAACTGTTGCTTTGAAAACTCAATACAATTTTTAAAATAAAGAATTTCCTGGCGCACCGAATGTATCACATTTTCGAAATATCTCTTCTTCTTCACTATCGGTAAATTTTCAAATTTTCCGATAATTTCGTTACTATTCTTATGAATTTCTTCAACCTTACGATGGTAATTCTTTTCTATTGTCGCAATTTTATCTCGCTTTAGCTCATTCAATTCGAAAGCGTTATGCAATTCTAAACCAAATCGTTCAGAATCGATTGTGCTGTGACAAGGCAAATTCTTAGAGATTGTCACCTGTGGTACGTTAAGTTGAAGACGTAGCATTTTAATTCGATGTTCGAGATCAGAATTTCGGCGTTGATACTCTAAAAAAATACAATTATTATTTTTAAAAGTCTTATATTACCTAAGTGCAACATTTTAAATAAGGTCTATAATTAGCCATAACATTTCCGTTTTCTAAAAAAATAATATTGTAGTTGTATATTTTCAAATTTATCAATCTACAAACCCAGTTTCTCCATTTCGACTTGAAAACGTTCCCATGACTTTTTCGAGATAAGCCGAACTATTTCATCCAGTTCCAAATGTTCCATCTTCCAAAATAATAAATATTTAAGAGAAATAAGTTCAAACAATTACAAATTGTGCTAATACATCAACTTACATTGGGTTGATTTGTTAAATTGTCCATTTTTTTGTAGCTTTCTTCTTAATTAAATTACTTTACAAGGAGAGGACCACAGCGAGATTCGTTCACGCTTCAAAATTCCAAAAACAAATGAATCAAACAAACAAAAAAATTACAAAAATCAAAATTGGACGGTTTAGGGTTGAACAAAAGACATTGTACTAAAACATTGTATAACAGTTAAGAGAAATATTTCAAAAAAAGAACCGGTAAAGTGATAACAAAACGCTTTTTATGTACATAGTGTGTTCAAATCATGGGAGATTTTTTTTTAATAACTTGTAAATATCCACCATTCTCATTAATCACACAAACCAAAATATAAGTGTATCTTCTTCGGAAGGGAAGTAAATCTATATATTACCTGCGTTGACCGGAAATTGAATAACAGCACTCTCGATCAATAAAATTTACAAATTGAACGTTGTTTTAAAAGAATGTTTATAATTTATTTTTTATCATAAAATTACTAATTAGAGGTTAAAGTGTTCGATTATTATATATATTTATTAAATTAGATTACAATGTCATATCATACTATTGCTGAATCAATCCTTTTATTTCATTCAACATCATTGAACCGATTACCATTTTCTCACAATTAGCAATAATCAAAGCTTCATCGTTCGCCTTCATTTCAATCGACAAAAGGACAATACATTTTAATGACACAGTTTGGCCGATAAAATTAATTATCTTATCGTTGTCTGAGTAACAAGACGCTAAATTAATTATTTCATAAATTTTCTGCTGTAGGCAACGGATATCTAAAAGGGACGATTGTAATTTAATTGTACACGAATGTTCGTACATACCACACAATTTAGCCCGTTCCATTTTAAAGAAATCATTATTTGGGGTGGTTACGGCACGTACCAATTCGCCGATCGGAGGGCGAAGTGATACATTGGATGGACCACCAGATGAATTTATTATAAAATTGGCTGGTTGAATTGAATCATTAAAATCAATTCCTAGTGTTCCATAAATTCGACTTTTGGGTAATAAATTTGCAATTGGTTGAAATTCGTGGAGCGACATACCGGAAGGTAAATTTTTTGCAGAAATTTCTATATTTTTCAGTTCAGTATTACCTTGGTTAATGAATATCAACTCGATCGATAACATGCTGGATGAGGTTAGATGTGGTGCACGTGTAAACCGATAATTTATCTCAAGCCCGAAACCGCTGACCTTATTTAATAGTTCTAAAGTGTTCAATGGAATGTAATACGGGCCAACCAGCTCTATAGAATTCTCACTGTTTAACATCCTTTGATTAGCTGATAATGGCACAGGCGATAAAAATCCACCTAACGAAGGCGTTAACACATTCGATGGTAGCGGTGGAATGTCATCTAAATCGATTAGTAAATCTAAATTACTCTTTTGAGATGATTTATTTTGAGGTGGTTTATTTTGAGATGTTTTATTTTGAGGTTTTGGTGCATTATGATTGTTCGCCGGATGTATTTTACCCTTACCATTATTTTGGGGAATCGAATTTCGGTCATCGTCCGACGAATCATTAGCTGTAGTCGAAGAATCCGTTTCACCACTATTATCCGTTTCAGTGGAATCATCATCACTATCATCAGTATTAGTTCCGGTTTGCATTTGATTTTCCGATTGAGCAATTTTATTATCCTCCGATTCAGATTCAGATGAATCATCTGTGCTGACCGATTCATCATCATCATCTTCTTCGTCGCCATCCGATGACGAAACAGAATTGTATTCATCAGAATCTGAATCGTTTTCTTCGGATTCCGAATAAAACGATTTCTTATCCGCCTTTTTAGTTTTCTTCGAAGTCTTTTTAGTTTCCTGAAATTCAGTCTGAGATTCGTTTGAATTATTGTTGCCGTTGTTAGAAATGGGCTCATTTATATTGCGCACTGTTGGATCGGGGGCAAATTCTGGAAATTCGGGTAAATCATGGTAGCTAGAGCAACGCATATTTAAATAATGCGACAATGAGCCGAGTTGATAATGCTCACGATTTTTATGTTTCGATTCCAGAGATGGTGCCGGCTTTTTCGCTAGAAAAATTTCTTTTGCTCGCCGTGACAAAATTGAATTTTCGTTCGCCGAAAGTATAAATTTTTTTAGGAATCGGGCCCGATCTCGAATATCATAGTTTTCATCAAATCGTGCCAAGTTAAATATATATTGGCAAAGTGGTTCGGTTTGTTGACGATTTGTTAAAAATAATTTCACCACCAAATTAAGAACTTGCAATTTAACGATGCCCTCTTCGTCGATAAAACTTTTGGCCAATTTTCGTAACACATCGGGCGCTATTTTTGGTACACGATCATTGTACTCGCCAATAAGCCATAATATAGCGGCACGAGCTGCCGGTACAGTTATAAAGTCTAAAAGTTTTGCCATTTGAAATATGATTTCATAGTGTTCAGTTACCTCCGTTTGAAGCAATTTTTTTATAACCACTACACTTTCAGCCACGACATGCTCATCCCGATTGGATAACAAATGCACGAGGCCATTCAAACAAGTCTCCGTAACTTCATCAATGGAAGATGCACATCGCCCTATTGCCTGGATGGTGGCCGCTACAAAATCTTTATCACTGCTCAAAATGTAGGTCTGGAATTCGCGCAAAATTATCGAAATATTCGTTTCGGTTGCCAAATTAGTTAATATCTCCAATTTTAACAGTTTTATATGTGTTGGATCACTGGTGCGAACAAAAAAAGATTTCATGAACTGTTCGAATATAATTTTACGACTAACGCTCATTGATGCGATACAAGTAAGAACAACACTTTGAACTTCTTTATGCGATCGTAATAAACGGATTAGGGCTTTCGCAACATTGTTTACTTCGTTGCGTGGCGCGACATGATGGTATAATTGGGCAACAGCCATTACGACCGAAGCATTTCGGCTTTGAAGGAGCGGCTTGGTTTGTCGTAATAGAATTCGATGATCAATATCCAATACGTATGTTCTCGTTGGTGTATCAGTTTTCTTCTCAGTATCCGATTCTGACGTTGATTCAGCGTAAAACGGTTTATTTTGATTCTCCTCTTCGATTTCCTAGTGAAATACAATAAATTAATCGTTGGTCATTTTATTATATAAATTCTGCACACTTACGTATAAATTGGGATCTGTAAATTGAGTTCTAGCATAACGTGTAAGCATATTTATGATAATTACTTGGCCCCATTCGTCAACGTCTACCAATAAATTACACAATTTCTTATAGTTTTTATGGATTAGATCGACCCTTTCTGGACATACTTCTTCGAATGCCATAACAGCTGAACCAACAACCAGAGTTGTCCGATCAGAAAGCAATTTTTCAATAACACCAATTAATTCCTCTTTTTGATCCGGATCCAAACTAAAAAGTTTTGGAATTGCGTGTGCTGCCGTTTTGCGAACGTACGGGCTCATATCCGAAGCTGATTCTCGAATGGCCAACATAACAATCGGTACAATCATTGAAACACGTATACTCGATAGGACACGTAAAGCTCCAGCCCGAATCAATTGATTTGGATCTTTAAGAGCCCGTTGAAATGTGGAAATGGACAGAAGTGCCATATCCTGTTGCTCTTCGGCATACCGAACTAAATAAACGTAAACTAATTTTTTAACTTCAATATTTTTCGACACTACATTTTTAACAACAGCTGGAAATAAATCAGATGCATCGCGACCTTTGGCCACCATTGCTATGATACGCTTCATTGCTTCCAATTTTAAATTATCTTTGTTGCTGTCTAACATTTGTTTTAGATTATCATTTCTGAAATAAGATTAATTTAGCAAAATTATAGATAATAAGATGTTTAATTCATGATAAGAATACTTTTTGTAGTCGGCATGAAAAAATCCTCCAGATGCTGGATCATTTGCATACTCCACGTCTACCCCAATTCCTGATGGGCGTTCATTACTGTACGAATTATTGAGGCTGCCGCCACCTTGCATCGGATTTGCAATTCCGCTAATCGCTGCTGATGAAGATAACATGATGGGTCGAGATACGATTTAATTACCAATACAAATTATATTATTATATTTATGGAAAATCAATTTGAAATTTTCCTTTTTGTTAACAAAATATATGACGTTTAACTGATACGTCAAACTATGCGGTTTGCTAATACAAATTGTAGTAGATTTTTGACATTTGCGATTTAGAAAACCGCCGCCTACAGATGGCAGCATCAATCTGTACGAGTTTCCCGAGCAAGTAAAATGTACTAGATTATTTAAAATATAATTAAAATCGTTTATTTTCGTTAATAAAAAAATCAATTTAATATAAAAACTGTATTTATTTATTGACAATAATATTTGACGAGAATCCTTATATATTTAAAATAACAAAAAAAAAAAACAATTAAATAAAATAATCCATTTCCATTGTAAAAATTGAAATATATGAAATAAAAGTTCAAGATAGTCGCCATTTTTTTTTTTTTTTTTTGTAAATGTCCGTTGTATAATGTGCCTGGCTAATCACATATAAATTTTTCTTAAATCCGACGGCGATGTTATCATATTGCATTGAGGGCATAATTTGCGTGCGCCCAATGTTCGTAGCCAACATTCTTCGCAATGAACATGCCAACAGCATATTGATACGACTGGAATTCTATACTCATCTAAACATATCAAACATTTACTCTTATTCTTAATTTGATTTTCTAAATCTTTTATCCGGCGACGTAGTGTCTCCATAATTTTAACGTTCAGTTGGGTCGCTGCTGAAGCGTTAACAGGTAGTTGTTTTGTCATATTATGATTGTTTGTGTATTCGGTACAGATATTATTGTATGTTGATTGATGGCTTGTTTCCTCAGTTCCGCAATCATGATTTATTTCATAACTGCTGCAACTAGATCCTGATGGGGTTATTGTGGTCGGGTTACTGTGATGATTTGCATTAGATCCTATTACCAAATTGCGTAAATATAAACTGTCGCTATCCTCTTTCTTGTTATGGTTCATAACTGGAATTATATCTCGCTCGGAATATTGTGATGTGCCGAAAATATGCGTATCATCACCATCCACATTTAAATCTTCATCCTCATCGGATTGGGTATTGCGGGCGGAATTAATAGAAGTTCCGATTCCTAAACAAGTAAAGTGATTAGTGCCACTATTTAATAGCTCGTCAACTGCATTATTACCTATGCCAGCGTAACCTCCTTCTAACAATGTAGATGTTCGGATACGTGTTTGTCCAGCCCATTCATACTCCTCACCCTCAATATCTATGCTGTCGTCATCATCTGTAATATTACCATTCGTTACATTTTCATTTTTCTGCAAACAATTTTCCACGTGAACATTTATATCTTCATGCGTCCTCTCGTTGCAAACCGGACACAGTTGAGCTTCTTCAGCTTTCCTTTTACGGGATTTCAGCTTCAGCCTTGATTGACGATTCGCTCGTATTTTCTGATACGTATTCCACGATGAAACATTCATTTCACCGACGCTATTTCCACTTGCAGGCGAATTTGATGTTGATGCAGCCATATTCGGATCCTTTTGTCGTCGTAACTTACTCGGGGATGATGATAGCTTATGTAATCGATCCATTTCGATTGCATAATGATTTTCGATTTCATTCAGGCGGACCGTTACCCCACATACCGGACAACATGTATGTTCCGCCTGTTTTTTTCTTTGTCGAAATTCACGTCGACCACAATCATCGACAAAATTATCCATATCTTAAAAACGTGTACCTCGATTTAACTACCCTGCTGTTTAAAACATTTCGTCCGGACGATATAAACAAATAAAATCACCAAACAAACATTTAAACCAATCAACCAAAACGCAAAAAAACAAATCTGAGTTTGTTTTGGTTTTTCCTACACCTTTGTCGACCGAAAGTAATCATATAACATCTTAAAATAACGACACTTAAATATTATTGTATTCTTGTATTCTAGCAAATAATTGTATTTTCTTTTAATTTTGGATAAAATTTATGGGCCAAACCGATTTCGATAATTCAATAGATATATTTATTTGTGTATTATATTCTTGAAGAAGATTCCGCTTTTTTAACATAGCTTTTTTTGTTTTAGATAATTTTGACGTCAAAATAATAATAAAACATAACCTCAAAATGCAACAACTTTAAATTCGGTGCTGCCCGATTGATTTTTCTCTTGACATGTATGTACATATGTACTTTATGTTCGCATTATACAGTGGCGTCAAAAGCTAAGCGTAAGCAGCGTAAATGGATGAATGAAACTCCGTCTTTGGGAATTTTTTGCGTTTATAGGAGTTGTCACAGAAAGTTGGTGGTTAAAATCGCTATGAGCTGGCCTTATGTCAAATATGGAATTCTTAGGCTGTGTTTCAATCGGATAAAAAGTTAAATTTTTTAACTGTGGTAAAAATATTAAATTTTCCTCACTTTTTAACCGTTCTGTGGCCCTATTCTGGTAATTCCCGGGGAATAGAAATTTTAAATTTTGTAGCAGTTTTATTCCCTTTTCCCCAAAGTGTATTCTGGTGTTTGGGAAAAAAAATTTATTGGGAAAAAATTATTCCCAATTACAGCAGTTTTGACGTTTATTTTTCCATACCTATTTTATGAAAGAATTGATGGGGAATACATTTTTTAACGGAAATGTTTGTTGATATTAATAATTAATCATATTAATATTGTTTGTAAGGGTCCTTCGCGGATCTTTACTTATTTTAATGTGATTCCATGGAGAACACGTACAACTAAATTTATTTCCCCTATATATTTATTCCCCAATTGCCGGAATACACTTTTGGAAATGGGGAATAAAAAGTTGGAAAAATTTATCTGGGGAATAACTGCTGTAAAAACAAAATATTCCCTATTCCCCGGGAATTACCAGAATAGGGCCACTGGTGTTGCAAATGAAACTGGTTAAAATCGTGAGTTTACTTTGTTTTATTTTTGTTTTGCGTAGAGAAAAGCAGAATACAAGCTACAAATGTTTAACTGGTCCGTGACCAGTTAAAATTTTTGTGGTGAATAAAATGCCAAAAATTTAACTTTTTAACTTTTTATGCGGTTTTTTCTTCGTTTGAAACACAGCCTAAAAATCAAAGACACATCGGCGAATCGCATGGGGCGGCGGAAAAAAAAAGTTTTCAATATAAAAAGAATTGGGAACAAAAGGGAAAAAAAAGTAATTTCGTTAACGTCCGAGAGAGAGGTCTCGTCCTCTCGTTATTATAACGTTGTATTTTTAAAAGCGGTCAACCGCATAAATAAATATAAAAGATATTATTAAAAAATAAATAAATATAAAAATATAAGGAAAAAACTAACACATACACAGTGTCGACTTAAATTAATAAAGTGCGTGAATAATCAGTAGTGCGGATGGTATAGCGCACGTACCACATCCCGCACTACCTGTTATAGTGAACGCTGCTCCCAAAAGAGCCCACAACCACTATAGACATATGAATGGCTTATACCGTAGACAGACAGAGTTAATCACGATTTTCAGTTGTCATTTTTGTCAAAAATCGAATTGTGGAAACAAAATAATCCGGTTTATGTGAAAATCGTGTAATGACAGACGACTGTCATTACACAATCTTCACAAAAAACTGGATTATTTCGTTTTCACAACGCGATTTTTGACAATCGGGATAGATGAAAATCGCGATTAACTTTGTGTCTGTCTATCGTATTAAATAATATCTTAATAAAATGTAATCGGGTTATATGGTTTTCCAGTTGACACAAAAAAAAAATCGGATTCGAATCCGAGTTGAAAAATGAGTTTTTTGACATTTTTATTTTCCCATAGCAAACATTTTTTCTTAAAACAATAAACTTATTTATTAACTATTTTATTATTTTATATACATTTCCTTAAATTTTTCTTAACGTTTATTTGACATATGAATGATATAAAATGTTATCATGTTATAGCATTTTTCAGTTGACACAAATTTGACCCATAAAAAAAACGGGGCGAAAACGGGGCGACAGCAGCTTTCATTCGTCGCCCGGTAAAATTTTTCGGGGCGATTACTAACCCGATTACATTTATAAAATGTCATTCATACATAAAATGTCATTCATATGTTATAAATAAAAGTGAAGAAAAATTTAATGAAAAATATGTTTATAAAATATTCAAATAGTAATTAATTTATAATTTTATTGTTTTAAGAAAAAATGTCAAAAACCTGTCATTTTTCAACCCGGTTTCGCCCCGGTTTTTCTTTTTTGTGCAACTGGAAAACCATAGTAGTAATCGCTTCGAAAAATAGATTGAATGCTAGACAACTTCATTGTGATTTTTTTGTGTTAAAGAAAACAAATAAAACGTCAAAAAATATTCTTCATATCTTTTGTATGAAGTGGCACAGATGCAATTTTATTTGTATTATTATAGACATATATTAATATTTTTTAATAAACATTTAATTGAAATGTATTCATTTTATGTCATTTTAAACTATGCCAATAAATTTTTTTGTAAAAATCGAGTGAATAATTAAAACTTAAAAAGAAGATAAATTGGTAATCTTTAGGTTTAATCTTGTGTCGTTTGAGTTTTTTCTGTGATTAATTTTATTAAAATTAAGTTATTTTCAAACATTTTAAGATAGTTTCATATAAACTGCTGTTTGTTTTCCTTAACACTCAAAAAAATCTGACATATTTTAGCTGTCAAAATATCGATCTATTTGACCGAGCGACGAATGACAGCTGTCACACACAGCTGTTTTCGTTCCGATTTTTTATGCGGCAAATTTGTGTTAACTGGAAAACCATATATTTTTCTAAAAATGTTTATCACTACTTTTCTTGGTAGCTTGGGAGTTTTTCAAAACTTCAAAAATATGAAACAAAATTTGAGCGGCATTTTGCTAGTACATACATACGTAAATATTTTCACGTTGATGGAAGCTACCGCAATAAAACATAAAATTATCATTTATTTATTTAAATTGTTATACTTTAATTCTGTGATTCGTAAAATCAATCTAATGTAAGTGTCACTGTACCGTGATTGCATATTGTGTTATTGATGTGTTCAGTAAACAACCGAAAAACAAAATTCCATATACAGAAAAATGGCTAAAAAATGTTTCGTCTGTAAAATGAGCGATGTGAATGATTTGGAATTGGGCGAATTTTTGGAATGTAATAATGTTCATGTCCACTATTTTTGTTTGGTAATTCTTAAAATATATAGATAATAAATTTGTTCAGATAGTTCATGTTCAATTTTTTTCAGCTTTTAGCAACTGGCCTCCCACAAAATGGCGAAGACGACGAAGGTTTACTAGGATTTTTGATCGAGGACGTCCGAAAGTTTGCTCAAAGATTGAAAAAAAATGTATGCACTTATTATAAAGTTTAAATTACTAATTATTTTTTATATTAAATTAATATTTCTTTTACCAGCTTTGTTATATTTGCTATAAACCTTATGCGAATATTATCTGCTCGAAGGCGAATTGTAACCGAAAATTTCATACACTATGTGGATTGAATCGATGCTCATACACTTTTTCGGGGAAATATTTATCTCACTGTGAGAAACATACCCAAATACCAACGAAAGAACAACACACAAAAACCGAATCATGTCTTTTATGTTTTGAACCTATGAATGAATTCAATCCAATAACATCAATCAAACCGATTTGTTGTAAAAGTGGTT
The DNA here is from genome assembly GCA_963556165.1 of Tipula helvola. Taxonomy (NCBI): domain Eukaryota; kingdom Metazoa; phylum Arthropoda; class Insecta; order Diptera; family Tipulidae; genus Tipula; species Tipula helvola. The sequence goes on along the minus strand of OY744481.1, from coordinate 281,388,366 downwards.
GGATGCATAAAAATTGTGTGGCACAATATGCAAAAAATGCGGGATATTTTTGTAAGTGTCCCCTTTGCAATAATGACAAAGAATTTCGTGAATTTATTGTTACCCGGGGTGTATTTATACCAGACCAAGACGCAGCTTGGGAGCTAGAGCCGAACGCATATTCTGAATTGCTGGAGAGACCAGAAATTTGTCAAGCGATGATTTGTTTAGCGAGCCGACGTGATCTTCGAAATAAACGTAATAGAATGAAAACATGTAATGCTTGTGGCGCTTTTATCGCCCACATAAAATGCTGGAATGATGGCTCAAAACATTCGGTTAGCAATTATATATGTCATAATTGTACGATTTTCGATAGTTCCAGTGACGAATTGTCTGAAGTTGAAGAAAATGGTTCGGTTTGTGATGAAGGAATAGTCGTCATTAATGATGATAACGATAAGAATGAAAATAGAAGTTTGGGACGAACAAGAAATCAAACAAATTTGAAGCATCCAGATACCAATAACTCGTACGTTTTTGAGGAAAAGAAACTACGTGGACGCAAAATTAAAATTACGAGAAGATCAGAAATAAGACAGTCGCTAGATAGCAGTAACTTTAGTTCGGCATCAGAGCATTCTTTAATACAAAGTACCTCAAAAAATGATAATACAATTGGTTATAAGAGAATTTTAAAAAATCGTAGTATTTCCGATGGGTCAGATTTTGATAATTCATGCGTGTCCGAGGTAAGGGAATTGCGTGGACGAAAAATTAAAATAAACACTAGCAAGGATTTTGATGAACACTCACGTATAGGGCGATCGCTAAACGGTAATGTTAGTCCATCAACATCCGAATACGGTTCATTTCAAAATACTTCAAGAGAATCGCATAATGAACTTGATCACGGTAAAAGTTCTTCTAATTCTAAAAAACGGAGAAGAATCACTATGCCAGGTATTTTGAAATTAATTGACCATTTGGTCTAGTAACATGTTTAAATAATGTGCTATTTTAGAAGAAGATGATGTGACTTCTGATTTCACTGATGATGCCGAGTGGAACCCATCTAGATTAAAACGATATAGACCGACTACAAGTCAAGGAATATTATCCGATATATCAAATGATAATGCAAACCCTACGAATTCAATTGCTGCAATTTTTACTGGTACGTCACATCAAGCTACTAGGAGAGATGATGGGAAAAATTCGAATAAAATCAATAAAAGGAAAATAATGGTAAGTTTTAAAGGGTTTTATCTTATTAAGTTTTTATTTTAATTTATTAAAACGATTTATTTGTTTTTTAACTTAATTTTATTTTTTATATACCCCCAAATATAATTAATTTCCCGCTGAAGATGATGGAATATACCGTCGAAACGTAGGGGTATATAAAAAATAAAATTACCTAAGTTAAAAACAAATAAATCGTTTTAATAAAGGTAAGTTTTAAGTTACATAATTTGTATTTAAGTCTGATTTTGTTGTGTAGATGTGTAGAAATGCAATTGAACTTTAGAAAGGCATTTTTAGATTAATCAACGGTTTAAGATTATTCGATTAATCCAAAATTTCTTTTCTCGAAAAAAGTGTAAACTGAACGGACAAAAATTTGAAATTGTGAACTGAAAATAGGATAAAAATTTGAAAATTAGTGCAAAATAAGGACGAACTTTACGACACGAGCCGTTAGGCGAGTTATGTTTAAATCATCTGAGTTGAAACTAGCCATTATTTGCTAGTGGAATACGATACTTTGTCTACGACTGTTAAACATTTTCGATTTTCTTCAAATTAGTTGTATAATTAAACGATGTTGATGTTAAAATTTAATTAATGAAAATGGCACATTGTGGGTACCTACTAGATAATATTTAAGAAGAGTCTATTACAGGCGTGTCCACTAATGTTTTGAGGAATTTACTTTTTGATTTCCAAAGTATTACCACAGAAAAGAATACCAGATATATATCTTTCATACAAGCGACATGTAAATGAAATTAAAATCATACAATTTTAAAATCAGCTATTGAAGTATGTACTATAAAGGTGTATTTCTTGTACATATTACTATAAAGGTGAACTCAAGTATGCGATTATTTTATTCTCGATTTTGAATGGTATTCTCAGTCAATTAAATTACCTACTCAAAATTTAATAATTATTGTTTAATTATTTTCCATTAAAAAATATTTAATTACACCGCCAATTAAAAAACGGAACAGAAATTTTCTTCGAAAAAATACTCAGATTTGAACGCTTATTTATAAAATCTGTAATTTGTAACACTGTCTTATTTAAACCTAACCAACAAACGTAACTAAATATTTACACTTGCAACAACGATATGCATATAATAGTATGATGTAACAAAAAAGAATTTTTTATTTTATTACGTAGACGTTTTATTTTATGAGGTAAAAAGTAAACTGGCAAAATAATCTGAAATCAAATCACTTTGATAATTTTTTCTTCGTGTTAAACCTACTTAGTACGCTATTCAAGTGAAATCAAATTTTCACTGGTCTCCAAAAATAGAAAGATAAACCTGACGTAAAAATATATTGATTTTCACATTCAAATGCAATAAAATTCACTTCGATAGTTGATTATCCTCAAAACGCAAAAATTCAAATGAAATTGTCAACATTTATGCCGTCTTAAAAGCGCTACAGACCATCCGATTTGGCCGGGCGGTCGGACCGATCGGCGATTTGGTTGGGTTGGATGTAAAATCGGATCGTGTGTATGCATGTCGGTCCAACAAATTAAGTTGGATGTGTCGGATGGAAATTCCATCCAACCGTCCGACCAACCAACTAAATCGGATAGTGTGTAGTGTTGTCGGACGATATTCATTTTCAGTCGTGTGTAAAATTTCAGAGCGAGAACAACAAAGGAAAATAAACATAATTCAATCGTGTGAATTCGTGTGTGTGACAAAAAAAAAATAAAAGATTGTCAAAATCGGATGATAAGTCGGATCGTCTGTAGACAAAAGACAACAACCAATCTGGTTGGACCGACGGTCGGTCCGACAATTTGGATCGTCTGTAGCGCTTTTTACTTTTGCCGTCTTACTTTGGTAAAAGTTATTCCTATCCGGATAGGAATTTTACCCAAAGTAAGAGCAATTCTTCTTCAGAATAATTTTTTTTTTGCTTTCAACAGTTGATACCAAACTCTAAAATATAATTTATTATTTAGAATTTTAACAAATATGAAATAGTGATGACAAATTATTGAATAAAGTATAATAATTCCAAATGATAATTAACAAAATTTAAAATTCTGATTGGTGGTCAAAGGAGATTCAACAAATACGTCAACGGTGCAAAAGGCTCTTTAAAACAGCAAGGAAAACAAAAGCCGCTGTTGACTGGGACTCCTATAAGGAAGTCCTCAAAATTTACAAATATTATTATTATTATTATTATTATAACTTTATTTAGTATAAAATACTATTAAAAAATTTACATTTTTTTAAAAAATAAATTCGTAAATTATTATTACATTCAAAAATTGTCTTTACAATAATTAATCATACTACTTTTAAATACTTTTAAACTTGTTTCATTTTTTAAGTTATTTGGAAGATTATTAAAAAGACATAAGCCATTATACATTAACATATTTTTTGATTTTTCATTATTATACACTTTTAACCTAAAATCATTTCTATTTCTTAACATATAATCATGAACATCACTAACAAACACTACTTTATCATACAAATATTTTGGCAAAATTTGATGCTTCATCTTAAAAATAACGATCAATACATTCATTTTTATCCTCTGCTCAATGTTTAGCCACTTTAAAGATTGTAACATAAAATCAATCGAAGTGTATTTATTTACCCTAAGAATGCATCGCATTCCCTTATTCTGTAATTTTTGTAGTCTGCTCATCATTTCCCTATTACACATAAATAGGATTGAAGAACAGTATTCAAAATGGGGTTTAATAATAACGTTATATATATAAATTGTAGTACTCAACGAAATATTCTTACGTATACTATTCAAGAAATAATTTTTGTTTGCAATTTTTGTACACACATAGTCTAAATTACTTTTAAAATCCAACTTATTATCTATAATTATACCGAGATATTTTATCTCACTAACTTTTTCAATCGGTTGATTATTTATATGTAATATCAGCTAAGAAGTGCAAAGAACAGATCTTAGAGACTATACTGTGGTAAAATTCAGGAGTCTTCAGAGATGTCCAGGCTGCGTAAAGTACTATCTACTAGCCCTTCCATCCCAAGCTTTCTTCAAAGGCCGGATGGAGCATGGACCACGAATAGTATGGAATCGCTGGAACTACTATTGGTGACTCACTTCCCTGGTTGTTCCGAATCTGCACCTACTATGTCAGCAGGTAAAAGGGCAACTAGCCTCGTAGGCCAAATTATTAGCAGAAGAAAGATTCTGTGGGCAATAAGCAGTTTTAAACCATATAAGTCGCCAGGACCTGATGGTATTATCCCTGCGGATATACAAAAAACTACGGATCTAACCATTTCCTGGTTAGAGGTAATTTTTAGAGGCAGCCCAGAACTTTGTCACATTCCCAGTAAATGAACGGAGGTGGAGGTTGTTTTCATACCTAAGGCGCGAAAACGCTCACACTGCAGTCCCAAAGACCTTAGACCGTTCAGCTTGTCTTCGTTCCTTTTCAAAATACTGGAAAGCCAAATAAAAGCTCATATTAGAGGCACGATTGTGCCGGAAAAGCTGTCCAAATCTCAACATGCCTATTGCAAGGGGAGATCTGTAGAAACTGCTCTTCATTCTCTCACATATTTTATTGAAAAATCTTTCGAATATGGAGACTACGCGATGGTTACCTTTTTGGACGTTGAGGGAGCGTTTAATAACGTGCTTACAGGGGCTATAACGCGGACACTTTCGAATCTAGGAGTGGATGATTCTTTTAAGGACTGGATAGATCAGATGCTAAGAGGCAGGATCATAAATGCCAGTCTGGGGAAATCCTCCGCAAGAAGATTTGCAAGCAGAGGCACGCCGCAGGGTGGCGTACTGTCCCCCCTGCTCTGGAACTTGGTCATAAATGATCTGTTGCTGAGACTGGAGGATAGTGGCTTCAAGGTGGTTGCCTATACGGATGACGTCGCTATTGGGGTTCGTGGAAAATATCCCGGCACACTTAGTGAGCTTATTCAAAATGGTCTGGGCATTCTATCATTATGGACCAATGGTTGTGGGTTAAATGTGAACCCACACAAAACCGAATTGGTTCTCTTCTTTAGGAAATATAAAATTTCTCATGTCGATTCTCCTACTTTAAATGGTTTCAACTTGGCTTTTATAGGTGAAGCAAAGTTCTTGGGTCTCGTCTTGTACAGTAAATTAAACTGGAAACCGAATATTATGGAAAGGGTAAAGAAAGCTACGGTAGCGCTATACTCTTGCAAAAATGCAATTGGGAAAGGTTGGGGGCTGGAGCCCCACATGGTCCTTTGGCTATACACAGCAGTAGTTAGACCCATTCTTCTGTATGGGGTAACAGTCTGGTGGCCTGCTCTGGATAAAACTCAACCTAAAGTTGTTAACAAAAGTTCAGAGAACAATCTCTCTGTGAATCAGTGGTGCAATGAGGAGCACATTCACTCAGACACTGGAGACTGCTATTTCTGACTCCTCTAGATATCTTGGGAAAACAGTGGGCAGCTTGCACTGCCATACGACTGAAATCCACGTTAATGTGGACCTGCAATAACACAGGGCACTCATCTATACTTCGTAACAAAAGGCTTCCCAAGACCACCGACTATACTGTCCCGTCACTATCTTTTGATAGAAAGTTCCGGACTATTATCCCATCCAGAGAGGCCTGGATGATGGATGCAGTTTTGGAACAAGGAGTTTTAAACTTCTTCACTGATGGTTCAAAACGGGATAGAAGAGTAAGGGCTGGGGTGTTCTGCGAGGAACTCATGTTAAACCTCTCCTTTTGTCTCCCTGACTACTGTAGCATTTTTCAAGCTGAGGTAACTGCGATAAAGGAAGTCGTGGACTGGTTGAGGTATAATGTAATCGACTAGTGATATTCGAATATATACGGACAGTCAGGCTGCCATTAAAGCGCTTCAATCACACCTTCTCACGTCGAAAGTAGTCCAGAACTGTCTCTCATCTCTTAACGAGATGACAGATCAGTTCAACATCCATATCATATGGGTGCCAGGATATTTCGTTAGTACGGGGGACATTAAAGCCGATGAACTGGCTCGACGTGGTACAACGGACCACATTTCAAACAGCAAAAAGGATATTGAAATGCCTCTCGCGGTATGTAAACTGCTGCTTCAGGAGGAAGCCAGTAGGTTGATGAATGACAGATGGTCAAATAGTACCTCATGCGTAATAACTCGGAAGATCTGCCCAAAGTTGAACTTGGCGAGATCCAAACAGCTGATCTCACTTCAGCGGAGTTAGATCAGTATGGTTGTTGGAGTGATTACGGAGCACTGTCTCATAGGCAGACATGCGAGTAGACTTGGTTTTTTCTCACATGACTACTGTCGCAGTTGCGAGGAGGAAGAGCAAAATTCTTTGCACCTGTCCTCGTCTGGCACGAAACAGACTGAATTTTCTAGGGGCACTCCTTTTCAACGACCTGGCGGAGCTCAGCGGGAGGGACGTCAGGAGTATCCAGCGCTTCATACCAAGCTCAAAGTGGTTTCAATGAGTTGGAGGAAAATTTTTAAATGTTGGTATGGCTACGGACCTTTTTGTGTCTATGCCACCCAAGCCTAACCTAACCTACCCATAATAATTCTAAATGATAATTAACAAAATTTAAAATTCTAATTTATCGAAAAATTGAAAATTGTTATTTAATACCAACTCATAAAACTAAATATATTTAATATATTTACTCTAGTGGTAAACACTGCAACTAGGTGAAGAAGAGAATTTTTCTATTCCTTCTTCTCAGCGGAATGAAACTCTTCATTCCTGAATGAAAATACACGGCATTGTTGTTGTAAAATTGCCAAAGTAAGACTACAAAAGTATAATAATTCTTGTACTTTATTCAATAATTTGTTATCACTATTTAATGTTTGTTAAAATTCTAAATAATAAATTATATTTTAGAGCTTGGTACCAACTGTTGAAAGCAAAAAAAAAATTATTCTGAAGAAGAATTGCTCTTACTTTGGGCAAAATTTCATTCCTATCCGGATAGGAATAACTTTTAAAGTAACTTTTTAAAGTAAGACGGCACTAAATGATAATTAAGAAAATATAAAATTCTGATTTATCGAAAAATTGAAAATTGTTCTTTAATACCAACTCATAAAACTAAATATCTGTAATAAATTTACTCTAGTGGTAAACACTAAAACTACGTGAAGAAGAGAATTTTTCTTATCTTCACATTTATCTTCCGGGAAGACGTGAAACATGTCACTGCTGTGTAAAATACATTTTATCATAGTGACCGTTTTTTAAATTTATGTGACGTGTTTCTTTGACGTTAATTACAAAATCTACGAAAAATTTTCTAATGACTACTCAACATTTTGTTATACAAAATATAACTCACGCTCATGCAGCGTGGGTTATACAATAACAATGGGTTATTTTACATTATTTGAAATTATGTATCAAAATTGGATAATAATTATTTATGGTAGTAGTGAGCAAAACGAGATATTATCCATGAGGGATAAGTTTGTCCCACGAGTCGATAGCCGAGTGGGATATTATCCCGAGTGGATAATATCACTTTGCTCCCGAGTGGCATACAACGTTTTATCCAATTTTCTTGAAATAAATGTAAATAATCGTAAATTAATAAGAAATAGTTCCATTTTGTGTTTTCACACTGTAGCATTGAATTTTGAAATACATTTTATCAAAGTGACCGTTCTTTAAATTTATGTGACGTGTTTCTTTGACGTAAATTACGAAATCTATGAATAATTTTCCAATGACTACTCAATATTTTGTTATACAAAATATAACTCACGTTGCCCCTAGCAGCGTGGATTATTCAATAACAATGGGTTATTTTACATTTTCTTTATTTGAAATCAGTCTAGTTATCGGGCTATTATACATTAAAATTGAATAAAGTAAATTTATTTTGTTGAAATTGAATTTTTGACCAAAAAAAAAAAAAAATGAAATTAAACTATGTATTTCTTTAAACATTTTGAAATACCTAATTAAAATTTGTCTTAATCGGTACCACAAAGTTCGAATAGTCGTTAATCGAAATTTGACCAAATCGATTGATTGACGATGCCTACTTTGATACTAGGTTGAAACTATTGTAAAGCAGCTTATATTCTGTGAATGATTTGTCAATTCCAATATAATTCAATATACCTAATTAGAATTCTTTCAAAATTAATTCAACTTCTAGTCAATATATCGTTGTCGAGAAATGCAAAATGTGTAAGTCCAAAAACAATTTTTTTCAGGAGACAATGGGCGCATCCAGGCAAGTCAACTGTTGGCAACATGTTGGATAAAATCAACACGTGGAAGCCTGAACGCACATGATACATTCACAATTTCATTGCAATGGATTGTTTAAATGCCATTTTTTCAATCAGTCGATTTTTGATGCCAACATGTTGGAAGACCTGAATGCGCCCAATGAAAAAACTATTTCACTCTCCTTATCGTCTACATGCAAACACTAAATTACTTTCTAAGTTTCTCCCCTTAAAAAACTTTTTATAGTATTTTATAAATGGCAATCGATGCAAAATGTTCCCCTCTTTCGTTTGATGGGAAAAAAACAAAATTGGGAAAAATGGACTTACACATTCTGTAACATTTAAAATCCAATTCAAAACTTTTTAACTCGAGTGTAAATTTCATCCTATATAACCAGGTTGCCATTTGTGTATTTTTCATACTCTGGAAGCTTTTAATGAATTAATACGGGTATGAACACGTAAGTGACTAATATTTTTTTTTTTGTGGTATGGTTTCAGGTAATTTTTAAATGTGAGATTTTTTAGTTTCTAGTGTTTTGTTTGTTTGTTTGTTTGTTTGTTGTGTGTTTCAGCTAAATGATTCAGTTTTATCAGTAAATTAATTTAAATTTTTTACTCATAAATTTTCAGAAACCCGATGGCCTGAATCAAACTAAAATAGAAATGTATTTTAAAAAGCTGACATATTAGTAAATGTTATAAAATATTAGATTGTAATTTTTTGTTGTATTATATATTCATATTTTATGTTTTCGGGGGTTAACTTGGAACATTTTCTTTGATATTTTTATCAACATTTTATAAACCTATATTATTATGTTTATTTTTAAGGAGCGAAGTCGTTGCATACACAAATGGATGAACGATAAATAAATTACTTTGTAAGAAAGTTGAATATTTAGAAGTAAAAATATTCTACACAATTTTTCTTCTGTACATATTATTTTTACTAGTATTTAAACAATTCCAGCATTACCCCCAATATTAATTATTAAAAATTTATTTTAAAATAATTTTACAAATAGCATACATATATAAAAAAAAAAAAATTAAGTTTTATGTTATTTATCTTAGGCTAAGTTTTATCACAAATTTGACTACTCTGCAAATTTGTGCTTGTTTATTTTTTGGAACATTTTTATTTTTGGATCCCCAGTTATTAAAAATATGTTGTAATTCTGATTGATTTTTTTGTAATAGAACATTAAAACAAATAAAATTGTTGTTTATTCAATTAAGAGAGTTTTACATACAACGAAAAATGCAATGGGTAGATGGTCAGAAAACCTGCAATAAGGAGCTATGAAACATTAGCTACAAAAATGTTTGAAGAATAAAACAATAGCAGTTACAATAAGGTATAATAGTAGTTTCACTCAGGTAAAATCTTGACCCATGCTTTCAATGTATTCATTATATCCTAGTTTCTTCGGGTTATTTAACAAAAAATTGAATTTTTTCGTAAATTTTACGAATATATTCCACCAGACGGTTTATTATTATTATTATTGAAGGGCCATGTGGGTGTTCATCTACCTCGCACTGCGACCTAAAATATTTTTTGTGCTTGGATCCTGGGGGTTTATTATGAAATTTTCGACATCGCAAATTTTCGACGTTATCGAACAGTTCGACAACGTCGAAAACAGCTATTATGAATTATTCGACAATGTCGAAAGTAACCTCAACGAAATGAATATTTAAAATTTAAATATAAAATTAACACAAAAAATAAATAAAAATGTTGACTCATATTTTATTAATTAATTTATTTTATTCAAACGTTTTTTAATTTATTTAATTCGATTCATTCGATATACATTTGCGACACCTCAATAGCAGTCGTATAATTTTCGTTTTTATCGAAAATAATGCGCGTCGCGTATTTCATAATAGGCAAATTTGCGATTTTGTCGAAAAAAATGCGCGTCGAAAATTATCATAATAGCTCCCCTGCGTAATTATCCGTCCAGTCAATATTCAGGCTCTTAATTAACCTGATAATACCGCCGGCCAGTAAGCGATACATACTATCTGGGCTTATTACTCTCCCTCCTAGATGATTCGTGCCTCGTCTTCCGTTTTGATTTTACTCTTACGATTTGTTGGGAATGGAAAGTCGCCTGTAGGTCTCCCAGCTTTACTACAGGAAGGCTAAATAAAACTGGAGGGTGCCTGGTATCCAGAGTTCGCATACTTTGGGCTGATTAAACTATCAGCCATTCATCCATCGGCATATGCTGTTCCACCTTAGATTAAGATTTTTTTATTAAGGATTTCTCCTTTAGCGCTGTACTATAATAGCCTGTGCTAAATGGCCAAAATATGTCAACTGGCCTCAGTTACCAGTGGTTGGTACGAGGAGGCAGCACGTACACTTGCGAATTGTGACTAGGTTAACCTTTACACAATTGTACCCATCACGCAGCTGCCTAATACATGACACAGCTTACGTAATGTGCACCCTACTGGAAGGTTACGGTGCTGGTAGATTAATCTACTCAACTTTGATCCCCCCTCCAATAGACGCCAAACCACCCCACTAGACGGTTAACATGTCATACAAATTATATTTAAAGAAGATTGCGGGTTATAAATGAAAATATGTAATTTGTTTTAAAAATGAACATTTCTATAATGCAGGCTACATCCAGAAAATTAAGGTAGGTATTTGGAGATTTTAACAATTTTGGTTTAAACTTCTTGAATAAAACCAGCTGGACTCCAATCTGAGCGGGCAAGAAAGACAATTACAGGAAGGTTAGCTTCAGATTTTAACGATTTAAAGCAAAGAGGTAAGATTATTAACCGCCTAATGATGTTTCCTTGAAATTGAAGCCAGAACGAGCTAAATGTATCGGTAAGTACTAATATTTGTATGGATTTTTTGTCGTTGTTATCTCATGGTCCTATTAAAACTCCAAAAATGGTTGAAATAGATTTATGTATAAAATATATTTATTTAAACCGTCGCACAGTGCGGCCAAATCGAAAAAAATTTGCCAAAAGTCCAAAAAAAGGTTTCTAGATGTTTTTTCTATTGGATTGGCTAAGGTACAAGTCTAACGTTCAGGAATCACTCGTAGGAGATTAGATTTCTTTCTACCTGCTCTAGAATATTAGTTACAATGCAACCTTTGTTCGAGTAGTATCAACATTGTTACGCAATTGGTAAACAATGCGCTTGTTAAAAGTAATACAGAAAATCGAAAGCACAACCAATTCTTATCGGATAAAATGGAATCAACTTCTGAAAGTAAATAAAACATGAACATAATTTGTAATGTACTAATTTAGAAAGTATTAAATATCCAAAAACCAGTAATTATGGTCGATTTTTAACAATGTCAGTCTATAAAATACGCTAAGTTATTATTTAAAAGTTTTGTTGTTCTGTCGTGTTCGATTGTAAAACTTATCAGAGGTTGTAAGTGAAAGTATGTATTTTCTTATACAAAAAAAATTGTCTGTTTTAAACTGCTTGTTCGGATTTTATTGAAGTTTTTGAAAAAAGAGTTTTTTTTTGTCATTTTTTGATTATGTTTTTCTTTTATTAAACATGAATTTTATTTAAGAACATATTGATCATTATTATCTATGATCTTTTGCCATTTTTCGGGAAGTTTCACAATTCCATCGGTGTAGAACTTCTGTGGTTTATCGACGAAAAACTTGGCCAAATGATTTTCACAGTCCTTTTTTAAAGCCAACTTTAGACCATCAAAAGAGTTGTCAGAGATCGAAGCAAATGGTAGTCAGAGGGTCCGGGCTATACAGTGGATGCATCAAAACTTCCCAGTCATGCTCTCTCGATTTTTGCCAAGTAATTAAAAATGTGTGTGGAATGGCGTTGTTGTGCTGGAAGACAACAAGCTTTCTATTGATCAATTCTGGCCGGTTTTTTTGAATTGATTGTTGCAATCTGGTCAATTGCTGACAATAGAGATTAGAATCAATTGTTTGACCAAATTCTAGAATCCCGTAATGCACGATTCCCCACTAATCCTACCATACACACAGCTTAACCTTATGGGGCATCAATCCTGGCTTTGAATTCGTTTGTGGTGGTTTATCTTTGACCATGATCTTTTTCGAACGAAATTCTCGTATTTTACGCATTTTCATCGCCAGTAGTGATTTGCTTCAAAAATGAATCGATTTCGTTGCGTTTCAGTAGCGATTCGCTGATGGAAATTTGGTTAATTAAATTTACCATCGATTATTTTTGCGGCACCCAAACATCGATCTTCTTTGTGTATCCAGCCTTATGCAAATGGTTTAAAAATGTTTTGTGATCGATATTTAATTCCTTAGTAATGTCATGGCTGCTTATGTGTTGGCCTTCTTCCATTTTTTGTAAGATTTCATCGACTTCTGCAGTGATTGGTCGACCAGGCATCGAAATTTGCAGAATTTTCTCAATTTCAAATGCGCGTCACCTTTCACAAGCGGTATTTTGTTGAGAAAAATGTAAATAAATTTAGTTTTGACCCACCCCTCCCCCTCTCCTCCCCATCCCCTCCCCTCCCCTCCCTTCCCCTCCCTTCCCCTCCCTCCCCTCCCCTCCCCTCCCCTCCCTTCCCCTCCCTCCCCTCCCCTCCCTTCCCACCCTCCCCTCCCCTCCCTTCCCCTCCCTCCCTCCTCTCCCTTCCCCTCCCCTCCCTTCCCCTCCCCTCCCCTCCCCACCCCTCCCCTCCCCTCCCCTCCCCTCCCCTCCCCTCCCCTCCCCTCCCCTCCCCTCCCCTCCCCTCCCCTCCCCTCCCCTCCCCTCCCCTCCCCTCCCCTCCCCTCCCCTCCCCTCCCCACCACTCTCCCTTTTCTTTGATATCTTGATATCTACTACTATCATTATAATAAAGACATTTTTTGTGATAACAAAAAGTGATAAAAAATATTGTTACTTCAGATGTTGAAGTTATGGCCTCTTTATTATTGTTTCTGCTTTCTGGCAATGAACTTGAAATACATCTTACTGAAAAATTTCCGATATTGTTATTAACACAATCCAAAATATGCGAGCACTACACCAGTGTGTAAGAAAGGTCACTGGCAAAATTACAAACATACCACCTATAAAGGATGCTAATGGTCAAGTACTAACAACGGATGAAGCACAGTTAAAGAGATGGAAAGAATATTTCGAGGAAGACGTCATCAACAGTACCGAAAATCTATGGTCATCAACTGGCACCAATAACGAAAATAGCAACACCCATCCACCAACGGAGCGGGAAGTTAAAGGTGTTTACTCAACACAACAATAAAGATACTCGCAATGATCATCCTTGACATCTCACATACGATCAATGCAAAGTTAAGGAGAGAGCAAGCTGGATTTAGACCAGGAAGAAGTTGCACTGATCATATCAACACCATCCGAATCATCACCACAAGGTTGGAGTAATCCTGGAGAGTGATACAAAGAGTCATCCTGGAGAGTGAAGTACCTACTTAAATGAATGAGTTTGTTACTCGTTGATTACATTATAAGTACTAACGTTCTTATATGTAACATAGACAATAAGCCGATATTCCTTTTCTGATCATTGTTATAGACATTTCGAAATGGACATGATGTTTCCTGTAAGTCCAATCTACAAGGATATGGGAGGAAACGCGACTGGGATATACCTTTAGAACTATTCTGGGTAATCCCTTTCAGTTCTGCGTTAGGGAACAAACTGTCCAACGCTTTAAGTGAAGCCATGGTAAGCTCTAGTATTCTTATCAGGCATAGGCGTCAATCTCGGCCACCTTTATGGTCCAAAGAATCTCTTCGTAAGAAGTACGAAGAACAGATCTTGGAGATTATGCTGTGGGGTGTTCCGAACTTGTACCTACTACGTCAAAAGATAACAGGGCAAGTAGCCTTGCAGGTCAAACTATTAGTAGAAGGAAGATTCTGTGCGCGATAAATAGTTTTAAAAAATAGAAGTCGCCAGGACCTGATGATGTCATATGTGTAGCTGCGGATATCCAACAGACTATTAACTTAATCATTTCCTGGATACAAGTAATTTTTAAAATATCCTAAAACTATGTCACATACCTAACAAATGGATCAACGTGAAGGTTATATTCATACCTTAGGCGGGAAAACGCCCATTCTTCAGTCCAAAAGGCTTTAGACCTATTAGCTTATCTTTATTCCTCTTAATTAGAGGCGTGATTTTGCCGGAAAACTGCTAAAGTCTCAACGCATACGGCAAGTGAGGATCTTTGAAGATTGCCCTTCATTTTCTTAAATTTTTCATCGCAAAATCTATCGAGCAAAAGGGTCGACGTATTGGAATACTTCCTATGCTCATGTCCGGCGCTATCTTACAGAAGGCATAAGTATTTGGGTGTGAACGGTATGGACAGCCTTTCGGAACTCGCGGACTGTGGAGTGCGAGATTTGTTACGCTACATAAATAGCTCTGGTTGGTTTCAACGGGAGTAATGGGGAGATGGGATCCTGTGGTATCACAACGGGCCACTGCTGGCCTAAGTGTGCGATAGCAGCCACTTAACCTAACCTAACCTAAGGGTCGACGTAATCTTTATTTTTCTGGATACTTACAGGACACTTT
This sequence comes from Tipula helvola, assembly GCA_963556165.1. Taxonomy (NCBI): domain Eukaryota; kingdom Metazoa; phylum Arthropoda; class Insecta; order Diptera; family Tipulidae; genus Tipula; species Tipula helvola. The sequence goes on along the minus strand of OY744481.1, from coordinate 281,373,312 downwards.
CGAATCTAGGAGTGGATGGATCAATCGGGGACTGGAGTCGATGGAGTCCTCCGCTAGAATATTTGTAAGTAGAGATACACCGCACGGTGGCTTACCCTTTACTTTGGAATTTCGTTATTAATAACCTGTTGCTAAAACTGGACGATAGTGGCTTCAAGGTGGTTGGCTTTATGGATGACATTGCTGTTAGTGTCTGTGGTAAATATCCCAGTATGTTTAGTGAACTCATGCAAAACGCCCTGTGTATTCTTTCCATTTGGGGTTGTGGGCTGAATATAAACCCACACAAAACTAAATTGATGCTCTTTTCTCATAAAAGAAATGTAAACTTCTTCATATCGATCCTCCCAATTTAACTGGATTCAGCTTGAATTTTATAGATGAAGCGAAGTATATCTGGGTCTCTTTTCAGATAGCAAATAAAATTGAAAACCTAATCTTTTGGAAAGGGTAAACCAAGCCACGATAGCGCTATACTCTTGCAAAACTGGACAAAACTGTCAACGAAAAGCTGTTGATGAAAGTTCAGAGAATAGTCTCCCTGTACATTAGTGGTGCACTGAGGAGTGCATTTACCCAGGCTCTGGAGACTGTGCTATATCTGACTCCTTTAGACATCTTGGGTAAACAGTTGGCAGCATGTATGTTATACGACTGAAATCCATCTCAATGTGGATACTAACTACTGATACTGTTGATCAGACATGGTCCAAATAACCTCGAAAATCGTAAGTATTTGAAATTTTAATTGATTTGACAACAACAACGTCTTGCATGGATAAAATCTGTTCTTAAATTAATGCTATACGTTCAATAACCTTTCCAGTATTATCAGGAATATTGAATTATAACAAAATGAATGCTATAGTTCTACCTATTCCATTGTTCACTTATTTTCAAGTACACTCTTTGAGTGAATGATTTAAACAATAAAAATGTATGATGCTACCTTCGAGTCGCATTTCGAGGCATATATATTTCGTTCAATTATGTCGGTAACCGATAGCCGCAACGCAGAAGGTCGCTACAGTGTTCAAATTTGTAACATGCCACTAGCTACTTAACCACTATTGGAATTTTACCATACAATAAGCCTCTCTCTGAAACAGCGCAAGCCAGTGAAACACGAATTTTCCGATCACGTTATAATAATTTTCTTTTTTTTTCGTTTTGTTTACTGGAAAACCCAAAAATGAACAATTGCAATTGAAAATTGCAGTGTAGTTGTTATGTTATCAAAATTGAATGAAGAGTAACAAAATTAATTGTCGTCCGGTAAGACGAACCCAGTCGAAACCGCTGAGTTCTATTTGTGATGTGTGTGTATGCCTATGTGAGTCTCTCTACCTCCAGCGAGAGGTGGGTATTTTAATCTGCGGAAGAAAAGGGCGAATGCGATTAAGCAATATTCGATAGGTCGATTTGAGCTGATAGTGGCTCTAATAGCGGACAATGAAATATTTGTAAGGCGCCAGTCGTTGAAGCTTGAGTCTTGCGAGTTAGGTTCAATCTACCATTAAAACAAATAACTGTTAGTATATAATAGTAAGGGAAAAACTCACCGCGGCTGGAATTCATTGAACCCAGGCCACCTTGCTGCGCTCCGTGATGGTTACGCTTCTCTGTGGCACTATTCTGGTTTTCCCGGGGAATTGGGAATTGCGAAATAATTTATTGTGACTTGTTTTAGTGTATTTTGGTAGTATTTTTTCCAAAGCATACTGTGGCGATTGGTATTTTGTTCAAATTTTGGGAAAAAATAATTCCATTTTCACACTACTGCCTACTGTGTAATTCCCAACAAAATTTTTAGGGAAAAATAAACAACAAAATTGCTTTGAAATGGAATTATTTTTCCCAAAATTTGAACAAAATACCAATCACCACAGTATGCTTTGGAAGAAATGATACCAAAATACACTAAAACAATTCACAATAAATTATTTCGCAATTCCCAATTCCCCGGGAAAACCAGAATAGTGCCACTGATCGCTTATGTACTTCCATAGTTGCAAACAAGGGGGGAGCCTTGACGTAAAAAAATAATTTTTCTATTGACAAGGGGGGGGCCTTGACGTAAAAAAATATTTTTTCTATTGACAAGGGGGGCCTTGACCTAACAAAATAATTTTTCTATTGACAAGGGGGGGGCCTTGACGTAACAAAATAATTTTTCTATTGCCAAGGGGGGGGGGCCTTGACGTAAAAAAATATTTTTTCTATTGACAAGGGGGGGCCTTGACGTAAAAAAATATTTTTTCTATTTACAAGGGGGGCCTTGGCGTAAAAAATATTTGTCTATTGACAAGGGGGGGCCTTGACGTAAAAAAATATTTTTTCTATTGACAAGGGGGGGGGGCCTTGACGTAAGAAAATATTTTTTTTATTGACAAAGGGGGCCTTGACGTAAAAAAATATTTTTTCTATTGACAAGGGGGGCCTTGACATAACAAAATATTTTTTCTATTTACAAGGGGGGCCTTGGCGTAAAAAAATATTTGCCTATTGACAAGGGGGGGCCTTGACGTAAAAAAATATTTTTTCTATTGACAAGGGGGGCCTTGACCTAACAAAATAATTTTTCTATTGACAAGGGGGGGGCCTTGACGTAACAAAATAATTTTTCTATTGCCAAGGGGGGGGGCCTTGACGTAAAAAAATATTTTTTCTATTGACAAGGGGGGGCCTTGACGTAAAAAAATATTTTTTCTATTTACAAGGGGGGCCTTGGCGTAAAAAATATTTGTCTATTGACAAGGGGGGGCCTTGACGTAAAAAAATATTTTTTCTATTGACAAGGGAGGGGGGCCTTGACGTAAGAAAATATTTTTTTTATTGACAAAGGGGGCCTTGACGTAAAAAAATATTTTTTCTATTGACAAGGGGAGGGCCTTGACGTAACAAAATAATTTTTCTATTGCCAAGGGGGGGCCTTGACGTAACAAAATAATTTTTCTATTGCCAAGGGGGGGGGGCCTTGACGTAAAAAAATATTTTTTCTATTGACAAGGGGGGCCTTGACATAACAAAATATTTTTTCTATTTACAAGGGGGGCCTTGGCGTAAAAAAAAATTTGCCTATTGACAAGGGGGGGCCTTGACGTAAAAAAATATTTTTTCTATTGGCAAGGAGGGGGCCTTGACGTAAAAAATATTTTTTCTATTGACAAGGGCGGGCCTTAACGTAAAAAAATAATTTTTGTATTGACAAGAGGGGGGGCCTTGACGTAAAAAAATATTTTTTCTATTGACAAGGGGGGGCCTTGACGTAACAAAATAATTTTTCTATTCCCAAGGGGGGGCCTTGACGTAAAAAAATATTTTTTCTATTGACAAGGGAGGGGCCTTGACGTAAGAAAATATTTTTTTTATTGACAAGGGGGGCCTTGACGTAAAAAAATATTTTTTCTATTGACAAGGGAGGGCCTTGACGTAACAAAATAATTTTTCTATTGCCAAGGGGGGGCCTTGACGTAAAAAAATATTTTTTTCTATTGACAAGGGGGGGCCTTGACGTAAAAAAATAATTTTTCTATTGACAAGGGGGGGCCTTGACGTAACAAAATAATTTTTCTGTTGCCAAGGGGGGGGCTTTGACGTAAAAAAATATTTTTTTTATTGACAAGGGGGGGCCTTGACGTAAGAAAATATTTTTTCTATTGACAAGGGGAGGGCCTTGACGTAACAAAATAATTTTTCTATTGCCAAGGGGGGGCCTTGACGTAACAAAATAATTTTTCTATTGCCAAGGGGGGGGGCCTTGACGTAAAAAAATATTTTTTCTATTGACAAGGGGGGGCCTTGACATAACAAAATATTTTTTCTATTTACAAGGGGGGCCTTGGTGTAAAAAAATATTTGCCTATTGACAAGGGGGGGCCTTGACGTAAAAAAATAATTTTTCTATTGAGTTTTTTAAAAAAATATTTTTTCTATTGACAAGGGGGGCCTTGACGTAAAAAAATATTTTTTCTATTGACAAGGGGGGGGGGGGGCCTTGACGTAACCAAATATTTTTTCTATTGACAAGGGAGGGGGGCCTTGACGTAAAAAAGTATTTTTTCTATTGACAAGGGGGGGCCTTGACGTAACAAAATAATTTTTCTATTCCCAAGGGGGCCTTGACGTAAAAAAATAGTTTTTCTATTGACAAGAGGGGGGCCTTAACGTAAAAAAATATTTTTTCTATTGACGTAAAAAAATATTTTTCTATTGACAAGGGGAGGGGGCCTTGACGTAACAAAATAATTTTTCTGATTTTTCTACTGGCAAGTGGGGGGGCCTTGGCATACAAATATTTTTTCTATTGACATGGGGGGCCTTGACATACATACAAATATTTTTTCTATTGACAAGGGGGGGCCTTGACATAAAAATATTTTTTCTATTGACAAGGGGGGCTCTTGACATAGAAATATATTTTCTATTGACACTGAGGGGCCTTGACATAAAAATATTTTTTATATTGACAAGGGGGGGGGGGGGCCTTGACATAAAAATATTTTTTCTGTTGACAAGGGGGGGGAAGGGCTTTGACATACAAATATATTTTCTATTGACAAGTGGGGGGGCCTTGACATATAAATATTTTGTCTATTGACAAGTGGGGGGGGCCTTGACATAAAAATATTTTTTGTATTGACAATGGGGGCCTCGACATAAAAATATTTTTTCTATTGACAAGGGGGGGCCTTGCCATAGAAATATTTTTCTATTGACATGGTGGGGGGCCTTGACATAAAAATATTTTTCTATTGTCAAGGGAGGGGCCTTGACATAAAAATATATTTTTTATTGACTAGGGGGGGGGCCTTGACATACAAATATTTTTTCTATTGACAAGGGGGGCCCTTGACAAAAAATATATTTTTTATTGACTAGTGGGGGGCTTTGACATACAAATATTTTTTCTATTGACAAGGGGGGGGCCTTGACATAAAAATATTTTTTGTATTGACAAGAGGGGGGGGGGGGGGCTTGACATAAAAATATATTTTTTATTGACTAGTGGGGGCCTTGACATACAAATATTTTTTCTATTGACAAGGGGGGAGGGCCTTGACATATAAATATTTTTTCTATTTAAAAAAAAACGGTTAAAAAATGGGAAAGTTCCACTATCCTTATTTGCCATATTAACGAACTTCATCTAAGATCGTGGTAGAATCCCATTTCTCTAGCACAAGTTGAATTTCATCAAAATCAGTTAAGAAATGCCAAGTTCCGTACTAATTGGGTATATTCCAGAACTTAATACAAAATTCATCTTAGAATCTAAAATTTCAGTCAAACAAGTTGAATTTCCTCATAATCGGTTAAGAAGTGGCAAAGTTCCATCCTTATTGGCCATATTAAAGAACATCATCTAAAAATTATATTAGCATCCCACTTCCTTCGTACAAGTTGAATTTTTCAATTATCGGTTAACCAATGTCCACATTACATATAAAAACCGTGATATAATCCCATTTTCATCGTACATGTCGAATTTCAAAATAATCGATTACGAAACAATCACATTCCATCCTTCAGCGAAACAATAAGTTTCATTTATTATAAGCTCAAATAAAGTTATGTGTTTTTAACAATGTGAAGCGAAACAAAAAATGCAAAAACATATTGAATATTCAATAAACAAAGAAACGAATAATCCAAAAAACGAAGTTTCGGGTTTGTGTGCTCACGAGAAAATAAAAAGTAAATTCTCGCGAGAAAATAAAAAAAAACTCTTAATTTTCGTATTTTTCGTGTGTTTTCAGTTCATATACTCTCTAGAAATGTTACAAATGTGCATTTCGCTCCGGAGTTTTTTGATGTCTGAATGTACCATCAAATGATCAAATAAGCAAAAACGTTGAAGTCGGCAACCTTTAAATACATACAACTAAATTTCGAAAAAAAACGTCAGATAAAGAGCTAGAAAATGTATAGAGCACAACTGGTAACATGAATGGAGTCGCTCAATGGATGACAGATTTAATTTTCTTGTAGATTATTGAATTTAAATTGAGAGAAACTTACTGAGAGCTAGCATTTTAACGGTTTGAATAACGTAAAGTTAACTAAACTAAAATCAATCTTAGAAACCGGAATAATTTTGCCGATCGAACAAATGCGACCGGAATTAAACTGAAAAAGTTAAGAAACAGCAATAAAACAGATCATTACATAAATTTTGTTCGCAAACCGAGAATTGAGAGTCAAATAACCGCACATTTTTAGTAGTGGTAGATGTGTTTGTAGTCACGTGAGATGTTGTTTATTTTTTTTATGAAATTTAATTACTATTTAACGTCATTTAATTTTCTTCTGTCTATCAAAAGTAGTGCTTGTGTGTTAAAAACTATTAAACAACCGAAAATATTTTATTCAAAGGTTTTTTTTAATAACAAACACGATAAATAATTTATTCCTTTAACTCAAAAAAACGTATCTTACTAAAGTATACGATATCACAGAATAATAAACAACCAGAACGGATAATAAATGGACCAAGAAATTTTTGCTCTTACTTTATATGTAGTTTACACGTTAAGTCCATTTGAGATTTATTGAACTGATGTTTTGTGAAAAACTTGTGAACTTTGAACAAACTGTTTTAACAATTGGACCTATCTCTGTCAAACGGCACCTGGTTCCCTGAGCTAGAGCCTCCTATACCCATGTAGGAAATGATGAATTCTTCATGAAAATCTTTTTTGGTTTTGTTTTATATTTAACAGTTGCTATACACCTCAGTGGCAGTTGTGAATGAATACCGTTCAGTCGCTTGCGAGGAAACAATCCAAGTGCGAAGAAAGCAGAGGTGGTGACACCATCGATTTTGGGACATCTATGCAAAGAAAATCTTCAAGTACGATGAAAATATTAAATTGATATTCGATCCGCACATCAAGAAGTTAGCGAACCCTGATAAAGTTACAAATGTGATTTTCACCTTATTGGGAATAATACGATTTGCCATTATTAAGAATGTGTTACAATTTTTATTGTTAACAAATGAAAATACCATAAGCAAATAAACAATATAATGTCGCCTGAAATCTTAATCAGTTATTAAATTTATTTAGAATATAAGCTGCGTTTTTTTATAAGTCTCGATAGATCTATTCAGATATTTGCAAAAATAAAAAATGGGAAATTGTAGCTACTTCTATCATCCACTTAAAAATACTGGCACTTGCAGCACTAAGAATTATGTTTATTTTGACAACGCTACGTCATTGTTGTTTTCATTGTATTTTGTTATTCTAAAAGTATAAATACATGAGGAAAAGTGCGAATACATTTTATCCATATATAAAAATGAGGCGGACATACTAAAACTTTTTTTTTCTTTCAAAATGCTACTATGATCTTTTAAATGTTGAGCAACTTTTACGAAAAATAATAAACAGGTTCATTTGTCAATTTTTCAATTCTTTTTCGTCCAAAAAAAGTTGTGGATTGCGGTAAATAGTATTAAATAACACATTTTTAATATGCCTCTTCATAATGGAAGGAAATAATAATAAAATGAATACTTTTATCGTACATCTTCTGTCTTTTAAAATAGAGCAACAGATTAAATGTAAATCAGCTACTAGTTTCCTATTCGCGATATCCAACAAAATAGCTGACATCTGGTGAAAACAATATGAACAAAATTTAACCATAGAACAAGGGTGATCAGAACTGTCTAACAGTTGAATTTGACAATACTCGTCCCCTTTACTTACATAGAAACCAACGCTAACTACATTTGATGAAAATCGCCAATAGATTGTGAAATTAGTTCATAAATCTTTCACTAGTTTCGCTTGTCCGTGTACAAAAACGTTTGTTTACGTTTCTTTTTATATAGAGTTTTGCTAAAAATAGCTATAATAAAATTGAAATAAATTGAATAAAAAATACCTCGATATGAAGTTTAAAGTAATAATAATAATAAACAATAGATTAATACATGTATTTTGAAAAGATAATAATCCATAACCCTTTAATATCCACGAAAACCATAAGTTAAAACAGCTAATTTTGATATATTTATAACTGATTTATCAACTAAACTTATTATTAAATTTATATTTTTCGATGCAATTAACCAACTTTCTCTTTATTTTATATTTTTAAATACAAAGTATTGCTCAAATCCCATATTTTGCTGGATAATAAATTTCTAAAACAACGGACATAACCTCATAAAATACCAAAAATGACCTCATTTTTATTTGTAATTTTCTTGGATGTTAAAGGGTCAACGGATATTTAATTTAAATAAAATATGTTAAATAGTATTTCAAAGTTTTATTATAGATCATGTTTAGCACTTGTACTAAACATCAACTACGCCATCATTTACGCTAGGTGCGCTAGTGTAAATTACCTCATTTGTTATGGAAAAGATAATTCACACTAGCGACAATTGCGGTACTAAAATGAACAAATATCACGATCTATAGCCATCAACGTTTCTTCAGGATAATTTTAATTCAGAATTTTACGATTTAATTGGACATGTTTTTACCGAAACTGCATATAAAAAAAATGTAAACAAACAATTTTGTACACGGACTAGCGCCTCTTGCGAAAATGTATGCGAAGCAGTTGTACTAAAACACAATCTATTGTATGATAGATGTACTAAAAATTTACTTTGGTATGCGTCCATGCTAAAATACAAATGTTTAATGTGTGTCTTTACTCATAAAAGAGAAAATCTGTAGTCTCGATAGCATATCTGGATAAAAAGCAAGATTTTCATGTACAATTAATAAGTTGTGTAATTCAAGGAAATGAATTTAAAACGATAAAATGTTGATTAAAATAAACTAAATCAATTGCAGTTTAACCACAAAAATAGAGATCATCTGGATGCGATCTATTGAGATCTATCGAGACTTATAAAAAAACACGGCTGTAATATACTTAATTTTTTTGGTATTTTGCCTTTTTAAGAACTTCCATAATTAACCAAGCATAATTCTAATTACAGAAAGCTGCATATTCATCATTTCCAGATCAGAGAACGGTAAGTCTACAAACATATAAAAATACAAGTAACAATACCTACATATAAGTATAGGTTACACTTTTTTTTTTTTTGATGTCACTAAAGCACTACAATAAACACAAATAAAAGTCATAATTTTTTATTATTATAATAAAATTATGAACAAATCAACACACAAACAATAATAAAATAAAAAAAAATCGTTATCTTATCAAAATAATAGTAATTTTATTACAATTAAATAGAAAATACTCGAATCGCTGTACACATTTCATGCCGCTACAGTATATTGTTTGCTATCGAGTATATTGATATTTGATACCGTACCATTGTTGGGAACCAACACCTAAATCAAAATAAGACACGCGGTAATAATTAACATTTATCAATTATTGATTATTTGATGTAGGTACTTCAGCAATACTATTAGGTGCAAATTTACATGCTTATCATATAAAACGTGATGGATACACTTGATGTGATGCTTAAGTGTTTTGAACGTATACTTACTTGCATTGCAGATTTTGAGGGAAATATATTTTTAAAAATATTTTTTGGAAATTGACAAAGATCAAACACTTGGCTCTGGAAAGTTGTCTCCCTTAGGACGTGTGGGTTTTCGGCGGTCCAAACATAGAGGTTTCTATAATTTGTTATACGCGCACTGGTGAAAGTAGCTTCATCTGTCCACAATATTCTCCTTATAAAATTGACATCACTTCTTTGCTGTGAAATTATCCAGTTACACAAAACTGATCTGGCGCACGATGGTCCATATTTCCTAGATGTTGAGCACGACGGAAGTGATAAGGATGAAGGCCTTCTTTTTAAGGATTCTCCATACGCTTGTCCTCGATATGCCTACTTAGTCTTATCGACCGGCGACTGATACTTGTCGTAGGTTCAGCGCGTATTAATCGTAATACTTCCTCTTCCACATGTACGTTAATATTCACGATGAACTCGTGTTGTTGTTGACTGGATATCGACGCCTGTATCCTTCGACCGTAGCGCGTGCATTTCCATTACAAAAACCGTATACAAAATGCATATCGGCTACATGAGAAGGTGGTAGATCACGCAAACGTGTTAATGTAATGATAAGCGTTTACTTAACACAAACTGAGCTTTTAATTATCACACAAACTTAAAATTATTAAAACATAGAACACTGAGAATACGTATAGTTTCACACGATCGGTTAGCGAGGCAATTATCCAATAAGTTGTAGCGATTCACTCATTTAAATCGCTAAATTTACTTCGTTTATCGCCACAATTATTTGAAATGTAACGCATTTCAACTTTCAAATATAATTGTAATTGCACAGCTCTTTTCGGCTTATAGTGATACCTCCAGAATATTTAACTTACTAATATTCTACGGTTTGTTGCTGTGCTCAACTCAATAAATATATTTCCCTATATTTGAGTACAGTTACTACAAGGTACTCTCGTTCTGATTTTTAATGCGATTATTACATTTATATATTTTTTTGGAAATCTTTTCAAATGTGAATATAATTAATATATCATTTCCCGTATTATAATATCTAGTGAAGAATAACCAAGTTGCGTTATAGTTTTTGTGAATTTAATCCGCAATATAGTTTCTCGCACGCCGGCGAAGAAATTACGAGTTAACGTAAATCAAGTTCTCGTTCGCAATTAATTTCTGTCGGGCAACAAGTGGTGATGACAATTGGTCCCCCACATATATAGCAACCAAATTGTGTGGCCGAAATTAAATTTCTGTGCGTTGTTCTTTTAACGAGAAATATCCTAAAACACCACAACTGGTGGAAACGGAGTTCAATAGAATCCCGTAACTTAACAAAGACACAAGCGACGTCTTTATAAAGTCAGTGCATTTTCTATTTCACAAATTGATAACCTTGGCACATGATTCTTAACATTATTTATTGTGGCAATTGCTTTGATTTGGTTCTGGTGGTTTATGATTATCCAGTAATTGATTGACATCCTTAGCATCCTTACTCCGTCTACGAATTGGTACAAAGCATAATTTGCAAAATCAAAGAACAATGCTGTGATGCGACATACAACTTCATGTGATGATGTTTTGTCCATAAAATCAATTTCTTGATCGGGGTCTACAACTGTGTTCAATGGAACATTATCAAACTTAATTGGTTGCTCCTTACATTCCGTCTTAATTAGAGCGTTCGTTTCCTTATTGGATGATTTTGAATCTCATACTGGCCAGGATTCAATGGCTTCGTTCAGCATATTCGGACCCTCCCACCATAATTTATTGTTTAATAAATTTGTAACCTTTATCCCGCGAGATATCAAATCAGCAGGATTATGTTCAGTTCCAATATGACGAAATTGCTCTAATGTTGATCCTCTTAATATTTTGCTGACTCGATTAGCCACAAACGTTTTTAATTTATTAATGGGCTTCTTCAGCCAATGCAGCACTATTTCTGAATCTGTCCAGATGTAAATTGGGGCCGTTGCAAACATTGGTATTTCCCTAACCTTAAGAATAATTTTACCACTAAGCTCCACCGCGCATAATTCCAATCTTGGTATGGTCACTAACTTAATTGGTGCCATTTGCTTTATTCGACGCATGACAGAATATACGTGAATCTGAATCTTCCGATCACTAGACGTGTTTAACCATCGTGGTATCCTTAATTCATTAATGAGTTTTAATTCGTAATAAAAATCCTTCCATTCTTTTTGTATTGACAATCCTAATGGTTCATCCCAGTTATTTCCTTGACGCCATAATTCTTGAATAAACAACTTTGCTCGGATGGTAACTGGAGATACCCATCCTTGAGGATCAAATATTCTCGCTGCTTCACTAGTAATAATACGCTTGTTAATAATCTCAGGTTGGTTACGATCCTGCACTTGAAATTGGGATTCATCCTTTACAAAATCCCATTGAATACCTAATACACTCGTATTATTCTGTAGTTCTACTGTTTTTGCTGACATTTTACTTTCCATAATTTTTGCACAATTCGAGTGCCATTTGGCTAATGTAAAGCCTCCTCCCTTAAGCATTTCAATAATTTCTGCTTTCAATTTTATTGCTTGACTTTATGATTCTACTGAGGATAACATATCGTCCATGTAGAAATCATTTTGTACAACTTGAGATGCTGTTGGCAGCTCCCTTGCGCTATCAATCGCACATTGATTTAACGCCTTGACTGCCAAATATGGGGATGATGCTAATCCATAGGTTATCACTGTGAGCCAATATTCTGTTATGGGTTCTTTCGGATCGCTTCTTCACAAAATTCTTTGTAGGTCCCACTGACTCGGCTGGATTTCCACCTGGCGAAACATTTTACAAATGTCCGCCGAGATGGCAACTCTTCTCATTCTAAACTTCATAACTATATCCATTAAATCCTTTTTCAGACGAGGTCCAATGTATTGTAGTGATTTTCCGTTAGATGCTTTTGTAGAACCATCAAACACGACTCTAAATTTGCGATCTATCGAAACTGTGTGATGTGGGATGTAATTATGCAACTCTGCTGTGTTCAATGTGGTTGCTTTACGCATATGTCCTAATTTTTCATACTCCTTCATGAATTCAACGTACATTTCCTTATATCTTGAATCTCGAGCAAATTTATTTTCTTGAGCATAAAATCTCCGTAGTGCTGTAGCCTTTGAACTGTCTAGATCCGCGTCCGGTTTCAATAGTATTGCTACCCTATATCGATTTCCTCTTCTTACAATGGTGCTCTTAAAATTATCTTCACAGTATTGACCTTCAACTGATAACTGCCTTTCCTCCATCTCGTCAATTACCCATAACTTCTGAATTAATGATCTGAGCTCATCTTTCCCAATCAGACCTATTGTATTCAGCTTACTTTCTTTGTTGGATCTCCATCCAAATGATTGTTGGAAGAAGAAGAATTAGGCAAGATAAAACAATTAGAAATTCGTCTACCACCAGTAGAACTCCCACATTTTCACGGGGACTACATGAAGTGGGTAGGTTTCTCTGACACATTCAAACGTTTAGTTCATAACAATAATCAGCTAACCACGACACATAAAATGAACTATCTTAAAAGTCACGTAGAAGGGTCAGCTGGAAAATTATTGAGTCATTTGGAACCTACTGGAGACACTTACGATGCAGCTTGGGAGATTTTAGAGAACCGCTTTAACAACAGGAGATTACTCGTATCTAATTTGCTGAACACTTTATTGAATCAGCATACGAGCAACACGGAGTCGGCTGCTGCGATCAAATGCTTACATGACACAACAACCGAGTGCCTACATGCCATAAGGAATACAGGCATAAATATTGAAACATGGAGTCCTTTCATCATCTTCAGCTTGTTAACACTTTCGAGGACATGACGGCAAATGCCGTCAAAAAAAACAACTTTCGTTTAAGACATGACGGTATATACCGTCATCGAAAATAAGTTGCTTTGGGGCATGACAGTTAGCACAGTCAAAAAAATAACACTTTTATGTCCTAGCAAAATGTATTGCAATTTTAATTTGGACCCTTTTGTAGAATTTTTGCGTAATTTTGTTTTGTTCAATATTTTTTTCCGTTTCGACGATCACAAAACGGCATGACGGTATATACCGTCATGTCGTAAACGAACGTTTATTTTTTTGACGGCATTTGCTGTCATGTCCGCGAAAGTGTTAAAAAAATTGGACAACGAGTCACGACGGCTATACGAGAGCTCTCTAAAAAACCCGAGAGAATTCCAAGAAACAAACCAATTCTTGAAATTTCTAGAAAGGCGTTTCCAATCTTTAGAAGCAATCGGCAACAACAAGATAATGCCAACCCAACAAGCAAGATTTCAACCACCACCGCTAAGACGCGCATTCGTAACTGCCACTCAACCAAGTAATATTTGCGTATGCTGTCAGAAAAACCACAGGACCGAATCATGCCAACGTTTCAAATACTTAAGCATTTCTGAAAGAAATCAGATGGTCATGCTGCACAATTTGTGCAGAAATTGTCTCAGCCAAAACCATTCGACAACAAGTTGCAGCATTAAACTGACTTGTTTTACCTGCAAAGGCAGACATAATACGTTGCTACACGTAAAAAATCAGGAAAACAGTATTGCAAAACTGAACATCTCAACACTCGACAAGAATAGTGGCCCGGTACTTTTAGCAACAGCTCTAGTAAAAGTACAGAATATGTTCGGGAGTTTTACTCTACTACGAGCACTGATCGATCCAGGCTCACAGGCTACTTTCATCACAGAGCAAGCAGCACAACAACTAGGCCTGCCAAGGACAAGGGTTCTAACTGAAATTTCCGGAATTTCAGCAACAAAAGGACGAGCCCATCAACAGATAACAATAGACATAAGTCCAAGATTTCCATCAATTTTCAAGATCGAAGCTAATGCTTTAGTTCTGGGAACTATCACTAAAACACTTCCAGCAAGAACTCATTGGATTTAGATAGCGAACTACAAAAAGAAATAATCCTAGCCGACCCTACTTTCGATACTCCCGGACCTATTGATCTTTTAATAGGTGCCGACATATACGGAGAAATCATTTTAGAAGGCATAAAAGGGATCCGCATCATAAGTGCATAGCGCAAAGATCAGAGCTAGGATGGATCATATCTGGTCGTCTAACTCAAACCAGCAACATTTCAGTCACCCGGTTAAATAGCCACGTTACATTGGCAGATATAGACAAGCAGTTAAAATGCTTTTGGGAATCCGAAGAACTGCATCCTAAACGAAGCCTAACTGCTGAAGAGATCGAATGTGAGCAGTACTATGAAGAGACTCACAAGCGTTTAACAAATGGACGATACGAGGTTCGGATGCCGCTTCACAACAACAAACTCGAAGAAGTGGGAATAGGAGAATCTAAAAGTAAAGCAGCAGCTAGATTGATTCAAATTGAAAAAAGATTCAAGAAGGATGAAGAGTTTAAGAATCAATATCACAAATTCATGAACGAATACATCCAGTTTGACCACATGGAACTTGTTAAAGATAACACAGAAAAAGATGCTTCTCGGGTTTACTACATGCCACATCATTCCGTCATAAAAGAAGATAGCTCATGTACGAGATTGAGGGTAGTATTTGACGCTTCCTGCAAAACAACAACAGGTACATCACTAAACGAAATGATGCATGTAGGTCCAACATTACAAGACAACTTAACGGCAATATTGATCAGATGGAAAAAACATCGTTACGTAATTGCAGCAGATATTGAGAAAATGTTCAGACAGATCAGAATGGCCCGCGAAGTACAAGATTTTCAACGAATCCTCTGGCGATCTGAGCCAAATAAGCCAAAGAGCAGCTATAGATTAAAAACTGTCACATACGGAACAGCGTCTGCAACTTATTTGGCTACAAAAACGTTACAACAATTAGCCATGGATGAAGCGTCAAGATATCCAATTGGTTCAAAGATTGTTCAAAACGATTTCTATGTGGATGATCTTCTATCTGGAGCTAACACAATCGCAGAAGCAATCGCTGCGAAAAGAGAACTACTAAATCTTCTTTCCGGTGGAGGTTTTGAACCAGAATTAAAGAAGTTAAAAGCGAATCAAAACCTACCAAAGAATAGTACGATCATAACGCTAACTCAATTTCTGGATGGAAATGACCTACTCAGAGTCGGAGGTAGAATAACAAATTCTAGTCTTCCATTTGAAGAAAAGCATCCGATAATAATACCCAGAGGTCACAAGCTGTCAAGTTTGCTTATCAGAGAAGCTCATATAAAAACACTACATGGTTGCAATCAAGCAACTTTAGCACACCTGAGAACGCAGTATTGGGTAATAAACGCCAAAAATACGATTCGTCACACTATACATGAATGTATAGTCTGTACGAGAGCGAGGAAATTGTCGTCGCACCAACTAATGGGCATGTTACCAAAAGAACGAGTAACACCAGCACCACCGTTCACTAACAGCGGAGTAGACTACGCTAGTCCGATTAATATAAAATTGTGGAAAGGCCGCTGTAACAAAACAACAAAGGGATACATTTCCATATTCATATGCCTAGCCACGAAGGCAATTCATCTAGAACTTGTAAGTGACTTGTCAACAGACGCTTTCTTGGCCGCATACCGACGATTCATATCAAGAAGAGGAATTTGTCTGAACATATTCAGTGATTGTAGTACAAATTTTGTTGGAGCAGACAAACAACTACAAAGACAGGCAAAGCAACAGGAAGCAGAAATTAAAGGTAAAATAGGTCAGACTTTGGAGGAGTATGGGAAGCCGGAGTCAAGTCAACAAAACAACACCTCCGCAAAGTAATTGGAACTCATACACTAACTTTCGAGGAGCTCTCAACACTTCTAGCTCAAATAGAGGCATACTTGAACTCTAGGCCACTAGCTCCACTCTCAAACGACTCAGATGATGACGGGTTTTTAAGTCCGGCACATTTCCTGATAGGCAAAGCCATCATAGCAATGCCACAACCTGATATGGGGGGTATCCAAACCGTTACAAGATGGAATTTTATTTTTCCACCAAGCTTAGTCAAGGATTTTGGAAAAAATGGCATATGGAATATCTCTCACGACTACAACGAAGGCCAAAATGGTTGCAGAAACAACCTAACATCCAATTGGGAGAACTAGTAATCCTCAAAGACGAACAACTACCTCCTACGCACTGGCCACTAGCAAGAGTAATTGAACTTCATCCAGGACAAGATGGACTTGTTAGAGTAGTCACGCTCAAATACAGGAACAATACGTTTAAAAGGAATATTACTAAAATATGCCGCCTACCAACAACTAACGAGCCATAGGACTACATCAACATGCAAAACAAGAAGAATGATCCAGTGCATGCGGTAGTTACTAAAGATACAAGCACAACTCAACAATTACCAACCCCACGAGGCATAGATAAAACAGTACCAGGAAGAACAACCACGCAGATGAGCAGTCCGCAGTGCACAGGAAATAGACTACTACTGCCCGGAAACGACAACCAGAACCAAAGAGTGCAGCCTCACAGACAAGCAAAGAATTTAAGTAAAGTAAATCATCTTGCACTAGCATTACTCTCAATTTGCTGCATACTAGGACATGCGCAAGCTCAGATCAAGGTTACCCCATTTAACGACTCAACAGGAATATATTTCGAGAATTTAGGCAAACTTAAATTGGTAGCCATGAAGTGGACATTAGTGATCTATTACAACATGACGAACTATTGGGAAGAGATCGAAGCTTTTAAACAAGTCCAAGGCGAACTGGGAGCAGCTTGTAAAGGATTGTCTGGTTTTAAGTGCGACGTAATCCTACAGCAACTTCAATGGCAGCTCAACAACTTGATTGCAGACAATGTTCTCTTATTAACAAGCAATAAGGAACGTCGACGAGTGAAGCGCGGTTTAGGAGACACAACAGGCATTATCTTAGGAGACATGTTTGGAATTCTTACCCAGCGCGAAGCCAACCAGTATGAAACCCAATTCGAGAATATCAACAACAATGAAAAGCATCTAATGGCATTAATGAGAAACCAGACATCTATAATCGATAACACAATCAAGCTGATGAAATATAATTCTAATCTCACAACAACATCATTGAACAATTTAATAAAGGATCAGCAGAGGTTAAGATTAGAGATGATACAACTAAACGAATATCGAACACACGAAGAAAGGGTTCACCTGATATTAATGAGCGCACTAGAGTTGACCTTAATACTAAAAAACTTAGAGGATACGCAACAAGGTCTACTTGATATTATTTACTATGCATATCATAGCAGTTTGCATCCATCGATTCTCGCGCCGTCACTATTAGAAGACCAACTGCAATTTATTCGCCAACATACACCAGCATCAATAACCTGGCCATAACATTCATGATCTCATGCATATATATCAAAGCATGAATGTACGTAGTAGGGTAACACAACGAAATGTGATAATTGAGATTATCATTCCGTTATCCTTTGCAACGGATTATAACCTACTAGCTGTCTTCCCTGTTCCGGATATTAATCATAACAGCACTCAATTACACACCGTTACATCAACAAAATATCTAGCAATGGACAATCATCGAGAACATTTTGCCACTCTAACAACAGAAGAAGTGGAACGTTATCAAAAATTCCAACCTACGCAATTTTTATGCGAAATATCACCAATTTTCAATGCATTAACTAACAGAACCCAATGTGAAGTAGCAATCTTACAGCGAAAACCAATGCTTGACACATTATGCAATGTTAAAGAAATAAATTCAACTAACCATTGGATAAAACTGCATGCTCCAAATCAATGGAGATACGTAATTACAAATAAAACGACAGTTGACTCATACAGCTTTCAGGGGTCCGGATTAGTGACGATAGATGCTGGTTGTACGCTAAGGGACGACCATCTCTTTATCATCGCTATCGGCACAGCACGTAATAATATTAGCAAGACATTTGAAAAATCATCTAATATGTTAAACGGAGCGATCAATCTAAAGGAATTCAGTTCGCAAATAAAACTAAAAAAAACCGATAATCTTAACCTGATGCCAGCAATTGAGACTACCGATTTGGAAAGGGAGCTAGAAGTGATAAAGGAAAAGGAACAACTGCCAACAGAAATAAATCATCATGATGTTCATCATTATACGGCATCCTACTCAACTATAGGAATCTTTTCGTCATTTTATATTTTAAAATTAAAGCGAAAGGTCAGGTTCTAATACCGGCAGCCTTCCTCGACCGGATGAAAATAGTGAAGTGTAAACAGGAGGCTACTCAAAACTCTACAGCCCGGAATATGTTGACTCATCAACATTCCAACATTTTAATTTTCACCAAATATGAGTTTTGGTGCATCTATTGTGCTGACGCTTAACTTAAATTTATAATAATATGTATACTACAAATACATATTTTTGTTTTTTTACTTTATATATTTTGTGCTGACTTTGGAAATTAAAAATTGTATATAAAGCGTAGCATTTAATAAAATAAAACAGAATTTAAATTGACACCAACTAATTTTGTTCACACTAATTAAAGAAAGGCCCCACCAGCGGTAACCTTTTAAGTTTTAAATTTACATAAAATCCGATACGAAGGGTTTAACAATAACTTCACTATACCTGGGAGCGACCCTTTTTTCGGCAAATTGCTGTTAGAATATTTTATGAGTTAGGTAGTAAACAATATTATGTGAATTTGTAGATATTATGCTGTAGATTAATTTTCTTCTTTTCTTCTTCCGCTGGCGCTACATCCCATGAAGGGATTTGGCTGCCTCAACGATGCTCCTCCAAATAATCCGATCCGCCACAAGAGAACGCCAGACACGGTGACCGAGTGTGTACAGGTCCCTCTCAACGTCGTCCATCCATCGGGTAGGTGGTCTCCCACGAGGTCCTACTTTCGCTGGTGCCGACTCCAAGGCCTGTTTAGTGGTCCGATTTTGTGAACGTAGTATGTGCCCAAGCCATCTCAGCCTTGACGATTTTATGAATCCTATGATGTCGACTTTATCGAGATCATTTCTGATCTCGTGATTCATTCGCATTCTGTACGTGGCTCCCTCTTTAATGGGACCGAGAATTCTTCTTATCATCTTACGCTCAGTTACAGCGATTTTCTGGATGTTTTGCGCTGTTAGTGTCCAAGACTCGCAACCAAAGGTGACAACTGGTCTTATCAGCGCCTTGTAGATGTCCAATTTTATTTTACGCGATATATGAGGAGACTTGAAAATTTTGATATTGGCGTAAAATGCTCGGTAGCCTGCTGCGATCCTCGATGAAATGTCCACAGAAACGGAGTTTTGCTCAGTGATCAGTGATCCTAGGTATTTAAACTCATTCACCTTTTCATATTGAGTATCTCCTGAAATGAACTCCCCACGAGTCTGCCTTCTCGCAGTCACCATGTATTTGGTCTTCGCTTCATTGATCTGAAGGCCTATTTGTTGGGCTGTTAATTCCAACGGGAGGAGGACCCCTTTCAGAGAGATGATGTTGCGACCCAGAATGCAAATATCGTCAGCGTATGCTAATAGCTGGGTTGATTTATAATACAGGCAGCTACGCTGGGCTATATTAAGCTGACGAATGACATACTCTAATGATAGATTGAATAGAGTTTGAGCTATTGGGTCTCCTTGCCGCACTCCAGATGTTATCTCGAAGGCATCCGAAATTTTGCCTTCTATTAGCACCTTACATATTGAGCCATCCATTAAAAGCTGGCACATTGAAACCAATTTTGACGGTATGCCCAGATAGGACAATACGTTCCATAACGTGTTCCTCTTAATGCTGTCATACGCCTGTTGAAAATCTATGAATAGACTGTGTACAGGGATGTCCTTTTCATAGCATTTCTCCAGCACAATCCTCAGCGTGAAAGTTTGATCGGTCGTTGATCTATTTGGCCGAAAACCACATTGATAATCACTATAAGTCTGCTATAAGTTGATAACTTTGCTGCGACTACGTTAGCCAAAACCTTGTAGCCCGTGTTCAGCAAAGCTGGTATAGATAGTTGTTGCAGTTTAATCGATCTCCCTTTTTATGAAGTGGACATATTAGAGCCGTCTTCCACTCTACTGGGATTTCTTCTCTAGACCAAATTGTTGATATTAGCTCAAACATGCGGCAGAACAGATAATCACCGCCATATTTGAGCATTTCGTTGCAGATACCATCCTCACCAGGTGTCTTGTAATTTTTCGTCTGCGATATCACGTTCCGTACTTCATCATATGATGGAGGAGGTGGTGGTGTCATCTCGACGTTAATATCGCGTTGAAGCAAGAGAGGTTGTTGCTCAGAAAGTGGTGCCTGTTTCGAGGACGGTTTTGGTGTCCATTTCCAACTCGCCTGATTTGTTGCGAATAGCGCTGCTACGTGGATGAAAGTCCGTAGCTAATTCTCTTATGCAACGATATCTATCTCTCAGGCTAGAATTTTGGATGTTGCGTGCCTGTTGTTTATGCCATTCCCATCGCTGTAGATTAATAATAATAAATAAAATAACTGTGTTAATGGGACATTTTCTCGACTTACAGTTCATTTTTTTAAAAAGTCATTTTTTTTGTGTTTTGGTGGTTTGCTATACTGAAGATGGCTCAAATCACAGAGTTTTTCTCGGAATGTAACATAGGTCATTAGTTAGCTTAAGGAATGTACACTTTGATCTAAAATTACAAAGATTTGTTTATGACAATGAAAAGTCTTTTGTGGGTGAATGTGAAAATTGTTGAATTATTTGTGAGTTATGTGTTTTAGTGGTACTGAAGATGGCACATACTACAAATTTTTTCTCGGGATGTAACAAAGGCCCCATTTGTATCTCTCTGGCCTGGGTTATCGCCGCACATTTAGTTTTCAGTTAAACCAATGCATAGGTCGGTTAGCCTGTTAATTAGGCGTACATTTACTTTCTTTCTGGTCTCTCTATGTCAACTTTTTGCTGAGATATCTGACTTTGAATCATAAAAGATCCTTTTGTCTTTGATCATCGATATCTCAGCAACCAATGATTGCACAGTAAATTTTAGGGCAGCCTTAAAACTTGAGTAAATTTCCTACAAGACCCTTAAATGACTAGTTGAGAACAAATTTTTTTTTACCCTCAATACTGAATTGAAAAAGTACAAAAAACGATTTTTTAGGTTGTCTTAATAAATCTACCGTTACTTTACAAATATTGATGAAAAGACTAATGTTACCAGGTCATTTTACAGTTTAATGTACTCCTAATAGCTCTGTATTACTTTCAAATTGATCCATCCAAACGTTTTTCCGGATAGATTTATCAAAGTTTCACAAAACATTTAAAGGAACAAATGATCTTCAAAATAAAAAAACGACGTTTTTCTCATTTTGCGCTAGTTACCTGTTAACCCTTAACGATCGTACGATTTTTTTGTAATACTCGCCGATAAGAGGCGACAGAAAATTAAATAAAGTTCTGCAATATGATCAATTATTATGGAAGTTTGCCATTTCTTAACCGATTTTAGTGAAATTTGGTATTCACGATGGAAATGGGATTCTAAAATGATTTTTAGATAAAGTTCTGGAATATGGCCAATTAGGTAGGAACTTGGCCATTTCTTATCAGAAAATTGGGTTTTAAAATTATGTTTAGATGAAGTACTGGAATTAGCCGTATTAGCATAGGACTTGGCCATTTATTATCAAATTTAAATCAAATTTAGCATGTAATACAGAAATGGAACTCTAAAATTATTTTTGGTTAAATTTATATGGTTAAGTTGGAAGGCGCTTGCCTATTCCTTAAACGATTAAAACAAATTCGACATGTGCGGTAAAAGTGAAATACTAAAATGGTTATTCGATGTATTTAATGATTTGCTTTAGAAATTATTTTAGAATCCCATTTTCATCGTGCATGCTGAATTTCATCAAAATCCGTAATAATTGGCCAAATTCCGAAACTTTATCCAAGAATTATTTAAGAATCTCATTTCCATCGCGTATGTCAAATTTATTCAAAATCGGTTAAGAAATAGCCAAGTTTCTTCCTAACTGGCCATATTCCAGAATTTAATCTAAAAATCATTTTAGAATTCCATTTCCATGGTACTTGCTGAATTTCATCAAAATGGGATAAGAAATGGCCAAGTTCCTTCCCAGTTGGCCATTTTTTAGAACTTTATCCAAAAATCATTTTAAAATCCTATTTCCATCGTGCGTACCAAATTTCACTAAAATATGATAAGATATGGCCAAGTTCCATAATAATTGGTCATATTGTAGAACTTTATTTAATTTTCTGTCGCTTCTTACAGGCGAGTATTACAAAAAAATCTTACGATCGTTAAGGGTTAACAGGTAACTAACGCAAAATGAGAAAAAGGTCGTTTTTTTATTTTGAAGATCATTTGTTCCTTTAATTGTTTTGTGAAATTTTTATCAATCTGTCCAGAAAAACGGTTGGATGGATCAATTTGAAAATAATACAGGGCTATTAGGAGTAGGTACATTAAACTGTAAAATGGTCTGACAATATTGGTTTTTTCATCAATATTTGTAAAGTAACGGTAGATTTATTTAGACAACCTAAAAAGTCGTTTTTTTGTACATTTTTCAAATCGAGAATAAAAAAAAAACTTGTTCTCAACTAGTCATTTAAGGGTCTTGAAGGAAATTTGCTCAAGTTTTTAAGGCTGCCCTGAAATTTACTGTGCAATCACTTGTTGCTGAGATATCGATGATCAAAGACAAAAGGATCTTTTTTGATTCAAAGTCAGATATTTCAGGAAAAGTTGTCATAGAGAGACCAGAAAGAAATTAAATTTACGCCTACAGGCTAACCGACCTATGCATTGGTTTAACTTAAAAAAAATTTCCCGAGGCCATGAATCCTTACAAAAAAAAAAAAATTCGATTTTTTTTTTCGCGCTCTTTCTTATGATTGCGTGATAACGGTATCTCACAAAAATTTTCCGCTCAAAAATTTCAAAACTAGAGATTTGAAACTTTAAAATGCTTTTGTTTTCATCTCTGTACGACCATATTTTACACAGATAGAGCTCTTTAAAAAACACTAAAACAATTGAAAAAAATTTGTGTTCCTTTAATTTTTTGGAGTAGTGTATGTTATAAAATTGTTGTTGCTTTTGGTTTACGGCCAATGTTATTTTTATTATATACTAGCTGCGCGGGGCCGCTTCGCGCCCGCGAGGCTAGTGAGTGCTAGCGCGCTCAACTGGCTTGGCGCTTTGCGCCACTAAAGCGCTTCGCGCTGCAACACTGGATAAATTAGTTTAAATAACTTTGGCTATGAAGCCACATATATTATATTCGGGGATATTCTACTACAAAAACAATGAATTAAGATACATTTTAAATAATTAAAATAAGATTCAATATATTTCAGTTAATTATCACAATAAAATTTCATTAATTTAATTAAAAACTAATTATTTAATTACATACACTTTTGGGGGAGGGAAGGGTTTAGAAATATATTTAAGAGAAAGCCTCTTTATAATGGCACCAGGAGCAAGTAGTAAAGTTGCCAGCCGAAGCTAACACAGAAGCAGGCAACGTAAAGTTGGCCATGGGCGAAATCACGCCGCAAAGGTCCACACTGCCCACCCTTCAACGTTTGGCTTTTGTCTTGTTTATGGTCAGAGCGGAACACACTCGTACGGTAAACTGGAGACGTTTGATCAGAAATGGAACATCAGAAAGAATCATAAAGATGCTAGGAATTATCACTTTTTCTCCAGTCGCGCAGCCGGTTAGAACTGTAGCTTCTATTACGAAGTATTGAGACTGTTTACTTGTAGGTGGGTTCCGTTACAGAGATTTAGTGGGTTTCGGTTCAGGAGCAGGATGATTGGTGTCTCGATTTTCAGTTTCCGCTGATGAATCGGTATACCAGACGGGCTTAATGAGTTTACAAATTCGACAGGATATAGCATTATTTCTTGAGGATCAACGACTGTATCTATAGATTTGTATGTTCTGGACAGTGCTTCAAATTTGCCTAGGATGTACTCATTAATGTGGTTCACTGCTTGGTTGGTCGATGCCAAGATCGCTCTTTCTCTGAACCAGGACTGAGGTTTTTCTGAAAGATCTCCGATGCAGGGATATGAGGATTCTACTAATTGCTTTAGGTCATTTATTATTGTCGACGGATACTTTATGTTCTGAAAGTGACCAGGTCACCATTTCCTAGTGGTATATCACCATTCCCTAGTTTCAGTAGAGTGTTGGAAAATTCAGTCAAGTTGATGTCGCCACAGAGAACGGCACGCATATTTACCGAGAGGGACACTTCACTACTTCCGACCATATATAGGACCGTTTCAGACACGCATTAAACTCGTCAGCACGCGTGAGCAGGTGTCGTGTGAGATATTGTACTCTAATCCTACACAATAAGAGCACATTTTTGGAGCAATTTAGCGGCGTGTTGCATATGGCAGTGTGGGCATTGGAATTGTTAAACAGCAGTTTAAAAGTGGAATGGGCCGTTCTACTATACCATCTATGTAGAAGAATGGTCGCTATGCTGGACGAAGCTACGGCAATCGCGATGTGACCATCGGATCTTAGTTTAGCTAGCCCTAAATTAATTAGGGATGTCTTTCCTGTACCTCCAGGTACATTTAGGAAAAATAATTTATCTCGGAAGAATTATTCTGATTCGCTGTTGATTACAATCTGTAACATGGCCGATCTATCATACGATGTCTTGCGGACGAATGCCATATGTAGAACAGTTGAATCAGTAATATTTCGTCTATTCAAACCGAAATCCTCTACATTTTTAATCGCAAGCGCTTTCACAATTTTATTCAGTTCCTCTAATGCCAAATCAAAGATATGTCGCTGAAATCAAAGGAATAATCGAAACGCTCCATCCGAATGCGATGCAATACGTATTCTGACATGCTCTCCCTGTATGCTATCCATTGAAGGTCGGCATATACCATTTTTTATTAAAGGTTTACTTATGAAGGAAGCCATTTGAAATCCATTGTCATACGACCTTTTATTTTTGGCAAACTCTTTGGATAAAGGATGATGACCAGAAGGCAATGAAAACAGAGGCTCTGGAGGCTGGAGAATTTCAGGCAGTTTAACTTTTCCATTTTGGCAACAAAGGCCCTTTGGTTCGCCCTTCCACTTGAACGCACGGCAGTATTGAGACTCGACAGTCATGGGACCACCCAAACTCACCGACTTATCGTTACGATACTCTATATTAGGAGTATAGAAGAGTCAGAATATTCTTTAATGCTCCAATCAGTGAAAGTTCCGGCCTTTGCACGGAGACTTTTCTTTGTGAAGCGTGCTGCTCTCCGTTTAAAGAAAGCCGCCTTCTAAAGAAATAGGTTCGCTCTCTTTGTAAAGAGAGGCGAGCTTCTCTTACCTCATTGGTTTCACATAAGTACTCGGCTTCACTCTCTTTGCAAGGGCAGGCGAGTTCTTTTTTGCCAAGTGGCGATGTTCTATTAGCAAGCTATCCCCATTTCGTCTTCGGATGCGGGATCTTTCAGCCGCAGTACTCTTTCGACTAAGTGAAAATTTTCTCTTGGGCATTGTTAAAATTATCTAATAAACCTGTTTAAATAAAAATGAATAAATAAAAAATTCTAACTACTAAGTTTACCTACCATTAAAGTCAATCAGCTGTAATTTTAGAAGTTGTTTCGTCTTAACACAAATACAAAAAGACGCACATAATAGAACAAACTGACAAACCCGTTTAAAAAGAAAAAAAAAAACGCAAATTAATTAATTTCTATATCGATACCTTAGAGCACATAATTGTCCATATTTTGAATGTCCACAAGAATGTCTCTAAATTCGAAACTATTTGGAATTTTCAATCAATGCCTAAGAAATAGTGCTATAAATGATTATAGTACAAAATATCAGAACCATAAATGATAAAGAATGCCTTGTAAAAATGGGCTTAGCACTTGTGTGCTCTAAGGTATCGATATATAATTACTATTAACGTTTACTTACGATTTCCGAATAAGTCAGTCAAATCAAATTGAAAATATAAAGGGCTGAAACCTCACGAGGGGATCAGAACTTCGGTCTTTGGTATCTTCAATAATATCATAAAGTTGGTGTGACAGTTTTGACATTATTGATTTCTATTTTAACCAACATATATTTACTTATACAACAACAGCCAAACAGGTCAAAAGCTTCAGTAACATGAGTACAGGCATCCAATTTAAAACGAAAAATCGTATTCTAGATCTTTATACCGAAAGTAGTATAACGAATTATACTGATACTTCTAACCATTTAACTGACCATATTCCAGAAATTTATCCAAAAACTCATTTTAGAATCCCATTTCCAACACACATATCAAAATTCATCATAATCGGTTAAGGCATAGCCAAGTTCCATCCTACTTTGCAATATTCCACACATATCAAATATTCCCATTTCCATACACATATCAAATTTCATTATAATCGGTTAAGAAATAGCCAAGTTCCATCATAATTGGCCATATTCCTGAACTTCGTCCAAAAATCGTTTTCGAACCCCATTTCCAACACATGTCGAATTTCATTATAATCGGTTGAGAAATGAGCAAGTTCCATCATACTTGGCCATATTCTAGAACCTGATACAAAACTCATTTTAGAATCCCATTTCCATTACACATGTCGAATTTCAACATAATCGGTTGAGAAATAGCCAAGTTCCATCATACTTGGCCATATTCCAGAACTTCATCCAAAAAACATGTTAAAATCCCATTTCCAACACGCTTGTCGAATTTCAACGTAATGGGTTGAGAAATAGGCAAGTTCCATCATACTTGGCCATATACCAGAACTTCATTCAAAACTCATTTTAGAATCGTCATTTCTAACACGCATGTCAAATTTCATAATAACCCTTTGAGAAATAGGCGAGTTCCATCATACTTGGCCATATTCCAGAACTTCATCCAAAACTCATTTTAGATTCCCATTTCCAATACACATGTCGAATTTCATCATAATTGGTTGAGCATTGGGCAAGTTCCATCATACTTGGCCATATTCTAGAACCTCATCCAAAACTCATTTTAGAATCCCATTTCTAACACACAAATCAAATTTCATAATAAACGGTTGAGAAATAGATAAGTTCCATCATACTTGGTCATATTTCAGAACTTCAACCAGAAATCGTTTTAAAATCCCAGAACTTCATCCAAAAAACATTTTAGAATCCCTTTTCCAATACAAATGTTGAATCTCACCGTAATCGGTTAAGAAATGGGCAAGTTCCGTCCTACTTGATGATATTCCAGAACTTCGTCCAAAACTCATTTTAGAGTCCCATTTCTAACACACAAATTAAATTTCATAATAATCGGTTGAGAAATAGTCAAGTTCCATCATACTTGGCCATATTCCAGAACTTCATCCAGAAATCGTTTTAAAATCCCAAAACTTCATCCAAAAAACATTTTAGAATCCCATTTCCAATACAAATGTCGAATTTCATCGTAATCGGTTGAGAAATGGGTAAGTTCCATCCTGCTTGGCCATATTCCAGAACTTCATACAAAACTCATTTTACAATCCGATTTCTAATACACATATCAAATTTCATAATAATCGATTGAGAAATAGACAAGTTCCATCATACTTGGCCATATTGCTGAACTTCATCCAAAACAGTTTTGGAATCCCATTTTCAACGCACATGTGATGAGAAATAGTCAAGTTCCATCATTCTTGGCCATATTATAGAACTTCATCCAAGACTCGTTTTAGAATCCCATTTCCAACACACATGTCAAATTTCATAATAATCGGTTGATAAATAGGGAAGTTCCATCATATAAAAAATGTGTTAACTATTCACTACGTCCAAATCCAACCTCAACTCAACTCCAACTCAACTTCAATTCAACGCGCCATTTAACCCCTAATTTAACCTTCAAATCAAATCCCAATTCAATGCCCAATCCAACAATCAAATAAGCATATATGTACATATAAAAAATCGTAAATATTTGTAAAAGCAGGTATTTTGGGTTAATTCGTATGGCAGGTACCCCACCCCCTTGACGTACAGTCTCCAAAAGCTTTTCAAATCTCCGCCTTGATCATAGAAACAGATTGGCGAAAAAAAAATTCAAATCGGACAAGCCGTTCTCGAGATACCATGGGTCCAGACATCCAGACATCCAGACATCCAGACATCCAGACATCCAGACGTCCAGACAGACGGACGGACATTTTTTTTTTTTTTGCATTTTCAGACTCAGGGACTTTCAAAACGTCGAGAAAAGTGGTTTTGGACCAACCAAATTTTTCGTCATTTTTGACAGGATTTCAATACTTTGGTCTTTTTAGACCGAAGTAAATCGTATAGTTCCGTTTCATTTGCTGGTAAAATAATCTATCCAAGTTTTATAACATAAATAATGGTTTAGCAAAGCACGTATCAAACTTACTGATGAACTTGTATAATAAGAAAATAAAATGCATATTAAATAAAAAAAGTAACAATAAGAACTTCTAACCATTACTTAAAAAAAAAGCCAATCAAACTGAATTGAAAATTATCGCCCCACTTTCAATTTTGGGTCCTACTCTAAACCAAGTTTTTATTGTGCCGATTAATTTGCAATATTAAAACTTCATTTCCACTCACGTCACAAAAAGAAAATAGAAGAATGTTTATGGATTTATTGCCGTTCGATTAAAAAACATTATTATTATTTCAATAATTTTGCACAATATCAAATTATTTTTTTTGTTTGACATACGAATTTTATTTTCAAAATTCAGTTATTTTCCATTTTCTTCAAATTCGTTTTTATTTCTATTTATTTTTTTCTAATAAGAATATTGTTCGAAAACGACATTGTTTTCTCTCAATTCAAATGTATTTAAATTTCCTATAGGAATTTAACGTCATCAAGAGGAAAACATAAAATTTTTAGTTGTTGTTGTTGTAATTTCATTTTTTTCTCGATTTGTAATACATTTTTATGTAATACTCAGCCCCCTGACGCCTGATCAATATGAAACTTAGCCTATAACCTGGCCGAGAAAATTATCTATACATTAGTATAAAACGCATTACATTCGGTTCGGGGATTTTAAAGTTTATCGTAAACATCCAAACAAACAGGCTATTTTTCTGAGTAGAGAAGAAGATATTAGTCGTGTTCCAGTCGACCACTTCAAGTACTTATGAGTACTTAGGTTTGTGTCTTTGCTTAAATTTAACTACTCGTAACTGCTCTTGCCAGAATGCAAGAGCAGTTACGAGTCGTTAAATTTAAGCAAAGACACAAACCTAACTACTCATAAGTACTTGAAGTGGTCGACTGGAACACGACTATTATAACAGGAGGCAACCACATGTTATATGTGCTAGTGAAACATTTGTGTTACATGTGACATAAGCGATTTTGAAATTACATGTCAGGGCTACTCATGTGTTCGATGTGATTCACATTCACGGTTTACTGGGGGTGTAGTGATTTATATATCCAAAAATTTAAATTTTGAAGTAAAAAATTGCTCGATTGAGAATAATTATTTATTGATTAGTAAAGTCTTGATAAGAAAATCAGATCAATTGAATAAAAATGTAGCATTATCGATGTTGTATCGATCCCCAAGTTCAAGCATAATATCTTCATCAACTATTTCGATCAATGGAGTGAAGAAAATATTTCTACAGAGGAGTTAAATTTAATATGCGGTGATTTTAATATTGACTACCTACGTCAGACGACGAATAAACTTAAGTTGGATAGAATAATGACGAGATTGAATCTGAAACAACTAATGGAGAAATGTACCAGAATAACAGCAGACACGAATACCTTAATTGATTGGGTTATTGGTAATACTACAACTGCAAATATACGTATCGACACATTAGAGCAAGAGAAAAGTAAATTTGATGGAAATTAGTAAAAGTAGCCGAACACCAAAAAAATATATTGAGGGGATATTTAATTTTAATCAAGATATAATCAATAAGCTGTTACAAGATTCAATGTGGGATACGACTGGTGATATTGATGAAGTATGCGAAAATATGTATGAAAATATTTATAAGGCCCTAAATGTATTTTACAAGAAAGCAGAGATAAAACCAAAGTCATATGAATGGTTTCACAAAAATTATAATTTGCGGCTTTTAAAATCAAAAAAGATTGCAGTGAATAAACTAGCAAAGCAAACTGGAAATGAGGAACATTGGAATGAATATAGAGCAACACGAAATCGATATCTTTCATCAATAAGAAAAAGTAAGAGAAACTATTTCATTAGAAAAATAGAAACTGCTTCGTATAATTCGCAACGAGTATGGAGCGTTTTAAAGGAAATAATGAAACGAAAACGAGATAGTAGCATAGATCGCATCATAGTTGATAACCATGAATACTGTAACCACAAGGAAATTGCAAATGTTCTAAACAAATTTTATGTCGATATAAGATCTTAAATGGACAAATTCCAAGCGTACAAGATGATTTAGTGGAGATAAGGGCATCAGCGAAAAGGAAATTCGCTTTGAACCAGATTACATTAGTAGAATTAAAGGATATAATCACAAAAATGTGTGATAAGCGAGATGTACACGGATTGAAGCCAAGTATGATTTTGAAAGCTATGGATGTTATTGGTGAAAAATTGTTATCAATGTTCAATACTTCTTTAATGGCGGGTCAATTCCCTAAATGTATGAAAGAAGCGAATATTATTCCTATTCCAAAAATAAAAAACGCAAAATATCCAGAGGATTTTAGACCAATTAATATGCTGGACTGCTGTGAGAAAATCTTAGAAACTGTCGTAAAGATACAACTAATCGAATTTTTAAACGTGGAAGGGATATTAATAGAGCAACAATCGGGATATCGTAAGGGATATTCATGTGAATTTGCATTAAACTTAGTATTGAGTAAATGGAAGGAATCGAGAGACAGGGGTGAATATACAATTATAGTATTTTTGGATTTCCAAAGGGCATTCGAAACAATTGATCGAACAATATTGTTGAAAAAGTTAACAGAGATTGGAATTACAAATAACGAATGGAATTGGTTTAAAAGTTATTTGAGTCATAGGAGTCAAAGAACGAAAGTAGTGCATGAAACATCTGATAGATGTACTAATGAGCTTGGTGTTCCTCAAGGATCCGTTTTGGGTGCCATACTACATATTTATAGTTTATATCAATGATATAGTAAAAACTCTTAAAAATTGTCGTATAAATTTATTTGCGGATGACACCTTGATTTATTATAGTGGAAATAACATTGAAGAAGTTGTTGATAATATTAACGGTGATTTGGAACGAGTACAAAAATGGCTAATTGGAAACAAATTAAAGTTAAATGTTAACAAGACAAAGTGTATGGTTATTGGTAAAGCAGATCATAATTATGACATCAGAATTAATCAGGTTGAAATTCAGTGATCATGTGTCTTATATAGGAAGCAAAATAAATCAGAAGATTGGTGTACTGAAGAGATGCCATAGAAATTTGAGCTATTTAAGCAAAAATAGTATATATAAGGCAATAATTGCTCCTCATTTTGAGTATTGTCCATCAGTGCTATTTACATGCAGTAGAGAAGATAAGGAGTACCTCCAAAAACTTCAGAATAAAGCGATGCGAGTCCTGCTAAACGTCCCAAAAACAAGAAGTATTCGAAATATGTTGGAAACATTTATGAGTGTAAATCAAAGAATAGTATACAATGTATTAATAATTATTTATAGAGTTAAAAACAATTTGGTTCCTAGTTATTTAACAAATTTTATTTCTTATGTGAACGATAAAACTGATTATAATTTAAGAAATAGAGATCAATTTTTGTTACCATTTTTTAAAAGAACTGAAAATCAAAATTCGTTGTTTTACAAGGGAATTGATTTATTTAATAAAATTCCAAGTGATGTTAAAGTTTGCCCTAATATAAATGTATTTAAGAGGTTGTTAGTCAAATTTATAAAAGAAAATGTAGATTAAATTTTCTTATTTAAATATTAATTGTTAAATTTATTATAATTATGTAAAGCAAATAATGAAAACTAAATAGCTTCAAGCTAAATAAATAAATAAATAAATAAATAATAATAATAATAATAATAATAATTATTATTATTATTATTACTGGAAGGCCATGTGGGCGTTCAAGCCACCTCGCACTGCGACCTAAAAGATCTTTTGTACATGGACCTTACTTAATGAACCGTCCAGTCAATATTCAGCCTTTCAATGAACCTAACAATACTGCCGGCCGGTATACGATGCACACTATCTGGGCTCACTACTCTCCCTCCTATGATGTTGTAATCTTTGGCGGAAAATGGCTGGGCAATGGCACAGAACATGTTCCGCTTATTCCACTTCCAGGTCGCAGAAGCGGCATCCGTCTGTCCATCAGTTACACCCATTTTCTTAAGGTTACGGCCAATGTTAGTAAAACGTTTTAACGCAAAATACAAACAGTGCTAGCGTCTATTTTAACTCATCATTGTTTGACCCTTCTTGTAGTTCCTTATTTTATGATATTAGTAATAATCCACTTTTGTACGCTAATTGCAGTGCCATGACTAATATCTCAATGTATCCCCCCCCCCGCCCTATGATTAATTACCAACACAATTTAGGTTTGCAAAACTATATCAACTTTCATTCTAATCCCTATAATAAAACCTACATATAAAACCTCTCTATAATTGTAACCACCGCCATTTACTCCCCTCACCATAAATACTACATGTATGTAAATATACTCGTATACAATTCTATTATTTGTTCATTTTATCAAACAAATGTCTAATGATTTATTGAATGAAAAATATTTAATTTTCCATTTTCCCGTTTATTTATTTATTTTATAAATTTTATTTACATATAAAAAAATTGTGTTAGTTGTTTATTATTGCTGTTATTATCAATAATATTATTATGAATGCATAATAATATAAAAAAAAAACAAAACGTTCTTGTGTGCAAAAATATGTAGAAAAATCGGAATGAATTTGGTTGCTCTGGTTGCGAGCTCTGCTGGGTTCTGTCTGTTAATAATGTATGCAAATAAGTATAGAACTGAATTTTCTATAATACAAAAATTTGTATTTGTATTGTATTTATAGTAAATAGTGTTATTGTTATTGTATTTATAATAATAGTATTTGAAATAACGATTTGGAAAATGTATTTGCACAGCACAAAAGTTGTGTGCGTATAATTTTAACACTAAC
The DNA here is from genome assembly GCA_963556165.1 of Tipula helvola. Taxonomy (NCBI): domain Eukaryota; kingdom Metazoa; phylum Arthropoda; class Insecta; order Diptera; family Tipulidae; genus Tipula; species Tipula helvola. The sequence goes on along the minus strand of OY744481.1, from coordinate 281,339,559 downwards.
GAAGTAATACAAGAGGAAGATTTACTTGTGTACACTGCTCGGCGTTCCCGTTCCGCCGTGTTACAATACAAAATTATCTAAATTCGTAGGGGTTTCGTCACAAAAGTAGAATAATTGGCTCCGGAAGGAAAGTTTTATCGGTAAGCAATTGGTTGAAGCTTTTAAAGATATATTTTTTAAGCAACTGTTACATTATTGAAACACTATTATTATATAGAAATTGAAAGCATACTCACTGACATAAAGATCCCACAAAGGACGATGCATAGCACAGTTTCTGCAGTGAATTATGTATGTTAAAAGGTTTTAATGGGTAAGTTGCGAAAGAACAAACATGATATAGAATCAGATAGGGACTCATATAGTCTATTTGTTATTTTATTGGATTTGTGATTAAGGTTTTTCTAAATTTATTTGTGTGCTGAAATTTTTCGATCAAGAGTGAACTCATGAGAATTGTGAACAGTTTTGGTCATACGGTTAGAATGGCTCCCAACACTCGTCGTTGTACTGTTGCAGTACAACACCGACAGCAGGAGAGAGTCGCTCAGTGGGTGCGACAGAAGTATTATCTGGGCCGATTCAGCCTTTAGCGAAGTAGCTGTGATTTGATGCGAGTGTTTCAGCCAGTTTTGGTATAAATCGGTATAATAATTTATCTTACCGACGAATCGCTGTATACTTTTTATTGAAGTAGGAGCTGGGAATTCTCTAATGGCGTTAATTCGTTCTTCAGACGGCAGAATACCAATAGGGGTGATCCTGTGGCTGAGGAAATCAAGAGTGGATGCGCCAAAGACGCATTTTGAACTCTTAATATGCACATTAATCTGAGTTAGCCTGTGGAACAGTTGTTTCAGGTGAAGTTTGTGTTGTTCCTCAGAATATGAGAAATTAATTAGATCGACCACACAATTTAAGTTGTATGTGGTCGGGGAATTTTTTTCAGATTCACAAATATTATTTTTACAAATTATTGGGGACTAATATCCACCAAGGTCCATTCATTTCTTCCCATACAATTCTTCCCGAACAATTCTTCCCAACATAATTCTTCCCGAACGCAATTCTTTTCGAACACAATTTATCCCAACATAATTCTTCTCACACAATTTTCCCAAAACCCAAAACTTCTCAAAAATTTGCGATCTCTCTATGCGATCTGAGCATTTAATATAATACGGACTCCATACGGCAACACCATATTCCATCAATCAACGAACAAACGAGACATATAAAGTTTTAATCTCGAAGGGATCCTGAAAATCTTTGGAAAACCTTTTAACAAACCCAAGCATAAACCCGTAAACGTATTGACACTTTCAATAATACAACCGTCAAAAAAGTAATCATAACTAGCGGGTAAGCGTAATCGGGTAAAACCAGAGCCTTCTAGAGTATAGAGCCATAATCATTATGACGTATTTTTTCGAAGCTTTTTTAGTGGTATAACTTTTCACTAATTTTCATAGGAATCCATAGTAAAAATGGTGTTTTTTAGCTTCAAGTTTTTCAATGAAAAAAGCAAAAATGTTACAAAATGTTTATACAAAAGTGTTCTACATATCTTTAGCAGTAATATACAGGAAGGGTATATTGGTATTAAGTAAATATTAATTGCAGAAATATTAAAATTAAATTATTTCTAAAATATATTTTTCGAACTTTCATTTTGACAAATATATCAAAGTTGGCTCTGACAAATTAAAATAATACTTGCTAAATTTATCTTTAGTTTTACTAGTGTACGTTAGATGTCTATAATTGTTGGCAGAGAAATACGAAAAAAAATTATTTAATCACACAATTATAACACGTTCTTAATATTTTGTGAATTTGTTTTGCTTTTCCTACAATTTTTGAACTCAAATTTCCCCAGGTGGCAACTTTTGGTACGATTTTTCAAAATGTTTACTGCCATCACTGCCATCTATGTATATTGACTTAATGCACACGATTTGTAGTAAGCTTTTCTTTTTAATTTGACCAGAATGCTGCTGTTATGAATTTTTTTTATATTTTGGTTTAAATAAATCAATTATTACAAGAAAATGAAACCGATTTACTTAAACGATATTCATATGTATATGTAAATCATAATTAAGAATTTGCAATGTTTTCATTTACAAATTTGTCTTAGGAAAAAAGTGATTTCCCATATGTTTTATGTGTTTTACTATGGAAATTTTGGTTTGTTCCTAGTTTCTAATTCCCTTATAAAAGCTTCGTTTTTTAGACTGCGACTTGTATAATCGAGGTTGCTTTGGTAAAACCCATTGTTTTGCATTTAGAGTTTTTTTTTCCGCTGGCGCTACATCCCATAGAGGGATTTGGCCGCTTCATTTTGAAGTTTCGTAATCATTTTTGTTAACGGATAATGAGTGATTAATTCATTGATCCTACCCTTAACCAGCCGTGATTTTTTCATCACCCGCCGGGAATCGAACTCGGGAACTCCGGAGCGTAAAGCAAGTACGTTAACCACTGTGCCACCGGGGCGGCATTTAGAGTTGTTTAGCATTAAATTATGAGATGTACACCAAGCTTTAAAGTTTGTCAGATCAGATTGAAAGTCAATTGCTTCATTGGCGCAAGAAATAGTTTTGAACATTTTTATGTCGTCCGCATAGATTATAATGTCGGAGTGACTCAGACAATTTACCACATCATTTATAAAAAGAATAAAGAGCACGCGGCCCAAACGACAACCCTGGGGTCCTCCTGAAGAAACATCAATCACTCTTGAAGTGAGACTACCAATTTTAACAATTTGAGTTCTAAATTCCAGATAAGACCTAATCCAATTAATTGACAAAAAATTACAATCCAAAGAGCCAAGTTTCAGCAGCAACAATTCATGATCGATCTTGTCAAAGGCTTTGCAGATATCAGTCTAAACGACCTGTGGAATGTTACCATTTAATAGTGCATTTGAAATACCTTGTAGTTTGTAAATAAAACTAAATTAGCAACGGTTGACCTACCAGGGAAAAATCCATGCTGTCTGGGAGAAATAAAAGTCTTAACATGAAACCACAAATGTTCTTTAACTAGTTTCTTAAATAGGTTTGGTAAAACTGAAATAATGCAAATACCTCTATGGTTCTCCACATCGCTACGAGACACAGATTTGAAAATCGGCTTAATAAGAGAGCGTTTCGATAGGATAGGGAAGCAACCTTAAGCGTGGCTTCGATTAAATAGGAAGGAAATATGACCAGAAATTGCATTACTCGTTAATTTCAGAAAAATGGGTGGAATGGAATCGAATCCGGCACTTTGATTAATATCAAGATTTGACAATTCGGATAAAATAGTATCAACTTCCAGGCGAAACATTGAAAATGTTGATTTACTTACAACAATATTCAAATTAGAAACATTAGATTTTGAATTATATACACTCTCAAAGAAATCGGCAAACAAATCACAAGTATCCCGCACGTTATCGCAGGAACGATCATTTAAAAACATCGTAGAAGGGTAACCATTCGATTTTCTTTTGTAATTAACAAGGTGCCAAAATTGATTTGGATTTGATTTAATCGTTGATTCAAGTTCCAGAATATAACTGCTATAAAGGAATCGATTTAGATATATGTATATATACTTCTTACGCAATACAACGAGTGAGTTGTAATTAACAACATTAGTACGTAATTTATATTTTTTGTGAGCCTTTTCTATTTTTTAAATTTATCAGCTCATTATTATGCCACGGTTCCTTCTTTGCACTTGAAGCTTTCGTCCTAGGGATAAATCTCTCAATACCTAGGTTAATGATCCGATAAAATTCGCTCAACATATCGTCGATATTATCACAGGCATAAAAAACGACCAATCATACTCATCCAGAAATGCATTTAAGGAACTGTAATCGCCCATTTTAAAATTAAAATTTCATGAGTTCACATTTTCTTCGACCAACTCGCAGCATTCAAATAAAACTGAAATATTCAGCGGAGAGTGGAAAATACTAGACGATCCAGTTAAATCCTCACAAGAAGAAACTGTCACCTCATGATCAAACGGTACAAAAGCCATATCCAATACGTTGCCACTATTATTCCTAACATTGTTACATTGTTTTAAACCCAATGAAAAAATTTCAGAGATGAAGTTTTCCATCTCGTCGATCAAGTTAAAAGCGGTCATATTATGTTCAACAATCTCCCGTACAATATCTGGTATGTTAAAATCTACAAAAATAAAAAGACGATCCTCCGGCTGAAGCAATGGAACAATATTAGATTTCACAGTGTTCGGAAACCTGTGATAGACTGTCACGCTTGAATGACAGGGTATATATGTGACAGATGATCAGCGAATTATAAATCCAATTATAATTTGAAGTCGAAATTGGTTATATTTCGAATAATTGTTGGGATGAATGAATGTAATACATGGATTACATGAGTGAATCACTACATAGTCGATGTAGACGAACACGAAGTCTAAATCACGAACGACTTTCTTCATGAAAAGTTAAAACGTTTGACATTCGGGTGAATTTGAATAGGCCAAACGGTGTTGTGATCGCAGTTTTGAAAACGTTTTCAGGTGTGACGGGAATTAAATGGTAAGCAAGGGCGATTTTTTTTTTAACAATTTATTTTATTACGACTGAGACTGCGCTCATCTAGCAATTTTTCTTTCAAATACAAATTTTTATATTTCTAGTAAAATTCACGTTTGTTGGGGTGTAACCCACTGGTTAGCCCCATAATCAATTAAACCTATTTACTAATTTTAGTTTGGTAAGGTCAAGTGGCCTCGTTCTTTGGAGTCTTCTTTCAACGACAGGGTTATATATCATATGGCGAATATGGGGGTTTCCATGTTCCTGGAGCCTTATTTCGTGTTTTGCGGCATGCATTTTTATTTCATCTTTGATGTATTCCATCCGTAGGTCCCTGTGAAGGTCTTCATTTCTTGCGTACCACGGAGCATTGACGATGCTACAAAGAACCTTGTTTTGAAACGTCTGTATCATTTTGGAGTTTGACTGCTTGGTACATCCCCAGAGTTGTATACCGTAGGTCCATATTGGCTTCAAAATTTGCCGATATAGCAGCAGATTATTGAGAATTGTAAGCTCAGAGCCTCTACCTATGAGCCAATACATTTTTCTGAACTTTATGTTAAGTTCTTCTTTTTTCTTTTTGACATACTCTCTCCACTTAAGCTTGGCATCGAGGGTCATGCCAAGGTATTTAGCTGTATTTACATATGGCACGAGTCGCGAGTTAATTTCTATAGGTAGGTGGTAAGCCTTTTGATAAGTAAAGTTAATATGCATGGATTTTGTCTCATTAAATTTGATTCGCCAGCGCTTTGTCCAGTTACAAACTGCATTGGTCATCCTCTAGAGTTTGCTCGTTGCATTAGCGACATTACTTCCAACTGCCATAATTGCTGTGCCATCTGCAAAGGTGGCTAAAGTTCCTTCATTTGTGGTTGGTATGTCCCTTGTATATAGTAAATACAGGATTGGTCCTAAGACACTCCCCTGCGGGACACCGGCAGAGATTTTCTTTAGCTCAGAGTATTCATCCTCATATTTCACTCGAAAGTGTCTATTGGATAAATAAGATCTTAGTATGGCTTAGCTTGTATTCCAGACTACTGTGCCAGACTTTATCGAATGCTTGCGCGACGTCCAGGAATATGCTTGAGCATACTTTTTTACGTTCTAACGTTCTTTCAATTATGTTCGTAACATAATCTATGGACCTGTTCAATTGTAGAATGCTTTTGGTTTAAGTCTCTTTAGTAATAATTTTTCAAAGAATTTTGACATAATTGACAGCAGAGAAATTGGCCTGTATGATTTTTTATCGTTAGGTGGTTTATCAGGTTTTGGTGTCATGATTACTTTTGCTACTTTCCATTGATGCGAAATATATTTTAACCGAAAGGTCGCATTGATTATGTGTAGTAGCTTACGAAATCCTTTGTCTGGTAGAGCTTTGATAATTTGGCAAATTGGGGCTTTTTTAACATTCATGTTACTTTTCACTTCTTTCTTTCACTTCTTCTTTTAATTCTTTGAGAGTTACTGTAGGCCGTATTTCAAACTCATCTAGCTTGTGAATTGATATTATATTTTCATTAGCAGTTTGTCTTTGTAGTGGTTGGAAGGTTTCCAGGAGATACTCCGCAAACAGATCAGTCTTCTCTTTGTGACCTCTTGCCCAGGTCCCATCATCCTTTTTTAGTGGAGGCACTTGCATTTTGGGTCTTTTGAGTCCCTTCGTCGCCTTCCACAGTGAGTAATCAGAATTTTTTTCATCAGTTAGGCTAACTAGATATCTGTTGATTGATTCATTTTTAACTTCTTTACGAAGGGATTTGAGACTGTTACATAAATTGTTAAGAATTGTTTTGTTCTCCGGTGTTCGATTAATTTGCCAGGTTTTACGAGCTCGTCGTTTTTCTCTTACCAACTCTCTAACTTCCATTGGGTAGGATATGTTAAGCGTCTTCTTATTTTGCAAAATGGGAGTGCTTGCCAATGCAGCATAGTGAATTATTTCATTGAGTTGTTCCAATTCGTCTTCCAACTGTCGAGAATTTCTTATCGGTACCTGGATAAGACTAGATTCGATTTTTGAGGTTTGAGCGTTACCAACCGTCATTTTGTAAGTTGGATCAGATATGAATAAGCGGCTTTGATATATTGTTTTATGGTCTACCGCCGCGACCGTAAGCTCTATTCATTTGGAACATCTTGGTTCATTTGAATTGATGTGACATTATTGGGTTGTGGGCGGAAATTATGTGGCTGTGGCTTGGTGCATTTGTTGGCAGATGCGGCAAATTTTCGATTGTACCAGCAAATTCCTTGATCTGGTCGATTGGAGCGGTATCATGTTTGTGAGTATGATTGTCGCCCGCGTGAACGACTTTTTCTGGTATCTGTGAGCCTAGGTAGGATCTGCTCAATTTTTGCTATACGTGCTTCCAAGTTGTTGTGATTGTTTGATGTGGACACCAAAAATGTTTTTTTTACATTTACCAAATGCTTAACAAGAAGAAAATTCGAATTGTTATTTTAACAGAAGCAATTGATGTTGTTTGTTTGAAATCCAGAAAATGATTGTGCGTGTTTTTAGACCAAACAAAACAGCGTAACTAAAAAGTTCTTACGATTCGATTCTTACGATAATTGGAATGATGAAATCGAGATCGCGTGCCATGCGATGTAAAGCGACATTGAATAGGCGCGTTCTTTTTGATTGTGGAGGCAAGTGAATGTGATGAATGAGTGAGCCACTACAGTTCCATCTTACTTGGCCATATTCCAGAATCAAATTTCGCAAAAATCCGTTAAGAAATAGCCAAGTTAAAAATAATTTGAGAATCCCATTTCCATAGGAAATACTGAATTTCACAAAATTTTCACATTTCAAAAAATTCACAAATCCTCAGTTTAACTGCTCACTAAACCCTAATCCAACCCCAACTCAGCTCTAATTCAACTCGCAAACGGAACCCAACTCAACCCTTAACTCAACCGCAAATTCTACGCCAAACTCAATCCTCAAACCAGCATATATACAAAATTGATTAACTGCTCATTACATCCTAATCCAACCCCAACTTAACTCCAACTCGACCTGATCTTAAATGATAAGCTTTTAAGCGATTTATTATCATCTGCTTTGATATCTGGTTTTGTAATAATACATTAATTCTAATTTCTTTAGCACTCCTTGTCCTATTATTTTATTGTAGCATAACGTGATCTTCTCTTGGTGTAGTTTTTCTTGGTTGACCGGATCCTTCACGACGATTCACCCTGCGTTTTTCTAAATATCTATTCCAAGTCCGGATCATAACAGACATATTAATATTACAGATTCGCCTAATTTCACGATAAGTTACACCTGCTACAACTAAAGCCACAATTTTTGTAGCGCGAACGAGTGATTGTTCTTTTCGATTCATCTCGCTGGACTCTTCGAATAACTATGCGATAAATTAAATTATTGTGTTCCATGAAATAACGTAAAATTTAAAGATACTTAAAATTTTATCGTAGAAAGCTTAGTTTGCAAGATAAAAAATGTACTTTTTAACGTTTATACGCTTTTTGATTCGTTTTCTCTAAAACTTCAATAACTCGACAAGGAGTCATCGTACAGAAATGTCTAGTATCTTTTCAAAGTTTCTAAATTCTATGTAAAATTGCTATGAAGAACGATTCTCATATGGTGGTGGATCGTGCATGTTCTGGGGAGGCATGTCATTGGAGGCGAAGACAGATCTTGTGTTCATCTCCCGAGCGAATACTGGCCGTCGATCAAGAGGATTTAGTTCTCAACGGTACATTGAGGAAGTACTTGATGACAACATCGTACCTTTTGCCTGTTTTATTGGTGAAAACTTCGTGTTAATGCAGGATAATGCGAGACCACATACGGCTGATATACAGTCGTTGGCCAAAAAACTTGCGCGCCTATTGAAACCACATAAATATTTGTTTTAAAAGTCGATTACACTGTTTAAAATTAAAAAAAATATGTGCAGTTTTCTGGCTAGAGTAGTATAAGATTGTTCCCAGTTTCAATGACAGCGGTTGCGGCAAATTTTACTTTGTCGCTGATTTCCTTTCCACCCATTTTTTCAAAAACATAGAATTTGGTAATGTTATACACAATTTCAATTTGACACCAATGTACGTAAGATAAAAATTTTAAACTTACCTCAAAATATTGCAAATTATCACGTAAACAAAACACAAAAAAAAACGAATTTTTTTATATAAACAGATTTTTGATGGTTCACATTTACTCTCTACACTTTTAAATAACAACGTGTCATACCCCGATCTCTGTAAAAAAAATCACGTGTAGACACGCTCAAGCGATCGGGCATTTAACACACGTATAAACAAGAGCACGAAGATAACATAAAGAAAAGTTGAAGCAAACGGTTAAAGAAGAAGGGAAAACAAAATGTAATTTTATTTAAAAACGTTGAAATGATAGAGTCGCGCAAAATTTTTGGCTCACGATTGTAAGTGTGTGGTCAACAATAAAAATTCGTTTTCTTTATGTTTTGTTTACGTGATATTTCGTCATATTTTGAGATCAATTTAAAATTTTTATCTTACGTACAGTAGTGTTAAATTGAAATTTTGTACAACATTATCAAATTCTATGTTTTTGAAAAAATGAGTGGAAAGGACATCAGCGACAAAGTAAAATCTGCCGCAACCGCTGTCATTGAAACTGGGCAATAATCTTATACTACTCTAGCCAGAAAACTGCACATATTTTTTTTAATTTTAAACAGTGTAATCGACTTTTAAAACAAATATTTATGTGGTTTCAATAGGCGCGCAAGTTTTTTGGCCAACGACTGTAGTTTACCAGTACCTTCAAGAGGTGGATGTGCCTGTTATGGAGTAGCCAGCTTGAAGCCCGGATCTCAATCCCATCGAACATTTATGGGACGAGCTGAAAAAAGGGTTCGAGCCAGAGATGTTGTTTCAACGAGTCTCCAGGAGTTGCAACAGGCGATCGCAGAGGAATTGGAGACGATACCTCAAAATTTGGTGAACATTTTGGTGAAATCGATGAAACATCGAATGGAAGCTGTCATTCGGGCTAGGGGAGGGAATACTTCTTATTAATAAAAATGTTTTTTTTGCTGATTTCCATGTTTTAATTCGATTTTCACCACTAATTTTCATGCTGATAAATTCACAAAAAACGTATACTTCAGATGTTGACCCCAAATATCACTTTGTTGACACGGTATAAGTACAAAAATGGTACCACTGGATTTGTGTTGAAATAGACTTTGAATCTGGATTTAAAGAAATTAAACAAACATTGGATTTTTTGATATTTTTGAAATTTTGGTGAAAATTTATCAATGTGCGAATTTTTTGCACCCAAGTGTAGGTAGTAAAGCAAAAAAAAAATTAAACTTATTGTGAGGCCGATTCGTCTAACTTCTAAAATTTTATGCTTTGATATTTTTATTTTTAGTTTTTTACTACAAATTCATAAAGGAAGAGAGACGTTGTCATTCCAGAATCTGATTCAATAGCTTATAAGTGTTTAACACAGAAATGTAAACATTATCGTATGTCAACCAATCTTCCTGACCGTGGCGTACTGAAAGGAGGCTGGGGGTTTAAACCTCCCCATTGGCCTTAGGCTACATTTATGTTTTTCACTCCAACCAAAAAAAAGTGCACAGCTCCAAAATGAAATGCTTAAAATGTTGGTACACTATATGCAAAAGTGGCGTTCATTGGGTTAACAAAATCGAAGTATTTGTCACATTACCAATTACAATAGCTACAATAGAGTGCTTAATTTGGTCGGACAAGTGGTCCAATTTGATTGGAAATTGGTACGTGTGTATGCACGTTGGTTGAAAAAAATTAGTCGGATGCGTTGGATGGAAATTTCCATCCAACCAACCAACTAAATTGAATCATGTGTATTGTTATCGGTCGATATTTTTCTAGGCCAGTCAAATTTCATAGATAGCGAAGCTAGAAAAAAATAAAAAAATTTGTTATTTGTTGATCGTCTGTGCCCAACATACCAACCAAATTGGATTTTGTGTAGGCAACATAAATTTGGTTAAACCGAAATACCAATTTGGTTGAACCGACCAAATTGGAACGTGTGTAGGACTTTTTACGTAACACGCTAAGTGAAGAAAGACTAAGCCACGATGGCTAGATTTTAAATTGTAACGTCTACGGCAGAAATTAATTAACAAATTTATTGTTGCCTGAATTAATTTTTTGGTTTTTCTTTAAACCCTTAATGATTAAGCAAGGTCAAAGTCAAACTAGCCGCTGTAAAAACGCACACAAAAACAAATCGAAGGAAGTTTAACATCAATAGATTAAGAAATACTGACACAAGAAACACTTTCAAGGAAACGCTCCAATACAATCTAACAAGAAATGAAACCAGTACAGTTTATGGCTCCTCGATCCAGTTTATGGGGCTTCGATGGCCATAAATAAATAATAACGCACAATTATTCGAGCGACCACACAATTTTCACTATATGTGGTCGGGAAATTTATTCCGATACACAATATTTGATTAACAAATTATACGTGAATTAATATCCACCACCACTGTAATATTACGCGGAAACTAATCGCGAATTTATAAAATTGAATTTATTAAATTAAATTAATCACTTTCTAATTTTATTATTTAACTAATTTCACAATTTATTTAATTTTTTTAATGGACGATGCGTCGCGTATGAAAATATGAACGAGAGTGTTTTCTTGTATAGAAAAATGGCGTGTGTCAAAAATGAAATATTGAAGAGGTAAAAAACTTAGATTCTGTTTCAGCAAAAAATTGTATATTGCGGAATGAATGATTTGTGAATGTCGACAACAGATGGTGTGAGGAATTTCGGTTGCTGTATTAAATTGTCCATGATATTTATTTAATACCAAATAGTGAACTGTACTCAAATATAGGGAAATATATTATTTGCGTTGAGTACAGATGCAAACCATACAACTTATGTAGGTGTCACTATAAACCGAAAAGACTGTTCAAATACAATTATATTTGAAAGTTGAAATGCATTACATTTCAAATAATTGTGGCGAATAAACGAATGAAAATGCGCGATTTGAATGAGAGAATCGCTACATGACTCCCCCTCAAATAAAATCCTTCATACAGAAATTATTTGGCTGATATACGGACAGTTTTCGTTGTACGATGAACTGATTTTTGATCAGTTGAGCAAAGAATGCCGTAAGCCGGTTTGAGCCGGTCGATTGAAATGGTTTGGTTTTTACCATTAATCAACACGGTGAATTGTTTGCGAAGGCGTCGAATGACTTTATATGGACCTTCGTATGGAGGTGATAATCCGGTGCGAACCTTGTCTGTTCTTACGAACACAAAATCGCAATTATCGAGCGATTTTGGAATAAAAACGTCATCTTGTTTAGACTGACGAGTTGATGTTGGTACAAGGTTTTGCATTGTGTGTCGTAGTTGGTCGATGACTGTGTCGGCGGTTGGTATGGGTGAAAGAGGATTTTCGACAAAGAATTCACCAGGTAGTTTAATGGTTTGACCGTAAACTAACTCTGCCGGTGAGCACTTTAGATCTTCTTTCACTGTTGCTCGGATGCCAAGTAAAATGATTGGGATTTCCGAGCTCCAATGAGTTGTATTGCTTCTGGCCATTAACGCGGCTTTGAGTTGCCGGTGGAAACGTTCGACCATGCCATTGGCTTGTGGGTAGTAAGCCGTTGTACGTATTCGGTTTGAGCCAAGGAGTTTCGTTAACTCGGTAAAAAGCTTGGACTCAAATTGCGTTCCCTGATCAGTGGTGATATTTTGGGGTACGCCGAATCGAGATACGTAATTGTTGACGAATGTGATGGCAATGGTTGCTGCAGACATATTGGTCATACAGTACGCTTCGGGCCAACGAGTGAAGCGATCGACACAAGTAAGTAAATATGTGTATCCATTAGATGGAGGAAGTGGACCTACTATATCTATATGGATATGTTCAAATCGACCAGATGGAATTTCGAATTTACCATGGGGTGATTTCGTGTGGCGTTGTACTTTAGAACGTTGGCAAGATAAACAAGACTGAGCCCAATTGCCTACGTCTTTGTTTATACTTGGCCAAAAGTAACGAGCAGCGATCAATTTACGAGTTGCTCGGACACCAGGATGCGAAATGTTGTGCAGTGTGTCGAAAATTGTTCGACGTAATGATTCTGCAATATATGGACGATTGTATCCAGTGGATGTTTCGCATACAAGTTCAAGGCCGGGAAGTTTAAAAAGTTCTAGTTTCAATGATGAACTATTGTGACAATCGGAACCAGAAAGTAAATTCTGAAGTTCTAGGTCAACTTTTTGAGTGTTTGCGATTTTTATTAAGTCGAAATGTGTTTCGACTGCGGCCGATTCGTTGTCGGTAGTGCGGGATAATGTATCCGCGACAACGTTGTCATGTCCGGAAACATGTTGAATGTCCGAAGTAAATTGTGTGATATAATCCAAGTGGCGTGATTGCCTCGGATTACGTTCAGTTTTTGACTGAATCGCTCGTGTCAGAGGTTTGTGGTCAGTGAAGATTGTAAATTCTCGACCTTCAACAAAGTATCTGAAGTGTTTGACTGCCAGATAAATTGCGAGTAATTCCCGGTCGAATGCGGAATATTTCTTTTCGGCATCCGAGAGCTTTTTCGAAAAGAATCCCAGGGGCTCCCAACACTCGCTATGGTACTGTTGCAGTACTGCACCGACGGCAGTGTTCGATGCGTCAGTAGTCAAACTGAGCTTTGAGTCGCTCAGTGGGTGTGCCAGAAGTGTTATCTGTTCCAATTCAGTTTTCAACGACGCGAATGCTTGTTGGCATTCGTCGGGCCAAGTGAAATTCTTAGCTGTCTTGGGCTTTTTTAGTAAAGCAGCCAAGTGACCGTGAATTGGGGCGAGTGTTTGTGCGAGTTTCGGTAAAAATCGATGGTAGTAATTTACCATACCGACAAATCGTTGAATTGTTTTGATTGAAGTTGGAGCTGGGAATTCTCTGATTGCGTTAATTCGTTCTTCTGATGGTAAAATACCATCAGGTGTAATCTTGTGGCTGAGGAAATCAAGAGTGGTTACGCCAAAGACGCATGTTGCGCTCTTGATATGAACATCAGATTGTGCTAACTTAGTGAACAATTGTTCTAAGTGTAATTTGTGTTGTTCCTCAGTGTGCGACGCAACGAGAATATCGTCTATGTAGACGAAGACGAAATCTAAGTCACGAACGACTTCGTTCTTGAAGCGCTGAAATGTTTGCGCGGCGTTTCGTAGACCGAATGGCATTCGAGTGAACTCGAAGAGGCCAAATGGGGTCGTTATTGCCGTTTTGTGTACATCTTCAGGCGCTACGGGAATTAAATGATATGCTCTGACTAGATCAATCTTGGAGAAAAATTTTCGTCCATGTAAGTTCATGGAAAAATTTTGGATGTGAGGTATCGGGTAGCGATCCGGTGTTGTGACCGAATTTAATCGCCGATAGTCCCCACATGGTCTCCAATCTTGATCTTTCTTCTTTACCATATGTAAAGGACACGAAACGGGAGATGCCGATGGCCGACAAATTCCTAATTCCACCATGTGCTGAAATTCAGTGAATGCAGCTTTGTGACGGATTGAATCTAGCCTTCGTGGTCTTGACACGGGCAGATGGCCTGCGGTGACAATGTGGTGGACCACGTTGTGTCGGACTGGTAGATTGTAGTTCGGTTCTGCTGTTAAAGAAGGAAATTGCTTGAGCAGAGTGCCGTAATCATTGTTGACCAAGAAATGGATCGGTGTCGGTGTGTCGACACGAACCATGGCGGCATTGATTGACAGCTTAGTCGCTGAATCAACCAGCCGTTTGTTCTTGAGGTCAACAAGAAGTCCGAATTTGCAAAGAAAGTCGGCGCCAATGATCGGACGATTCACAGCAGCTATGATAAAAGCGTGCGTGAAGGTTCGCTTAAGTCCGAGCTCCACTTGTAGCAATTTTGTGCCGTACGTGTGGATGGGTGTGCCATTGGCGGCCGAAAGGACTAGATCGGGGTTTCGTTTATGAACAGTGTATAAGTGTTTGAAATTTGCGACTGGAATAACCGATAGGTCAGCGCCAGTATCGATTAAATAGGTTAATTTAGTTAAGTTGTCGTATATGTGTAGACGAGTTGAGTATTGGTTGTTTGACGTGGCAGTTGAAACGTGGGTGTTTGACGTAGTAGTCAGAACCCGTTTGTCGCTTAGTTTTTTGAATCGGTCTCAACATCCATGCTGGCAGCTGCTTTGGGTTTGCGCCAGTTGCATGGATGGGTGCACTTCTTTGCAGCCTTTCCGAATTCGTAATGATACCAACATAAACCACGCTGGTTGTTGTTGTTATTGCTGGCTGAACGTGTGCGCGATGAGGATCGTCGCCTTTGTGACCTATCTCGACACAAGCCATCCATTCTGGCTTCGAGTCGTGCTAAGCGATCTGCGATCGTGCCGCTATTCGCAGGAGCTCGATTGCCTCCACTGCGGTCACGATACGTCTGTACCGTTGATCTCGACTGTCTATTTTGATTTTGCTGTAGTTGATGGACTTGGCGATGTTGTTGTTGACCTATGTTTATGATG